>CM076150.1:20481591-21875341 GCA_038025085.1 Tetragonia tetragonoides
TTTTATTTATATTAGTGAATTAAATTTATTAATAAATTGAATTGTCATTTACTATACATTTTAATAAAAATCGGCACTAATTAAGTTAAAATTAAATAATTTTTTTGTAAATTTTAGAGCAAATATGAATTTTTAGATGAATAAAAGCAATTTAGGAGAGAAAATAGATGATTTTCAAATTTGTGCCAAAAAATATCAAGAATTGTCTCATTTTATAGATCACAAAAAAAATATAGCCATTGGTATTTAATTTTTAGATTTTTTTATTTATTTATAGCCGTTACAAAATCGCAAGGATTAATTTTGTGTAGACCAGTCAGGGCCTGACATATAGCGCACCAGGACAGGCGGTCTGACGCGTGTCAGGCCTGACGCGCTTTTCTTTTTAGTGCCTTAAACGTTGCGTTTTGCAGCGTTTGAACCAAAAGAAAATTAAAGCCGCGCGGTCCTCCCAAGGACACGCGTCAACTGCCCAGATTGTCCCCACCCGGTGAACGTTCACCACCAAGTTCGTCCCAAACCCTTTTGGTGAACATTTTGCCCCAAGTTCATCACTCTCTCCTCATGAACTTGTGATGAACATGAATAGTGGGCATTTTCTTTGTTCACCACTCTCTCTCTACCTCTATGAACTTGTTGGTGAACATGGATAGCCATGCTCAAGTGACCCATACACTTCTAAAAAGTGACCTCAATTTTTTGTGAGTTGGTCTCACACAAAACTTACCGTTAAAAATAATACTATTAAATATTTCTGAACTTCGAAGGTTGTAATATTAGTTGTGGATTCTACAAAGGTTGATAATAGTTGTATTAGAAGTCAGTCCCTTGAATGATTTTCCATGCATTGTTCCGAAAAGTTTCTGAATTTCTGATCTATGGATTTCCGCTTTCAATGCATTAATTGTTAGTATTTGTATAGTCAATCGGTTAGTTGCGGAGTTCCACTAGAACTGCAATGTACATTTACCACTGCTAACGACAAAAATGGTAAACTAAATAGACTACAAATAATTCCATTCGTATAGAACTGTAATTTGTAGAAAGATACTCGATGAGCCAAAAAAGTTGTACAAATTAGAGACCTCGACCAGGGAGAAATCAATAGATGGTCTCGAATTATTTCACCTCTCAATTAACACATTTTTTGGGGGGAGGGGAGAGGGATTTAATTAAGTGGGTTCTATTTATTTTATGAGAGGTGAAAGCATTAATCTCGAATTATATAATAATTTCTCTGAACCAGGTGAGTAGGTGAGGTATTATGGTCCATTGGTCTTTATGGAAGTGCGCGTATTATTATTGTACATCTGTAATGTAGCTAATGGATTGCGCAGCGCACCTAATATTACTATTATGAGTTTATGACTTTCGTGAGCAAGTATACTGTCAAATTGTCAATGCACTATATGCATGGTGTGGCAATTTGGCAAATGGCACATTGATGCATGGTGTGATGGTCCCTGGCCTGTGAATCTGTGATTGGCTTGGTGGAGGCAAAAGAACTTATGCGTGCATTTGAAAAGTGGCGATGATGGTACCTGCGTTTTGATGAGTGGTGAAAGCAACACTGTGGAGGTACTAATACAGCAATACTAGGCATGAAGGCATCAAATGTCTTGGTCCTATGGAAAATGAGTTAAAGATAGAAATGGATTCATGTTCCTTCTTTTGCCGGTGTAGTACGTTGTGCTAACATGATTGGATATGTAACTCTATATACGAAAAAGCCCGTATAAGGCGACATTAGGGTGAGGCCAAAGAATATGCAGAGAACTTGCATTAATAAAGCAATTGAAGGATTGTAACTAATTACGGTATTACTGAAATAAATTGGTTGAAAGTTGAACATTTATTTGTTATTTCCTCAATTGTTCACGACACTAATGCTTACAATGGATTGTGTAAATTTTTTATATTGCATACTTTTAGAAACATGCAACCATCATACCCATCACAATGATGGTCTTATTTGATTTTACGAAAATTTTTAGGAGTATCTTTCACGAAAAAATTGGAGTTGTATAAACGCCGATCACGCGATTTAACAGTTAACGTGATGTGATTGTTTTGACTTATAGGTTTGACCAACATATAGGCTTTGGACGGATTAATGAGTTGGATCCTTATAAAATCACGAAAAACTATTTATCCAAACTACCAGCCTTTTTCAGGGACAGATGCTCTGGCCTAATGGGTCAGTCTCGCTCATAAACGAAAGTGAAAAGTGGTGGCCACAAATGAGTCTAAGTTGATAATTGGGCTCGGAGGAGGATAGAGTTTTCCAATTCCTTACTCCTACCAATATTCCGTGCAAGCATATACGTACTGGTCGAAAATATTTGTCAAAGGTTTCACTTCCGGAAAATGATTGAGTGACCCATTGTGTCTCTATTCTATAACCTCTCACTGAATAAGGGGGCATTTTAGTGACCAGTGAGATATAGAGAGAATGAGAGAGGGGGCCATTTTCCTTCACTTTCATGTGATGAATAAAAGTTTTCTCTTTTTTCACCATACAGAGTTCCAATAGCATTTAGAGCTACCTGTATCTTATCGGCAGTTGTAAGGTGGTATCACCTTTTTGTTACTATCATAAATATCTGGTAACCACTACAATAAAAATTAGGTAAGACCAACTTCGTACATGATCTTGACCGATGTAGAATTGTAATACCCCGTAATTTTTATTCATTTTAGAATAATAATTACTTAAAAGAAAATGCAATTTCGTATTTAAAGTATTTAATTGGGCTCATAAATGTTTAAAGTGCCTAATTAATATACGGGTTTTGATTTTGGACCTAATTAAATTATAATTGGGCCAAATAAATAAAAAGAAAATTTTGGGCCATAATTTTGGTAATAACCGAAATTATGAGAAAAGAGCTGGCCCAATATTTTCGGCCATATGGCCGAAAATATGGGACCAAATATTTAGATTTTATTTTGCAGAATTTGGTTTCCTAAAATATTTGGTAAGTGGAGGGAATTAAGGAGAGTTTTTAGGAAAGAAGCAGTTTAGTAAAGAAGGAGTAGATTTGGAGGTTCCTAAATATACTCAACTTCCTCACATAACTGATGCTTTACCAAAAAAAAAAAAAAAAAAAAACGTCTCTCTATCTCTCCCTACACACGGCCGAATCCCAGAGCAAAAAGAAGGAGAAAAGTTCATCACTTTTCATAGTCCATCTTGCTCAGTTTTAATCCCTTGAATCTCAAGTAAGTATTCTAAATTGATTTTCTTTGAATTATTAAACGTTTTCGATTCAATTCAAGTATGTTTTCTTGAACCCTAGTTTTGGTATGATAAACCCTAATTTAGTATTATCTAGGATTTGTTAGATTCTATTTAATTTGCATGATAGAATCATGATTAGGGTTTGAGTTGTGGTTTTTACTAAATTGAATCAAGTTTGAATGAAAAAGGTTAGATCTAAATCTGGAAAATTATGTATTTTAGATTTAGTTAGATTAGGGTTTTGTTAAATTGATTAACAAGAAAAAAAAGTGGATTTGTTACATTGTGGAAAAATTGATTAACAAAGTGGTTTAGAAGTCAAGGTATTGACTATTGTTACATTGTGGATTTGTTAGGACCCGTTGACGTAAGGAGCTTACGTTAATTGATTGTGTGATTGCCTAGAAGTTGTGTGACTTGTGTGAGGAATTCAGAAAGTTGTACCTAGAAGTTGTTCAACAAGGTGAGACTTCAGTGTTACTGAATGCACTTGTAGTGCGACCGTCGATCTATGATGAGATCCGACAGTTGCAAGTTAATGACCCGTTTCTAGAGGAAGTACGTGTCAAGATAAAGGAGGGGAAGCATCCTGATTTTGAAATCCTTGATGATGGTACGATCAAGATGAAGGAACGATGGTGTATACCTGACAATGACGAGCTGAAGAGGAAAATTCTAGATGAGGCGCATGGAACTGCGTATTCTGTTCACCCAGGAGGTGATAAGTTGTACAAAGACTTAAAACTCCAATTTTGGTGGATGAACACGAAGCGAGAATGTGCTGAGTGTGTGGCAAAATGTCTTACTTGCCAAAAGGTAAAGATCGAACACAGGAGGCCTGGAGGTCTTGTTCAATCGCTAGAAATTCCTGGATGGAAGTGGGATTCAATCTCGATGGATTTCGTAACTGGATTATCAAAGACGAGGTCTGGCAAGGACACTATTTGGGTTATTGTCGACCGACTGACGAAAACGGCGAGATTCATTGCAATGAAGAAGACTTGGTCGATGGACCAACTCGCCGCAACTTATGTGAAAGAGGTCTTGAGGTTACATGGAATACCTAAAGACACTGTGTCAGACAGGGATACGAGATTTTTGTCAAATTTCTGGGATAAATTACAAGAAGCCTTTGGTACGAAATTGAAATTTAGTACATCATTTCATCCTGCGACAGATGGTCAAACGGAGCGTACTATTCAGACATTGGAGGACATGTTGCGAGCTTGTGCTCTAGAGTTGAAGGACTCTTGGGAGAAGAGTTTGCCTTTGATTGAGTTCTCCTACAACAATAGCTACCATGTGAGCATTGGTAGGGCACCTTACGAGGCGTTGTATGGGAGAAAGTGTCGATCTCCTACGTGTTGGAGCGACATAAGTGAAACCTTTGTTTTGGGTCCGTAATTTATCCAAGAGATTGTGGATCAAGTGAAACTTGTTCAAGAGAAGATGAAAGCTGCACAAGATAGACAAAAAGCCTATGCAGATCAACATCGACGAATGGAGGAATCCCAAGTTGGTGAGAAGGTACTTCTCAAAGTATCACCTACTCGTGGAGTTATGAGATTTGGACGTAAAGGGAAGCTTAGCGCAAACTACATTGGACCTTACGAAATTCTTGAAAGAGTTGGAGAGGTCGCTTATAGGCTTGCTATGCCTATGGATTTGGAGCAAGTGCACGATGTGTTCCACGTGTCACAGCTCAAGAGATATCACCGTGATCCGAGTCATGTGCTGAACCCAGAAAAGGTAGTGTTAGATGACACACTTACCTATGAAGAGCAACCAGTTCGAGTCCTTGAGGAGCGAACTAAACCTGTAAGGATCCTAGACGAGAAAACGAAGAAAACTCGTGCGTCTACGATCAATCTTGTGAAAGTGTTGTGGGCTAACCACAAAGTCGAAGAGGCGACTTGGGAAACTGAGGCTGACATGCGCAAGCGCTATCCTCAATTGTTCGAACAAGGTACTTAACCTTGGTTTCGAGGTCGAAACCTTTTTAAGGGGGGAAGGGTGTAACAATCCACAAAAGAAAAGAACAAAGACTGGAAAACTCATTGCATTGCATTGCATTGCATCATGCTCATTTTGTTATTTGGAAAAGTTGTGTGAAACTTTTAAACTTTCAAGTTACATGTTGTGTATTTGAACTTTGAAAGTGTAGTGGAAAAACTTCGCCTTATGGAACTAGCTTCACTTTGGTGGTGATCCTAAGTTTCGAGGACGAAACTTCTTTTAAGGGGGTAAGGATGTAATACCCCTTAATTTTTATTCATTTTAGAATAATAATTACTTAAAAGAAAATGCAATTTCATATTTAAAATATTTAATTGGGCTCATAAATGTTTAAAGCGCCTAATTAATATACGGGTTTTGGTTTTGGACCTAATTAAATTATAATTGGCCCAAATAAATAAAAAGGGAATTTTGGGCCTAACCGAAATTATGAGAAAAGGGTTGGGCTAATATTTTCGGCCATATGGCCGAAAATATGGGACCAACTATTCAGATTTTATTTTGCAAAATTTGGTTTCCTAAAATATTTGGTAAGTGGAGGGAATTAAGGAGAGTTTTTAGGAAAGAAGCAGTTTAGTAAAGAAGGAGTAGATTTGGGGGTTCCTAAATTTACTCAACTTCCTCACATAACTGATTCTTTACCAAACAAAAAAAAAAAAACGTTTCTCTCTCTCTCCCTACACACGGCCGAATCCCAGAGCAAAAAGAAGGAGAAAAGTTCATCACTTTTCACAGTCCATCTTGCTCAGTTTTAATCCCATGAATCTTCAAGTAAGTATTTTAAATTGATTTCCTTTTAATTATTAAACATTTTCGATTCAATTCAAGTATGTTTTCTTGAACCCTAGTTTTGGTATGATAAATCCTAATTTAGTATTATCTAGGGTTTGTTAGATACTATTTAATTTGCATGATAGAATCATGATTAGGGTTTGAGTTGTGATTTTTACTAAATTGAATCAAGTTTGAATGAAAAAGGTTAGATCCTTACAATTTAATTAAATATGGAAATTTATGTATTTTAGATTTAATTAGATTAGGGTTTTGTTAAATTGATTAACAAATATATATATATATATATATATATATATATATATATATATATATATATATATATATATATATATATATATATATATATATATATATATATATATATATATATATATATATATATATATATATATATATATATATATATATATATATATATATATATATATATATATTAGGGCCACACGGCCGAGCCTGCACGACGCACGGCCCAACAGCGGATCTGCTGGTGGTGGGGCCCGCTGGTGGTGGTGATGTTGGTGTTGGTTTTTGGTGTTGACTTGCTTTGACTAGTTGACTTGTTTAGGGTTTTGGAAAGTTTCCTATTTTGTTTATGCAAATTTGTTTTTGGAAACTTTGAGCATGCATGAGTAACTGAAAATTCCAGCAACTTAATTAATTAAACTAAGGGTACTAAATCATCTTTAAAGTTTAATAAAGTGGTTTAGAAGTCAAGGTATTGACTATTGTTACATTTTGGATTTGTTAGGACCCGTTGACCGCGCTTAAACGTAAGGAGTTTACGTTAATTGATTGTGTGATTGCCTATCGTGAAAGGTAATTCATGTCTCTATGAATTATGTAGCCTATTTGTCATAATTCATATTGCTTGGGGTTTTGTGTTAATTGGTCTAGTATTGAATTAGGTGTGAATTCATATTTGGACTTGTGAATATTTGAGAAGGAATAATTGATGTTTATTTCCTTATGATGATTTGTATAGAATTATATGAAAGTGAATGCATGTATAATGTTGGAAATTCACTTGTGTAGCAATGTCTACTTGTTTAATATTCATGTGGATTCATGTTAGAAGCATGTTACTTCAGTAAGTTAATATGAACTTTGACTATTGATTAGGAGGTTTTGAATTAAGGCCTAGATGCCCCTTTCATGTAAAATGCCATCGGAAATTGTAACCATATCGTGTTACTTGAGTGCCAAGATTATGTGTAGTACTTGTTATGTGATCACCATATTAAATTGAATTGAGAGTTAAGACTTCTTTCTGTGAGAGATCCACCAAAGGATGCGAATGGAAATTTGTCATTTGGTATGTTGAGTGGTTCCATTGGTTATGGCCTCAATGTATTTAGTTAAAGGTTATATCCATATATGATGATTGGGCAAGTGAAGTTTTGTGGATGAAACTGTTCTTCTTGTAAACTTAAGGGTTGAGAGAGGGTATGCATACTTAGGAACATCTAGAAGTCCTTCGGGAGTCATCTATACTCCGGGACAGTTGATCCCTCTTTTGCCACTGTGCACGGGACTAAGATCCTATTGAATTGACTGCGGTTGGTTTGACAATTCTTGTGATTCTCTTCTCTCTAACGAACTTGGCTAATGGATAATAATAAATAATGAGATTTATTATTTGGTGATTATTGTGTCTTTATTTTTAAAGCATGTTGTCTTTATTTCTTAGAGCATGATTAGTTAATTTGATTAAGCATGAGAACTTAATATTGGAGATTGAGATGGATTAGGTGGTTATGAATTACTCAGCATCGCTGATTAGTTTTTTTTCTTTTTATTTGTGTTTGTTGTCCATTTCTTTTCAATGGTGGGCCTATGATGAACCTATATGGAATTTGTCTATATGGGGGAGTAGATTGACAGGATTGTAGCTCGAGGAGTTGAGCTAGGGAAGGTGTGCCAAGAAGATTGTATATCTTCTAAAAACATTTATTTTATTGTTTAGTTGGAACTTCTATTATTGGGACTTTTATTATTGTAACGAGATTAATTCTCTTGCATGAGAATTAATAAGTTTAATACTTTTATTTCATTTGGACTAATTGTTTTAAGTTAGTTGGAAGCTAGTTAATATTTAATTATCTAGTACGAATTTGGTTAAGGTTTCTAGCACTTGTTTTTCCTTTCTAGCCTTGTATTTGATTTGAACATCAAATACGGCAGTAATGCTTCGGATTTCCAGAGTTTTTCCGCTGCAACTCATGATTTTAAATGGTTTTAAATTGGACGGAAATTCGGGGTGTTACAAGAACTGTGGATTCATTCTTTTGTTTTAATTGGGTAGTAGTCAATTATAATAGATAGTAGTTAAAAACTACAAACATCAATTTAGTTACATCTAATCTAACTCTGTATGTCTAGGAAACTTTGAGTTTTTGTCAGCATAGTTAAACCAATTATGCAAATGGTGAAAACCAATTGAAACTCGCCATCAATTTTCAGAATTCATCACACTTTAATGACACATTAGTTTTGACCAATAATAAAATTCTATAAACCCTGACTGCGGTTACACAAATGTGTTAATTACCATACGAAAAGTCCTTATTAAATACTCCATTTGTTCAACTTAAAATTTTCCAATTGATTTCTAACGATCTCTAATGTGATACTTGGATTATTAATATCTATAATAATATACAAGTAAAATTGTAAAATAAATGATATTTTGATGTTACATTGGATTCAGGAATAAACTTTCAAATCATAATTCATATAGTTAATAAACTTAGGGACAAAGTTTGACCTAAAAAAAACAACAACTGAGAAGTTTAAGCGAACAGAGGAGTATGTTGTTAGATTTATTTCCAATGTGTAATGTGCATACATTTCATTTGCGTGAAGGTATCGTAGATATATGTCCCTTTATCTTTTATCACCAAAGTTTAGGGACAAAGAATGTATATCTATATAATAATCTATACTAACTATTAACACACAATGCAACAAAGGAAGACGTTTCTAAGAACTATGCTAGGATTAGTTTAGTTGAAGAGCTGTCATCCTCTCTCTCTCTCTCTCAAAAAAAAACCTAGCTTCCCTCTTCCTCTTTCTCTTATCTTGGGGTTATCACTCGCACTTTTGCCGGTGGTTAGTCTCTCTATTGTTGTTTCTTTGCATTCGATCTAATTTTTAGTAAGTTTTTCAATATGGTTAGTAACAAACTCTACTTTTTTGAGAGGTCGTAGAGTTTTCCGTGTTCATCGGAGTTTTGTAAAATTTGTGTTTTTGGATTAGGTTTTTTGAATCAAGACGACAAGTTGAATCTAATATGCTGATAGCCTCCGCAAGTATATAGATTTTATCGAGTAGTATAAAAAATTATCGTATCCACGGGGAGCTAGTATATCCAAGTATTAAGTTTTCTTAAATATATAACAAGCTAAGCAATTCGAATTGGATTTTTGAGTATTCAAACAAAGAAACTAAAGCGAACAAAATTTCGAGAATCTAGCAAGATAAAAGATCTAGGGTTGACTTCACTTAACT
Source organism: Tetragonia tetragonoides (assembly GCA_038025085.1). Lineage (NCBI taxonomy): Eukaryota > Viridiplantae > Streptophyta > Magnoliopsida > Caryophyllales > Aizoaceae > Tetragonia > Tetragonia tetragonoides. Next base: position 20,491,151 of record CM076150.1, read on the forward strand.
AGATTATTTGATGCGATAGATAAACTTAACTAGCATGCCAATGTCAATCGTTGCAAGGACGGATAAAGAAGCCTAAACCTTCTCTCAAAGCGATAAAGGAAAACTCAATGCAAACTACCTATTCTCATGGAGTCAAGTAACATCAATAGCATGAAGAACGAAAATCAACCCAAAGCCCACAAGAAATTCTAATCTACTTTCGTGATTAGGCAATCAAGAAGATTATTCGAAGTCCGACAATTAGTATTCCCCTTTCGATTTTATACTAATCATCCACATTCAAAACCCTCTTTCAAGAATTATGAACAACAATAAGCAAACAAATAATCATGTGCAACAATTCAACAAACATGCTAGCATCAATTTATCAAGACATCAAATAACCTAAATTAAGCTTCATCAACCCTAGAATAAGAAATTTAGCTACTCATGATTATAGAAACTACTAAGCAAATAATAAAATTCAAACTAAACATGAATTAGCAAACTCAAAGAAATAACAATCATAAACTAATGGATTAAAACTAAAAGCAATTGAGAGGGAGAAGAGAGAGAGTAGGGATGAGATAAACCAAAAGCTTCAATTGAAATTGCCCAAAGCTTGAACTTGTTCTTCACAATTGCAAATAAAACTAGAGAATTTGAGAGTAATTTAAGTGCTTAATTTAAACTCTAAGCTATTCTAATGGAGTAGAGAGAGATGATGGATAGAGTGTGTGTGAGTGAGAGAGAGAGGAGAGAATCCCTTTTATAAGCATATACACGTTTAATCTAATGGGAGAAAAGAAGAGGAAAGGTCTCTTGTCGATTATGCATAAATCGCACAGAAGCATGATCGTGCCAACATAGGCATGATCATGCTTGCTCTTTTCTTCAAGATGGTTGGCTACTGACATTCTCATATGACGACACATGATCATGCCAATTGGAAGCATGGTTATGCATTGTAGAAAACTACAAGACTTCACGTTTCTAGCAACTCCAACTTTGATTCCTTCTTCTTTGCTTCTTCTCTTGACACTCCAAAGTCCATTTTAATTCCAATTGCACATTTGAGCTCCAAAATGATCCTAAAATCACATTAAACGCACCAACATACCAAAGTAGTGATCCTCATCATAAAATGAATAAAATCCAATCAAAAGCGAGGATACTCACACAAATATAGGACGGATGAGTGCATATATACCATGAAAATCAACCCTATTTAGGCACTCATCATATGCCAAGGGGATTTGTACTTCCAAATAGCTGCATCACGTTTATTTCATGCTTACCTCCAATCTTAGGGAAAAGGCAGTGACCTCCTGTTTACTGTATAGCTTATTTTTTTCTATACTAGGGCAGCCGATAATTGATTGTGAATATTGACGAAGCCGATCAAGACGCCGATTTCTAGCAGCGGTATTCGGGTTGGTAGGTACTTATCGACGGAGCTGATCAAGACATTGATTTCAAGCAGTGATGGTGGAAGTCAAATTCATCTTGTTATGTTAGATTTATACTTTTTTTTTATCTTAGATTTATATTTGTTTGCAAATATTCATCGTTGTAGATGACGGATGACTTTTTATGAATGAATGAATTATCTTTTCCTTACAAAAGAAAAAAAAAAAAACACAGTGCAACTTTCCTAAACTTGCCACGTGGTTCTCTTAAGAAGTCTCTCCTCTTTTCAGGATGCCACTTCATGCAGCCTCAGGATGCAAACTCATATCTCCAAACCATGTGGCGCTTATATCGTCATTGTCATGTGGCACTTCTATGAGGTCCCTACCATGTGTTTTTATTTTAAATAAAAAATAAAATACTAAAATGAAGATTTGAACCACCAACCTCAAACTTATCAACAATCATATAAAATCAACCGTAATACCCCGTATTATTATTATTATTATTATTATTTATTTTAGAATAATTATTACTTAAAAGAATGTGATTTATAACTTTAAAATATTAATTGGGCTTTTTTTTTTTGGAAAATGGTAAGCATATTTCATTCCATCTTTCAAAGGTGCCAAGACGACATCCCATGGTGAATCCAGTATAGAAACGAGGCATACTAGTATGGCCTCCTGAAAATACAAAAGATCTACCACTATAAAACAAAAACACATAGAGACATATGGATTCTAATTAACCCATGAGCTACTGACATCTATTAGATTCTTCTTCTCCTGCATTTGTAAGAATCCTTGCACAGACGTTATACTTGATCTGCCAAATAATCTTTGCAATACTCCTTTTCTGCCCCCCGAAAATTCTGAGATTTCTTTCACGCCAGACTACATATATGGTTGCAGCCAAGGAACCACGAAGTTGCTTCTTTTTTCCAATGTTTTCCCCTGTTATTGTTTGTGAGCCATCTTAGCTCATGATTCAAGCTAAGCCCACTCCTGCTAATGTCATTCCATGTAAGAATGTGCTGCCAAACAACATTGGATAACAGGCAAGAGCAAAAGAGATGGTGATCTGTTTCGAGTGCAGCTTCACATAGAAAGCATCTGTTCACTATAGTCATGCCTCTGTTTTGCAGGTTTTCAATCGTAGGCAGGGCGTGCTGTATGGCAAGGCTAGATATGAAGGCATGCCTAGGAACCACCACTGTATCCCAAACTATTTTGGCGCAGGTCTTTTTTGGGGACTGATCTCTAAAATATTTATAGGCTTTCATTACTTTAAAAATACCATTAGTGCAGCATTCCTCAAAAGCTGCTACAGCAGCATCAACCCCTCCAGATTTTTGGATTAGAAAATCCCTGACAGAGAGGATGCTCTTTCACCCCCAAGAGCTACTCTGTGTGGCTTTGCAGTCCATAATACTAGACCTAGTAAACTTGTACCTATGAACCCAAGAAGTCCAGATGGAGTTCTGGTTATTGTGTAGCTTCCAAATCCACTTCCACATTGTTGCATGGTTCTAGCTCAAGGCTTCTTTAACATTGATCACCCCTTCTTGTTTGGGTCTGCAAATATTCTTCCAACTCATGAATGTCATCTTCTTCTTGTCATCAGTGCAACCCCATAAGTAATCCTTGCAAAGCTTCTGAATTTTCTTCAACACATTCTTAGGGAACAAAAAAGCAGTAGACCAGAAGTTATTAATCCAAAAAACAGTGGAATTTATAAGTTCTATCTTCCCTGCATATGAAAGATATTGAGTAGCCCAGTGTTGTATGTCTGATCTTTTCAATCAAAGGATGAAGCATGGTAGAGGTAAGCCGCGAGGAGTGCAGAGGTATGCCTAGATATCGAAAAGGCATTTTCCCTTCAGAGAACCCTGAATGATCAAGGATAGTTTGCTTCACATGAGAATTGACCCCTCCAAAATAGATTTCAGTTTTCTGGGAATTTGCAACAAGGCCAGACAACCGAGTAAAAGTCTGGAGACAATTAGTAGCAGCTGCAACAGATGGCTGATCACCTCTTGTGAAGATGAGCAAGTCGTCTGCAAATATGAAATGGTTCAGATTGAGCCTACAACACTTTGGATAAGAGGAGAATCCTTGTGCAGATGTGGCAGCTCTCAGTAGCCTAGACAAGGCTTCCATACAGATAACAAAGAGGTAGGGAGAGAGGGGGTCTCCCTGCCTCAGCCCTCTATGCCCCTTGAAGTAGCCCTTGAGGGACCCATTGGCACAAACAGATAACTTGGACGTAGTAATACACCCCATTATCCAAGCAATGAAATTGTCAGGGAAACCAAAGTAGACGAGAGTCTGTTTAAGGAACTCCCAGTCCACCGTATCAAAGGCTTTGAGGATGTCAACCTTGATAATGACCCTAGGGGAGATGTTTTTCCTGCCATAGTGAGCAGCAAGTTCATGCGCCATCATGGTTTTATCAAATAAGGACCTCCCTAGGATAAAGGCAGCTTGTTCGTAGCCAATAATATCAGCATTCACTTTCTGAACTCTATCAGCAAGAATTTTTGTTATAATTTTGTAGATAATCGAGCAACAAGAGATTGATCTATAATCAGCTACAGTAGTAGGGGTGGGGCACTTGGAAATCAAAATAACAAAGGTAGAGTTAACCTGTTGAAGCAATCGCCCTGTTCTGAAGTAATCTTGGATAGCTGCACACAAATCAGATCCATCAACCACCCATGCTTTCTTGAAAAACCTAGAAGAGTAGCAATCTGGGTCTGGGCTTTTATTGACATTAATGGAGTCAAGGGCAGCTTTGAACTCAATAACGGAGACTTCCTCAGTAAGAGATAGCTTGTGGGAGTCATTTTAAATAGGCCTACAGAAGAGCCCAGGATCAAAGGTATAGGTTTCACTCAGAGTTGCAGGGGTGCTGTGCATGTTACCTTGAAGATCAGCAATAGAATAAATTTTACTTATAGTTTTCCTCTCGGCAATCTTGGCATAAAAGTAAGAAGTATTCTCTTCAGAGTATCTGATGTTTTGGGTTTTAGCTTTCTGGTAGCAAACACTGAGTTTAGTATTCCTCAGTTTCAGATATTTCTGTTTGAGTTCACGCTCCTTGCAGATAAGGGAAGAATCAACAGGGGAGGATTGGAGGAGAGTTTGAGTTTCCATCCAAGCATCATGTGTTTGCTGTACTCTAGAAGTGAGTTTTGAATAATGCCTTCTGTGGAAAACCTTAAGTTCAGCTTTAAGGAGCTGTAGCTTCTTCACCAGAACATACATTTTACAACCCTGGATTTCAGTGCCCCAAATTCTATCAACTAGAGTAATAAAAGTAGGATCATCGGCCCAACAGTTAAGAAACCTAAAAGGTTAGGATCTTGTTGTATATACTGAGCAAGATGAATAATAGCGGGGGAGTGATCAGACAAGTAAGAGTTCATAAACTCCGCCTTACAGGACCCAAATTGCATAATCCAAGAAGGGTTCGCCATAACCCTATCAAGCTTGGACCAAACTCGATCGCGGCCATTCAGATTATTGGTCCAAGTATAGTGACAGCCAGAAGGAGGTAGGTTAGACAAACAAGCAGTTGCCACACAGCTAGCAAAATCCTGCATATCCCTAAGAACAGGTTGGGAACTAGAAATCCTCTCATCAGTGGTCAAGGTAACATTGAAGTCACCTAGGAAAACCCAAGGGCCACTGACCTGGACACTAAAATGGTTCAAATTATCTCAACGGGATCTTCTATCCATGGCGTCATTAGAAGCGTAGATGAAGGAGACAACAAGAGTAATAGAGAGAGCTTTGACAAAGGCCTTACAGTGGATAACCTGCATGGTTGTGTCAAGGATCTAGACATCGACCTCCTGATCATCCCAAAAGAGCCAAATTCTGCCATTTCTATTGCTAGTATAGTTGTTGTGGAACTGGTAATTCCTATATCTCTTTCTGGTAATTAAAGAGGCTTTGTGCTCTTTTATTCTGGTTTCCAATAAGGCTCCAAGAGCCACCTAATTTCTGTACAAATACCCAGCAATGTCTTGCTGCTTGAGGGGTCATTTAGCCCTCTCACATTCCACGAGAGAATATTCATGATATGTCTGGGGGAAGGGGAACCTCCAGATCAAAAACCATAGAGTTGTCCTGATGATTGTCATGATGATTCTGCCTATCGTCCAGTTCCTCATTCTCTACAGCAATAGCAGAGAACCTATTATTCAAAACCTGCCCAATGTTGTGTTTTTCAGTAGACCTGGGATTCTTTTCTGTGAGTTTATTCTTGCATGCAGATTTTCCTTCAACAGTGGTAAAACGCTCAGCATCTGTAGTATTACTAATTGAGCCCTCATTGGTTGCTGGTTAAGAGGTTTGAGTGGCCTTAGGAGCCTCTAAATCTAAGTGAACGTGCTCAGGTGTAGGTTTCTTCTTTGCTTTATTTAACCTGCAATGTGACTCTTCCTGCCCAAGCTTGCGACATGAATGGTAATAGTAGGGTAACCACTCATACTCCACTTTTTGCACCACAGAGCCAGTAAAAGGTGATTTCATAATAAGCACATCGGGGAGATTAGAGGAGACATCAACCTCGATAAAAACTCAAGCAAAACCTATCTTTTCCTTCGTGGAAGTATACTTGTCAGCAAACATGGGGGTACCAATTTTGCTAGCCAGTTTACTGAAGGCCCTTGCAAACCAAAAGTATGGGTCCAGATCAGGGAACAACACCCAAATTGGGACTCTAGTGATTGCCTCCATCTCTGTACTAAATAAAGGTGTCCATTGCTTCAGATTATGGAACTAGTGCCCATTGCCCACGGACCACCCCTGATAATAACATCCATATCCTCCTTTTCAGAAAATCGAAAGAAGTACCACCTTTCTTATAGTAAAGCACTTGTGGTTTCTCAACATGGTTCCAATGCTTATCAACAAAAGCTTGAACATTGGCAAGCTTTGTTTTGCTGCCAATAAAGTACCCTACAAGGGTATATTGCCAATACTTCAATTTCTCCCTAATATCATCCTCATCAATAACCACCATGTCATTATCTAAAATGGTTGGGATAAAATCAAGCTCCATTCCCCTACCCCCCAAATTTTTCAAGGTATTCTCTCGCCAAGTGTGTACAGCTTTATCAGAATTAGGCTTTCCAACCTCATTCTCAAGAGGAGCCCCAAATTTGGAAGCATGCAATTCAGTAGAAGTCACTAATCCGGTTTTATTAGCAGGATTATTTACCGCCATAGTAGAATCATCCAAAGAAAATCCTAGATCAAGAAGTTTTAAATTAAGAGCATCAGACGAAATAGGTGGAAAGTATTACCTTTTTCCATCGCAGGGATCAAGAAATCTCCCAGAGAAACTGGAGATCGAGGATTTGCATTAGAATTTGCCTCATCGCCATTTTTGGTTGAAACACAATTTTTTGCAGCTTGTTGGGTTCCATTTCCTTCGCTGGTGAAGCATCATTGTTGACACGGATGGTATCAGTAGATTGAGAAGAAGATTCCGGAGCTTTGGGATTCTTCGGGGGTCTTCCACGACCAGGTGGCATGGCGGGAAGAGGCGCGGAAATGGCGGACTTAGCTTTCGTACCTCAGAGCTTTTCACTTTCTCTCTTCCACCTTCTCTCTCAGGGTTTTTTTTTTCCGCAGACGAGTAATCGGGCTTTTCTGTATTTATAATTGTCAATTTAATAAGATGGATTTAATTGGGCCAAATAATTAATTGGATCAAAATTATTAAATCTATTTGGGCCTTAATAATTAATTGGGTCAAAAATATTAAGTGTGTGGGTCAAATGGATAAACAGTGTCCACATTAAAGATAGAGATTTCTGACAAGTCGAGCTTAGCTTTGATTTAAGCTGGTATGTCAAGAGAATTTTTGATATTAGAACATTGTTTCAGAGCAACAATGTGTAGAGAGAAGAAGATAAATGATACACTATTGCAGCAGGCTATAAGTGGATCAGAGGTGAAAAACCTAAAGTACATGCAACACAAATGATCTTGGGGAAACTTACAGTTCCTAAGCATAGCTTCATCACCTGGCTTGCTGTATTGGGCAGACTGCTCACAAAAGACAGACTCTTGTATTTCAATATACATGTTGATTCTACTTGTATTTTATGTCAAAACTCTGATGAAGTGGGGAAAACTTATCTTCCAGTGTGATTGGACAAGGAGGTTGATGTCTGCAGTTAGTGATTGGGCTCACCTAAAAAATCTTCCTTCATAGAACTGGCAACACTGGGTGCTCGATCACAAGAAGTTTCTGTAAGTTGAAGAAAATTGTGCTTTATGCAAGTGTAGGAGCTGCTATTTATCATTCTTGGATTGAGAGAAACAACAGGATCTTCCAACATAAGTCGAGAGACATTGAAGGGATTGCAAAACAGATTGTTGATGAACTTAAACCTAGAATACAGTTTTATAAGCCTAGGAAACTTAGAAATCGAAATTTAAACTACTTGAAATATTGATGCAAAATAGCTTTGTTCGAGGCTTGGGATAATTTCTAGCTAACCTACTCTGGGTTTTGTTCATGAAAGTTATTCCTCCCTTAGGTTGTTTCATCAAACTTTGCTACATTAGTAATATGAATCACACTAATCTTTTTCAAAAAAAAATAATTTCAAATTCACCGAAAATATTGTTTGATTTTCTTGAACCATTATATTCGGCGATATATCCAAAAAAGGGGAAGTTTTTTTTTTATTTTTTATTTTCAAAAATTTACTGCCTAAATTTGTGGGATTGAAAGAGTTTGAGTGAGAGTTAATTGGGAAGTTAGTGGAGATAAGAGAGGAGTAGATTTAGAAAATGGAGTTTTCCTAAATTCACTCTACTTCCTAAATCACTAAATAAACCTAACAAAAAATAAAATTCACTCACTCTCCTTCACGCCGAACGGTTCTCAAAGAACGAAAAAAAGAGGGCATTTTGCTCTTCTTTGATTGATCATCCTTTGTTCAATTTCAATAATTTGTTTTACAAGTAAGTTGATTTAAATTGTTTTATGGGTTATAAAGCTAGTTTTTGCATTCAAATTCTTGTTATTGAATACCTAATATTTATTAGGGTTCACGTTGTAGCCTAGTGATAATAGATTCTAATGATTTATGTATTAGAATCATGTTCTAGGGTTTGAATTGTGTTTTATTGAATTTGAATCAAAAAGAGAATTACTAAAGCTTGAATTTTTATGAAATTTATCAAATCTGAAAAAATTTATAATTTAATTCAAACTTAGATTATTTGAGATTTGTGAAATTGATTAGCAGAAAAAAAAAAAAAAAGAAAAAAAAAAAGAAAAAAGGGAAACGAGCGACAGTGCGCGTGTGCACGGCTCTCGCCGGTGCCTACCAGCAAGGCTGGTGGTGATCATGTGCCACGACTAGTGGAGAAGGTGTTGGTTGTGATTGTTTGACTTTTGTTTAAGTGTTTGACTTTAATTAGGGTTTGATTTAAATGTTGCCCTAATTTGATTTATGATATTTTTGGTTTACAAATCATTGAGCATGCATGAGTATTAAAATTCTAGCAACTTAATAATTTGAAAATATTGTACCAAACCATCCTTATTATTTAAACTGGAGGATTTAGAAGTCAAGGTATTGACTTGTGTTATATTATGGATTTGTTAGGACCCGTAGACCGCTAGTGAACGTAAGGAGCGCGCTTACGTTAGTTGATTGCTTTGCAATTCAAGGTAATTCATGTTAGAAAATTTGATTGATAAGTTAAGAATGTAGTTTTTGCCTAGATGAATTTGTGTATTGATTCATTGCGGAATATTGATGACAAAGGATTAATGAAATAATTCCTTGTTTATAATTTGTAAAGAATTATTGGACTTGATGATAGTGAATGCATATGAAACTATGTTGGAACTTGACTGTAGTAATTGTGTGGAATGATTACTTGTTGAGAGTACAAGATTGAATAGTGCATGTTAGTCGATGTTAATTACTTGTGGTAATTAATTGTGGAAATTGAACTAAAAATAATGTATATTTGTTCAATTGTGGACTTAGCTCAATTAGCTATGTGGGTCATATTAGAAACATTTGAATCATGTACTTTTTCAATAAGTCGAAATGTACTTTGATTACTGAATTTGTGGAACAATATTGAAAGTCTATAAAAGGTATATTATTATAATAATCGTGAATTGGGAACCTAGATGTTTATTAATGTGAAATACCATTTGTATTGTCAACTAAAATATGTTCATGTTGGGTAAGTATGATGAAGTTACTTGACTATGCCGAGAAATGTGAATTACTTCCTTATGTGATCGATCATGATATATAAATTGAATTGAGAGTAAAGACTTTTTTGATAATGGATCCCCCAAATGATCGATGCAAAAATTGAGCCACTTGGTACGATGAGTTGTCTATATACTGAGAGTATAGCCTCATTTGTATTGCAGAATTCGTATCCAAAACTGCGGACTTTGGCGAATTAGTTGAGAAACAATTCTTCTTGTAAACTTAAGGGTGGAGAGAGGGTATGCAGACTTAGGAACATTTGAAGTACGTATGGGGAGTCATCTATACTCCGAGCTTGGATCCCATTTGCTATTATGCACAGGATTATTGATCTCATTGAGTCATCTACGGTTGATTTGGCTATCACATTCACTTTTCTCTAATGGCTTGGCTAATGGAAACATTAAATAATGGGATATATTATTTGTGGTTTGCTTGTGATGAAAGCATGATGGTTGGTTGATACAAGCATGTTGTTTATTTATGAAGCATGATTATTATTTTTATCTAAGCATGTTGGCTTAAGGATGAAGATTAAAATGGATTGTATGAGTTATGAGTTACAAAGTTTAGCTGATTCGATATTTTTATTTCTATGTGTGTATGTGTTGTCCATTTTCCTTCATTGGTGGGCTTACGATAAATTACCTATGCAAAATTTATTTGTATATGGGGAGTAGATTGGCAGTTTTGTGTTGATAGAAATATATATATATATATATATATATATATATATATATATATATATATATATATATATATATTTAAGAGAACTTTAACGAACAAAGACCTATCCCTAAATCAAGCTTTTGACAAAATTAACCTTATTGAGTTTCCAATAATTTCAAAAGATAAGATGAAAAAGTTACCTGGATGATACAAATCGACTTTACAAAAGAGAAGAGATCAATTTAGGGATCCAGACAGATTTTACGTCCCTTCTCCAATGCTTATTCACTTTGTGTCACTATCCTACTGGAAAAATTTACCCATTTAATTTAAATCTAACTTTTGGGGCTAAAGTTGGCTGCTCAACTTTAAGCCCAATTAACCGGTTAAAAAAAACAGACACATTATAATATTACCCCGATATCCTTTAAAAAAATAATATTACCCCAATAACGTCAGGCCAGACATTTCAATCAATGAAGCATAACCCAAATAACTAAATTTGGGAATAGAGTTTTGTTATTTAAACAGGCAAAAATAACTCATAAACAAAAAACTAATCCTCTGTTAAAAAACATTAACATTGACTAGCTCATTGAAAAACACCAAATGATAGAATTCAAGAAAAATAAATGCTTAGTAATAACATCACTTTGAAGAATTCAAACATTTAAAAAAGGAAAGAACTTCAGATCAATATATGCTTACTATTGGAGTCATAATGAGTACTCCATTTATAATCCAACTTCAGAAACAACTTTGCGAAATTATTTAAGAGATCAGCTCTAATGTCATCTTTCAAGTCACACACAAAAAAAAAAAAAAAAAAAAAAAAAAACCAACGTATTAATCCATTTTAAATCTTACGACAAATACAGACAACAACACATAAACAGAAAACTAATCAGGGGCATCGTCAAGTACAAAAACTAGAATGATAATAATTATAAGGTTTAAAGGCAATAAATTCATAGAATAATGTTGACACAGACAATGTCACATCAATATGCCATGTCACTGCCATATATATATATATATATATATATATATATATATATATATATATATATATATATATATATACTGCGTTGACACGTTGCATCCACATAAGCGCCACATTAGATGTCACGTCATTTGGATGAAAGAATTAAATGCAACATTTTTCGACTTTTAAATGCTTCATTAATAATGCCTTTAAATTTAATGTGATTAACCAATTAATGAGGATAAATGAACCATGTTATCTATATAAATTAGGATACATGAACATTATTAAACTTAAACTAAAATATACTAAACACTAGATTCAACGAATTTAATTAGGGAAAATAGTCACAAGTAATAAATACATAAAAACTTTAAAACTAACGGATAAATTCACGTATTATGCATCTCAATCTTCAAAGTGATTCCATATCCCAACAAAATAAAATACATGATTCATGGAGATGTACCAATATGGTAAATTGTTAAAATAATGTGAATAAGGTAGGTTTAAAAACTATTTTTTTCGGTAAATTCTTTTTTACTATAAAAAATAAGAATTTAGTTTATCTACATGGATTAACACAATCGCTACCATAACACATTACATGACACATAACTAATTTACATAAAAAAAGTATAAACCAAAGAGAGATAAGAACCAATAGTAGTATATTGGCAATTAATAAGCTAGATAGATAAAATTAACTTATCCATTTAAATCCAAACAATTGTTATTGCGTGTCACATAAGCAACTTTACACTGCCTGATTGGACGAGTCCTCTTGGTCTGGAAATGTCGTGTGCTTAACTTGGAGGTACCCCCCTGGAAGCTATTGAGCGGCGAGTCCTCTTGGCTTGGAATGGGCGAGGGCTTAACTTGGAAGAACCCCCCTGGAAGCTATGGAGCATGGGCGAGTCCTTTTGGCCTGGAATAGGTGAGTGCTTAACTTCGAGGAACCCCCCTAGAAACTGTTGAGCATTGCGAGTCCTCTTGGTCTAAAAATGTCGAGTGCTTAACTTGGAGGAACCCCCCCGAAAGCTATATATTGAGCATGGGCGAGTCCTCTTGGCCTGGAATGGGCGAGTGCTTAACCTTGAAGACAACTCCCCTTGGAAGCTGTTGAGCCGGGGCGAGTCCTTCTGGCCTGGAAATGGCGAGTCCTTCTAGGGCAAACTGTACGGGGATGAAGCCCCTGTAATGGCGAGTCGTTTCTTGAGTAAAATGGGCGACTCCTAGGGCTAAATAAGCCTCTGGGAGAGCCCGAGTACTAGCCAACTGTATGGGGATGAAGCCCCTATGATGGCGAGTCATTTTTTAGTGAAATGGGCGACCTCTAGGGCTAAATAAGCCCCTGGGAGAGCCCAAATACTAGCCAACTGTATGGGGATGAAGCCCCTATGATGGCGAGTCATTTTTGAGTGAAATGGGCGACTCCTAAGGCTAAATAAGCCCTTGGGAGAGCCCACGTACTAGCCAACTGTACGGGGATGAAGCCCCTATGATGGCGAGTCGTTTCTTGAGTGAAATGCGCGAGCCCTATGGCTAAATAAGCCATTGGAGGTAGACCAAGTAAGATGGTGTCTAGATGCATGGGGTGAGCCCCTTGCCTTGGGCGACCATAAGAATGTTGAAATGGCGACCACGAGGGGCTAAACAAGCACCTTGTAGAAGACCAAGTATGATGGTGCCAAGGTGCACGGGGGAAGCCTCTTCCCTTGGGTGACCATAAGAATGTTGAAATTGGCAGCCACGAGGGGCTAGACATTCCCCTTGTAGAAGACCAAGTATGATGGTGCCAATGTCTGGGCGACAACAGAATTTTAAAAATAGGCGTCCATGGAATGGTTGACCCAGAAACGGATGATCGGAGCCCCTTAAGCGATATTGGCTCTGACAAAATGGACGATTATGAATGTGAGATTGTAAATGGATGACCTTGAATTCTTGTCTTCCTTCTTTGAAGCTTTCTCTTGGGGAGGCCTATGAACAGGTCGACCCTGACCTTTGGCAAAAATGGATGACCACAAACGTTGTACTTTGAGTCGAGTACTTGGAGATATGTAAGCCCTTTGAATTTGGGCTAGTTAATGTGGCAAACATATGTAGGAGATTAACTTGTATGTCGACTGATCACTGGTAGGACCCATTCTCCGAGAATAATCAAACCCCAGTACTTAGACAAATGAGTGAGGCCAACACGTTTGAGGGTGAACCCGTGTGTGGCGGATCACTAGGTCAGCCGACTGAGAGGTAAAAAATGTCTAGTAATCTCTAGATCATTAGACGAGCCCGTAGGTTGAGAGGTGAAATGGCAAAAGTATGTAATCTCTGGATCTTGTGGAGTAGACCATTCAACAAAGGGCTCCCCACAGACGGCGCGTCCTTTTTGAGGGGTCGACTAGAAAAGTGTCGAAGTGAGGGAGCTCCTGAATCGAAGGTCTAAACGGGCGACCTGCAAAAGAGAAAGCGTGTCTGCCCCGGGGGATTTCGTGGGAGGGCGCCCCTCCAATGGTCAAGTCATATATTTGCAGGATTAGAGAGAATATCTTGGAAGTAGTGCTAGAGAGAGAAATTAATCGTTACCTGAAATGAACAATGACCGCATATTTATAGGACATCGGTGGCAGGGTACGTAATTTCGTACCCTGTCAGATGTCAGGCGAAAATCTTCCGCGTCTCGATAAATGGGCCTGCCATTTACAGTATCTTTGGGCCAGACTGGCCAGATCAGTTATGCTGAAGTGTCTGAGTAATGTTTTTGAATTCTGGGGTGGCAAATATGTGCCACGTGTCATCATCTCATTGGCTAGTCAAATTATTGACTTGATATCAATTTTCTAATGTTGACCGCCACGTGTCACCTTCTCATTCATTGGTTGACTTAATGACCTTTTGGTGACGTGGCGATGTGGGACCCGTAAAGGGTATTTTAGGACCCAACATTATCAATCTTCTAGTGTCGACCGCCACGTGTCACCTTCTCATTCGTTGGTTGACTTGTTGAATTTTCGGTGACGTTGCAATGTGGGACCCGCAAAGGGTATTTTAGGACCCAACAAATAGATAGATAGTTTTTACCTTTTGTTTATTAATAAATCACTTTTCAATTTTTTATGATATACTTAAGCTGTTAAATACCTAGGTTCACACAATTTATTAGGAAAATGTTTGGTTGACCCAGCGGGTGGACAACCCATATTTTTTTGATATCTATCTCTCTCCTACCTTAAATGCCATTTTTTGGAAATAGATAAAGAGAATTTGAAAATAGAGGAGAGAGATAGAAACAAATGGGAGGTGGTTTGCCAACCTAGTGAGTGGATGTATCATTCTCCAATTTATTAACCTTATAACAAAACAAAAATAAAAACAAAAAAAATTGCTAAACAAATACAAGGCAATTGAAAAAGACTATTATAGAGGCTTTGCGGGGAAAATAATTTATGAATCACAAAAACTCGTATAAGACAACCACAAGATGAGACCACTTATACAAATATGATGTCAAGCTGACGTCATGATTTTATATAAAGGAAACCTCATCTTAAGGCGTCTTTATAAGAGAACTATTGTTTATGAACATCTCATGTAACATAGTTATAATAAATAATCTTTCTAAAGAGAGCAGAAAATCAAAATGAAAATAAGAAGAATAATCACTTACTCCTCTAAAAAGAAAATCCTAAACAGTAACGGGCTATTTACCATGATGTGTTGCATACCCTCAAAAGAAAAAGAAAAAAAAAAAAAAGAAAAGAAAAGAAGAAAAAAAACATGATGCGTCACATGAATTAACCTTATGAGCAATTGAGTCAATCAGTGATAAAAGTAACTTCAACAAGTCTTGTGTGAGACTAACTTATATAAATAAAAAATGATAATAGTAGAAAAGGAAGTTGTACATAAAATAGGACAGAAAATATATTGCATGGATCATGACTGGAGTAGAGAAGTCAGAAGAGGAAGTGAAATGCTTTATTTAGGAAGAAATATTAATGTAATTATTACTGTAAACAAATGATCCATGGAACTTGAAAGCCATTTTAATGGGTAATAATTTTATAACTATTAGACCAGACCTCTTGCTTTCTAACCATTAGTATTCTTTTTTTTCTTTTTTTTTTCTTCTGATTTGGAGGAGACACAAAGGTTTTGATATAGGAATCGAATCTTCAACCTTAAAGTTGAGGGACGATACTTCCATCAACCGGAGCATTTCTTAATTGCTAAAGTATTCTCTTTTTATTTACTTACTTATAACTAGTGCAATGCATGGTATATCGGGTATTTTAATTAATTCTTTGTGAACTTGATAGATTAAATCAAGTTTATAATGATATAATTCTTTTAAATGATGGATACATCATTTCATTTTAATTTATATTTTTTGTATAAAATGAAGAAAAATCATGCAATTGAAAGTATTTAAGTATAACATAAGAAAATGTCGTTTATTATCTTGGAGGAATATGTCATCTATTATCTTGGATAAATCAATTCACTTAATTGTCGTTTATTATCTTGGAGAAATATGTCATTTAAGTACTTGCAAAGGGCAGACTTTGAGGCTTATAACATCAAATTAATTGATTTCTTTCTTATAGATAAAATGCAATAATAATGACTCGTAATGCGTAAGTGAGTTGATTGCCTTTACTATATAGAGTACTTGATAGAGTAATGTCTTAATTTTTATTTTTATTTTCAAAAAAACGAAATTTCATTACTATACCCCATCTGTCATTATCTACAAACGATATCGAATTTTACAAGTGAAGACACATCTAAAGCAACATTAGAAACCATTCTTGTAACAAAGCTAACTTGCTGAAGAGATTTGACGAGAAAGAACGGCTTCCTTTTCATCGTTGTTGTCCATAGTACAACTTTTTTGCGGAAGACCCTGTCATAGTCTTGTTGATGAATGTTCACATTCGATGTTGTAGATGGCTTGTAGAAGAATAAGATGCGTAGTAGTGTCATTTGATGACCGATAAAACGATAAACCAAAAAACCTAAACTAGCAGTACTCTCACAAAAGAAGAGACAGTCATACCCAATAAATGGAATAAAATAACTCTCACTAATGTAGAGACTAGAGTTATTCGAAACCTAACACTAAAAAACTTATAAAACACAAAAAATTACAGGATTGGAGCTTACTATCAGCTTCAAAATGTTGATGGCCTGACAACCCCTAAAACACAAAACAAGCTTTACTTTGTGAGATGAATGGAGGGAGGAAGAAGAAGGGGGAGATGGTGGGAGAGAGAAATTTCTCTCTCTAGCACCGCTTGACCCCATAGATGCACTAAGTACCCGACTATAATCAGAGTAATGTCTTAATTGAGTAACAGTAGTACTTATGTGCCATATTGATTATATTGTTTTATTTTTTATTTTTATTTTTTTTTTGGTTAAAGGTAGCAGTGTATTAAATTGAAACTTTGGCACCTTACAACCTATTTAGACTAGTATAAATGAACCACCTGCTATGTAGGGTATCCATCCATTACTAATCTAGAAAACTACATTACATCAGACCTTCACAATACCATAACAAACACCTAACCAAACAACATACAAAATCGGCTTACAGCTAAAGCAGAAGTACTAAACCTCTACAACACTCTATCTAGTAACAGTTTGTCTAATCTTGTCCATTTCTTCGAAGCTCTGCCTGCAATGCGAGCCCTTACAGCATACTGCACCTGCTGTATAACTGTATCATCAGTGATAGTGCCCTCCCTGAAACATAAGTCATTTCTGGTCCTCCATATCCAGTAGGTTAGAGCACCTACTGCAGCAGCATAGGTGCCTCTGCTGAGCTTACTGCACTTCTGTCTGCTTATCCAGTTAAGTAACCCACCAATGCTGCTAGCTGTTGCATTACACCCTAGCCAACTTTTAACTCCTTCCAACAGTGATTGTGATCTTGTGCAATCAAAGAATAAATGCTTGTGAGTTTCCTCTTGCTGCTGACAAAACACACAATCTGAGCTTCCTGACAAAAATCCCATTCTTTTTATTCTATCTTTTGTGAGTAACCGACCTGCTTGTGCTAACCAAAAACAAAAATTGTGCCTTGGCATGGTAAGAGACCCCCAAATAAGATTAGCATGTCTCAGTTTCGGAGTTCTCCCTGCCAAAAAATTGTAACCACTTTGCACTGTATAAACCCCATGTGCTGTCAAAGACCATACAGTCCCACCTGTGTAGGCCTGCTCAAACATATGCTTGTTTTTATTCAGTTTAAGCCATGCCCAGCTACTATCTGCTTTAGGGACATACTACCACCACTCTTCATTCTTCAAATAAACCCCATTTATCCACCTCACCCACATATTGTCTTTTTTAGATGCCAAATCCCATATATGCTTCCCATTTAGGGCATAGTTAAACCTCTTGCAGTCTTTGAAATTCAGACCACCCTGTTTCTTGGGTCTGCATACTAAGTCCCATGCAACCAGATAGTTTCCCCTTTTCTGTTCCCCACCTGTCCACAGAAATTCTCTACACTTCTTCTCAATTGCTTTGATTATACTAGCAGGCAATATGAAGATGCTTGCCCAGTATACATGTAATGACATAAGGACTGAGTTGATCAGTTGTGTCCTACCAGCATAGGACAAGTTTTTTGATGCCCAAATATGCAGTCTCTTTGTAATCTTTTCAACCAAGCATGCACAGTCTAGTTTGTTCCACTTTGAGAGAGAAAGTGGGACTCCTAGATATCTCATAGGGAAGGACCCCTCTTGAAAACCTGACAGCAGTTTAAGCTCATTCTTCACTGTCTCATTTACGCCAGCAATATAAATGTGGGATTTCTCCTTGTTAGCCTTCAAACCCGTGACTTGAGAGAAGTATAAGAAACTCTCCATAATTTTTGTCACAGATTTCCTATTAGCTTTACAGAACACCATAAGATCATCTGCAAAGCACAGATGATTAAGTTGTACTGGCTTGCACATAGGATGGAATTGAAAATCAGAGGTCTGACTCACTATCTTCAACAGCCTAGACAAGAATTCCATCACCAACACAAAGATCAAAGGTGAAATTGGATCTCCCGGCCTTATACCACGTTTTGCTTCAAAATAACCCTTACACTCCCCATTCAAGCTTACAGAAAAGCTTGCACTCTGTATACATGACATCATCCAATTACTGAATTTCAGGGGAAATCCATAGCCTATAAACATCTCAGACAGAAAATCCCAGTGTATGGTGTCATAGGCCTTTCTCAGATCTATCTTCATCAAACACCTAGCAGATGCATTTTTCCTCCTATAGTGCCTAATAAGGTCCTGGCATACCATTATATTATGCACTATTGATCTATTTGCAACAAAAGCACCTTGGTTCAGGGAAACCAAGTCAGGCAAGATTTTAGATAGCCTACTACACAACACTTTTGAAATACATTTATAAATTGTGTTACAACAGGCAATGGGACGAAAATCAGATGCAAAGTCAGGGTTTTGTACCTTGGGGACCAGGCAAATAGTAGTAGCATTTATCTGTTTTAACATCTTCCCTGATTCAAAGAAATCCTGTACAGCAGCACAAACATCTTCACCAGTTACCTCCCAAGTGTCCTTGAAGAATCCACTACTGAATCCATCTGGTCCAGGACTTTTATTACCATCTATAGAGAACATGGAAGATTTAATCTCTTTGTAGCTGACAGGTGCAATCAGTTGCATCTGTTGTTCTGTTGATAAAACATTTCCAGACTGAAAAATAAACTCAGCTGCATGAACCCTTGTTTCTTCTTTCACCCCCAGCATTCCTCTGTAAAAGGATATGAATTCTTCAAAAACTTGCTCATTTTCAGTAAGCTCAACCCCATCTGTGGTTTTCAGACTGTAAACTCTATTTCTCTGGTTTCTCTGCTTCAACAGTGCATGGAAAAATTGAGTATTATCATCACCAAGTTGTATCCACCTCATTTTACTTTTCTGCTTAAGGAAAGATTCTGCAGCAAAGTTTAATTCCCAGAACTGACTTCTAGCTTCTTTCTCTGTTATCTGCAGCTGTGTATCTCCTGGACAGATGTTAGCACAAGTCTGAGCTGCTAACATTTTGCTTCTAGCAACTTCAACTCGAGAAAGAATATCAGAGAATTCTATTTTATTCAAATTTTTCAATGAAGCTCTCACTACCTTTAATTTATTGCAAAGCTGAAACATTTTTGTACCCTTAGTCACCCCTCCCCATGCTTGCTCAACCATACTCAAGAACTTAGGGTGTTTACTCCACATGTTGAAATACCTAAACCTCCCTTTCCTCTGCTGATTGCTAGTAGACAAAGTGATGTGGATAGGAGAATGATCTGATATCCCTTCAGGCAAAAATCTAACTGAGCACTAATCATATTTCTGTAACCACTGACAGTTTGTAAAAGTCCAATCAATTTTGGAATAAACCCTCATCCCATCCTCATGTCTGTTATTCCAGGTAAACTTGTGACCCGACCAACTAACTTCAGTTAACAAGCAGCTCTCAATACATTCTCTGAAATCTACAGTTTTAGCATGGCTAACAGCTACACCTCCCACTCTATCATCATGTCTCATCACATTGTTGAAATCCCCTCCTATTATCCAAGGCACAGTACATGTCCCTGCAAAATCCTTCATATGTTGCCACAAAATTTTCTTTTCATCTTTGTCATTATAACCATAAACCACACTAATAACAAACATCTTTTAGTCTCAAATTCGTCACCTGACAAGTGACGAGCTGTGCAGAGGAAAATAGCACAGTTACAGAAAAAATTTGAGGTAACCACCTAATCCATATTCTCCCCAAGTAGTGATCATCCAGATTTATGAAGGATTCCCAGTCATCTAACAAACTTTTTTTGCATTTTTCATAATTCACATGCCTTATTTTGGTTTCAACAAAAGCCACAAAACCAATTTTATTCTGTTTGCAGAAGAGGGCAACCTCCTTTTGCTTATTAGGCCCATTGAGGCCTCTAACATTCCACAACAATATACTATCCATGGCCATCTGGGGATATGATCTTCTCCCCTGCTTGTTGATCACCCTCTTTTTCATTACCCACCTCCACATTAAGTATGTCAAAAGAATTATGGATAGGTGTATTTTCCACAGGCTCCACATTCTGCACACCAACAACACCATCACCAGCACCAGCACCCTGGACATGCCTTGGTTGGCCATGGTTTTGTCTCCCAGCTCTTCCTCTACCCCCAATTTGTCTTCCCCCTTGCCTGCCTCTGCCTCTCCCTGCAGGTTGCCATTCCAACTGTCTATTCTGATGTATATGCCCAACCTGACCCTGTTGTCTTATGGTCACTACTGGCTGCACAGGCTGTACAGGTTGCACAGGAGCAGTAGCTTGTTGTGGCACCCCCATGCCTTGCTTCTTTCTGCATTGTTCCTCTATATGTCCAAATTGATGGCAAAAATTGCATAATGTAGGTTTCCAATCATAGTCAACACACTGTTCCACCACATTTCCCCTTTCATTCTTGAAATATACCTTGTCTGGAAATTCAGAGTTAATGTCCACTTCAATTAACACCCTAGCAAAATTAACACCCACTTTCATCTCCGTGTTCTTATCTGCCATCATAGGACGACCTATAAGGCTGGAAACTTTGCTCAACCCCGTGGCATTCCAATACTTGATATCTAGTCCAGGAAACTTTACCCAAATTGGAACTGACGAAGGTTCCTCTTTGGCATAATTAATTCTATCTGACCAAGGTCTAACAATCAGTGGCTTATTATCAAAATGAAACACCCCCTCTTGTAAAATTGCATCCCTCTTTTCCACTGAATCAAACCGCACAAGTACAATACCATTGCTCATCATTGCTATCTTCCTCATCCCCCTATTTGCCCATATTCTTCTCAAAAAACCACTGAAGACACTAACAGGAGGTCTAGCACCTAACACATAGCAGACTAAAGCTTGACCCCAATATTCAATTTCAGACTTAATATCATCCAAATGAATTTCCCCAATTTGTTTACCATCAATTACAACAGGTTCAACATATTCTAATCGAAAACCAGCATTTTTCAATTTTGAGATATCAAAATTTTCCCAAGCTGATGGATTACCTTGATCAGATTCTGCCCGTTCTGTAGCCTCCACTTCCTTAACCCACGAACCTCTTGATTTAGCTCGTTCTTGAAGCTGAGATAACCATGAATTGATCTTCTCCCTCGCCAGCTCAATTTGTTGAACCGAGCCGTTTTGAACACCAGGGGTTAAGATATCAGACGCATTTAGTTTGTCAGCAAGGTTCCTCGCCACTCGGTCTAAATTGGGCCTTTCTGAGCTCTGAAGATTATTAGGAATTATCATCTCTATTTCGTGATTTTGTTGTTCTCCCTTATCATTATCCTGACCCTCCCGTTCTTCGCCTCTCTTCGATTTAGTCTTCCTCACCATGAAACTCAGTGTAAGTTAGCAATGGAGCTAGCATGCACCGCGTGAGAGAGCTGAAAACCTAGAGAGAGAAACATCAATTGTTTTCACAGTTGTTTCTATTTTACTTCAAATTACTTTTATTTATTGTTTTATTTTATTACCTAAATTAATAAGGGGGCGAGCAAAAATAACTAAATTAAGGGGGTTTTTTTTAGTGTCAATATAAGAACTAAACATTGCAGATAATCATAATATCTATATAATGGAGGTATTTTCTGGCAGCATTGGACGCGTCCACCTAAGCGAACCTCTTTTAAAAAAATAACAATAATAAATCATAAATAAAAGATAAGGAAAGAGGAATATTAGAGTTATGGCAATAAATCATTAAAGATTATGAAACATTAAGAGCGGTATAACTTTTGTTTCATGTTTCGGAAATTCAAATATCTTACACCAATGAAAAGAGCATAAAACACACTTTAAAATAAGACCCATTTTGTCATATATCTTATGCATTGACATCTTACAGGAGCATATAGAGTGTCAATCAATCATAATCATAATATTTGGAGGCATTTTATGACAATATAGAATGTGTACACCTAAAAGAGTTATTTGGCGCCATTTCACCTTAGAGATCCTTTTTAATTATCCAAAAAATGGCAACTAATACAAAATAAAAGATGGAGATCTTTTGATGACCACTAAATGGAGAAAACTTAATAATTAACAGTACTCCCACTTATTGTTCTGCATTATACAGTATGTGCTCTGTAGATCCTTGAACGAGTGATATAGAATATTCAGCCATATTTTAAAAGTGAGCAAAAAAAACTTTTTCTCATTTTAATGCTTTTGGGTTCTTTTGGCTGTGTCTATCATTAAAGGTTATAACTTTCCACGTTTTATGATGTTGGTTGCCAATCTATGTATATTTGAGCGAGAAATAATTCTGGGTTTGTTGATTCTACACACAATGGGACTGCTTAAACCATTGGCAAAAAAACACATGATTGGTTGCTTTTTAATTATCAGGAGTTCTAAGAAAATCATGGTGACATCTACCTATAAGTTGTGGTACACAGTATATAGGCATAGACTTCTTATCACATATTAAAAGTTGTGCTCTTTGAAAAATACCCTATACTTTTACAACAACACAAAAAAAATTTGGTGAGAGGAATCACTTTTCAATGAAACAAGGGTCACTGCTCAATTTAACTAACCCCTACATTTCTAAAAAGTGACCCCAATTTTTTTATAAGTTGGTCTCACACAAGACTTGCTTGAACAATAATTATATTTGATCACCTCTTTTAATATTTGATACATTTAAGGTATACGACATTTTTTTTTTCTGACCTGAAGTAAACTTATTTGATTGGAATTGAATTATTTATTTTTGTTTGACCTTTAATCATTACAGATTTGTTCAAACATTTTCAATATTGGACAAAGAAACATTGAAAATCTTTAACATTGTTTGTAATAAATTCTTTTTAGTGAAAAATGTCAACATTAACATTAAAATATTTGACTAAACTCAGTTAACGTATAAGTTTGTTGCATTCTATTTGATTAGCCATACATAACTTACACATATAAACTGATGAAGATTGACATAATATTTGAGAGTCGCCATAGGTGAATAAAATAAACAAATTAGCATTCCTCCCAATCTATAAAACCAAAAAAAAAAAACTCCAAATAAAGAAGTTAATACAAAAATCACGTGAAGAAAAAAACTACGCATTCTCCATCTTCTTCGCAAAAATAAAAAATCATTAGTAATCTATTAGTCAAAATTGGATGATCTTTATGTTATTCATGCATGAACTGGTAGAACAATGGTCTACACATAATCAGAGAGAGAGTATTAAACATAAGATCTAATATACAGATATAGTGTGTGCCTCATTATTTAAATCCTTATTCTAAAATCCAAAAACCTGCAAATGATTTATTAGTAAAAGTTTACTCATCTTCTACATTAGTGAAAAAAGTATATATAAGCTTGGATGTTTAATAAGTTGAGATCGATCCAGAACAATGGTATAGAATATATGCAACCATATATCGATCAATCACGTGATGGCCATTTGCATTTTTGATTAACTATCATGATTCCTATACTTGCCACATTTTTTTAAAAATTTCCGTTTACTTATGCTAATGAGTTTTTTTAAAGGGATCTAATGAGTTAATTTTTGAGATAAGCCCAAAAGAACGGAGGTCCAATAATAATAATAATAATAATACCATATATAAAAGTTATGAAAGAGAGAATATTAGAGTTATAGCAGTAAATCATTTGAAGAGGTGTATAACTTTTATGTTATGCTTCAAAATTCAAACAACGACTTACAACAGTGAAAATAATGCAAAATATACTTTAAAATAAGACTCATTTGTCTTATATCTTACGTATTGAAATTTTGCAGGAGTAGAGGTAGCATTAATATAATATTTTCAATGATAGTATTAGGTTATGTCACCTAACCAAGTCACTTAGGGAAGCATCACCTAAGCAAGCATATAAAATCCTATATTAAAATATATTTTTTAAAATTAAATTTCAATTAGAAAACATAAGACAAAAATATAGTCACGACATTTTTTATAATAGGAAATTATATTACCATGGTCATATTCTTTATTGTATAATAGTTAACCTAATACATTCATGGGAAAAAAAAGTATTCAAAAAGAACAGAGGAAAAAAACTTTCACGGTAGCATTATGCTACTCTCTCCCATTCTAAACCTAAATCTTAATATTAAGTGGAAATACTAAGAAAGATAAGCTAGCAATATGTTCAGTTTTAATAATTTTTAATAGGAATTTGTCAATTTTACTAATAAAAAATACTTAATTTTAATGATAAATAAAATAACATCTACTACCATTGGAAAAACAATTAGGAAACAAAATCTTCTTTTGAAAATGTAGAATCAGACTACAGCACCACCAACACAATATCTACTACCAATTAATACTAAAAAAGAAATGTTATGTTCATTCAAAAGGTATTTTGAGTTTGTATGGTAAAAACTTTTTAAAAAAATAATTGAAATTAGTGACAAGTGTTAGAATTGTTCAATGTGCCACATATAATGCAAAATAATCTTATATATATTAGAATGATTATATTAACGCTTAATCATAAATTACTAAATAATTTTTCATAAGTGATAGTTATACTTATGATTTTCAACTGATATGATTAATTAACACGTTAAATTGACCATGAACCGTGTAACGCACGAACATAAACCTACTATATATATAAAGGAGATATTTTGTGATCGTATTGGACGTTTCCGCCTTATCGAATCATCTAAGATTAGAATTAAAAGTGCCACCTATGCGATCTACTATTAAGCTAAATAAATAACAAAAATATAATTAAGATATAATATCAGTTGAAAAGAATAAGTTATAATTAAAAGTTTATAAAATTAAGGAGATTGGTGTTATTACGTTGTAATATCAAGTATTTTTGTAGTTTTTAATGGTGTAAAACAGAACGAAACCAAACAGAATAAAATGACATAAAAGAGAATGGAACAAAATGACATAATGGACACAAAATGTGAGAAAAAATAAAATACAAAATGAGATACATTACATGTTGGAAAGGAACGATTCATATTAACTTAGTATATAACACTAATTCTACTAAATATTATGTACATGTATAAACTAATTTACAAAATAACATATAATTTTTGTCATTTTGACAAATTATTTCAAAAATATGAAGAGTTACTTATTAGCCTTCGGCCAGAAGCATGTAGCTACATAAACGACATGTAAAGTTTCACAAATAATTAAAGTTTAGGGTGATAAAAGAGCTTGACCTATAATTTTTAGAGTTTTAACAAAGTCTCATAGTCCATAGAGCATCACGTTAAAGAAAAAAATTACTTTAAAATTTAAAAAATAAATAATGCCAAGTATATAAGAAAAAAAAGAGATTGTGGCAATTTTTTAAAAAATTTTTCAATTGGTTCATATGCGCATTTGACTAAAAATATTGAATAATGTAAACCTTTCACTAAAAATCTTGCAATGCACAAGACTACCTTCATGTCCAACACGACTCCAAACTACCGAAGTGAAATTGCCAACCTACTTCGATCCTCAATATTATATTTACTAACAACATACAAGTGTATTATTTATTATAAAATATTAACAACTAATCCGTACAACGCACGGGCTTCATATCTAGTATTTTTATAAGTGACGGTGATTCTTTTTTTTCTATGAGTTGGTCTTACACAAGACTTGTAGTTATGCATATATCAATAGTTGTGATACATATGTATGTGTTGTCTCTGTGTGATTTTATCCGATCCTTTCTTTACTCCATTTGACAATGTTGGGATAACTTACAAAATTAGCAACGGAATGATATATGTTTTTCCTCTATATAGAAGCACAATAGGCTAACAATAATTTTCTAGAAAAATTAGAGGATTTCAATATTATCACATAGCCTAAGTGTTTATATTCTAAATTTATGAATTGATTTTACACTTACATTTGAAAGTATTTATAATAATACTTCTACGTACTAAACTTCAAGTGAATACTAGTTTTATGTCCGTGCTTCGCACGGACTCGTAAATATCTCTCGAAAATGAAAATAATTTCCTAAGTGATACCTCATGTCTGTTGTATTCCGCATAACTAATTCTATATTTGACTATTTTAATATTTTTGTATGAAATGCCCTTTTAGATTGATCTATATCTAAAATAAAGTGAACATAATTGGAGGATACTTCAAACTTCACAAAAGAATAATAAGAAAATATAATTTAATGAAGTAAGATTTTTACATTTTAGAGTTACGTAACTTAAAATATTTTATTTTGTAGTTTGAAATAATAAGAAAATAAATAATATAATAAAATCGAGTGATATTGATCCTTTGGCACTTGGATCATGATTTGTTAAGATATGTGACAAAGTTGCACATGTGACGTCAACGTGTCATCTTTACACGAACATTCCCTCTTATGTGGCGTTTACATGTTATCACTGCATCGTAAGGACCCAACTTGTAAAGGTCACATATATCTCCATTGAAAGAACTAAAATTATTTTATTTTTTAATATAAAAATATGCTAATAAATATGTAATAAAGCTAACTAATTTTAAGGCATTAATGGGGAAATACTTGGATGATGAGTTGTTAGGCTATGTGGCAAGCTTTGCTAATATGGCGACTTCGGTGTCACTGTCTCACGATTTTGGGCCTCTATGTGGCGTCCTGCATGTCGTGCACACGCGGAAAGAAAAAGAGAAATATTTTTACTAATATATTTAATAAAGACATTAAAATTTTAGGGTTTGAAGTTATAAATATTATTTGTGAAATACATTTAATTTTAATCCATACGATGCATGCTAATTCTTAAAAATAATAGTATAATTTCATATCTCCCTCATAATTTACTTCTAAATATCCAATTGATCTACATCTAAAATAGAATGTATGTAAAAATTGATTGATATATGAACATAATTTTAGCCTACTTCAAATTTTTCAAAGAAAAAAAATAAAGATTAATTATTCTTTCTCTAGTTAAAAACCACTCTCTTAATGCAATTGGATTTTTGGTAATTGAATAAAATCAATTAATGGTGAGCAGAAAAATTCCACTTTCTAAAGTTATAATCAACAATTTGATCCTAAATATTTATTTCTCAAATGTGCTAGGTAGTTCAACGTTCGTAATTTTCAACATAATAACTTATAATGAGTGTTATTTGAATCTTATTTTTCGTTTGCGTGCCATTTATATTACATAAGTATGTCTAAAGTGCTATATTAAAGTCTTAATTAATTTGCTAGGAAAGCATTGGAGTAGATGATGAGTTGAAGTTTATGTTTCATCCCCACACGAATGTCCGTCCATTTGGCATTTGTATATGAAAAATGACTCCATTTTTCTTATAAAAATAAAATATTTATTACAAATTAAATTTAAATGTTTAGAATATATGTTTTCGTTACTAATATTCAAGTGTGATTTACAACTAATATAATACAAATATGGATATCTTAAGTGTCTTATTCAATTAATTTATACCAAACCTTTTCAAAACCAATCTAATCAATTATGATTGATTATTTTTAGATTTATGTAACTAAAGATATGTTTTTTTTTTTTAAATTTGAAATAATATGCACATAAATCAAATAATAAATTCGAGTAATAAAGAACTTCTAACACTTGGATTGATTCGTTAAGCTATGTGCCCAAGTTGTGCACATGTGACATTTACGTGTCATCTTCACACGAACATTTCCTCTTATGTAGCATCCTACATGTCATTACCGTATGAAAATGACCCAACTTTTATAGGACATATATATCTCATTTTGAAGGTTTTTTCAAATCCAATCCACTGAAGTAATATTTATAATTTTTCGACTTATGATGAGGCATTCATGAGTGACACTTGGATGAAGAGTTGTTATGCTATGTAGCAAGCTTTGTTTACATGATGCTTAGGTGCCATCGTTACACGAATTTACACCTCTTGTGTGGTATCCTATGTATCATGCCCACACGAATTGGACACACTTTTATACGTATACCGATGTAGCACATATGTGTTACCTTCACACGAACTTATCCCTCTCATATGGCGCCCCACCTGTCATCCTCACACGAAAAGAACCCTACTTTATAGGACATAGTACATATGTATCTCATTTTGAAGTATTTTCCGAACCTGTTCAAATTGAGTAAGAATTATAATTTTTTAATTTGCATAACAAAAGTTATTTTATTTTATAATTTGAATAATATGATCACAATTATATTATGTTTTATTTATGATCAAGCATTAATGATTGACCCACTTGGATGGGTGGCTTAAGTGGCGGCATACGTGTCATCACCACACGAATTTGGGCGCTGCGTGACATCCTACGTATCGCCCTCACATGAATATAGACGCTTGCGTGGCATCCCACGTGGTGTGGCCACACGAAATAAACTCACTTTTAAATATATATATATATATATATATATATATATATATATATATATATATATATATATATATATATATATATATATATATATATATATATATATCATTATCGCTTCATTTCTAAACCTCTAAAAGAAATAACAACGCTGCTTTCATCCATTAACTTTTCCTGATTTCTTCTCCTTTTCTTTCTCTCTTTCCAATTATATAATCATCTTCTATTATTATCCTCATATTAGGAGGAACCCAACAGACAATAGTATATATATAAACATAAGCCCTTCAAATCCAGCCATACTCATCATTCTCATTTCGCCCACATGATTAATAACTCAATATATAAATATTCGTAGTTAGTATCCTCTTAGATAATATAGGACATACAAAAACAATTATAATATAAAACATGAAGCTAAAACATGATGGAGTTTTTCATGCGAGGCTCTTTTGCCTACATGTCACTCGTCGTGCTGCATTATTGTTAGTTGCAGTAATGACATGGGTGGCCGGAATTGCTGATGGTGCTGCTCGTGTTCGTCGTGCTGATATTGGATCATCACGCAATCGATTAGACAACGGCCTTGCTCTTACTCCACAAATGGGGTATGTTGTATACTTGTAATTCATTTTCATAACGAGCACTATATATGTAAAATGTCGTGTTTGTTCACTCAATTTTAACCGTTATGCCAAGACATCCTTGGTTACGTCGCGTAAAATTGGTAGCTGGTTATTGAACCTTGTTATGTTTTTCTTTGAGCAGGTGGAACAGCTGGAACCACTTTAATTGTAACATAGATGAGAATACAATTAGACAAACAGGTAATTAATCAAGTATTTGAATGGCGATTAAGTTTTACTAAAATAATAAGTCTCTCATAAGGCAGCCTCAAGGTGATCCCACCTTAACTAAGCATGGCGTCATATATATTTGTATGAGGCGCCTCCTCATCTTGACTCCTCCTCATAGAGTTTTTGTGAAATGATACGTTTGTTGATCAGATGATGAATGGACTGTAAAACTTTTCTACAGCTGATGCAATGGTGTCCAGTGGCCTAGCAAACCTACGATATAAATACATAAACATAGGTAATCTGTCATATTCTAAATTTAAGTTATGCTAACTTTTATTAAACTAACACATAATTCTCAATAGTGTAGGAAAATAAATGTTGGTTTTCTTACTAGAGAATGTATCTTCTTTTCTGCACCAGATGATTGTTGGGCAGAACAAAACAGAGATTCTCAGGTACATTTTCATTCTTGGAAATCTGTTATCTCCATTCAGTAATCACGGGTCTTGTTATTCTGAAATAAAAGTGCCAGTTTGCATTACACTTTTGTAAGATTTACAAAAAATAACCGACACTTTTGTCATGAAATGATTAGAAAGCTTTGAGTATGCATATCAGCGAGTGAGTTTAGAGGTGCAAATGAGTCGATGTACTCGCGAGCAGCTCGTGAACATACACGGTCAAAGCTCGTTCAATCACAAACAAGCCGAGCGCAAGCACCAATTCAAGGCTCGTTTATTAAATGAGCCGAGCACAAGTACGAACACTCCTCAACTCGGCTCGTTCAATATTTTCATGGGTGATATTGCCTTTAAAATTAGTGTGCTCGCGAGCAGCTCCTGAACGACTCGGTTAAAACTCGGTCAAGCTCGTTTATGACTCGCTTAATAAGAAATAAGCCGAGCACGAGCACCAATATGATGCTCATTTAATAGACGAGCCGAGCACAATCACATAAATACTCGGTTCGTTTGCACCGGTAAGTGAATTACTCCATCTATTGCCAATTTATTTAGGTCGGAACTTCTCTTATCTTAATACCCCTCACTTTTAAGGCCCAATTATTAAAATTTATCATCTACTACAAAATGTTGCAGGGGAACCTGGTTCCGAAGGCGTCAACATTTCCATCAGGGATCAAAGCGTTAGCAGATTATGTTCAAAGCAAAGGACTACTGCTTGGGATTTACTCAGATGCAGGGTAGTCACTCTATTAGATCACTAATGAAATCTGTTGATTGGATTTCTGACTTTTGTCATGCCTAATTACTGAAATCATTTTTATGACTTTTCTTTCAGGATACAAACTTGTAGCAAGACCATGCCTGGGTCACTTGGCTATGAGGAGCAGGATGCAAAGACCTTTGCTCAGTGGGTATGTACTAAATCTTTTTACTATAATATATACTACTCGAAACCACAAGTAATATTACGTTGGATTTTTTGGAGTCAAAATAAACAAACATTGATCATTGGTTAATGAGAAATTATTGTAAAAAATTTACAACATAAATATACTTTTGTTATATTCATTTCAAATAGTACTTTCAAACAAATTAAAAATTTAAAAATCTTATATTCATATAAAAAGAGTTATATGTGGTCCAAGAAGTATCTTTAATACGGTGAAAAGTCCAATGTAATATTATTTGTGAGTATATATTATGACAAAAATATTAGAATTCATTTGGTGACAACTGAATTACTGAACTGCATATAAGACACAACTGATTTTGCTACTGATTTTTGGTATTTTTAACAGGAAGTTGACTACTTGAAATATGACAACTGTGAAAACAATGGAACAAGCCCCAAAGAAAGGTACTGCAATTTAAAAATAAACCAATTTCAGTGACTCTTTTAAATGTGGAATGAACATGGTTAATGTTAATTGGATTATGATTTTATTCGTTCTTCAGAGTTCTTTCAACTCATCCTTTTATGCTCTGGTGTCTGTAGGTATCCTAAGATGAGTGAAGCCTTATTAAAAAGTGGCAGGAAAATATTCTTCTCCATGTGTGAATGGTAAG
Source organism: Tetragonia tetragonoides (assembly GCA_038025085.1). NCBI lineage: Eukaryota > Viridiplantae > Streptophyta > Magnoliopsida > Caryophyllales > Aizoaceae > Tetragonia > Tetragonia tetragonoides. The sequence continues at coordinate 20,522,728 of CM076150.1, forward strand.
TCACTTATCCACAAATAGAACAAAGGAAAAGGAATTAGAAGGACATATATACTTTTCAACCCATTATGGTAAATGGGTCGTGTTCAGGTCGGGGAATCTGCAACCTGTTTAAGTCTGATCCGAACACGAACGAATCTGACCCAATCCGACCTTTATTGCCAGGACTAATTTACTATCTACTTACATTGTGACAATGTTTTTGGTTGATTAGGGGAGTAGAAGATCCAGCAAAATGGGCTCCAAAGTTGGCGAATAGTTGGAGAACAACTGATGATATTTCAGATAACTGGGATAGGTAATTTGTTCATTCTTGTTAGAGATATGATATCGGGAAAATATTATGAGAATATATTTTCCCCATTTATTTAGAAAACAATATATATATGATATTATATGTTTAGCAATTATCATAGAGTTTGATATGGTTTAGGATTGTTTCCATATACAAATTGTTTCCGTTTTCTAAACGATATGTATAGATACTAGGGTTGTATTACTAGGGCTGTATATATATTCTCGGTGATAATCAATACAAACACAAGCTTTTCGCCTCAATCTTGTCATGGTATCAGAGCGTGAAAGATCCTTAAATAAACCTTAAACAAAAACCCAAAACCCTTAAACCCTAACAATGGCCGTGGAAGATCCACCACCAAAAATTGACTCAAAATCTCCTTATTTCCTAGGTCCTCAAGATCGACCTGGTGATTTTATAACTGCAGCGAGATTTAATGGCGAAAATTATGATGATTGGGCTGGTGAAATTGAAACCGCCTTTCAAACTCGAAGAAAGTTCGGATTTTTGAATGGTACGATTCTATCTCCAACACCCCCTCTCAATTCTTGTATTGTTGGACATTTGATCCTCAATGTTCTGATCAGGATATTGAGTATAGTATCAGTATGTACTTTGAATAATGACTAGAAAACACTGAGATAATACCTGAAGGATTTGCTGTTTTGGTTCAGTATGACAAAGATAGCAGACTTAATTAAATGACAAATGGCAAACATATGCTGCTCCTGGAGGATGGAATGGTAACAGAAAATCTTATCATTTTATTCCACTATTGAGTACTTCTATTAACATTGCGCAAAAACTTTACTTGTATAACACAGTTTTATCGTAACTTTTAATGAGACGATGAAGATTATTGTTTACAAAGAATAATCCTTGTATTTCTAAATAATGACCCCATTTTTCTATTTTAACTTGATCCACGCAGGAGGACTCACTTAATCTTACTTCAAATAATATTTTTTTCATTTTTTTTTGAGACTAGATCCAGATATGCTAGAAGTAGGAAATGGAGGGATGACCAAGGAGGAATATCGTTCTCACTTTAGCATATGGGCATTAGTCAAAGTAAGTATACATGAACATGAATTGAAGCACATATCTTAGAAGTTTCCTATGATGAAATCTTTTTGTTTTTTTATCTAACGGTTTGGAGGCGATGAGAATCGAACCCTGGTCTTTGTCAGGAAATAGGGAGGGAAAACCAGTGCTCTCCAACCCAATTCTCTTCCTATCATCCCATCTACTTGATCAATTATGCTAGTTAGTGTTTATCATTAGTATATTTTTCATCTTGTACAAAGACTTGTGTAAATGTGATCTTGATATGGTTTATGTTTAGGCTCCATTGTCGATTGGATGTGATGTCCGATCAATGAATCGAGATACTTTGGAACTGTTAACCAATACAGAGGTCATTGCTGTCAATCAAGGTAAATAAAGACCAGAATTTATATCAATTTCTTCCATTATGCCAAGATTGCATTCCAATTTTTGACTCCTAGCTATAGCCAACCCACCAATAAACGACTCTTTGATGATGATGATGATGATGAAGAAGAAGAAGAAGAAGAAGAAGAAGAAGAAGAAGAAGAAGAAGAAGAAGAAGAAGAAGAAGAAGAAGAAGAAGAAGAAGAAGAAGAAGAAGATGATGATGATGATGATGATGATGATGATGATGATGATGATGATGATGATGATGATGATGATGATGATGATGATGATGATGATGATAATCATAATAATAATAATAATAATAATAATAATAATACATTAAAAAAAATATCAAATTTGACTAAAAGAGTGTACAAATCGCCTTTAGCTTTTGGGGCGAAATGTCGCATCCTTTTAGCCTTCACGCCTAATGTGTTAACAAGGAGGATAAAATGGATGTTACATTATTTCAGTCGTGGTCGACTTTTGTTTTCTTCAAATTCGCCCCCAAGAACAAGGGCAATGATAAAATTTTGTTGAAAATATCAGAATAAAAATTAATTTCCTACAAAAACTCCTTAAAAGGACAACTGAGCTCATATAGCAAGGCCACATTTTGCGCCAAAAGATGTTTGTCCTTTGAAGAAAAATTTTGTGCGAAAATATTTTATTAGGTATTTCTCGCAAAACCATATATTTATTGGTGTGTTTCTAAAGAAATATACCAAATTTCTGCAACACTACCTAAGTCATGACTCTTTGATGATGATGATGATGATGATGATGATGATGAAGAAGAAGAAGAAGAAGAAGAAGAAGAAGAAGAAGAAGAAGAAGAAGAAGAAGAAGATGATGATGATGATGATGATGATGATGATGATGATGATGATGATGATGATAATAATAATAATAATAATAATAATAATAATAATAATAATACATTAAAAAAAATATCAAATTTGACTAAAAGAGTGTACAAATCGCCTTTAGCTTTTGGGGCGAAATGTCGCATCCTTTTAGCCTTCACGCCTAATGTGTTAACAAGGAGGATAAAATGGATGTTACATTATTTCAGTCGTGGTCGATTTTTGTTTTCTTCAAATTCGCCCCCAAGAGCAAGGGCAATGGTAAAATTTTGTTGAAAATATCAGAATAAAAATTAATTTCCTACAAAAACTCCTTAAAAGGACAACTGAGCTCATATAGCAAGGCCACATCTTGCGCCAAAAGATGTTTGTCCTTTGAAGAAAAATTTTGTGCGAAAATATTTTATTAGGTATTTCTCGCAAAACCATATATTTATTGGTGTGTTTTTAAAGAAATATACCAAATTTCTGCAACACTACCTAAGTCATGAACTAATAAATGATCATGAAAATTTGTGAGTATTTGAACAGATAAGCATGGTGTTCAAGGGAGAAAGGATAAGAAAGATGGTGATCTTGAGGTAACTAACGTCTTCTCTTAATTCTTTTATTATTTTTTTTATTGAATCTTCTCTTAATTCTTGAAAATGAGAATCTAGAAAAGAAAGAACTCTCTAAAATTTTATATTTTCGAACCATAGATTTTTTTTTTTTTGCATGTAAACACTTTAATTTACATTGTTTTCTAAAATATTAATTTTAAATAGGTGTGGACTGGTCCATTGAGTGGTCATAGAAAGGCGGTTGTACTATGGAATAGAAGTTCTTCACCAGCAAATATTACTGCTAATTGGTCAGATGTAGATCTCTTACCAACAACAGTAGTGGATGCTCGTGACTTATGGGCGGTGAGTGTTTAATTTACATCATTGCTCTAGTTTGTTGATAAAAAAAAAATTCTTTTTTTGTTTTTCTTTTTTTTTTTCTTTTTGATGATGACATTTGAGTAAGAATTTTCTTGGGCGACAATAGTCTTATTGGTGTACGTGTATCCATGAAATTCATGATGATGAGATTAGAGAAAATTTTAAAAATCACCCCCTTCCATCGTAGGACAGTCTTATAAAAAAAACATTATGCTTTAACTAATTCTACCCTAGTATAACAAATCAAAGTTTCATTTGAAATTTGAGTGTTTTTTTTTTTTTTCTTTCTTTTTTGTCAAAATAAAGCATAGTAGTAAAACTAAAAAGTACAATATTGCTTGATTTCAAACCTAAATCCTCTTCCATTGAGAAATGATCTATTGAATTACATCCAACATACTAGTGAGGCTTATAAACTTTCAAATCTCATAATTATCCGGGAGAAAACCTTTCATATTTCATATATGGAATTCATGGCATTCTAAAAATTTAATTTCACATGTGCTTTTATAGCCCTGATTTTATCATGTGTTATGCCTTTCTAGCTACGAGTATTATTTTAATTACCCTAAAGAAAATAAGCTTGTATTTTTAAATTGTGTATGTAAGTTCAAAGTTTATGATGATCCTGATACACAAATACTTGAAAAATGCAGCATTCAACTCAATCTGAAATCACTGGGCAACTTACTGCTGAGGTGGGCAGTCATGCAGTCAAGATGTATATCCTAACACCTCATTCGTAGATCTTCTCCCAGACCAAGTGAAACGAGCAAGTCAAGTACAGGTACATCGAGAATGTTCTTGCTTGCATGGCGGTAATTGGGAAAAGAAAAGATTATAAATTGAGCAAAAGATTATACAACACATTATGATGATCCTTTGCTATGTTAGTAAACGTATAGTGAATGTTTAAGTTCATTTTTTTTAAAGTTATGTTTCAATGTATGAATGACATGGAATTTATAATGCTCGTGCTATGCATTGGATATTAGCTACTAAAATGAAATAATTGATAACTCAGATAATATTTTGTTATAATCTAAATTTACTCTCTTTGTTTCATAATACAGGGCATATTTTGACTTGGCAAATAAATTAAGAAACTTTATAATTAATATAAAAAAAATTAGGGTAAGCTTTTTTTATGGAATTTTTATTTATTTTTTTGAAAGGGAAATAGGAAATTTTCATTAATAGAAAAGTCATACGGCATCTACAATCAAAATAACCCTAAAATATACGAAATCAACAATAACAACACAATTTTTGCTAACAAGACAATTGACAAGGACACCTCGGTGCGACTCCCAACATGCATAGTAACCATGTGCTTCCTTTGATGTATCTTCATCTTTGACAGTGGAGATCTTCACCGCGAGAAAAGCAATCACTTGCCTACAAAACTCAGTTTGATACCATCGCTTGTATGTATATCTGGTCCCCAAATTTATATTGAATCTATAAAATAAATATCGCATCATAGGCGAAAAGAGAATCCTACGAAAAGGAAGAAATGAAAATACCAATGAACTCCACAAAGGGAGAGAAATTTATTCCACCTAAAGCAAACAGGAGTAGAAGTTAGAGTCAAACTATGTAAAGAATATCAAATACAGGCCGGGAATGACCTAAATCGGTCCTCCCGACCTGAAGCTATAGTGAAAGATGAGAAGAGACAAAAGAGAAAAGTTAGGATTTTTTTATAAAATATTTATGAAACTGCACTATTAAACTTCCATTTTCCAATTGCTTTCTCACATGAAATATTTCTGAGTTATCCAATATACTTGAGTACGAGTACTTGGTTTGATTTGTTGAGGAACCATTTTAACGAATCAAGTCATAAGAAGAAAATCTAAATGTGCTTGAAAGGCTATTGATTGATGAAGAAATAAATCAATCAATTTTGGTGAGAAAGGATACATATCTTTATACGAGAAACTGTTAGAAAATAGTAGTGCAATATAAAATATGGGTAGTAGTACTTCTATCAATTACACTGTAAACAATACGATGAACAACAATTAAATAAACTTAAGAGTTAAAGAGTTCAGAGAATGAGTTTGAAGTAGCCTGCATGAGTTGAAACACGCAATGCGCTATCCTTAGAGAGAAAACGCCCCACTACACTGGTAATTTGTATTTTAATACGCTCCTCTCCCAAGATACGTCAATCCGTTGGATCGTTCGATTGCAGCGAAAGACCCCCGAACCAATGAACACCAGATGCTCTTATAAAATATATAAAATGAAATATAATAGTATGTGTTTAGTTTATAGCCGAGAGTAATACCAGTAAGCAACTAGCAGTAAGCAAATACTAACTGTAGTTTTTAGATAGTAAAATATTAAATGTGTGCCAAAACTCTGTGTGTCTCGGCAATAACAGTGAAAGTAGTTTATAGTAGCTCAAAACACATGAAAACTTAGCCAGTTAAAGTGACTAATTTTGTCTCCCTACGTAATAGGACAAAGGCTTAGAAATAGGTCGAAAGTGGGTACATGAATACTTCACGAAACCGTAAGTTTGTTCCTCTTTAAACCTTTTAATATAAATGTGAGATAGTGGAGCAATAAACTAGGAGATACATTAGGAATTTGAGAAAGTCAATAACGATAGATTAGTAAACATATATTTAGTTTAAAGATTAAATTTACTAATAAACATTTTCCAACATTTTCCCACATAATTTAAAATTTTAAATTATCAAAATAAGTAATTTTCTTTTATAAGAGCATATAATACTGTATTTTCGATATAAGAAACCATCCGGGTTTGAGCCTTACGTCTAGTGTACATGAACCGCCACCCGAAGAGACATGGAGACTGAATTGTCTTGAGCTATTGCCTCTTTAAACCAGGCTTTGGATCATGACACGTACAATAAAGGTGTTCATCAAGGTTCTAGTCAGTGGTTGCGCATTACGGCCTTGCGCAAGCATCTTGTTTGGTGAGTGTCACTTAGAGACTAGCCCTTATCTCGCAGTGGCGGCCCCACCACCACACTCACTAGGTGAACCCTCCAAGGGTGATCCATGACTACCACCCCCACAGTTACCGTGTTGGGTCCATTAAGAGGTATTTTAATTTACACTTAACATTTTATATACCTCAACCTTGGTATTGCCACAGTTTACAATGCACCTCGCCATAGGAATGAGATTCGAATCATCTCCGTATAAAAAATATCATTGTGCACTTTGTCAACAAACATCTTCCTTATTACCCAATGAACTCCATTCTTGGGATCGCCATTCATTGGAGACGGGTGTCCGTTGTTATGACTAGTTGTTGGGCTTCAATCCCATTCCCCTCGACGACTCAAGTACTTGTTGATGCGCCAAACCTTTTGTAAGCGGATCCGCAATATTATTTTCAGACCTGACAAATTCAAGAGAAATAACACCATGAGATATCAAATTTCTAATAGACTTGTGTCTCACTCTCAAGTGTCTTCTTTTCTCATTGAAATTTTTACTAGTAACTTTAGTTATAGCAACTTGGCTATCACAATGCATTGAAATAGGAGGTATAGGTTTACTCAACATAGAAAAATCACATAATAGATTTTTAAGAAATTCAGCCTCAGTACTAGCATCATCTAATGCAATCATCTCAGCTTCCATAGTAGAGCGAGAAATAATAGTTTGTTTTACTGATTTCCAAGATACTGCCCCTCCAGCTAATGTAAAAACATAACCAGTAGTTGATTTTATTTCATCCGAATCGGAAATCCAATTTGCATCACAATAACCTTCAATCACATCAGGAAAACGAGTATAATGAATGCCATAATTAACAGTACCCTTGAGGTATCTAAATACTCTTTCCAATGCGATCCAATGAGAAGAATCAAGATTATGAGTATATCTTCCTAATTTACCCACCGCATATGCAATATTGGGTCTAGAGTAATTTGTTAAATGCAACAAAGAACCACTAATTTGAGCATATTTAGATGCAGAGACACCTTCACCCTAATTTTTCTTCAATTTAATACAAGGATCATATGGTGTTGAAACAGGTTTCACATCAAAGTAATTAAATTTCTTAAGTAACTTTTCAACATAATGTGATTGTGTTAAAACAACACCTTCATCATTCTTAATCAACTTAATGCCCAAAATAACATCAACTAGGCTAAGATCCTTCATATCAAATTTGCTAGATAAGAAAGATTTCACATCATTTATGACATGCAAATTGCTACCAAATATTAAAATATCATCAACATATAAACATAAAATAACACAAGTACCATCATCATATTGTTTCACATAAACACATTTATCACTATTATTTATTTGGAAATCATAAGAGAGAATAACTTGATCAAACTTATCATGCCACTGTTTTGGCGCTTGTTTCAAACCATATAAAGATTTAACAAGTTTGCACACTTTCTTTTCTTTTCCAGGTTCTACAAAATCTTCGGGTTGACTCATACAAATCTCTTCTTCCAAATCACCATTTAAAAATGCAGTTTTCACGTCCATTTGGTGAATTTCCCAAATTATAAACACAAGCAAGAGCAATAAGAACTCTAATAATAGTAACTTTAGAGACAGGAGAATACGTATCAAAAAAGTCAACAACTTGCACTTGCCTACAACCAATAATAACAAGTCTAGCTTTGAATTTTTCAATAGAACCATCGGTCCTCAACTTCTTTCGGAAGACCCATTTGCAAGCAATACTTTTACAACCAGGAGGCAAGTCGGTTAGAAACCAAGTTTTATTGGTTTTAAGGGAATTCATTTCATCATTAATAGCTTTCTTTCAAAAAGGAGCATCTATAGACCTCATTGCCTCACTATATGTTCTGGGTTCATCCTCAAGTAAAAAGGCACAAAAATCGGGACCAAAATCCTTAGCTACTCTAGGCCTTTTACTACGTCTAGGTTGAGGATCAATATCTTGGTCAACATTACTACTACTAGTACCCACATTAGAACTAGAAGACTCACCAACATAATTAGGCAATTTATTCTTTAATGGAAAAATGTTCTCAAAGAAAACAACATCTCTAGACTCCATAATAGTATTATTAGAAGTACTAGCAGTTTCAGAATTTATAACTAAAAATCTATATATAGTGCTATGCATTGAATATCCAATAAAAACACAATCAACAGTTTTAGACCCAATTTTTCTTTTCTTATTGATAAGAATATTGACCTTTGCAAGACATCCCCACACTTTGAGATATTTCAAATTTGATTTTCTATTTTTCCATAATTCATAAGAGGTCTTGTCATTATTTTTATATGGAATTCTATTTAGAACATGACAAGCAGTAAATAAAGCTTCACTCCACAAATTATCAGGCAAATCGGAATCAATAAGCATAGCATTAAGCATATCAAGTAAGGTCCTATTTTTACGTTCGGCTACACCATTAGATTTAGGACCATAAGGAGGAGTAATTTCATGAACAACACCATGCAATTCACAAAATTCACCCATTTCGGTTGGAGCATATTCTCCACCTCTATCGGATCGTAGACTTTTGATCTTCTTTTCTAAATGATTTTTTACCTCCGCCTTATATACTTTAAATTTATCAAACAACTCACTTTTATGATTAATCAAATACACATAGCAATATTTAGAACAATCATCAATAAATGTGACGAAATATCTTTTTCCACCACAAGTAATCAAGCCATTGCTATCACATATATCACTATGAACAAGTTTAAGTAAGCTAGTATCTTTTTCAATAGATTTCTTAAAGGGCTTTCTAGGTTGCTTAGCTTGAACACATACTTGACATTTTTGTTTCATGTCAATAGAAGATTTAGGAACAAGTTCAAGATTCATCATGCGTCTAATAGAATTTAAATTCACAAGTCCAAGTCTACCATGCCAAGTATTACAACATTCAACATTTGCAATAGAGAAAGAATAAATACTAGAACTTTTATTAGCACTAGAAGGCATGAGATTCAACTTAAACAAACCATCACAAACGTAACCTTTACCAATAAAAACACCATGTTTGGAAATAACAATTCTATTAGACTCAAGAACAACTTTGTAACCTTGTTGTATTAACACGGATCCACTAATCAAATTTTTCCTAATATCAGAAACATGCAAGACTCCATCTAAAATGAGACACTTCCCGGAGGACAATTCTATCTTCACTTGACCTTCTAAAATGAGACAATTTACTGGTGAAAACTTTTTTTGTTGGCAACAACAAATGAAATTCTGGCTTACTGAATTAGGATTAATCTATGTGATTTTGAATGGAAAAAGTGACTAATTTTGTCTCCCTACGTAATAGGACAAAGGCTTCGAAATAGGTGAAAAGTGGGTACATGAATACTTCACCAAACCGTAAGTTTATTTCTCTTTAAACCACTTAATATAAATATGAGATAGTGGAGCAATAAACTAGGAGATACATTAGGAATTTGAGAAAGTCGATAACAGCAGATTAGTAAACATATATTTAGTTTAAAGATTAAATTTACTAATAAACATTTTCCAACAGAAACCTGCGGCCATTACTCCTAATATGACATACTCATAGTAAATGTGAATTGTACTAGCAATTGCTCATACTCGTAAACGTCTTCTCATGTTTGGGTGGGAGATGTTGGACACGGTCAAACCTCATGAGGAGTTCAATTTGACAAAGTGACAAAATGACGTAGTATCAATATGAAAATTTTGGCTAAAATCCTCTCTAAGTTTACCATGAATTGTCAGTAATCTCCTGAAAAGATTACTTGGGTTCAGTACCCACTTATAAATTATAAAACCTAGTAACCCCCCAAAATTTATTTTCCACCAATTTTAGACTTATGTAACTGATATATTCTCATCTGCTACGCATATGAGTCACTTGCTAATGTTTCCACCGCCTATATTCCTCTAATTACCGGCAATTGGTGATAAACCAAAGGGTGTTTTAGCCAAATGTTTCTATCAATATATTGGAAAAAGGTTTTCCCTCTATGGACATCAACAACTCCTGTAAAATAGGGGATTCGGGTCTCCTAAGAAGTCTAGTGAAGTCTCTTGGGTAACTTAATCAATAGGGACTAAGGCTCAAGGAGGGGTGAAACATCAGAACGTGCTTCACATAGAGAGAGTTAGCCACTTATATCCACTGATTGAGTATGGTCATGCCACTGATTTTCACTGATTCGGTAAGGTTTTTCCACTGATTTGGTAATGTCCTGCCATTAATTCTATGAAGAGGAATGTGGATCCTGCCACTGATTCCATGATTGAGTAAGGTCATGCCACTTATTCTTACTGATTCAGTAAGGCCTAGCCACTGATTTCTACTTATTGGGTAAGGTCCTACTCCCTCTGTCCCAAGTTAATCTTTACATTGGACTTTTCACGGGCTTCAAGACACTACTTTGACCATGAATATTTATGATTTCATAATTCTAGAACTTATAATAAGATGATATTTTGAAAATACTATTTAAAATGAATCTAGCAATACTATTTTCACATTGTAAAACTTTGTAACTTTTCACAAATAAGTGGTCAAAGTTCACAAACTTTGACCTTCAAAAGTCCAATGTAAAGATAAACTTGGAACAAAGAGAGTAGTACTTATTTCCACTGATTAGATAAAATCCAATAAATAGAAAAGAACACACGACACACCCTTACTGATTTTGTTTTTTGTTTTTCTTAAGGTAAGGAAGGAGAGGTGTTAGATTAGACCCAATACATAGGAGAACGGGTTGATTTAAAAGGTCATAATAATAATACCACCCTCAATTATGAAATTAAAGGCAACAAGTCTTGAACCCCAACCTTGAAGTTGGAGGCATGACCGCGTGAAAGTCTATCAACTGAGCTTCCTCTTGTCAAAAAAAATTTCAGTGCTAGACATCAACACCTGAAAATTCACTCAAGGCTGCACATTCAGCATAAATCCAGAAGCAACGCGAGAGAATGTTCCTATTTCTCTGTCATAATAAGATTCTTCCTTTTCTTTTTCTCCTAATAACATCAAAATCTCAACATACAAGAAAATAGCAGTCTTAAGTTGTTGAAATGCCACACACGCCGAATAACGCGGCCTATCACAAAATATGGCCACACGTACATGAAGTTCAAGCAGTAATGTTATGAGAAGTTGAGAACTAAGATTCACTTGCACCAGCTGGGCCTACAAGAACACCCTGGGCAGTACCTTCTTTCTTATTACCATCACTAACATCATTATCAGATTTTCTGATCCTAATTTTGTACTTAGACTCAAAATCAGTCATTTCTTTCTTTTTTTTCTCCAAGGCCTCATTGAGTCTGGCAATTACCTCTTCAAGTCCCTCCTTGTTCCTCTGAACAGCTGGCATGACCTCCTTGATGGTTCTTTCAACGAGGACACCTCCAATCATGCGGTAGCATCTCCTTGAGGGATCAAGTGGCTGAATAGCACTAAGAACCAAAGAATGCTCGCTTACTTCCATCTCAAGTTCTGTGATCTTTGAATAAATTTGGTTAAGGTCTGATCTCATTGAAGCATACATGTTTGCAACAGCTTGCTCATTGATGGGCTCTCTTCTCTCAGCTTCCGGTCTACTGGCCATTTTTCTTTTCCTGCAAAGTGCGTGAGCAGAAAATAGAATTAAATGGAGTTACAAACCTCAACGCTGCTGTAATATAGAACATATTTTGAATTTCGCGAATGAAGCAGATTTCTGCAATCAAGGAACATTTAGTACAATTGCACTAGTCAATTTAGAAATAATTATACTTTAATGGGGGACTGTAACCCACACCATCAGACACTGCCTGCCTTTAATTTAGACTGAAGTACTGACCAAAATCAGGTCATCTGCACTTGTTCCATTCTCTTTACAAATGTAAAAGTTTTACTATTTGATGTCAATTTCAAAGATCCTCCATAGGACATTGGCGTTCCACTTAACTGTCTATTTAATAGCTTAATGGAACCACCGCTCAAATGTGGAAGAAAGAAACTAAAAGTAAACAAGTCAACAAGAGTGAAATCCCTAGTATACAGAGTTACAAAATCAGTTCGTTTGGTTTCATATCAGCAACCAAAAAGAAGATAGAGAATCCTTCCATCACAAAACCCAAGCTGAAATTACTGAGATACTATGGAAACACTATTATAAAGACCAAAGACTTCCCTAGCCAACACAGTACTAAATTAATCCAGATGCTAAACAGCTAAACACTCGTACAAAAATATCCAGATATTGAAATTAGAAACACCAGAGCTAGCAAAAGAAGATTTATCAGTTTACACATAGGTCATTAGTCATTAGTCATCAGCCTCGATTGGTTCAGTTCAATCATTACCAGTCAGAAATAGCAGAGAACTACAGTCTACAGGAAAATAAATTATAAGCAGTACAGAGCGAGGGGCAGAGAAATAGCAAGATTTTAAGAAAAGGGCTCAAAGCAGAAAAATGTAGTGACCAAATACCCCCCCCCCTCCCCTGCCCATGTAACTCAGACGTGATATTTCCCCCAATTTCTTTTTGTCTTTTTTCATCCTCTTCCTTTTTTCTTTTCTCATTGAAAAGTCCTGGAGTTAATAGACCTCCAGCCTCCAGTTTCAGTAGCTCTCACGCTGAGCTTCCTCCCTTATCTTAGTTTCTTCCTCTCTTTTTCTCCCTGATAAATAACTTTGCTAGCCTATATATATTTTTTTAAATTTTTTTTTGAAAAGGCAAGAAAGCCGACCATATATGGTCAAGAGTACAAAGACTCAGTACAGAACCGTAACAATACAAACAAACTACCAAAAATAAAAATACAAACTTCTAATAAAAAGCTAATCACGGATGTTTCCCACATATGCTATTTCTTCAATCCTGCTTAAGAACCGGTCACGGTGAGATGCAACAGTGAAAACTCCATTCCTTCACCGCCAGGACCACCATCAGGTTCACCATCGCCAACATAGACTCCATTCATGGTGCCCAACGGTTGTTAAGAAAAGCAATGAACATCCAATTATTATAACTAAGGGGGCGGCTGAGCCCAATTGTGTTTTTTCTTTTTCTTCTTCTTTTCCCTTTAGGGTTTTCAGATTTGGAATCCGAAAAACCCCATTCTAATCTCTTTCTCTAAACCAAAAAGACATCAAGAGCTCAAGAAGGACAAGCCCTAGATTGGAACGACGCCTAACACCAAAACAAGTATACAACCACCAACACTTGAAGTTGGGGGCAGCACAAATGGCGGTGTGACGAAGAACGAAATCCAGATCTAGAAATCCAAATGAACAACTCAAGAAGCCATTAACCCAACCACTCAGAAAAATGAAACAAAGAACTGAAAATGGAGGGAGGTCGACAAAAGAAAGGCAGCACACGGTGGCTACAAGCAAGCGGTGGACAGTAGAAAAAACTACTCCACAAAGGGCTCATTGTTACTGATGAAAGCCAAGATAGTCTAAATAAAATTGAAAAAATCTGAATGAGATCGGCATATTTGGACTAGAAAGAGGGTAGCATTTACTAGATCTGATAAAAAAAAAAAAGGCTAAATTGATAGAAGTTGGTTTAGTGCTAGCCTATATATATAATCCATATTTTTGCCCCTTCTCGGAAGGGTTGAAAAATACACACTAAATCATGTCCTTAGGATTAACCAAACAAAAAAACAATACACCAATTTCATCAAAGATTTATGGAACACCTAATACACAACATTGAACTCCTTGTCTAATTACTACATGAAGCAAGAATATACAAGAATCCTCCCAATCATGCCCTGTATTCGGAAAGGGAAGCCTAGCCAAGTGCTATTTTAAAAACTTGCAACATGACAATAAGGCCACAAAAGTCCCAGCCCCTAAATGGATGCATTCCAGATCCTTAAGTCTTCTAGCCATTGACAATCAACAATTTTCACTTAAACGGTACACTTCTTCTGCTCTACACACCACCTTACCGTTCACGGTTGCAAATACGTAGCACCCCAAAACCCTAACTCTGCAATTTGGTCTACACCCAAACATCACCAGCCTATCTTATAAATAAATAAATAACTACAACAGCCCATCAAATCCAATTTTGTGCAGCTCCCTCATATATAATCAATGTTTCTTTTTTATATTGGGGTAGCAAACACCTTGCTTATTGTCTTGGCAACAGCTCAATTTGTGAGCTAATTATGTTCTTCACACCAAGTCAAGAACAACTTGACAATTCAACAATTCAACAAATTCAGCCATAATTAGCTAAACTGGGTACTTCAAATCACAATTCAATATATCACCTAAACTCCCAAACCCTAACAAACTATTTGAAGCTTTATTGTCTTGGCAACAGCTCAATTTGTGAGCTAATTATGTTTCTTCACACATGTCAAAAACAACTTGACAATTCAACCATTCAACAAATTCAGCTATAATTAGCTAACTGGGTACTTCAAATCAAAATTCAATAATTCCCCTAAACTCCTAAACCCTAACAAACTATTTTATTCAACCAAATTACCAAACTTTACAAAAACCCTAATCTCATTAAAATTAAAGAACTTCACTGATTTGACATTAACTACAATACTTTCATTCAAATGAAACCTAACAATAAAAATGAACACTTCAAAGTTGCTTTGTTTCACTCTAGTTCATCATATTACAAATAACAATCTCCCAATAAATTCAATTCAACACTTTAAATAACTAAGTACTAACCTCAAAATCAGATCTGATATAAGAGATATGAACTGCCCGTATAACGCCTTAAGCTTCCGCACATGCGCCGGTCACCGTCGCCGACTGTCGAGCTTGAGCAAGAGCAGGTTACACAGTCGAAAGAGAAAAGGAGAGAGAGAGAGAGAGAGAGAGAGAGAGAGAGCGCTCCGTTTTCCTTTTTTTTACTGTATGATTTCTTCACTTTGTTGGACATGGATACATGGTTATGTGGGCTGGGGCA
Organism: Tetragonia tetragonoides; assembly: GCA_038025085.1. Classification (NCBI taxonomy): domain Eukaryota; kingdom Viridiplantae; phylum Streptophyta; class Magnoliopsida; order Caryophyllales; family Aizoaceae; genus Tetragonia; species Tetragonia tetragonoides. The sequence goes on from CM076150.1 coordinate 20,538,156, forward strand.
CTCCTAAAAGCAAATGAGCCTTTAGAATAGCGTTGTACCTGTCTGGCCCATATGGCTCTAGGGGACTTCAATCTTTTTCTTAACCTTGTTGCATATATATGGATTCGGGTTAAGCCATGTTCTCTTCAACGGAATAGCGCGAGACGTAAGAGGCGGAACATAACGGAACAGAGCGGCGCAGAATGGAATAAAACAGCACTGTGCGAATAATGGAAGAAATTGTGAGACAAAATGAAGTACAGAATGCGGAACAGAACGACATGGAACGGAACGAATTGGAATGCAACATGGAGACGACGAAAAGAATAGGGTCTTAGCGAAACCTTGTTGCGTAACAAAGCAAGTCTTGTGTGAGACCAGTCACTGTAAAAAATATAAAGGTCACTTATATGAAGTGTGTGCGTGACCTCTATTTTACTTAAAAATAATTATCGTCTTATCGAAAGTATATGAAAAAATCATTTTATACAAATTTTTGTGATAATCAAATACATAAATACCCAAAAAAAAAAAAAAAAAAGGAAGTTATTCAGTCATAATAATATAATCATAGGCAAGTGTGAACTAAGATTCATTTGAACTTCATTTGATAAGTGCATCTCAACTTTTTTGGACAAAAACTAGAATAGTAAATGTATTCATGTGTAGAGAGTATCGATCAAGTATTCTCAAATATCCTATAAATACCATTATTCTATAAGTACAGGATACATAATACTGTACTTATTAAAAATATCTGTACAATCTAGGTTTAGTCCCTCGAAGTAACATCTTTGTTACTTAAAATATAAGTTTAATTCTTCAATTGTTTTCTTAAGTGTGAGAGTTTGAGATGTTAATAATTAGATGAGTTTGTGTGTTCTTTTCCATCAAACTCAATTATACACCAATAAATTTCAATGAACTAAATTAAATTAATTAGAAAAGAACACACCCTTATTCCACCCTTCCAATTGGTTTTGGTTAAAATTTCTCAACATAATAAACACTCTATTTAATGGATCAATATATCGAAACTTTACACAACACATGGTGATAAACACTAATATCGTTGGTTCGTTTCAATAAGTAAGACATGATGTGTACCAACTCGTGACATTTTGGATTGTATTCCATTCAAATCGGATTCATCCATTTAAGTAACTATCAATCCACAATAACTTTGGATCGGTTTCGATTCAGCTTGGATTGTTTTCTGATTTCGGTTTACTATTCGGATTGAATCGAGTATCGGGCCAGATATATTTGATAATAATCGAATCCGTGTCAGGTTTGCCAAGTCTAGCCTATGGCTTAGGCTGCGGGCTCTTGCTCCTAACTCGGTAAACTCCTGGTCTTGATGTGTCATGGCCCCTATGTGGAGCGTTGTCCTTGTCCCTATACTACTTTTATTCCTCATGTGACATTAACTAAAGAACCTTCCCCCCTCTCTCTCTCTCTCTCTCTCTCTCTCCACTAAACCACCTCAAAGAATGGAAGTGAATGTTCATAGGATCATCAAACCTCAGATCGAGCCAAATCCATATTGATTTCAGGGTCTTACAAGCTTAGTTCCAAAGCTCAAAAGGGCTTTGAAGTGGCTAATCCTTAATTATCCAAGCTTGTCAATATGCAAAATCCATTAGAGAAAAGTCAAGGCAAACAAGATGAGAGGTAAACGATCATCTATCTCTGTATGATTTCATAATCTTATTTATCTATAGTTGTGTGTAAGATTTCTTCCAAATAGTGATGAAATTACTAAATTAGTGGTAGCTCTGTTCTTTTATAGCTTACAGTTGATGTCTTCCTGTTTATGGGTGTTGCTTATTTAAGTTCTTTAAGTGGATCTCTTGTTTGTTGATGGGAATTTATGTTGGAATAAATATGGGTTATCATGCTAGAAAATGATTGAATGAATATCAATAAAATCAATTTGATTGACTTTGTTCCACAGGGTGGGTTGTTTTTTTTCTTTTTCTTGTTTTCTTTTTGGTGGGTGTTTGATTGCTGAATGGGGAAAGAGAAGATTTATATATGATGTTAGTTGTTGGAGTTGCTTCAGTTATTTAGTTTTCTATGAAGAGTTTTATTTTGATGCCCATGGGAGCCAGTGACCAGTGTGACAGGAACTTGTTCAAAAATTAGTGCCTAAGCATTTGTTCATTTGTTATATAGGGAGACTGGCATGGAGGATTCACCTATGATGACTATTGAGTATCTTCGAGCACGATTGCTTGCGGAAAGATCGGTTTCAAAAGCTGCAAAAGAGAGAAATGATGAGCTTGCAAACCGGGTTAGTTGTTGACCATGTTTGGCTGTCTGTTTTATGCCTTTTTGGGATTGGAAAGTCATTACATTATTGTCTTATGACCTACCTAATAGGTTTCTGAATTAGAAGAGCAGCTGAAAAATGTGACCCTTCAGAGAAAGAGGGCTGAAAAGGCAACTTTGGATGTTCTTTCATTCTTGGCAAGTCATGGGATTGACGACATTTCTGAGGTGTATGAATCTGAATCTGATCAGGAAGAATCTCTGTGTGAGTCTAATATGGGAAAATGTGATGCCTCCAAGAAAGAAGAGAACTTGGTTTCTTCGGAATTGAAAGAAAATGAAAAGGAGTCATCAGATTCAGATCGTGAATCTACCCCATCGTCCAGTAGGTCCTTGTCCTGGAAAGGCCGCAAGGAAACCAATCAACACTATGAAAAGAAACATTTGGATTCTTCTATCAAAAGACGAACTAGTCTTATTCATGTATGTTCTTCACCAAGGCACCGTGGTGGAAAATCATGCCGCCAGATCAAGCGAAGAGAATTAAGGTGAATGTTTGCTTATTTCTTCTCCGAATTTGGAGTATTCCTATGTAGTTCCCCTTAGATTGTTTCCTTGTCCCATTCACAGTTAGTAAATCTTAATTGTGATTTTTTTTTTTTTTTTTTAAATGTAGTATAATCTTATTTTCATAGCTTGAAAATTACACATATCTTGATGCGCTAGATCAACCATATTTTCCGGCATATCCTCCAACCAAAACTCTCACAATTATCTTACTTGTGGTACTTAATATTTTCCTGCATATCTTCACGGATGGATTGGTCCATCAGTGCTGTAGGAGCAGAATGTTAACTATCTACTTTACTTCTGTAAACAGGGTTTTCATGCTTTTCTTAAACATAATCCAATATTTATGACCTGGCTATCGACTATTATCTGGCATTCTTGATGTTCAAAATCCATTTCTCATTTAATAGTATAAAATATATATATGTGCTTCCTTGTGATGACACTGTCAAGCTGTCAGGCATCCTTTGACTTTTGCTACTGCATGAACTTTTACCTATTTGGTTTGTCTATGTTTCCCAATTTATGAGTGCAGTCGGTTTTGGTTTAGCACATTATTTATTAGAGATTTTGTAACCTTTTTATCGATTGTGTATGTGTGTGCTTCATCCAAGTTGTTGTTAAGTTGATGCTAGTTTATCTGTTAGCATTCGGGTCATTGGTCTATTAAGCATCTCATTGTTTCTAACCACACAGGTTGAGTGTTCTCTCAATTGACTGTGTCTGAAATCTACATATATAAGTATCTGTTTGAAAATGACAGTACGCTGGACTAGATATGCCTCCTCACCCCATAACTATCCTTCAGTATCATGATTTGCGGACTTAAACTGCTCTTAATGATCAATCACTATCACCCTGTCATCAGATATGGAGTTGGTGACAATAAAAAAGTAGTAAAGCTTATATAACAGTGATGGGTTCTTTGTATTGCCAGGTCCGCAGTTGAGGAGTCACGGTATGACTCAGCTAAGTCTGACAGTCAGGATAATGGTGCTGTGAACTCTGAAGCTCTTGAAAAACATAAATGCAGTGGAGCAATGGAAAGAGCTCTTGAGCACCAAGCCCATCTTATAGGACATTATGAAGCTCAGGAGAAAGCTCAAAGAGATTGGGAAGAGAAATTTGAAGAAAATAACATTAGTACACCGGTATGCTTTTTAACTGCTACACTTGTCCCAATTCCATTTAAATTTTGCTCAGTAGTTCATCACTCCTAAATAGAATTAGCCTGTCTATATCTTCTGACTTCACATGTAATTGTGTTCTGACTGTGCCTGCAATTTATTTGATGCTATATAGTATCACTTCTTATACAAGTCATGAAAAGGAAAAGAAAATTAGTAAGGTACTCTAATGTTTAATAAATTGATCCAAGGTATCTCGGCGTTCCAATAATATCTGTTGAGGCATCTATTTTACAAAGTTGAGTGAGACATGTGTTTGGTCATCGAAAATCTGGAAACTTACTGTCTTTCTGACTTGAAATGTTGAGAAACCTTACTGTAGATTCATCAAATCCCATGCCCACTGAAATGTTTCCTAAAGAAGAATACGTCCTGTTAAGCTGTGCACTAATGGTGAGGCAGAAGAATGTGAAGATGGGCACCATATTTTGCCTAGCTACTCTGTTAGAACTGTCTAGAAGCGTGGGTGTTAAACTGTTAACTGTTTGTTGATTAATGGGATGTACGGAATATATACATAAGCTCATATGTAGAAGACAATCTGAAGGAAGCTAAATTGATGAATCAAGAAATTCACTATAGTACATTAGAAAATGCTTGAGTTTGCAACAAAAAAAACGGTCACAGATCTTTTTATGATGTCTGAGTTAACTATAGTTTCTTTACGCATAGACAAAGAGAGAAATCAGTTTGATATGTTATGTTGACTTCTCATCATGCAATACAAATCTATCACAAGTTGGGAATTGGTGACACATTTTTGCCCACTAGTATCCATTTCCAATGGAGCCAAAATATTCACTAATCTTTGGCTTTAGATTACAGTAAACTAAACCGAAATGGCTCAGTAAACTATATGTAAATTATATATTTGGAAGTAGCAGATGGTCATTGTTCTTTGCCTCAAAGGTGTGACGGAAACAACCTCTTTGTTTGATACAGGGGTTAAGCTGCATATATGTTACCCCACCCATCCCCTATACTGTTTGGGCTGAGCCTCTTTGGAGGCTTTAGGGTAATTTTAATGTAGTACTGTTAGCAATTTGTCTTTTCACTTTTTTCTTTGTTTTTGAGTAAAAGTAGGATGGTGGTTTAAATTACATGGAAATAAGTCAGGAATATAGTGTCCTATTACCAAATACCATGTAAAGCATACAGACATTTTGGCTACTAGGACTTAAATCAAGATGTCTAAATATTACAACTAATGATGTTTATCATAGAATAGTGAGCCACTGCATCTGCCAACATGTTCTCTTCTCTATAGCATAGGGAGATCTTCACAAGCTCCAAATTCGTAATCACTTCCCTGCACTTCATCAGAGCATTAGAGAGATGATCTTTATTTGTAGTCTGTTGTTTGATCAGCTGAATAGCTTTGCAAAAATCAGACGTCTGTTGTGTGATCAGCTGACTAGCTTTCAAAGAATCAGACAAAATGATGATATGTGTTTGATTCTGTGCTCTAATAGTCTCCATGGTCTCTTAAGAGCCAAAAGTTCAGCGATTAGGACACTTTGTGCACGAATTATCATACAGAAACCTTGTTGCCAAATCAGACACCTGCAATGGTTGGCTGGTTGCTGCCAAGTGCCACATTGTTTCCATCAGCATCACAATTAAATTTGGACCAGCGTAGCCGGGGGAGGGGGGTCCCAGTTGATATCTTTCTTGTATATGTGTAGTTTTTGGTTTTTTGGGTAGGGGGGCGGGATTTGTCACTAAAGGTAAAGGCATTCCTCTTCTTCCAAGTGTTCCAAATAAGAAAAGAGAAGAAAGTAGACAATGGGAGGGATGGAACTTTTTTCTTTTAGGTAAATTGTCTTTCCACTTCCACATTTCACGCATATATCATGAATGGAGATTTGAAGCAACTGGAAGCGTACCTAACAAGTTATCTCCCCCTCCAGCCCACAGCCCCCTTTGAAGTGACTCGTCAGTGTAGGAAACATCTTTGGTGACACTGGCACCAATAACCAGGCAGGCAGCCTCACTCCTTCGGCCTATCCATTGCCCTCATTGTCTGTCCCTCTTCCCCATCATCCTTAAAAGCTTTCTTTCTTGACCCCTGTCATACCTGATTTAGTCATTTCTCAACAAGCAACAAAAACCTATGCCACTGTCACCAGTAAACAAAGCATTTTCAACCAACCACCAGAAATTCCCATAGAGAGTTTAATATCTCTCTTCATTTTGTGCCCATATTTGTGTCTAAAATGATGTTTGGCTGAGTGATGAAAACAAGTCTGAGTAATTGTCGCCAATTTCCATGAAAGATTAGACAAACGTTCTAACAGTACAAACACAGATACCCTTCAGATATGCTGGTCCGAAGAGATTGCTTTCTAGAATACTTGAACAGCTAAAGCATTAAATAACCCTTTTATTTATAAAACTTGGTTTTTCACTTTAATTAAAAGTTAAATGAGCATAATAATATTTCACTTGCATTGAATATGTGCAAGAAAACCTCAAAAAGCGTCTACAGAGCATCGTATGTGTGCATCTTTCTTTGAGTAGATTGCCAGTATTGCTGGTGTCTTCTTCGTTGATGGATGTTTGCTGGCAATCTTAGTGCTACTAAGATTCCCTCGGAGTGATCTGGTGCTCCGGCATAGCAATCTATACCTAACATGATGGTGCTAGTTTGATAGGCCGCCATGGTTGGGGATTTTAAGTTTTCGAGATTTTGGTTTGTTTTGATTGTGTATTGGAGGAAGTTGGAGGAAAGAGAGAGAGAGAGAGAGAGAGAAGGGGGGAGACTTGGACGTCCTTTCTCAGGGAGGAGAGATAAGATTGGGAGAGGTGAATTGGCGAAATAGCAAAATTTAGTTAGAAGTCCAAGTGGTGATTTGTGAAATGAAACCTTATGTGAGCTTGTGACCTGTTTATCCAATTAACTAATGAGACCTTGGTTTAATTTGTTAATTATATTAACTGCTTTGCTTTTTCTTACCAATGGGATTGGCCCATGGTTTCTCCGAGTCATTTCCTCACTGGCTGGCACAAGGGAGGAGAGAGGGGGGGGGGGGAGGGGAGTGAAAAGTAATAGCAAAGGGGATGGTTGTCACCAGCATGTGCAAGGGTAGAATAGAGGGGCATAGCAAGCAAAAGTTAGAAACTTAACAGAAATCAATCAAAACTAATCTGGTCGCGTTTGACAGACAAAAGTCTCATAAAAGGTCTTTATAGATACCCAATTAAAATTAAAAAAATAAAAATAAATTAAAAGGTGCTTCCACAAAAAGAGGGAAAAGTTAAAGTTACTTTTCGGCCAAAAATTGTTGTTTTTAGATAAAAGTTTTACATGTATCTGAATAAAATGTGGCAAATGTTCCTAAGCAGCTTATGAGGTGCTAGCACTTGATGTTTGGGTGCCATGTTCTAGTCATTCTGAGCTTAACAAGCGTCTCTTCTTCGCTGCCTTAGAAATGGCGGATTTAGATGGCTTCCGAACTTGGGATAAAATCCCAGCAGCGACTTTTGCCTAGTTGTGTTGAAAGTAATGAATTGGTGAACCGAGGCCTTCTGGCGGTTTTGTGTGTATCCCCTGTCCCTCCCTGTACACTGTCTCTATTAGTGAACTCTGTAATAAAGGACTACTTGGGCCTTCCTTATTTAGTTTTGAGAGAGCATGGTGCATACTGATATTATTGGCTTATGCATTTCCTAGGAATTGGGTTACTTGTGGAGTAGGTCTTGCACGGAACGGACTTGGTCCGTCGTATGAACCAACTCCTAATAGATGACTCATACACTTTAGAGGATGACTCCCGGGGTGACTCCCACTTGTAGAAGGGTGACTATTTCAACTCAGAGGGGTGATTTACTTAGTCCATCATGTGGACCAAGCTCATGCAAGATTTTTTGTACTTTATGACAGAAAGGTGGGGCTTACGGGGAGAAAAAAAACTGAAATGTTAATGTAAAGAAAATAGAAGAAAACATTTTTTTTAGATAATTTTTTATAAACAAAAGAAGAAAACAATTGTAAACCATCTGAAACAGGAGTAATATCAGCCATCAGGTATGCCGTATGCATATAGACTTGTCGAATAAAAACCAGCTATGCATGCAGGTAGTATATGATGGGTTCGTGACAATTTTTCGATTTTCTTCTTTTGATTGTTTCGGTACTGCCTATCTTATCCCAGTTTGTAGCACTATCTTTTTCTTCTTTCCTTGAAAATTTTTCTTTCCATATGAAGTTGATCTATTTACCTTCTTGGTGTTGGATATCAGGAGTACTTTTGCTATGGAATGTGAATCTAAACACACTTATAAAAGATATATAAAAAAAAAATTGTGACTACGGAACCTCTTCCAGGACCTCATTACCTGTATTTCCTTGTCCGAGCTAGCTTTTCATGAACTAGTTTTGCTTTTTGTTTCTTTTTTTCCCCCCTAATTGCTACTTCTTTGACATAATACCTTCATGTATGTTAATTTAAGGACATCTCTCTCCAGCTGTCATGCACAATATCCTTTCTATTGGGGGAGGGGGGGTGTCGGGGTTACTGCATTTTAACAATGCTGCAGGGTTATTTCTACACAAGAAAGTGGGCTGGGTTTCTTCTACATTGTTTGAATGATATTCTGACCCTCCATTAAGAAAAAAATAGTTCTGAATCTTATGTTATTTTGTAATAAATTGGGTAGGATTCATGTGAACCTGGCAACCATTCAGACATCACAGAGGAGAGAGATGAGAACAAAGCAGCAGCTCCATGTCCTGGTGAAACTGTTGCTGACCATGGACATGATCAGAAAGCTGGGAGAGAAACCATTTTTCAGGGAAAAACCCCATCAATCACTCAATTCAATAGTTTCAAGCGTACTCCGCATGCTGAGGCAGGGTGTTCACAGAACCATGGTTTCAGTGAGATGAAAGCTTCAACGGCTCCTGATTTTGCGTTTTCTCTGGTGAACAGTAATCAAACTCGGGAGCATGCAGTAAGCTCCTCCATTCATTCATCTACAGAGCAAACTCCACTTTTTCAACGACCTGCACATCCTGTTGCATCATCATGTGCTGGCAGTAATTTCTCTGAATCTGAACCGTCTGAGAACCTGAATAGACACCATCCACTTTTGCATCAAGAACCCAACAGTCTGGGAACTGTACTGGGGGCTCTTCAAGAAGCAAAGTTACTGATTAAACGGCAAATGAATAGGCCACTCGAAAGAACAAGTGCACCTGTTGGTAAAGCAAGTGAAACTTCGGCTTTGGCAATTAGAGAAGCAGACTTGTTTAAAGTTCCTGTTGGATGTCCCGGTCTTTTTAGAGTGCCAAATGATCTTCAGTCTCAAGGTAGTCCGGGTAGATTACTGGGCTCACATTATTCATCTGAGTTGACGAGTTCCTATCCCTATTCAGGACCTCCTGTAATACAAAGTGACCAGTACATTTCCAGCCCAGTGAACCCCAGGCTTAGTGTTTCCAGCAGTGACCCCTTATCCAGGAGCCCGATAATTAGCCCTGAGCCAGGCATTTCAACCAGGCAACAAAGATCTGATTTTCAATTTGACACCAGCCAACAGTCGTCCAGCCAAAGCATTCCATCTTATTCAAGCTTTCCAGATTTCTTCCCACGTATATCATCTCATCAAGTACCTTTCAGTCGAGATCCAAGGAGTGAAGCTGGGATACCTCCATCAAGAAGCCCTTTGTACTATTATGATGATGTTGGACCAAATATGTATAGATAACGGCGTCATAGGAGCTGCATGCCTATTCGTATTGCAGCTTAAATAAAAATATTTTACCGACACAGATGTATATTATGAAATAGTCACAGCCTTCAGGTGAGGCAATTTGTTGTAACTGTAGGAGATAAAAGTTAAGACTTCAGTCGTGTGATTCAGCATATATAATGCGTAAATGCGGGAAATGATGTAGTGGAAAGGATCCTCATCCTTGGTCAATGTACCCTTTACTTGTAAGTTGTAAGATTCTTGATCAGCATCTTGTTGAAGAATAAAAGCAGGAAATTTTTTGATGACCACGCTTATAGCTTCTGAATGCCATGTCCAAATTACACAGGTGTGGTGTGGTGTGGTGTGGAGAAGGATTAAGTCACAAGGAAAGCTGGCTACACTAATTTACAATGGATGTGGTTATCCAGCAATATGACAAGATGTTGTGTTATATTCTTAAGACGTAGACGTTTATCTTGTTTTAAAACTTCCCACTGAAATCGGAATTGATTGCTTCTGAGTTCTGACAACTCTTGGAATCTAGAAGATTAGAAGGAAACTTTCTTCAAAGTTATATTCTCCGTTTCCTATATGAAAACTACTTGGTGCTTTCTCTATTGTTGATTTGTTTCAGATCCATTACTATATACTATTAGTACTAAACACTACTAATGATTAAGTCACTAAGAATAGGAGGTTTTTTAGATTATTGTGTATTTTTAGTTGGGACATGTTCACAATAGGTCCACAACATGTCAATTTTTTATCCTTATTAGTGTAAAATAAAACATTAGTATGCAGGGAAGTGCAGAGACAAGATGGCAAGTGAAGAATGAACATTGTTACCATACAGCATATAAGGCGGCGGATTGGTTGGCTAATGAAGGACGCGATTAATAATGAGAGAATTGCAAGAATTGAACATTGGAGAAGTAGAGGGTTTTGATAAGTATTTGGGCCTTCCAACAGTTGTGGGGAGATCTAAAAAGGTTATTTACTCTTCCCTTAGAGAAAAGTTGTGGAAGCGGTTGCAAGGATGGAAAGGTTTGCTGTTATCAAGAGCTGGTCGGAAAACTTTGATAAAGGTGGTGGCCCAATCTATCCCGACCTATGCAATGAGTGTGTTTAAATTTCCAACATCCTTTTGTAATGAATTACGTTCCTTAATGTCTCAGTTCTTTTGGGGGCAAAAAAAGGAGGAACGTAAGATTCATTGGGTAGCGTGGCATAAATTGTGTAAACCTAAGCAACGTGGTGGGTTAGGCTTTCGGGAGATCAAAATGTTTAATTGGACGTTGTTAGGGAAACAATTTTGGCGCCTTGTAAAGGAACCTGTCTTATTGAATAATTACTGCGGGCTCGTTACTACCCGAATGGTAGTATTTTGACTGCGCCTCTTGGTGTTAATCCAAGTTATACATGGCGTGGAATTTGGGAAGCACAATGGATTGTTAAAAAAGGCTTAAAATGGCGTATTGGCGATGGGCAAAATGTACGCATTTGGGAGGATGTCTGGGCTCCTGGTTTTGGTGCTAGGAAAATTATTTCCCCATGTGGTGTGCATGATCCTGCAGAAACAGTGGATATTCTGATTGATAGAGTGAGTGGTACTTGGCGACAAGAAGCACTTTCTGAGCGTTTTCTTCCCTTCGAGGCTGCTGCAATCAGTTCTATCCCATTGAGTCACAGGTGGCCTAGTGATGAACTATACTGGAGTTATGAGAAATCTGGTAAGTATTCAGTAAAGTCTGCGTACAATGCGGCATTTTATCAGAGTTATGAGGCTACTATAGCAGGCCCTTCGAGTATTAATCTGTCTGTTTGGAAGCATGTGTGGGGTCTCGATGTTCTGCCACGAATTAAACAATTTGTGTGGCGTGCCTGTAGTAATGCTCTTCCTACTGCAGACGCGCTACATAGACGTTTGCTTCATATCCCAGATAACTGTGCTATTTGTGTTGGGGAAGCAGAAAATGTAGAACACTCTATTTTTCACTGTCCTTTGGCACGAGCTGTTTGGATTGCAAGTGATTTGGAATGGGTTCTTCCTGTTGGTGGTATTTCTTTTGTTGATTGGTTGACAAGTCTTACAGAGAAGCATCTCATCAGTGATTTGGCTAAGATTTGTACAATAGCTTGGGTAATTTGGGGAGCACGTAATAAAAGATTATTTGAAGGCTTTGTTCAAGATGCTGTTGATGTGGTGGCTTATGTTAATAAATTAATGTGTGAGATGGACAGGGAGAATGTTGTGTGTACCAAAGCAAGGAAGCAGGGGTTAGAAGTAGCTACCTGGTTTCCTCCACCCAATGGTTTTATTAAAATAAATGTTGATACAGGTAAACTTGGTGAACTTGGCACTGGGATTGGTGTTGCTTGTCGTTGGTCAGATGGTAAGTTGGCTGTCGGTGCGACCTGGGACTATCAGGAAGATTGGGAAGTTCCAGTAGCTGAGGCAAAGGCGGTTTTGCTGGGTTTGCAGATTGCAGATATCTATGGTTTCCAACATATTGTAGTGGAGTCTGATTGTCTTCGTGTAGTTAATGCTCTGAAGTCATGTACTAGTGGTCTTAGTGAGTTTGATCTAGTGATAGATGATATTTTAGATTTTGCTTCTCAATTTAGTAGTATTCGTTGGTGTCATGTTAGGAGGGAGGGCAATAGTGTAGCTCATGCTCTCGCTCATGTAGTACCGTGGGAGTTGGGTTGTCGCCTTTGGAAGTCTTATTTTCCTAGTAACGTTTTAGATGCTGTAATTTCTAACGTTTCTTCTTTAAATGCAAGTTGATGCCGTGATGCGGCGTTTAGATCAAAAAAAAATAATAATGAGAGAAACTTTAATTTTTATGATTTTGCCCCCGATTCTCTTTGATCCATTTGTACAAGGATTTGGTAACTGCGGCTTGGCTACGTGGTATTAAAGTAATTTTGGGCTTAGCCCTCTCAAAAACAAAAAAAAAAAAAAAAAAAAAAAAGGTACCAAATAACTGAAGATATCCGGATCCACAAAGCTTGTCAACTATTTAGATCCACAGGCGAAATTTCTTCGAAAAAAACTTGATGCTGTATTGCTGACTTGCTGTGGTCTTGAAGGTTCTAATACATGACCTGATGACCTTAACGTCATATTATTGGTTGTCAACATTAATCTTCATATCGTGCTACCATCAAATTCAAGGCTATGATCTGTCTGTGATTTTGGAATTTCCAATGAAATAGTATATAACAAAGCAGCATCCAATCACCCACCAAATCATAAAGTCCCACATATGATATCACAACAGTTTCTTTCTATTATTCTTAATCTGTGTGAGTCAACTGCATGTTCAATAAGGTGGAAAAATCCTTGTATGACAAGCAAAGACTTCTTCAAAACTCTCTTCAATTTGCATACTATAAAAACCCAACAAAACCCTCCAAGAGAAACTCAAACAATCAAAAAGTGCAAAAAACATACAAAATGGGTAACTATTGTGGTATTCCCAGCAGTTCAAAGCCAGAGATACAAGAACAAGATGACCCTCCAACAATACAGCAACAAGAATCAGATTTTCTTCCTCTTGATGATATCCTTGATGACCATCATGTCAACACCACATCCACAACAGGAAGCAATTCACCGTTCCTGCGAACCCCGGACCTGATGGGGATCAGGGGCGCTGGATCATCCAGCCCATCGGACGACAACAAGGTATCTTCCCTAGACCCGAAGCTGCAATCGTTGCTCGAGTTCTTCAGGCAGCTCCATGTCCGGAAGGACGATATATTCAATAGGATTATCCCTGTTCACCATGAAAGGTTTGAGGACATATTCAACAAAATGGGGACAATTGAACAAGAGGAAAAGAAGAAGCTTAAGTTTAAGAAGGTGGCAGTGATGCATAGGCAGAGACGTTTGAGTGTTGGGAATGCTGAGGATCTTAGACATGACCGGTTTAAGGTTAAGCCTATTGATTCCGGTGGCGCGGGAGCGCCACCTGATGGTAAAGGTGGTGGTGGCAGCAAAGGGGGTGGTGGTGGAGCTGGTGGTGGGACTAAGCCAGGTGGGTCTAAGTAGAGGATCCTAAGAGGGAAAATTATTAGATATAGACATGGTTTACAACCTCATTATTGAATCACGCAGTTCTATATTTCTAGAACGCGCAATTGGGTGGATTCGTGAATCGTGACTGACATTCTATATCGAGTGTAAATAATGATTTTTCGGGTGCCAAATTTATTTTCAATCCCCACAATAAGTGACATTTTTTGGGTGTCAATATTGAATTGTATTGTATTTATAGTAAATTCTTCTGTTTGTTGTAATCATGAAGATCACTTGCAGTCTTGCACGCATAGTAATCCGAGTGCATTATTTGGGTTACAGGCATGACAAACCAAATTGAGCAATTTTTTTGTCTGTCATTTTGGTTCACCTATATTTAATAATCTGGTTATTATTCTATCAATCAGTGCTGTATCACAAATCATAAACAATTGGAATGAACCTTTGCTCCTGCAAATGGACATGCGTGCAGCTGTACGTATGCAAAAGGTTGAAGATGTCTTTACTTGTTTGTCCTGTAGATTTATCAGTTTTTATTTAGTACTCCATATGGAATCTACAACTATTTGAAATGAACAAGTTTCTCAAAATTTTGTACTTCTATAACCAGTGAAACTCTAAAAGACAGTCGAACCTTAATGATGCAGCAGGAAAATGAGGAAATGTGTAGGAATGTGGAAAAAGTATAGGATATTGGTGCCATAAGAACACTAACAGCACCAGTAATTCTGTTTGTGTATGGAAACAATGCCATTTCAAAACATATAAGTTGAAAAGTTACGCACATAATTCTGATCATTCGCGTTCAGGCTTTGAGCCTTTTCTAATGTTTGAATTGTTTGTAAACACAATTCAATCAATCTGAAATAACTCAAAACTAAGACATTCATAGGCGTAACAATACCAATCAAAGCTGTAGTAAGAAGGTACTTGAGCACCTCTGCTGCTGATTTCTGTCAAGAATTCCAGGTTCTGCTTGCAGCTGAAAATCGAAAGACGTGTGCTTTCCCTCAAGATTTTCAACCTGTCTACAGCGTACACATAATTCCTTACGATAAATGAGACCTGTGAAATATAAAAAGAAAGAAAACATTATCCATTAGTATTATACTTGAACACTACATTCTGCAACAAGAAAAACCAGATTAAGCACAAGTCTGTATTTTGCATCTTCAATCTTTTATTCTAAGATAAAGCATTCAACAAAGACAAGCCGCAACAGTCAAGAAATCATCATTTGATTCAATCAAACTGATATAACTAAGGTGGGTGAGAATATACACCCAAATTCCACTTTACGATAGGATGTCTTTGCTAAACTAGACCAAAAATGCAGCTGTAAACTTTCTATTATCCAGAAATAAAATTAAGGTTGATATTATAGCCATTTCAACTATTTTGACTGAAAATTCAGTATCAAAGTTCAAGCCTCAATTGAGAACAGCGGCCCATCAAGTACTGCATACATTTCCTCCTAATAAGTTGTACATAGGAACAATTGCATTGCTGAATAGAACAGGAGAAAAACCTGAGTTGAAAAAAAAAGGCATATACAATAATATCAGACATTCTGACAGCAGAATGTCTTTGTGAACTTAGCAGGTACCCTCAGTGGCACCGTCTTGGTGCAGCCTGGATGATTTTAAGCTCTGCCCATCACTCCGTTTACAGTCTTATGTTCATGGTGTAGAAGCCAGAACGATAAGGGTCACTATCATTGATCTTATTATCCCAACTTGAGTCAACCTCCATTCTCAATTAGCAGCTGAAAGCCTAATCTGTAATCTTTTCTCTGACTGAAATAGATAATAAGTTAATGACGTAAAACCTTGAACTGCTACATGAAGCAACCATCATTGCTTGACACAATAACCAGATCTAGATGATGCATAATGTTTGTCTAGACAATCCAGTAAAGTACTTGCCTCAACACAAACTGAAGCGACACTCTAGAGACAACAATACTTTGGTACGCCTGTCTCTTAATTCACGATTAGTTCATAGCTAGAAAGCAAACAAAAGAAATATATTACGTCAATACCACTTTTCTGCACTCACTTGTCCAGTTGTCCTTATAGTGGTCATTTATTCATATCCCAGGCATAACAAAGCATCAATTTCTCCATTCTTTCTCTTTCGCTTTCATGAATTAACAATGTAGCAACACCAAGCTATGATTCCAACTTTAAAAGAGAATTGAAGGCCATTCAAGCATAAATTTTTGAAACATGTCCATGACTGCATTTTACTTCTCCCAATTTGTTTTTTTTTTTTTTCTTTTTGGAAACAAGGGGTGTCCTTTAACCTCAACTGAACATACATAGCAACTGTATCTGTTGCTTGATGCCATAAATCGCTTTGAAAGCTACATCTCAAGAATATTGATTGCTCTTACAGGGGATAAGCTAAAACTTATTCTTCCAACTCTTGAAAACAAAATCATTTGTTGGAACAAGGAGAATTATTTTCTAACTATAAGAGAAGACAACTAACTTTACAACAGCAACAGCCCAGTAAATAATCAAAGAATCAAACAAACATTTCCCTACTGCAATGTAAAAAGAAAGCTCATTGCTTCATTCACATCGCCTTTGTTTAACTTGTTAGATAAATTTCAATAGTGGTAGTGCACTTGTGCAAATTTTTGAGATCCACGTTGTGTGGAGTATGGCTATCGTTCAGCTTCAGCCATTAATTCAAGTAATCCAGTCAAAAATTAAATCCACCCCATTCACGCAAACACGACAAAGAAGCTCAAACATTGTAAATTTCCACTCCACCAAACAAAGAAAAAGAAGACCATATATCAAAGAGAGAAAACATTATCCATTAGTATCATACTTGAACACTGCGTCTCTGCAACGAGAAAAACCAGATTAAGCCCAAGATCGTGTTTTGCATCTTCGATATTTTATCCAAAGATATTCCATTCAACAAAGACAAGCCATGACAGTCAAGACATCATCATTTGATTCAATCAAACTTATATAACTAAGGTGGTGAGCATATGCAGCCAAATTCCACTTTACGACGGGATGTCTTTGCTTAACTAGACCAAAATTGCAGCCGTAGACTTTTTATTATCGAGAAATAAAATTAAGCTAGATATTATAGTCAGTTCAACTCTTTTGACTGAAAATTTAATATTATAGGCATTTCAACACTTTTGACTGCTAATTCAACATCAAAGTTCAAGCCTCAATTGAGAAGAAAGGCCCAGCATGTAATGCATTAAAATCCTCTTGAGGTTGTTTATATGAACAATTGAATTGCTGAATAGAGCAGAGGAAAGACCTGAGCAGCAAAAAAAAGTTGTATACAATCATAAGTCATAACACACTCTCTTACAGCAGAATGTCTTTGCAAACTATGACATAATATTGATCTCCATTTGAAACACTAATTGTCAGGACAAAAATGAGAGAACATCTAGGATTGTAGAAAGGCAACAACTTGTAGGACTAATTAAAACCATTAGTTTCCTATCCAACATCAATCAGGTAGACCAAAAAGATTTTCCATGTATAGCATCTTAGTCCATAACTACAGCCCATAACATTTGCAATTTAAACATATCCCCAGCTACCCTCAGTGGCACCATGTTGATGCGGTGGGATGATTTTAAGCTCTACCCATCACTTAGTTTAACAGTGGTGTTCTGGTGAAGAAGCTAGGACAATGAGGATCGCTATCATTGATCATATTATCCTGTAGTGTAGTGTCATCAACTAGAGACAGCCTCCAATGCCAATTAGCTGCTAAAAGCCTAAATGTGTATTCTTTTGACCAACTTTAACAAACAGCGCGAAAACTTGAAGAAACTGCTAAATGCAGCTACCATCATTGCTTAACACAATAACAGATCTAGATGATGCATGATGTTTGTCTAGATAACTCAATACAAGTACACTTTAAAGACAACAAGATTTCGATACATCTGCCTCTTAATAAGGGAAATCCAAAATCTATTCTTATTTTTCTTGAATAAATTATCATTTGTTGGAACTTGGACCAAAGACAATGAAACATCAAATTATAACAGAAAACAACTAGCTGTGAAGATAACAAAGAATCAACAATCAAACAAACATTTTCCAACTGCAATTAGGAGAGAAATCATTTGCTTCTTTCACATTGGCTTTGTATGACTTATTACCTAAACTCATAAGTGGTATTGCAAATTCTTGAGATCTATGTCATGAGGAGTATGGCTATGCTACATTCATTAACTCAAGGAATCGAGTTAAATTAAAAGCCATCCCATCCATGCAAACACAACAAAGGAGCTCAAAGTATATTTCCACTCCACCAAACAAAGAAAAAGATCATCATATATTAAAACACAATACTTGGCATCTATAAACACATATTTATATGCCTTCTTAAGAGAATTGATGGACTTCCCTGGTCACAAAAGCGAGGTTGGGAGCCTGTCTTTTGATAGACTTCGAATGTGCCCCTACAACAGACCAAACATTTGCTCATATTGGAGCTTCTCTTTTTCAACCCCGATGGGTTTTGCTCTGAATGATTGCGAGTCTTCCGACAATTATATCAATGTCAAAAGACTCGCAACCATTCAAGGCGAAATCCGTCAGGTGTGAAAGTTCTGCTTTTTATGTTGTTCACCAACATGTCACCCTTAGCATCTTCCCAGAAACCCAAATTGGAGACGATATCAGGGAAAATTGATCTTGCCTCTCATCTTTGAAAAAAGTTCAAAACCCTCATTCAACTTCTCTTTACAAAGATTATCATTAACCATGCTATAAATGAACTTATCCCCAATTTTGCAAAACCCTTTGATCATAGTAAAGTAGCTTAACAAGTTCATCCCAACAATCAAACAGCTTGCGAAAGCTTGTTAATAGTGTGAAATAAGGCCATTGAGTAATCAAAAGGTAGTGAAAAAGCACATAATCAGAGGGATGATATGATGTTAGGGTTTTCTTAATACTGGCAATGGAGGATAGAGGTAATTGGATGGGAAGAGAGAGAACATTTGATGTTGGGAAACCCCTAGCATTCATTGTCTAAAGAAATTGAGCAACTTTTTAGTCGTTAGATGGAAATTGAAATTGAAATTGGAATGGAAATTTGAAAATATATTTTATTTATTTTTTGTGAGTTGGAGGGTGCTCAAGCACCCAAACAGAAAAAAAAAATAATAATAAATAAAAAAGCAAAAATAAAAATTACAAGAGAATCATTCTATTGTGATTTCCTCATATATACATGATTCACAAAGTAATTCCTGAAATAGCTTCGGTGTAAAAATAATTCCCACTATATACATCATGTAGGCTCGGACTCAGGCGCGGAATGTATAATATTTTTTTTGTGTGTTAATACAAAGCCGCTGTTGCGCACAGAGGCTTTAGAAAGGCGCTTTGGGCCACAGCGGCTTCCCTTGCATATTTTTCCTCAGCCTTTGAAAGCCTCTGTGCGCCACAACGACTTCCTTTGTATATGTTTCCACCACATTTTCTTTGTAATTTAGCTGAAAACATAAACAATAGTGAGTCACTGTGGGCCACAGCGCCTTTCTAAAGTCTCTGTGCGCCACAGCGGCTTCTATAGTAACACGAAAAAAATGCATTCCGCGCCTGAGTCTGAGCCTATGTGATGTACATGCTGGGAATTATTTTCGAACCGAAGCTATTTCAGGAATTACTTTGTCAATCATGTACATATTAGGAAATCACATATCATTCTAGGTTGTGCGAAGTCAACAAGGTCCGCGAACAACACAGATATCATAGCGGGGATAGGGGTCTCAAACTCACTAACTATTTCTACTCTTGAAAAACTGTAGTTTGCAAGCCAATCTGCTGCAATATTTACTTCCTGTAGGTGTGTTGAATACGAACACTCCAGCTTGTGTCATTGAGGTTTTCTTTGCATTGCTTCAAAATAAAGAAGTATGGGCTGAAAGGAGGCGTTGGCACACCTTTACTATAGAAATCTTTGGCTCTTTGCCACTGCTTGGACTGGCTAGTCTTCGGGAGAACTGAGAAGTGAAGTGATCACATAGAAGTACTTAGTACATTATGCAATTTTGTGTGCAGCTCGGCCTAGCAATAGTAATTACAACTTTATAGATTAATCTCTGATAAAAAAAAAAAAAAAAAAAAAAAAGAACTTATAGATTAATCCATTATGGTTTAGTAGTTGTAATTTTAGTTAGCCCTAGAACATTTGTAAATTTGTTATAGAAATTGTTTGAGGTTGTTCAATTAGTCTGATATGTTCGCGGTTGATACGAGAGTCCGAACATGATGTAGTAGGGGGTGTCTTGGTTGTCGTTCAGTTGCACCTTTTTTAGTGGAGAAAAAAAAATGGTTTAGTAGTTGTAATTTTAGTTAGTCGTAGAACATTTATAAATTTGTTATAGAAATTGTTTGAGTTTTTTTTTATAATAATTGTGCATAACCAACATTCCATCTCCCCAACCCCTTGAAAAATGGGATTTTTCAGAGCAAATATTGAACTGTAGAGGAAAATAAGAAATTAGGCAAAAGAGAGGGTAATGTGAGATTTGTTCAAAACAATAGCAAATTTGGTCTCATTTTTGTAGAGGGTTGCAAAATATAATTGTTGGTTTTGAATAGATATAATTGGACCAGCCGCGGGCTGACACGTGGGGTGCCAGGACTGATGTGTGTGTCAACCCGCACGTTTTTTATTATTCTTCTTGCTTCAAAACGCTGCACGAAAATAATCAAATGCTATGAGGTCTCCTTCGCCACGCATCGCCAACTGCACGCGGGACCACTCATTAATGTTATTGACCTCGATTTGTTTCAAGGGCTCAAAACGAGCGGGATCTCTTTTCTCTCCTCATGATCTCATAAAGTTCACTAAAATTGGGTATTTTTGGGATCATTGCAAAAAAAAAAAGTGCGCACCTATTCAACGTAGAGCAGCTATCGAGCCTAGTCCGACACCACAATCAACCCAAAATTGTTAGTCATAATTCGGTAGATGTTAAATCCAGACGCAAGAACTTTTATAAGACGATCTCACATTGATACTTATAGTTGGCAAATCTGATCTGATTCGAAACCGATCGAAACAAACCTATTGAAGACCCGACTGAAACCTGTTCTTAAAAGGTTCGAACTGCTAATGACTCGACCTGCTATTGACTTGAACCCAAACTACTCGACCCTAGACTAAAAGTTTGTGAGGCAAGAGATGTTTTGACCAAATGACCGACCGAATCCAACCTGCTAAATATCAGATCAATTAGTGACCCGACCTGATAATAACCCGAACTCGAAGTGACCGACCCTGCCCGTTTGCTAGGTTTAGTAACATTACTTCTAATTTTGAACAAAAATATTACTTTTAGGTTAAAAAATATTATTCAAGCAGTTTTGGTAGTTTAAAAAAAAATAAATAAATAAATGTTACTTTTTGAGTAAAAAAATGTTATTCTTTTTTTGTTGTAATTTTATATTTTTAATAAAAAGTGTTACGTTCGACCGTTTTACCGTGATACCATTGGCCAAATCAGGGTGAACTAGTAGTGGCTGGAGCCCCTCTCAATCAAAGAAAATGTCTAATTTTCATGTAATTTTAGTCCAAACTTTATATATTTAACTTTAATTAACCTCTCACTCCCCTGTTACACTATATTTATTTTTAATGTTCGCCCCCTGACACTCATAATCCTGCTCCCGCCAATGCGTGAGACGGTCTTACACAAGACCCGCCGGTTAACGATAGGAGACAAGACAATACATAGTCAAGCGTCAAGCGTTAGAACAACGGGTCCTGCGAAGTTTCTTCATCTAAACGAGCTTGACACTGTGGTCTTGAAGCTGGTCTACCACGTGACCATAATGTATTGGTTGTCCACCCAATTGCAACATTTGCAAGCATAAAACAACACTGATCTTAGTATGTTGACTTCAATCACAACGTGCAACCATCAATTCAAGGCTATTTGTATTATGCTTCAATCAATTCAAGGCTAATGAAATATGTAACGGAGCAGCCAGTCAACTGCATTGTTCGTTAAGGAGGAAATTTCCTTGTAATGACAAGCAAAGACTTATTCACAACCCTCACAATTTGCACCACAAAACCCAATCAAAATCCAAGCCAAACTCAAAAGAAGTGCCAAAAACTTGCAAAATGGAAAAATATTCTGGTGTCCCTAGCAAGTCAAAGCCAGAAATACAAGAACATTTATCATTCACAACAGGAAGCAACACACCGTTCCTCCAGACCCCGGACCTGATGGGGACTGGGGGTGCTGGATCATCCCGCTCATCATCGGACGACACCAAGGTATCTTCCCTAGGCCCGAAGCTCAAATCGCTGCTGATCAAGTTCTTCAGACAGCTCCATGTCTGGATAGACGACATATTCAATAGGATTGTGTCAGTTCAGCATGAATGCTTTGAGGCCATATTCAACAAAATGGGGACAATCGAACAAGAGGAAAGCAGGATGCAGGAGCCTCTGATGATGTTTGCTCCAGTTCCTAGGACGGGTTAAGGTGTTGGGAATGCAGAGCACCTTAGGCTTAACAGATTCAAGGTTGAGCCTATTGATTACGGAGGTGCAGGAGTGCAACGAGATGGTAAAGGTGGTGGTGTTAGTGGTGGCAGCAAAGGGGGCGGTGGAAGACCTAGTGGTAGGTCTAAGTAGCGGATTATTCCAAGAAGGAAAATTATTAGACATAGACCTCACCTGGTGCACAACCTCAATATTAATCAATCACGCAGTTCTATATTTTCTCAAACGCGTGATTGGGTGGATTCATGAATGGTATTGGTTAGTATTCTATGAATCCAGCGCCGTAATCCAAATCATAAACCATTGCTGCTGTTAATGGACACGCAGCTGTACGTAAGCAAAAGGTTGAAGATGTCTCACTTTGTTCCTTTTGTTGATTTTGATGATGATAGAAAATTGATACTTATCTAGCTAATGATTATTTCTTAGCTTTGTGAATACAAGGAATCCAAGATAAGTAGATGTTGTTGATCTGAATGCGTATGCTATGAAGGTTGATCAAGAAACAACGTCACTTGAAGATGACATGAAGATTGGAAGAAAGAAGTTTTACTGTTTTCTTTGACTTCATATGTAAGAGGAGTCGTGTCTTAATGCGTTGAGGTTTGATCATAGTTACAGTCGGTAACAGAGGAAGTAACAGCCCAGGAACAGATGTGTGTTACCAAGTATTTTAAGTACTGGAGTCTTTACGTGCTAAATGTGAAAACGTTTGACAGAATTTATCTCTGGGTAAATTGCTTTCCTAAAATTGTTTTCATAAATATTTCTTTTGTACTTATAAAAGTTTTCCTGAAAATCTTTTTAAGGAAGCCTTGCTAGACAAGGACTCTCTGTTATTCTGTAAAAGATTTTGTGATTAAAAGATTATCTCTTTGTTATCTTTTAGTGATTTATTCTGATTCAAAGAGTTTTGTTTTCTTAAACAAAAACATATTCTCATTGAATCCTAGTTGATCTCTAATAGTAATTAGGTCAGATAAATCTCCCTATATATAGTCTGTTAACTGCTAAGTTGAAAGTTACGAATTCATAGAGCATAGAGCGTCAGTTCATTATTTACGTGAATTCATAGAGGAGTCTTGGCTGTTACTGATCGAGTTACTTCGTTGTTACCTTGGCATTCCTCTTGGCACTTAAGCACGTTACTCATAAGGTTTGATTGTACCATTCTTGCTGGTTGAGAAGCTAACTGGTAATATCTTATTGTTTAGATTACGGCTACCATAGCAGGTAGTTTGGTTCTCGGGTTCCACGGTGAATTCGAGAATTACGGCTCAACGATAGATTAGGGTCTATTGTACTGAGTTTGGTTTTAAGGCTCTTGTGGAGTTTTGGAAAATCTCTCAGGGTCGTGGTTTTACTACTTGGTTGAGCTTAAGAAGGTTTCCACGTAAAATCTGTGTTCTTTATTATTGCTTTTTTATTGTCTTGCTAATAAACAAACATCATAATATTAGGCAATCAGATTTTAGGTGCTAAAATTGATAACTTACGAAAAAGTTTGAAAAACTCCCTAGACTCAATTCACCCCCCCCCCCCCTTCTTGAGTCTATTGTTAGGTATAACAATTGGTATCAGAGTAGGTTCTCTTGAGTACAGGTTAATCTCTGGAGAGGTAGATCGCTAACAATGGACTCACGAAGTTATGGCAAGCTTGAAGAAGGTTACTCTACTAATCGACCTCCACTGTTCGAAGGTAAGCACTTTGGCTTCTGGAAAAACCGAATGGAAATATTCATCAAAACCACGAACTACCAAATCTGGAGGGTCATCGAGTATGGTAACTATGTACCAACCAAGACCAATGAGAAGAACGAAGTCGTTCCCAAAAACTTTGATGAATATGAGGCTCAGGACTGGAAAAATCTTGAGCACAATGCAAATGCTATGCGAATGATACATTGTGGTGTTGGAACTCAGGAACACAATCATGTTATGGGTTGCAAAACTGCTAAACAGTTGTGGGAACTTCTACAAGTAACTCATGAGGAAACAAACCAGGTAAAAGAGTCTAAAATTGATTTATTATTGACTAAATATAAATTGTTCTCCATGAAATCTAAGGAACCTATTCAGGATATGATGACTCATTTCACTAGTATCATTAACGAGTTAGAATCTCTTGGTAGAAAAATTTCTTGTCAGGAACAGATCAGGAACGTACTGCGTGTGTTACCTGTGGAAAGCTGGATGCCCAAGGTAACAGCCCTCCAGGAAAACAAGAACTTTAGCACTTTTACTATGGAAAAGCTAACTAGGTACTTACTGACATATGAGATGCAACTGGAGAGTCAAGGGAAGGATCTGTATGAGAAGAAAGAGAGAGGTATAGCACTGAAAGTTGAAGAGATTGAAGGTTCCGATGATGAAGATGAAGAATTAGCTCTCTTTATAAAAAAGATGGCTAAGATCTATCGCAACAACAAGTTTGCTGCAAAGAAGGGAACCCAAGGCAAAGGTAAAACCTCTAACTTTAATAAGTCTGATGATATGTGTCATAAGTGCAGGCAACCAGGACACTTTATCAAAGATTGCCCACTCTGGGAAAACGGCAATCAAGCTAAGGAGACACCAAAGGGACAACAGTTGGACCGAATGTTCCGCAAGGAAATTAAGGCAATGGCTACTGCCTTTGGTGATGAAGAGTCAGATGAGGAACCAACTGGGAACTCAAACTCAAAAGCTTTTGTCTGCTTGATGGCTCACACGGATAAAGAAGAAAATCAGGAGGAAGGAGAGGTAAACCTTAAAACCCTTAAAAACGGAATGCATCTGCTTAACAAAGATGAATTAATGGATGTATTAGGAACTTGCATTGATGATTACGTGTGTTTAAAAAAGGAAAAACTTCAACTAGATGATGATTTTGTCTCCTTAAAGATGGATGTGAAAATTTTAGTTAATAAAATCTCTGTGCTTGAAAAGAAAAACAAATTTTTCATAGATGAAATCTCTGAGATGACAAAAACTAATTGGAAACTTAAAACCGAAAAGGATATAATTTCTAAAGAATTAGATGGGCTGAAAATTGACTATGATATGTATAGAAAAATCAATTCTTGTGATTCAAGAATTTACAACGGGATGAAACTTGATCTTGATCAGTTGAAGGCTGACTTTAATTCTCTGAAACAACAAGTAAATCCCTGTAAGTCGTTTAAAATTAAAAACCAACAACTGCTAGGTCCGCAGGTAACAGTCAGGCAACTTCTGCTGAATGCTATCAGAGTTACCCGCGAATGAGTAGTCAATCTGTAGGTAACAGTCAAGGAGCCTCTGCTGAATGGTTCCAGAAGTACCGTAACAGAAACAAGCATGGGTTGGGATATACACGACCAGTGATAGGGTATGATCCTAAAAGCAAATATGTGAACTTACCTGAATGGAAATTATGCATGTATTGTGGTAAGACAGGACATATGAGAATTGATTGCCCAAAGAGAGAAAAGGCCTTCAAAGGTAACAGTGAATATACTGATGACAGAGGTACCTTTGACATAAGAAGGGTTAAACAAATCTGGGTAAAAAAGTCTGAATTGAATGATAAGTTTGTGAGAAAGGGACCCAAACAAATATGGGTTCCTAAGACTAACCTCTGATTTGATTTTGCAGGCACGAGTGACGGGGAACAACCTATGGTACCTCGATAGTGGGTGTTCCAAGCACATGACAGGAGATAGATCTAAATTTCTCTTACTCAAAGCCTTCTTAGATGGAAATGTGACTTTTGGAGACAATAAGAAAGGAGAAATCACAGGTATAGGAAATGTTGGTAAGTCTCTTTCACATTCCATTAAAAATGTATTTATGGTCGAGGGGTTGAAGCACAACTTACTAAGCGTTTCTCAATTTTGTGACAAAGGAAATGAAGTGGTTTTCAATTCTGAGAAAAGTTTAGTAAGAAGGGTCGAAACCAATGAGGTCATCTTAGTTGGAAAGAGATATAATGATATATACCATGTTGATCTAAATACTCTTCCAAATGCGTCTCTAACTTGTCTAAGTGTAGTAGAAGATGATCCATTGCTATGGCATTCAAGGTTGGGACATGTAAGTCTTTCACTGTTACAAAAGCTGAGCTCACAGGAACTTGTTGTTGGTCTACCCGCTGTAAAGTATCACTGTGACAAAGTGTGTGACGCTTGCATTAGAGGAAAACATGTCCGCATATCCTTTAAATCAAAGAACATGGTAAGTTCTACAAAACCACTAGGGCTTCTACATATGGATCTTTGTGGTCCTATGAGAGTGGTAAGTAGAAGAGTTAAGCGATATATTCTTATAATTGTTGATGATTATTCACGATTTACATGGACTATTTTCCTATCTTCTAAAGATGAGACTTTTGCTGAATTCTTAGTATATGCTAGGAAGTCTCAAAAACTTCAAGGAAACAACATATTGCATATTCGTTCTGACCATGGTACGGAGTTTGAAAACTCCAAGTTTCATGAGTTTTGCAGGGAGAATGGAGTAGATCACAATTTCTCGGCCCCAAGAACACCACAACAAAATGGGGTTGTGGAGCGCAAGAATAGAACTTTGGAGGACATAGCTAGAACCATGCTAATCGCTAGTGGTCTTCCAAAAAACTTTTGGGCCGAGGCAGTAAATACAGCCTGCTACATCATCAATAGGGTATCACTAAGGCCAATACTCAAGAAGACCCCTTATGAACTGTATAAGGGGAGAAAGCCCAACATCATGCACTTGAGAAGTTTTGGCTGTAAGTGTTACGTGCACAACAATGGTAAGAATAATCTGGGAAAATTTGATGCAAGAAGTGATGAGGGAGTATTCCTTGGATACTCATCTCATAGCAAGGCATATAGAGTTTACAACAAAAGGACCATGTGTGTTGAAGAAAGTGTACATATAGTTTTTGATGAAACTAACTCTTTACATAACAGAGATATGCAGGTCAATACAGATGAAGATGATTTTGAGATCGGAATGGTAAGACAAGATATGAATCTTGAAGAAATTGATCAGAGTACAATGGAGAAAGCTACTGAGCTACACGAAGCAACAAGTCAGGGGGAACAACCAAAAGTAACAGAAGGGGTGACGAGCGAGGACGCACTGAATTGAGTGGAAGACACTGCTGAGCTTAATCCCAACACTGTTACAACAGAAGTTACCCCAGACGTTACTCTGCAAGTTACCCCTGACGTTACTCTGGAAGTTACCCCTGATGAAGGTCAAACGACCACAAGCAACTTTGTTCCTAAAGCCTGGAAGCATCAAAGTTCACACCCCTTGGAATCAATAATCAGTGACATCAACAAGGGGGTTCAGACAAGATCAAAGCTTCGAAATTTTTGTGCTCATTCTGCTTTTTTATCTTTGGATGAACCTACTAACCATATTGTTGCTTTAACTGATTCTGATTGGATATTGGCTATGAAGGATGAATTACATCAATTTGATAGGAATAAAGTCTGGCATTTGGAGCCTCGTCTTAATGACCATACCGTCATTGGTATTAAGTGGGCTTTTCGAAACAAACTTGACGAGTACGGCATGGTTATTAGGAATAAGGCTCGACTGGTAGTAAAAGGTTATAACCAACAAGAGGGAATTGATTATGAGGAAACCTTTGCTCCAGTTGCTAGACTTGAAGCCATTCGAATCTTAGTGGCCTTTGCATCTTACATGAGTTTTAAATTGTACCAAATGGACGTCAAAACTGCCTTCTTAAATGGCTATCTTAAGGAAGAGGTCTATGTGGAACAACCCCCTGGCTTTGAGAATTCCGAATTGCCAAATCATGTGTATAAGTTGGACAAAGCTCTTTATGGCTTAAAACAGACTCCTAGAGCTTGGTATGAAAGATTGTCCACCTTTTTACTAGAGAATGGATTCAAAAGAGGCTCAATTGATAGAACCTTGTTCTTAAAAACAAAGGGGGAACATTTATTAGTAGTACAAATATATGTGGATGATATTATTTTTGGTGCTACTAACGATTCTTTGTGCAAGGAGTTCGAGGACTTGATGCGAAGCGAATTTGAGATGAGTATGATGGGTGAGCTCACTTTCTTTTTGGGATTACTAATCAAGCAAAGTGATAAAGGCATCTTGATCCACCAATAGAAATATCTTAAGAAACTCCTAAGAAGTATGGAATGGAGTCTTCAAAGCCATATGACACGCCTATGGCTACGGCATGTAAGCTTGATGAAGACACAAACGGTAAGGTCGTAAATACCACCATGTATCGTGGTATGATTGGTTCACCTTTATATCTTACTTCCAGCAGACCTGACATTGTGTTTAGCGTGGGACTTTGTGCTCGATTTCAATCAAGTCCAAAGGAATCCCATTTGAAAGAGGTCAAATGTGTATTGAGGTATTTAAAGGAAACTGATGATTTGTCCTTATGGTACCCTAGAGGCGGTAACTTTGATCTTGTAGGGTATACGGACGCTGACTTTGCAGGTGACCTTGTGAACAGGAAAAGTACATCAGGTATAGCTCACTTTCTTGGACCTTGCTTGGTGTCTTGGGCTTCAAAAAAGCAAAATGTTGTTGCCTTATCCATAGCTGAGGCCGAGTACGTATCCGCTGCTGCGTGTTGTGCGCAATCTCTATGGATAAAGCAACAGTTGATGGATTTTAAAGTGGATGTTGGTTGTGTTCCTATTATGTGTGATAATACTAGTGCTATTAGCATCTCCAAAGATCATGTTCATCATTCTCGTACCAAACACATTCATATTAGGCATCACTTTTTAAGAGATAATGTTGAGAAAGGCCTAATTAAAGTGTGTTATTGTAGTACGAAGGATCAAATTGCTGACATTTTTAGAAAACCGTTATTTCGAGAGCAATTTGAGAAGCTTAGATTGGAAATTGGCATGCTTAAACTGATCTAAATGCTTCATGACTTCGACCCCAATAATTGGCTAGTTGGCAGAATACTTGCAAATATGTGTATATGTTGAATAAATTAAATCATATGCATTTGAGAATCATTGTGTAGGTCCCAGACAATTAGCGTGTCGTAATTGGCATAACCACCTGTACCATGTGTAAGTAATGACTCGTGAAAGGTCTAACGATATGACCCTTACGCTTCAAACGTCGAACCTGAAAAGTAAGGTATGAGCTTGATATATGATTTATTGTGTGCAAATAAATAGCCTTGTTACCCTCTGTATCCATCTTTTAGCCTACCTACTAGTTGAATTGCTTATGCTTTGGCGCAGAACGTTAAAAAAAAATTTTAAAAAAAAAAAAAAAAAAAAAAAAAAAAAACGTTCAGCTCAACACCCCACTCTTCAACTGCCTTTCCACTACCCAATACACAACCGAGTCAAATTAAATTCCCACAACCCACCTCCCTTTAATTCCCCAAAACCAATTCCAAATCCCCAATTCCAACTTAAACACCACCTCCTTCAATCTCTCTCTCTACCGACCTCCCATCCTCACCATGGCTCACACACGGAGCTCCTCCGCAACCAAAGCCACAAAAATGCCATCCTCCACCACCAAACCACCGTCCTCATCCCCCAAACCACCACCATCAACCGTCAAACCACCATCGACGGCTACAAAATCGCCAACCTCGAAAACCACAACCCTAAAACCACCGAAAACCACCACCACCGTACCTCCGACCACTAACCCACCAAAATCTGCCACCAAATCCCCTGCCTCACCCCTGAAATCCGCGACCTCCACCACCAAAACTCCTTCTCCGTCCACTCGAAACCCCCCAATCACCATGCCCCCAACCACCACAAATCCTAAACCCTTAACCGTCACTTCCACCATCCCTCGCCCATCTCTCACCTCACGGCCAAAACGGCAGCAACAAGGGTCCAAGAAATTATCTTCTTTACCCCCGAATGTCCGTAAAACTGCTCAAGCTCTTCAGAAGACTCTATCCGGGTTGAAGAAAGTTGTGATTGACATGGAAGAAGATAGGGTCAGTGTGCACTCCACTGACGATGAGCCTTTGGATGGACATAACGAGCAACCTAGTGAAACAGAGAGTGAGACGATTTTGTCTCTTGATCACAATTGCAAGAAAAGGGCTCGGGTTGCATTGGATTTTGCTGAGGTCTCTTCATCGGCTTCAAAGAAAGCCAAGGTATGTGTGAACGCTTCTCTTTCAGTCCCTCTTACCGACGCACCTCTCTCTGTGTTTCAGAAACGTATTCAATCAAAATGTATGGCTGTTGATTTTGCTTGGTTTCGTGAAAATGATGGGTTAATGCTTGTTGAGATGCTTGTGAAACAAGGGTGGGAATATTTGTTTGGGAATATTTTGAGGAAAGATGTTTATCCTAAGGCTGTAGCTCAATTTTATCATGGTCTGCTTATGAGTGGAAATTCTGTGGTTACTAAGGTGAATGGGATTGAATTGCGTTTTGATGTGCGTAAATTGGGTAAAATTCTGCGTGTTTCATGTAAAGGATATGCCATTCATGACAAGTCAGGGACACCCTCTTTGGGGTATATAGACAATCCTGCACTGTATAGGAAGTTAGATTACACCGGTAACGATAATAGTTTCAATCAGAGTTACTTGACTCCTTTGAACAAGTTGGTGTATAATATTGTGCGACGTAGCATTATTCCTAGGAAGGAAAAGCGGAACCTGGTGGAATCACTTGATGCTATATATATTGAACTGTTGCAATCTCACAAGCCGATTGATTTTCCCTCTGTTGTGCTGTCCCATATGGTGTTTATGCGTAGTGGTCACAAGTTCTCGTTACCCTATGGCCCTGTAATCACAGCTATTATGGAACATTTTGTTGTTCCCTTTGGAAATGAAAAGGGTGTACCGTTGAGTGAGGGTGATTTGTTGGATGGTGCTGCTCTGGGCAAGTTACATGTTGGATTGAATGGTGGCCAGTTTGTTATAAAAGAGGTTAAGAGTACCAAAAAGGCCATCTCTGGGATTGATTTAAGTGAATCTTTTGCTGCACTAGAGAAGACGATCAGTGACAAGCTCGCTACCTTCACTACCTCCTTGACAGAATTTGGCACAAAATTGACAAACCTTGAGTCCAAAGTCTCGTCCATTGCCACTAAGGTGGACACCATTCGGGTTTTTGTCTCAAGTCCTAATGGGAGTGTCTTGAAACAACTCAAGGTGGTCAAGGATGCTGTGCGTGATAAAAATGGAACTGTCTTGGCTTTGGTTCGCGAGTTTGAGGCTTCTGTGGAGGAGCGCATGGTTGATGATGATGCTACTGGTGAGGATCCTGATGCTGCTGATCCTACTCCTCCCTGAACCCTGCCATAATTCCCTTTCCTTTAGCCTGTGCCAATCCCTGTCCCTTTTTGCTAAACTCTTAACCATGTTTATTTTGCACACTTTGGTCTGTATTATACTCTAACTCTTATGACTTGCTGTTATGACTGGTTTGAATGGCTCATATCTTTAGATTAATTACTTGAGCTACTTGACTGCATGGTTCATTGGGCAAGTGCTTAAACCTCGGTGGTGGTGTCTGTGTCTTATTGGATTCAATGTGTTTCTGGTTTTACATTCTGTGCACACTTTACAGGTCGTTCTGTTTTTCGATGATGCCAAAAGGGAAAAAAGTTATGATGCATAAAGGTCATGTTTTAGCTATGTTATGTTCTGTTTTTAGCTTCTTAGGCTATATTACTTTTTTGACAGGTTATTTGTGATATATTGTATCTTGAGAATTAGTCACGTTCTGTGACGTCTCATTTTACTCTTTGTGATCTGAAGCATGTTGCTGGGTATGTATATTGCTTGCTTAGGAGAATTGATTCCTTGGTTGTGTTTATTCACTGACCGCATTGGATTTGTGCTAAATTATTGGATAAGCATCAATTATTTGTCATCATCAAAAAGGGGGAATTTGTTGCATTTGTTGATTTTGATGATGATAGAAAATTGATACTTATCTAGCTAATGATTGTTTCTTAGCTTTGTGAATACAAGGAATCCAAGATAAGTAGATGTTGTTGATCTGAATGCGTATGCTATGAAGGTTGATCAAGAAACATCGTCACTTGAAGATTACATGAAGATTGGAAGAAAGAAGTTTTACTGTTTTCTTAGACTTCATGTAAGAGAAGTCGTGTCTTAATGCGTTGAGGTTTGATCATAGTTACAGTCGGTAACAGAGGAAGTAACAGCCCAGGAACAGATGTGTGTTACCAAGTATTTTAAGTACTGGAGTCTTTACGTGCTAAATGTGAAAACGTTTGACAGAATTTATCTCTGGGTAAATTGCTTTCCTAAAACTGTTTTCATAAATATTTCTTTTGTAGTTATAAAAATTTTCCTGAAAATCTTTTTAAGGAAGCCTTACTAGACTAGGACTCTCTGTTATTCTGTAAAAGATTTTGTGATTAAAAGATTTTATCTCTTTGTTATCTTTTAGTGATTTATTCTGATTCAAAGAGTTTTGTTTTCTTAAACAAAAAGATATTCTCATTGAATCCTAGTTGATCTCTACTAGTAATTAGGTCAGATAAATCTCCCTATATATAGTCTGTTAACTGCTAAGTTGAAAGTTACGAATTCATAGAGCATCGAGCGTCAATTCATTATTTATGTGAATTCATAGAGGAGTCTTGGTTGTTACTGATCGAGTTACTTCGTTGTTACCTTGGCATTCCTCTTGGCACTTAAGCACGTTTCTCATAAGGTTTGATTGTACCATTCATGCTTGTTGAGAAGCTAACTGGTAATATCTTATTGTTTAGATTACGGCTACCATAGCAGGTAGTTTGGTTCTCGGGTTCCACGGTGAATTCGAGAATTACGACTCAACGATAGATTAGGGTCTATTGTACTGAGTTTGGTTTTACGGCTCTTAGTGGAGTTTTGGAAAATCCCTTAGGGTCGTGGTTTTACTTCTTGGTTGAGCTCAAGAAGGTTTCCACGTAAAATCTGTGTTCTTTATTATTGCTTTGTTATTGTCTTGCTAATAAACAAACATCATAATATTAGCCAATCAGATTTTAGGTGCTAAAATTGATAACTTGTGAAAAAGTTTGAAAAACTCCCTAGACTCAATTCACCCCCCCCCCCCCCCCTCTTGAGTCTATTGTTAGGTATAACAATTGTTTGTCTTGTACATGTATCTATTAATTCAATACTACTACTATCTGAAATGAATAGATTTCTCAAAATTTTGCACTTCCATAAACACTGAAACTCTAAAAGGCAGTCGGACATTATTGATGCAGGAAATGCGTAGGGATGTGTAGAAAGTATAAGATTGGTGCCATCAGAACATTTCCAAGTACAGCACAGTAATTATGTTTGTGTATGGAAACAATGCCACACATGTCTCATACAGACAAAAGTTTCAATATTTCTCAAGTGCTTTTTGTGCAAAAGTTGAAAATTCACACATATAATTCTGTATCATTTGATATGAACCTGTGCTAATCTTCAATCAATCTGAAACAACTCAACCTTAACTAAGACACTTGTAGGAATACCAGTTACTAATCAAGCTTTAATTAGAAGGTATTTGAGCACCTCTGCTGCTGATTCCTGTCAAGAATTCCAGGTTATGCTTGCAGCTGAAAAAGGAAGGACGTGAGCTTTCCCTCAAGATCTTCACTGTACACATAATTCCTTACGACAAAACGAGACCTGTGAAATATAGAAAAAGAGAAAAACGATAATCCATTAGTTTTATACTTGAACACCACTTTTCTGCAACAACAAAAACCTTGGGTAAAAGCGTTGGTGATGTGACATTTGTCACCTTCTTAATGGTTATTATATTTTTTTCTTTTTTTTTTCTTTTTGTCATTATGGCTTTTATGATGATATTTAAGTTAATGTATTTAATATTTTATTAAAACTATCTATTTAATAGTTTATTATTTTTTAATTAAAATACTATTTTGGTTCATCAATCTTATTAAGTTTTATAGTTATAAGTATTAGAGCACTTAATATCACTAATTTTTTTCAGATTTATAATTGTGAGTTTCATAATTGTGGGCAAAAATAAGTATTTTGACATGACAAAATATATTTGCCTAATTTTAAGAGATAAGCGCGTGTAATGTGATGAGAGTCACTGGTCACATATAGACTCATCATTTTTATTAAGCAATATATTATGCGTACTACGTAGTAGGTAATATTTGGCTAATATTTTGCGGTGATAAGCGTAGGTTATATGACAACGAATATGTGACTGCTAATATTTGCTTGCTTAATTTACGGGGATAAGCACATGTAATGTGACAATGGTCACATAAAGCCATTTTCAAGTTATAATATATAGTTGTGGTATTGCATGGTAGGTGATATTTGACTAATATTTGCAGGGAAAAACGCAGGTTATGTGATAATTAACATGTGACTAATATTTGGGGAATAAGTGTAGGTATGTATATAATTTTGGGTAAGGTCGCAGATAACATGACAAGTGTCACAAATTTGATTGGTCATTTATTATTATTTTAAATTTTGTTTTTATTTTGGTGAGTAATTGCTATAGCCTACTCATATTGTTTATTTTTTTAGTTAGAATTATATTGATACCATCTAAAATGGCATTAATGTCCAATTTTAATATTTTGAACACAATAAATCTTTGACTGGTATAAATCAGATGGTGAATATTTGGGGGAATATGTGCACAAAAAATATAATAAGGTTTATATAGTTGTGGGTATAGGCGTAGCCAACGTACAAGTGTCACATTTTAATAAATTACATACACTTTCCTTTTTTTCTAGATGGTGAGTTGTCGCTATTTTTTTCCAATTGAAAGAAGGTTAGTCCTTTAACTTTTAGATTCCAATTAGTGAAATACATATTAAGGAAAAATCTGATCAAACCCACGGTTGTTTAACAACAAATTTTATATGAGCTGGTATAAGAGTAGGCTACGTGAAAATTGTCGTTGTTAATATGACAAGCTTTAAATATTTAATTGCATTTACTATTTAAAGGTACAAACACATGTTAGACACAAAGTTATAAGGATTAGCTTAAATAAATTGACCTGGGTCACATTTGGAGTGATATTTTATTAAGGTATACATATGATGTACAATTGCAAGTTAAGTGATAAGTGATTGATATTATTTTATTTTTTAAATAGGAGACTTATGAGTGGTATGACATGTAAAATTTCGGTATTATTGTTTACATACCTATATTTAATTTAAAAAATACAAAAATTTATTGGAATATAAAAATATAGTGATAATTTAGTCGTCCGTGCGTAGCACGGGTAAAGTCCTAGTTAAGCACAAATTTGTGTTTTGCATTTTAAATCTTTTATCGAAAGATAAACCATTCAACAAAGACAAGCTAGAACAGTCATGATATTATCATTTGATTCACTCAAACTGATATAGGAGTAACTAAGGTGGTGCGCAAATACACCCAAATACCATGTTGCAACAGGTGTCTTTGCTTAAGTAAACCAAAATTGCGGCCGTAAACCTTCTATTATCCAGAATTTTGACTGAGAATTGAACATCAAAGTTCAAGACTCAATTGAGAAGAGAGGCCCAACAAGTACTGCTTAAAAATGCTTGGCAAAGTTTACAAACTCAGGCTCACCGCCAGAGTAGTGTCCTGTAATACAGTAACTATATAAACTCAGTCTGTATTTTACACAATCAAACTCAGTTTATGCCGGCCCTATAATCAACACCATTAATAAGTTCCTAATAGTGATCAAAAAAAAAAAAAAAAAAGAGTTACTAATCGACATCAATCAAATAGACCAAAAAGATTTTCCATGTATCTTAGTTCATAACTACAATCTAAAAAATAGGAAGCTGGACGAAACTGGGACTAAACAATGAAGGGGAAGAGGGAGATGAATAAGCGTACAATCATAAAGGGAAAACAAAGCTTTTGGAACCATTGCCCCAACTTTAATTGTCAGTCTTCAGGCGATTTGAGACTTGTTTCTTTAGATGCAAGGTCTGTCTAATGGAAGTGTTATTATTTACTAAATTCATATTTAAATCGTTTTACCAGCAGACATGGACATATGGTCACCAGAATGGTCTTGGCCTTTAACCGGACAGACCTGTGGTTTTCCTAGTACAGCCTGGCAAGCAGCAATTCAAACCTCTATCTGAATCAGACCGTGAGACCGCAGAAACATAATACACTGTGAGAAACTGCAAGAGGGAATTAACTGAAGAGCCAAAAGAACGCAAAAATGACTATAATTAGAAACGAGCCCTACCCTATGAGGGTGGCACTGCGGTTAGTGTAATTTGACCCAACAAATTAACAGGTTGGGGGAGCTTGTTAGTGTAAATTAGGTCATTGGCTAACAAATTAAAAAGTAATGAAAAGCACATAATCAGATCAGAGAATGATATTTAGAATGTTCAATGTTGGAAAACCTTAGCATATATTGTTATCTAAAGAAATTGAGGAACAATTTTCAATCACCCACATAATGGGCACTTGATATTATGAGTCGTTGAAGCTGAAATTCAGATTAAAAATTGAAATCTTTATCAAAAAAAAAAATGAAAAATGGAAAAAAAAATTGGGACTAAAAATAATGGAGGAACAGAAATAAGGCGAGAGATGAATAGGTTTACCAATACCACCATGAACGGAAAACGAAGCTTTTCATGAAAAACCATAGTAGTAATAATTGCTTTGCCTTGTTGGAGTTTTTTAATTGTAACCCACCCACAAGAATCGAAGAATCGCCATGCAAAAGTGCATTGGGACACAGAATTGCAGTATCCCAAGTGAAAGGAGAAGATCTTTTGGGTGTCTCGATTTGGGTGGGATTTAAAGCTGATCATAGTAATAATTGTTACTTTGGGTGAGTTTTATTTTATGGGTTTGGCTATTAGTGCAGTTACTTTTAGGATTTTTTGTGGGAAAGTACTTTGTTTGATGCTTTTTTTGTGACTTAGTACTTTACAATTTATTTTTTTTGTGGGGAACTATCTTACAATACCAAATTCTTTGTTGACTCATACCTTTGACCACTTTTGCGGGTATAATTTTTTTAAAACCCCAAACTACCCCTAGCGTAATAGCACGAGATGGTGGTGGTCTGAGTGACAGTTTCAATGGAGCTTCAATGGAGCTCGCAATGAAGAACACAACCAGAACAGGCTTTACAATCAGCTTGAATCGTCAAAATCGAGCTTTAAACCATCGAAAATCGAGCTTTAAATCGTCAAAATCGACAACTATCGCCTGAGTTCTTATCGCCACTAATGAAGATTTTTTGAGCTCATTTTCATGGTCGCTGGAGCCCATGCATGTGCTCGATTTGTTCTTTGTTGCAGCTCTAAGCCGCCATTAATGGCGGTTTCTCAGAGCTCGTGTGTGTGTGAGAGAGAAGCGGAACGAGAGAAGATGACAGAGAGAGAAAGAAAGAGGGAAATAAAGGCGGAGGAGAGTGGAGAGGAAAGAGAGAGACTGTGAGGAGAGAGAGAATCGCCGGCAGCAATGACAGACGGTGTAGGGGATCACCGGGGAGGAGAGAGAGTGGAGAGAGAGAGAGAGAAACTGTGGGGGTAGTTTGGGGTTTTAAAAAAATTATACCCGCAAAAGTGGTCAAAGGTATGAGTCAACAAAGAATTTGGTATTGTAAGGTAGTTCCCCACAAAACAAAAAATTATAAGGTACTAAATCACAAAAAAAGCATCAAACAAGGTACTTCCCTACAATAATCTATGTCTGTTTGCGTGCTTATTGTGGGTTGTTTGATAGGTTAGGCTAATTACAAACTAAAGCTTGATAGCTATTGCAGTTGTTTACTTGTCTGGGCGGAGAAATTGGAGATTACTTTTTGTTTTTTATGGGGTTCCCTTTGCATGTTGTTTAATTTTCACGGTGGAGATTAGCTACATGACTCCTACGGGTTATGTTTGGCACGAATAATTAGTTTTTTAAATAAAAGTTATCATTAGAATTGTTTACTTTCTGCTTCCAAACAGTTTGCCATTAGATTTTCAATTAAAAATTACAACTATCGCTAATTTTGTGAAAGCTATCCATACAAGCTTCCACCGGCAGCTACATCTACGACTCGTTTATTAGCATTTTGTAGCAGATTTCAACTAATCTATTTTTTAATTTACATCTTCTTTTTTTTTTTGATAATTTGTGTACTCTTTTATTAATAATATGATAGACTACCAAAATGTAGTTATTAATAGAATACACCATGAGCACACATCCATACTAGCATCATTTAACTTCCCATCTCCACCTTCTAGGAAGGATTGGAAGGGGAGTTGAAATCATGTGCTTGGATGTGGCTAAGTAAAATACAAACTGTTTGACACACACCCAGTCAACTCATATATGGCAGCAAAACCACAAAAAACAAAAGAAGATATTCAATGTTACGCATATTACACCAAAACAAACTCACCTACCTGTTTGTTTACATCTAACTTTACTAAGCCATCTGCAGCTTCAAATTATACATCCATGGCACGAAAAGATCATGCCTTCTCACTCCATATCAACATCTTCACAGCCACGCCACGAAGCGTTCATTTCTACTCACACCTTGCTTAGCCAATCCATCAGCCACGCTGTTTGAACTTCGCGATCGATGTTTGACAGCCATGAGTGGATATTTTCTGAGCACTGAGCGAATGAAAGTAAGATGAAACCGAGCTTTCCAAGGCCCTCCACTATCACCATTACACCACCGTACAACATTAACGGAGTCTGATTCAAATACCACTCTTTTTCACATCGCCCAATCCATGCTTGAGTGTAGTTGAACAACTTGAAAAATGGCTAAAACTTCGGCCTCATTTATCTCCGTTCATTGAGCAGGTGCAGAGATACACAGAAATACACCGTTTGAGTCCCTCATTACTCCTCCAATACCACACCCATTATTATTAAGAGAAGCATCTGTATTCCACTTCAATTCATCCATATTAGGAGCCTCCCATTTTTCCTGTGCCTTATTTTTTAATTTACATCTGACAGCAACAACTACATCTAATTTTGCAAAACATAGCCACGATCATATACTCATAAAAGACCTATGAAACGGGTTGATCAAATGGGTTTTGAGACGGGTCATTTTGAATTTGGAAGGGTTAAGTGTTGGTTTTTGGGTCAAATTCACTTTTAGTTCATTTTTCCAGATTGTAGACGAATATGATCACAAACATTTTGACAGAACCCTAAAAGAATAAATCGAGTCATCTTTTAACAACTCTACTCATACTGAATATAATCTCTCTTACTCGGTCTCAAGTCTCAAACAGATATTTGGTTACGAAAAATCTTTTTTTTTTTGCTTGTCAAGGAAAACCACTTATATATTGCTAGCATTCTGCCGCATATCGCTTATACAGGAGGAATGCCTCTGATGCTCTCTATAATGTTTATTTTTGAGGGTGTCTTTCCGACATTCCTTTGATGAGTGGAATCTATTGACCATTTTCCAAAAGAAAAAAAATTCTACCACATAACAATCATAAAATATATTAATTGTCATTTCTAAACAAACTATCTTGCTCCACAATAATAATAATAATAATCCTTAAATACTTCATACCGTTTTAGAAATATTTTACAATTAAAGGAGCTAATAATAACTTAGTAAAGGCAAAAGCCATAAACTCTTAGATATTTGACCCAAGCATGTATGTGCCATGAGGTGGCACAGTCTTTACCACATTCAACATCCAACCTGAATTGTTGATCGTGCTTCACGGAGTCAAATAATTTGCAGATTTGGAAGCCCAAACTTTACTGAGGGAGTACAAACTTAGGCCATGTTCTCGTCAACGGAATGATGCGGGACAGTGAGGAATGGAACGGAACGGAACGAAACGGAAATTGTAGTGCGGCGCGGAACGGAACGGAAATTGCAGCGCGGTGCGAAACGGAACGGAATTTGCAGCGCGAGACGGAATGAAATAATAAATATAACTAGTGTGGTTCGGAACGGAACGGAAATTACATTGCGGTGCGGAACGGAACAGACATTACGGTACGGTATGGAACGGAATGGAACGGAAATTATCGTACGGTGCGCAACGGAATAAAATGCAACATAGAAACGACGAAAAGAACAGAGCCTTAGTTGCTTAATGTTGTGATCTCAATGGTACCACCTAAATTCAATTTATATGTTGACTAGTATTCGATCCGACGTAAGTAATGAGAAATAGTTTGTTACTAACACGTTGAAATGCAAACAACCAAGTTGATATTCACTAACAGGTTGTTAGGCTAATAGTATTTGAAGATATGTTGCCCAAAAAAAAAAAATAGTATTTGAAGATGCATACATATCAATGGTACCATACCATAAAAAAAGACGATCTTCATACCGTGAATAATATCACCAAGAACAACTTGTTTTAAACATATACCCCATTCACCAACTTAGGTGTGATAATGGTGTGCCAAATCCAATGATAAGACAAGGTATACAGTGTATTTAAGGTTGACATTGAAAGTCAAATTGATGTACAACAAGATTTTAATAATTCATCGCCAGAATGTCAAAAACAAATTAGCGAAATAATTCATAACACACCACACCTGGTCATTCACTTTAATTTTAATGGTGGTTGTATGATCTTAAGAGTGTTTATCATATAAACTAATATATCATCATGTTTGGTGCTCCAATACATCCCTCTAAATGCAAGTCCTTAAGAAACTCATATGTCTTAGGGGATTTCAAATGCCACCTTATATCATCTAAACGTATGGTTTAAAGAGAAAATTTTCTTAAACCTTGAAAGTTTATACAAAAGTAAACATATTTGCATCCTAAAAGAACATGATGAGGAGATGTTGATGATAATTTACATGCATATCTAAGCCTACATGAAGGACAAGTACCGTTTACCTATTGCAACGCGCTTCCAAAACTGCGACCACTTAAACAAGCAACAATACATGCGCGCGCGCACACATATAGCATATAAAAACATATAATAGATTCGTTAATATTATTCACATCTTGCATACAAAGATGGTGATACAAAAGTACAAGTGTTCGACTCCCGTATACATGTGTGCTAACCTAAGCTGGGTCAATTAAATAAGTTTCTTTTAATAATATGTAGAAAGTTCTAGAGGTGTAATACTTAATAACTCTGCTACCAAATATCGTTTATCGTGTATACCATTTTTGTGATGGCGGCGGATAAATTGTGTAGGAGTTTTAGAATTCATAATGAGATCTCCTTACTGCAATACTCTTTTTTATGTCAAAAGAGGGAAAGAGTATTTTGGAGCGGAATCTAAGAAAGATAACATGCTAATTGCTAACTAGACATAAGAAACACAAAGAAGAGTCATGTGTGAAATGGAGTTACAGCTGAAATCTTGGATGAACTTCAATATGAACCATGCTTCGAGAGACAATGTAGAACTTTTAAGAAGGAAAGGAGTTTCAAGTCACGTACAATAGCTCTTGTTAAAGATGTTGTCGAGGGGCATAACAATTGATTTCTTAGGACCTCTTAAAGGTTTTTGTATTTTTTCAAAAAATGTGGTCGTTTGTCTTACTTTGGAGATGGATTCAAAAAAATTCATAGTATTCTCAATGGTGATACTCTTCATATCATCCATATTGTTACTTGCAATCAAATACATCATTAATTTCGAAGGGTAAAGAACTTCAATAAAATATGTGTTTAGGTTTTTTTATTAATTGGTTAACTAGTTAAATCTCGAGATCTTTTTTATTCATTTACCGATCTCTCGAAAGTTATGACTTATTGCAACACTATTTTATGGGTTTTGCTATACCACAATTGATATGAACACCTTTTTACACAACCAACTAAGAATGACACAATTCACATACTTTAATTTAAAGATAGTTTTAAACAAATAATATAAGGTAATAGGGGTGACCTAAAAAAGAAACCGTATTTGATTCTGCAAGCGGATCGGTAAGAACGATTTAGATAAATTTAAAACTCACTACATGGTAATTATAAGTAACCGTAATTAGACGTTTGAAAAAAAAAATGTTAACTTTGTTGCCCATCCATTATCAAAACAATCTTTCAAAAAATCCATTAATTAATTATCAAAACAACTCCACCCAAAAAAAAAAGGAAACACAAACAAGCAAAGGCAATCTTGGGGGATTATTACTCACCTTTTATGTTCAAAAACTAGTATGTGTCCCGTGCATCTGCACGGGTAATGTTTTTATTAGTTAAATGTTTTAGAACTTTATACTTAATTTCTTTTTCTTTTCAATATATTGAATTGTGTAAATAAAAATAGTTCTTTTATTTTTCATGTAAGCTTCATGATTGGACCCTTGTAGCAAAGTAAGTCATTTATAATCATAATTAACATTTACATCCCTTCAATTATAAAAATTTAAAAAAAAAGGATGTCATGAGAATTGTAAGCATAATTTATTTATTTTTTTTTATAGAAATGTCGCAAAGTGACACTAAACCATTTTCCATTACTTCATCATCATGAATCAAAGCATTCGTTACATTACTTGGATAGACATCAAACCAAAAGCGAGTACCAACTTCCCACGGGAATATATATAGACAACATAACCAAAAGCGAATACGAACTTCCCATGGGAGTAAATGAGCCAACTTGTGGTCAGCTTTATTAGCAACTCTACCAACATGATAAAAATCTAAATTATGAAACAAAGGAAAAAAAACTGACACTATCCTCTATAACCAGATCAAAATCACTAAGCCCACGTTCTCCCTTGTTCACAAAGCATTTACTACTCTCAAGCAATCACTTTGAACCTTCACATTTCTGAAACCTTTAGTGTGTGCAAGCTGCAGGCCAAATAAAACAGCCTTGACCTCTGCCACTTATACCCCCACTGCTCCCCAAAGTTCATAGTATTAGTAGCACCCACTAATACAACTGCCTGAATCAACAGTATATGTATATCTTTGAGCAATGGTGTAGATGAGAGTCATGAGAATGAAGAAGGAGAGAGAAGAGTGAGTACCCCCAGAAAAAGAACGACGGTTTAAAAAGGAAGGAGCAATGAGGCATTTCTTCTTTTCTTCTTTTTGCTTTGGCTGATTAGGCAAATAAATGTACATCGCATGCTTATGTGGAAGGCTGATGTGTCAAGCTATGGTTTAACTTTTGTGTTTTTAAACTAATTATATTGATTTCAATTCTCTCTCATCTTCCACAACAACAATGAGGGTTAAGCACGTTGCCCAGAAGAAATCCGGTAGCAAAGCTCCAAAAAAAGGTTCCATTTTCTCTTTCTGATTTTGCTCTCATCTTCATTTTTCTCGAATTTTGCTCTCATGTTAGATTCTCTTTTTTCTTTTGTTTTTTGGTGACAGGAAAAATTCCAGTTGCAAAGAGAACTCCGGTTTTTTTCTTTCTTTTTTTTTCTCTCTCTCTCTCTCTCTCTCTCTTCTTTTTTGGGTATTTCAGTTTCAGTTCTTTTGACATTTCCATGATTTTGTTTTCGGCGGAATTTTGCAGACTAAGGCTACCCCAACAAAGGGTCAAAAAGGAAAAACCAAGAAGAATTTTTCTGCTGCTGAAGGTTTGTTTAGTTATATGCTATTATTCTGGCCAAAATTTTGTGGGTTTTGATAAAATGTGAGTAGATTTAGTTATTATAAATGTAGATCTGAAAAATCTACAAAATTACAGAATATTACTTACCTAATTACAATGGGTATGGGCCTAGTATACGTTATTACAGAGTTTACTGAATATACATTCTATCAGGTTTTAATTCTGCTCTTATTTTGTCCATTTTTTTGTGGGT
Source organism: Tetragonia tetragonoides (assembly GCA_038025085.1). Lineage (NCBI taxonomy): Eukaryota > Viridiplantae > Streptophyta > Magnoliopsida > Caryophyllales > Aizoaceae > Tetragonia > Tetragonia tetragonoides. Next base: position 20,582,153 of record CM076150.1, read on the forward strand.
TTTGATAAAATGTGTGTTTGGTTAAAGTACTTTAGAGATGACAATTCCAGAAGTGTACAAGAAATTACATCCCTAGTTACAGTGTGTATGGGTCTAATGTGCATTATTCTAGTTTGTAAAACATATTTGCATGTTTTTCTAAGTATACACTCTATAAGGGTTTTGGTCAAAAACATATAAAATGGGGTTTGTATGTAGAAACTAGAAATTGACACCCTTTTGTATGTCCAGGAGAGGTGAAGAGGAAGCCCCACCGTTACAGGCCAGGAACGGTGGCTCTGAGAGAGATACGCAAGTTTCAAAAAAGTGTTAAACCCCTAATTCCTGCTGCTCCCTTTTTACGAACTGTATGTGATTCTTTACAATCTTCCTGCCATTTTGGGCATAGCAGTGTGCATATTTAGTGCCATTTCTGTCCAATATTTGTTGCACTTGCTAGACTTTTTGTTGATCTTTGTGTATGTTTTCGCCTGTGAATTGAGGTTGTGGTCTGAAATTTATACTTGGATATGTGTTTTCTATTTCTGTTGGGATTGATAAGACATTTTCCTGTCATATTTGTTTGTTACTTCATCACTTTGGTGAGAGGTTCATGAGAAGATTTTGGGTTATATATTGCTGATTTTTTTTGACATTATTTTCCATATGTTCCTTGGTGCAAATTCTTGTTGAACTTATGATTACATAGTGATTCAGATAGTAATCTTTTGAGAATTTAAATAGCAAATTGGGTATTGGTGTAAGTTTTGGTGTAATTAGCATGATATTTATGCCAGTAGTTTCCTTTTTTTGGGACTTTAATCTGGAGGTTGAAGTGAGTCCTCCATTACTGGATTGAGTCTCCCTGTAAGATTGGAAATGTTGGTTCATATCCGCCTTCTCTCTCAGCCAATGAAGTAGATATTCACTATTGGAAATGGGGGGGGGGGCATTCTGTACCCAGTTTTGCCTTGTGTATCTAGTCTAGACATTCATCTTTCAAAGTTGATTGTCATTGTCATATAGTCCTTTTTAGTTAAGACTTAAGAGTAACTTGGCTGGTTGCTTGGGTTGGATCCTGCTTTCCATGATACATCATTGAATACATTTTTTCACTTCATTCCATGCTAATGGGTTTTTAATTCTATTTAGGTGAAAGAAATTACTCACCGTCTGGCCCCAGTTGTTGACCGTTGGCAGGCAGAAGCTGTCATGGCCATCCACGAGGTGCACCAAATGTTTTCAGCTCTTTTTTTCTTCCCTTTTCCTGTTAGTTTCATTGGCTTATTTTTAATTGTTCTTACATTGCTGAATGTGCAAGTGTCTTTGTCATGTATGCATGTTTCATTGTATACACTATCTTGGCATTTGAAGTCCTACTGTGCTTTGTTTATGGGGAGGGTGTGCTAGCCACTGGTTTGGAGTTTTTGCAGGTCTGTTTTTTGGGCTTTGAGAGATAAGGAAAAGAGGATGTTCTGTCTGTGCTATATTTTTGCGATAGTGTGGTTTGTTTGCTTGGAGAGGAATGTAAAGAGTATTTTAGTAGTGTCATTACTATCCTTGCCATTATATTGTTTCCTCTCTAGCTGTTGTTTTCTCGGTGAATGCGTGGTTCCAGGTGTTGTCTGTCCCTTGGTTACCAGCTGGAATTAAAGCCTTTTCATCTTATTGATTTCTAGATTTTATTAAGTTCAACCTAGATTCCTTTATTTTCATTGTGTGTGGACCTTAAAAATCCTACCTACTTCTGATTAGAGAGGTGAACAGATCTCAGATCAGATGACTGTTATTAAGACACCCATTATCAGAAGCTCTTTTTTCTCTGCTCTTCCATCAGTTATTGCTTGCTCTCCCATTTAGTACCCAAATGTGTGATATTGTTATTGCGGAGACTGTTTGTGGCACTTGGACTGCTCCTTTGTGATGCTTGAAAGTTGGAATGTCGCCATTTTTCTTTTGCAAACTTCAGAACTTTTTTTACTTCTTTAGACATAGTTTGTGACTCCACTAGAATTAGAAAGTGATGCTGCGTAGTTGGATTCAATGTTTAAACCCTGAGGGGATAGCTCAGCTAGTGGGACCTCTGAGACCTATTCCAGAGGTCCCAGGTTTTAGTCCCCTCAAGGCCACTGGTGGCTTTCTGGTCCTTAACTTCAGGGCCCATGGAGTCAAGCAAAGCTTGGATACTCATGTTATCTAGAAAACAAGTAGTTGGATTCAATGTTTAGGGCTTGTACATGAAATTTTAACTGCCAATAAATGTTTACCATAAATTAAATGGTTATTTTGCATTTGGTATTTCTGGAATTCTCTTTGTCCATATTCGGACAAATATACTATTGATGTTCTTTTACATGTGCTGTATTTAAGAATTTGAAAATTGCAGGCAGCGGAAGACTTTGTTGTGCGTCTATTTGAAGATGGCATGCTCTGTGCCATACATGCTAAAAGAGTCACCTTAAGTAAGTATTTGGTTTTCTTTTGTAATGGCTGTATTCATGCATTGAGTGGCTATAACTTTCAAATCTTTGTTATTGTCGAGGTATATAATATCAAATTTCCTGTGTTAAAGTTTTCTATCTGTATCTGAATTTAGATGTCATATAATTTCTCTGGTGGTTGATGTCATGCCTTGAAGGCTTGAATGGCTTAGCTGTATAGTTTATGATGTCATATTGTCAATTTCTTTCTTCATTTCAAATACTTGAATTGTTATATGTGAACTTTGCACTATGAGGAGGTTACCTTGCCTATGATTGATTTTCTTCTGGTACATAGATACAACTCTTTGCCCTTTCAAATAATCAATGAACTGTGCTGCTGCCGCTTATAATCTGGCATTTTTGTAGTCTGCTTGCAAACTACTTTGCTTCTACCTCTAGACATATAAAATACATATTTCTAGATTAACAGACATATCATACACCAACAACATTTATGATCACTTTGTCCAATAATTGTTCTCAGTAGGCATTGTATGCATATGATACCACTTTGCAATCATCTAATTTCTTCTTCCTTAAGAAGTACTTCTGTTACTTTACGTTTGTTTACTGGATGCTTAAGCTGTTTTTTCCTCTTAGCTGATAAGAGAATGGAGAACAGTTCTTCGTGACAACCTCATTAAATTTCTATTGTCTAAACATGTGAGTTTTGGGTTTACATAAATGTGAACTTTGAGATAGAAGCCACCCTTAGGTAAAGGTATATGTTTATTTTCATCAGCACAAAGTTGAATGACTGGGCTAGAACCTTGATTTAGCAATTGTCAACTTCTTAGAGAAAACATGATATTTTTTGTGAATATTTTACTTGATAAATTTTACTTTCTGATGTTGCTGTTTCATCTTCATTTCATTTCGTTCTCATGAATCAAATTATTTATTGTGCTTGATTTCTGGTGTAGTGAAAAAGGATCTAGACCTTGCGAGAAGAATAGGGGGGAGAGAAAGAGGCGACCCTAAACCTGTGTGAGTTTTGGGATTACATAATTGTGAACTTTATGAAAAAGAGAAAAAGAAAAAAAAAAGGGATAAGCAGCCACCCTAGACAAAGGCATATGCTTATTTGCCTTGGGACAAAGTTGAATGATGGGGCTAGAACCTAGAGTAATAGAGTTAGCATTTGTCAACTTAGAGAAAACATGATATTCTTCACGACTTTCTTGCTTGATGAATTTTACTTTCTGATGTTGCTGTTTCATCTGCATTTCATTTTGTTCTCATGAATCAAAGTTATTTATTGTGCTTAATTTCTGGTGTAGTGAAAAAGGACTTGGAATTGGCAAGAAGAATCTCAGGTAGGGAGCGACACTGGTGATTTGCAATATCAGAGATTCTTCTTTTGTAGCTAATACTGACATAGCAGTGTGGTAGCAGCTGGACAAACTGAGGTTGTTCTTTGCATGGCCGACTGGCCGTTGTGTTTTGAACGTAGATACTTGCTGCCTCAATTCTTTTGGTGGTTGTCTGTACATCTCTCTAGGATGCATATTATGCAATATACTCTACAGTAGTGTAAAACTTTGTATTCCAACTTCTTATGCTACTTTGCAGTGATTGTTCTCATTCCTGTCATTCTCTTATGGAATAAGTCGATTCTTGGCAGTCTTGGAAGTACAAACATTCCTTTTCCCATGGTCAACATGCAATGATATAATAGACCATGAGTGAAAACAGAATATGTGCACTTTTTATCTGTGCAATATATGCAATAATTTGTGCTTAAGGATTGCGAAATCATGAAAAAAATATAATAGGAGTGTCAAAATATCTAGAAAAGTGGACACTTGATGAATGTTTGTATCATTACTTACAAAAATCCTTACATGTTCATTAGTGGTTGGTAATGACGTGATAGAGGACCAAGTCATTATTGCAAAAACATTATGCAATGCTTGATAATTAACATAAAGTTGATTTTTTTGCACTATCCAAGTACAACTTGCATTGATCTTGTAAGAATTAGCTAATTAACTTTTCACCAACACCCCCTCACATCATACTAGAACAGTACAACTTGTGCGACCAACTTCAGTACTGAAATCTTTTCTTTGGTCACGAAGTTGGAATTCAATGGAAACGGGTGGATAAGTGGAAAAGGTTGTGGAAAAGCACACGACAGAGGTTGTTGATGGCTATGTTTAGATTCTTAATTTGTTTAGTTGGATTATAGTGAAGGTGGATTGGTACAATACTCCAATGTTTGATCATCTAAAATGATGTGGCTACTGGATCCGGTTCAATCAATTCTTATGATCGTACATAGGAAGGTCGTAACCTTGTTCAAGACAGAGAAATTTTGAGTGGATATTCATGACAGATTGAGATTCGTCAATTTGCTTTGGCAGAAGTTTTCCATTTTCATGTTGCATTTTATTTTGTTTTGTTCTACATTCTGTCTTGTATCATAACTTATTAGAAAAAAAAAACCTAACTAATGGCGGATCTAAGAAAATATCTTAGAGAGGGTTTGGTCAATAATACCAATTTATTTTCAAAGAGAAGTCACGTTTTTTTTTCTTTCCCAACATTGCCCTAAGCCCTATATCAGGCTTGGAGGGTGGTGGACCACAACTCGAGTTGTGCCTCTATTTTATATAAAGGAAAGAAATTTCATTACTTCAAAGTCTACGACATCTACAAACGATCTCGAAATATCAGAGACCACTCTTGTAACAAATCTAACTTGTTGAAGATATATTACAAGAAAGAATGACTTCCTTTTCATTGTTGTTTTTTATAGTACAACTCTTTTACCGAACACCCTGCCGTAAAATTGTTGATGAATGTTCATATCCGATGTTGTAGATGACTTGTAGAAGAATAAAATCCGCACGCAGTACGCCATAAGACCAAAAAACCTAAAACTAATAGTACTCTCACAAAAGGAGAGAGACAGTCATACTGAATAAATAGGACAAACTAACTCTCACTAATGGAGAGTGTGCAGTTATTCGCAAACCTAACCCAAAAAAAATTGATAAAAACTACAAAAATTACAAGATTTGGGCTTACTATCAGCATCACGAGACAAGGTTTGCCGTTACTGATTTAGAAATAATGTTCTAGAGGTGAATATTTGTTCTTTTCTACTTTCTCACTAAGTGGTCCAGTCTAGTTCAGTGCAATTATCTAACTTTTTCTCTCACAGATTAAGCGGATTACTATTTAGTTCAATTCAGTACACTTCACTCCAGTGCACTTTAGTGAAAAAGAATACAGTACACCTTGTAATTTTAATAAAGTAATGTATACTTGTTTTGTGATTATATTATTATTATTATTATTATTATTATTATTATTATTATTATTATTATTATTATTATTGGTCAAATCATTTCAAATTCAAGTTATGCATATTCGTGTTAGTGATGACAAACTAAAAGAGAAACATGGATGCATCTTGCCAAGAACATTTGTTAAGGTCGAGTTTGTTTACCTTCATTCCCGTCTCTCCGAAAAAAAGAACCTACAATCTACTAGCTTAGATAACAAACAAGCGAGAGACACTATGATAGGAGTATTATCTGTTTATTATCTCATATTCTAACCTTAAATAGTTGAAGTTGTTGATTCTTATCGACCATTATATAGATTCTGATTTCTCCAAAACCCAAAAAAAATCGTCCACCTAGCATAATCAAGTAGGTGCAACTGAATTGTTGTTGCATGTAGTTTATTCTCATTGATGAGAACACATTTTGTAGTGTGGATTTACTTTAGTGCTAGAAAATGTTCCAAATGGTTTACAAAAATTCTTAAAAGATCCATAATGCTCGTCATCCATGACGTCTTGTTTTGGTGTGGTCTTCTTTAGGCTTTAGCCATCTCTCAGAAAAATGTTTAGCACCACTATAAGAGGCGAAAGCAATGGCCGTCCTTAACTTGGTCCACAAACTCTACTTATCTTACGGCAAGTAACCACATATCTACAATTTCAAACACATCTCTAATCCTTTCTTATCTTTTTCTTGCATTTTTTTTATGGAACTCTTTTTTGTACCTCTCCGTTTCAAAAAAATCTTAACATTTATTTTTTTTAAGGTCAAAATTTACAAACTTTGACTATTGATTTATGAAAAAGTACAATGAGAACTTACAATATAAAAATCATATGGTTAGATACATTTTAAATAGTACTTTAGAAAAATTATTTTTTATGATATATATATATATATATATATATATTTTAAGGTTAAAGAATGCACGGAAAACCGCAAAAAAATAAAAGTGAAATTTTTTCTAAACAAGGCAGTATTTTAATCAATGGTTAGTATTTAGCTAAACAAACTTTGTTCAACAAATATTAACAAATAACTAGTGGCCTGCCTAGCAGTTGACTTTTATATAAAAAAGTTCATTCTCTTAATAATATCCAAAACATTTCTATTAATTAATTTGTTAATTGTTAGTCTAGATATGTCTTAAAGAGCACCATGTTTCTCCTGCCATCTGTGGGCAATCGATCGAGAGTTGTTTGGGAAACAGATTTCAACGTCCATTTTCTAGCCATACACGTACGCCATAGTTAGGTAGGTTGAAGTTGAATAAGTTAATTAGGAGTCTTAGTACTTTCCATCAATAATCAGCAATGAAGTGTGGTTGAGTGGTTTTAGTAAGAACTCATCAATCGTTCAATGAAGTATGATGTTCGAATTTTGCCGTAGTGTGGAGAAACTTTAAATATGTTGATTAGATATTACACTTTTTAAAGTGCTTATATATTGGATCTGGGCAAATGGGACAGACCCTGTAGCCGGTTCGAGGCAGTGGGCCATAATCCATTATATTTGTAAATGGACAGGTCATAAATGAACCAACCCACTGAATATAAAATTTTTAAATACTTTTTAAATTTTAAATGGGTCAAAATGGATCGGATTACCTATTTAATAAATAGACCAATCTGGTCTGGCCCGTTGCTCAGGCCTACTAAATACTAATAAGAATCGGGAAAATAATTACTGTGATCGACAGTGAATATCCTATTATGAAACACTAAAGTAAAAAAAGACTTCCCATCATTTTGAATGATATGCTATTTATAATCACATTTTTTTTTTCTCAATAAATTTATAATCACATTTGAAGAATGAAGTGATAACGGATCTTTTCTGAGACAAGATCAAAGAAGGCTAAAAGGCAGCTAATTGGATGGTGAACTCGGGTCATCAACTTGTTATCATCGTGCCTTGGCCCTTGACTATCATTGGTCACGGCCTCACGGGTCAATTTACACATATGTTGGATCATCATGATTTTATCCAAAAATCTTTAGTAGATGTTAAATAAAGGAGTCATTTAATATTATTTTTTGAGAAATTTTAAGTGAAAATACAAACTTGAACGGTATTTTTTTTTATTTTCGGCTCATAAAATTGAACTGAAGTTAACGGAATCGAGTTAATTTTGTTTGACTTTTTTAATTTATACATACTGGGCTCATTTTTATTAAAACGATAAATCCTAAATAAATTAAAATTTAACTGAACTAGACTGAACAGAACTGAATCAATTTAAACTAAATTGGGCTTTCTCTCTCCCAACAAGAGCTCACAATTGTGTTAATTGTGCCATCAACCCTATGTATGTATGTGATCGATGTCGATTTTTAGCTTCCCATGAGTATTCTAGCTAACACCAAGTATACTATTGCACTAAATTTTGGTGAACCAAAGTAAATATCGTAAATATATCTATTGTAGGAAATGAGAACTTCTTACCTCTCAGAATGGTAATGAAGAGGGATTGCAATATGAGAAGTTTATGACTTTTGATCACACTTTTGTAGCTAAATAAGAGTGGTGTAGTCTCTGAATTCTGAAATCTCCCATCCTAATACCATTTGCCAATCCATAAATTTCTTTATTTGTGGAGAAATAAGAAAATGTCAGTACATCTTATTGTCTCTATAAATAAATGATGCATCTACAAACCAACACAGTGATTTATTCACTGTGATGATCGACGGTGGATATCCCTGGTGTGAACCAAAAAAATAAATAACTGATGTATTAACTTGTTGAACTACTTTTGGCATCTACACGAGGATGCTCATTTCTCACCATTTGGCTACTTCATGCTATATATCGATATAATACTACTCAATTTGGAATACTTTATATTCATTTTTCTATGTTTAAATATTATCTAGCTTTTAAGACTAACACTTGTAATGTTATGGTGTATATCCATATGCTAAAGTATGTAAAAAAAAATAAAAATAAATAAATTCCACCAAAAAAAAAGTATGGAAAAAATTTATGATCTAAATGAAATATAATATTTTTACTTGTTAAAAAAAAAAACTGTTGATACTTTACTATATAATGATTATGACGAAGTAAGTAGTTTAAGCTTCAAAATTTTTTGTTTCCTTATTGTTATGTAGTTTGTTGTATGTAGTGGAGTCACTCAATAATGAACTCCATTCCCTTAATACAATTAATGTTGGAGCACATTTATTTATTTACTACCTCATTCCAGCTTAAATTCTTGTCTATTTTAATGAGTAAGATATATTAAAAACAAGGAAACAATTTGGTAGTTATAATATGACATAAAAGCTTGAGAAAATTTTAATGGTTAATGAGTTATATAAAGTTTAATTGACATCGAGTTAAATTCAAGGTTGTCAATTTATAAACATTTTCTTTAATTTGGTGGGCTAAAACCCTCAAAAGAATAAAACTTTTTAACAACTAGAAAATAAATGTCAATACTACAAGCAGAGTATATTGAAGTAGACCTCATACAGTTATACTCCAGATTTTCTAACTATGATGGAAGGAGAGATATCCTGACAATAAATAAAGTAACAAAAGGAACATCCAATATGTTGTCTATTAGGTTGAATCTTGGATTGCTTTGTCCCAAAGATCAAACTTAAGCCAATGGCTTGCCACCCTAATCTTGTTTGTTTGTTGCTTGTTGGTAACCAAAAATGATTTTAAAATCCAGATAACAAAATCATAAAAGTATAGAGTATAAGACTCTCAATTTCACATGCACATTTGAACCACATGTGACACACTGGAAAAGTCCACCATATTTCTCTTTTCTTTATTAGCACTCTCATACAGCCTACATCCAACCAACACTAAGCAATCTATTTTTATTCTTTTTGGTTTGAACCACAATTTCATCCTATACTCACAAATTCAACTTATAAAAAAGTAAAATGCTCTCAATAATTCGTGCTTTTTATTTTCAAGATTTGAACCCTCGACCTTTATTAAGGATGAATAAGTCCGTACCACTCAAACGCATCTTATTGATTACATCACCCACTTATTAGTAAACAATCTATTATTATTAATCCCTACAATTTCTCCTAAATCCCCAACCCAAAAACTGATGCGAAGAGGTTCAATTTGCTAATAACCAGAAATTCAGAACCGATCTACTAAAGACCGAATTTACTAAGTACCCAAATACGAAGTGACTGACTCGAATTTAACCTGACAATGACCCATTTGCCAAGTCTACAAGTAGTAATTTACACCAACCACTTGTTAATAAGCAATCCATTATTATTAATCCCAACATTTTTTCCTAAATCCCCAAATCCCAATTACAATTTCATAACATTCCACTCAATTTCCACCCCAAACCCAACACACTCCTCAACAGTCAACTATTTTGCTTGAACAACAACACAAAGACTATCCACTCTCTCTAATTGAAGACACGTTAACCATCACCTCCATTTGTCACAATTCCCACTTCTTTCAAAAATCTTCCTGGATATTCATATTTCATTCCTATACCCAAAAAAAAAAAATAAATAAATTCCTCCCAAATATCAAAAGTGCTCTGATTAATTTGAACTGCTCTAGGGTTTTTCCAGTTCAAATCATTTCATTTCATGATTGGTTGATAGTAATAATTAGTTGTTAGTACAAGTAATTTGGTACCAATTGTGCTGTCAATCAATACTGTGAGACGATTATGATAATTCGATTAACATTCGAATTATTATTTTGTTGAGTTTGTTTGATTGATTGTTTGGTTTTGAGGAGAGAGAAAAAAGATGACATCTACAAGGATGAATTTGGTTATGACAGTAATTGGGTTTGTTGTGAGCACTTTATTCATAGTCTTCATTTGTACTAGACTTATTTGTGCTCGAATTCAATTACGAGCTTCCAGACGTAACTTTCGTCGCCATAGATCTAATCTCAGTAACGTAAGCCCTAATCTCTTTGTCTCTCTCTCTTTAGCTCTGTGTTCTTTTTGTTTCCTAATTGGATTTTTTATGGCTGTTTTTCGGTATTTATAGTTATTTGTTGTATTGATGTGATTGAAGTGTTGAAATTTTGTATTTTTATACGTATAGCATGTCTAATTTCTTACAGTACTGAATTTCATATTTTCATTCTTTTGTCTATCTGTTTTGGGTAATTTAAGATAAGGTTAGGCAGTTGCTCTTTTTGGTATATATACTAACTCTCATTCTCATGTCTAAGAGGAAAATAGAATAACTTTCTTTCTATTTAGGAATTATTAGTTGGCAAGCAAGGTTGAGGGTTCTTTGGAAATTTTGATTTTATTGTATGTTTTTGGGTTGTAATTCTGATATTTGACTAGTTTTTGGTGATGAAAAAAATAGACACTGAATATTTTTCTTATGTTCCAGTTGGAGAGGGGATTGCATGGTGTTGAACCACCAATAGTTGACAACTTTCCGGCGAAGAAGTTTGGGGATGAGTATTTTTCGTCTGCGGAAAATGGGCAGTAAGTTCTCTTAATTGGGTGTCTTGTTGAGTTCACTATACTGCATTGTTTTGATTCTGAGAGTTTTTAGTGTTCACTATGTAATGTGTTGATTGATTGATGTGGTCTTGGTTTTTGGTTTTCCACTTGATGGTTGAAGGGCATAGTATGAATATGATTACAATTGGAATTTGATTGAAATGATGCTGAACGTACTGCTTTTTATCTCTATTGAAGATTTTACATTGAGCCGGATTTACTGCTTGGTGTATCTCTAGTTAAATTTGCCCTGCAAACTCATAGCATTGGAATTGTGATTCTAAAAGATGGAATTCCTGAAAACTCCTCAAAATTGTAATTAGTAAGGCTTTCTAATTAAGTTGCTCTTGAATAGGCAATTCTTTCTCAAGATATATAGTGTGAATTTGACATGGCTTGCTTGTCCTACTTTCAACTTCCCGTGATTTTAGGGTCGGGAGGATAAACCATAGTAAGTAGCAACTTTTAATATTTGGCCATTACAGTTGTCTAATGATTTGCAAGGGAGAAGGTTCTTCGCATTAGTCATGCATTCTAGGTCTCACATAGTCACTCTATCAGTAATCTAATGATTCAAATCTACTTCAAGGATTCTCTTCAGACTTGTCAGTAGTGGATTTTACTTTTGATTTTTCAGGCTTTTCTTTTTTGACTTTTTTTTCCTTTCGATTTCCTCTTTTCCCTCTTCTTTCACTCTTGGTGAAGAATCTATGTCATTGGGAGTCTGACATTTGGTTAATGCTATCCTCAACTGCTAGCTTGCTTATTGTTTCTCTAGGGCAAATGACACACATGTAAATCAGTCAAATCTATGTCAAACCAGGAATTGGTGGTTGCCGAAGGTTCTCCAGTATTTCTGTTACGCAGGCGTCAAATTGTGTTTCCTGCAGCTTGTAGTATCGAATACGAGAAATTATATTTCATAAATGAAGCTCTGGTTTGATATATTTGAATGTTGGACTTTTACTATCCACCTCAAACTAGGCTTCATTTTGTTCTATGAATTCCTCTAGTTTTTGCTATCATCCAAACTTCAACCAATCAGTTCGGGTGTTCTGTAAAAGCACGCAACATTGAGGTGTGACTCCAGAAGACGAACCAAAAAAGTATGGCACTGACCCTACATCACTCCCTCTGATTTAAAATACAAATGGCACTCTAGGATCTTCCTTCTTCTTCCAACTACCATGCCAAAATAAGACATGTTTTCCAACTTTACCCTTGTTACCATTTTAATTTAAAGGCAAGAATTCTTTTTTCTCTAAGAAAATTTGTATTTACAGAGAAATAAAATCTTTATCCTTAGAAGTGCAAATAATTGCTGTCAGTGTGTGTCTCCAACAATCAAGTATCTTGACAGGGTTGCTTGGAATATGTTCTTTTATGGTCTATTAGATAGTTCACTGTTGACATCTAGTTGACAAACTATATTCAACAGCTTAAAATGCGGTTGTTACACTAGTGTAATAATCAGCAAGATGGAGTTCCTCATGTCAATTATGGTAGCAGGTATCATTATATGTCAAGAAGTCTATATTCTAAGTTTTGGTGGTAGTTCCTTGACTAGGTGTTGATTCTACTTTGTAATTATACTTCTTAGTTCTTTGTGTTGAGGCCTCTTTGCAATCTCTTTGGGATTTTTCCTTTTTAGTTTCTTTAGGTATTTTATAATTGAACTTATGCTATCTTTAACCCAAAGACGGCCCAAACTTTATTGGAGGCCATGAACTGATCTTCAATGCAAAGAGGGATAAAGAGAACTCTGATTTTGTAAATGAGGTCATACTTTGTCGTTTATATCTAAACTTTGCTTGTACTTCATCTTTCCAAAAAAAGGGCAAAAAATCATTTTACCTTTCCCAAAACATGGTTTAAGGTGTCTTGGAATTAAGCATAAATAATCTTATCAGATATGCGAGTACTAAAAAGTGGTAGACAAAGCAATAAATGCATCTTCTCTTATTTGTAATATCTAGGAATTACATCGTTTTTGGGACAGAGGTAGTACATGTTTGTGTTAACTTATCACAGGGAAAGTTTAAATGGTATGATGATCTTTATTCTCTGGGAATTTGAAAACGGTCATGTGAGTTGCATCCTTGGTGAAATTCAGACTGACAGACTCTTATGTAAGAAGCACTTAGATGAGCTGCGTACATCTACTAGTATATGTATGCCATTACAGTTAGGGAAGTAGTCTCCAGAGGTACCAGGTTCGTGTCCCCTCAGGGCCACTGGAGGTATTCCTGGTCGTTAACATCAAGGCACATGGGGTTATTCAATCAAAGCTTGGATACCCGTGCTATCTAAGAAAACAGTTAGGGAAGTAGCGATTATGATGTAGCAGCGGAAAGTATGAAGTGACCATAGATAAAAGGGTGCAATAAGAAACCTACTAGAAGAGTAAGAAGTGGGACCAAACTAACTTCAGGAAACTAGATAATGCCAAAGGTGGTGCGAGGTCAAACTGCGGACTGATCCATATGAGACAACAACAATTACAAGTTTTTAGAAGAGTACGGAATTCATTTTTAATTCAGGATGTGTGTGATGCGGATTACAAGAAATAGAAATATGAAGGAAAATATTTATGGTATCCATTTGGTAGTCTTAGGAAACAATTGTATCTATGACCTTCCTCAGACGAAAGTGGAATGGACTTGAATCAAGTTCAGGAAGGTTTTCCCTTTCGTTGGAGGTATTCGAGGGGGTTCTGAACCTATTCAAGGCAGTTGTTCGAGGCTGATTTATGATTTGTAATCACCTTCATCAAGGACCACAGAGTAGTTGCTGTCGTAGATGAATGCACACCTCAAGCAAAGACATCACTCATCACCACTGGTGCCAACCACCAACCTCCAAACCACACCCTGCTGCCAGGAAGTTTCCAAGTCATGTTCCAGATTCTGATTATAAAACTGCACTAGCTCTGAACATGACAAAACAGTGCTTCTGCAACCTACCCTTGCAGCTTTATTGAATTACCTGTCTAACGCCCCAGCTACATTTATTCATGCATTCCCTGTTTCCAGAAATTCCAAATTTCTTTGTGGGCCTATTTGTAGCTAGGGGTAAGGCTGCTTACATTTAGACCTCCCTAGATCCCGCCGAGGGCAGGATCCTTCCTTGGTAGTTGTCGTCGTTGTTGATGGTGGGTTGTGATTTCCTTTACCTCCTATCGGTATGAGTCCCACACTTCCAATTTATTTACTGTTTAAGAAGCACTTGGTTTTATATCTAGTCAAGGTATATTGGTCTATATTCCAGCAATTACTTAGGGTGGAATTATCGATTCACACACTTTTGTTTTCATGATGGGAGTAACAAGAGGAAATATGGATTTCCTTTCCAAATTATTACTCGCTAACTTCCGAATTAGAGGAAGTAAAGGAAAGTTACCATAAATTCAAGCATATACAATATTTTCGAAAACTTGAAAAAGAAGATGCTCAGTGGTAGAGAAGGAAGAACAAGAGGAATCAAGAGTTTCTGCTGCGAGGTTTGAAGAGGAGCTACATCATCTAGGAAACTTTACAGAACCTCTTTCAATTAAAAGATGATGTTTCAACCACGTAACTGATTGCCAAATGAGAAGGATAGATAAGCATGGAAGTTGAAGGTCCAAGACTAGTATTAAGGTCGGTGGTTAACAATAGAAAATTCAGCGTTACATATCCTTGGAAGCAGAGCTCATTTAACGCGGGGGGGGGGGGGGGGTCAGTTAGTCTACCGACTGGTAGTTACTTTTGCTTTCGCTGGGGTTTGACTTTGTGAACAATTTTGTGTGTTTCATACCAGACCATCATATCTAAGGGTCTTTGGTTGAATTGCAATGCACAGTCTAAACATTTACTATATATAGTACTTTCTTATAGTTCGTGGTTTTGGATAGTCAACTTGTTTGGAGTCTGTTGATGTCTAGTCTATTGGTGAATGGAACTTTTGTTCCCTTTATTTATATGCTTGTCTTCTTCTCTTCTCCCTAAAACAAGTAGAAACTCTATTGCAAATAATTGCAGTTTCCATCATCGTTATCTTCTTGCTGTGATGGCCGTCAGGATTGCTCAGTTCTTGTACTAAACCATTGAATTGTGTGTTTGCAGATGCTCAATTTGCTTGGCGGAATACCACAATGAAGACGTATTGCGGATTCTCCCATATTGTGGCCACTATTTCCACATAAACTGCATAGATATATGGCTGCTACAGCATTGCACTTGCCCAGTTTGTCGGATATCTTTACGTGAAGCAAGTGATAAAAAAAGATCCATGCAGCTTATGTCTAGTGCTCGATCTCATAATAGCATGGATTCTTCCAGTATACATTCTCATCATTGTAGATACTATTCTAGGACTGTGGAAACTCGTAGAATGGATCCAATTCAAGAGAACCAGCTTTTATCCCACATAGATGTAGAAGCAGGAGTTAACATAGCGTCGCCTGAAGATAATGGTATCTCAAAGGAACCCGCGAATAAGCATGTAGAGAGCCCGTCATTTGCATAATTGCTCAAATGTGGGTCCTATTTACCGGATGCTTCTTTCAGAATTTGCACGTTACCATGCTTGGGAAAGGCCAAGGGTCATTGCCAGCCAAGATCTGTCAGATGTTTTCGGTTGTTGGAAGCTGGTTTTTCTCCTCTTGTGGGCTGCGGCTCTCTCTGTATATATCTTTTGTCACTTGATTAGTCCAAGCTTGCTGGAGGATTGATGGTGGTTTGTAAAACACTTGGAATGCCCCTGTTGTCTCTGCAAAACATACTTTCAGATCACACTTCCAGGTACTGCCCTGATCCGACAATTAACATTTGGAGGTTGGGTTGTGCAGCGCTTCTGTATTTGTCATCAGAACAGTACATGTTTGCTTTAGTTACTTGTAATTAGGAGTGAAAGGAATTACAGTGGGTTCTCTCAATTTCCTGGTGAAGCAATTCTGGTAGTGATTTGGTGATTTCTTTTGAGTTTGCTTGTGCTGGGTGTCTGTTTGGATGCTAATTAGTAAGCTAGTGTAAAAATTTCACTCTACCAGTAAGTTCTGTGTGCGGTTGGATTATGTACAAAGATGGACATAGATGAAGGTCCAGAACAGTTACTGGGACCAGCCCTGCGTTGTCCGTGGCTCCCGCCTTTCGCTTCTTGTATGAACGCTTTCTCCAGTTGTTTCACTACAACATTCATTAACTTGTGTGTTCTGGACTATCGCAATCGAACATAGATGTTTTACCTCCATTGGGCATTGGAAAGTGTTCATTGTCTTTATGTTTAGGCTATGGGTTCTTTGTGGACTAGGGACATAATTGGAGAAACAACGAGATTATGGGAATCAGTGAATTTCTAGCCTAGGCAAAAGATGACATGAGGGTACACTTGGATTGGATACCAATTGATTTAAGGAAGAGATTACTCTTGTTAAATAAAAACTAATCAACGACGGTTAACAAATTGTTTATCCTCTATGAATTTGATGAAAGCAAGTAAGAATATGACTTGTGATAAAGGGCAAGTTACCACGATGTCCACGGGTCCACGATTATTGAATTTCATTTGGTTAAATCACTTTGGCTTTAACTTTTATTTCACTAAATTAGAATTGCTAGCCCAAGCGCGCCCACACATTTGGCCCGGAAAAGGCTAGGTATGGACAAATAGTTTGTATAAATTTATGAAGACCCGACCTAAGCCCGCTTACGGTCCTGTTCATGAGCTTAAAAACATGTTAGGTTCAGCCTGTGTCAGGCCAAGTGTAACGGTCCGCCTTTTCAAGTTGTGGGACGTGCGGCGCGTTCTTGTGTCCTAGCGCCAAGAGTATCAGCCGTACACAAGGAACATCTTCGGGGTGTTTGTGGACACAAGAGAGTGAGGAAAGGACGAAGTTTGAGAGAGGGGTTGGATGATGAAAGCAATCAATACAGTTTAACAACAACAAGCATTGACATCAGTACATCAATATGGAGGACTGCTTTCCCTATAAAAAGTCCTTAGGGCTTTTCTGACAGGAGTATATATTAAGTGTGCGTAACTTTCATACTCAACACCTACTCCTAAAAGTACTATAAGAACTAGAAAGCTTAAAGACATGTCCAAGGGTCAACACACAGTAAGCGCCTTAGAGACATGTTACATTGCAAGAAAAGTAAAGGAAAGCTGTAAATTACAAGGTGTGAAGAGGGAAACCTAACATTCTCCCCCACTAAAGTTATCGACGTCCTCGGCGACATGATTCAGTCATCAAGTGTTGGGGACGGCTTGGTGCGGTTGTTGGCCCGGTTAGACTTGTTGAAGGCGGAGTCATCCAGATCTGCATGGTACGGCTTCAAACGACTCACATGAAAGACAGAGTGTACTTTCATCCAAGTCGGGGGTTCCACTTTGTAAGCCGTGTTTCCCAACCTTTTGGTGATAAAGGATGGGGCCTTCATATTTGCGGACCAACTGTTTGTCACTTCCCCTAAGGAATTACATCTGCTATGGGAGGATCTTCACCATCACTAGGTCTCCCACTTCGAACTCCAGTGACCTTCTCTTCTGATCGGCCTATTTCTTCATGTGTTTTGAAGCCTTTTCTAAATAACTCCGAGCAATGTCAGTGTTTTGCTTCCATTCTCTGGTGAACTCATAAGCGTTCTTGCTCCGACCCTTGTGATGATCATCCACATTGTGTGGTAAGAGAGGTTTTTGACCCGTGACAACTTCGAAGGGACTCCTGTTGGACGAGGAGCTCTTCTGAGAGTTGAAGAAGAGTTGGGCTACATTTAGTAGTCCAACCCACTCTCTCTGGTTGGCGCTCACGAAGCGTCGAAGGTATTTTTCGAGGAGTCCATTGAATCTGTCTGTCCGTCCGTCTGGGGATGGTATGCTGAAAACATGTTCACCTATGACCCAAGAAGCTTGAAGAGTTCACCCAAAAAGATACCTGTGAACCGAGGGTCTCAGTCACTCACAATGCTCCTGGGCAGACCCCAGTACTTGACAATGTATTTGAAGAAGAGGACGACTGTCTCTTCTGCTCTGGTAGCTTCAGCATTGGGATGAAAGTGGCATACTTCGAGAATCGATCCACCATCACCATAATCGCCAACAAGGGTCCGACCTTCGGTAGCCCGTTGATGAAGTCCATGGAAACACTCTCCCAAGGTCTAGTCAGCACTGCGAGTGGGTTTAGCAAGCCGTCCGGCTTGAATCGATCTGACTTGTCTTGTTGACACACGAGGCACGTCCGAGTGTAGCTCATTACGTCATTCTTTATCTGGGGCCAGAAATAGCCTTATTTTAACAAGCTCAAGGTTCGCTGCCACACATGATGTCCTGCCTAAAGGGTGTTATAACATTCACTCAGCAATTTTCTCCGAAAGCCCTCGACCCTGGGAACATACAACCTATGTCCCTGTGTGAAGATAAGGTCATCTTCTATCCAAAATCGTCGTGTTTTCCCTTATTCAATGAGCTGTTTGATGGTCTTCACCATCGTATCTTGTCCCAGATGTTGCTTGATCTGGTCGCGGATCGTAGTGGCGACATGACTTGTCGACAAGTGAGCCATTCGCTTCAGGGCAGCAAAGTTAGCTCGACGACTGAGAGCATCAGCGACCTTATTGTTGACCCCAGGTATGTGAACTCCACATCAAATTCCGTAAGAGATTCCTGCCACCGAGCTTGTCACCCGGTGAGTCTCGGTTGGGTTAAGAAGTGGCTCGCCGCGGTGTTGACTGTGCCAACGAGGAACTTCGAACCCAGAAGGTAGTGTCTCCAAACCCTTAAACAATGTACAATTGCAAGTAACTCCTCTTGACCGGCATATCGCCTCTCGGCCCCATTCAGCTTGCGATTCTCGAAAGCAACTGGGTGCCCTTCTTGAAGTAGTACTCCCCCGAGGACAAAGTCTGTGGCATTAGTCTCGACCTCGAAAGGTTTTGTGACATCATGGAGAGCCAACACCTGTTTCCCTGGTTACCATCTTCTTCAAATTTTCAAATGCCTCATTCTGTGATTCGGCCCATTCCAACCTTCACACTTCTTGAGCAAGTCTGTGAAGGGAGCCACAATACCAGAATAGCCAACAATGAAACGCCAGTAATAATTAGCTAGGCCAAGGAAGGAACGGAGTTCAGAGACATTCTTTTGAGGCTGTCACTCCTTGATGGCAGAGACTTTCTTAGTATCTATGCGCATTTTCCCCTTTCCTAGAAAGTGACCAAGAAAACTAATTTCCTCTTGTGCAAACGAGCACTTCTCTGGATTCACAAAGAGGTGGTGCTCGCGCAACTTCTCGAACACAAGCCTTAAGTGTTCCAAGTGTTCGCTCATGGTCTTGCTGCAGATCACAATATCATCGAGGTACACTATCAAGAACTTATCCAAGTACCCATGGAAGACGTGGTTCATCAAAGTGCAGAAAGTTGTAGGAGCATTAGTCAGTACAACAGGCATCACTAACCACTCAAAAGCCCCATATCTCGTCAAAAAAGATGTCTTTGGCTCGTCCCCTTTGGTTATACGAACTTGATGGTACCCCGACCTCAAATCAAGCTTCGTAAAGTACACATCATCCCCGAGTTGATCGAGCAAGTCGACAATCAACAAAATAGGATAGTGATTCCTCACCGTCAACTTGTTGAGTGCCCGATAGTCAATATAATACACAGTCGGAGAGTTCCATCTTACTTTTTCTGAAACAACACCGGAACTCCATGGGACTCTTTGGACGGTAGGATGAATCCTCCCTTAAAGAGTCCGTCCAATGTTTTTCTCAGTTCGTCCAGCTCGGGAGGTGCCATCCTGTAAGGACTACGAGCCGGTGGCACGGCTCCTGGGATCAACTCAATCTGATGATCGACGGATCGACGAGGAGGGAGAACTTGGGGTAGGTCATCGGGCAAGATGTGCTTGAATCCCTCAAGCAGTCTCACTACCTCTGGAGGAGTGTTCTCATTCCTACAATCTTCCTTCATCAACAAAGTAGTCAGGAACGACGGTTCACATCTTCGAAGTCCCTTTTCAAATTGCATTGACGAGAGCATCTATCCCCGTCTACCCTCAACATTCGACGCTTTCACAAGACTTCGGCTGTCACCTATCAACAATAAGGAACTCACATGTGGCATCGACGCCGATTTAGACGTGCGGAGGAAGTCCATATCCATTACCATCTTAAAATCATCTAGTGGAGTCACAGTAAGGTCCAACCGACCACTCCACTCCCCTATCCGAGTAGGGACTCCCTTGGAAATCCCATGAATAGGTCTTGCTGCCGAGTTCACGGCCTTCATGCTGCCGCCCGCACGGTCCAGCTTCAGTCTCAATCTTTCTGCTTCGGTGCCAGCCAAGAAGTTATGTGTGACCCGGTGTCAACCATTGCTCGAGTGTTACGTCCATTGATCACTTCTTCGACGTACATGAGCTCAGTTGACTTGGGTTTTAAGGAGGTCTCGTCATCCCTAAGGGCGCCCAATAGATGAACAACTCCCATGTGTGGAATCTCATCTTCATCCATCTCGTTGTTTCTGCTTGTCTCTCCTTAATTGGTGCCATCAGACTCCACAGACATCTTAGATAGATTCTGCTGGAGGGCATTCAAGTCTCGATGAGGGAACTCGGTGTGTTTGTGTGGCCCTTTACAGTTGTAGCAACTCAACTTCGACGACCATGTTGCCGTGGACGTTTCTGTCAGATTGAACAATGAGGTTGGTCTCTGGGGACCGATAGGATGCCGGTCTAGGAGATCCATCTCCAACGTTTCCATTTCTACTATTGCCACCACTGTAGTTACCCCCGTTGTAGTTTCGAGCGTTGTTCGAGCTTGTCTGCGAGCCACCTGACCCTGCTCGGTTCACAATCGAACTTGGCCCTTTCTTCAGTCGGATCTCTTTCCCTAGCTGGTTGTCAAAGAGCCGTTCGACCACGCTTATAGCAGCCGACAAGGTATCCAGCTTCTGTCTGCTCAACTCACGTTGAGCCCGCTCTTTCAACTCATCGATGAAGTTGAATATCCGATCCTTGTTGCTCATGTCATTGATTTCAAGCATGCACGCCGAGTACTCCTTCAGTCCTTCACATAGTCTCGGATGCTCCCCGTATGCTTGGTGGTCTTTAACTTCCTTTGGGGAATGAACTGAGTGTTCTAGAGGTAGAACTGGTCGTTGAGTTCCTTCTTAAAAGCTTCCCATGTCTCTATTTTCAGAGTTTCGACTTTGATTTCGGCATAATTGGTACGCCACCACAACTTTGCATCATCCACAAGGTACATGTCCGCGGTGTCGACCTTTTGGTACTCTTCCAGTCCACTGACTCGAAAGTATTGTTCTAGGTCTAAGACAAAGTTGTCTACTTCCTTGGAGTCTCTGGCTCCATTGTATGTACGGGGATGAGGGGGCTTCACCCGTCTCGACTCTGATCCACAATTACTGCCAACAACGACTTTATTGATCGTAGTACACTGATCCCACAATGATTGAATTTGATTGTGGATGTGGTCAAGCTCCTCCCGTAAGCTCGAAGAGGACATATATCATGCATTTGGGCCTCCAATGCATCGATCCGGGCATCATGCCTGATCACAATTTTCTTCAGCTCTTCCATGTTCACCATGGCTTCGGATTCGAGTCTAACAACCTTTCACTGAGCGTGCTTCTCTAGCTGTGCTCTGATACCAACTGTCACGGTCCGCCTTTTCAAGTTTCGGGATGTGCGACCCACTGTTGTCTCCTAGCAGCAAGAGTGCTAGCCGTACACAAGGAAAGTATTCGGGGTGTCCGTGGACACAGGAGAGTGAGGGAGGGACGAAGTTTGAGAGAGGGTCTGGTTGATGAAAACAATCAATACAGTTTAACAACAATAAGCATTGACATCAATACATCGATATGGAGAATTACTTCCCCTATAAAGAGTCCTTAGAGCTTTATTCATTCTGACAGGAGTATACATCAAGAGTGCATAACGTTCATACTCAATATCTACTCCTAAAAGTAATATAAGAACTGGAAGCTTAAATACATGTCCAAGGGTCAACACACATGAGCGCCTTAGAGACATGTTAGAAAAGAACTAGAAAGCATAAAGACATGTCCAAGGGTCAACACGCAGGAAGCGTCTTAGAGATATGTTACATTGCAAGAAAAGTAAAGGAAAACTGTAAATTACAAGGTGTGAAGGGCGGAACCTAACACCAAACCTGTTTTTGATCATTCTAATGAAGATGTTCTCACGCACAGTGGCGAAAGCACATATAAGGAGAAGTGTTACCATGAAACCCGCACTTGCACAATTTTTAATTTTTTTTATAAAATGATATTTTTATATAATTATTTAAAAAATATCCTGCAAATTATAATAAAGTATACCCACTTAAATTGATTCTTGAATCTGCTAGTGCTCACTTACCAAAAGAATCTAGTGAAATTGTTCCTAGTAGGAATAGACAAAAAAACAAAGATGGCTAAAATGAAACCGTTGGACAATGAACTACTCAAATGTACACTATGATAAACAAAACAAGAAAGAGGAGTTGACAAATTGACATGCATGGCACTCCATTAATAATCAATGCTAGTCCCTAGAGCTCACGTTAGTTGTCTGTCTACTGAGAACTATAAATACACTACTGAAGCCACCTACCAACGGTACTAGGAGATGAAGATCATGGTATGGGTATAAATGCACTTTCACACTAAATGTTGTGAGGGTCAGCATCATATTAATATCACATCCAATTATAAATGCGCCTACAAAGTGTTATATATTGCTTGATGTATGCTTAATGTAATAAGTAACTAATATGGGACCTTTAATTTAAATTATTACCTAATTGATTTTGTCAGGTAGAAACAACTTAATATAGAAGGTCCAGGTATTTTATAGGTTGCCACATACTATATTACTTTACTTAAATTATGAAAACTGATGTTGATTTATCCAAATCATAAGAAGCTCTTTTAGTACTTTTGAAAGTGAAGTATACCGGCCAAGGTTGGGTTTGAGAGCGCTAGCTAGAATGAAGGACCTCGTGATAGGACCCATAACAATGTTGTGTTGTGTACTTGTGTGTCATACCCATGAACGGCCACGTATAGGGTTAGGCGGTTAGCTTACTGGCCTGCTGAGGCCATTTCATATGAGTTTTTGGATGGAAAATGTATACAATTTTATGAATCGGCGAGTGGGAAACATAGTACTTATATAGTATACAAAAACAATAAATAGTCCACAATCACCCACACACACACACACACACACACACACACACATATATATATATATATATATATATATATATATATATATATATGGGTGCGTGGCAAAATGGCAGTGTCGTGTCATGCTCATGTTTGTGTAGAGAATAAATGTGTCAGAGATCTCTCAATTCTAACTCAATCCGTGTAATAATCATGTCGAAATTTTCAATACTAACCCAACCCGTTTAATAATCGTGTCACAGTTGTGTCGACCTGTTTAACTTGTTTGACCAATTTAACTAATTTTTTATTTCAAAATTTACAAAAGAAATCTTTTAAATAAATAAATAATTACTGCAAGAAGAAATTTCAAAACGGATCCATATAAACTTTTATGGTAAATACATATAAAGTAAGGTAAATTGTATATTATCACTTCAATTTCTTAGTTCCATGTTTAATTTGAAATCTCAACCTGAACCTAACCCATTTAATTAAGCGTGTCTGTAAGGATCCGGGATTTTCACCAATCCTTTTGGTTTTCACGGAGTGCGTCCTTATAGAAAATTTGTCAGTTGGGGGCTTAGATAAGTTCAAGGGACCATCGAGTTAGAAAAGCTTTTGAAAAGACTTGAATTGAATAAAAACCATGAAAGAGGTCACAAATCTGCTATCGGCGTTTTATCGAAGGGACAAACCGAAGGGACAATCCGAAAGGACAACCCAATAGCGCGAAAAGTGAACTGATCATGTTTTTAGAAAGACTCCCGCTTATATAAAACATATAAGTACCCAAGAATAAAGGGTTCGGGGGACGAAGGTATGAGGTGGGAAGGTGTTAGGCACCCAACTCGCCCGTTTTATGACGGCCTCTACTAACTCAAGTTTGCTTAATACTTTAAAGACATAATTCCCATGAAAAATCGGATTAACAACCTAGACTTAGTCTATTAATTGGTTCATCACAAGCATCACAACATTTATTTTTAACCCTTATTTAGACATGCATCCGATTGACAAGTTGAGCAGCATAACGACTATACAGACAATATTTAGGAAGCAAAAAAGACGTTATTCTAGCATGATATCTACATTATGACTACTGGAAAATAAACAGTTAAACAATTAATTAATTTATGCCCTCAGGAATTTGTACCTGAACTGTAGGCTATTTGACAAAAATAATAAAGACAGATCTCAAATTTTAGAAGAAAGAGGGAGAAGCTTGGTGTTAATACTCCTGAGAATAGAGGTTGTCAACTGTAGGCTGTGTGTTTTGAACTGAGGGTGAGGGGTTGTTTATATAGGCGTGGAAAAGTAGGGTTGTACGGTCGAATTTGAGCTGAAAAATGAGACGGGCTTAAAGGCAGCGCCGGACAAGGCCACTAGCGGCCCTGGGACATATTCCAGGGCCGCTGACGGCTGTCAGCAGCCAGCTGGATGACGTCATAATGACGTCATATGACGTCATAATGACGTCATATGACGTCATCCAACCTGTTTTTATTTTCCAGGGAATTTTTAGTGTTTCGAAAAATATGAAAAAACCGTTTTGCCCCTTAATCGCAACTTGGCGACCGGGAGTCGGAATGAGGCATGAGACGTGTCGTTGGAAAGCTCTTGAATGGGGCTTCTGAATGGAATGGAATAAAGGAGCGTTTGGAAGGAAAACCTGAGACCTTATCTTAACTATTAAAGCAAAATAAGTTCAATCTTAAAAATTACTTCTTTCATCATCGGGCTTTTGCGGAGAAATCTGAAGACATTTTTTTGGCGTACAAAAGCCCCCACTTTGATCGAGTTTGAGTAAAAGCGAAGATCAAAGTACTCCGAAGGCGACATGCAGGATGCTGATGTGCAAACAGTGTGTGAGAGTGTACAATATGCATGCATATGAAGACAAAGCTGAGTTGGAACACGCTCGTAGTGTGCTAAGATTTCATCCCTGTAAACACAAGAAAAAATGAAAGGTTAATAGTAGCATGATAGAACACCGCTCGTAGATGGTCTAAACGTCTGCTAGGGACCTGTATTCAGAGTGAATGAAAAGTTAGTAATACTTTGAGAATGATCAACATAGAGTGCTTCGACAAACATTGACTAAACACCACTCGGCGGATGTCGAGATTTCGTCCCTCTTCGAGAAATGAAATAGTCAACAAGACAGCGCGATTAAAAATAACGGCTGCAAAATGGTTAGTAACATATGAACAGTTTAAATGCAATAGGTTAAGCAATCATTGACTGAAACATATAAACAAAAAATGGACAGTATAACCGCTTTAAGCAATCATTGACTGAAGCATTTAAAATAACTTAGGCACTCGAGTCGAGAGTCGCCGCTGTGTAGATCCGCGTTTCTGTTTCTGGGACCTGCAAAAATAAATAATTTGGGTGATCTGGGTTGAGGGTCGTCGCCGTGTAGATCCGCGTTTTTGTTTCTAGAACCTACAAAAATAAATAACTCGGGCAATCTGGGTCGAGAATCACCGCTGTGTAGATCCGCGTTTCTGTTTCTAGGACCTACAAAAATAAACGGGTTAATTTTACCTGTAAATGGTTGGTACTGTAAAATGGGCCAACTGTTGAATTTGAATTTGTGGGCCCGAGGGAGCAAATAAAATGGGCCAACTGTTGAATTTGAATTTGTGGGCCCGAGGGCTTTGCTCCCGCGCGTTTGATACTGATATTACTGCAAGATGAACTGTAATAACAAAATCTGGATTGGAAAAAGGGGCCTTGGGTCAGTTTGTGGGGCCCGTGCTGCAGGTTCGCAGGACCGCTAGCGGCGCTGGGCCTTGGTTTGAAGCCGTTAGCGGCTCTGGCCAGCGCCGCTAGGGCTTGAGCTAAATAAAAGGCACTTTGACGCTTTCTCTCTCCTCTTTCGCGCTTTTGCTTCTTCTTCACCGAGCCATTGTCGAGAGCTTTGGTTGAAGTTCCTCCATTATTGAGTGCTTCACTCCACTTGAGGTAAGTTGATTCTTGTCCGTTTTCTTCGGTTTTTGTCTTGAACTTGCTTATTTTTCCACCTAGTTGCTGAATTTTGGGTTGCATTGTTGAATGTGTGCATGTAGCTTGCGAATCTGAAACTTTTAGTTGTAGAGAGAGAAAACTCTATTATGTTCCTATGGCTCCCATAGACAAAGGGAAGCGTCCTATGTGTGATGAGGAGTACGACCGGAGCCTTTTTCGCACCGGGTTGCCTTCTACTCGAGGGCCTCCGACCCATCACGTGGATGGGGCTCGACTGTACTAGGATTCTTTCATTCGGTTAGACTGGAGCCCGCCTGGTGTTTGGAACCGCAGTGTTCTGTTGCCGACAAGATGGAGTCATTTATCTGACCCGGAGCTGGTACGTTTTCTGACTCAACTTTTTTTTGTGTTCAGTATATTTGAATTGAAAATTGGAACTATTAGTGCTTCGGCACACGAATAAATTGGGATTTGTACTGAATTGGTGGTCAGCTGTATAATTTGTGTGAAATTTGTTTTAGCCGTATTGTGTTGTATTGGGTATTGAGAAAATTTTGTTGGTTTGCTAGGGTGTTGGGGTTATGCTGCAGGCCCATGGGACCACTTCACATTGGTCTATGATGTTGGGGACCTTTTCGGAGAGGGCCAGGAATTTGGTACTGGACTCGGGTATCGCTGATTTTTTGACTGTTATCCCTACTTCTCACTTGGGGGATTCTAGGATTGTCCCCCGGGGATTATTGGAGAGGTTTTGGGATTCTACGAACACTTTCCATGCACTTGTGGGAGAGATGTTTCCTACCCCTTATCAGTTTGCTGTGCTGACGGGGTTATCCTTTAGAGGGCGTCGTATTCAGTACGACGCGGGTTATTGGCGACAGAGTGACACTTTGTCGGATCTTTATGGGCATGTATACACCCATTTTGACCAAGATCGGGTTTCTTTGGCGCGGTGTTGGGAGGCTGTTGCTGCGCAGGGGATCACCGAGGAGCAGAGTGCTCGTATTTTCCTGGCGTGTTTGCTGGGGTCGACGATCTTTGCTCAGAAGAAGAGTGTGTGTCAAGTCGGTTTCTTGACATGCTTGGAAGATTTGACCAAGGTGCGTGAGTACAACCTTGGTTGGGCCGCTTACGCTTCTTTGTTGAAGTGGTGCCATCAGGCCTGTAGGCCTAAGGATACGAGTGAGAGGACATCTATTACGGGCCCATGGAGGATACTAGAGGTAGACTATTTTTTTTTTTTGTTTATTCCTCTCTTTTTTTGCCTATGTCTTCAACTAGGGAAATCATCTTTGCTTGTGTGTTTGCTTGTGTGGCAGCTGTGGTTTTTTAAGTATTTTTCAGCCTTCGGTCCTCATCGTCTCGGCTTGAGGATGTTCCCTTTAGGTTCACGATGGGTCGGTAGGGATGCCCATCCATTTACTTCTCTGGAGCATTTCCGGGCTACCTTTGAGAGCCATGCTGTGTCCACGGTAGGTTGCTTGTCGACTTGTGCGTTCTTTTTGTCCATTTGTGTGAATGAATTTTGACTTGGTAATCTGCAGGTGTTGTGGTCTGCCTTTGACGAGGTTCTTGGGGTTCCTCCCAATATTACCCTAGAGTCTTTCAGGGTATCTTCTCTACGAGTGGTCTTCGAGGGGCCATTCAGCTTTGTATGGTATCTGGGGGATCGCTTGACTCGGTTGGTCTATCCCTCCCTGGGTACTCATCTGGTTCCGGAGGATCCTCCTTTGGCCATATTTTACCTGCTTGGCTTGAGTGTGCGGGACTTGGTGGTCGTGATCCCTGGTAGGGCGGCGCAGGAGTTTATTGTGCAAGAGGTCGTCGGTTTAGATCAGACTGCCATGTATCTGGCCTATTGCTTGGATCGCTTGATGCCGGACCTTACTTCTGAGGTAAGAAACTTGTCTGCATCTTTAAATTGTGTGTCCAATATACTGACTTTTTGTGTCCTGCAGGCGGATCGTCTAGCTCTTCCGGGCCCTAGGAGGTCTCGTTCTAAAACTTCTCGGGGTCAGCCCCCAAGTGTGACCTTGCCAACCAACAAGGTGAGGTATTTTGGAGAGAGTAGGGGACGCATAGTGGAGGAGTTCCCTCTCGATATTGCTGATGGAGAGGCGATGGAGGGCCTGCCCTTGCCTGATGGTTGCACGGGGGTGAGAAATCCTCTCTGTCTTTCTTTTATACTTGTGTTTGTTTTTGAGTGTTTGACTCTATTTTGTGGCTCTCTCTCTCTTTTGTAGTTGAACCGGGAGCAAACCTCTCAAGTCTTCAAGCTCATTCACCTGTTGAAGAAAGGCTATGGTCGGGCGATGGGCAAGGGGAAGAGTTCTCGGTCTAAGACTATTGATGTAAGTAAATTTTCTTCTCCCTTTGTTTGTTTTAGCTAAGTGAAGTGCTTAACTTAAAATTTTCGATCATCTGCAGATGTCTCAGTCTTCATCTTCGGTAGGACCACGCCACTCTTCTTCAGCGAGGGCTTCTTCAGTGAGCAGACCATCTATTGCTTATTCTCCTCCTGTGGTGGTGAACGGGCCTCCTGTTGATGTGGCGCCCGGACCTTCTGTCCCGTACATTCAGGAGATGTTCTCTCCGGCTGATTTCCGGCCTTCCTTTGATAGGATGCTTGCTGCTACACCCTTGGCTGGAGATTGGGCGAACGCCCCTAGATGGGATATGTCATATGCTGGGCCTTGTCATCAGGATACTGCTATGGATTTTGCTAGTCAGGCCACAACGAACTTATTTGCCTCGTGGTTTTCGGCAGGTACCCCTATGCGGGCCCCGGCGTGTGATGGACAGGACATGAGGCCTGGGAACAGTAGGCCCATATACAGCTCTTCTTTCCCTTATTCGACCGAAAACTACGGTCAAGGGCCGTCTGTTGATGATGAGGTCGAAAGTGACGATTCCAGTGGAACAATGTTGGGCCACCTTTGTAAACATTTTGAATTTCGAACTCCTGTTTTCGGTGTAACACATACCCACATTTTTTTTGATATGCATGAACATGTTATGATGACTCAATTATGCCCGTCTGATCTACTTTATGCAATGTGTTGTGCAGTAGAACAAAGTTATAAATTTAGGGAATAGTAAAAAAAAAGAAAAAAGGTAAAAAAATTGCAAGTAAAACGCAAAATTTATACATATTACACCCCCTAAAATAACTAGAAAAAAATTAAAAAAAAGAAAAGAAATGAAAAAGATAAATCTAAGAGAGTCTCGGGCTTTGTAATTCCGCGCGGGTGTTAAAAACTAGGCTGAAATCGGGTCGTCTGGATCAGAACATGCGAACTGGAGCAAAAAGAAATTCTACTGGGCCAGGGGCCCTTTTTTTGTGGATTTTTTGCTTTTTCGGCCCGCGTTCTTGCCTATAAATAGGATATTCGGGGTGCTTGATATTGTACCACTTTTTGTATCCTTTAGCTCTCCCAAACTTCTCCAATTTTCTGCCATGGTGAAATCCTTTGAAGATTTGTTCGATGCTTGGTGTAAAAATCTGACCGTAGAAGATAAACTTGAACTAGCCCCGTTTCATGTTTCTACCTTGCTAAACTTAAAACCAACCAAAATACTGTGGCCCTTTCTTCGGTCTGCTTTGAATTATTGGGATCCTGACTTGCATGTTTTCTGATTTGGTAATTCTGAATTGTGCCCCTTGGTTGAGGAATTTGCTGCGATCACTAATAATCCTGATGTTCTTCCCCCAGCTGTGCCTTATGTGTGAGATGGTTTTAGGGACCTATACAAAAAATCCTTGGGCTTGTCATCTGCAGAAGCTAAAAACATGGTGCTTGGTGCTGATGTGGACTTGGTTCAACTTTGCAAAAATTCACTATTTTTTCTGAAAAAGGTGCCATATTCAAGCGTTGCCGTCGACAGGCTTTTGTACTGTGCCTGTTAAACCGCCTGTTGTTCGTTAATGCAGAATCTTCCAACATGGGTAAAGCCTCGTTGCTGCGAGTGGTTAATCAAATGGTCGAAGGCCATTCTCCCTTACATCTGGTCATAGGAGAAACCATCATTGGGCTTGACAGGTTGAAAACATCTCCTAACCAAGCTTTTTCGGGCAGCCCCCTGCTGCTTCAAATCTGGTTATGCGAGCATCTGAGGTTGATAGAGTCGCCGGATAATCTGATTATCCGTGTTCCTCGGACTTGGTCAAAGAAGACTTATACTGCTGCTAGCTTTCTGGTGAGGAAAAGGCTATATTCTGAAAAGTCCATTGCTGAATGGGATGCCTTTTTCAAGGCGGGACCTATCATTCGTTGGCATGTGCCCTGGTGGAGCTTGACTTCTTTAGTGGCTTGTGACGACTTGATCCTTCATACTACCATAATGGGTCTGTACAGGACCACTTTCTTCTTTCCTTCTAGGGTCATGAGGCAATATGGTTTGAAGCAGGTGATTCCTCGTCAGGAGACTACGAGACCAAATGTCGTAGCCTTAACCACTGAATTTGCTGCAGAGTGGGGAAAGTATTGGCGTAGCCGGCATCGCTGGGCTGTACCTCAGATGATTGCCCCAACTCAGGTTTTTGAAACCTATCTGAACTGGCTTTCCTGCAGCGATGGAGAAGCGAGACGAGCCCTTCGTCATGAGGAGTGGGACCAACTAAAGCCTATGTATGACTCACAAACAAGAGGCAAGAAAAGGAAGGAAATGTCTCGTATGGGAGACTACCATGTACTGAAAAGAGGCAAGCCCCCAGCTCAAGGAAGCGATCACAAGTCGTCCTCAAGCCATGGTCCTTCAAAGAAGAACTCTTCAACGACGCCTTCTAAAGGGGAGAAGGATTAAAGTAGTTTTCTAGGAAAGCAAGTCTAGTTTTCAAAAGAAATAATTATAGGAATTTTTTTAGCTTAAACCCTCATAGTTGCATTATTTCCTTAGGAAGTTTTAATTTTTGCAATGTAAGCTTATTCGTTCAGTTTGAATAAAGATTATCCTTTTTGAATGAGTTGAATGGAATTTGTTGATTGATTTTGGCCGGGTCCCTTTGAAAGGGTTACCTACGTATCCAGTGTGGAATCAGGCCAGCGTAGTTCGTTCAAATACTGTTCATCTTTTTTTTTTTTTTTTTTTTTTTGTAGACGTAACACTTTTTCAATTGATCCATGTTGGTGAGCTGGCTGAACTCGATGTCATCAATATCCATGAGTCTGACGGCGCCTCCTGATAAGATGTCTTTGATGATGAATGGTCCGGACCAATTTGGTCGAAACTTGCCTCTGGGGTCGGTTACTGGAGCTCGTAATTCTTTCCAAACTAAGTCCCCTTCCTTTAAGTTTCGAGGTCGAACCTTTTTGTTGAACGCTCTTTCCATGCGTTGTTGATACATGTGGGAATGGTCCAGGGCCCGTAGGCGTCTTTCTTCTGTGAACATGAGCTCTTCAAAGCGGGCTTGTAACCATTGGGTTTCAGGGATGTCTCCTTCTAAGGCTATGCACATGGATGATAGTTGGACTTCTATGGGTATAACTGTTTCCATTCCATAGACTAGAGGATCTTATGGATGCCCTATACCCCCAAAGGGCAAATGAGAGTTTGATGGGCCAATCTTTGTAGTTCTCTATCATCTTTTCAATGATAGTCTTGAGGTTTTTGTTGACGGCCTCTACTGCGCCATTGGTTTGGGGACGGTAAGGGGATGATTTGTGGTGCTGGATTTTGTTGCTTTAAGAAGGGTGACCGTTTCGGCCTTGAAATGGGATCCATGGTCACTTATGATTTCATGTGGAACACCGTATCGGCAAATGATGTTGTTCCTTATGAATTTGGACACTTGTTTGGAGGTAAGGACGGTATAGGACTGGGCTTCAACCCACTTGGTAAAATAGTCTATGACCACTAGGATGTATTCATGTCCTCCCGAGCCCTTTGGGGTGATCTTTCCAATGATGTCTATTCCCCATGCAGAAAATGGCCAAGGAGAGGTGAAGTTGTGGAGCATCAAGGGTGGCATATGATGTAGGTTGGCATATATCTGACACTTCTTACACTTCTTAACGTAGTCGTAACAATCCTTTTCCATAGTAGTCCTGTAATATCCCAGTCGTAGGACCTTCTTGGAGAGCATTCAACCATTCATGTGTGGTCCACACACCCCATTGTGTACCTCGTCCATGATCTCTACAGCTTCTTCGGCGTTCACGCATCTGAGATTTACCCCATTGTGGGATTTCTTGTACAGAACCTCCTTGTATTCTATGTATTGCGCCGCTAAGAGACGGATGGCCCGTTGAGCTCTTAGTGGGGCATCTTGAGGGTACACTCCTTTGGTGATATAGTTGAAGACGTCTTGGTACCAAGGATCTTCTTCGATTGGAGCCAATGCCATTTCCGTGTCGAGATTGTTGCAAAGGCTGGTTTGCTTCTTCTTTGTATACAAACGGGCATCATGCTAACGGGATCGGGTATGATAATCAAAGATTCTAGTTTGGATAGAGCATCCGCGAATTGGTTGTCCTCTCATGGGAGGTATGTGAAGGCTACCTCTTCAAAGTTGTCCAGTACTTTATCCAAAAATTCCTGGTAGAGTGTCAGGCTTTCACTGTGAACTTTCCATTTCTTAGAAACCTGATTGATGATCAGTAAGGAATCCCCATAGACATTGAGTAGTCTGATACCCAGGCCTACTGCTGCTTGGAGACCGATGATACATGCTTCATATTCGGCTGCGTTATTGGTGACCGGAAAGTCCAACTTTACCAAGATGGGCGTATGAGCTTCGTCTGGGGATACTAGAGGTACTCCTGCGCCGTAACCCTTTTGGTTGGATGCTCCGTCGAAATACATTTTCCATCAATTTTCCTCGATTAGGGCTACGTCTTCGTCAGGAAAATCATATTGTTCGTCTTCCTTGGCCGTGTGAGTGGGGTGCTCCGCCAAGTATTCTGAAACTGCATGTCCCTTGATGGTCTTTGTGGGATCAACCTAAAGATCAAATTCAGACAACAACACAGTCCACCTTGCAATCCTTCCGCTTAAGACTTGTTTCTCGAAGATGTATTTGAGGGGGTTCATCCTTGGCCTTACTAGTACGGGATGGTTGAGCATGTAGTGTCTGAGCTTCTTAGTGGCCCAAACTAGTGCTAAGCAGGTCTTCTCAAGGCTTGAGTACCGGGTTTCGTAGTCGATGAACTTTTTGCTTTGGTTGTATATAGCTCGCTCCTGATCTTCTGCGTTCTGGGCTAGCATAGCCCCCATGGCGGTGTCGGTCACTGTCAAATAAAGGATCAAAGGCAGCCCTTGCTTGGGAGGAGCAAGAATTGGTGGATTGGCTAGATAATCCTTAATTTTGTCGAACGCCTCTTGACACTGGTCGTCCCATTCAATCTTGACCCCTTTCTTCAGCTTCTTGAATATGGTTTCACATGTTATAGTGAAATTTGATATAAACCGACTTATGTATTGGAGTCGGCCGAGAAACCCCCTAATTTCTGTTTCATTTTTGGGCGGTGGCATCTCAACTATGGCTTTGATCTTTGATGGATCAATTTCAATTCCTCTTTGACTGACTACATAACCTAACAACTTTCCTGATGTGACTCCGAATGCACACTTTTGAGGGTTTAGTCGGAAGTTGTATTTGCGGAGTCTTTCAAAGAACTTGTGAATTGCTTGAACATGACCGTCTCGATGCCTTGATTTCACAATCATATCGTCCACATAGACCTCAGCTTCTTTGTGCATCATTTCATGTAATAAGGGCGTAGCAGTCCTTTGGTAGGTTGCGCCTGCATTGTTTAATCCAAATGGCACGACTCTGTAGCAATAAGTTCCCCATGGAGTTATGAACGTTGTCTTGCTCATGTCTTCTTCAGCCATCTGAACCTGATTATACCCTGCGTAGCCATCCATAAATGACAATAGGGCGTATTCAGATGTATTATCTACCAGGAGATCAATGTGAGGCAAAGGGAAATCATCTTTCAGGTTGGCTTTGTTGAGATCTCTGAAATTGACACACATTCGGACCCGACCGTCTTTCTTTGGTACTGGAACCACATTGGCGATCCATTCGGGGTAATCGGATACCACAATAAACCCAGCAGCAAGCTGTTTTTGTACTTCCTCCTTTATTTTCAAGGCCCACTCTGGTCGGAGACGTCGTAATTTCTGCTTAACCGGTTTAGCATCTCGGTATAAAGGGATTTTGTGCTCGGCTATGCTCCTTTCAATTCCTGGCATGTCTTTATAGGACCCGGCTAAGACATCTGTGTATTGCTTTAAGAGTTCAACAAATTGCTCACGTTCTTGTGCAGTTAAGGATAATCCAATTCTTACTTCACGAGGTTCGCCTTCATTGCTTAAATTAATTAATTCTGTTTTCTCCACAATAGAGGTCTTTTGTTCATGATTATTTACTGCTTTTAGCAGCTTTTTGGGCAACTCATTTTCATCATTGGGTTTATCAACAGCTAAACAAGGCAGCGAATAAGAAGAAAGATTTTTCATTTTATTGACATTGGAATTAAAAACAACAAGAAACGGGTCTAAACCTCCCTTCATATTGACACTAGACTTAGAAAAAGTAGAGGGGACACTTCCCAATCTTGACTCATACCTAGGACCTATGCTAGACACTGACTCTGACTGAGACTCGGAATCAGACTCTTCCATCATTGGTCCTTCTCTAGTGGATATCGTGACCTCTCGTCCGTTCGGGCCGGTCCAGCTTACTTCTTTGCGCCACCCCTTTGTAATGTCTTCAGTAGTATATATTAGGTCCGCAGGGTTGAAATTGCGATCATTGAGAGCCATCACTTCTTCGTCAACCTCAGGAGCTTCGACCATTCTGCTTTCTCGACCGAACAAGAGGCCCAATAGCTGGTTACCTGGTGCTTTGGTCCAATCTTGACTTGCGGGCTCAAAGGGGTGTTGTGGCTCCTCCCCCAACTGATTGCAGTCTCGGAATATTTCAAAACCTAGATGTGTGATCTTGGTTTCTTCATCATAGTACGGCTCTGGGAAGCCGTGGTACGGGCAGTAGTCTCCTTCCGTGATGAACTGACCATTTAGGGTGTGGCTATAAGGTGAGATGACACGTTTCCCCTTGAATTGTTTCCCTTGCTTCAGACCTTGGTCTCGGATTTCTTTGTCAGTAGGCTCGTATCCGAGTCCGAAAGAGTTATTTTTGGGCTCAAATTTGAAAGTAGTGGGCCCTTGTCCATTTCTTCCCAACCCATACCGGGTATGTATCCTTGCTTTTTGAGGAAACCATTAACATGAGGGTTTGAGTGTGGTATGAAGGGTGCTTGATCCATTTCAAGCACATTAACTTCGAGATGCGGTTCATACCTTCGTACTTTGATCTTGAATACATGGGATTTTGGGGGAGAGACCGTCTCGGAGTTGATAATAGATTGGATGTCGTACTTCAAACGATAACATTGTTTCGTGAGATGGCCAAAGCATCTGTGGTATTGGCAATAGAGGTAATGATCTTCCTCTTCTACCCACACCCCTTCTAAGAACTGTAAATCCCTGCGGCGAAGTAGAGCAGTCATGACGTCATAAATCAGCAATGCCAGAGGTGTAAACTCACGGATGGGGATGCTTGGTCTCTCTATTGACAACCAGTGATACGCAAGCCACATTGTTCCCTCATCAATAAAGGTTTGGATTCTGTTCCTCAAATCCCCGCAGTCATTGGTGTGATGTCCGCAGGCTCGACAGTACTCGCAATAAACACTTGGATTTTCATTTTCTTGGACGAGCTCATATGTTGGTCCTACTGGGTTTATATAGCCATATGCTCTCATTTGTTGAAAAATGCGTTCGGACCAGTTTGTTCCCTTCTAGGAACTTAATTCTCCTTTCCAATTCAACAACTATTTTCTGCAGCTCTTTAATCTCTGAGTGATAGATCATCACATATTGAGTTAGGTGCTCAATATTTTCTTGCGATTCAGTAATAGCTTGGATTGGCTTGTTTGCGCTTCTATACCTGATGAGGCGGGGTGTCTCGTCTGGATCAAGGCCTGCTTGGATTTTGGCCTCTCGGAAAGATCGATCCAATTGTTCTTCCAAATCAAGGGATTCATCTTGAGTATCTAGCACTGATTCTCTCAAAGTTTCACGAACTGGATAGGTGGTTGTCACAAAATGAGTCTTGATTCTCTTAGCATTCTGACCCATTTCTGACCATGGCGTGAGAGGAGATTCTTCCTGTGTATCTTCACTTGAGGATCGCTTGATGGATTTTGGCATGATCTGAATGAATAAATGACCACTTAGAATCAAAAGAAACCACGAGACTCTCATCTAATGAAAAATTGACCCGCACATAGAAAACACATTGTCCTAAAAGAAAGTCTTTAAGCCTAAATGCCCAAATATTTTCCTAATATCCAAGGAAAATAAAGTCAATGAACGAAAATTAGAAAATTAGAAAAAGATGACTATCCTAATTTTATTTTCCTAGACTCAAAGAAAATGAAAAATGGGATAAAATAAAACAAAAAGAAATTTCGGTCCTTTCTCTTTTTTTTATATTTTTTTCAACTTTTTCGGCATTTTTTGGTTTTGCCGTTTTTTTTTTTTGTTTTTCGATTTTTTTTTTTATTTATTTTTTGGACCGAATCTGAATTACATCAAAAGAAAAAAGAAAATACATAAATAAGAAAAGGGGAAGGGAAAATTGAAAGACTGACTCTACTCTTTTTTTTTTTTTTACTAAAAAAATCCTAGAAATTGTCCATGACTTTTTAGAATAAATCATTGGGAAAATGATGAGTGTTCATTGAATTTGAATTCTCGCACCATCTTTGGGCACTAGGAACTAGCGAAATATAAAAGAAAATACTCCTACCATGTAGGTACATGTTGGCACATAATCACGTAATTCATGCATTCAAGCAAGCATTATAACGATGCAATTTATAGGCAAACATGCGATCAGACGGACATTAGAACGACACATGCACAACAAGCAAGCGGATGCACGAATGTGGGTTAGAGGCTTTTGGCTCCTGTGAGGTTACCACGACAAATTACAACTTCCGTTTGGCGGATGGTCGACTCATTGATTGTAATTCTTTTCTTCAACAAAGGATTGATGAGTCATGGGTGAGGAAGCGTCGATTTGCACGATAGGACAACCGTATATTCCTTTAGATATACGCGTTGTCTACGAGTTGCGACACAAACTTCCTCGAGGGTCAATAAGGGTCAAAAGGTTGTGCAAAGGCACATGCAAATGATGCAAAATATGTGGAACATGTTATTAAACAATTAAGCAAACTTGACTTTCGAGTCTCACCCTCTTAAATAAGTCCCCAGTGAAGTCGCCACTGTAAGGACCCGGGATTTTCACCAATCCTTTTGGTTTTCATGAAGTGCGTCCTTATAGAAAATTTGTCAGTTGGGGGCTTAGATAAGTTCAAGGTACCATCGAGTTAGAAAATACTTGAATTGAATAAAAACCATGAAAGAGGTCACAAATCTGCTATCGGCGTTTTATCGAAGGGACAAACCGAAGGGACAATCCGAAAGGACAACCCAATAGCGCGAAAAGTGAACTGATCATGTGTTTAGAAAGACTCCCGCTTATATAAAACATATAAGTACCCAAGAATAAAGGGTTCGGGGGCGAAGGTACGAGGTGGGAAGGTGTTAGGCACCCAACTCGCCCGTTTTATGATGGCCTCTACTAACTCAAGTTTGCTTAATAATTTAAAGACATAATTCCCATGCAAAACCGGATTAACAACCTAGACTTAGACTATTAATTGGTTCATCACAAGCATCACAACATTTATTTTTAACTCTTATTTAGACATGCATCTGATTGACAAGTTGAGCAGCATAACAACTATACATACAGTATTTAGGAAGCAAAAAAGACATTATTCTAGCATGATATCTGCTGGAAAATACACAGTTAAGCAATTAATTTAATTTGAGACCTCAGGAATTTGTACCTGAACTGTAGGCTATATTTGACAAAAATAATAAAGATAGATCTCAAATTTTAGAAGAAAGAGGGAGAAGCTCAGTGTTAATACTCCTGAGAATAGAGGTTGCCAACTGTAGGCTGTGTATTTTGAACTGAAGGTGAGGGGTTATTTATAATTAGGCGTGGAAAAGTAGGGTTGTACGATCGAATTTGAGCTGAAAAATGAGATGGGCTTGAAAAATGAGCCGGCCCGAAGGAAAAGGCAGCGCCGCTAGCGGCCCTGGAACATATTCCAGGGCCACTGACAGCTGTCAGTAGCCAGCTGGATGACGTCATCCAGCCTGTTTTTATTTTTCGGGGAATTTTTAGTGTTCTGAAAAATATGAAAAGACCGTTTTACCCCTAAACGGTAAAAAACGATTTTACCCCTTAATCGCAACTTGGCGAGCGGGAGTCGGAATGAGGCATGAGATGTGTCGTTGGAAAGCTCTTGAACGGGGCTTCTGAATGGAATGGAATAAAGGAGCGTTTGGAAGGAAAACCTGAGACCTTATTTTAACTATTAAAGCAAAATAGCAGTTGAAGCTTAAAAATTACTCCTTTCATCATCGGGCTTTTGCGGAGAAATTTGAAGACGCTTTTTTGGCGTCTACAGTGTCAACCGTGTTCGACCCATTTAACTACACGTGTCGAAAACCCTTGACACTAATCCACTACTTTCGTGTCAGATTCATGTCGTGTTGTCGTGTTGTGTCAACTTTTGCCAACCCTACATATATGATCAAGTAGCCACTTAGGTTTTACCATGACTGTCGTAATATCAAGAAGGCTTTTGTGTCAGACTGTCGCATGTTAGGTGAAAAAAAAACCCGCATATGAGACGATTTCTCCATGAGACTCGCATTACACCTTGAACAATAAAGTCTCACTTTAGGAATGAAAGGTAACAAACGATGATATTATATTTTGAATAAAAAGTGTTACTTTTAATTATATTACATAAAAAAATCCTACACAAGACTTTCTGTTTATTTTGAACGGTGCATATATACGATAATAACAATGCAGAAAGGTTCCACGCACATGTACAAATTGTCTATCATTCTTCTTCTCCCTTCTCATCTAATAAAGTCACAAGAAAGTTCTATATATTCTTGTCCAAAACCCATTTACAGATTTACTTCATTGTTTAATTCCCTCAATCTATAGATATAAAAAGAAAATTGAATCATTGCAATAGGAAAGAGAAAAATTAAACTGTTGTACTTCATTCAATCTACTAAACTAGAATTTGACAATGGCAGCACAAAGAAATAATACTCGTTTCACATATTTAAAGACGCAAGCGGGACCAATTATTTTAAAAGGAAAACAATCCTTATTACTAATACTCTTCATAGAAAAATATTAGTAAAACAATAATAATCCTCAAGAAATAAATCCTTAATTAATTATTAATTACACCACACCAATAAGTTTGAATTTCAGAAAGTCAAAAATCATAGAATAAGAAATTAAACTAACATTTTGGTGTACCATTTAATTTAGTACTAGCTAGCTACACTTAAAGAAGGTGATAATATGAAACTTGCATGCATGTCCCCATGCAAATTACTTTAACAACCCAATAATATTCTTCTCTAGGCAGATATTGAACGAGGTTTGATCTTAGCTCTCAAAGTATTCTTCATTATCACAGTAAACTCTGATTTTTCACTAAAATCAACTTTATTATTACTCCCTTCAGGATATAAACTCCACTCAAACTCTTGCACCATTCTTGCAATCATCAAATAGACATGGATTGTTGCCATTGTAAGACCCGGGCAAACCCGACGACCCGCCCCGAATGGTATCATTTTGATCTCCTTCACCCCGGTTATATCGGCTTCTTCACGACCCGACATGAACCGATCCGGGTCGAATTTCTTTGGGTCGGACCATAGCTTCGGGTCCTCGGATATACCCGGGAGAAATAACTCCACGTTGCAGTCGGTCGGGATGTCGTAACCCGCTAGTGTGGCGGGTTCGGTTACGGCATGGGTTAGTGAGAAATAAGTGGGCGGGTGCTTACGTAGGAGCTCCTTAACAAAAGCATGCAAGTAAGGTAAATTTTCCAAGTCCTTCTCTTGAACGGGCCGTGGCCCGACAGCTGCCCGAATCTCGTCGTAAATCCGGGCCTGCATTGTCGGGCTCTCGATGAGCCGGCCCACGGCCCACTCGATAGCGGTAGCAGTAGTATCCGTTCCCCCATTGATAAACTCCGAACACAACGTCACGATCTCCGGGTCAGTAGGGCCCGACTTACCCGTCCGACCCTCGACCCGGAGATCAAAGATAGTGTCGAGATACGAAAACGGAGCCGCTTTCGGATCAGACCCGGGCCTGGCCCGAAGAATGGCCCGACGTTTTTCAATAAAAGGAACAAGCATCTCAATCTGTTTTTTCCTCACTTGCATGGCTTGTTTCCAATGCTTAGAGAAAAACGGGCTAAGAACCGGGAGAAAATCGTCTATGCGCGGGTCCAGCGTAATAAGAACCATCTTCATCATATGATCCATTTTCTCAATAGTTTCCTCACTCATTTCAACACCAAAACACATTGACAAAAGAATGCAAAAAACAGCAAATCTTGCATTTTTAAGCACAAAAACAGCACCATCATTATCTTTAGCCTCAGAGGTAATCCTTTCAACAAGCTTATTCATAGCAACATCTCTCACATCCTTAAACTCTTTAAGCCTAGTAACACTCAACCCATTTTGGACCATGTTTTTCCTTAAGGCCCGCCACACGGGTCCGTAAACAGCTGCATTAACAGTAAACTTATTGCAGCTGAATACGCCCCGTGTGGGGTTTTCGCGGGGCCGGCTGGCGAAGACCTGAGATTTTTCAATGAGGGCCTCGTGAACCAGCTCGGCCCCGCTTAAAATTATCATAGTACGAGACCCCATCTTGAGAGTCAAAATGGGGCCGTAAATTGGGATTAGCTCCCTTACGTACTCGAAAAAGGGTTTCCCGGAGTTGGCCACCTGGAATAAGTTCCCCACCACGGGCCAGCCCGGCGGGCCTGGAGGTAGGCGGAGCGAGGAGGGCTTATTCTTTATTGTCCTCTTTGAGAGGAGGAAGATTAAGCTAGAGATAACCAAGGCTAGTGAGATGAAAATGAGGTGGTCGTATGATGAGAAATTAGATGAAGAAGTGGTCACAAAGTTGTCCATTTTTTTTGGTATAGTGTAAGGGAGAGAGTGAGGAGTGTTGAAATGTTGTTGTAAAGAGTGGGAAAGGGAGATGGGGGGTATAAGAAATGCATGAAGCTGTAAATTGCAGGTGGGTTTTTAATTGAAGTGTCATTCATATCAATGACTTGACAATGCTGTCCAACGCTATTAGTGTGGCTGGTTAAATGCCTCTGTATGTATGTCAGTATGTGTATATCTGCAATTGCTGGCATTCGATGTTTTTTGCCTTTTTGGATGAAAATCAAGGGGCGAAAAAAGGGAAGGGGGGGGGGGGGGGGAATTATCAATTGCGGTGGGTTTTTAATGAATGTTAGATATTCGGTACTTTCCTTGCTGAAGGTTTTTGAATAAGAGTGCATGCATTTTACTCTGTTTGTTTCCGAACACATAGAGCAGGTC
Organism: Tetragonia tetragonoides; assembly: GCA_038025085.1. Lineage (NCBI taxonomy): Eukaryota > Viridiplantae > Streptophyta > Magnoliopsida > Caryophyllales > Aizoaceae > Tetragonia > Tetragonia tetragonoides. The sequence goes on from CM076150.1 coordinate 20,624,073, forward strand.
TTGTATAGTACTCCCTCCGTCCCATAATATAAGTTGTTTAAGGTTTTTGCACACTAATTAAGAAAGTTATTAAATAGTCTCAATTCTATCAAAAATAATTAAACTAGACTAGTTTACCTCTTGACTTTGTATTTAGCAAAAAAGTGAATATTTAATGAGGTAATGTGAAATAAGGGTAGAATTGGCTAACAATAATAAATATTTTGTTGGAACTCTAAAACAACTTATAATATGGGACAAAATCAAATTTCTAGAACGACTTATATTGTGGGACGGAGGGAGTACCAATTTATAGAAAATGGGGTTATTATTCAGGAACGTAATAAGCATTGACCTTTCACTAAAAATAATCTCATCTCATCGAAAGTTATGAAAAAATTGTCTTATGCAAGTTTTTGTTGGGTAGATATAGTAGATGCGTCGGAGTGAGCGCAACCGAGTTACCCACAGCTTATTGCACTATGCAGAATTGAAATTGGATCCACATGTTCCTTTTATTATAGGAATTGGAATTGGAATTATCTTAGGAATGGAATTAGATCCACCGGATACTCATCGATTCCTGGGTACCCAAGTTCACATTAAATCCAAATTTTACTATTTTTAAATCAAATAAATATTATTTTAATAATAAAAATATCAATTATATAATTACACTAACAAATATTTAATTAGTTTTCAAAAATACCGCAAGCATAAGTCAAATATTGCAATCAAAATACATAACAATATTGTAAATAAAAATTTAAATAACGTATACAATCATTTAATATTAATATTACAAATACAATCACTAAAAATATTAAATTACAAATACAATTTTGTAGACCACTAAACTTACTAGAAAATCACTATTCTTTATTTCTAACAAAGGAAAAATCCTTACACATTTTTTTACACTGGGTATCCAACCCGTTTCGACTCCCAAAATTCGATCAAGAATTGGAATTGAAATTGGTTGGTACCAATTTCAATTTTTGGAGTTGAAATTGGAATTGATTAGACCAATTTCGATTACCGAATCACCGATTTTAAACCAATTCCGATTCCGATACTGCGTACCCGAAATCTCTCACCATAGATGCGTGTACATTATCTTACAATATGGCCTACATGGGTGCTTATTTCTTATCTTTAAGATATGGATGGAGTACAGTACTAGGAGTAGGGAGTATTTAATACAAGCCCTTTTTCTGCATGATTTATTTTAACTCCCGTGATTGTTGTTACTCTGTTTTTAATTTACTGTGTATGCCTATATAGGGGCTTATTTCTTATCTTTAATTTACACGTTTAGAGTTGGGACTTGGATAGGTTGTATGGACAAATATATGAACACCAACACCGTTATAACGATATAGACACAAGAAAGAGTCATTCAAAATGGAAAAGAACAAGAAGTCTAATATGTGTCTTAACCTTATGTCGTGTCCGAGTGTCAAATACGTGATAAGACACCTAACCAAGGTGTCTGCAAATTACAGGTCATTAATTAGGTTGACACATTTATTATGAATTTCTACTTCATCAAATTCTCTTATAAGTTGGACTTATATATACAACTGAAAGTATCATTTTTTTCATATGCTCATCAGCTGTCGTATAGCTAGAATAAAAAATTAATAATCTTTGCATCAAAATTTGATTTAGAAATCGTATGAACCTTTATTTTTATTGGTGGTGGCATCTAGAACAATGATTATTGAATTTCAATATATGGGATTATTCCATCCAACTGTAGAGGATTGTGTTCCTTGTAGGATGGCATTCAGCGGTAGTGCATGTTGGAAGGTGGGAGTGCTTTTATGTTCTCTCGACGCAGTTGATAATACAATAGATTTTATGTTTTACTTTGTGTGTTATTTTCAGTTTATTTAATATTTTTTATGTATTTGATATATTAGATTTTAAATAATAATACTTGACAAAATCACAGTTGACCAAGATATATTTAAGATGGGGAGTGAACACAGATTGAATTAGAGGATCCCGCCCATTGAGTTTATAAAGTCCATGATCACTAGAGGAAAAGTTTGGAGAATAACAAAGTTTGGGGTAAAAATGATGGAAGGATATATGTGGATCATGGGTGTGTGTGCTCTTAAGTTGTTCTAAACATGGATGGAGTACTGTAACACGGTCCACAGAATCAAGGCCGGTGTGAAAAGTACATGCCTACTTTGCAGGACAAAGCAGGCGGACTTGATCTTAAAGGGGGTCGTTGAGACGATAATGTTTATAGTTTCTTTAACTTATTTCATCCATCCATTAAATAATTTCTCTTCTTAATCTTATGTTATCGGCCTCTATATATGTTGAGTGTGGGGGCCACAATAACGAAATACAAATATGCAACAGACAATATTTTCCATCCTTTCGTATGCATGAGGGCTTGGGTGGCCATTTGGCCTACGCAGACCCTCGGAGCCTTCGCCCGTGCCACCTTGTTTATTTTGCAGAGACAAAATTAAAAATAAAATTTAGAGATGTTTTTTTCTTTTTTTCTTTTTTTTTTTGGTATGACAGTGGTAGTTGCATGTTGTTGGAATAATGCGTATGATTTGTACTCTACACTCTACAGCTCCATGATTATTTGATTATGATTGTGAGGATGAAAATGCTATAAGATGTTTTGTCTTGCTGTGTTAAATTTTGATTGTCGAAATATTAAGGCTCCTTATCGGAGCGCTTTGACATCAAAGAGTTGGGTTTGCTTCATGTGTCCCACCATGCATAATGATTAATTAAAGGTTTTGCTCTAATGCTAGAAATTTAGAAACAGAAATTTCATTTGGTTTATCTTCTGAGGAACCATAAGATGATGCAATAAGTCATGAATATGATATATTATTTGTGAGAATAGGGGTGCTAATGCATCTTCACTCTGAGGCTGTAATTTGCACCTTTCAATCAGAGTAGTACACATACGTATTTGCAAGGAAAATTGACTTTCTTTTTCTGATTTTTTCTATTACAAGTGCTTGGGTGTCCTAATCTGATTGGGAGGTGTAAATTGTAGCCTCAGGGTAAGGCTGCACATATCACCCCTCGAGATGAGAATGATGGTATGAAGAAACTTGAAGTTCACTTTCACAAGTGTGTTGTATTAGTAGTCGAGTATGTTCTTTTACAGTTACTCAATAAGTCAATTTAATTTAGTTCAGTTCAGTTCAATTTAATGATTTACTTTTTCTCTCACATATAGCTATTTAGTTCGGTTTGGTTCAGTAAAACAGAAGACACGTTCTCTACCTTAGTACTCCCTCCGTCCCATAAAATCCTAAACATTTACTTTTTCACGGTCTTCAAGACACTACTTTGACCGGAAATAACTACAATTATTTGAGTATAAAAACTATAAAGATATGATTTTGTGAAAGTATTTTTAAAAATGAATCTAACAAAAGTATTTCCATATTGTGAATCTTAATACATTTTCATAAATTAATGGTGAAAGTTTGTTAAGTTTGACCTTCAAAAAGTAAATATTTAGGATTTTATGCGACAGAGAGAGTACTAATTAACTCATTGTTATTGAAAGATTTTAAATGCCTTAATTTATGTTTTCTTGGGCCACTGCAGTATTGGAAATGGCCCTCTATAACAAAACATGGGGGAAACAAGTTTTGATAGATAAATGAAAGCTGACGTGAAATCATTGTTCTAAATTGTAGTTTTATTGAAGAGTTGGCTGATGTAACCACAGTTAAGGGGTTGAATGACGTGATTAAAGAAAAACAGAGTTTATGAAATTAACTAAAATAGCATGTTGACACATCATAGACCTGTCAAATAAGTCAACCCAATGGTTTACGGTTTGTGTTACTTTGGGATCAGATCGAGTCTGTCACAAGTTGATTTTTGGGTCAAATTCACTTTTTAATTCATTTTACCGACTTGTAAACGGGTTTGAGTCGAGAAAGTTTTGTCAGGACCTTAAAAAAGGGATCGGATCGGATCAGCTTTTGGCAACTCTAGATGCATGTCTTAGTAAGCTTTGATTTGACAGTAGGCCAGTAGCTCTTTATCCCCTTACAATGCACGTATGTGAATGCTGTTTAGTCATTTTTGAATTTAAAGGCTGAATTAATATGCATATTGCACTAGCACATCCAAAAGCAATACAGAATAAAAAATAGCTCAAAAAACACATATATGGTGAAATCTTTTATGCAACTTAAGGCTTTAAAACCTCAAAGATAGCATTAAGAAAAACATACAAGAGACGTACTTATATTCCCTAATCGTCTTTCGCAAGTGTCTGCAACATAATTGACGCTATTGTCATTTTAAGTTTTAACCTATCCCCCTCGACCACCAACACAGTTCCTAGCTGTGAGAACTGACTATGTCTTGATGTCTTTAACAGCTCTGGTACAAAAGCCAAATCCTGCTGAGAAATATTAGATGGTCAGACTGAAATCAATCACAAGACATACTACGGAGATTATGGACTATACACACGACCCAAAGGACTGCGCACCTGCATGATGTATAACTAACTGTCGTCGAACCTGATCTTCTTTGGAGCAGGCTGGTCAGCACCTTCCTAAATACAGGAAACGTAGAACAATAAGTAATGGTACCCTGAATGACCAAATTAAGCACATATAGGTCGCTGTTGAGTAATGATCAAATCACAATCTCTTCTATCCATATACTTCGACATTTTAGTGTCAAATAAACTAGAATCATGTCTATAATAGAATCAACTTCAAGAAGAAGCCCCACCACCAAATTCTGAAAAATGCATCGGAACGGTCCAAAATTCTCGACAATGATCAACCGACTTCAGACTTACAGCCTTAACCCATCAAACACATCCAGTATACCAAGCCAGCCATGAAGCTCGGCCCTTCCAGCCCACAACAATAAAAACAGGGCGGATTGGAGAGCAGGCCCAGAAAAGAGGCTAAAGTTCTATATTGGATAGGAACAGGCAGAGGTCCAACACCTGCATTGGGTGAGCATAGATCATACTCTCCCGAAACTGATGGATAGGTAACCTTTTGACTTTTAGGTCGTCCTCCTCTAAAAACTGAAGCAAATTGTGTTAGGTCATTTAATGAAGAAATTGCAATTACATATTCTTTAATTATCAGTGTTCAGCATTCATGGCACAAAGGTAAACAAACTTAAGACTAGCAACTTTAGTCCATCAGAAACGTCTTTATACTCAGGCCAGCCATGAAGCTTGGCCCTTCCAATATAGGACTACAATATAGAATAAATTTCAAGATAACAATTAGATGAGAAGATAGGAAGTTATGATGCGACACATCGAATAACTATGGCCAAAGGAACTAGATAAGGAATCTAAGGATGATCCTGAGGAGATCTAGAAGTCAGGGAATGCTTACAATGGATGGACAAAAGGGATTGTACCAGGAGGACATGGAGGATGGTTCAAGGGCGGTAGTAACGATGAATTTGAGCTCATAATTATACTATTTATAGTGATGAAGTTTACAATTGATTTAGCTCTATCAACTTCTCATTTTTTATAGTGTTATAGAATCTAATATCTACTAATAATATAGTAACTACAGGCCTACAGCCTAAAAGCCTAGAATCAGATTTGTGTGTAGACACTTATATTAAGAAAAAATCCTAGCCGTTTTCAAATTTTAGGTGGCAAAGATTAATACACATTAGCAAAACCAATTAATAACCATAAGCCATCTTGCTGCTTTAAGTTTTAAGTGAGGCTGCCCCAAGCTCACAATATGGAGCTCTTTAATCTATGTCGATGGTCCTGATTTCAACAAATGGAGAAGTCCCCCTTCCCACCCACCCACCGCTCACCCCACCCTGACTGGTTTCTGGAGTCCCTGTTCCATCAGAAATTGATTAAGAGCAGAAACAGGACAGAGAACCTTCTTGTCACACACAAGAATGCTAAGAGCCACACAGAGTCAAACACAATTGAAAAACTAAGCAATATAATGGGAACACAGAAGTTCTTACAATTTTGGGACATTCGTAATCAATTCCGGCAGCCACTATTTTCATTCTTCTTTTTTTGTCCCGCTTCAGAACTGTTTTCAGCAGTTTCTGTTGCCCGTCAAGTGTTCTATCCTGCATGAACATACATTAGTAAATTTATTTACAGTCCCCATAGAATCTAAGGGCACACTTCTACTTGCACATATACCTTGTTGTGCTTCACCCTTTCTATTTGAGCAAAGTCCACTGGAGGCTTGTTTCGGCGATTTAAACCATTCCACCTAAATTTAGGAGATGAGCTGTTAGCTTCCACCAAACACAAGAACCACACCAATGCCACATATAGAAATAGAAATACGAATCACACTTAATGAGAGGTCTAGAGTAAAGAATGTGAAGAATCCGATATCATTTTTGCAAAAAAGTATGAATATGTGGAAGTGTCATGCGACATCCTGGTGACTACATATGCAATCAATTCACAATAAAATACAACATGTGTACATTCTGAACAGAAATACATGACACACAAATAAAAAATATAATAGAAAGTTAAATTACATGACACTATCTTGTTTTTGTTGGGAATATATGTATGCATATGGACTGGCCAGACTAAAGCCAAAGAGACGTAACAGCAAGGCAAGCTCTGACAGCCTAACAAATTCAGCACCTAGCTCTACCACTACTACTACACAATGCCGAGCTCGAGACAATTAGAAAGCTTTGGACATTCGTATCAAAGAGGAGAGGGGAAACAGGATACAACAAACTTATAACAAAACTTAAAAGAGGTACATTCTGACTTTCAAAAAGGTTACTTAAAAAGCACTGCTTCATAGTTGCGAGGATCACAAATAAAACTAGAAGGCTAGCATCATTGTACACTTTATCAAACCCAAGCTTCATATCGTCAAGACCCATTACAAGACAACAACAATAAATGGCTTACAATTTAGGGTGTACTCGCTCTGGAGGAATTAGTTGGACTTGTAGCATGTGCTCAAACATTAAGTAATTATGCATAGAATCAGCAACAATTTTGGCAACCTGTAGTACATTAAGAAGCCACGGTTAAAAAATTATTAGAGTTCAATAACAATTATGAAATGTCCGTAAAAGTATACTACCTCAGGATACTCGAATTCAATGAAACCGTAGTGCTTAGATTTTCCTGTCTGTAAAGCATCAAAACAGGGAAGACTTAATCAGTAAGGACCACCTACAAAGAACCAGTGCCCCTCCATTTCAAACATCATGGAAGAAGTAATGCTAGCACAACATCAAAAGCCGCTATTAATCAGAGTAAGGAACTCAGATATTAATATTGTAGATTTGAATAGATGACACAATCAGTTCAATGAGAGCACAATAACTAATCTTCTTAAGATGTATCAATTACCAGAGACTACAAACATAATTCCTCACTAACACACATTGATATGGAGAATTCAGTACTTTGCCGCAGTAGGGATCATGAAGCAAGGTCAAGACCGTGAGAGTAAGGAAATAAGGTACTTCTACAACCCAGAAATCCGTAACTGCATCTGCATGGAAGGGAACAATGACCAAACTGCTGTAGAATGCGAAGATTATAATTTAACCAAAACCAAAGTTGAGTTGTTGAGGTTTATCCTTTTGCCTCATGACTAAGGTTCAGACCCTAGTGAGCACTTCCTCCTACGGGATGTTTGGATTGAGGTGTGAGGGTAATGCATTACAAGTAATCGAGCAATTTAAAGGGTAAAATGGGACGGTGGTGATGCTCCACCAGCGGACCAGCCGCGAATCCAACTCAATCTCAGGCCCAGTTGCAACTTGGTAGAGGAGAGAGCGAGAGAAGGTTGTAAGGGGGTGAATTGTTACCCTAGAGGAAGGGGAACTATTTACCCCCAAATGATGGTAACTACCCTTCCTCTCTCCTCCACCCAAATCTAACACCACCACTTCCGCCCCTTATTTTATTTTTTAATCCTCTCCATTACCCCTGTGGTCAATACGCTCAATATAAGCATGCCCATAATGTTATAACACAAGTAGTCAGTTGGAAGGCTAGGCCCTAAAGCCTAGGTTTTGCTTGATGTACCCCCCCCCCTTCCCCCTTTTCCTTAGGCACTAACTCCGCTACTGGTCTCCATGATGGAGGCTGGTAGGGGACTTACCTAACATGCCTAGAAAAACTAACAACAATATTTTTGACAATGGGGTGGTTTCTGGATATGTGTCTTCAAACTAAGCTCTGCCACCTCACATGGAGCTTAGGCAGAAATGCGGTAGTAGGAGGACCAGTTTTAGGTATTGCCAGCTAAACCTCTAAAGAATCCACTACACAGTCATAAGAATATATAGCCTCTAGCCTCCACACCCCCCCCCCCCCTCTCTCCCCCCAAAACATCAAAGTTTCTTTCTTTTTCCCTATATCACCCAAATGCGTATAACTATAACCACTGATCTGATGTATTGTTAATTTGTTATAAGCTCATTATGGTAGAACAAGCTTTTAAGTATTGCTTGTGTCTTCATCTTTCACTGCTCAACACACTTAACTGACTTTCAAATCATAACCACTGATCTGATGTATTGTTAATTTGTTATAAGCTCATTATGGTAGAACAAGCTTTTAAGTATTGCTTGTGTCTTCATCTTTCACTGCTCAACACACTTAACTGACTTTCAAATCATTTCTCCTTCTATACACTTTTAGAGAATCAGTTTATATATATGTTCTCTTAACAGCTCAATAGACAATAACATACCTATAACTCAAAGTTTACAGTGCTTATTTTTGCCTAAACAAACATGCACCTTGGCTCCTCAGAATAAATAAAAATAGCAGCAACATTTTACATAATCAAATTAGATCAAATAAGCTGATGTGCAATTAAAAATATAACCTTTCTGTTCCTTGAAATTTTCAACCTCTTGATGGTGCCAAATTGTTTAAAGAAACCTGCAAAGTGTATCCCAAAACCTCAGCCAATAACAACATACAAGGCAACCTTATAGACAAGCAATCATCTAAAACATACAAATGCTTATAAAAAGAGCCAGAAAATTAAGAAGAACACACCTTCCATTTCATCCTCATAAAACCCATGAGGAATTCTACCAATATATAGAACTGTAGCTTTGTTCTCTAAATCTTCTCCTCCTTTGGGAAGCCTACGAGCAGGGCCACCTTCTAAGGGCTAAAACCCAATAAATTAAGAAAATTATTACTCACAATACATCAAAAAATTGAAGAATTAAAGTAGCAAACAACAAAATAAAGAGCAACCCACAAAACAAAAATACAAAAAGAGATAGAAGTAAGAGATTATTGTAAATAGCATTACCAAGAAATCGGCATTGGTTCCCTGATGAATGGGTGCAGCAAGTTCAGTTGATTTTGTCGATTTTTTCGACTTTGTCTTGCCCTTCTTTGTCATAGCTAGGCTTTATCTCAAAACCTTAAAACCCACCAACAAAAAGAATTAACTTTACAATTTAACAGCAACAACAACAGCAACAACAACAACAACAACAGCAACAACAACAACAACAACAACAACAACAATAACAACGAGGGGCGACAGAGAGGGAGGGAGAGAGAGAGAGAGAGAGAGAGTTGAGAAACCTGGCGTGAAGTGTGTGACTGCCGGCAGCGGCGGCAGGTGAGAGATGAGATAAAAGCGAGAGAGTCGGGGGCTGAGTGCTGATAATTAGAGCGTTTTTGAGTTTCAGATTTTGGTTAAAGGGGACAAAAGAAATTTAAAAAGTGAATTGCTAAATACCGCCCCTTTTTACCACCTATCGTCCCCCAAATTCCAATATTACCCTCACTCACTCTCACTCACTCATCTTTCCTCTCTTCCTCACTCTCACTCATCCTTCCTCACTCACTCTCACTCATCCTCACCACCACACCATCACATCGGCAACCACTCACGGCACCACCACCACTACCACTACTACCAACAACGGAATGTCAGGGGCTAGCGGCAGCGGCGGAGGCTTCGACGGCGAGGGAGGCGGCGACCGACGGCATCGCGGGGGGTAACTTTTCAATTTTTTTTTTTTTTTTTTTTGAATTGAATTTTTTTTGCCTTGAATTGAATTTTTTTTGCCTTGAATTGAATCGCGAACTTATGAATTGAAGTTGTGTTGAATTTTTTTTTTTTTTTGTGATGATCGTCTGCCGATCTCGACTCACCCTTGGGTGAGTCGTCTGCGACCGGCGACTCACCCAAGGGTGAGTCGTTTGCCGATCTCGACTCGCCCAAGGGTGAGTCGCCGGTCGCAGACGACTCACCCTTGGTGAGTCGAGATCGGCCGACGACTCACCTTTGGGTGAGTCGCCGGTCGCAGACGACTCACCCAAGGGTGAGTCGAGATCGGCCGACGACTCACCCAAGGGTGAGTCGCCGGTCGCAGACGACCGACAAAAAAAAAATATATTTATTATTATTATTATTATTATTATTATTATTATTATTATTATTATTATTATTATTATTATTATTATTATTATTATTATTATTTATTGTTATTATTATTATTATTATTTATTGTTATTATTATTATTATTATTTATCGTTATTATTATTATTATTGATTATTGTTTAATTAATTAAAAATGTGAAATGATAGATGGGAGGAGCCGGTAAATCGGTGCCGAGGTTATTTAGTGAACTAGCTGGTTCAGGACCGCGTCACACGAGGACGCGCGGGATTGATGCCTCTGTACGGAGACAGAGAGAGGCAGTTCGGATGAGGGAGATGACTGCTGAGCAAGACGATTACGCAAGTAGCGAGTTCTACTCCGAGGATCAGTCCATGGACGATGATCAGATTGGCGTCGAATCATCCTCAGATTGGCGCGTGGTGAAGGGCAGAGGCGGTAGGTTTGTTAGTACTGGGTCGTCCAGTATTAGCAAACGATCTAGAGCAGAGGACGACACTACGTGGCTTGTTACAGAGCCTGTGCCCGGTGGGCCGGCGGATGATAGCGTCATACCGAGCTTCCTGGGCCACGTAGCGTCTCGTATGTGGAATGGAGAGACGAGGGGTCTCTTGAAGTGTCAGAACCGATTCAGTGTCTGTCAGCGGCTGAGTCAGTGGCGAGCGGAGATGTCGGCCGAGATGAGGGCCCAGATCGAGGGGACTGGGTTATCACACCTGGCAAACATTATGTTCAGACATATTGACTTCCCCCTGATATCTGCATTCGTGGAAAGGTGGCAGCCGGATACGAACTCGTTCCACATGCCGTTCGGAGAGATGACGATCATGTTGCACGATGTATGGCATATTCTTCGGATTCCTGTAGACGGACAGCTCGTTTCCAATGAGGGACGGGATGGGCAGCTGCAGATGGCGGCCATGGAGGTTCTCGGGGTCACCCGAGATGAACTGATGTGTAGCCACTGGCAGGGCGGTGCGGTCCTCACGGAGTCGGTTTTTGAGCTTTGCCGTGAGCAAGTGGAGGACATCCAGGCGACAGCTTGGATGTGGTTACTTATTGGATCCACCTTGTTTGTCGACAAGAGTGGTAACCGTATTAGACCCTCCTGCGTGATGGAGGTGATGGACAACGGTTTCGAAACGGTGCATGACTTCTCTTGGGGATCTGCTGCCCTTGCCTTCCTATATCGTCAGCTCGGTATAGCTAGTCGCGGGGATTCTCAGGGCATCTGCGGATGCCTAACTCTCCTCCAGGCATGGATATACGAGTACTTTCCCTGCTTCCGACCTCATCGGGAGCGGATGGTTGTCGGGGACGACGAGGCTCCTCGTGCGTACGTATGGAGTGCCCAGGCTGAGGGCAAGGACGTGGTTCGACTGCACTCCTTACGTAGACGCTTGGATCATCTGCGAGCGCTAGAGGTACGTCATTTAGTTATCGGTGTTCATGATTTATTTCGTTGTTTGCTATGTTTTTTTTACTTCACCGTAACTTTCAACATTTCTACGTAGGTGGTGTGGCTGCCGTACGGTTCTAACCCGGCAGTATCTGTACCGAGGACTGTATTCATGGGGTGGCTACGGTATCGGGATATTATCGAACCGTACATGCCTGGTCGTTGTTTACGACAAATCGGGTACGTACAGAGTATCCCTTCCCCGATCTTTAGGCCAGACAAAGCGATCAGGTCATGGAGTAGTCGTTCGTACAAGGTTGTCTACCCCGAACGGATCTCATCTGATGCTTGGCGTATGTTCCCGGGATTTTACATTCTTGGTCTCCATGGGTTTCAGGCATCCACGTCAGATCCCACAACATGTACGGATGACTACCTCGCATGGTACTACCTTCACTCCCACCCTCGGCTGATACGTGACGCTGCAGCACCTGTGATTCCTCCACCATCCAACAGCGATTATGTAAGTGATTAACTAAAATATATATTTTTTTACGTATTACATATCTCTGAACTCACACTCATTGTTACTTTTTTGCAGTGGGTGAATCGTCTAGCCGTCGCAGCTGAGTCTTTCATTAGTTTGATTCCTCCGGAGCAAGCGGAAGGTTCTCGATCGATTATGGACGAGTATATGAGAGATTGGCGGGCTGCCAAATGATGTATTGACCCTAGATGAATTTGTTATATATTTATATAAGAGTTTCATTGTTATTGTTATTTATTTATTTGTGTTATTGTAATTTGTTGCTTCTTATTTACATTTTTTGTTTTATTGTAATTTGTTGTTTTATTTACCTCCAATAATCACGACCACTCTCCACATGCAAAATATAACAATCACACAAAAATGTGACAATGATATAAGTATAACAATCATGCAAAACATTCAATTACGTCGACCTCGCTAAACGATCCCAATGTGCTCTTCGCCTAACATACATTTGCTCCCAACCAGCGACACTATCAGAATGGGAAGTAAACCATGCTTCGCATATCGAAGGAACAGGGAAATCTGAGGCTAAATCCAGACGGATATAATGCATGTACGAATCACCTAAATGACACATGACAATTTCCCTACTTGGACGTGTAGCAGTCGAAGGTGCTTACAACGGTAGCACTGTGTAACAAGAATATAACCCCCTTCCGCTGCCGTATCCGAATAACATAATCGCTGCATTGAAGAGGTTGGCAATCGGGAACAAATCCTCAATTACTATCATCCAGTGATCATAGTTACACGCACCTCCGTCCCACATAATACGGCGGTAACCAGCGTCGACCCCTTCAACGTATAGGGTTTCGTACAATGCTCGGTTAGCTAAGAGTTTGTTTGCAATGCAAACTCTCGTCAATCGCCATTGCTCTTGGTCTCCGAAAACGTAGTCCGCAATGACACGGAAACCGCAATTACCATCCCCAAGCACATCGAGATATCCTTCAATGAAAGGTATGATGATTCCCGGAATTTTGTTAACATGATAGAATTCAGTGATATCTATTCCGTGTCCAGCTGCAAGACAATATAATAGAAAGTCATTAATAGTACTTATCAAAAAGTAATTAACAACATTATGTACATGTTAATAAATTATGGGTTTTCATACCAGTACTCCGCACGACGTTACTCGATGAGGATGAGCTACGACCACGCCCGCGGCTCGAACTGGATGACCTAGGGCGACCACGACCCCTCTGGGAGTACTCCCATGAACTAGGATCACGTCTGGTAGAGGAACTCCCTCTCGGTTGACCTTTGACTGTCGTGTTCGCTTCCGGCTCGACGTAACTCGCTTCCTTAGGATGAAGCTGCTCATTCATAAGGACAGATATGTTGCGCACAACTGCCGGGTCGCTTGAGTTAACCTCGTCGACGAGAGAGTGAAAGTATCGATGGTCCTCAGATGGATGCTCAGTCATGTCAAGCGTAGCTATCTCCACTACATCACTAATAACGAGTGTTCGCCAAAATTTGTGGACACTATTCAAGCTAATTGGCGTGCCCGTATCCGTGGCCGTTTTCAACTCACACGCACACGGGATCTGATGAGTGGATCTCAATACACAACCGCAACGATCAAATACTTGGTGACTCAATTCTCTCATCCTCTTCAGCTCATTCGATAATATTTGTAAGCAGTAATGGGAAACATACCCGGTCAGATAGTTGAATGGGAAACCCGAGTACATCACACTTCTTCGTCTTCTGCACTCTTCAAGTGTGTACTTGATCTCAGTTATTTGTGACTCGATTGACTTGTTGACCTTGTTCCAAACATTGTCCAAAGCTCCAGTTGAGGAGTTCAACCACTATTTTAGCGCGGCATGTGCACTCTCCACCCTGCAAGTCGTAGTGTTGCCAAGGTGTAGCACCTTATTCGTCCACACAGCCACAAACATCTCTTTGTATCTCAGCCAGGTCTCCTCTACATAGGATATCACGTGAGGGTAATTCCTCCAACTAACCTTCATCGTACGCACTGCTCTATCGTACGCAGCTTCTGTGGAAGCTTCCATGATAATTTTCCACCTCCCGTTCTTGAACCTCTGCGCGACAAGCTTATCTTTTCCACAAAGTCTGTACACTTTGTCTTCAACGACTTTGTTAATGTGCCATGTACAGAGCAAATGGGCACTCTCGGGAAATATCTCTCTAATAGGTGTCATCAACCCTAGCTCACGATCGGTCACAATTGCTGTTGGGTGTACATCATTTCCAATAAGCATCCTCAACTTATCTACGACCCACGCATAGCTTGCCTGAGTCTCATCCTTCATAATGGCATAAGCTATGAGGAAGTTCTTATTGGTTGGAGTCATCCCCACTATCTCAAGAAACGGCATCTTATACTTGTTTGTTTTGTACGTGGAATCTAAGCCAATCAACCAACGAAAAGACCGAAGTAACTGAATTGATGTAGGGTGTGCCATGAACACGTGAGTTACCTCATTAGTAGCTCGGTCGGCTCTTGTCCAATGTACGTACTTATTCTCCACAGCTAAATGATGAAACTGACCAATGACATCTCTCTCTTCAAAATCAAGTTTCCTTATACAATCTCTGTGGTTGTACACATGCCGTCTAGTTGCATTGTCCTCGGGAAATTTTTCCTTAATAGCGGCCAAGATAGCACATGGCTTTGTTTGTGCCGAAGTCATGTCACGAACGAGTTTCTTTGACCCAGGACTAAGACCACTCATCTGACGATATCCCTCAGGAAACACAGCAAAGTCATGGTTGTGCGTAACCCTAATCCCAGGCAATGTGACAATCATCCAACTACTGGACCCATACACTTGCCGAGCTCTTAACTGGAACGTACATTTACAAGCCTTTGTTTTCGATTTCTTCCGAGCAGCAGTATCTAAGTCTCTTAATTCCCCTCTGTAGCGTTCACCTCGATTGCATTTTAACAATTTTACGCTTCCATTCTTCTTTTGTGACGAAATTATCAACTCAAACCCGATAGTAAGGGCAATTTGTTTTGCCCAATTAATTGCATCTGTATCACTATCAAATAACTCATCAGTGACGAAATGCGTACTGTAATCAACACCATCACCACCGAACCGCTCCAAAGGAACCTAACGAAAACAACGAAAACAATGTTAGCTTAATCCGTTTGGACCATGGAAGAAACAATATTAATAATAACAATAAATAATAATAATAATAATAATAATAATAATAATAATAATAATAATAATAATATTAATAATAATAATAACAATAATAATAATAATATTAATAATAATAATAATAATAACAATAAATAATAATAATAATAATAACAATAAATAATAATAATAATAATAATAATAATAATAATTAATTAATTTTTTTTTTTGGTGTCGGTCGTCTGCCGATCTCGACTCACCCTTGGGTGAGTCGTCTGCGACCGACGACCCACCTAAGGGTGAGTCGTCTGTCGATCTCGACTCGCCCAAGGGTGAGTCGCCTGTAGCAGACGACTCACCTTTGGGGAGTCGACAGCGACAGACGACTCACCCTTGGGTCGGTCGTCGGTCGCAGACGACTCACCCAAGGGTGAGTCGAGATCGGCAGACGACCGTGCAAAAAAATGCGCAAAAAAATTTTTTACCTCCGCCACCGTCGACGGCACTTCCTCGTCGCTGGCAGACATCCGATGTTGATGAAGGTTGGCTATGAGAGTGGGTGGTAGAGTGGGTGTTAGAGAGGGAGAATTGGTGTGAGAGTTAGAGAGGGAGAGGATGAGTGCAAAATTTATAAAAGGGCAAAATTGGAATTTGGGGGGGCGGTAGGTGGTAATTTAGGGGCGGTATTTAGTAACACCCTTTAAAAATTAGATTTAGCATTATTCAAATTTCACTCAAAAAACATAGCATTATTCAAATTTCTAGGTAGTGTTTGGTATTATTTTTCCTGTTTTTGTTTTTAATTGAATAAAATCGGTGTTTCTGTTTTTTGTTTTAAAAAAAGCTGCTTTTAAAAAACAATTTTGTTTGGTTATCACTTACTCATAAACAATTTTGAGAAAAACCTGTTTGTGTGCTACATGGTCAAGAAGTAATAAAATCTTTTATTTTTTGTTCTTCAAGGTGACAAGTGGTGATTTTAAGCCTTCAACCAAAAAAATAATAAAATAAAATTGCTTGTTAAATAGTATAATGGAGTGCCAAACTCCATCAAGATGGAGACTAGCCAAAATTATCTGATGTCCCACAAACATCGAGCTCTATGCTTCCATGCTCCATAAATATCACTCATGATAAGGAACCCACAAGATTAGTATTACTTTAAAAAAAAATTGTTTTTTGTAAGGAACCCACAAGATTAGTATACTTAAAAAAAAAATTGTTTTTTGTAAGGAACCCACAAAATTAGTATACTTAACAAAAAAATTGTTTTTTAAAAACAATCGGTTATCTCTTTTTAGAAACCAAACACTGTTTTTTTGTAAAAAACAGTTTTTCTACTTTTATAAATAGAAAAACAACTTTTAAAAATAGAAACAAACAAGCCTCTAATTATTGTATTGTTTTTTACCGTACAATAAACTGCTTTCATTCTTCTTTTTTGATAACAAAAAGTCCATGCTTTCAATCTTCTTTTTTGATAATCAAAAGTCCATGCTTTCATTCTTCGAACGTTGAACAAGTTTGCGTAATAGAAAGTTAGAACAAATACTCCTAATTTGTTTGACACATACAAAAAAAAAAAAAAAAATACAAAAAAAAAAAAAAAAAAAACTAGGAAATAATAAATTAGTTGTAATGGTAACTGCAAGTTGAGAGCTATTATGACGAGCTTTATGAACTTAAATGTAGTTGTAGCTACAAATTGAAAATAATTAGGTGGATGTCCATGCGTTGCACGATTTGTAATTATGTAATAAAATTGAATTTACTTGATTTAATTTCATCGAAAAATCAAAGTTTAATGGTTAGTTCTGAAAAAAAAATTTAGTAATATATGGATACAAATAATTCTTAATATCACCAATGTCATATAATAAGATTATTATGACTTATAGGAGACACCTTTTATAATTTAGATTTTATCACCAGTTTCAATTACGAAGTAATTTTTAATTAACTCACCCAATATATTATCTGATCCAAACATAAGTTCATCGTTTCAAAGTGAGGCACAGAAGTCATCGGTGCATAGTCTTTCTATACTTGATGTTAGTATGATAATGCTATAATAATGTTGATGTTAGAGTCAACTAACATTCCTAAGATATGTGTAAGTTTTTCTTTCTTTCTTAAGGAAAGGAACAAAGCAAAACTTTGAAAACTCTAGCCTCTCTCTTTTGCCTATGTCCTTGCTCTCTCAAACCCTAATTCTTACTAGGACAAATTTTCAGGCCGGGAGGGTCGATTTAGGTCATTCCCGGCCTGTGATTCATGTTTTCCACCTCCTTTTTTCCATTGAATTCTAGTTTTTGCACTCTAAGTGAATAAATTTTTCTCTTCCTTTTGTGGAGTTATTAGGGATTTTCATATTGTTCCTTTTTATATGATCCTCTCTCCGCCTATTGTGCGATTTTTAGTAGTAAGTAATATGAATTTGGAGACCGGATATGCACAAGATCGATGGCATCATACAACATTTTGTGAGCAAACAATTACGGTACTTGCGGTGAAGATCTCCACTTCCGTTAAAGTTGAAGCATCAAAGGAAGCACATTGTTTACTATGCATGTTGGGAGTCACGCTCGGGTATTCTAGTCAATTGTTTTGTTAGCATATTTCTTATTGTTACTATTGATTTAGTATATTATAGGGTTATTTTCAATGTAGATGCCGTATGCCTTTTCTATGAATGAAAGTCTCCAATTCACCTCTCAAAAAAAAAAAACATGTTTTCTTTTCCATTGCACACATACTCTTTTTATTATATTTTATCTTGAACTTGCTTTTTAAATTTCTATAACAAATACACCTACCTTTCTTTTCCTTTTTTTTTTATACATTGCAACTTTTTAGTTGTCTCAAACTAACCAATAAGTCTTGTATGAGGCAGCCTCAAAGTGAGGCTATCTCTATATACAAGTATGACGTCGACATGACATCATACTTGTATGAAAGGGGCCTCACCTTGAGGCTGACTCATACGAGATTTTGTGCAAACTAAATACTTGTGTAGGTGGATGCATCTCATGTTGCATAAAAAATGTCTCACCTTTCATATTTACGTTATTTTTTTTATAATCAATTGAACATATTACAAATGAGTCTTATTTTGAAGATATTTCGTACTCTTTCCAATGGTGTAAAAAATTTATTTTTTTAAGCGGTGAAAGTAAAGGCATATGCTATTTAAAATCTAATAGTCTACTCTTTAAAGATTTAAGAAAGAACAACTGTAGTATATATTTTATACCAAAACCTATATATCTACTTTATCTTTAATATTAAAACTTTATACAATGTCTCGCTTAGGTGGACGAGTCTGTTGTTGTCAGAACATGCCTCTAATATATAGATACTAGTTTTAAAGCCAATGCGATGCACGAGTTCATAATAATATACGCGTAAATAATATTTTATATATTAAATAATTTAAACTATTATTTCATTAGCTCATTTTATTGAAAAATAGACTATGATCCAACTAGGGATGTAAATGGATCGGATTCGGATCGGGTGGAGCATCATCCGCTCCATCCGCGAAATCCATCTAATCAATCCGCTCCATCCGTCATCCGCGAACCATCCAATCCATATCTAATTCGTCCGTCATCCGCGGATTAGTGGATGGATCGGGTGCTTAACGGTTTATGGACTAAAAGCAATAAATAGACCCAACTATAATAAAATTGTTAGTAGTCAAACAAAACTTCAACTCATATACGATTGTTTTACCTTGTAACAATAAAAATAACATAATTTAGTTTAAATAATAACAATACAAATTAGAAAACAAGTAAAATTAAACTAAGATGTAAATATAACATATGTTTGATATCTTTTTTATATTGTTCTTTTACACTTTAATATCTAAACGAGTGATGGATGGATTCGCGGATCGGGTTAGTGGATGAGAAATCTCATCCATCACCCGCTCCATCCGCCATCCAATCCATCCGTCATCCGCTCCATCATCTATTTAATCGGGTTTTAATCCATATATTCGGTTTGGATGGAGCGGGTATCCGCGGATCATGAATCCATTTACATCCCTAGATCCAACACTTTTAACTTAATATATAGAGTAATAAAGTAACTTTTATAAGAATACATACCGATTACATAATAAATGTACTAATAATGGTGAACTTTCCCAATTATGAGTAAATAGTAATCTATAAAATTTAACCACCTTTAATAAGCTCTCGTATGTTTTTTCATTGTCGTCTTGAATCATAACTTATACATACTGGAAAAAAAAAAAGAATATTGGTATATATAGAGTAGGAGAGCTCAAAAATGATTATTCGACCAAAGGAAGGAATAAATATAAGAAAATAAATGGTATACATATTGATTTAATATCCTAGATTACAGATGATAAAAACAAAAAAAAATGTAATCCTATTTATTTATCTGCTAATATAAACGCACCAAAAAAATAAATTTATATTATTATATGAGAACCCTTAAAAATTAGCCTCAATTTTTATGTATTATGGTCCTATGGATCATAGCCCATAAGGGAAAAACAAATAATTTATACTATTTGTAAGGTGTAAACAAAGATAAATATAAAAAGAATAGTTGCAAATTGTAGTTGTTTGTATAAATTAACATGTATACCAACATATCTCAAAATTGAATTATGTTTATTTTTTATTTTTTTTTTTGTGTAGAAGTATAGAGTTCTATCTATATGATATATAAAAATAAATATTAAACATAGGAAAAAAAAATATGCCTAATGAAAGTAGGGGGTTATGACTAATTGGATGAGACGACTGTGAATGAGGGATATCAATGTTATATGGATTGGTATCATTGCATATAGGGATGGCAGTGGGGCGGATACAGGTGGATACCGCCCCGCATCCGCCCCAGTTGGGGCGGTGATGGGGAAGTGCTAGGTAGGGATGGTTTTGATAAAGCAAAACCGTCATGGGGACGGGGGCGGAGGTGGTTTGCCTTCTTCACCCAGTGGATACCCGTTGGAGCCTCGCCCCACCTTATACCCGCTTACCCGCCCTGCCTCATACCCATCTGCCTTACCTCATACCCACATAATAACAAAAAATGTAAAATATAAATATATAAAATCTTATTTTACCAAATATATAAAATTTTCTACTGTTATTGCTTATCAAAATGCTCAAATTTTTCCGTGCAAATTATCTTGGGTGAATTTTATGTAGATTTAGATGTGGGCTTCGTTTCTTTTCGGGCGGATATAAAGCGGATATGGATATCCCCCGATAAATGGAGCGAAGGTGGATACCCGGCGGGTAAGTGGGGCGGGGGTGGATTTGGGATCTCCGACCCGTGGTGGGGATGGAGCGGGTGGCGGAATCAAAATATCCAGGTGGGTGTGGGAATGGATCTACCTATATCCACTACCGCCCTGCCCCATTGCCATCCCTAATTGCATACTCATACTAATTTTGAATAGAGTTAGTGCAAAGTGAATTAAATTACACAAAATAGAATATGAGCAAGTGAGCAAATGAACTATTTAAAACCAAAAAAAAAAAAAAAAAGAATGAGAGGTTTCCAAGCCTGATAAAGGCATGAAGCTCGAAAGGATCGTAGTGGAGGGAAGAAACTTAGGATTATTTAAAGGAAAATAAATAGGTTTTTTATTTTATATTTTGGTTATAGGTTTAGAGTTTGAGTTTTAATTAAATTCAATTTGTACATCACGGGATCAAATATCTCATAGCGTAACTAAATTGAACATGATCATCTACAAATATTAAATTTCATCTATATTTTATTGTTTACAATTCTCACTTAGTGGAATGCATAATATATAAATGATTTCATAGATCATCATTGTTAAACGAAATCTATAATTGTAAATATTGCAATCATAATGTAAATACATATCATTTTAATGTACTTTTCGACACGAATATGATGATATGAATATTATTATTCTTGGGGATGGTAAAATAATTTTCGTGTTTAAATATTAGAAAAAAATAAAGTTATAATGACAATAAAACTCTAACTATTTAGCACAGTTCAATCTCTCTATTGAAACTCAAACTCTATGATTTAACAATATCTTTTAATTTTTTCACACTTAAACTCTATAGTTTATCATTATCTTTTAACTTTTTCACTATATTACCCAAATTACAAAAATAACTAAAAATAATTATAATTAAGTGATAAGGTGACCCGTCCTATGCTATTTGTTTAGGTGACGTGCCTCATTGCTCCTATAAACCAATGGATACTATATTCTAAAGATATCGTAATGCATCTCATTTTGAAGTATATTCCGATCCAAATCTGATGGTGTAATTTTTGTTATTTTTTGAGATGTATAGAAAAAGTTATATATGATTTTGAATATTTGATAAAGATCTGTTATAACCCTCATACAACTGTAGTAGTTGATTAATAAGTAATTTTACACTAGTAAGGATGCTAAGATTATTTTACGTTTTACACTACTTATATTTTGTCATTATCTAAGACTTCTAAACGTAGTAAACTTACTTTGGTGTCATTATCTTTGCTTGGATGGCGCGCTTTTAAAATTCTCGCCTACTTGGCTCTAGGGTCGTTCCTGAGATTTCGGGGGCCCCTGTGCTAAAATAAAAAATGAGGCCCCAAATGATGATGAAAGATATAAGTTAATAGTCTTTTTTGTGTGGGTGTGAAAATTAAAAGTAGCTAAAAAAAATAAAAGCACATAACATAGATAATTTAAAGATAAGTGTGAAAAAGAACTCGATAATGCTTAGCATTTAGCAATGAAGCTCGTAATAGCATCTTCTAAGCTTGTACTTGTAAAGTTTGAAAAAAAGTAAAAAAAAAAAAAAGGGTTGGAGAGATTCAAACTCCCAATCTACTGCTTCCAGACACACAAAGTTTTCTTTGGCTACAATTCAACCACTACGCCCAACGTTTCTCATTGTACAACAAACACTTTTATAGGGCTCCTGAAAAGGTGAGGCCTTGTTCGCCCGTCCCGCTTGCGCTTGCTTATAGTCAGCTCTACGTGGCACGTCTCATTGTATCCGAATAATGCCTCTATTATATCTATTATTATATATATAAATAAGTGGATGTTGCACGTTGCTAGATGGACACGTAGGCATCCATCTAGACGCTTACTATTATCATCATTTGACATGTGTAATCCATGTCATACAAATAATTAATGCTTTACATTCATACTTTGAATTTGATGCACACTTAGTTAATTTAATTAGTTTGACTATTAAGTGGTTAATTAATATACTTTGAAAAATTAACGTATTGTAATTGTTGAAATTTATTTGGATCAAATATAAAATCTATATAGAGCCAAATCAAACTATTCGATTTGGAGTGAATATTTAGATCGACGTTTAAATTATAATTCTGATTTTGATTTTGTCTTATCCATTTGGAGTTCTAATTCCAAAAATTTCAATGCACACTTAGTTAATTCTTGATTCAATGTATGTGGTTAATTTAATTAGTTTGACTATTAAGTGGTTAATTAATATACTTTGAAAAATTAACGTATTGTAATTGTTGAAATTTATTTGGATTAAATATAAAATCTATATAGAGCCAAATCAAACTATTCGATTTGGAGTGAACATTTAGATCGACATTTAAATTGTAATTTTGGTTTTGACTTTGTCTTATCCATTTGGAGTTCCAATTCCAAAAATTCCAACTTAATTTCAATTGATCCATTTGATACTTATGATATATTTTTATTGGACGGGATATTGGAGTAAAATTGCAGTAGAATATTAATAGTAGTATGGTTACATTAGTGGTAGTGGTATTATATTGGACTAGATATTTGACACCAGATAGTGGAGTAAATTGCAATAAAAATAATAAACAAGTTTGCTATACAAACCAACAGATTTATATCATAATTGACGATAAATGAGATATTGTATACGAAGTATTTTTTGTACTTTATCCTACAAATGATGCAATAAAATTGTAGGTTTGTAGCATATTAAAGGGATATGACGTATACATACTTATGGTCCAGATATGACATATGCCAAAGATATCTTGAAATATACATTTAGAAATATTTTATTTAATATTAACACACAAACTGTGCATCGCACAGGAATGTAACTAGTATATACATATATATATATATATATATATGTATATATATATATATATATATATATATATATATATATATATATATATATATATATATATATATATATATGTATATATATATGTATATATATATATATATATATATATATAGGTGAAGGCTCCTATACAAACCCTCTTTAAATTACAAACCGTACAAACCCTATCTGAGCCGTTGGATTTAAAGATCAAAGGCCCATATCTGTTTTGGGAAAAAATAGGACACGCTGGGAATTCATTAAAAAGATAGGGACACGCTGGTCATTTTCCAGCTTACGTGAGGGATATTTTTGTATTTCCGCGCGTTTTTTCTCATTTTCCTTTATTTCCTCTCCTCTTTCTCTCTCCTCACCAACCCTTTCTCTCTCCTCCCACGCGAATTGTCCCACAGGCGTTGTCCCACTGGCGCTCCCTCCCGTCGGTGCGCTCGCCGGCGGACTCTCTCTATTCGCCTCTTGTTGTGTCTCGTCGCCGCTTTCTCTCTCTGTCGCCGCTCGCTTTCTCTGGCCACTTCGCTCTCTCTGTTCGTATAGGAGCCATCCATGGCCAGCGACCGAGATCGCCGGTTGACACCACGAGATCGGCCGTGGACAGGGGCAGGGGGTTGAGAGCAGAGGGGAGTGGATGAGAGAGAGAAAGGGTTAGGGTTTAGGTGAGAGAGAGTGAGAGTGATCTGAGAGGGGGTGGGTGAGCTGGTGGGCTGGTCGGTGGGGGGAGTCGTGGCGGGGGGAGCCACCAGTGAATTCGTCGGCGAGCCGATGGCTAGGGTGGTGGCGGTGTGGGTGGTGGAGGAGAGGAGAGGAGAGGAGAGAGATTGGCTGAGAGAGTGGGGGAGGGGAGGGCTAAGATGGTGGGGGCCACCGCTGTGGTTGCTGGTCGGCGGCGGCCACAACGGTGGCTCGGGCGATGGTGGACGGCGTGGCTGTGCGGCCGGCGGTTGTAGAGGTGTGGTGGTTGGGGAGGGGAGGAGAGAGAAAGGGTGGGGAGGAAAGAGAAACGGTGGGGAGAAGAGGGATTTCTATTTTTTTAAAAAATAAAACTCAAATTCATTAGTTTTGATATACAAATTCATTGGATTAAACCTACTGATTCATAATGAATCTCTATTAACAATGCAATGAATTTACAAAATAATAAATAAAAAAAATGTAGGAGATGTGAATTTTTTTTGATGAAGTTGCGGTTAATATGTAATGAATTTGTAAGTATATATTAATGAATTTATGTTTCATTGTTAATGAATCCGTGATTTGATCATGGTTTGTATAATAAGAAGAGTTTGTATACTAAAGGGGGTTTGTATTTGACCCTTCCCCTATATATATATATATATATATATATATATATATATATATATATATATATATATATATATATATATATATATATATATATATATATACTAGTTGGTGGAACGCATGCGTCCCCCCAAGTAGGTTAATATAGTTTAAAGTGCTACATAGTAATTACAAATCCATAAAATCATTTTATAATTATTAAACTTGAATCCTATTGTTCACACAAAAAGAGAGTAAAATATTATTTAGATCCAAACGATTATTTCTGTTACATATATCCTGGACTCTTAACCAATTTTGCTTCATTATTTATCACTTTATTTACATGAACAAGATCCAAAAAAACAAACAAACAAAAATCTAGGGCAAAATAATGCTCAAGACCTCTTTTGAGGAATGATTCAAGATCGTGTCCTTATCGGCTTTGATCATATGCTACTTGCTAGTGTATTGGTCCTTTAAAACCCTCTTAAACAAAAATCTTAGCTACAATCATTAGGTAACAATTCTGTGTGAATCCATATTCACAAAGTTATAGGTCCCTATTTACAATGCTCCATAACTTCTAACATAGCTAGGCTTTTTAAGCATGAATGAGTAATGACTACAAACATTGCATGACTGACTAATTCAAGATACTCTCTCTTGCTTCAGTTTCCAAATAGCTTGAACTCAAGTTATTATCTCGAGCACATAAGATAAGTGGGCACAACACCTATGAGAAGGGGCAGAAATGCCACCTTCTATCACCAACAGCAGAACCACACCACTGACATATAGCTTTAAACTGCAAAATATTGAGAATTAGGTTATCAAACTTTTTGCCAATAACAAATTGCCAAAACAATGCCAATCAACTTCTTCTTTTTTTTTTTTTTGCAAAAGTGAACATAGGGATAGGGGTGCTTAAGTAATGTTGAATTGCGCTACGTCCTAAAATACCGTGTAAAATTACAGTTTATAACTTGCTTAACCCCAACAGAAGATGATCTACTGTATTATTCCCCCCCCCCCCACCCCTTCACATGAGAACTTGCAAAATAACCTCTTTGTTTTGCTTGTACGCAATTGATAGAAGCACGTTTGTTTCCATAATCACTTGCTTACCCAAGGCGTGCTGCAACCTCTGTGCTATCTTGCTACTACGCTCTTTGCAAGCTCAGAAGTCCACCGGGCTTCGATGCATTCAGGGGCATACCTAGGCATTGGGGTATGGGTTCCATTGCAACCATTTTTTTTTCCATTCCTTATTCTCTTCATGGAGAACTCTCGCCAATTCCAGTTTCCAGGGGGTGTAGTATATATTTTCTTTTTTCTTTCGATTGCCTACTCAGTACTTACTACTTACTACTCTGATGACAGAACTTTTCCCCTTACACAAACACAAGTACACAACCATACCTTGTACGATTGAAAACCCCATACCATCGCCCATACCCATCTTCTCTGCTTTGTACATTCAGACATTCAGTCCCATCTTTCTCTTCATTTCCCCCTTTTCTATTCTTCCATTTCTTTCTCACTACAATTTTCCTTGTTTTTTATAAAGGGATATTACACGCTGTACCCCTGTAGTTTGGTGAATTGTCTGTTGCGTCCGCATTTTATATTTTGTATATGTCGTACCCCTATGATTAAATATTAATGTACATGCTATACAATTTTGACCTTATTTACCGTCAACTATTCCCTTAATTCAAACATTCATGACTATTTTGCCCTTCACCTAAACCATACCAAAACCTCTATTACCACCCCTAAATCAATCACCACTTTCTCTCTACTCAATCAAGATTCAAGAACCTCAACTCAACTGCCTGGCAAAGCTCATAACTTTTCCGACGATCTAGCTTGTAGCCACCCCAATCTCTCCAATTTCTTGAAAATAAGACAACTAATCAAGCAAGCAATGCGATGATCAATTAAGTGGAGTCTACGAAGATTAATGTCATCAATTCGACGAACTCTCTCACCTGCAAATCACGATCGATCATCTTCATATCAAAATGGATCGTCATCTCCAAGTACATTTTCTCTCAGCTCATCACAAAATTATAAATATTCCAAAAACCCTATCCCTAAATTCTTTAACGATCTCCGGCAATTCTTCGCAAGAAAAAACCCATCAAGGAAATTGATTTTATAGATGATGAATTCCAATACCCAAGAAACCCAAAAAGGGTTTGTCTTTAAGCCATCAAAGTATGTGATTGAGATTGTGTGCGTGAGTTTCCTTGTGATATTTGGGATTTATTTCACTGGGAAGAGAGAGAATGAGATCACAGCATTAGATGGGCAGCGAAATTTGCTACAAAAGACTCAATTTTTTTTAGAAGAATTTCAGTTTATTAGGTGTAGGTGAAGATGATTCACCACTGTTGTTGAAAGAAGAGCAGAATGTGCTTAAGTTTTATGCAAGTGGGAGGAGATATTGTCAAGGGTTATTTAGCAACGATGGAGTTCAAAAGTAGACATGATTGATCTCGAGGTTTTATAATGTTGTAGTGAGTTGTAAAGATGAGATCAGTCTTGAGTAGGTTTATCTGAATTATCAGGCAATGGATCAGGTTGTTTTTGCTGTTGCTAAGAAGAAGTTGGCTAAAGGGTTGTCGAGGGAAGTGAATGATTTGCAGAAGATGGGTAGTTTGGTGAATCCACTGAGTGGTAGGAAGTGGGTTTCAGAGAGGAAGTGGCGATTGATTTGAGGGTGGTAATGGAGGTTACGGCATGGTTTAGGGTGGAGGGCAAAATAGTCATGAAAATTTGAATAAACGGAGTAGTACGTTGACGATAAATGCTAAAATTGTATACTCTATACATTAACATTCAATCACAGGGGCACGATATATACAAAGCTTAAAATGCGGACGCGACAGACAATTCGCCAAACCACAGGGGTACAGCGTGTAATATCCCTTTTATAAATCCTTTGATATTTTTCCCTTATTACACCCTTATTTAATTTTTTGCATCTATTTTTGAACTTTTTCACCCAAAATTTAAATTTTTCTAGGTCCGCTACTGGATGCATTTCATTTCTACAGCAAGCAACTCCCCTACAGACCCATGAATCAGAACACCAAGCCCAATCAAACCATCCTCCATGACAGCAACATCTTAATTAATTTTCACCACACCCACCGGAACTACCCAGCTTGATACAAGAGTCCTCGTTGCATCTCTGTTTTGGGAGTACACCTGCTTCTCATAGGTACAGAACTCCCTCACGGAGTGAAGGAAACCGGGGACAAGCCGACAAGGACTTCCATATTTTGCGCATGTGAAGTAAGCACCAGGTCATTCCTAGCTTTCCACACAGGAGAAGCTCTTGTTTCTAAACACCCCAAGAGTCCTCGTAAAACAAGGTTTATTAACATCTGCAATGGTCCAGCGAATGAGCTCTTATCCCAAATACTTCATGCTGGCAATTGAAAATAACATGGAGCACATATTCACTCGCTTGGCCACAAATCACACAATCTCTAATGTCTGTAAATTCTGGAACACCCCCAAACTCCCCGAACAAGCACGCCAAAAGAAATGTTTAGCCCCAAAATTAACTTCCACAACTGCAGGTCGTTAAACTAATTTGATGAGGCCTGCGCCTTTAGATGATGTGCTTGTCCCAACCAGTATGCCAAATTAAACTGAAAATATTCCTTTTTTTTTTGCCCACCCGAATAATATTCTTTGGCAGCCCAATATTCAAATGAATGTCCAAAACAACAGCAACTTCCACCTCACAGAATACACCCTTGACCCTATCTTCATCCCAACAGTCCTTTTCCACATTAATTAACTCAGACACTCGCATATCCCTGTTTGAATCAACTTGACAATTTTACTGGTTTTGGCACAAATTACAAGTATCAGTAGCTATTCCATCTGCGATCTCCTAACTCTGATTTACATACATTTCTCCCATCCGATTAAAGTCCCCATCCCAGGATCCCCAATCTTTGCTAGTGAGTCATAAATGTGTTTCCTTTTTTGTATCTTCCTTGTTGCTTGCCAAAACAGTGCAAGAGACATAATCCAACCAGCAAACTATCTCTCTATCTAATGAGGTATTTGGATACACAAAAACTTGTTTAAGACGGTCTTATTGTAACTTTTGGTAAGACGAGGGTCACTTTTTAGTGGAACAAGGATCACGGCTCATAATAACTGACCCCTATATTTCTAAATATTGAGTCCATTTTTCTGTGAGTTGGTCTTACACAAGACTTGCTCATTTGGATATAGCCTTTTCCTATTTATTATTTTCTACCCTCTCATTCACAACCAATCTCAGCTTCTGGTAACTCTCAGGATTAGAAAACTTGTAAAAAAAAATGTACATAATAACAATGAAATTAAAATCCAAAATGTGATTTCAATCCACCCATACACGAACTTGTCCAAATAGCCATGCACATCCCGTACCTCGCCCCAACCCATAGCCATCCAAGGACTCGGAATGAGTAAGGAGCATAACTCAAAAAAGTTGATAATTGGTTCTGACTAAGCAACAATAATACAACTCCTTTCACATGAAACCCCTATACAACTACCTACTGAATTCCGGATGTTTGCATCCCTGCTTCTCACTACCTTAACAACCCTCGCACAAATCCCGCATTGGAGTGCGCCAACCTACATTGGTTGGCGTCATCTGACACCCATCATAGTGAAACGCTTGATAAAATTTTACTTGGGTATTTTGCATAAAATATGTAAGCATGAGAATCAAGCATAATATGTTTGACATTTCAAAAAAAAAAATCTCTACTTATATACATAATCATATAGTATATTACCTCATTTGTGCTCTAAATGCGCTAATATATTGATATATAGGCTTGACATGTTGTCACACTCTAGCTGCTAAATTGGAAAACATGTTAGGTAACTACATGCACTAACTGAAGCAAAGAGACAGAAATGAGAATCACAAAAACCAGATTGTGAATTAAGCAGTAAAAATAATACCTTCAACGTAATAGAAAACAAAAAAACACAACAAAGCAAAATAAACTCATATGGGTATCAGCCAACAAAGGGCATATATATAAAACAGAGAAGAGAAAACCAAAAGACTTATCAAGAAAAGCAACCTCTAACGGTGACAATTTGCATCACCTGCTCAACTTCTATCTCCCGCCATTGTATGGGCCTAGAAATTCTATGTTATGCTCTTCCAAAGTTTCCATATATATCATTGTTTTTATTTTTGGGATAATATGGATATCCAAGCTTTGCTTGACTAAATCCATAGGCCCTAAATAACGAGAACCTCCATCTTGAGGGAGGTCGAACTTGGGATCTCTTGGATAGATCTCAGAGAACAATGGCAGGCTGATTGTGAGAAGATGAAAGGTTGGTTCCTTGTGAAAATTGAAAGGACTTGACAGGTTGGGAGTTGTACAGAATTTCCAACTAAAGGATACTAAGGTGTTTTTCAATTTTCAATTAGGTTTATAATTTGCAACTACAACATACAAAGGTTTTATTGTATGCATGCTTTAGCTATCATTTACAGTATTGAATATGTTACGCAGCTTTAATTCTGTTTTGTATGTGAACATTGGTAGTTCCATCCCGAGGGGGCTTGAACTTGGGATCTCTTGAATAGATTTCAGAGAGCCTACCAGCTGAGCTACCACTTCTGGGTTACTATTCCAAAGTTCATAAACATAGTAAGAAGAGGTAACAATTTATCTCCCCTTGCAATGCCATCCAAATTAATCTAGGACTCAAGGCCTAGGGCCTCCCAGTCAAAACCATCCCATGTTATGCATCGTAAGAAGAGGTAATAATTCATCTCTCTGACTCTCTCTGTATTGACTCCCAAATAAGTTAAGGTCTCAGGCTAGAGCCTCATAGTCAAAACCAACCAGTTCTAAGATAATCTAGTATAAATGCAGTTGGAGAATAGGTGGGAGAGGAGATAACATATGCATATGGAAACTCAAATATTGAAAATTACACCTCACTTTCAACTATGTTGATAGCCCTGAAGAATATGAATGAAAGAACTGTATTATCTTACTAAATTGTTAGTAAAAGAAATCAACCACAAACCACTACACCCCAACCCACACAAAAAAAAAAAAAATCCTTAAAACAAAAAATAGAGAAACACACAGAAAAACAGAGGAAATAAGCAAACTCTTGTAGAATCCATCATAGGGAACAAATAGAAGAAACACTTATAGGATCCATCACCAAAGGGTGACATGATCAAACTATTGTTCTAGAAAAAGGAAGTATATAATTACGAAGATTCTTAAGGATATGCAATGCTATCAGACATAAGTGATCTATTGTGAGCGGAGGCATACATGATGAAATTCGAGTAAAAATTGGCATCAACATTAGAAGACCTTCTATAAAAATCTTCATAGTAATGATTAATATTCAATAGTAATGAAGAAAATCCAAGAAATCTAATGCCATCACACAAAAATAGAAATAATCAAATTCGCACAACTTTATAATTGTGTCGTAAACAAAGTTTGATGAACCAAACTTAGTTATCAAAATGTCCCATAAATACCCACAACTTTATAATTATCTCATAAATGATTTTACCAAAAGCTACACTTGACAATGACAGTTGAAACTAAACAAAAAGACCCCATGCTCATAGATTATCAAGCTCCATAATACAACAACTGTATAATCACAGAAAGAGCTACAGTTTCCAAAAATATGAGAAGGATATCTAAAATGTGCAAATTCAATGGAATAGACCATTTCTTCTTAAAATAAAGGTGTAGATTATATACTAATGAGTAATGACTGAAACCATAAACAAAGAGAAGAAATGGAAATATGGGTATAGGAGAGAGAAGAGTACATTCTTATAGGATCAACATGTCTGTAATCTTTCTCAGAAATGCTATCCCTTGCGATTAAAGCAGATTTTGGACTCTGAGAATTAATTTCCCTATCATACTTTTGGTGAAAAACTACCAAACCCCTCCTGCAGTCAGCAAAATTCACAGAACCACACAGAAATTCATAAATTCATATCAAAGGAAAAAAAAATGAATAAAGGAAAGAGAAAGGTACATTTTGACAACAAGTCTCTGATCGATCTCTTCACACCATCCCGTGTAAGTACTGAGGATTTGAGAACGATCCTGAGAATAATTTTCCATTTTCGATTCTCGCTAAACAGCCGCCAATCAACAAATTCAAACTATCAAACACTATCCACACCAAAACAATGAGAAGAATATTTAGTAGGAAATTGATGCTTAAAAATCACAGCCACCTTCCCGTAGAAAAGAGATGAAGACAGAGTAACCCCAAGTTTGAAGGTGAATTAGCATTCAGAAACCCATTAGCTCCCAGAAGAACAAAACGGAAGGGGTGCTTGTTTCTTGCCCTGAAAAAGAAAGAACATCGAAATCAAATTAATTGAAATTGAGAAGAGGATTCTCACAAGCACCAAAAAGAACAAAGAAATCAGAAACTTGGGGGAAAAAAGGGGATGCCAATTTAAACCTCAATGAAATTTCCAAATTAGATGCTCTTTTCAACCTCATTGATGGGCCGATTCAACGATCAGATGACGATGCTTTGATTTTTAAACCAAAGCAAACCCTTTTCGGATCAGTTCTAAAACATCAGCCCCATTTCTTCTATTGGAAGGAGAAGCTTGTAAGGTTTGCAAAGGGGGGAGAGAGAGAGAGAGAGAGAGAGAGAGAGGCAGGCGCAAGTGAACAGATCAGATATTCAGAATGTGACACAGACATGGTTTAGGCAGCATGGGTCAAGGCATGGGAGAGAGTACAAAGAATCCACAAATTCGGATTTTTTTTTCATTTTTGTGAGGGATTCCACGGCATCGGCGATGTTCTCTTGTCTGTTTTGTGATTTGTGAGGGGAATGAAAGAAAAAAAAGGGATAGCGGAAGGTGTTAAAACAGAAAAGAAAAGGCAAAATAGAACAACCAGCATATAATAATAAAAGGGAAAAGAAAAAGAGGAGGTGTAAGGGACTATTCATTGTACACTGTTCAAATGAATAGTGTCAAGAGTCATGTTCTCTTTTATAAGGGTAGGAGGATATATATATAGATTTTGATTTGGCAAATTATTTGGTCTTTGAAAATTGAAAAAGACAACTGCAACATGTAACTTTCAAATGTACTCTAGCTTTTATTGAAAATATAGTTGTTTATGCTAAACATAGCAATATTGTTTGTTCGACATATATATTAGGGAATTTTTAACTGAAACTTGTTACCCATTTTATTTTGCAGGTTCTATTTGTTACCATTTTTTTAGAAAATCACATGATACCAAGTGGTTTTGCTAACTATTGTGATGTGAGTTAAATTAATCTGAACATCTTAGTAATAAAAAATTGGAAAATTAGTTAGAATACACCCAATAAATTAGTTTAATCATCATGGTGATACACTTATTAAAAAAAATTGTATTGTTTCACCTAATAAAATCAAACACTAATGTTTTCTTTTTGGTTACAAATCAAACACTAATATTTAAAAACACCAAATGAGATGTTTCGACCAATTTTTTTTATTCAACTAGACTGATTTTCCCTCACAAAATTTGAACATGCCTCTTTTATTCTTTCCCTCCTTTTTCATTTTTTATCCCAATTTACTCTAATTAATATCAAAATACAACCAAAATAAACTCCCGCCTAAATTAAATTATCCACTCGCTCCATTAATATTTCCCCAACCTTCTTTAGTTGTTAAACCGCCTTCTATTTGTTAAAACTAGGGATGACAGTCCCACCCGCACCCGCTGGATATCCGATCCACCCGACTCGATATAAGTGGATATGGATGATGTTAGACGGATGACTAGCGGATAGGATATGGATATGGATGGTATGCGGGTAGGATATGGATGACAATGTATCATCCATTTATCCACCCGATGGATATCCATCCTTTATTAATATTTATTTTTATTTATAAAAATACAGAAAATAGCCACATATATAAGAAAATTTATCCCAAAACTCTTGCATGCCTTGTTATTTTGTTCAGAGATGTTTGCAAATGACAACAACCTATTTATGTACTTATTTGAATTATGTAAGGTATTAATTTGGCTATTTTTAAAAGTATTTTAAAGTTAATTTCATAATTTTAAGATTGCTTTGGAAAAATAATGGAGGTCCAACGGATATCCATTTACCTGTTACATCCAGCGGATATGGATATGAACAGAGGGAGTTGAAGTAAATGGATATGAATATGGATATGGATATGGATGGGGAAAATTAAATGGATATGAATATGGATATGGCTCCACCCGATCCATATCCGATCCATTGCCATCCTAGTTAAAACACCATCTACTATTTATGGATATAACTTAGTCTGAGAAAGAAACTCAAAGTCCCTAAAACCCAACACCAATTAGGGAGAAGAGAGAAAATTGACCTAAAATTAAGATAGTGAAGAACCTAAAAACCGATCTACCCGAGAACTCAATTTTCTATGGCTTCTGGATCTAATAATTGGTCCACCACATTCCGCCATCGCCAGAGCCCGAAGGACAACCACTTACATAAGTGTCTGCAACTTCTGTCAGTTCTTCTCCATCACCCAATCTTAGACTTGAGATGGTGGAGGTGTGAACTGAGACTAAGACTGATTCGTGATGCTCGAGACATGCAGTTGAGACTTATATTGGAGAATATGTTAGGAAATGATATTGCTTAGGAATATTCTAGATATATATTAGAAGATTATAATATCATTTCCTAACATATTCTCCAATAATATTGGAGAATATGTTAGGAAATGATATTGCTTAGGAATATTCTAGATATATATTAGAAGATTATGATATGATTTAATATCTATATTATTCTAGAATAATATAGATATTAAATCATATCATAATCTAGAATAATATAGATATTAAATCATATCATAATCTTCTAATATATATCTAGAATATTCCTAAGCAATATCATTTCCTAACATATTCTCCAATAACTTATTGGAATGGTTCAAGTGTGAAGGGATATCTTTTGCTGGTGGACCTATGAAATTTGGTGTAATCTTAGGTACTGCTACTTCATGTACGCATTTTCTCAATGAATTTTGGTGTTTGGAGCTCGATCGTTCTTCACTTTGATCCTTTTGATTTGGATTTTCTAATTTTTTATGTGCTTTGGATGAATTTTGTTCTGATTTGAGTTTAGATTTATGTTCCTCAGATGAATGAAGATGGTTCTTGTTGTTGATTCTGGTGGTTGAGGTGGTGGTGATTGTCGGGGGGTGGAGTTGCGAAAAGAAAATCTGCTATTTATGAGAGAGAGAGAGAGAAAGAGAGGAGGGGGCAAAAATAAAAGAGATATCTGTAGACGTATGAGGGACAAATTGGTCCAGTTAATTAAAAATACCAGAAAATCTCATATGGTGTGTCCAACCTTAATGTTTCTTTTTATATGGTGTAACAATACAATTTCTTTTTTATTAGGTATATCATCACAAATTATTAACTTATAAAGTGTATTCCAACAAATTTTCCTATAAAAGTATCATTAAATGAAGATGATATAGCATGTTTTTTTTAACCTTGATAATAAGTTGATAAAGATTAAAATGTCCTTTATATCACTTCCCTTTCATTTGTAGTAGTGTACATGGATCTAGTTTTGGATCTCAAAATAAAAAATGTGTGCCAATCAAAATTAAATCAGTAAATATCAGTTAATGCAACAACCATTACGCTTATTTCCACGTGTTCGAATCCTACAATCCGAGGGAACTTTAAGCCGATCGTTTGTTGTAATGTGGTTTACAAAGGCATTACCACGTTGATTACACAGAAAATGAAGAATGTGATGTCTGAGTTTGTGGGATGTGAGCAATCAACGTTTGTCCTGGGTAGAAGAATTCATTATAATATCCTCATTTTTCATGAGTTAGTCCATAAATATACCGAAGCATGTCCACCCCCGTGCCATGCTCAAAGTTGATGTTCGGAAATCATACGACTCTGTGAGCTGTAGGTTCCTTGAGTAGAGCTGATCACCAGGCCGAGCTGTCGAGTTTCGGGCTAAAAATTCATGTCCATACCCGGCTCTATCGGGTTTTGGGCGGGCCAACGAGCTTTTCGTGTCAAATCGCGATACCGTAAATTTTCTATATTTAAGCATAACTTTTGATCCCGATATGCATTTAAGGTGATTTTTTTTTAGAATCCATATAAATTTTCGAGATCTATGCAACCATAATATCATTCTTGCAAATTTATAATTTTGAAAAAGTTTAAATTAAAATAATAGCAAGCACAAAAAAATATGAAAAAGAAAAGTAAAACTTCGGGTCATTCGGGCCGGGTTTGCGGGTATGATCTTCATCCCAAACCATGCCCAAATATGGAAGGGTTCAGGCAAGGCCCGCGGGCCAGGTTTTTTTTTTTATAATATTTTTTTTATCATGTTTACTTAAAGATATGATGAGTGTTGTGGGTTCCATGCATGGTTCATTCTGTGTGTTATGATGTGTGTTTCTTCATCTCTATTTTCCATAAAGATTAATAGATGTCTTCGAGGCTATTTTTCTGGTGCGAGAGGGCTGAGACAAGGGGGCCTCATGTCCCCTTATCTCTTAATACTTTGTATGGAGAGGTTTTCTAAGATTATGAGGAAACTTGCCCATGATCCGATATTTTATTTTCATCCTAAATGTAGTAGAATTGGGCTCACGCATCTAGTGTTTGTTGACGATTTGTTAGTACTCACTCGGGGAGATAAAAAATGAGTCACTGTTATCATTCTGTCTTTTAATAAATTTGCTGCACTCTTGGGGCTTCATGCTAATGAAATGGAAAGTTGTTTCTACTATGGGGCGTGTCTCCTTCAGACAAGAGTGACATTTTGGGCAACACTGATTTTCAAGAAGGTTCTCTGCCCTTTCGTTATTAGTTAGGGTTTCCCTCTCTGCAAACGCGAGTCACTCATGCATTGTGTTAGTCGTTGTTCAACAGAATTTACAGGCACATTCACCATTAGACCAACCATTCATTAAGCTACGCAGGTAAACTCCAACTTTGAAATTCTGTAATTTTCTCTACTCTAAAATTTTGGTGTGCTGTTTTTTGCTACCCAAGCTAACCAAGTGATTTTTAAAATTCGTCAAATGGGGAGGAGATTTCTTGGGTCATCTGGATAGACGCAAACTATTGTCCATGTTGGGTGGAATAGCTTGTGTTGTGCAAACGTGTATGGTGGCTTATAGATAAAAAAAAAATAAATTTGAATGGTGGAAATCTTGCTACTATGAGCAACACTGTATGGTGGCTTCAGGCTTGATGCTGGTATGACAGGGTGTTAGATTACTGGGGTTTGTGTTTATAGTTTGCAGCAAGCAAGGTACGGTGTGGGATGCAAATCTTACGTCTGGTAGTTCATGGGTTTGGAGAAAGATTACAAGTGAGAGATGAACTTTGTTGCAATGGAGGATTTGCACAGAAAGGAAATGACATTCTGAAATTCTTTTGTCAGAGCTGGAAAGTTCGATGTGAAGTAGGCCAATGAGTTGCTTGATGGTGATTAGGGGTGAAAGTTTAGATTTTGGAATGGATTATGAGGTAGTTTAAATCCAATCAAAAAAATTTTGGACTCAAAAGTTTGAAACCAAATCCAATCCAAACTAATTTTGGACTCAAGTTTTTGAGAATCCAATCTGAATTATTTTCTCTAATCCAATCTGATCCGAGTAGTCCAATTTTTTTTGAACTTTTTAGAACAACATTCATTACTTAGTAAAAAAAGTTCATCGACAAGACATTAGTACAAATAATAAATAGATAACATTGTCTAGGACAATTAAACGTCTAAATCTACAACGTTAATTATAAAATATATATAAATAGCTGATGTATTGAGTGAGTCGTTTGACGTAGATAGCTGATGTAGGGTTTCTTCTCTTGCTTTATATGTGCCTTTTACTTTGGGCATTATTAGTAGCTTAGATTTTTATTTGTATATACTTTATCATTATATATATATATATATATATATATATAAATTTGGATTGGATTAAATTTTGGATTTAATCCAAATAAGTTTCATCCCTAATGGTGATAGGAGTAAGGTGAGGTGGCATAAAACTGTCTGGGAGAAAGGAGCCAGCCAACTTCCCTGTTTTATTGCATGGTTGGCTTGCCACAAGTGACTCATGACGAGGTCCTTTCTTGTGTCAAAAGGGCTGGTTATAGATAATAAGTGTGGTATTTGCGGTGAAGATGGGGAGGATTGTGATCATCTCTTTTAACGTTGTGATATTGCTATAAGTGTGTGGAGACAAATTTTGACTTGGCTTGGAATAAAGAGAGCACCATTGAGTTGTGGACATGAGTTGAGAGTGGTTTGGCAAATACTGTCATGGAAAGAGCCTGATGCATTGAGTTAGAAGAGTCACACTCATCACCATTGTGTATTAGATTTGGAGTGAGAGGAATGCTAGAGTATTTAAGAGTAAATCAAGAAGTGTAGAGGCCATTGTTAGGCAGATTCAATATTTTTTGTGTGTGATATTATATTCTCTGTATAAAGAGGAAGCTTAGCATGTATTACAATATATGTACTAGCTGGTTTTGACAGGAGTTCAGTGTATTGCAAAATGCCCTGCACATGTATTCCTTCTTACGGGGGTGTCACTTTGACATACCTTTGGTGAATGGAAATTTACTTGTGAGTTTCCAAAAAAATAAAATAAACTGGATTTGGTAGAACCAATTCGGGATCCAAGTATCCGAAAATGGTGAATACCCAAAATCAGAATTGAGGTCCTGACTTAGGTAACAAGTTATTTTCATCATTGGCACGTTGCAAATTGATCAAGACACATTTATTAAAACAACTAGAATTTTGAGTACTCTTGCGTCGTATTATCCTCGTTGATGTTTCTAAGCATTGCACGAAAATATTATTCTATTAGTTTTGAAAACTAAATCGGAGTTGTTTGATAGTGTTTATGGTCATTTACTATATTAAAGTATTTGCCAGAAGTTTGTTTTTCGTCTATCTTATTAACCAAAAAAGATTAATCTGCTAAATAACTATTCAATAACTCGCTTCCAATCATTTAATGTGTCATTTATATATGTATATTTTAATCTACAAAAATTAATATACTCATGTCACTATTCAATTATGTGGATGTTTCATTTGTGTTAATGACGTATGGCTACCTTTCGACATTTGGGATGATCAATAAATGATAAAATTAAAAAAAATTTCTTAAAAGGGAAACAAGAGATAAGAAACCAGAGTTAAAAATAAGAATGCAGTGAGTCGTTCGGAGGAAGTAAATGTTAAATAGGATACTAAAGCAAGACAAATCATTTTGAAATGTTAGCCAAAACTAATTCACAATGCTGAATTTTGAATAATGCATCAACCATCGGATTCAACTTTGTTATTCATATCCCTCATTGAGTACTTTATTAAGCTGATTGTTTCATTTTCTTTTCTTTTCATGTCCCTAATTATCATGAT
The DNA here is from genome assembly GCA_038025085.1 of Tetragonia tetragonoides. Lineage (NCBI taxonomy): Eukaryota > Viridiplantae > Streptophyta > Magnoliopsida > Caryophyllales > Aizoaceae > Tetragonia > Tetragonia tetragonoides. The sequence goes on from CM076150.1 coordinate 20,663,467, forward strand.
TAGAATTTTTTACTTATCATCTCCCTAATTTTACCTTTTTATTATTTTAATTACGATGACATTAAGGACTATTTAATACAATCCATGTTTAGAAGTCAATCACATATACTTATATATGATTTATAGAAGTTGGGATAAGTTATGAGATTAGGTCCCACAATTTAATAAAATAAAAGAAAATATAATATTAGAAGTTGTGTTTGTATTTGCATCAATTGGTTAGCGAGACTATGTTAGTTATTGTATTACACTAGATGTATACTCCGTGCGATGTACGGGCTTGTAGATTATCATTAGATAATATATTTTACAATATTGCTATTCAATTTTTAATTAAGAATGATTTATCAATTAGGCATATAGCAAGTAATATAGAGTTACACAAAATCAAAATTATGATGTGTGTGATTTTTTTTTCTCTTATTTTTTTAGCTATGTTTAATTTAAATTTTCTTATTTGACATGCATGAAATAGTTGCTTGATCCAAATGGATAAATGAATTTCATAGTTAAGTGCCAGATTCATAACTGCCGTCTTGACATACTATATACTAATCAAATTAGTATATGCATACCTTCACGTATTTACGTATATCCATAACTTTCTACAAAGAGTAGTTTTCATTTATCCATCGTTAGTTTACATCATAGTTTATGAGCATTTTAACTATAGTAGGTTTACATCATATTTTAAGTTAAATTTCTTATGTGTCATTCATTTGTTATGCAACTCTTGTTCAAATAGATGTGGAGATATCAATTAATGTTCTCTTTTTTTTTTTTTAAAAAAAAAAAAAAAATTTCAAATAATTATTGAAGAAATTAATTATCATTACAATTATCTTATGTACTGATGCAGAAGCAAGTACATTAAAGGACAAGCAAGAAGACGACGAATCAAGAACGTCCAAGAACCCAGTTCTTGAAACGTTAATGCTTGATCTTGAGCTGCTCATTGCCAAGAGTATAATGCCACGTGAGGTAAAGTGTGAGGTAACTATGTTAGAGTGGCAAGAAGATGACTAGAAGCTGAAAAGAAGAAGCCTTGGGTGCCAAGGAAACTGTTCCAGCAGTTTTGAGCCTTGGGCGCTAGGTAATCAGTTGTTTAGTTCGATTTCGTTTAGTATTCCCTTAATTAGTTAGAATATGTTTAGGAGAGTAATAATCTGATTGTTATTAGTATTAGAAGTCCACTAGGTGTTAGGAAAGCTGTTAGTTAGTCCGTTTTACAATTGTAGTCAGTTTCGTAGTTAGTTTCCTATTCGGACTAGGATTAGGATTGCGAATAGCTTTAGATTTTCTTTGTCTATAAATAGGGGAGAGCTTTGCTACTGTAAACTCGTGCTTTGATGATTAATTATTGAATACGTGAGTATTTACCCCTCAAACTGAGTGATTCAGGTTGAAACCCTTACGAGTGATTCGTGAGTTGTTCTTGAGTGATTCTTGAACAAGATCCCTTTGTGTGATACTATCAAAGGTTAATTTCCGTTTTGTCACTTATTTCACATCATGCACAAATTCTACCAATACTATATTTCTCCATCTCCATGGTGTTTAATCATGTACTTTCCCAACAATGGCTTTCTACTATACAACTGAGGTTTGAAATCACTTAGAAATTTGAGATGTATGTATAAAGATTACCGATACATAATTTTCATCATTTATTTTAAAATAAAAATTATTTGTGGACTACTATCCCTTATTAAATTCATTATGCCTAGTCTTTAGTATAATTTATGTTATGTTCATGTACCGTATTTATTAAGTTTATGTTCATGTATGCTCATTTAATTAGATTATAATAAGGTTCATGCATGTATTATATTAATTATAGGTAATAGCATTAATTACTGGATATGATGCTGACTGGGTAAGTTGACGTGGCATGACACGTGTCAATGCAGCAGCGTGCATGATCCACTTACATATATATATATATATATATATATATATATATATATATATATATATATATATATATATATATATATATATATATATATATATATATATTAGATTTTACATGTGTAATTTGGATGAATTGTATTAGCTGTTATTTGTTCAAAAGTTTTTCATAATTCATTTTTGCGAGTGTGAGAGTATAATTGTTGTAATTTGATATATACAAAATTATTAAAATTAAAAATAATAATGAATTCAGATTTACAAAGCAAAGTATACACCGCCAGATCTATTTATTTTCAAATCACAAAATCGAGAACCATTAATAAATGAATCCAATTCTGAATCCCAAAATCATGAATCGATACCAATTTGATTTAATTCTGAATACTAGTTATTCGATCAGATATCTGATCATGTTCACCCATACCTCTTATTATCGAGCTGCTTCACCCATTAAATGGGTGTTTGTTATCATTACATTTTCTCTCCTCTCTATTTGTTATTTCTCTCATCACTTTAATTTTTGCTCTTTTTTTTTTTGTTTCTCAATTGTGATAGTTCACCACTACCTCTATAGTCCATATAGCTAAGCTCATTCAGACTTATATTCGCCCTCCCTTTTAACCTCCTCAAAACTTATCCCCTTTAAACCCTGACACTTTTCAACCAATGTCTTTCCTCCAATGAACTCTAAATAAATTTTATCATCGCATAAGATTGCTTCAATCGCTAAAAGTTGAAGAATCAAAAGCATACCCACAATAACAATTGTTGGGGAAAGCACACAAATACACAAGCGGAAGCAACAAAGACTTTTTCCCCGGTTGTGATGCAAAGATGAGTAATAACCAATTCAAGCAACCAAACAATATTGAACCAAAATGACAGCAGCAAATGGAACTATAAATCAGCCCAAAAAACAGTAAATAAACAAGGAGACGCAAGGATTTACGTGGAAACCCCGATGTGGGGAAAAAACCACGGGACCGTTAACAAACGGTGCCAAAACCTCCACTAATCAACAAATTAACAAGTGGGTACAACAATAGTTCTTCCCTAGATCAACTAGAGGTATTCACAATCATCAAGGATCAACCTTGGCACAACAAGTCTCCCAAATCATCACCCAAAAGAGTGGAAATACAATTTCGTATAAAATAAGAGCTGAATTTAGAAAACTGACTTAGAGAGCTCCAAATGAAATTCTGACCGTTGGATTTGAAGAAGGGGATGTCAGGAACAACGTGCTAAAATCTCGCGACAATCGGAGTTCGTTTGGTCGTCGATCGGGGCGGATTTCTGGGCTGCCAGCACCAAAATTCGTGGGTGGCTCCTCTTCTCTCTCTCCTCTTCTCTTCTAGACTTTTCTCCTGATTTTTTTTGAGTGTCTAGGCTTTCTCTCTCTTGCACTGAGCCCTTCTAACCTTTTGGCTTATAAGGGAAGCCACTTGTGAGTGAATATACGAAATTGCCCTTCACTTAAACATCATATGGATAACCCATATGGTAAGCAAATATAACCCAAATTAATTGGGCTCTTCCTCCATGTAGGAGGGATACTCCAACAAATCTCCCCCTCACTCCTACATGGGGGGCTCGACCAAGCCCGCAATCTTTCTACAAACAAGAAGTTTCTCCTTAGGCAAGGCCTTCGTCAACATGTCCGATCCGTTGAGATCGGTGTGAATCTTCACAAGCTCAAATGACTTGTCTTCTACCGCTTCTCGAATCCAATGATACCTCCTCCGTATGTGTTTGGTTCGGGAATGGTAGGCTGCATTCTTGGCAAGGTGGATGACACTTTGACTATCACAATAAAGAGGGTACTTGTCTTGTTTCAAACCCAACTCCTCTAGAAAATCTCTCATCCAAATAAACTCCTTGCCAGCTTCAACCGCTGCCATATACTCAGATTCTGTGGTAGACAGAGCAACACACTTTTGCAATTTTGATTGCCATGAAACAGCTCCCCCTGCAATTGTCATCAAGTATCCGGAGGTAGACTTACTAGCATCAATATCACCCGACAAATCAGCATCTGTGTAGCCATCTAATACAGGTTGTCCGGGACCAAAGCATAAACACACTCTAGAAGTACCTCTGAGATACCGCATGATCCACTTTACTGCTGCCCAATGCTCCTTACCAGGATTAGACATGAACCTGCTAACAACCCCAATGGCATGTGCAATGTCTGGCCTAGTGCATACCATGGCATACATCAAACTCCCCACGGCGGATGCATAAGGCACCGTCATCATCTCTTTCTTGTCATTCTCACTTGTAGGACACTGGCTGGAGCTTAGCTTCATGTGACCTGCAAGTGGCGAGCTCACGGGTTTAGCTTTGTCCATCTTGAACCTCTCTAGCAGCTTCTGGATGTAACTCTCTTGTGATAGCCATATCTTCTTGTTCTTCCTATCACGAGAGATACGCATGCCCAAAATTTTCTTTGCAGGGCCAAGGTCCTTCATTGCAAAGGACTTGCTCAAGGCACTCTTCAGGTTGGCAATCTTCTCCTTATCCTGTCCAACAATCAACATGTCATCCACATAAAGTAAGAGAATGAGAAAATCACCTCCGGCGTAATGCTTCACAAACACACATGAATCTGCATGTGTCTTGTGGAAACTGTGGTCTTTCATGAAAGACTCAAACTTCTTGAACCATTGTCGAGGTGCTTGTTTCAAGCCATATAAACTCTTTTTCAAACGGCATACAAGCTTCTCACTTCCCTTCTCTTGGAAACCTTCTGGTTGCTCCATGTAGATTTCCTCCTCTAAGTCACCATGGAGGAAAGCAGTCTTCACATCAAGTTGTTCCAACTCCAAATCCATGCTAGCAGCTAAGCCAAGAACAACTCTAACAGAAGACATCTTCACAACTGGAGAGAAAATCTCTTCAAAGTCTATGCCTTTCTTTTGACCTGAGCCTTTCACCGCCAAACGTGCCTTGTACCTAGGTGGTGAACAATCTTCTCCAGTTTTCAGTCTGTACACCCATTTGTTCTTGAGTGCTCTCTTGCCCTTAGGAAACTCCACTAAGTCATATGTGTGGTTCTCATGCAAGGATTTCATCTCATCTTGCATGGCATTATACCACTCCTTGCAGTGCTCATGTGACATAGCCTCCTCGTAGCTTTCAGGTTCTCCCCCGTCAGTCATCAACACATACTCATCTGCTGGATATTTAGAGGTAGGCTGTCTCTCTCTGGTGGATCTCCTCAACTGTGGTTCTGGTTGTACATGGGGTTCTTCTTCATGTGTATGATCTGGTGGTGGCTGAACATCATCACCATCATCACTGTTATGATCATCATTGCCATCTTCCTGTTGTTCTCCCCCTTGAACTCTAGGAGTTACTTCAGGAAATATTGGATCTGTGTTGGCGCTGTCACTAGGAGAAGACTCTGGTTGTTTCTTCTTCTCACAATCTGCAAAGGTTTTGTCTTCAAAGAACACTACATCTCTGCTTCTAATCACTTTCCTGCTAACTGGATCCCACAATCTGTACCCAAACTCATCCTCTGAGTACCCTAGGAAGATGCATGGCTTTGTCTTGCTATCAAGCTTGGACCTCTCATCTCTGGGAATATGAACATATGCAAGGCACCCAAAGACTCTCAGGTGGCTGAATGATACCTCTTTACCAGTCCATACTCTCTGCGGAACATCTCCATTAAGAGGAATTGAAGGTGACCGGTTGATGAGGTACACTGCTGTAAACATTGCCTCGGCCCAAAAAATCCTAGGCAGCTTCGCATGAGAGAGCATACATCGAATTCTTTCTTCAATTGTTCTGTTCATTCTCTCTGCAAGTCCATTCAGCTGAGGTGTCTTGGGAACTGTCTTCTCAAGCCTGATGCCCTGTACTTTGCAATACTCTTCAAATGGACCCCTGTACTCTCCACCATTGTCAGCTCTAACACACTTGAGCTTCCGGCCTGTTTCTCTCTCAACTCTGGCCTGGAACTGCTTGAAAAACTGTAGTACCTAGTCTTTGGTTTTCAACACAAAAGCCCACAGTTTTCTAGAATAATCATCAATAAAAGTAACAAAATAAAGTGCACCGCTATGTGACTTAGTATCCATAGAACATACATCAGTGTGAACAAGATCTAATGCATGTTTTCTTCTAGATGGGGGACGAGTATGAAATGCTGCCCTATGTTGTTTTCCAGCTAAACAATCAACACAGGGTTTCAAGGACATACCTTGAACATCAGGAAGGAGTTGCTTCTTAGCAAGCATTTGCATACCTCTTTCACTCATGTGACTAAGTCTCTTGTGCCATAACTCGCTCGAGGAATCATCAACTGCGTGTACTTCTCCTTTACACAACTTAGCTTGCATCACATACAAGGATCTCTGCTTGCTCCCACGAGCCACAATCAAACTTCCTTTGATAAGCTTGCACTTTCCACCACCAAAGTTGCTGGAGTAACCAGCATCATCGAGCAACCCAGGAGATATCAAATTCAGCCGAATGTCTGGAACATGTCGGACATCTCTCAACACCAAACTGCAACCTGTGGATGTCTCCAAACACACTGTACCCATGCCTACAATCTTGGATGAGCCATCATTCCCCATCTTTACATAGCCAAAGTCACCGCTAGTGTAAGATGAGAAGTAATCTTGGTGCGAGGTTAGATGAAACGAAGCACCCGTGTCAATCACCCAAGTACAATCATCACTAGCTAGATTTAGGCAATGGTCACCAATAAAAAATAATTCATCACTTGTTGCAATTGCAGTGGTGTTGTTATCTTTCTCTTGTTGTTGTTGCCCGGATGTCTCACCCTTTTCTTTCCTTTCTTTGGACTTGTCTCTCTTCATTTTCCTGCAATGTTTTTGAATGTGGCCTGGCTTATCACAATAGTGGCAAATGATCTTACCCATTGATTGTGATCTCCCCTTGGACTTGTCTCTATGCTGGGGATATCGAGTCTTACTTCTTCCCCTGCTTGATTCTTGTGTCACATTAGCCTCTGGTTGTGTGGAGGAACTCATTTCCTTCCTTCTAGTTTCTTCATTCAACAAACTAGCTTTGACAATTTCCATTGTCAGCGTGCCCTCTGGTGCGGAGTTGCTAAGTGATACAAATAGAGTGTCCCAACTTTCTGGCAATAAGCAAAGTAGTAGCAATCCCTGCAGCTCATCATCTAAATTCATCTTCATTGCAGACAACTTGTTAATCAAACTTTGAAATTCATTCAAGTGAACTACTATGCTATCACCATCTTTATATTCCAATTTCACAAGTTTTCTAATCAATGACGCTTTACTCAAGGCATTCTTCCTTTCATACATGGTCTCAAGTTTCTTCCAAAGAGTATAAGCATTCGTGTCATTGGCAATATGTTGGAGGACACTCATATCAACAAATTGTCTAATTGTTCCAACGGCTTTACGGTTCAATATTTTCCACTCACTTTCAACAACACCAGTTGGTATGGTTGCATTTAAAATTGGTTCATACAAATCCTTCACATAAAGGATATCCTCCATTTTAGTTTTCCACACGGAGTAATTTCCAGAATTCAAACTAATCATTCCGTGCACACCAGATTTTTCATCCATCTTTAACAACACAACAAATTCACAATGACTCTAACCAAAGCTCTGATACCACTATGTTGGGGAAAGCACACAAATACACAAGCGGAAGCAACAAAGACTTTTTCCCCGGTTGTGATGCAAAGATGAGCAATAACCAATTCAAGCAACCAAACAATATTGAACCAAAATGACAGCAGCAAATGGAACTATAAATCAGCCCAAAAAACAGTAAATAAACAAGGAGACGCAAGGATTTACGTGGAAACCCCGATGTGGGGAAAAAACCACGGGACCGTTAACAAACGGTGCCAAAACCTCCACTAATCAACAAATTAACAAGTGGGTACAACAATAGTTCTTCCCTAGATCAACTAGAGGTATTCACAATCATCAAGGATCAACCTTGGCACAACAAGTCTCCCAAATCATCACCCAAAAGAGTGAAAATACAATTTCGTATAAAATAAGAGCTGAATTTAGAAAACTGACTTAGAGAGCTCCAAATGAAATTCTGACCGTTGGATTTGAAGAAGGGGATGTCAGGAACAACGTGCTAAAATCTCGCGACGATCGGAGTTCGTTTGGTCGTCGATCGGGGCGGATTTCTGGGCTGCCAGCACCAAAATTCGTGGGTGGCTCCTCTTCTCTCTCTCCTCTTCTCTTCTAGACTTTTCTCCTGATTTTTTTTGAGTGTCTAGGCTTTCTCTCTCTTGCACTGAGCCCTTCTAACCTTTTGGCTTATAAGGGAAGCCACTTGTGAGTGAATATACGAAATTGCCCTTCACTTAAACATCATATGGATAACTCATATGGTAAGCAAATATAACCCAAATTAATTGGGCTCTTCCTCCATGTAGGAGGGATACTCCAACAACAATGGCACTAACTTCAAGCATGAAGAGTTTAATAATGGCTAGATGATTTAAGTTCGAAATTGTGACTCATCTAGTTTGTTTCTCTATTTATTTGTGGGTTACCTGAGTAGGGTGTTCAAAGGATTTCATGCATTAATTTCTTTGACAATAATGTTTCAAGATGATGAACAATAAGAAAAATAGATTTAAACTAAAACAATGTATCGCTGCCCTCGAAATAGGCCAGGCGCGCGTGGGTTTCAATATTTTTTATAAAACTTTAGTTGATTTTACGCATATGTTGAAAATCAAAGGCTCAATTATATGTTTAATTCCTCATTTTTTTATGGAATCATTTATCTTATTTCATATTGATGATATGCTTTCCTCTACCTCGTATTAAGCTTTTTGCCTCCAGAAAAATTAAAGGACGCAAACTACACAAATACTCTTCCTTCTAAAAATGTTTTGTCGAGTGCATAATTTGTCAATAGTGCAGTATAAGCTCGGGGATCGGTTGTAAAAATTTTACACTTGCCCATCTTATTTTAGTTACACCACAAAGTGTAGTCATTATGTTTTGATAGATCTCCAGATACTTCTAGTTTTATAATCTGTCATTTTAGTCACTTCAACATCCATTTTTAAACATTGCATAGAGAAAAGTTAATCATCCTAGAGGGATTTAATATTAAATAAGAATTTATAATAATTTAAAATTAATTTTAATGGTTTTGCCGTATCAGTTTTATGCATATGTTGGAAAAAATCAAAGCCTTTATTACTTCCTTAAATCCTTTGTTATTTATGTATAGATAGTATTTATCTGTTTCCATTTGCACGTTTTGCTTGATATAATAAGCTTTCTAACTAAGCGAAAAGAAACTAAAATTACAGAATTACTTATTATTCCATCTCAAGATGATCTGGGTTACTGTTGAATTTTCCTAGATAGTGAGATCGAGCGGATGGTTTGGCGTAGTGACATATAAGCTTGGAGATTAATTGGCTATTAGAAGTTCTAAACTTTGGATGTAAATTTTCCATTGGTTACTTGGTCACCCCAAAGAGTTGAATCATTATGTTTTTGAATTTTCAGATTTGCTCTCCTAGGTCTTAATTTCCAAAATTTGGTACATCAAAGCAAAAGTTACTTTTTCCTAAAGAGTAAGATTATTCAAATGTCATACTTACTAGAAGAAGAGTTCAAAGGAGCAAATGTCACATTGTTCTAGATGGTCCGCAATTCAGACTACTAAGCTTTGGTAAATTTTCTTTTCTCTCACTCGTTGTCAGCTTCTTTTTGGCAATTGCTCAAATCCACCCCCCCATTGCTTTCCTAATGTTTTTCCCTTTCAAACTTAGGTTCTTAGTGCTTGTGCTTTATGACACTATTCTTTACTAATCTTTTCCTCCTCTCTTATGTTGTTTCTTAGTTTCACTTCCTAAATATAGTTGTTGTCAAATGAGCCTTTGACTAATAAGTTATTTCGACAATATATTTGTTGCGCTATTTTGGGTCAGGTTAGTATAATTGGATTTCACATGCTGATCATGTTAACTATAGATTCCAATATCGTATGTTTTCTTCTTCTTTTTATGCCTTTTTATTGTTAAGCCCATTTGCATCTATATATGTTGTCATATTTTTTTATTTTTTATTTTTAGGTTTATGTGTAACTTGGTTGTCCCACACAGAAAGATAAATATAGAGAGCTCTAATATTTATTGTGGGCTACTCTTCATATTACTAATTAATTTTAGGATGAAATCTCTCTATGAGATACTTAATAAAGTGGGCGTGATAGAGTGGGCTTGAAATCCCTAATAGTGTGTTGAATGTGTTCGCCCCTAACAAAAATGATGCTATTAGAACTGATGAGCTTCATATGTATGTCTTGATCATTGTTATATCTTTCGTTTATTTGCCTAAATAGTGTCCCCTGAAAGAAACAATCACACAGCATAAATAAATGTGGCTCTAAGATCTACGTTAGCGTCACAATATTATGAAGGGTGAATTTTCAGTAACCGTCAACTTCCGCTATTTGTACATGGGTTACATTTTTTTCTTCTTTTTTGGCTCATGATGGTCTGTAGGTTACGTTTAGGATCAGTTTTATTTCTCATTGTTCACAATATCCATAAAGATGAGGATGGATCAAAGGAGAGAGAGAATATGGATTTTTAGGTTTATGTTAACGGTGTGAAATTAAATTGGAGAAAAACGAGAGAAAGTATAACGATGATATTCGAGTACGGTAGCCATTGATCACGGTAGACTCCCTTTCTATTTATTTTCTTAATTTGTTATTGGCTGCACTAAGAATCTTCAATTAACATCTAGCTATCGTTTCATCATTTCCATAACTACATGATTTGTTTCCTTTGAACATTGTTCATCATCGTCTTCTTCTTTTCTTGAACCTTTTTAACATTTTTTTTCTTCTGTTTTTCTGCCTCATATGAATTTTTATGTTTTTGTGTGTGTTTATTTTACCTTTTTTACACTTCAAATCTTCAGTTACCAAATTACTTATGCAAGAAAAATATAACAATATCCACATTCTGCTCCGTTGTCTAATATCTACTACTAAATCTTTTATTTTTTGAGATTATATAGACACTAAAAATCTTTTTTTTTTTTTGTTTGTTTTTATTTTAGTGTTAACAATCACAATCATTGTAATCCCTCCAAGAAGTCAGTTCACCATAATTGACGCCTTTGATCGAAACTTGCTACGACAATAAACCTATCAAGTTCACAAAGTTCCACGGTCACGGCGATGAGATTACGGTAATGAATTATGGGATGAAGTTTTTTTTTTTCTTTCATAATTATCTCTAACAATATTAAGAATAGAGCTATAGTACTTGTTGAAGCAATCTTGAATATAACTACATACAAACAAGTAAAAAGTATAAACACAAACAAGCCTTACTTTATTGATTTGCCGAATTTTTATTTTTCTTTAAGGAATATAAAAACAATATGAAAACTTAGTATGAGGGGGCCTCAACGTGAAATGATTATAAACCCTTTTAGCAAAGTTCTTGCGAACCTAGTTTACCCCTTCTTTTGTGTTCTTCACGTGGACCAAAGAACATATTTGCCTCAACTTTTATTACTTTATTCATTTTGGCTTAGTAGCATGTTCAAAAAATGGTATAGTACACCACTGCTAGTTAATGACCTTTTCTGCTAAAGTGCTACTCTTGAAGTTCGTTCTTTCCTTGCCAGTATTCTGTAACCAAAAAAATGAAATGTACAATTATAGGCTACGACGATTTTCACCCTATATTTTCAAAATTGTTTCTACCCTTCTATTCTTATGTACCATCTTCAGATTTGTATCTAGCATTCCATGCATTCTTATGTACCGCCTTGCTTCCTTTTGCCTTGCAAGTTCTTTATCGACTTTCCTTGCTCTTCTTGTTCCTTTCTATCTTGCTTGCTGGGAAATGCAGTCTGGCAATGAGGGGTCGTGGTGCCCTAATCTTTCTTTCAAATCCTCGTACACAAACAAAACCTGCGTATTCAACAGATGAGTCTTAAGTAAACATGGAAATTGCTCATCGCTTTCTGCGTAAAATGAAAGTGGATATTAATGCTACTTCATTATTTGGAACATATTTCAGTTTCATGGCACAACCCTACAATTTGGGGATACGAATCTACCCCATGACGTGCTCATACCGCATACCTGATGTCACTGAAATTCATGAAGTTAAACCTCAGAGGTTTAGATCGATAGGGATAATATCAGGAATCAGGTTTCCAATGGGATGCAAGCAATGGAATCCATTGACTTCGATAATACATAAGTCATGCAAGCAATGGATTGCGCCGAAGAACTTCTCAACATAAGGTTGAGCCCTAAGCATTTCTCTTCTCTCCAGATTTGACCAATCACATCAAGATACAATGCTGGGTGCAGGATATGCAGATGACACATTACACTGGTTGATGATAGATTGGAGTCGGGAAGAGAGACCTCAAACATAGGTAAAAAATTCCAAGTTTCGCAATACTATGAACTGGGAGCATATAATATCTAAATATCGATCACCATTTCAAAAAAATGGAGTCAATCGCACAACAACATTTAACCATAATTATAATGGAGGGGGGTATATGTATACATTGTGACAGAAATAAGGTCGCTCTGATTCAGGGCTGCTATCTGGCTATGCTATATGGTTCCTAAATCCTAAGGTTTGGACTTCTCACATGCTGAAACAGGGAGATCAAGAAGCTCAATAGTTATTCTATAAGAGATACCATATCATACTATACCATTTTCCTAGTGCCTCTCATGAAGCTCCCACCTAGGCGCAGACGCGCAGTACGGGGTCAATCACAAAGATGTTTTTCTTAATACCAACTGAAAATGCCTTGACTGTTGACTCTCTACTTCACGACAACTAAGAAGTAAACAGTATTGTGAACTGTTTGATTTATTCCATTATAATCCGATGTTGAACTCAATATCAATTTTTTGAACTCCACTAATGAATATGACATACTACAAAAGATGTGATGATTTCTGATTAAAGGTTAGAGACTTGGTGTAGCACGAGTCAAAGAACAGAGACAGTACGTCTAAAACGATTTGCCCATCTAAGATAATCTTAGATGCAGCGGTTAGAAGATATAGGCTATTCCATATGGAAGAAGCAGCCCAAAAACACAAGAAAAAATGCTGAGACCTTATCTCTAGAGAATATGGTTTTCCATATAGTATAATTGCAACAAAGGACTCTTGTAGAGGACCTACTTTTAAAAATGCAGTCGTTAATTGATCCTTTCGTTGTAACTATACCTGTTTCGCTCTTTTTTCACTTTCTACCCACTCCTGTTTTACATCACACTATTGTTACTATTTCATTATGTTTCTTATTTAAGTTTAATTTCCTACATATGTCTAGTATTTTATTTATTATTTTGTGTGCATGTGTCTGTTGATCGACCTAATATACCTCTCCCCATTGTAGTGTGCTCATGTGCCTACATTCCCTTTCTTTTCAGCTCCCTATAGTCCATCATCCCACATGGATCTCTTGTGCTATTTGACAGTGAAGATCTTTGTAGGCAACCCATACTGAGGTAAGGCTTCATCATGTTGTTTTACTTCTCATGGGTTATGTTGTTGGTAAGTTACTATCACCTGTAAACAAAAACTTGTGGAGAACAACTAAACTTTAGGTCCACAAGAAAAGATGCAATACCTCTCCAGAAACAATGTTGGGTCTCCTCTGTTGCCATGCCTGGCAAGGAATTGTGTAAGAAAATTAGCAAACTTAAATTTTTTGTATGAAGGAAATAGAACACTCTTATATGCATAAACATGATTCACCAACTACCTTTGGATATTGATGAAACTGAGGTACCGAAGTACACAGTCCGTCTTGGCAAACTCCATAACCACGCCCTTGGAACGTCTATGGGGTTTAGACTAGAATCATGATCAGCAAACATCTGCAGGATAAGCACAATTCAGAAATCATATTTTATTTAGATTGTTCAACTTTTCAACCACAAAAACAGGCAATGCAAAGTAAAATTACATATGTCATCAGTAATAATGTAATTTTCAGTCCTGGAAATAGAATGCATAGAATGCAGCAAGGTGTATTTCCAGAGGCCAAAGCGTAGTATTGTCTTCAAACTAAAAGTCAAAAAAGTTTCTAATATGAGTCAAATTACCTCGTTAACTTGGAAATACGTTCCATTTAAAGGGAAGCTACCTCGCATGGCTGTTCTGCAAGGTATCTATACATGACATGGATCAAATATTAGTTAGCAGGACATACACACAGAGTGTCATATTATATTTGGTATCATCTATTATATATCAATTCAAGAAAGTTCATCACCAGAATTGTTCCTCTGACTATTTGTAAGTTTGCTTCTCTTGTACTATTGCATGAGAAGCACCTTGTCTCACTGCAATACTTCCCTGACTCCTGAAATCCACAGCTCACTTCAGTTGGCTGAGTTGAATTAGCTGTTTCACCTGTCATCAAATGTTGTTATGGTGTAAACACTTTGAAGAGTTACTGGCAGCAATTGCAAAAAGCGTTCCATGATGGTTCTTCTGTTCCAACAATTTAGGAGTGTACTGACCTTGTGCTGGCAATACTTTATGGTAACACAAATAGGAATTTTTATATCTGAGCAGAAATCATACTAAAGAAGGTATAGACTTAGAAGCACTTACTGACATGAAACATAGGACATGATATTCAGATCCAGACAATGTTTTTCAAAAAATTGTTATATGAGACATGAGAACAGTTTGCTAATGATGAGTTTTTTTTTTCTTTCTTTTTAAACCATATGATGTGACATCAACATGCATGACTTCCTATCAAGTTTAGTAAGAGCTCCTGTTCGGATGATAGTGGGAGAACACCCCTTTAAGCTTTTGGCTTGTCAGTTTTTTGGATTCTTAGTTGATATGTCAAAAGTAATCTTTACTGTTTAATCAAACTCAGCAATGCAACACCCCCAGCCTCCCAAAGTCCCATAAATAACAACAGGAGAAATGCTTTACTGGGTGTTTCAATGCTTTAAAGGGTTATAGGCCTACCTGGTGTCCATATAGCAAGAAGATATGGGCTTGGGTCATCAGGTTCCCGTTTGTCGAGCTGTCAAATTACATAAAATGCATGAGGTCACAATTCACATACACAAAGTATTTGAACTTACTGTATGATAACTTACCTCTTTTAATAGAGGATGGGTATCTGGAAGTTCATATCTGCATTTCACATGAAGACTGGTGAGATATTGGAAATTTGTATGTTTTCGTAGGAATTTCATGATCTCTATTCTCTATGCAGTATGAAGCTTCTCATTGGCATTACAAAAAAAATAATTTTCTTCTCCCATGCAGCCTCAAATATTCAATATTTAGTTTAATTAGTTCTGTATGATTAATGTCAACATGAATTCGGATAGCATTTCAAATTTAAAAGGGATATTTCTTAATTTTAAATAGAATCTAATCTAGGGCACAGTGATACATGCTACTGTTTTTAGTTTTTAAGTTCTGGCTAATGCAGGAAAAAATATTAGCTATGCTATATCTTAAGTAGTTGTATTTTCAATGTTCAATGCTTTCTTTCATATAGTCCCAATAGTTGATAGTGTTAATAGGATGGATGAGCAATAATAAACAATTTCAAGGCTTGGGTTCTTTTGACAGCCAAGTTTCTGAAGAAGGATTTATTATACTAGATTAGCACCACAATCTGACAAATCAAAATTAAACCCACTATTTTAGTCATAAGAACCTAATCAGCATAAACCATAGAGGTTAGAAGCTAAAATTTTAATATCCAGATTCCGCTATTTTCTATTACAATTCTGTTATAGCATCATGTGATAGTGCAGTGAAAATCTAACTTACACTTGGTGTTCTGTCCGTAGTCGGCTCACATTCTTCAGTTTGGACGCAGGAATAGAAGCTGCAGTAGGAGTCAAAGCAACTAAAGCCTTTGACAAATCATCTCCTTGAAGCTCCATGTTCTCTTCCATGAAGTTCTGTAAATTTAATGTGAACTCTTCAACATTTAGCTTTATGGTAGGAATTTCATCAGGATCCTCATAGAATGCATCCTCAATATCTGTCTCTAATATTTCTGGGTTCTCCGGTTCTGGAGTTGTTGGTTCTTCAACTATTGGTTCACACCTTCTATGCCAGGGTTCATATGATAGTTCTCCAGATTGAATGTTCTCCAGTGACTGAACTGAAATGGGATTTCTAGCTATCAAAGGCACCACATTTGCTTTGATGGGAGCAGCTGATGTAACTATGCTTTTCTCATCTGGCCCAGGTAGGGAAAGCCTTGCACTGAATAATTTGAATTAGTAAAGTTTAGTATTCATAGTGGTGAAAAAATGTTAAGTCATCTCCAAATTAAACACACACTTGTTGGACATAGAGAAATACCAATAGTGTTGTCACTAATACTCGGTTTGCATTAACCTCTTCCAGTTTTGGCAGTTAGCATACTTAATATCTATCTCCCACAAATAATCAGAACAGTTATTAGCTTCATTCCTGTATTTATTACATTTTGAGTTTCGACCAATCGGAATTTGTTTTCTTTGCAGGACAATAGTTTAATGAGCAAAAAGCCGTTTCTTTTTGATTACATGTTTAGTTAAGGTAAGTAAGCTCCTATGATTTGGATAACTCCATATCTTCATGCAATATACAAGACAAAGTATTAACTCACCTTTTAATAGCTGCCTGGACCTGGATCATGGAACCGTTTCAACTTTTGCACAAAAGCTTTGTTTTCAATAATTTTGTTCCTGTTGAATGTTTTGGTTTGAAAAGATCAAAGCCTGTTGGACTGCTACAGTATAGTGTTCTTAATCGGGTTCTCTTAACATTCTTTGTATTCTCTCTCTTTAAAACAGAAACAAAATTTTCCTCCTGTTCGTTTTTCAGCGATGTACCCATGTAAAGGGATTCTAGGAGGTCTGAACCTGAAAAATTTGTATTCAGGGCTTCAACTTAACCATAAGATCAAAGCCTGATTTTTGTCAGCCCACTAGATCAACGCCTCGTCAGCTAGTGGTTAAATCTAAATTTATGTTTTCGTTACTACACAAAGTACTTCAATGACAATATATGTCACAAATTTTTGTCCCGTGTTGCCTCTGATCCACATCTGCCTTTAAGTTTGCCTTCCCACAAATTTGAATTTTCTTACATGTATGGCTTTATCATTTTATTTCCCAACTATATTATGCTTTGCATGTTAGATGTTGTTAGCGAAGGTATGGATGCATGAAGTAATAAAGCATACTGATTGAAATTAAAAATTGGTATAGTACCTTGCAAAAGCACTTGCAAAGTGTCTGCACTCTGCTCTCATCGGACATGCATTACAATTTGGCTTACTTTTTGTGCAAAATACCTGCATTCAAATTCATAGACACAAGCAAGCTATCTTATGGCGTGTAATTTGCACGAAATCCAGTTCAATGCTTAATTTTTGGGTTTTATTCTTATTTTTGTATAGGAATGCTTAAATCATGTGTTCACATACCTTTCCAAATGTAATCAGTTGGTAATGTAGTTCATACCTGTAATTGGGAAGCATATTATTTAGAGACTTTATAAGACCGTCTGACGGTGAGACGGAGGCACCTTTAGGCTTTTACAGAAACAGGGTAACGTATTTTAGACAGTGAACCCTGTTTCTATGAACCTTTTACTCACCGTGAGACTACCTCAGTCTCACTGTCTCACACAAGACTACCTTTTATTCAGTATGACTATTTGTTTAGACGTGTAAACATGCAAGCGACCGCAAACAAATTGAAAAGAGTTCGGGAATTACAGTGTCCGCTGATCTAGTTTGCAAAGTCTGGGCCAAAGGTATTTTTGGATCGAGTCCAACATTGGGTACCTGCATAAAACCTTGATTCAATGATGTGTTGATACAGGTGCATTATTAGAATGTAAGCAGGATCCATTACTTACATCTCCAAAAGATGTAACTGGAGGGATTCCGGCAGCGGTTGAAGGGGGACCCACCCTAGTCTCACTGCTATTCTTCCAACATTTGTGTCAACCTTGTATGTGATCGAAATATGAAACTTGAGTTTTGATACCTATTAGGTTGTTGAACTGTAACGATGATTTATTTGTAAACATAACTTACCGGAAAAGCAAGATGGTGAAGCGTTAATAGCCGTACACACTCGACGCTTTTCAATCCAAGACCATTTATGCTTAGAAGATAATCTCTAAAAATCATAAAGTACGCGGGAATATGTATCAGTAATATATTTAAAAGTGATTGCGGGAACTTTTATTCATGTATAGATAGGTCGCAATTAAATTTAGCATTCATATGATTTTGTTGTGTTACTAAACTGGCTTACTTGGCTTTTTCAGGGGGAACATCTCTTAACCATTCCAGATCAATGTTGCCATGTTCCTCAACAAGGCGATTGAGGAAGTCCTGAAAAATCATACAAGCAGCAGACAGTTTAGTATAAAAAGTAAAGTCACTTGTGGGATGAGTAGATGAAGATTTTGACAAAAGCCATAGTCATATCACTACTCAGCACCTTGATCCTTGCGGCAAGCATGTTATTCATTCCCCTTTCCTTAATAGCTTTTGAAATCTCACTCACATCTGCACTCCTAAGAGCTTCATAATCTAAGGAATCCATAGTTTCTTTAGATCTTTCTTTTCTATGGCCATTGACCTGCACCTGCCTTCGTAGGTGATCCCAGTCAAAGGCAGTCTTTTTCTCCCCATCTGTTTTTCCACGATTCGCATTTAGTACACTGGCCTCGGTTCTACTAGATGATAAATTCAAAGAACTCATCTGCTCTTTGGGATTTGATTCAAGCACTTGATTCCTAGTGGATTCCTTGTTTTCTGCCAAGACACTCCTCTCAACATCAAGTTTTCCCACAAAATCATGGACAAGTGGAACTGATTGTACAGTTTCGGTCAGCCTGTTAAGGCAGTCTATGGTTGATATGCTTGGAAAATTGGATATCATGGTCCTGTCATTTATGGAATTCTGATGCAGATATCTTCCTAATGCTTCTTGCATGCTAGTGATATCATCTGGAAGGTTACTATTTAGCCAATATGGTATGCCTGGTGTTTCTTTGTCCCACATCTGTCTTGTGGGCTGGAGTGTAGTTCTACTTTCTCCCAATTCTACAGGTCTTTTGGTACTAGTGCCCACATCTTGTAACCCGCTAACTCCAAGAAAGCTTGGAGGCAAAGTAGGGCCTTTTTTGGTGAACATTCCTGAACCCTGCACATCAAGTAACTGCGAACCTTCAGCTATGCATACTTGGCAGCATCTGGAAGGAACCGCCGGTACTTCCATGTATGGGCTATTAAGATCAAAAAGATAGGCATCTTCAGCGGAACTGCTATTAATTTGAATTGACTGCTCACTTGTTTCAATATTTTTCAGTTCATGTTCACTTATGGATGTCTCTTTCGATAACAAACTTCCAGGCCCTTGACCTGGCAAGTCGGAGAACATGAAATTCTCTATCTCCTGCAGAGTGGCAAACGGTGAAGCATAAGAATTATTTGCTTCATGGCCATCAGTTGCATAACATCCCATTGAATTTGGTACCAAGCTTGATATCATTCCTCCAGCAGCCTGAATTGTTGAAGAACCAGTTGAATCTAGTGATAATATGGCTTCTAGTGGTGAACTGTTTTCATCTGCCGTTCTTGGACGTCTCTCTAGTGAAGAGTGGTTGCTTCTATGATTAAAAGGCTCAGAAGGGCTTATGTTGTAAGTTTGTGTTGTTAGCTCTTTGTTCCATCTAATGCTGCCTTCTGCATTAGGAATGCTGATTTCTGGTTCCTCAACTACTATGCTAAGCCCTTCATTGTGGCATGTAGTGTCCTGGCTTTTTAACTGGACAGGAAATCTTGCTGCAAGAGCCATGAAGGCAGAGCTAGACACAATAAAATGGGTCAAAGATACAATTCTACCAACTTTTATAATTTTGTTTGTAGCTATTTCCTGAAATCTAAATATACCTCGATAGATGATCAGACACATTCTGGGTGAGGAATACTCCTATAACCGAGTCAACAACTGATCCTTTCCATCTTGAGAAGCGTCTGTCTCCTGCATATAGAGGGTTGCTTTGTTTTTCAACACTTTTGCATGTAAAGTTTGGGCATGATTGACTAGAATCAGACTTCTAAATGAACCTTGCAGATAATACCAGGATAGGTTCCTAATCCTGCTTCACTTCACAGCCTTAGTCTGAAAGACTCTAGAATATATCATGTTCACCAAGGTATCACCCCAGAATTTAAGGTCTTGCCATAGGTGCATTTTGGTCATGTAATACAAGTTCAGTAAAGCTGCAAAAGGAAAATGATTACATGTTTTAATGTGGAGGTTACATGAATTCCTCTCAATGCCCCACCCCTGCCCCCAACTACAAACAATATGCAGCCAAGTTAGAGATCCATTTCTCTTTCGTACCCACATGCAGTCCTAGGGCTGTTAATCTGTCTGATCCAGGACTGGACCAGTTTTTCGAAATTATAAGCCAGGACCGGCCATTTACCTTCTCCCATCATTCAGTCAAACCGGTCCAGGCCGGACCGGACCGAAACCCGGTTTGGCCGGTCCTAAAGTCGGGATGAAAAGTTCGGCCCATTCTGGACCTGTTAGTAAACAGCTCTAATATGCGCATTCTTTTCTCTTGCTGAAGTCTTACATTGCCTTCTTTACTTTGGTATTCCATCACATTTCAGAATTACATTACAGCACCTATGACCTATCAGACTCTGTTGTTCACCTATTCAGCATAACAACTCTTTGAAAAGTGCTACCTTGTTTCGAAGCAATAAAGGAAAAAGTCAAAAGATGGTTCTTGAGCATTGTTTTTTACCTTGAACGAGATGCATTCTTGCAATAAATGAGTCAGCTCTTCCTCGGAATACATTTCTTTCTTCTTCCCACCATCTTGCTTTATCCTTGTCCATTTCTTTACCATCTTCATTTCCTTCCTTCCCCATCAAGAGTTTCCATAATCTGTTTGTCTCGGGATCAAGGTCAACCTTTGGTCTTGGCTTGCGTCTCTTGAGAAAATCAGTACCCTCATATGGAACAAGTGTGCCGTTCCCTTTATAGACAACCAATGCTCCTTGCTCATGCCTCACCTTTACACCATCAGCTGCATTCAGATCTAGACATTCCAGCTTGTGTACTATCTCATCAAGTTCTACTTTTCTCTGTTTCAGTTCTGAACCTGCTTAGTCGGAACAACATACTAATTCATTGAAATCTGAATATAGTAGTTATGAACAAAAACTTTTTCAAGAATGACATTTCAAGCAGTCAAGCTGTCATCTCAATAAGTTCTATGCACATTTTGGCACGGGCTCTCTCAATTCCTCATTTCAGTTCATTGGTTTCATGAGGAGTTAGCAAAGTGGTGAAAGCAGAGTTGTGAAACAAATATTTTATTCAAACCTGTTAGCTCCAAAATTAGTGGGATATTATCCCAATTTTCAGTAAGTGGCTAATTAGTTTTCTGAACTTTACTATCAGTGATCTAGTGGAGTAATGGTGTTAGTGGACATGATCCCCACATTTCTATTAGTTGCTTATGTTTAGTAAAAGTTTGTCTTGTTATTTGTCTGTATAAGGAGTCCCGTGTACTCAGTTTCTGTCTGGATGAAATGAGATGTGACATTCCCGTCATCAAAGAACTACTTTGGTGTGCTTCGCTTTATATTTTCTCCAACTATGCCAACAATTAAAATTTGAAATCAAGTTTCATTTATGATGTAACTATGACAGCTCAGGTTACTTCAGGTTACCTAAGCTCTTTGCACTATCTGTCTATCTATATAGATGATTGTCAACAATCATCAAAAAATCATTCTATTAATATAGATAAATCTTACCTGTACGTTTCAGCTGAGACTCGAGTGTAGTAGTTTTCTCATTCGGTTTCTTCTTGATCAATAAGTCTCTCTCAAGTTGCGCGAAATTGTTTGGAACGACAAGATATCCTTTCCTACTTGAAAGATGTCTTGCTCCACTTTCTGCCGATTCAGTAGATTGCATGGTATTACTGGAGGCTGTAGTTAGGAAGTTTCTATTTTCAGCCCTAGTTTTCTTAGAGGCTCTTGGATGACCTTCTTCGGAGTAATTGAAATTATGTTGATATTTATTCAAGTCCGAAATAGCATGGCCCAGCAGCATAGAACCCATCCTATCAATTGAATTCCTTTGACTGCATCTAGTAGTGAGGTAATGCTCTCTTTTGGATCCTCTTGGATAACTACAAGCTAACACTTTCTGTTTCATGTTTTGAGCTCCACTCTGCAATATTTGCTCTCTGATTCTTTCTAAGTTCGCCTGCGTGGTTCTTTCTTGGAAGGCAACTTCCTGTTGTCCTACATGTAGAATAGGTTTATGTGCAGGTATGCCGTGCAGTTTCATACTTTCCTGTCCATGGTTAAGTGCCTCCTTGTCTGTATTAGCATTGTCAGGTCTTCCTATTTGCATGTCTCTCGCCATACATGATGTGGGCGGAAAATCTCGGGTGCAAAGAGGTACCTTATCCGTCCACATTTGGCTGATGGTTTCATGAGGAGAGGGAAAAGACACAATTTCTTTGCCTGCCATCATTAATTTGTTCCACTGGTCCATTTGTGAGGTTGAGTTTACTCTACTCACATAATTGTTTACACTGTTTTGTCCAGTTTCCACACTACCAGACATTGCCAACACATTTCCTGGTATCTTGTGCTTTGTTACCTTCTCATGAACTGGCATATCCACATTCTGTGCAATGATTTCATTGCCAAAGTTCAAAGATCTTTTGCATGACTTTGGCTTAGGCTCTGTGCTGGTATTTATGTTGTCTTGAATAGCATCTGGCTGGGTTGCAGATGTATCTTTTGGCCCATTCTTGCGCACATATTTCCGCTTGATCACTTTCCCCTCTGCATCAGTGTTTTTGGGGTTCACGGGCTTCTTGTTCCTTTTAGGCTTGCCTTCAATTATAACTTTCGGTCGGTGCTTCTTTCTCTTAGGTGGTTGTAAAGGAGGCGTCTTATTCAGATCAATATTACCGCTCTCCCCCTTGTACTCAATTGTTTCTTTCACTGGTGTTCCTATGGCTGCTGATGATGAATATGTTACACTTTCTATAAGTTCATGGAAAGGGGTTCTGGTACCTTCTGTTTCTCTGGGAGTAACCAAAGTGGTCTGCTCAGCATTCTTCTCTATCAAGCATTTATCCGTAGAGGAATTCACCATCAGCATATAAGGTTGACTGCCCACCATCCTAGTCTGTTGTGGAGTTCCTGGTGCAAACTGGTGGGAGTTATACATGCTAGAGGAAGACTCCTCGTTTGTCTCTGGTGGTGAGTTCAAGTTACGAGGTTGATTATGGACAGCGAACCTGTCTGAACATTGACAGCTGTGTTATTATTTCCTGCTAGCTTGACGAAACCACCGGAAAAATTCAGACCTGATATTGTAATTTAATGTACCATTTATTTCCTTTACTCATGGCCTGGAGTGGATCTTTGAACTAGATAAAGTATGAGTAAATAAAAGCAAAAATTGTTGTTATGAGACAAAGTGGACAACTAATTCCAACATCTTAAGGCTGAGACATTGTGAAAGCAGTTGGTGGTGCAGACTGCAGAATACTCTTCCTTCTTGTTTAACCTTTTTGAGCAAAGGGAAACAAATTATGGAAGGCTAATCTCTTTTCAACTTTTAGACAAGACAAGAATGTGGAACTCTAGGAGTACTACTGGCAATCTCAGTAGCCACATGCACTCTTTTGGTAATATTTTCTGTTTTGAGGAACTCTAGGAGTTGTGTTCATAATTTGACAGTGATCAGTTCTTCCAATTAATTCTTAAGCAGCAATCTTTTCTTGCGATTGTGCTAGTAACATTTTTAAGAAGAATGTACATTATACAGTTATGATTTAAATTTAAAATCCATGTTGTGACCCTGTGATAACAAGTATATTTAACAATAACCTACGAGATGTTAGCAGTTATATTTTTCTGAATACATGTCTTCTCTAAGGCCTGTGCAAAGCAATCTTTGCCAAAAAATGGTATGCATTAATTCCCAAATCAACGGCTAATTTAAACAAAAATGTATTAAGAATCTTTACCTTGGTGTATATGTGGTACCCTGAAGTTCCTCTGTTGGTTTGACTCCATCTGGTAATTTTGGTTGGACTGCATCCAGCCGGTGTTATCATGCTTCATCCTGCTACTGTCGCCTTTAGGATATGAATGTGACACCACACGATTAGCGGTCATGTTAATGCTTCTATTTGCAGTTCCACCGTTCACAAATGTTGAAGTTGGCGCTTTAATCATCTCTAGAAGCTCTGACCAGGAGCTATTAAAATGCTCATCAACGTTGTCCAAGGCTTGTGTACTAGTAGGACGAGTTCTAAATCTCATCCCTTCGTTTCTGTGCGCAAAAGAATCATACAAACCTTCATTTGTGCTGAACACTCCATTTCCATTTAAATTGGGGACTGCCATAGTGTAATTTTGTGCAACTTGAGGATATCCTGGCCATCCAGCACCCGCCAGAAGTTCTTTCCTTTTCATTCTTCCTACTCGCCCGCTCAAACAATTTAAGGTAATTCCATAAGATCGATCCTGAACAGACTTTTCCATCCAAGACCAACCACCAATTGGGATATCTGGTCACTGTAGAATTGAAATCCCCTACCCTACCAAAGCAATACCAATTGGGACTTTAGGGTCTTAAGGAGATGCATTTCCCTTCCCAGGGTCATATCTACAACATCAGAAAATAATCAATCCTATATTTCAACCACTTCCTTTGCTTTGCTTAGAGGGGTCAATTTGCATGATTTCTCACACACATTTCAGGAATTTTGAGCAGCAATTGGGCATGAAAATTGGTCTGCCAAATTTCAATGAACAGCTGATATCATAACCTTCAAATGAAAACTGGTTTTTGGCAAAAACAAAAACAACCCACGTGGGTATATCATGCAATTAATGTGAAGATCGTTTTAGGTAACTTCTTAAGACAGAAAATGTATCTGCTCAGCTATACCCAGCTCAGAATTTCAGTTCATGGGCAACAACAGTAAAGAACTAAAGATGGTAAAATAATATTGCACACATTACATAAAAACAGTCAAGATTATGTGAATTAAAAGATCAGTCCATTGAATCAAAGACTAAATTAATTGAGGAGTTAAAAACCCACATTGAATGAGTAAGATACACAATGAAAAATAACATACTAAAAAATTGCTGGCAAATAAACCCACATAATCTGCAAGAAATCAAGCTGATTTTAATTTTTGGTATGAAATGTAAATGACCTGCCAATAAGACTTGTTTGGCTGATAGCTCCAATCAATGCATATATGGAAATTAAATAAATAATAATTAAAAGGGAAAATTTTTGATAAGGGTATTGCATTATAGCTCACCGATCTTGGTAGAGGTTGCTGGGAATTCAAGTCAATGTCGAATATCACAAGAAGCTGGAATAATTTAGTTGGAGAGATAAGAGAGAGAGAGAGAGAAGAAAAAGGGAACAAATTAAAGTGAGAGAAAGTGAAATGAAGCAAAAACAGATAGATAGAACAACAATTTTGAATTTCCATGTAAAACCACAACAAGACATGCATCTTGTAATTGCAGTGACAAACACGTTGTTTGTAACAAAAATGAAATGAAATAAATAAGTGGGATTTGTATTGTTGATTTGTTGTAAGTTGTAACCAATTTTCTGACAACTTAAAAATATTAGGACAAAAGATAGCTTTCACCATCCTTTGGTTTATGTTTTTTTTTTTATGTGCAATCTTTTTCAGGTTTCTGATTGGATAATTCCCTATCTTCTGCATAGTCTTTTGCGTCAACTTTATTTTATTACTATCTTGAAAGTGAATACAATCATATTGATTTTGATTTGATTGTATTAACAGAGCAAGTACAATGTAATATGAGAATCAGCAAGATGGAGTGGCGATACCACTTTCACTTTTTACTCATGAGATATAAGTTTGGTTTTTATCTCCTAATAATTAAGAATCCCTTTTTTATCCCCAAATTACTTTAGTAGCTCTTCACTTCTAAATATGAGTCGATTAAGATTCATTCTAGACGATCTTCTCATCAATTTGGAATGAAATAATCACTAATAGACATATTTTGCTATTGTTCTGCTTATATGTGGTTTCACAATTAATTCTAGTAATTATTTACTTTTATCATTAAATCACGGTTGTTAATACCACTGTTATTACATGCAACCAAAAATGTGGTTGTCTCACTAGAATTTAAGAGTATTTTTATAAACCATTTTAGTGATTGCTTTAATGATTTGTCTTTTTAATATTTGATTTAATTAATGATTTTTATCGGACTGCTTATTTATTTATTATTTTTGTTATTGGCAAAGTAACATCCAACTTTGTTGGAAATGAGACTTGAACTAAAGTCATTGATGTGAACAAGTGGGGGGTGCGCCACTGCGCTACCAGATACAACCAACTTGTATTAAATTGTATGAATATGGACTATATATTGCTATAGCTATCTGATTGAATTAATTAAGTTGTGATGATATGAATTTTAATTGTGTCTCCCTCTCCAATATAGGCACATTATAGTTTTTTTAAATGGTTTACGTAATGCATGGTTTTCTGACCATCGTGAGGAAAAACATGTGGTATTTGGTGATCACTTTTCATACTTTTAGGTTAACCTTAAAAATAATATATTTATTATGGGTTGTAATTTTGCGTTACTGCTTATTACATATGGGGTACTATTCAGATGTAGCACCTCAGCAGTATACCTCATCACACATATGACATCTCAGCGTACACATCATCTGCTGATTTGTCAAGATCTAGTTTAATATATGTGTTGTAATCAAATTATTTAGATTTGAAGGGGTTGAAATTGAAAGAGGGAATAATAAGGATGAGAGAGGGAGAGTGTAGGTGACGAGAGAGAATGATGAGATTGAAAAAGAGTGAAAAGAATGATAATACTTTTGTAATTATAAATATAGTTAAATCATAAATGGTTACTGCAGTTTAAAGTATGGAATTTTAAATCTTACTTTATTTATAACAATTATTATTTTATAGATTCCATAATATGGCATAATATTCTTGTTGGTCTTAGCCTATTTAATCAAATTGTCATCACAAACAGGGTTATACATGTATCGATAGTGAATGATGTAGTTAAACAATATAATATATCGACAATGGATTAGGTTGTAAGATGAAGTCAAGTATACACGTAACCGCAATTATCAAAAGTCGTAGTTTCTCGAACTCGGACCTTGTTTAATAGGAACTCGGCATCAATTTCTTTTGTCACCCTACCTCCATTAGGAAAGGTTCTTGGTAAGAGATGTGTTTGCTGATTGATCAGATTGATATTTATATTAAGAGGGGCAATACATATTGGTATTTCATTTTGCGTCCACGACACTGGCTTCTTTTTTTGGGCTCCGGCGAATTTAAGTATTAAATTGAAAAACCACGACATTTAAGCCTATAAATTTTTCTCATAACGGAATCTTGCATTTATTTCGGTTTTCTACACTTTTATCCTATTTTGGTTGCTTTTGTTGTAAAATTATTATACATTAGTAATCCTAAAATTCCAAAAATATTTATTCCTCTCCTCTTTTGACCCTAACTGCTTTTTAATAGTCAAAAGGGGGTTAAATTAGGGATTGTTCTTGACTAAACGAGAGGATAAACTAGAGAATATGAGAGTGAATTGGGCAACTTACTCCTTTTGACTTGAAACATTGTTAAATTTTGCATCATGGCCCATTCTTAGTCGAAGAGATCGAGAAATGGGTAATTGAATCGTTCGCTCAATTTCCTCGCAGGCTCACCAATAACCTAGAGTTTGATTTTTCAAATCCCTAAACTGAAATGAATGATGCAACATTTTGTGAGGGGAAAATTTTTGAGTTCAATTGTCATCTTTTTTGAATATTAATACTAAAATGTCGTCGGAGCCCAAAAAAGGGGTAAGTGTCGCCGACGCAAAATAATATACATGTGTCGTACCTCTCTTAATAAAAATACCAATCTGGTAAATTGACCGCGGCATGTATATTCAAGATATGATCTGCAATTCGGTTTTGGGTGAAATTTCAAATTTATCCTCTTCCCATTATTATCTCAAATTCGTTAACCTACCTTCAAAAATGTGAGCAAACATGATGTGCGGCCTACTACTTAATGAATATGCAGTGTGTTTAATGACAATGTGTTGAGAGATTTAAAGACACAAAATGACATTGCAAGTCGTATGAGTATAGTTAGACCACTCAAATAATGAGACACAATTATATTCCAAAACGTTAGCTTTAAATGCTCTAAAGTACTTCCTCACGTGCCCTAAAAAATGTGACTTTCTTAAAAGTTATGACTCGAATATAATGTAAGTACAACTTTCATGAAAGCTGCAAAAGTTTTACGTCACATGAAATATTCATATGTCAATAACAATCCTAACTCAATTAATATCTTTAGTTATTATTCATTTATTTTCTTTTTCATCCGATACATTCATTGGTCAGTTGACTTGACATTTACAATACTTTCTTTAAGAGGATACATGATATTTTGTTTTTTTCCAGTAACTTGAATTCTTTAAAATCCAAATACTCACATGTTTGTAACAACGATCAATTTTTTGTATTTTTGCTATAAGTTTTTTTACTATGCAACTTGGCAGGTATTTTATTGTTTTTTAATCTCCAAATATATGTATATAAATGAGATGTTTTTTCATTAAGTAAGCAATGCTAAAGTCGGACAACCCTGCTCGCGAGGATAATATCAATTTGATCATGGTACAAAATCTATACTAATGATCTACGAATACAAGATATATTAAATGAACATGTTCATTGTTGTCCTTACTTGATATCCAATATGTTCCTGATATACTTCTCTTTAAATATGCTGGAATCGAATTTCATCACAATATTGAATAAACAACCGAACATCATTCAAAAGCTTTGTATCAGCCAGGGTGTATCCCATCTTCCAATCAAAGCGTTGATGACAACTAAGTTATCACCTTCAAGTTGAATTCGTCTATACCCACATTGCTTCTTGGATACTGTTACGCATTGTTGTAGCTTCTACAATCAATACTAAGGCGGTCCCTAATTTTTCCTCTTGGGCATAAATAGGCAAACCACTTGAATCCCGAAGTATAAACCAAGCAGCAGCTGAAGAATCGAATACTGAGCCATCAAAATTAATCTTAACAAACCCTTCTCTTAGAGCAATCCACATGATAAATTGATTTTGATGCTTCTTCTTAATTTGGCACTTATCTGTATTTGTGTGGAATTGGGCGTCCAACTGTTGACGAATCCTCGATTCTTGTTGAGAAGTGGGCCGAGAAAAATGCCTGATTGACATTAAATTCTTGATTTGGATAAATAACTGAGTTCCTTCCTTTCCAGATACTCCGTAGAGTATAACAATTTACCGACAGCTCATTGCGCACGTGGGTATAAGTCTCCTATAAGTAATTAGTAATGTTACCGTGAGGCATGCTAGAAATCATATTTATGCTGGCTAACATTTCCTAGATCTTAGTAGTCACAGAGTAACTGCAAAACAAAGCGACTTTGTTTCCTCATTATCGTGGCATAGAGGACAAACAGGCTTTATTGCCATACCTCGCTCATGAAGCGTTTCTCTAAGAGCTAAACTCTTATCAAAGAGTCGCCAGAGAAAGAGTTATAACTTAGGTGGAATATGAACTTTCCAAAGTCATTTGTATGCGCCAATTTTCTTTTTCATCGCATCTAAGGTTATGTGCTAGATGAGTTGTAGATTTAGTAGAAAAATGATTATTGCTAGGTATTCCCCACACATAACGATCAGGAATATTGTGGCTAGGAATCGGAAGGGCTCGAATTATTTAAGTAACCTCTACAGGAACTAACTGATTTAACTTATCTAACTCTCAAGTTTTATTAGCTGTCATGCAGTCTAAAACACGTAACACAGGTTGCCTAATTCGTGACACCGACAATTGTAGATAATCAACACTACTTTGGTCCAAACATCAACATCAAACCAGAAACTAATTTGTTGTCCAGTTCAAACTTTCCATCGAATACCTCTACAAAGTAGTATACGATGGGCTAAAATTTTCTTCCACATCCAAGAATCCGTATATCTAGGCTGACAATTGAAATGATGTTGAAGGTATTTACTAGTGACAGCCTTAACTCAAAGGTTTTTTGGTTGAGTTAATAGTTTTCACCCAAGCTTAGTAATATATACATGGTTAAGATCTCTATCTTGCCTTAACACTAGACCACCATCAGACTTATGCCGATAAATTTTTTTCCAACTAATCATAGGAAATCCAGTGTCAAAATCTGACTTTTTCCAAAAGAATTTACGAACTAATGGAGTCTAATTCATTAGTTACCAAAAGTGAAAGTTCAAAACATTGCATAACATGTGCATGCATAACTTCAAAATTACTCTGAATTAAGACAATGCGTCCTGCTTTTGAGAGCATATTAGTTTTCCAAGCATGCATTTTGTTAAGAGATTTATCGATAATTGGCTTAAAGGTTTCCTTATCAATCTTATCTTTATTGAAATGACCCACTAAATATTTACCTAGATGCGCATTTTTGAAATAGGAAATAAGAAGACAAGATAGACTAACACTATATATATTTTTCCAATTTGAATTAGTATTGGTTGTTAGCAAATTAATTAGATATTTTATGGTTAATGTTACCCGTGGAGATTACGTCAATGGAGTTTCAACTTAGTGCCTAAAATTGAGACCTTAGGTTAACTAACGTAAAATTATGGCCTCTTTGCCTCATGGCAAAAAAAGAAAAAAGAAGAAGAAGAAGAAGAAACATATAACATAATAACTTGTAAATGATCATTCGACTGTAGGATGAGTGACATTTGATAACAAAGATAATTTAAAGACAGACAATCACTGGAAATCCACCATGTTATACGATGGAACAAATCAATGTATGTTACATTCTTACTGTGTGTTCTTTTTCACTGCATCTAGGTCATGGCACTGTGCCACGTATTCCTAATGGTTGGGTGAGGTCCTGCCACTGGATTTTCTATGATTAAATCATAGATCTCTAATTCTATGAGTAAGGATGTGTTCTTTTTGACTACTGTTTAGTGATTGAGTAAGGTTCCGCCACCCATTCACAATGATTCAGTAAGTTTCTCCCCACTGATTCCTACTGATTGAGTAAAGTCTTACTACTAACTTCCACTAATTGGTTAAAGTCTTACTACTACTGATTTTCACGAATTAGATAAGGTCCAATAAATGAAAAAGAACACGCCATTATTACATGAAAATATAAATTTTGTACGGAATTTGTGGGAATGTTGTTACTTTTATTTTGGTAAACGGGATTGTTATAAGTTGGAATCAGTACCTTAGTCATTGTTTCAACAAATTTGAAAGGTGGCCAAACAAAAGTAAGTTGACTATTCATTCTGGTGGGCGTGACCCAATTCCCAATTCCTTGTTCCCAATTCCCTTCCCCTATTATCATCTTCTACATTCATAGTAGTTGTCTACATATGTGTTCTGGACACTTTCCTCTCCCGGTACCATGGCCCAGGCCCCAACCACCGAACTTTCGTAGACAAAATGCATATAGCTTCTCTAGCTTTGTACCTACATTTAGAAAATTTTACAAAATTAGTTATAGTTGCTCGTTTAATTTTTGAAATTCACAACTAAAAATCGGAGAACACATTAGTTGAGCATGAATACCGATGATCTAGTTTGGGATCATAAGAGGAGAGAAAGTGCTATCAATCCAAAAAAAATAGGGCTTCTCAACTATCTCAAATGCGATCATGGGGGAAAAAAGAGGAGAGCGAAAACGTGGTTAGGTATGGTAATATAAAAGTTGAGAGAGTGTGTGATGAGCCAAGAAAGTGACTTCATAAATAAATGAGACTTTTACTTGAGTTCATGAAATGGGATCATGCTGAGGTGGAAGAGGGAGAAAGAAGGAGAGAGTCATTGATTTTTTTTTTTTGGTGCAAATGTGGGGACGCAGCCCCAAACAGAAAAAAAAAAACCAAAATAAAATAAACTACGAAATCCTAATGAACCGGGGACGAGCTACACCTTGAAGATCTTCAAGTAAAATTTCGTAAAGGGGTGGAGGAGGTGTAACCATAACACGGATGGGAATATCCTGATTCACCCCCATATTTGCCAACCAGTCTGCAGCAAAATTAGCTTCCCAATAGCAATGATTGATCTTAACTTTCCATTCCGGTTGCTCAATGAGGTGTCTAAGTTGCATGACAAGATGAAAATGTGGGTGATGCTTTGGTGGATCTCCTTTGATAGCCAAGACTACTAACGAAGAGTCCACTCTCACTTGAACTTTCATGTAACCTGCTTGCCATGCCATAAGAATTCCTTTATACAGAGTCACCAATTCAGCTCTATACGCAGAACATGTCCCTAGTCTTGCGGCAAAGCCCTTAATGAATCTTCCTGTCTCATCACGCAATAAACCTCCCCCACCAGCACTTCCAGGACTCCGTTTTGCAGCGTCGTCCGTGTTAAGGAGGACCCAACCTTGAGGAGGTGGAATCCATCGAATGTAAATTTCATGTGTTTCCTGAGCCTTTTGCAAAAGTAGTGTCTCTTCCCTATTGAAAGCTCGATTAAGCTCTTGCCAACGAGTCTCAATAAGAGAAATAGGATTCAGGGAAATATTAGCACCTTCATCAAAAATCCGAGCATTGCGCCACTTCCAAAGCCACCACACCCCAAGCGAGAACATCTGGCTCCATTTCTCCCCATGTCCCTTTCGATCTCTAATATTCCATGTTACCCACTCGCTCATTGTTTTCTGAAAAAAATCCACATCATTTTCGGGAACTCCTAATCCATGCCAAACATACCTTGCAGATTGACAGTCCTTAAGAATATGCAAGATTGTCTCGTTATCATCATGGCACAGGGTACATCTCGGGTCTTCCGCAAGGCCGCGGCGTACTCGATTGTCATTAGTGAGCACCCTATCATGTAATGCCAGCCACATAAACATCTTCGCACGTTGAGGGATACGAAGGCTCCAAAGCTTCTTCCAATGTTGGAAATCATGAGGGACGTTGTCCTTGCGTAGGAGTTGCATAGCAGATTTAAAGGAAAACCCCCCTGTAGTAGACCCATCCTAGTAGAGAACGTCTTTAGCTTCATCCCCAGGTATTACTTCATCGAATCCAGCAAGCGTAAGGTCTCAAGGGGGTAGTAAATCAGTAAAATTTCCCAATTCCAACCCATATTATCCACTGACCACATATCATCAATGGTATAGTCTTTAATTTCCATAGGAATTTCACAAGTGGTGTGAGTGGCAAGCGGTTGGGGCGTGACCCAACTATGGTACTAGAAAAGAGTTTTCTTACCATTTCCATCCGAAGTTCGAATTCCTTCCCTTAGTAAATTTACATTAGCAGCAATTCCTCTCCATGTGTTCGAGGCATTATTACGAGGCTCAAACATATCAATATCACACCTTCCATGGTAATATTTCATTCGTAGAACTCGAGACCACAAGGCATTTGGTTCTGCTAGAGCTCTCCACCCCAACTTAGTCAAGAAGGCAGCATTCGATTGACGTGCTGATCTAAGTCCGAGCCCACCCTCATCCTTAGGACGCTGAACATTATCCGATGAAATGAGGTGTATCTTCCTTCTATCTTTAGTGCCACCCCACAGAAAGCGGTGATTTTTCCTATCGATGTCGTCACAAATAGAGCGTGGTAGCTGGCTGGTTTGCATTTCATACAGAGGTATTGACGAGAGAGTAGATTGGGCTATAGTCGCCCTACCCGCCAACGAGAGTAATCTCGTTCTCCAACCTGCTTGTCTGTTGTCATCTTCTCACCAATATAACTGAACATTTCTTTTGTAACCCGACCACTGATTGTTGGCACCCCAAGACAAAATCCCAGGTCCTTTGTTTCTTCAATTCCAAGTTCGTCACTCACAGTAGCCCTAACATCAACAGGAGTATTTGGCGAGAAAATCACTCTTGACTTATCCAGACTTACTTGCTCACCAGATGCTGTACAGAATCTATCCAGACAACTTACGGAATTAATTTACGGAATTAGAGTCCAGAAAGTATCATTGAGTCTCTTTGGCAGCCCTCTCCCATCAAGAACATCCAAAACCAGCTTGTACACGCTTGATTTAACCAGGTTCCAATTTTTTTTGAAAGAAGAGCGGTTGGAAGCCATGCGGTTCTGGTGCTTTATAAGGGCCCATAGATTTTAGAGCAACATCGATCTCAGCCAGAGAGAAAGCGCGAGATATTTCCTCCCATTGATCAGTAGCTAGTTCTGGAAAAGTGCGCGAGATTAACTGAGACAAGTCAGTATCTGGTTGGGGATCAGTATACAAGTCTGAAAACAAATTCATAACCATATCCTTAATATCTCCTTCTTCCCAAACCCATTCACCATTCATATTTTGGAGCCCCTCAATCTTATTTTTTTTCTTGCGAATGACTGTACTCAAATGCTAGTAACGAGTGTTACGATCCCCATCACGAATGGCTTCTTGCCTTGATTTTTGAAACCAAATTAATTGTTCTTGTTCTAGGACATCATCAAGCTCGCGCCTCAGTCGAGCCTCAAGTTTGAGGTTATATCTATCCCCTCCTTCTGCTGTCTTCTTTTGAATACCTTCCAGGCGAGCTCACAAGTTATTCTTTTCCTGAATATATTACCAAAAACGTCTCTATTCCAATCCTGTAACTTTGCAGCCAGAATAGGGAGAAACTCTGTGATAGGGATATCATCACGCCAAGATTCAGCAAGAATTTTATAAAATTGGTCATGAGTAATCGAGGGTGCTTGAAATCTGAATGGGATATCTCTTGTTCTCCTAGGAAAGAACCCATTAGTAGAGATGAGTAATGGGCAGTGGTCAGATTGGGTGACAGGGAGATGACGAACATTGGCTTCGTCAAACATGGCACGCCATTGGTTGTTACACAAGCCACGATCAAGCCTAGAAAACTTGCGTGTATCCGAATGCAATCCCTTGGAGCAAGTAAATCGTGGCTCTGAGAAACCAAGGTCGTTTAGGTGTGAGTTTTCAATCCAGTTATTAAATTTTCTACATCTTCTAGCCATGTCAACATTCCCTCCAGAGCGTTCATCAAGGGAGCGAGTTTCATTAATCTCACCAGCTAATAACCAGGGATGGTTATTTGATTGAGCAAACTCCTCAAGGTCTCTCCAAAGTTGCTCTCGATTAGCTATATTGGGACTTGCATAAATGCTCGAAAAGAACCAAGGTGTCTCACCCAAGCGAGTGACTTTGATTGTGATATGCTGGGGGTGATTAATAATAGGATCAACAGTAACATGTTCTGATCACCAAAATAGCCAAATTCCACCGCTGAAGCCCTCTGCTTCAACTCTAAATTGACCACCAAAACCAATGCTGTCACACACCCTCTGAGCTGAGGGCCTGAAATATGTGTTTCCACAAGAGTCAAAAATAGTAGGATTAGTTCCCGAATAGCTGCTAAAAAAGCACGACTACCCTCACCTTGTACATTCCAAACCATAACCCTGATAGGAGAGAGGGCTGGTTGAAGATTGGGAATTTGTAAATCCATAGAAGTTGGGATTAAAGGCAGCATTGAAACATACGCATCACGCAAGGCATTAAGTGCACTCAGGAGGTCAGCTCGTACTGTCATAGACGCCAACATCTCTGATGGCTCTGGGGCTTGATGGAGGTACGTTTGGATTCGTAGCTCCATTGAATGGATCAGTTTGTGCACCTCCCCCATCTTTGGGTTCATCATGGGTTCTTCCAAA
Organism: Tetragonia tetragonoides; assembly: GCA_038025085.1. Taxonomy (NCBI): domain Eukaryota; kingdom Viridiplantae; phylum Streptophyta; class Magnoliopsida; order Caryophyllales; family Aizoaceae; genus Tetragonia; species Tetragonia tetragonoides. Next base: position 20,699,254 of record CM076150.1, read on the forward strand.
AAGATGTCGTACTCCGGGGGGATGGGGTAGGTGGTGACCAGAGGGGGTCGGAGGGGGTCGTGGATTTGTGAGGTGAGCCGGTTCATAAGATACAATCAGGCTGTGATGTAAGGCTAGAAGGGACTAGAGTTTGCGAAAAGGTTGGCAAGTGGGATGGCGTATGGAATTGCTTGGGAGAGAGGCGTGTGTTTTGGGTATTTTTGTCAGTTTGAGAATTACTTTTGGCTTGAAAGACGACTGTTTGGGAAATTGAGGTATTAAGTTGAGAGAGGCTTGGGTTTTGGCTAATTTGGAATCCTGCATTGGCTTGTACATTATCTTGCTTTTTAAGAAATCCAAATTTTCCAAAAATACTACCTGAGGATATTTTCTTGGCCATAGAAGGGATATTTGAGGAGATATTTGCTGATTGGGAATCTTCATTTAAATTTGCAGTTGCAAATTCCTCACTAATTTTGGTAGCTTCAGAGTCCATATTCACAGGAATATCTCCTTCCAAATTCTCATCCTGCACTTGCCCACCTTGCTCCATATTATCTTTGATTATTTCCTCACTTCTCTCCCCAAAATTAGCTTCTATAATCCCTTGTTGATCTGCATTTTTAGAATTGTCGAGATTTTCGCCTTGATTTTCGCTCTCGAGGTTCAAAATTTCGAATCTGGATCCCGCCTTTTCTTTCCCTTTACTCTTCTTTCCTAAATTAACCATCTGGTTCGTTTTGGATTTCGGATCCTTTTTCGGGTCCTTATCCGGTTTTGCAGGTCGAGGGTTCCGTTTACGTGGAGGCTTCTTCGCCATCATCCAACCACCATAGGTAGGAGCTTGTTTGGGGATCTTTGGTATTTGGTGGTACTCTCTGTTTGCTTCCGTTCTTCATTTGCTTCAGCAACAAAAGGACTTTCGAATGCCTGGGATCCATGGTTAGCATTAGAGCGCTCACAGTCCTTCTTGTTATATCCTGCCTTACCACAGTTAAAGCAGATCATATGCAAACCCTCATATGTCACCAGCCATTGGTTCCCCTTCATCCGGAACATGGATAGCAGGGGTTTAGACAAGTCCACTTCAACACTCAGACGCGTAAACTTTCCGCGCTCTGCCTCAGCAGTTTGGCGATCTATTCTGAAAATTTTTCCTACCTTATCCGCCACCTTCTTCAAGAACTTTGCATCAAAATACTCAACGGAGAGGCCAGCAATTCGAATCCATGCTGTAATAAATCTTATGGGTTTATCATCAGCAGTAAAGTCATGCACCCATTTGCGCACTATAACATAATGATCATTAATTAACTAAGGTCCTTGTGTAAGGACATGAATATAATCATTCACATTGGTGAAACGAGCAATATAGTATCCATGCCCAATGTCGATTAGTGCCATCTCACCCTTAAACGCCCACTTTGTCTTCAATCTCTTGGGTAATTGCATATAACCCAGATGAAGATCAAACATCTTAACAATTAAGGATTGTCTCCAAGGTCTCCTTAATCTCCTCTTTTCCTCCTTCATGAGAAAGATGGTAGGGCAGCGCGGGTCTCATCCTCAGGGGCCACATCATCATCCAAGACATCATTCTCCTCATCATTATTGATAAGAGGATTAACCCATTTGTTGTGGTGCCCTTGTGAATGTTGCATAGCAGCAATTCTGTCTCTAAAAGATTGGTTCGTGAATGCCGGACGTTGGAGTGGGGAAAATTGTAGATTCTGCTATATGGTGGTGTCCATCGGAGCCGCCACCATCGCAGATTCATCCTCTTGCCCTGGGGATCCAATTTTGTTCAATCGGCGTTTGAATTTCTTGCTTGAGTGGTTGAGTTGGTCTGTTTCCTCCACAGAGGATTTCCTTGGGTTTTCTCTCATGAAAAATTGCAGTCTCTATTCTTCACTTCATAATATGTGGGATCATTGATAGTGATGTGTTTATTCCACTTATTTAGTATTAATTAGTTTAGTTCAGTCCTATTGCACTCGAAAATAAATTATCGGGATATTCGAATAGATCAACAACTCAAATAAAAAATGTATTAAGAAAAACAAATTATTGCTTTTAGTTAAAGATGATGGTTGAATTTGACAACTTCCATTATCTCCTAGAACTATCCACTAAAACACTAACGATGTTGGTTATCTCCTACGATAACTACCTACTTATTAAACACTACCCCGTAAAGTGAATGACAATCATTCAAAGAAGGATATGAGGATCGTTGTTGACTAATTTCCACTCATGATTGGATAATAGGTAGTTATAAGAGGTTACTAAAGGACAAAATGACTCTCTTATTTTCCTATAAAAAGGAACGACGAAGCAAGGAAGAAGACATATTGACTCTAACCAAGAATGCGTTTGTTTACTTTGTTTCGTTCCTAGGAGTAGAATAGGAAAGAGTAATGTCGTTACTAGGAGTAGAGTAATGTAATGTAGCCCCTAGTGTAGTAGCGTTTTAGGAGTAGATTAAACGTAGCTTAGTGTATCATACTCCATCAAATCCTCTATTTTGTACTTCGTTAACAATCTATCGAATGAAAATCTCTTTTTTCTCTGAACTACTAGTGCTCAAAATCATCATCGCACCCTGCTCGTTATAGCAAAGGTGTCCAACCACAGTTCCAATTCAACACCCAAAAATCCTTGTCGAAAAGCAAGATTACCAACGTGATAGACCTGATAGTTAACTTATAATGGCATATCACAAAGCACAATCAACTCCTCTAAAAGGTCAAACAGTTGGATGAAGTGATGCATAGGTGTGGAACTCTATAAAGTGACCAGTGCTCGAAACTAACTATCTGTAACACCTCCGAATTTACAAGGATTTCCTGGGAGCTATCGACGTTGTTGTGCATGACTCGACACCACTGAACCGTCACAAACCCAAGGGTAGTTACTGCAACATTTATTACTAAGGAGTAAATGCTAAGCAGAAAGAAAGTCTAGGCATCAAAGGAGCTTACTAAAGAAACTTAAACAATCTAAAACAGTTAATATCAGAGTTGTCTATTTCGTGAGCTAAAACCATTAAACCAATTTATTACAACTTTGCCTTCAAAGGGCACAAACCAAAAATCCCAACAATCTAAACTGAACAAGAGAGTTCTAAAACCTAATGCCAAGTCTAGCTTCCAAGTTGTACGTCATTACTCGACTAAACCTGCATTTTGGTTTCCATGACGGAAACAAAATACAGAATAAAAGAAAAGAAACAAAAGAGAAACAAAAATCAGATAAACTGAATAAACGTCATGCGTACCCAATAAAAATATTTCGCAAACCTTACCTGAGGTTTTAGAAGAATCATTGAAATTCATTTGTATACGCACATAAGAATATAATCAAGCATACGCATAACGACATTCTTTTACATGCAAATCTTGTATAGTGATCACACCAAATATGACATAGACAATCCGTCTTGATTAGAGAGATGTAAGAGAGCGAATAGAACATCGGTTACCCATACTGTTCATCGAAGATACAACCACGTCATGGACTTAATGACTCTAGTGTGCACACTACCTCTAGTATAATAAATGAGTCTAGAGGACTTAATAAATGGGGAATGATCTGTCCCAGACACACTGTGAGGTGTCCATAACTACCTTGGGAAACACGCATCCCTTGAACTGCACTATTAGGTGTAATCTCGGTTGCTCGACTACTCTTAGGGATCCATTAGGAGTCTTACTCTCATTTAATTCAATTCACATAATTTGCATTGGTTGACATAGTGGTACTACGAGACCACGACTTACTAATTCATTTCATGCTCTTGATAATGAATAGTAAATAACGACGATAATGATTGTTCAATACGATGAGAATTAGACATGCTTTAATTCAACGACGATAATCCAACAAAGATGACATGCAATGTCTGCTAGCACAATTTCGGCAGCACTTCGGAAGGGTAATATGATATCCAAAAATCACAAATCATCCAAATACATCCAACGATAAATATATAGGTGCTCACTAGCACTCAATAATACCCATATCAATTAGCAAGTATTAAATAGCATAATAATTCTAATACTTCACCATTCAACAATTGTCCAATAATCATCATATAAACTAATTAATTCTCGTGACATGATAATATCGACATGCTCATTATAAATCATAATTACAGCAGTAAACATGCTTAGTAAATCTCATAATAACGACGATATAATTTAATCATGCTTTGCATATTAAATTCACAAACAATTACCAATTAGCACATAACGCATCAAAATAGTGTTGATGGGGCTTTGGAAGAAGATAGGCATGAGAGCTTACCACTAAAACGCTTCCAAACAGTAGCTACGCTCCAACAACCAAAGACAATCACGCTTGCTCGTTAGGTCCTAACTAAAAACAATTACCAAACCAGTATTAATTAAATACGAAAATCGAAACATTAACGAAATATTAATCTGATAATTTTATTAAATTTCTTGATTTATTTCAATCAATCTAATCTTTTGAAAATCCGAATTTCAATTCCGAATGAGTGCAGCAAAATACAAACAATAAAAGAAAATTTGCTGAAAATCGAAAATAAATAATACATAGATAAAAAAAAATCGAAAACCTAACTTCAAAACTAGGCCTAGGTCCCGGTCACCCATGCATGGGACCCATGACCTGACCCATTACCATAACCAGTTTACCACCACCCACCAACCGGCCACCATGGCCGGTGATGGTGGTCGCCGGAGCTCCGGCGAGGCGAGGAGAGAGAAAGAGAGTGCGAACGAGAGAAGAATAGAGAAAAAAAAGAAAGAACGAAAGAGAGAGAGATAAGGGGGGGGGGAGCGCAGCGCCGATTACCACCGGGGACCATCCAAGCGACGGCCTGGTGGCGCGACAACAGCCAAAGAGAGAGAGAGAAAGCGAGAGAAGGAAAGAGAAAGAGAGAAAGAGAAAAAGAAAGAGAAAGAGAGAGAGTAAGGCGAGTCTTACAACCGGTGAGGAGGGGCGACAGAGCAGGTGTTTTCCGGCGAGCAAGAAGGAGGAGAGATAGGGAGCTCTGGTGAGAGAGAGAAGAGAGAGAAAGAGAGTGAGAACCGTGAGAGAGAGAGAAGGAAGAGAGAGAAAATGATGAGGATTTGATCAGTTGTGAAAACTGACTAGTTGCCCCAACTTTTCCTTTATATAGGCCCTCAGTCAATCAAAGTCAATTTCTAAGGATGTGTTTAGTTCAACACTTTTCCAAAAAAAAAGTTCCATGGAAAACACGAAAATCTGCAAACATGTTTAAAATGTCATAATTTTCAAAGTTTGCCATGAAAATGATTTCTCCGTGTTTTTTGATTTAACAAAGAGATTTTGAAACCAAGTGAAAAGACCATTTTTGATGTTTTCAATATTTTCCTCATATTATTCTCCAAAATGGAAAGCAATCTTTCCCCCCACCATACTCCCTGTACATCATTCATTCCTCCTGCTGCCATGGAAGCCACCTCACAACCACCGTCACTATTGGTGGTCGCCACCCAAGGACGGAGGTTGGTAACGAAAACCCCGTCAACACGCTTGTCTATCTCCGAAGAACAAAAAGCATCAAAGAAAATGTCAAATTCTCATATCAAGTGTCCAGATATAGTTTCGATTTCGCCGGCGAGTGTCGACATTAATAGCTTCCGGTAACTTTTGGTCCTCTTGGATCTTCCGCGTACAGCTCATAGACAATCGTCATCATACGTCCAACCAACTCGCTGGTAAGGAGGAGAGAGAAATTGGCGGGTCGTGGAGATTTGAATCGTGTGAGGTCTGAACAAGTCACCGGTGATGGCAGTGAATACTAAATAGAGGAGCAGAGGCTAGAGGGGTTGGAGAATGATTGTGGACTTTGAGAACTAAACATAATGCTTTTCATTTAGATGATTTGAACACATTTTCTTTTTCTAAAAAGCGTATTCTTAAAAATTATTTTTAATAAATAATGAGGAAATGAAAAATGCATGGAAATTTTTTCTCTAACTAAACACACCCTAATAGGTTTAGCAAAATATTAAATAATTTTCTGATTTAAATTGCTAATTAAAACTAATTAAAACAATATAAATAATTCTTATTCATATATAAAACACTTTAATTAAACTCCCTAAATTTGAAAAATATAAATTATGAAAGTTCCCATAATAATAATTAATATTAGGAAAATTTAATGAAAATAATCGAAGTTTGGCTTATCAAACAAGAATAATCCCAAGATGAAAAATCAATGTCATTAGTCCGAGGTGAAGCTTAGCCCCACAATATTGGTCCCGTCCCAAACGCCGTCAACCGACTGTTACCATTTCCTAATTATTTGCATTTTAAGGGTTAATCATCAATTTATTATTGTGTTTAATAATGATAAATTAATTAAGAAATAAAAAAGTTTCCTTTGGCCCCAATAACCCTGCTAGGCTACGTCTGAAACCCACCGAACTAGCCCAACAGCCATTGCTACGTCTAAAACCCGACAGAAAATGAATTGAAGGTTTAGTAGTCCAGTTGAAGTTCAACCGCCATTGACAAAGCTTCTCAGAGCCGCTAAAATTGCTTTACAAATTTGACCCAGAAAAGTTTCCAATTAATCAACATCAACATTCAACAGAATGAACTAGAAGTTCCCAATTAAACAACATCAACAATCAAATTTGTTCCCTGTGTTGGTGACCAAGATGCACGAGGTTCTGGGATTCTTGTGAGGCAAAGGAGATAGAAATGTGTGTGTCGCTGCATAGGTGATGCCAATGGTTGGGTTGGAGATGGTTGGTTATGGTGAGGAGAGAGAAAATAGTGCAGGGGAGAAGAGTCGAGTGAAGTGAAGAGGAGCCGTCATTGTCGAAATCTTCGTTGTTGGGGTCGGCAAAGACCACCTCGTTTGCTCCGTCCAATTGGGGGAAAAGGAAGAATTTGAGTGAGGTTTACGGTGGAAAGGATTATTATTGGTTTGACAAGGTTTTTTTTTTTTTTTTTTTTGGGTTAATCTAAACTCCATTGCCTTGGCTAATTAATGGCTAAGTACCCTCAAAAAAAATTAATGGCTAAGTAATTTTTGTCTATTGCCACATCAGCAAAACTGTGACAGAGGTTAACGGAGTTATCACTTGACCCAATATTGTGTGAGGGAAGTACACTTTGGATTAATGACATAGATTTTCCATCTTGAGATTAGTTTTGTCGGATTGATCAAACTTGGGATTATTTTCATCAAATTTTCCATAATATTATTATGACTTTAATTGAATAAAAATTCTTTAATGTAAATACGATTCAATCTCTGAAACTATTTATAAATCATTTATAAATCAATATATTAATTATAGAAAATATTGGGGTATCACATTCTACCCTCCTTCAAAGAAGTTTTGTCCCAAAACTTGAAACATGAAGTAATCACTTCCCAAAAACAAATTTTAGGACTCTAACATATGCAAGATGAGCAAGTACGATAGTGATTCTAAGTTGATTAGCAATGCAACATCAATGTTTGAACATATAATTTGTGCAAAGCGATAAACAAAACATGCAAAAAGACGAAATTTTGAGGCGTGGCACTATCACTGTTGTTCGAGTCCACCAACAATCCAATATAGGGTTTGGAAGGGTACGCCCAACTAGAGAACGACCTCTCTTAAAATAGTCCACTGCCTTTTTGGACCTTTTAAGGGTTGTTGGATTGCACCTCACGGTTGCCTGCTAACCCTTTGAAATAAGCAGTGTAACAAATTTGACGACCACAGTGGGAGTCGATCTACACTCCACGATTAAACCTTTAGATGCTATTAGGGATCAAATTGATTACCTCGAATACATATATTACGAGAAGGGTTAATTTTCATTGTCGAATATTAAATGAATTTCTTCGAAAAAATCCATCATGAGAGTTACTGTAAGGACCCTGAAAAATTATCACATGCTTTGCGCCATGTGATAGATATATCCTTAAAGAAAATTTGTATTTGTAGGGGATTTGATAATTTCAAGGAACTGTTGATTTAGAAAATCTTTTGAATTGAGGAAAAACAATGAAAGGGCCAATTCTGCTACTAACGCTTTATCGAAAAGGACAAAATGAAGAGACAACAGAAGGGACAACCTAGTAGCGGGAAAATTGAACTAGTCCTGTTTTTAGAAGACTTTCGTTCATATAGAACATAAGAGTACCCAAGAATGAGGGTTCAGAGGCGAAGGTACGAGGTGAGAAGGTGTTAGGCACCCAACTCACCTGTTTAAAATAATGGCCTCTACTAACTGAAGTTTACTAAATATGTTAATGACATGATTCCCACACAAATTCGATTAACAACCTAGATTAGACTATTAATTGATTGATCACAAGCATCAAAACATTATTATTTACCCATATCGTGGACATGCATTTGATTGATAAGTTAAACATTACAACGACAGAACATTGAATATAGACAGATTTACAAGCGATATTTAGGAAGCAATAAATTACATGATTTGCATGAGATCTACATTTTGACAAGTAGAAAAGCAATAAAGAAAGCAATAAAGTTGATTTGACCCCTCAGGAGTTTTGTACCTGAATCGTTAGGCAATTTAGCAAAGATTATTGGTGAAAAAGGTTGATTATTAAGCAAACAAGGTCTCCATGAGAGATAAGAAATAGAGAGAGAAAAGGCAAAACAAGAGGTTGGTTCTTGTGAACTGGTTGTCTGGTACAGACAGAGCAGTTTGAAATGAGGGGCGGATGATTGTTTATATAGTGGATGAAGTATGGTTCTGGTTGGTAAAAGATAGAGTCGTGCGGGAGAGATCAGGGTGAAAACATGACCCACAATCGGGAGAACTGTAGCCGCTAGCGGCTGAGGCTATGCTAACGACAGCCGCTAGTGGCTAAGGATGTCGCGGTTGATGACATCATGTCGTCATCTTGACTTCCACGGGCCATTTCTAACTATTTTGGGCTCCGATTCGGACAATTCAATATGCGTTGGAAAGCTTATCGAGTATAAGTTCATATGGAGTTGGTTTTAGGCCCAAAGTTTGTGGATATTGAGATATACCCGAAAGAGTAAAGGAGTGGTCAATTTTGGAGCACCGGTCAATGTTGAACTCGTATCTCCTACATTAAAAATGTATTGTGATATGGTATTCTAAAGTTATTTGAATAACGTATCGAGAAATATGTAGCTCACAAAATAACTCAACTGAACAAACTCCCAAAATGGTCTAAAATCACGGTCGTTAGTATTCGGGTACCTTTGTTTGGACCCTTAACTTGTTTTGACCATAACTCTTAGGTATGGCATCGTATTTTGACACGGAAGGAAGCAACGAAAAGCTCTTGAGAGGGGCTTTTGAATGGAGAGTAGACGAAAGGGCTATTTTAGAGACCTTGCAACCTTATTTTCCTATCTTAAGCTAAAAAGCAAAAAGGTACATATAAAGTTACTCGTTCATCATCGGGCTTTTGCAGAGACTGACGACACTTTTTAGGAGTCTACATTTCATATAAATGACCAAATTGCTCGAATTAGGATCCAATTAGAGCAAAGATTTATCGCGATATTAAATGTCAGCAATAACTCGAATTTCTAACTATTCCACTTAGAGAGATGTTGGAGCAAATAAATCAACTAGAGAACGAGCTCATTAATTTATATAAACGAAGGGATAGTCGAACTATTCAAAATACTTGGTATGTAGAAGAGATATCACCTATTCGGAACAATGAAAAATCCTTGTATCTCGACGAGGAAATTATTTTTGTTGATGGCATATGGAGGAAAATGATTTTATTGAAATTTGAGAAATCGATTCTGAATAACCAGAATTTGCTGCTTCTAACGAATTAGAAGTTAAAGATGAATTTTTCAAAAATAAAAATATTCATCAAGACATTATTTTGGAGGAATCAAGTTTGAGAATGATACAACCACTCTCGATTATAGAGAGGCAGGAAGGCAATGTTGCACCTGTTATAACGATTTAAGAGATGCAAAGTACTCAAATGATACAAACGAAGTAAGTCAGAAACTTAAGGGAACGAAGTTATTTTTCTTGATAAATTTATTGCTATCATTTGAGTACTTGGTGTTTGCCCCAGTCATGAAGGACTACAATTCTCTGGGTAATAAGAGGGGAGACTAAGAATAAGGTCCCTAGTCATTTACGAAATGATTGTATACTGGGGCATCAAATCCTAAAACACCGAGAAGGCTATTAGGAATTCCTAAGAGTTCAATGCGAAAATAAATTAAACAACAAACAAGTTCGACCATAGGATACAGGGTACAGAAGTTTGAAATAAAAATCAAAAGTACTCAACAACGCCTTGAAATGGCAAAAAAAAAAAACGAAAATACCAAATTTATAAAATGCTCAATTCTGTTCGAACAATAATAAAGAAGGTGAAGCTAGTGAAGTGCTTAAATTTGACGAAAAATCAAGCACAAATTTAATTAAATGAATAAGTCAATTTTTTTTTATCAACGCTCGAAGTATAGCACATACGAATCTCATTTGTTACACTCGAAAATAAAATACTAGGATAGTTCAAATATTAACAACTAGAATAAAAATTTATTTTATGAAAATAAATTATTGCTCTTAAAATAAAGATAGTGGTTGAATTTTACAACATCTGTTATCCCCTACAACTACCCACTAAAACACTACCCATGTTAGTTATCTCCTAAATTAACTACCTATTTAAACACTACTCCATAAAGTGAATGATGTGTCAACAATTCAAAAAAGGATATGAAGATAAATGTTGACTAATTTTCACCCATGATTGGATAATGGGTAGTTACCAGAGGTTACTAAAGGACCAAAGGACTCTGCTATTTTCCTATAAATAGGATCGAGGAAGCAAGGAAGAAAAGATATCGATTCTCCCTAAGAATGCGTTCGTTTACTTCATTTCGTTCTTAGGAGTAGAATATCGTTACTAGGAGTAGAGTAATGTAATGTAGCCCTAGTGTAGTAGTGTTTTAGGAGTAGATTAAACGTATCTTATTGTATCATACTCCACCGAATCCTCTCGTTTGTACTTCGTTTGGAATCTATCGAATGCAAATCTTTTTTCTCCGAATTACTAGCTAGTAATTCAAAATCATCATCGCACCCTCCTCGTTACAACAAAGGTGTCCTTTCACGGTGCAACTCAACACCCAAAAACCTTGTCAAAAAGTAAGGTTACCAACGTGATAGTCAACTTAGAACCGCATATCGAAAAGCACAACCAACTCCTGGAAAAGCTCATACAGTTGGATGAAGTGTGCAAAGGTGTGGAACTTTATAAAGTGACAAGTGCTCGAAATTGACTATCACTGTTGTTTGAGTCTACCAACAACCCGGTGTTGGGGGTGGAAGGGTAGACTCGACTGGGAAACAGCCTCCCCTAAGATAGTCCACTACCTTGTTGGATCTTTTAAGGGGTGTTGGGTTGCCCCTCACGGTCGCTTGCTAACCCTTTGAAATAAGCAGTGTAACAAGTCCATTTCAGTCACCTCAATTATCTACTTTTTCTCTCACAAATTATAATTCAGTTCATTTTAGTTTAGAGTAGTTTAGTTCAATTCAATTCAATTAATTTTACTAAAAAGAACATACCTTTAAAGTTTTAATGTAAGATGTTATCAATTTTTTTCGAAATAGGGGTCACTTCTGCAAAATGAAATCCTCACCTCACTATGAGGCGAATTCTTCTAAGTTTTGTCAAAACTAGAGCCACAAATTATTATTTCTAGAATCTAGAATTTAGTCTAATCCCAACCAAAATACTCTTCTGAAACATGCATATGTTATCCTCAAGATTCCTTTGATATTTAAGATATTAAAAAGAACACTATTCCGTTTTGACACTTGTTCATTTAATTTTATTACAATAAAATAGCACAATTATGAAAATGGGATAATAAAAAATTATTTATCGTAATTTGTGTATAACTTTTCAAATTTTTGTATTAATTTTTTTTTTTTTTTTGCATGTTTTAAACTTTATCATTGGTTTGTTGACAATAAAAAAAATAAAGAAATTGATTAAATCCATCCTATAAAACGGCACTGTTTATTTGAAATAAATTATCTTTTCATTTTCATTCTCCCCCACTGATAAACCTATCACATTAATAATAATAATAATAATAATAATAATAATAATAATAATAATAATAATAATAATAATAATAATAATAATAATAATATAATATTATAATATTATAATTTTATAATTTTATAATATTATATTATTATTATTATTATTATTATTATTATTATTATTATTATTATTATTATTATTATTATTATTATTATTATTATTATTATTATTTGGCTTGTTCGATAATTGAAGAAACATTGAAAGGTTTCTAGTTTGTCCTAAAGAATTATATGTTAGAGAGTTACTTCCTCCGGTTCATGGAAATTTTTACGCTCTCCACTTATGTTAGGAGCATGTAAATCTTTACGTTTTCTTATATGGTAATGTATTTGAGCACCCTTTACTATTTTACCCCTCCCACATTCTCACCCCCATGTGCATATTTTTACCACACTCTCTCCTCCATTTTCCAGCAAAATCCTACCCCTACTAGCTAGTTACCAAAAAAAAAAAAAAACGAATCTCATGCCACTAGCTACAAAAGTAAGGAAAGTAATACAAAAGCAAGGAAAGCAATAAATACCCACTAAAATATTATTTTCTCTTTCTTAATACCTCATGTGTTCTTTTAAGGGTAAATTTGAAATTTTTGTGCTAAAATGTGTTTTTCTTAATATTAGTCATAATCTCCAAACGTCAAGATTTCCGTGGACCGGAGGGAGTAGTTGTTTTGACCTCAGCAACTACATGTTGTAGAGCCCAAGAAATGACAAGAATCACTTTTTTTTTTTAATTGGGAATCTTTTATTGAAGTAGAAACTACATATTGGAGTAACTAAATAGTACTCCCTCCGTTTCAAATTGAGCTTCTTGCTTCTTTTGGGCACGGTATTTAATGCAAGCTTACTTTGGTTCCTTTTTCCCCTTATTACCCTTGGTTTAAAGGCAAGTGGGGTGTTATTAATTGTTAGGGAATAGCCCCATGTGGGGTGTCATTAATTGTTAAGCAATAGCCCCATGTGGGGTCACTACTGTATACAACAGTGATTTGATGAGAGAGAGGGGGTTGTACTTCCTGTAAATCTGTAGCTGCTTTCGTGAGAGAGGGGGAAAGTGGGAGTAGGCCCAAATTTAAATTTTAGAGGAGAAAGGGAAAACAAGCTACGAAAGTTTTGGAGGGAAAATTTTCTACCAAAGTTTTTTTCCACTTAAATTACATCCACCAAGTCTGATTACATTCACTTAAATTACATATATTAAAATCTGATTACATCTACTTAAATCTACAAAAATAGAAAATTATGAAATTACATCCACCTAAAAGACAACCTAAAATCTGATTAAAAAAAACAAACCGCCAGCTTCATAAATGGATGTTTTTCAATTTTTCAATGAAAAATTGAACTTCCCTCCAAAATAGAAATCAATCGTCAGCTGGAACTTGGAACTGTGTTTCAAAATTTCTGGTCAATTTTGAACTTCCCTCTAAGAGTGATGGACTTTTTTTGAATTTCAAATAACTCAGTGGAGTATAAGTAGTGCAACCACACCATTCATTCCCGGAGACCATAAATCCAATCATTTACAAACTTCCACAAAATGGAGAATGAAATAAATGTAGAGGAGTTGCACCAGTTAGAAGCATTTAGCACCATACCAAAAACAGAAGAGTCATTGACTCCACCAACAACCCTACTTTTCTACTCTGCAGATGCTGAAATGGAACATAATGGCCAATTAGTTAACCTTCCATTCATTGGTTTTGAAGACCAAGCCTCACCAATTAATGAGGAGCAACCCCCACGAGTTAATGCCAACCCAAGACTTACCAACAAGAAAAGAGAAAGGATAAGTTAACACCTTTTACAAAAATCAAATGATGGCAAACTTCGAAGAGGGATTATTAAATAAACAGCCACACTATTCAATGTAAGCAGCAGGACTATTAGCAGTTTATGGGGTCGTATAAAGCAGCAGATAGGAAATGGAGAGCCAATTGACGTGAAAAGCAAAGCTGCAGGGAATTGTGGAAGAAAGAGGACTCATATTGACCTCTCAAAAATCACAGGTATTCCTATTGGTCAAATAAGGAATGTCAGGTCACTTGCAAGGGCACTAGGATATCCCACAACCACAGTGTACTTGTTAGTGCAAAAAAAGTTGATAAGATGTCATTCAAATGCCTATCAAACCCACCTTACAAGAAAAAAACAAAAAGAATAGAGTTGAATTTTGCCTCAATAAATTGACTACTAGTTCACTTCTTAGAAATCCCACTTGTGAGCAATTTTATAACACAATCCACATAGATGAGAAATAGTTTTATATGGACCAAGAAACTGAGCATGTTTATATGGGGGTAGACAAGACGGATGAAGAAAGGGATTATCAAAACAAAAGGTTCATTACCAAGGTAATGTTCTTGGCAGCCGTAGCTAGGCCAAGAATAACACCAGACAAGGAAGTCCTTTTTGATGGTAAGATAAGGATTTTCCCTTTTACTGTAATTGAAGAGGCCCAAAGGAATTCTATAAACAAACCAGTAGGAACACCCATAACAAACCCATTTTATCCATTACTAAGAAAGTATACAGAAAATTCCTTATTGAACAAGTAATACCAGCAATTAAGGCAAAGTAGTCAGCAGGGGCAAGTAAGCGGATATACATACAGCAAGACAACGCCATACCTCACATTAGCTCAGACGACCCGACATGGCTAGCTGCAGCAAACTCAGATGGGTTCCAAATTGAGTTGGTCAACCAACCACCAAATAGTCCAGATCTCAATGTTTTAGATCTTGATTTTTTTAGAGAAATTCAAGCATTACAATATGAGCACTCACCAAAAGATGTCATAGATTTACTTGAAGCTGTATTTCAAGCTTTTGAAGATTTAGAAGCAGCAAAGTTGAACTATGTGTGGCTTACTTGCAATGTTGCATGACTGAAATCCTAAAATGTACGGGGGGAAATCATTACAAAATCCCACACATGGGAAAGCAAAATCTGGATAAGCAAGGAATTCTTCCTACCACATTGAGAGTTTAACAACAGATTGTCCAATGAGCCATGAAAAGTTTAACTGAAGGTATTATTGACACTGACCAGATATTCAATGAAGATGAAGCAGATGAGTTCATAATTGAAGATGAAGTTAATCTTCAAGTTTGAAATGATCTAACAAAGCAGAACAACAACATCAACATTTGTAGGTAGGAGGTGTTCTTTTTGGTCAAAGTGGTACGTACATACTGTGCTTGTGAGACCTTTTGCGTTTTTTTGTAAGTCTCAGAGCATGTTTATCCTTGACTTATTTGTAATTGATCTAACAAACCAGAACAACAACATCAATATTTTGTAGGTGGGAGGTGTTCTTTTTGGGTCAAAGTGGTAGGTACATATTGTGCTTGTGAGACCTTTTGCGTTTTTTTGTAAGTCTCAGAGCATGTTCATCCTTGACTTATTTGTAATGAACTAGCAGCCAATTTTATAACATCACTGGCAATTTATAGTTACTTAGCCTCCTTATCATGCACAATTTCATAGTGGCATAATATTAGATGCATCATAATTAGCCTCATTCATGAAAAAATACATGGTGGCATAAAGTAACAAGTAGGGACATCAAAGTTATTGCAAACCACATCATTACATGCTTTCAGATTTTTCCCACTCATCATAAAGCATACAAAACCTGGTGGCTCTCTGAGTATATCGTCACTGAGCCAACAATCAGGTTCATCATTGACCAACAAGGGGTATACCAACAGCAAAGGACAAGAAGGGGCATATCAAGAGCATGGGACAATCTTTTGGACAGCAACAGGGTATAGAACAACAAAGGCCAATAGCAAAGCCACAAACCACCAACACCAACACCAATACCACCACCAACATCCACCACCAACATCAACACCAACATCCACCTCCAACACCAACAGTTTACAACAAAATAGAGATAAACAGAGAAAGAGATAGATGATTCATACTCATGGTTCATCATAAGGGGCAACAGAATGAACTTCATCATTGTCGTCTACTTTACCCGGATTATGAACAGAGTCAAAGGAATCAAGAGCAACCAATTTCTGAAGTTCTTCATGAGTGTAATGTAATCGTGGGTTAAATCTTTGATCTTTTGGAATCAGACGAAGATTTTCTTCACGTTTGAACATATCAACTTTCACAATCCCTTCTTCATTTTCCATTACATTAGTTGGGCACGAATCAGGCGCAATGGTGATATCATCATCTATTCCCCACGAATCAGGCGATTGAGTTTCATCATCGTCAATTTTCTCAGACAGGAGAAGATCATCAGTAGCAATTTTTTCTTTAGCTGCGAGAATATGAGGTTCATCATCAACGTTTGGGCATGAATCACCCACGGAAGACCAACTATAGACGGAGTCCGCAAATTGCCATTCACTATGATTCATATCTACAAACTGAACAACACAAGACCATAATAGATTGAGAAGGATGATATAAAAGCAATTACAAGCAGACCTCTTATTGCCAAATACACAAGGCATGAAACTATAATAGGACATTTTTCTTGTCTTTTATGCGGCTAATTACCATATATACAAGGCATGAAACATAAACAAAAAGCTGACCCCCCATTCCCCATACATGGCCTTTATCAAACAAAGTGTCAAAGCATATTTCAGAGTCATTCAAAACTAAATAAAAAAACCCCCAAAAAAGATTGAGCAAGTTATTTCCTCTATTTCTGTTTCAATTCAATAAACAAACAATTTCTATCACAATTTTGTTTGTGGGTTCTATTGAATATTCAAACATGATCTATCCCAAACATCTTCACGTTAACTGAATAATGATAATCTGACTAAATACTAATGCAAACCTCATTTCTCGAAATGAATGTAAACCCAAATCATCCCTGTCAAAACCAAGAAAACCAAAAAGAAACCTAGACCAATTTCTACAACCAACCAAGCCAAATGATACTCTAGTAATGATTGTCAACTCATAGTATGCAAAATCGACCATTGTTCCAACTGCAAATGGTTGGTACACTAGAGTAAGGACCCTGGAGGGATGATATTTCTTCATAAACAAAACAAAACAAAATTTAGTCAAAATACAAGTAATTATTATTCAAGAATGCAGCTAATACACATGAAAAGCTTTTCAAGAAATTACAACAATGGCTATCATTTCAAATTGTGATGAATAACCCAAACAAACGAAAAGCTTTTCAAGAAATTACTACAGTGGCTATGTAATTGGTGAAAGTAAACTATGATAGGAATCCAAACAAATGAATTTAAAGAAAACAAAGAGAATTTGCAGTGGAAGTCGCTAAATATGATGATCTAGTACTCTTAGCTTCAAAGCTTCAAGAACCCTTGAATTTTCCGGTTTAATTAGAGAGATGATTCAGTTGTGCGATGAAGATAGAGAGCGTTGAGGATTGTGGAGGAAAAGAGAAGAGGGTTAAATCTTCCAAAATTCTGATTTTTAGAGGAGAGAGAGGGCTTCGGTTGTGATGGCTAATGGAGGAGATGGAGGAGAAGCTTCAAGAACCCTAGGTTTTGGGGGTGAGGAGAGAGAGAGAGAGAGAGAGAGAGAGAGAGAGAGAGAGAGAGAGAGAGAGAGAGAGAGAGAGAGAGAGAGAGAGAGAGAGAGAGTGCGTGCGTGCGTGCGTGCGTGTGTGTGTGTGTGTCAGGGGGTCGAATGAGTGAGGGGTGAAATTAGATTAGTTAGATTGATGGGAATAATAAACAGATTTGGTAGGTAGATTATAATTTTGGGTTAATTAAGTGAATTTAGGTGTGAATAATGGGTGAAGTAAGTGAGGGTATTGGAGACTTTTCACCCGAAAAAGTTTACTAAAAAGGGTAACAAGAAGCTCAATATGGAACAACCTAAAAAGGAATGCAAGAAGCTCAATTTGGAACGGAGGGAGTATTGTACAAGTCCATATACAAATACACCCGATATCAATACACACCTACATTAGAGCCAACCAACAAAGTTGTTATTTCTTGTAGTGTCTCCTTAAGAAATAAAGATATAGTTTCTTGTTTCGCTAATCAATCCACTATTTAATTAATTTTTGCTCAAAGTTTGAAGATTGAGAAGAAGGTTCAACTTTGGGAGGAGTTGCATAGATCAATCATTTGGTCGAGTTGCTTTAGAAGATATGAGCTCGAGGGGAGAATTTGATAAAATCAACCCCAAGCTGTTAAGTGGGGTTAATATTGAATTTTTTTTTTTATTTGAGAGAAGGATTATTGTTATGAATTGTCTAATTCTATGGAAATTTCTAATATGGAGATAAAATATTTAGTAATATTATAATAGTTGTAATTAGAAAAGTTGTATATCCTAAATGATCGGTATATATTCAAATCTTAATAGGTTAGGATTATGGAAGGCGGGGGTTTATGAATAATTAAATAGGGACCCTATAATAGACAATTTAATTTGTGTGTTTGTGAGATTCACCAAGTTACCAAAGCTAACGTGACTCAAGGAGAGACACCAAAATTAAATACACAATGTAAACTCTTTGCTGGTAGATGTATTTCTAATATTGTTAAAATTAGTAATATGATTAATCGTGTATGTAAACCAATTGTTTAAGATAAAGCACGTTGAAATTAAAATTAGGTATTTTTTGTATTTTTGTTTGACATTGTTCTTGTTATTCTCCAATGTTTACTTTAAGTTCGATCTCCATCGTTCATTATTATTATTTTGGTTCAAATACGGCAAAGAACTTATATACTTGGGGAGTGTGGATTCATATCTGCATTAGAGAAAGACATCCTTAATTACTATGCAAGTACTTATTGTACCCGACACTTCATTTTTAAACAATAAAGTTGTCATCCTTGATTGATGGTCATGCACAGTAAACAAGATTGCTATCATAAAGAGAAAATGAAATTACTTATCTCGTAAAAACACATAACCCAACTTACCAAAAAACCGAGTTAATAGTATTTGATGTTTACATTTAACAATCCCCATAAAATTCGTAATCACAAGTCGCAAAATTTTAGAGGTGGCAATCGGGCAGTGGATCAGGTCGGATCCTTTCTGTTTTTTTTAACATCAAATAAACTTTTTATTCGGCAACTTATTGTCAAATCACAACAACAAAGACTTCAAAGGCCCGTTAGAGCCCATACACCAACCAAACCCATCAAACGAGTCATACAGACGTCTAAGTATCATACATGAACAACCAAAAAAAACAAAAATACTGAGTATATATCTAACACCAAGCATATAAAGGTTGAGCTCTCTCAATTCCTTGTCGTGCTAGCCCATCTGCGTATGTATTCTGTTCGCGAATCGCATGCTGAATTTTGAAACCCGCCAAAGCCTGTGAAATATTATCAATTTCATTAAACTCAACCCACCATTTCCAAGGTCGAGGGTTGTTGTACGTTAGAAACCCATGCCACCACATTTATGGAATCTCTCTCCATGACAATCTTCTTGCATTGCTAGGTGTGTTGTTGTTTAAGCATGTTTAAAGCATGGTAGACACCCATAACTTCCGCAAAGTTAGAGTCTGCTATTCCCAAATCTATAGAAAAAACTCCAAGAATTTCACCCCGCTCATCTCGTAAAATACCTCCACAACCAGTTTCTCCTGGTTTACCTAAAGAAAACCCATCCGTATTAACTTTCCACCACCCTGCAGGTGGTACTTTCCATACCGTATCAGACCTATCCATGGCCATAGAGCAAGAGGGATCATCAAGAAGGGATTGAGGGTTTTCACACCATTGTTGAATTTCACGTAAATTAGGGACAACACTACCTTTTGACCACCAAAAGGCTCTAACCATAATAAGCTCAAAATTTTCACCTATGTTTGAAACATTATTCTCAAAGCATGCTTGATTTTTTGCCAACCATACCGACCAGATGATTGTACAAAATACAATGAACCAACACTGATCTTTACGAGATCCTTTGTAAAACTGTTGCCACTGTTGGAGAAGAGCTGAAATAGAAGAAGGAAGGCATCTGCAAATTTTCCACCAATAAAAAACCTTGTACCACAACTGACCAGTAAGAGGACACTGGAGGAATAAATGCTCATCAATTTTCAAAACAATATTACTAAAAACACACAGTAAACTGTCCTCCTATAAAGGAACCCCTCGCAATTGCAAATTGACCTTAGTCGCTATTCGATGCTGCATCACCAACCAGAAAAAAGCTTGCACCTGATCGATGTGGTGCTTTGGAAGATCAAACTAAAATCAGCAACATGCCAGTCATCCGCCTGATTTGCATCAAGAAGCAAACGATAACAAGTTTTAGTACTGAAAACACCATGCACATCATGCCTGCAGATAAGATGATCTGTTGTAGCTAAAGAGGGCTGGATATTCAACAATCTGTTCTGAAGAATACCCTGATCTTCTTCTTCCGAACCTCTCGACGACTTCTGTAAGAAAAGCTCCAACTCCACTGATCATTATCCAGAAAACCCATGTCTGCAACCACAATGTCTTTATCTACAGCAAGCATAAACAGTCTAGAATGCAACTGAGCAAAAGATATATCCCCAAGCCAAATATCAGACCAAAAAGTTTACTCTACAACCATCACCGAACTGCACACGAAAACCCTTTTCAACTATATCACTAAGTAAAGCTGTTGAGGTACCAGCAGCCACAATACTCTTCCAAATATATGAATAGCCTCGGCCAGCTTTCTAAGGGAACCGATCACCTGTACTTAAATGATAATTCTCAGCAATAATTCGTCTCCAAAGAGCCTCAGGATTTTTCTCGAAACTCCACCATCACTTCGCTAGCAAGGAAATATATTTGTTTTTCAGATCTGCAATACCCAAGCCACCAGCTTATCTGTTTTTAGTTACCTTAGCCCAAGCAACCTAGGAAATCTTACGCTTCTCACCATTAGAGTCCCATAAAAAGGCCCTCTCAAGCTGCTCAAGCTGGTCCAGTACCTCTTTAGGCACCTGATACAAAGAGAAAATAAAACACTGGAAGACTGGTCAAAACAGATTTAAGAAGAGTTATTTTATCTGCTAAAGAAATGTACTTTTTCCTGCCACATATGCAATTTCTTCTTGAACTTATTTATGACAGGCTGCCAAAAGGGGAGCATCCTGGGATTACCACTAATCTGTAGCCCTAGATAAGCAAAAGGTATGGACCCACTTTACATTGAGGAATATTGGCAGCTGCTTCAGTTTCAAGCGAGGTGGAATTTACACCAATAAGATTACTTTTACTGAAGTTAACATTCAACCCAGAGGCAAGCTTAAAAAGTCGTAACACAACCTTGATATTTTTTACACCTTCAATATTATGATAAAAAAAATAGGAGTGTGTCATCAGCAAACTGGAGGCGACTAATGTTACTGGACTCTAGCTGAATCCCTCTAACAAACCCCAAAGCAATTGCCTGTTCAACTAACATATGAAAACCCTTTGCAACAATAAGGTAGAGAAAGGGAGATAGAGGACAACCTTGCCAAAGACCTCTATTCAACTGGAACTCAGTAGTGGGACTGCCATTTACCAAAATAGAAGCTCTAGCACCTCTGACACAGCAATTAATCCAACTTCTCCATTTAACACTAAAGTTCATCCGACCCAACATATAATCCAGAAAATCCTAGGTTACACAATCGTAGGCTTTCGCAAAGTCTACTTTGAAGATAAAGGCAGACTTGGGTCTTTTTAAAAAATGAACAAGCTCATTCGCTATCAACACCCCATCAACCAACTGTCTACCCCCGACAAAAGCTGTCTGATTCTCACTGATATGACCAAGTTTCAATCTGCCTGAAAGAAGCTTTGTAACAATCTTATAAACACTCCCCACAAGGCTGATGGGTCTATAATCTTTAAGTTCCAAGGTATAAGGAATTTTAGGAATGAGAGCAATAAAAGATGAATTAACACCCCTTGGAAGAGTAGCATTAAGATGGAACTCATTACAAACCTGCAACAAATCTTCAAAAATAAGCTCCCAAGCTTTCTGAAAAAATAAGAGATTGAATCCATCGGGTCCCGAGCTCTTACTCCCCTAGCAATCCCACACAACCTCTTTGACCTCTTCCAAAGTAAAAGCTTTCTCCAATGTAGCATTATCGTCGGCAAAAACTAATTTACTAGGCAATTGATCAAGGAGAAGAGAGTGAGAAATACTAGCTGAAGAAAATATCAATCAAGTAACTAATAGTCGCATCCTTAACTGCATGAGGATCGAATTCCCCTGCACCTAAATACCACTCATTTTGGATCTCCTCTGTCGTCCTCCAATAACCCTATGATATTAATCTGGATTAACATCCCCTTCTCGGCGCCATTGTATCTTGGCTTTTTGTCTCAACTGTTGTGATTGACTTTTTTCTTAGTGCTTCAAAGTGTGCAATAATTCCCTTCTGCTAGGTTTTTCAGGGTTGCTCAATCCCTCATTTTCAGCTCTAAAAGTAATCTGAGAAAGTTACTTTTGAACACCAGCTATGGATGCTGCAAGCGAGATCTTTCCCCACCTCCGTTATTCTTTTTGAAAAGAGATTTAGTGGCTTTCAACTTCTACTACACCCTATAACCAGCCCACGCTTGCACATGCAAAGAGAGCCATTGCTCTTCAACTTTATCCATAGTAGACTGATCATGAAGCCAATTATTAAAAAGTTTAAAGGGATTTGGGGCCCAATTATGTGCACAACTACCAAGACAGAGAGGCAAGTGATCTGAAAGGAAACTTGCCATACTTCTCCAAACCAGATTGGCCCAACCACCAAAAGCGTCACTAGAGAGAAAGGCATGATCAATCCTGCTCATCTTGGCTCCATTGAAGGAAAACCAAGTGAATTTCAAACCAAAAAGAGGGAGACCAAACAAACCTGCTTCAGCAATAAACTGGCAAAACTCACCTATGGAATTATCCACAGACACACATCCTTGTCTATCCTCCTCAGAGATCACACAATTAAAATCACCTCACAGACACCAACACTCATTTATATTAAGGGAAATAAGATCCAACACTTCCCCCCACAAAGTCTTCTTAGCAGCCCCATTGCAAGGAGCATAAACGTTACAATATTCATATGAAGATTCTTTGCATGCCAAACCTCTTTCACAAGCACGAAATGTCTATGGATAATTGCACTCTCCTTTACAAAAGCTTGTGGATCTCACACAATCCAAAGACCCCCCGAAGCCCCGAAGCACCCTCAGAAGGAGAGGACAACCATTCACAAGGACTATCACCCCAAACCTTCTTCACACAGAACATATCAGTATTCACAACTTTAGTTTCCTAGAGACACCACATGGATAAGGAAAACTTTCTAGCAAGAGATTTGCTTGCCTTACCCTTAGTATCATCCCCCAACCCCCTAACATTGCCAGTTTAGGTTTTTAAGATCCATGGGGAGCAGCAACACCCCCAGTTTCCTTATGTTGCACAGCTTCACCTTGAATTAACTCCTGTAAATCCTGAATAAACGAGTCTTTATCACTGCTCATATTTAGACCCATAGCATGTCCAAGGCTCCAAGTCTCCCCAACTTGATCAACTACTCCAACATTAAGCCTCTCTAGAGCTGACCGTGCTATAGACCTAGAGGACCCAATCTGCTCCCCACTTCTTGTTATGGCCAGTGGAACACTAAGTTCAGATATGGGTCTCCAATTATGCCTTTTATGAGTGATAAGATTTACACCTCCAATGTTGCCTCTATTTGCTGAATATGAGAAATTATTTTCAGATAATTCTTCTTCATCGTGCATCAAAGCTGCAAAAGAGTTATGTAAAGGAATGACATTTTCCAAAGAGTGCCAAGCCTGCTGAGGAAGTGAAGGCCTACACTCTGCTTCTACCTCCCCTACAACATTAGTGCCTTCCCTATTATTAATGACATGGGTAGAAGGCACCATAGTACACTGGTTCTGCACTTCTTGATCCCTAAAAGGAACAAAATCCAGAGCAACTCTATCAAAGTCACCAGGAGCAAGAGACGGAGTATCTTCTACATTAGTGTTCTGAAAAACGGGCTTTTCAAAAACATGGACCTTGAAGAAACTACTTGTAGACGCCAAAAAAACGTTTTCAGATTTCTCCGCAAAAGCCCGATGATGAAAGGAGTAATTTTTAAGCTTGAACTGCTATTTTGCTTTAATAGTTAAAATAAGGTCTCAGGTTTTTCCACCAAACACTCCCTCATTTCATTTCACTCAAAAACCCCGTTCAAGAGCTTTCCAACGACACGTCTCATGCCTCATTCCGACTCCCGGTCGCCAAGTTGCAATTTAAGGCTAAAACCGTCTTTTACCATTCAAAGGTAAAACGGTCTTTTTGCATTTTTCGAAATATTTAAATTCCTCCAGAATTAAAAATGGGTTGGAAATGACGACATCCAGCTGGCTGCTGACAGCCGTTAGCGGCTTTGGGAAAAGTCCCAGCACCGCTAGCGGCGCTGACCAAATTCCCAGGGCCGCTAGCGGCCTTGACTTCCCTTCGGGCCCGACTCATTTTTCAAGGCCGTCTCGTTTTCAGCTCAATTTTTGTCGTCAAACCCTACCTCCCACGCCTATATAAATAACCCTTCACCCTCAATTCAAAACAGACAGCCTATAGTTGGCAACCTCTAATCTCGGTTGAGTACTCCCGAGCTTCTCCCTCTTTCTTCTAAAATTTGAGATCTTGCTTTATTATTTTTGTCAAATATAGCCTACAGTTCAGGTACAAATTCCTGAGGGCTCAAATTAAATTGGTTGCCTAATTGTTTATTTTTCAGTAGTCATAATGTAGATATCATGCAAGGTCACATTTTTATCGCTTTCTAAATAATGTCTGAATAGTCGTTGTGATGCCCAACTTGTGAATCAAATGCATGTCTAAATAAGGGTTAAAATAAATGTTGTGATGCTTGTGATGAACCAACTAATAGTCTAAGTCTAGGTTGTTAATACGGTTTTGCATGGGAATTATGTCTTTAAATTATTAAGCAAACTTGAGTTAGTAGAGACCGTCATAAAACGGGCGAGTTGGGTGCCTAACACCTTCCCACCTCGTACCTTCGCCCCCCGAACCCTTTATTCTTGGGTACTTATATGTTTTATATAAGCGGGAGTCTTTCTAAAAACATGATCAGTTCACTTTTCGCGCTATTGGGTTGTCCCTTCGGATTGTCCCTTCGGTTTGTCCCTTCGATAAAACGCCGATAGCAGATTTGTGACCTCTTTCATGGTTTTTATTTAATTCAAGTCTTTTCAGAAGCTTTTCTAACTCGATGGTCCCTTGAACTTATCTAAGCCCCCAATTGACAAATTTTCTATAAGGACGCACTCCGTGGAAACAAGGTTAGGAAAAATCCCGGGTCCTTACAGTGGTGACTTCACTGGGGACTCATTTAAGAGGGTGAGACTCGAAAGTTAAGTTTGCTTAATTGTTTAAATAACATGTTCCATATATTTTGCATCATTTGCATGTGCTTTTCCACAACCTTTTGACCCTTATCGACCCTCGAGGAAGTTTGTGTCGCAACTCGTAGACAACCCGTATATCTAAAGGAATATACAGTTGTCCTATCGTGTAAATCGACGCTTTCTCACCCATGACTCATCAATCCTTTGTTGATGAAAAGAATTACAATCGATGTGTCGATCATCCGCCGAACGGAAATTGTAATTTGTCATGGTAACCTCACAGGAGCCAAAAGCCTTTAACCCACATTTGTGCATCCGCTTGCTTGTTATGCATGTGTCGTTGTAATGCCCGTCTGATCATATGTTTGCCTGTAAACTACTTTATTATTATGCTTGAATGAATGCATGATTTCGTGATTATGTGCCAACATGTACTTACGTGCTAGGAGTCGTTTCTTTTTATTCTTAGCTAGTTCCTAGTGCCCGAAGATGGTGCGAGAATTCAAATTCAATGAACACTCATCATTTTCCCAATGATATATTCTAAAAGTCATGAAAACTTTTCTAGGATCTTTTTAGTTATAAAAAAAAGAGCCAGTCTTTCAATTTCCCCTTTCCCTTTTCTTATTTCTGTATTTTCTTTTTCTTTTGATGTAATTCAGATTCGGTAAAAAAAATATCGAAAATCAAAAAAAAAATCGGCAAAATCAAAAAAAAAAAAACGCCGAAAAATCAAAGCAGAAAAAATCGAAAAAAATTAATAAAAAAAGGACCGAAATTTCTTTTTATTTTATTTTACGCCATTTTCGATTTTCTTTGAGTCTAGAAAAATAAAAATTAAGGTAGTTCATCTTTTTCTATTTTTCTTATTTTCGTTCATTGACTTTATTTTCCCTGGACATTAGGGAAATATTTGGGCATTTAGGCTTAAGGACTCTTCTCTTTTAGGACAATGTGTTTCTATATGTGGGTCATTTTTTATTAGTATTAGATGAGAGTCTCATGGTTTTTCTTGTTACTAAGTGCTCAGTGCTTCCTATTCAGGATAGAATTTGAAGGAGAAAGATTGGGCCAGGTCTATTCCACTTCCCTATGATACCTTGATTCAAGCCACGTTGATCACGTCATGATTAGAACAGTCCAAGAGTATCTGGTTGAGATGACTGACCAAATGGATCGGTTGGAAGCTGACATCACCAACATTAAGTCACGGCAGTTATGGGACACACCCATGTTCATCCCTTCGTCTGAAAATCGGAAATCCGTGACTCCAGGAAAGCCTGATCCAGTTCCCCAAGGGCCAGAAAAGAAACGTAAGAGTGATGCATCTTCCTCCAATGTCTCATCAAGGGAATACTACGTACCCCGGAATAAGCCACGCAAGGACTTTACTCCATTGGGAGTAACCCTCAGTACAGCTTTCGAGAGATTAGAAGACAAAGACATGCTCCGACCCGTAGGTCCCACTCCAGAACCAAGTACCAAGGGTCGCAACTGGAAAGAAGGTGATTACTGCAAGTATCACCAAGGAAAAGGGCATGACACAAATGACTGTTGGGCCCTTAAACACATAAGATAGACAATGGCACACTACCATTGCCTAAAGCTGAAGAAACCGGGAGTTTTGGCAACCTCATAGGTGCTATCAATCACATTGCAATTGAGGAGCCAAAAGATTACTCTCACCTCATCTATGACGACGAGACCACTTTGATTTCTCAAAAATCCTATGAAGAAGAATCAGCTACAAAAAGCCACAAAATGGTGGATGACAAAAGTCAAATACAAGAAAGTCTGGCTCGTATAATCAAGGAGATACAAGAGGTGAGAGAGAAGTTGACATTCTAGAAGAACGCACTGCCAAGCGCAGAAACACAGTCATCTTGACCAAAGAAAAAACTTGGTGGCGCCAAGATCTCCTGTATCACAAGATGTCCAAGCATGGGTATGTTCGTCCAAGGACCCCCACATCAAAGCTACTGCCGAGGGACGAAAATCCATTTCTAAGCTGCACCTATTGCGCAGCTGAAGGACATCACATCAACCAATGCAGGCGTTTTAAGGGGCTAGTCATGTGTTTCATGACCAAGGGATGATGTGGCCGCCATACACTTGGACAGTCAACTAGTGTCGTCATAGTACACCCCTCTCTTTGCACCAATGCAAGCTGTTATGAATACTCTAGTATGGAGAGGTGATATTCAACCCTATATCCCTTTGGAAGAGGCAAAATCAGAACCGGGAGAAAACCGACCTTATTGCAAGTATTATCGGGTATTCGGGCACCATACAGATGACTGCATGCGTCTAAAAGACGACGTCCAAGGTGTCATTGATAGAGGAGAAGTTCCGCCACCACTAAGGGATGGAAACATGGATGATGAAGCCTGGAACTGATTGGTTACCCGCAGGAGCTAGAGGAGTCGAGTCTGAGTCCCCAGGTTGTGTCGAGTTAGGGTCTTAGCTAAATCTGTAGGTTGAGTCTTGAATAAGGGGTGTTCCCCTTTTTATTTTCCTTCTAAGTCTAGTTTCTTTTTGACGGATATTAGAGACCCTCTTCTCTAAAGTCATGTGTGTTATCCTTTTTTGCAAATCAATATAAGTCCTCTTGCTCATTTCTTTTTTTGTTTAGCTATTGACAAATCCAATGAATACAAAGTTGCACAAATCATTAACTAATCAATTTAAGCAATGTAAGTAAACTTCGCAAAGCCAGAATGCAGATTTTCACCTTTTTCAGGAATTCGAGTGGCTAAACTCCCTCAATGATGCTGCTCTACAAGAAGAAGCGAGCCAGCCTTTTACAACAACCTTGACACGGAGATAACTTTGGCTCCGATCGAAGAAGATCCTTGGTACCAAGACGTCTTCAACTACATCACCAAAGGAACATACCCTCAAGATGCACCACTAACAGCTCAACGGGCCATCCGTCTCTTAGCGGCGCAATACATAGAATACAAGGGGGTTCTGTACAAGAAATCTCACAACGGGGTTAACCTCAGGTGTGTGAACTCCGAAGAAGCTGCAGAGATTATGGACGAGGTACATAATGGGGTGTGCGGACCACACATGAATGGTCGAATGCTCTCCAGGAAGATTCTACGACCAGGGTACTACTGGACTACTATGGAAAGGGATTGTTATAACTACGTCAAGAAAGCAAGAAGTGTTAGATATATGCCAACCTATAGCATATGCCACCCTCGATCCTCCACAACTTCACATCCCATTGGCCATTTTCCGCATGGGGAATAGATATCATTGGAAAGATCACCCCGAAGGGCTCGGGAGGACATGAATACATCCTAGTAGCCACTATTTTACCAAGTGGGTTGAAGCCCAGTCCTATGCCATCCTTACCTCCAAACAAGTGTCCAAATTCATAAGAAACAACATCATTTGCTGATATGGCGTTCCACATGAATTCATAAGTGACCATGGATCCCACTTCAAAGCCGAAACAACCACCCTCCTCAAAAGCTACAAAATCCAGCACCACAAATCATCCCCTTACTGTTCCCAAACCAATGGCGCAGTAGAGACCTGTTGAGTTAAAATACCGCAAGTGTACGACGTAGGTGTACCTAGCATATGCAAATACGGGTCAATCCCACGAGGATGAGTTTACACAATTATAATGCTACTAATTATAAGTTAACGAATCGAACTAAAAGAACAACTAAAGTAAATTATGCCAATAAGTATAAAGGAACAAACCAAAGTGTAAACAAGTAAAAGGTCATATATTTTTCCAATTGTGTCACCCAATTGGAGTCTAACTAGTAAAAGAAACATATAAAATAGTAATTGGTTGCTTAGAACGATGAATAGAACAATAAAAGAAAATACTTACTTGAATGAATTAGGTTGCAATTGTAAACGAAGAGTATGAAGAACAATGACCAAAACTAATAATTAAACTGTTGAAATTAAAGTGCTAGAACGAATAATAAAACTTTGAAGTTGGAACCCTAAAACTAAATTACGGCTAAACTAAACCTAATTAAAACTAAACTACTGTAATCTCCCCCCAGGCTCATGTCGGCCCTCTTTATATAAATAGTTGCCGTGTACTAGCTTTGTTGTTTGGGCTCAAAAGATGATTAGTCTTGCGGGCCTTTCTTCTTTTCTAAATCACTTTCTTAATTTTGTGTCCAAGTCTTGAACAATATTAATCACCCTTGCTCAGTTTCTCTTGATCTCACGTGGACTCTAGTTCCTTTGGGTTAGCAGATCTCTTGAAATAGTAAGATGGGCTTTATCATTCAAGGTTTGACATGCGTGATCCTTGCACAACTTAATTGAAATAGTTCCAAGCACATGCTTAATTTTGGGCTTTGCTTCCAATTACTTGATCATCATCCTTTCCATTTCATTCCTACATAAAAACGAAACAAAATACTCAACATAGTATTTATTCACAAGCAAAATTAATCAAATAGAGGTACTAAGAAGATATAAAGTTGAACTCAATAATATAAGAACCCTCTCGTCGCTAATTGAAATATTTAGTTGGAATTAATGGTTCTTAAATAATACGTCATATGCAACATGATTAATTGTGATAGGGGAAATAATACCCAAATAATGAAGTCGCCACCAACTTTTAAGGAAACAATTGGAAACCATCAAAAGTGCACCCAATTCCTATTGGGAATTGACTCATACCCAGCCAAAAAGGGTCAAAGATTGAGTTCGGGGGTGTGGGTACGAAAAAGATAAAACGAATCCTATCTAAATCGCCCGAATTAACGGCCTCTACTAATATTATCCATGTTGATTCATAATTCACATTGCAAGGTTCCAAACAAATTCGGTTGTCCAAGATCCTAAATTAACTAGGTGGGTTGAACAAACCAAATTACTAAAGTTTTCGCTTTGCACATATTATCCAATTGCATGCATTAATAACAAGAACAAACCAAACCAATAATAAGATAAAGAATTATTTCTCCATCTTACCGTTCTTGCTAAACGCGCCAAATTGCATATGCACATCAATAAGATTGTTAGCAACTTCAATGGAAGTAAAATAAGAAATATAAACAAAATAATAAAAATACGCTAATATGCAAGTTAGGTCTAACTACATGCAAAAACTCTAATTATATGCTAACATGCTAATTCATTATGCTAATCATGCAAAGATGCAATATTTATACTAACCATGCATTAAACTAATTGAAACATGAAATTTATCTATCTAGATATGAATATGGTCAATAATAAATTATCTAAGCATGATAGAATAATTAAAGCAATTAAAATATGATATACAAATCAACCATAATCATAATCAAAGTAAAACATGATTTGAAAAAGAGTTTTGAAAGGTTGAGAAAATTGCCTTCAAGTTAACCTTTGTTGCACTACAATTGAATGCCAATTGCTCTTGTATTTTCCTTGCTCTTGGTTATGAATGGAATCGCTCTTGAATGAGGCTTGATGAATGCTTGAATGATTTGATTAGGGTTGTATGGAAGAGAGGAGAGAGAGAGAGAGAGAGAGAGAGAGAGAGAGAGAGAGAGAGAGAGAGAGAGAGAGAGAGAGAGAGAGAGAGAGAGAGAGAGAGAGAGAGAGATTAGGGTTCTCTTGAGAGAAATCACGTAATAATGAGTGTTGGCCCCAAAAATCGGAGTTTAGAGGGGTATTTATAGGGATGGGGCCGAAAAGGAGGCCAAATTAGGATTCCGGGGCCAAAAACGGTGCCCAGTAGCCACACGGAAGGCAGCTGGGGCCAGCGGTTGCCGCTGGGGCTCAGCTCCCACGAAAAGGCCGTTGGAGTGCTCGTTTGAGCTCCGATTGGCCTGATTCTTGGTGCGTTGGATTCCTTGTTCAAAGGGCTTTATTTTGACAAATTGTGGGCTCAAATATCATACGTATATCATGAGTTATGGCCCAAACACTAGAAAAGTATTCGTTTCAGTGCATTAATCAATGATCGGATCATATCTCTTTCGTTTCTAATGGGATTTTGACCCATAATATATCATTGGAAAGCTAATTTAAATGAGAATACAATACATGTGGGCTTATAATCCAATTAATCCTTTCGTGGCTAAAAATCAGTTTTGAACCGTTATATGCGGGTATGAGAACATCGTTTTTAGCCCATAACTTCACTAAATCATAACTTTTGACTCCGGTGTCCGATTGGGACAAATGAGATGACGTTGAAAAGCTTATGGAAAGGGCTATTTTTGGATATGAAAATTGATGAGATCCTGAGTGAGGATGGATAAAGGGTTTTAAATGAGCATAAATACGTCGAGCATTGACATTCGTTTCTTTAACATGATTATAGGTTATCATCATCGGGCACTACGCCAGGGGGGACACATTTGGGTGTCTACAGAAGCCTCCACTTTGGCCGAACTTTGGAAAAGCGACGGTCAAAGTATTTGCCAAAAATGCCTGCAATACTTTGAAAACATTTATGTTAGAAAAAGACGCGATAAAAGTAAATCATGACCGCCTGTGGTCAGGGCTACCTGCTTTGCGAATGCAGACGTTGTGGTATTTGCGATAGTGCAGACGTCAAAGATCTTTGCTTCACTCTAGTGTCGTTGCTTTGTAGACGTGGTGCTAATTGTAATAGCTTTGCGTCGCTCTTGTGCCTTGTTTTGCTTTGCTGAAATAATGCTTATGCTTTGCTTTGTAACCTGCATGTTAGTTCATTTAAATAGGAAGACATGGGGATGCTATGTGACGTACCCTAAGGACGAACCTTGCTCAATGCAACGGGACAGACACAAAAGGACGGACCTTGCTCAATGCGACGGGACGGACCCAAAAGGACGGGTTTGTTCAATGCGACAGGACGGACCCAAATGGACGGACCTTACTCAATGCAACGGGACGGACCTAAAAGGACGGACCTTGCTAAATGCCAAGGGAGGGAGCCAAAAGGACGGACCTTTCTCAATAGCAACGGGACGGACCCAAAAGGACGGACCTACTAAATGCGACGGGACGGACCTAAAAGGACTGTTAGAGAATAGACTCTAGATGAAGACACTCAAACTTAAGCGCAATCAATGCTATGTGCGTGTGTGCTATGCATGTGCCTCGGAGGCAAAAAGTGCTTAGTAAGTGCAAATGAGTGAAATGTCACTCAAGGTGTGCAAATGCAATGTTAACTAGGTCTACAGCTCCATGCAACCTAGTAATGAATAATGATGCATGCGACTCAACAGTAACGACATATATGCAATGCATTGGAGTCTGGTCTCCAAGTGATAAACGAGAGGTTTCATTTTATATGCAAAATGATTTTTGTTTCCACAAGTGTCCCTCTTAAGCTATGGAATGGATGCATGATTGGTGCCTCTGAGGCAGGGGCAAAGCCCCTAGTTTACTAGTTGGATCGTAAAGCGAGCAAGCTCATGCAGATGAGATTTCAAGTATTCAAACATATTTTGCCAATAATAGGAGGAATCGAAGCCCAGTTTGCAAAAACTGATCCCATGAGGAAATTCCATGAAGTTGCCATGAGTGATGGATGCTTGGTTGGAGTTATTAATCCAAGAGATGACTGCGGAAGCCATAAACTATAAGTAGGGAGTCAATGCAAAGTGGAGAATTCCAGAATAGATATGTGGGATTATGAAAGAAATGGGCTTGGTGCAAAAAATAGAAAATGGGGAAATTTTGGGAGATAGGGATCGATGTAGGGGAGCAAATTCGAATCCAAGTGTTAGGCTCTCAAAAGGGTAAAATCACGGAAATTTTGAAACCCTTTGAATTCTGAATTGCCATTGATGAAGTGATATTATTAAGCTAGGACCTTTAATGAATCCCATGAGAAATTGCAGATGGGTCTTGTAATTGAGAAATATTAGAGTACGGTCGGGCCTCAAAGAGGTTACCTACATATCCATAGAGGAATCAGGCCAAAACGTAGTTCTAGGACCTTTGATTAGTGCCCTAATTTTTGCCTGGATCATTATCTTGGATGATCGATCCAGCGGGCTTGCCATTTTTGCCTAAATCATTGAATGAAAAGACTTAGCGGACCTTTAAATTATTATGCCCTAACTTTTGCCTAGGCCGTCCTTTTCGGGTTTTCAACCTAGCGGGCTCTTTTTTTTAATAAAATTATCTTATATTTGTGCACACACATTTTTCAAGATTCATACCTCTAAGAGGTCTTTTGGGTTGTAATGTTAGGCCAAGGTGCAGGTTGCCAAAGAATGGATAATAAGGCTCAAATTCCCATAAAAGCCCCCAGTGTGCTGGGTGTCACTTGATGTTTCAAGATGAGGAAACTCTCTTGATTTTTGGTGCTTTCTTGATGTATTTGAAACTTTTTCTTTTCTCTTTTTTTTCCTTATTTTTTGGAGTTCTCTCGCCTCTCTTAAGCTTTTGCTGACACTTAAGATTTGTTACACACTTCCAATACCCGGGTTAGGATAATGTGGTTCAAGAAAGAATGTGGCTTGTGTTTGATGGCTCAGATGGGCTCTAAGTGGTAATTTGCATTATGGGTGAAAGGATAATAATAAAGGGTGCCAAATGAATGCCTCATGTCCTCGGAATGACTTACAGGATGTCAGTCCCATTTTGTTTTTGTTTTCATTTTTTTTGCAATATTTTTTTTAGGTCCTCTTCTAAATATTTAAGGTCCTATGCAATGATCAAGTTTGGCAACTCAGATTCATCATTGAGTTTGCAATTATGAGATATTCCATGAAGAAATAAAGAAATGCAGGCCTATTTTATTCACTCAAAAGAAAGCAAGATAATGCTTTAAGGGAAATCCTAAGACAAGACTTGGACTCGACAAAGAAATAAAAGGGGAGGGAATTCTCCTACTAGACTATGAAACTATGATACTCGAGCTTGGGCTTCGCGACTGGGCTAGGCGTCCAATTCAAACTCTTGGTTTCATGGTGCAAGGATGGCCTCATTGTCGATCAAATCTTGGATCTCGTTTTTCAAGTGCATGCATTCTTCAGTCATATGACCCTTTCCTTGATGGTACTTACAGTAGGCATTAGGATTCCAGTTCTTGCCTCTCTTGTTGGGCTCTAGGTCCGGTGTGGGACAGATTGATGAAATATAGCCTTCTTCGAGAAGTTTGTCAAATGCTTCATCTTGTTTAATGCTAAGAAGTGTGTATACTCTTTTATGCCTACTTACAATGACATTGACTTCATTTTGTTGATCTAACCCTCCATTGTTAGAGCTATGCTTGTCTTGCTTGTTGCTTAATTGGGTGAGATGGTCATCTTCAATGGCCATGCCGACTTCAACTAGGTGGGCATAAGTAGTGATCGCCTGGAATTTCATGTGCTCGCGATACTTGGGTATCAAGTTGTTGACAAGCATTCTAATTTGATCCCTTTCAGATGGGCGATCAATCATTTCGGCGACCTTGGTCTTCCACCTTCTCAGGAATCAAAATCAAAATCAATTCCATTCAACTCATTCCAAAGGGATAATCTTTATTCAAACTAAACGAATAAGCTTACATTGCAAGAATTAAAACTTCCTAAAGATAAATAATAATAATAATAATAATAATAATAATAATAATAATAATAATAATAATAATAATAATAATAATAATAATAATAATAATAATAATAATAATAATAATAATAATAATAATAATAATAATAATAATAATAATAATAATAATAATAATAATAATAATAATAATAATAATAATAATAATAATGAGGGTTTAAGCTAAACAAATTCCTGTTATTATTTTTGAAAACTAGACTTGCTTTCCTGGAAAACTACTTTAATCCTTCTTCCCTTTAGAAGATATTGTTGAAGAGTTCTTCTTTGAAGGACCCTGGCTGGAGGACGACCTGTGATCGTTTCCTTGAGCTGGGGGCTTGCCTCTCTTCAGTACATGATAGTCTCCCATTTGAGACATTTCCTTTCTTTTCTTGCCTCCTGTTTCTGAGTCATATTTAGGCTTTAGTTGGTCCCACTCTACATGACGAAGGGCTCGTCTCGCTTCTCCATCACTGCAAGAAAGCCAGTTCAGGTAGGTCTCGAAAACTTGGGTTGGGGCAATCACCCGAGGTACAGTCCGGGGGTCCCGGCTACGCCAATATTTTCCCCACTCTGCAGCAAACTTAGTACACAAACCTACGATATTTGGTCTCGTAGTTTCCTGACGAGGGATAACCTGTTTCAAGCCATATTGCCTCATGATCCTAGACGGAAAGAAAAAGGTGGTCTTGTACAAACCCAATATGGTAGTATAGAGGACCAAATTATCACAAGCCACTAAAGAAGTTAAGCTCCACCAGAGCACCTGCCAACGGATGATAAGTCCAGCATGGAAAAAGGCGTCCCATTCAACGAGGGATTTTTCAGAATATAGCCTTTTCCTAACCAGGAAGCTAGCAGCAGTGTAAGTTTTCTTTGACCAAGTCCGAGGAACACAAAGAATCAAGTTATCTGACGACTCTATCAACCTCAGATGCTCACATTACCAGATTTGAAGCAGCAGGGGGCTGCCAGAGAAAGCTTGGTGAGGAGATATTTTCAACCTATCAAGCCCAATAATGGGTTCCCCTATGACCAGATGCAAAGGAGAATGTCCTTCAACCATTTGATTAACCACTCGCAACAACGAGGCTCTACCGAAATTGGAAGATTCAGAATTAACAAACAACATGCGGTTTAACAAACACAGTACAAAAGCCTGTCGGCGACAACGCCTGAATATGGCATCCCTTTCAAAAGAAACTGCAAACTTTTCGCAAAGTTGAAGCAAGTCCACATCGACACCAAGCACCATATTTTTGGCTTCTACAGTTGACAAACCTAAGGATTTCTTGTATTGATCCCTAAAAACATCTCTCACATAAGTTATAGTTGGAGGAAGAACATCAGGCATATTAGTGATCGCATCAAATTCCTCAACCAAAGGGCATAATTCAGAATTACCGAAACGAAAAACATGCAGGTTAGGGTCCCAATAATTCAAAGCGGATCGAAGAAGGGGCCACAACATTTTGGTTGGTTTTAAAGTCAGCAGGGTGGAAACATGAAATGGGGCTAGTTCAAGTTTATCTTCCATGGTCAAATTTTTGCACCAGGTATCGAACAGATTTTCAAAGGAATTCACCATGGTAGAAAGTTGGGGAAGTTTGGGAGAGATAAGGTATAAAAAAAAAAAGTGGTACAACATCAAGCATCCCGAAAATCCTATTTATAGGCAGAAACGCGGGCCGAAGAAGTCCAAAATCCACAAAAAAAAAAAGCCAGAACCAGAGCCAGCGCCGCTAGCGGCCCAGACTCTGGCCCAATCCGAGTTTCCCTTTTGCTCCAAGTTCTCATTTTTGATCCGGTCGACCCAATTTCAGCCGAGTTTTGATAATCACGCGGAGTTACAAAGCCCGAGACTCTCTTAGATTTGTCTTTTTCAATTTTTCTTTTTTTTCTTTTATTTTTTTTAGGGGGTATAATATGTGTAATTTTTGCTTTTCTTTGTATTTTTTTACCTTTTTCCTTCAGAAACTGTGGCTTTGTCCTATTACATAACACATTGCATAATTAGATCAGATGGGCATGATTGAGCCATCATATCATATCATACGTATCATACAAAAAAAATGTTGCATAAAAAAAACAGGAGTTCGAAATTCCAAGGTCAATGTTTACAAAGAGGCCCAATACTGCTCAGCCGGAATCATTGCTGTCAGCATCATCATCAACGGACGACCCCTGACCATAGTTCCCGGTCGAGTAGTGGAGAGAAGAGTTGTAAATGGGCCTACTGTTGTCAGGCCTCATGTCCCGACCATCATACGCCGGCGCGTGCATAGGGGTGCCTGCCGAAAACCCCGAAGTAAAAAAGTTCGCCGTGGCCTGACTGGCGAAATCCATGGCCATATCTTGATGCGAAGGCCCAGCATATGACGCATCCCATCCAGGGGCGTTTGCCCAACCTCCAGCCAAGGGCGTAGCCACAGGCAGCTTATCAAGAGAAGGCCGGAAATCAGCATGAGAGAACATCTCAGGAACATGTGGAATAGAAGGTCTGGGCGCCTCAACAACAGGAGGCCTGGTCACCACCACAGGAGGAGAACGAGCGATAGACGGTCTGCTCGCCGAAGAAGCCCTCGCAGCAGAAGAGTGGCGAGGTCCCACTGAAGATGAAGACTGGGACATCTGCAACGAGCAAAGTCAAAATGTTAAGTTAAGCACTCCACTTAACTAAAGAAAAAAAGAAAGAAGCGAATCTACTCACATCAACGGTCCTGGACCGAGAATTCTTCCCCTTGCCCATCATCCGACCATGGCCCTTCTTCAACAAATGAATGAGTTTGAAGACTTGAGAGGTCTGCTCCCGGTTCAACTACAAAAAGAAAGAGAGAGAGCCACAAAATAAAGTCAGCACCCAAAAGCAAACACAAGTACAAAAAAACGGAGAGAAAGAAAGGGAAAAAAATTTACCCCCGTGCAACCCTCAGGCAAGGGCAAGCCCTCCACCGCCTCTCCGTCAGCCATATGAAGGGGGAACTCCTCCACTATACGTCCCTCACTCTCTCCAATATACCTCACCTCATTGGTCAGCAAGGTCACGCTTGGGGGCTGACTCCGAGAAGCCCTGGAATGAGACCTCCTAGGGACCTGAGAAGTTAGACGATCCGCCTGCAAGATACAAATGGTCAGTATATTACACATACAGTTAAAAGATGAATTAAGTTTATTACCTCAGAAGTGAGGTCCGGCATCAGGCGATCCAAACAGTAGGCCAGGTACATGTCAGTACGATCCAAACCAGCGACCTCCGACACGAGAAATTCCGTGGCCGCCCTACCACGGATCACGACCCCCCAGGTCCCGCACACTCAGACCACGCAGGTAAAACATGGTCAAAGGAGGATCCTCCGGAACCATGGGAAGGATAGACCAACCGAGTCAAGCGATCCCCCAAGTACCATACAAAGCTGAATGGCCCCTCAAAGACCATCCGAAGAGAAGATACCCTAAAAGACTCTAGGCTAATGTGGGGAGGAACCCCACGAACATCATCAAAAGCGGACCATAACACCTGCAGATTACCAGTCCAAAGTTCATACACACAAAATGAACCAAAAAAAAGATGCACGGGTCAACAACAACGTACCGTAGATGCGGCATGGCTCTCAAAGGTGGCCCAGAAATGCTCCAGAGAAGTGAACGGGTGGGTATCCCTACCAACCCACCGTGAACCCAAAGGGAACATCGTCAGACCAGGGCGGTTAGGACCGAAAGCTGGAAAATACTCAAAGAACCACATCTGCCACACAAGCGAAAAAAAAAATGATTTCAATAATTGAAGACATAGGCAAAGAGAGGAGTGAAAGAAAAGAGCATACCTCCAGTATCCTCCATGGGCCCATGATAGATGTCCTCTCACTCGTCTCCTTGGGCCTACAGGCCCGACGACACCACTTCAACAAAGAAGAGTAAGCAGCACCACCAAGGTTGTACTCATGAACCTTGGTCAAATCCTCCAAGCATGTCAAGAAACCAACTTGACACACGCTCTTCTTTTGAGCAAAGATCGTCGACCCCAGCAAGCAAGTCAGGAAAATACGAGCCCTCTGCTCCTCGGAAAGCCCTTGCTCCACCACAGCCTCCCATAACCGCACCAAAGAAACCCGATCCTTAATAAAGTGGATGGATACGGGCCCGTAAAGCTCCAACAAAGTGTCACTCCGGCGCCAGTAGTTCGCGTCGTACTGAATACGATGCCCTCTAAAAGATAACCTCTTCAGCGCAGCAAACTGATAGGGGGTTGCGAACATGTCTCCTACACGGGTGTGGAAGGTGTTCGTAGAGTCCCAAAACCTCTCCAATAACCCCCGGGCAATAATCCTAGAATCCCCCGAGTGACAAGCAGGGATAACAGTCAGAAACTCATCAAGACCCGAGCCTAGTACCAAACTCCTGGCCCCCTCTGAAAAGGTCCCCAACATCATAACACAGTGGGAAGTAGTCCCATGAGCCTGCAGCAAAACCCCGACACCCTAGCCAACAAACAAATTTTCTCAACACCCCATTTACCACAAATACAGCTAAAATAAATTCCATACAAATTATATACAACTGACCACCAATCCAGTACAAATCCCAATTTGTTCGTGTGCCGAGGCACTAACAGTTCCAATTTCAGTTCAAATATACTGAACAAAAAAAAAATAAAAAAAATAAAACAAAACAAAGAGTGAGTCAGAAAACATACCAGCTCCGAGTCAGATAAATGACTCCGTCTATCCGGCAACAAAACACGGCGGTCCCAGACTCCACTCGGGCGCCAGTCCAACAGCATGAAAGCATCCTGGTACAGTCGAGCCCCATCTGCGTGACCGGTCGGAGGTACCCCGGGTAGAAGGCAACCCAGTGCGAAAAAGGCTCCGGTCATACTCCTCATCAGTCATAGGACATTTTCCTTTGTCTGCGGGAGCCATGGGAGCACAATGGAGTTTTCTCTCTCTACAAGTGGGAAAACAAAAGTTTTAGATTCGCAAGAAACAAGCACACATTTAACAATATAACCCAAAATTCAGCAACTAGGCGAAAAAATAAGCAAGTTCAAGACAAAAACCGAAGAAAAAGGACAAGAATCGACTTACCTCAAGTGGAGTGGAGCACTCAACAATGGTGGAAGCTCGAAAAAATTGCTCTCGACAATGAAGCTCGAAGAATGCACGCGAAAGGAAGAAGAAGAAGCGCCGAAGCGCTACATACTCAGCTCAAGCCGAGGGCCGCTAGCGGCCTTACACTGAGGCCCAGCGCCGTTAGCGGCGCTGGCTTGGGCCGCTAGCGGCCCTACAGACCTGCAGCCCGGGCCCCACTGTTGACCCATGGTCCCTTTTTCCAGTCCGAAGTTCATTATTAAAGTTTGTTTTGCGGCAATATCAGTATCAAGTGCGCAGGAGCGAAGCCCTCTGGCCCACAAATTCAAATTCGACAGTTGCCCCATTTTACGGTACCAACTATTTTTCAGGTAAAACTAACCCGTTTATTTTTGCAGGTCCCAAATACTGAAACCCGGATCTACCCAACGACGACTCTCACCGCCCGGAGCGCCCAAGTTATTTTATGAGCCCGAAAATTTTTATTGGCACTTGCTAAGCAACTCAACACTACAAATTTTGGGCCAGTCATTGATCGCTTAAGCTACTGCGGTTAAACTGTCCTTCTTCGAAACTACGAATTTGGGGTTTTGTCAATGATCGCTGAAGCTATTGCAGTTAAACTGTCCCTCTGCGGGGTTACACATTTTTGGGGTAAGTCAATGATCGCTTAAGCTATTGTGGTTAAACTATCCTCCTGCGAGGTTACTTATTTTGTGTTAGTCAATGATTGTTTAAACTGTTGCGGTTATACTGTCCATTATTTTTATATGTTTCAGTCAATGTTTGCTTAAACTATTAAATTTAAATTGTTCGTATGTTCTAACCACTTTACGGCCGATTATTTTTAATCGCGCTGTCTAGTTGACTTTTTCGTTTCTCGTACAGGGACGGAATTTCGACATCTGTCGAGCGGTGTTTAGTCACTGTTTGTCGAAGCATTCTACGTTGATCATTCTTAAAGTATTACTAACTTTTTCATTCACTCTGAATACAGGTCCCCAACAGACGTTTAGATCATCTACGAGCGGTGTTCTATCCTGCAATCATAACCTTTTGTTTTCTCTTGTGTTCACATGGATGAAATCTTAGCGCGCCCCGAACATATATCAACTCAGGTTTGTATTCATATTCATACATATTGTACACTCTCACACACCGTTTGCACATCAGCATCCTGCATGTCGCCTTCGAAGTACTTTGATCTTCGCTTTTACTCAAGCTCGATCAAAGTGGGGGCTTCTGTAGACGCCAAAAAAACGTCTTCAGATTTCTCCGCAAAAGCCCGATGATGAAAGGAGTAATTTTTAAGCTTCAACTGCTATTTTGCTTAAATAGTTAAAATAACGTCTGAGGTTTTTCCTCTAAACACTCCCTCATTGCATTTCATTCAAAAACCCCGTTCAAGAGCTTTCCAACGACACGTCTCATGCCTCGTTCCGACTCCCGGTCACCAAGTTGCGATCTAAGGATGAAACCGTCTTTTACCATTCAGGGGTAAAACGGTCTTTTTGTATTTTTTGGAATATTTAAATTTCTCCGAAAAATAAAAATAGGCTGGATGTCATCATTATGACGACATCCAGCTGGCCAGCAGCGGCCCTGGGAAAAGTCCCAGGGCCGCTAGCAGTGCTGACAAAATTCCCAGGGCCGCTAGCGGCCCTGACTTCCCTTTGGGCCCGGCTCATTTTTCAAGGCCGTCTCATTTTCAGCTCATTTTTGTCGTCAAACCCTACCTCCCACGCCTATATAAACAACCCTTCACCCTCAGTTCAAAACAGACAGCCTACAGTTGGCAACCTCTATTCTCGGTTGAGTACTCCCGAACTTCTCCCTCTTTATTCTAAAATTTGAGATCTTGCTTTACTATTTTTGTGAAATATAGCCTACAGTTCAGGTACAAATTCCTGAGGGCTCAGATTAAATTGATTGCCTAATTGTTTATTTTCTAGTAGCCATAATGTAGATATCATGCTAGGTCATGTTTTTATCGCTTCCTAAATATTGTTTGTATAGTCGTTGTGCTGCCCAACTTGTCAATCAAATGCATGTCTAAGTAAGGGTTAAAATAAATATTGTGATGCTTGTGATGAACCAATTAATAGTCTAAGTCTAGGTTGTTGATACGGTTTTGCATGAGAATTATGTCTTTCAATTATTAAGCAAACTTGAATTAGTAGAGGCCGTCATAAAACGGGCGAGTTGGGTGCCTAACACCTTCCCACCTCGTACCTTCGCCCCCGAAATCTTTATTCTTGGGTACTTATATGTTTTATATAAGCGAGAGTCTTTCTAAAAACATCATTAATTCCCTTATCGCGCTATTGGGTTGTCCCTTCGATAAAACGCCGATAGCAGATTTGTGACATCTTTCATGGTTTTTATATATTTCAAGTATTTTCAAAAGCTTTTCTAACTCGATGGTCCCTTGAACTTATCTAAGCCCCCAATTGACAAATTTTCTATAAGGACGCACTCCGTGAAAACAAATTTATGAAAAATCCTGGGTCCTTACACTACCCTCGACCTCAACAGAAATTTATTTATCAATAGTGGTCTCAGAATCAGAAACAATACGCAATACACCTCGATCAAGAGAAACCATAGCCAGAGTATTCACATCAATACTCACTACAGTACCCCAGAAAGCCCCAAACATCCTTTAAATTTTCCTCACTCCATGCATGAACAAGATATTTCTCCACAATCACACATTTACTCTTCAGAGTATTGCTAAGGACAGGAGACCAAGGTTCAAAAACATCAAAGATCTCAGAAAAACTTGCAAAATTCTGAATTTCAAAGAATTAAACAAATCATCATTCAAAACTTTTAGCAAAATATATTACCCCCCATTCCCTTAACATCCACATCAGACTGAGACAAACCCAACAAGAACATTCTTGGACATACCAAATTTCGACCCAGTGAGACTATGTTGCAACCAAGAAATCACTTCAGGAACAGCTGACAATTGAAGAATTTTGGAGTTGCCTGGAAACCCAGAAGGCACACGCAACCTCTCACCAGTAGCCCGTTCACGAGGAGAAGGCGGCAAAACTTGATGTCCCATGTCCAGCCTTCTGTTCTTGTTAGAACGATCAAACCGAGCAATTGAAACCTTCATTAGCTTATCATGAACCCAGACCCCATTAGTCTCCCTAAGAATCCTCCAACAGAAACCCTAGGATCCATTTTTACAAACCCTAAACGATTCCCCAATCTGTTTGATTTTCTTGGAATATATCACTAATTCGACCCCATCTGCTAAAACCCTTCAAGTACCAACCCAAAGGGACATCAATTGGGATATTCTCGATAAAAAGATTGAAGATGAGCAAAGAAATTGGCTCCAGACGAGTAGGAAAATGATATTCTAAGGACAGAGATGACGAAGGTGGTGGTGGTGGTGGTGGTGGTTATTGGGGTGGAGATGGAGATGGCAGTGGTGTGGGAGGAGATGGCAGATGAGACAGGAGGTGGATATTACAAGGGGAATTAGTTTCGCTCATCATTCTCTCTCCTAACATTCTCTCTAGCAAAAATAAAAACAGGGTCGGATCCTTTCGATTTCGGGTTATTGCGGGTGCGGATCATATCGGATTAGAATAGTGTTCGGGTCGAGTTGAGTCGGGTCCGATTGATTCACGTTTATGTTGATGTTGGGTTACAGGTCAACTCGGGTCGGGTTAGTTATTA
The DNA here is from genome assembly GCA_038025085.1 of Tetragonia tetragonoides. Taxonomy (NCBI): domain Eukaryota; kingdom Viridiplantae; phylum Streptophyta; class Magnoliopsida; order Caryophyllales; family Aizoaceae; genus Tetragonia; species Tetragonia tetragonoides. The sequence continues at coordinate 20,743,028 of CM076150.1, forward strand.
TTTCGGTTTAAGTCGGATTCGGCTCATGTCAGGTAAAATATAATTCATGTTTTAGATAATATGCATGTATCTTGCAAATACATTTTCTTAAATTTTTAGAATGATACATGCATATAATAATCATAACAAAAATATTTTGCTATTTATTCTCATCTTTTTTTTGTTTTGGCGGATTCTTGCGTACTTTAACAATACAGCTCACTATATTCAAGTCAATGTGTATATCATTATTATTTCAATTCTTGCATTGTTTTTTTAAAAGTAATATATACAGTAGAAATGATAAGTGTATTAGCTTTTAATGACGGATATACATGGTTGCTAACTAATTAAACATAATTTCAATGCATCCATTTGATATTTAGGGTATATTTATTTTGGACTGGATATTGAAGTAAACTGCACCAAAAAGGACATGTGAAAAATATCTTGGACATTGGTACGAAGAAAACTATTTTATTTAACATTAACACACAAACCGTGCATCGCACCAAAATGTAACTAGTTAATATGAAAAACTCAATTTTGATGTGAAAATTTTCAATTGCAAGAACTACATGTATATTTAGTTTGTGCCTTTTCATTATTTTCGAATATTATATATGTTATTATGAGCTGGATAAATTCGGGTTTTGAGTAGAGTTAGTTCTGCTTCATTTCAGTTTATGATAACTTTGGGTCGGATGTTACCCGATTCGGGTCAATTTGGAGAGCAGTGTTGTCGGGGTTGGAACCGGTCAAGTCGGATTGATTCCAAATAATGATAATTGATACATTTTTTGAGAATCGGACGAGTTTGATATCAGACAGATGGGATCGGATATCTCGGGTCGAGTCAGGTTTTCCTGCTCAAGTCACAATGCACATCAACAATTGCCACACATAAATGTAAAAATGAAGAGAGAGAAAGTGAAGGAAAAGTCTCCCAAGAAACCTAGCCCCCATAAATCCCCTTTTTTATTCAGCTCCATGTTTCTCTCTCAAATCAATCGCAAATCCTAGCCAAAATAATGAATCTCATCTCAGATTCTTCTCCTCAATTGTTCTTTGCTTTCTGAGAACCTTTACCAACCAAATAGCCTATTGTCACTCAACAATTTTGTTAAAAATGTTTCTATCCCTAATTTCCCCCATCTCTTAAAGCTCCATTACCCAGATCTTATTAAGCCCTAATTATGTTCCTTTTACTGCTCTCTAGTACTGATCTACTTGTACTTGATTCAAGTTAAATACTCCTTTATTTGAAACGAGGTGTAATTTTAGTGAAAAATTTGGGGTTTTTGTAGCTAACCATAAGTTTGGGGTTGAGAATCAAATCTTGTCAATCTCTCCTCCCAATTTTCATTTTAGTTTCTATCTTGGAGGTTGGTTGTCTCTAAGCTCTGGTTTTGCTGACTCCATTAGCATACTGTGGTGTGCGTGGCCCTTTCTCGGTGTTGTAGCTTCTCTTAATCCCTGGAGTAACACTTGGTTGCAACTTTGGGCTCTGAATATCTTGGAGCTAGCTTTAAGTTGTCTCTGCTTTTAGGAAAATTGGTCTCTCTCAATTATCTGCTTCTTCTCAAGTATCTCTCTTCTTTCTGTGCCATTCAACATGTTGGTTGTTATCTCTCCAAGAGGACATTAAATGCCTTTACTATTCTTCCCTCACCTTTAAGGATGAATGACAGTTGCTCATATCACTTCCTTTCACAAGGAGGTGTTAGCCCTATGTTTTTAGCATACATTCTCTACTGGCAAGTACGATAGATGGTCCTTTCTATGAGTGCTTTTTGTGTTTTATCCCTTTGCTCTTCGGAAAATTGGTTAGCCTTAGCCCCCTTGACGGCTATTTTAAGAAGATAACCTGCAAGTTATTTTCAGCACCACATCCCTCTCTCTATCTTGTTTTCCTTTACTGTTATGTGCAAAGCTTCTCCTTTCTCTATCTTTGCTTTATAATAGCTTCTTGTAGTTTTAAGTCTGTGGTTATGAAGGAGGTTCCTTTCTTAGAACCTCCAATGAACTTTTTCAATGAAATTATGAATTTCAGCTATGCTACATCACCTATGGGTGATGTTGAATCTAGCATTAATCACTCTAAATTTGACTTTCTTTTTGCCTCTCTGCTTGATGGGTTTGTTGTAGATGATATATCCCATGTGGTTTGCTGTTATGAATGCTTTTGTTGGTAATAGCTTGTTGGGTAAGATGCTTGGTAAGAATGTGGGTTTTAAAGTTTTAATGCTTAAAAGACCCAACTTGATTGGCTTTTTGTTAAGGATGAAGTAGCCTATCGTGTTTATTTTGGAAATTGGTTGGTTTATGTTTAGCCTATCTTTGGCAATATTAATGATAGACTAGCATTTTGGTGGGAAAAACCATACCATGTTGCGACTCAAATACTTGTCGTTGTCTCTTGGGAAGGTAATTTTAATCCACTCACTAAAAAAATTACTTTTTCAGCCTACTAGTGTTCTCTAAATAGTAGTTTATATGGATAAAATTGCTTTTTGGAATATTAGAGAGGTGGAAAGGAAGAATTTTGGTGAAGAAGTTAAACTCTTTTGCAAACTTCATCAAGTTAACTTAATGGCATTAGCTAAAACTAAAGTGCGTTATGACCCTTCTGTAACTATTATGCATCAGTTTGGCTTTAGTAGCTTTGATTTTATCCCTTGCATTGGATTTGCTGGTGTTATTTGGGTTCTGTGGCAGTCCCATCTTATTGATGTTACTGTGTTATATAAAGATGTGCGTTCTCTTGCAGTTTTAGTTAAAGATCAATTAGATTCACCTCCTTTAGTTGTCATATTTTGCCAAGCCCCTCCCAAAGCTAATCACAAACTACAATTTTGGTCTAATTTATTACAATATTGTGCCTTACTATCTGAACCATTTATTATTAAGGGAGATTTAAATTAAATAGGTTCTAAATCTGAAAAGCTTGGCGGTACTATCGCTTCACAAAACAAATCTGATAGATAACAGTCCTTTAAATTCAATGCCAATGTCATGGACATTCCTTTTGTGGAAGGATCCTATACTTGGAGAAAGAAGAAACCAGGAATGAATGATGTCTTTAAACGTTTGGATAGAGTACTAGTACCTTCAACTTGCTTGAATTCTTTTCCACTAATGCACATTTCTCGCCGTGATTTTTGTACTTTTGATCATTGTCCCATTATTTTAGATCTTAATTCTCAAAAGCTGTTCACCCCTCCCTCCTTTCGTTTTGAGTTAGTATAGATTAAACATACAGATTATGAAGGTCTAATTAGGAAAGCATGGGGAGAAAGGTATAATGGCTCACAACTGTATCAATTATGCCAAAAGTTGAACTACTTGAAAAACATCTCAAACAATTAGGCGTAACTCAAGTTTAGTAACATCACTCGTCAACTTAAAGAGGTTGAAGGAAAAATTATTCATGTTCAAAGAAAACGGTGTACAATGCCACAAAATGATAGACTGATAACCTCACAAGCCAATTTGTTAAGAAAAAAAAAAACAAGTCTTATACATTTCAATAGAACATATTGGTTCCGACGATCCCGGGAAATTGCTTGGTGATATAAACACAATGTATTTCCAAACAAAGGAAACAATTCGCAAGAGTAAGGATGGTATTCATTTTACGAATCCAATTAGTATTCGTGATGAAATAAGTTAGGAATTTGAGTCAAGATTCGTCAAGGAAAACAGTTGTATTAATCCTTCGAATAGTGATCTCCAGGATATTAAAACAGAAATCAGTCTAAATGATAATAATAAACTCACCATGGATATTTCCAATGATGAAATTAAAGAAGCAATTTTGCTTTTGACTCCTAATAATTCCCCGAGACCTGATGGATTCCCGGCTACTTTCTTCCAAAGTTATTGGAGTATTATAAGCCCTTCCTTATCAGAGCGGTTAAGATTTTCTTTTTTTCAGGAAAAAATCTTTAAGAAATAAACCAAACATTCATAACTCTTATCTCTAAGATTGATAATCCAATGTCGGCTAATCATTTTAGACCGATTAGTTTGTGTACCACTATCTATAAAGTCATTTCAGAAAATTTAACGGAAAGACTAAAGAAAATTTTGGGGAAGCTTATTCACTCTCTTCAAGGTGCTTTTTGTGGCAGATAGATGCATTCAGGATAACATATTACTAGCTCATGAGGTCTTTTACTCTTTCCGCTCAAAGAAAGGAAATAGTGGATGACTAGGTATCAAGTTATATATGGAAAAAGTGTATGATAGATTGGACTAGAGTTTTATCTTCCTGGTCTTCCAAAAGTTTGGTTTTAATGACAAATGGATTGGTTGGATAAAGGAATGTATCACTTCAATGTCCTTTCCAGTTCTTCTCAATAATGTTGCATACTCCACTTTTATCCCCTACCGAGGGATAAGACAAGGAGACGCATTGTCCCCTTATAAATTCAGTTTGTGTGTTGTGGTACTTGCTCGTAGGCTTCAACGAGAAAGAGATTTATCGACTGAAAGCATTGGTATTAGAATCTGTCAGAGGGCAGATAAACTATCTTTTCTGACCTTTGCAGATGATACGATGATTTTTGCAGAAGCATCTAATCAGAATTGTCATACAATCAAGAATATTATCGATCAATATTGTAACATGTGGGGTCAGAAAATCAATTTTGATAAACCAGCATTTCAATGCACTAAAAGTATCACTAGAAATATGATTGAATCCTTTAAAGGTATCCTTCTAATGAGTCATTCTTCTTGTTTAGACAAATACCTAGGTTGTCCTATTATCAGTGATGCGGTTAATGCTCAGACTTTTAGAAATGTTGTTGAACGTACTCAAAGTCATCTCGCTAAATGGAAAGCTAATTCTTTGTCTCACGCAAGTAGAGCTACGCTTATTCAGGCAAATCTGGCAGCAACGCCAATCCTTACAATGTAGAGTTTCTCCCTTCCGACGGTTACTTTATCTAGTTTAGATAAAATAAATAGAATTTTTCTTTGGAATAAATGTCCAGATTGAAAATCTCCCTTCCGGCGGCTACTTTATCTACTTTTGATAAAATAATAGAAATTTTCTTTGGAATAAATGTCCAGATTGAAAATCTGCAAATCTAATTGGGTGGAATAAAGTGTGTCGGCAAAAAAAAAGGGCGTTTGACCTTTGAAAAACAGATGCAGTTAATTAAGCAATGCAAATGAATTTAATTTGAAAAATTATTAAAGAACCCAATAGTAGATGGGTAAGAATAATTAATAGCAAGTATCTAAAAGGCTGCCATATTTTAGACTTTAAAATGGGACAGAAAAAGTATTGCCAATGGTCGCGCCTTTCAGAGGTTCGGGATTTATTCCAAAAAAGTCTTCATTGGCAAGTGAGTGATGGAGAAACTATCCGGTTCTGGACGGATTTTTGGGTTTCTCAAGCTCCACTTTCAGAAATGTTTCATGACGATCAATCGAATGACCCTCTCTTTGACTTATCAACCCAGTTAAATGTTTTTTCTCAAGCAATGGAGGTTGGGACGACTCAATCCTACTTGCTAGAGTTTTGTCGGTTGATACCATAAAAGCAATACAAGGAATCCCAATTTCTTATAATGGAATTCCTCATCAATTTTATTGGGAATTTTCCAGTATTGGAAATTTCTCATATAGATCGGCTACCTGGATAGCAGAAGGTCTTCAAAATTCTTTTCAGAATCAATGTGAATTTAGTTGGATTTGGGATATTACTATACCATCAAAATTTAAAATTTTTCTTTGAAAACTCTGTTTGGATGGCTTACCTACCAAGCAAAGGTTACAACAAACTAAGATCTCCATCCCTCAGGAACGTGTCTTCTGTAACTTCCATTGTGAGGAAAAATTCCATTTACTTTTTCATTGTCCTGCCTTTATTCAACCTCGAAAGGAAATTAATATATTGTGTGGTGTTTAGATTAGCGTGGATATAAATCCAGAACTTACATTTATCCAAAGCCTTAACTTTCTTAGGCAAAAGTTGTCTGATTGGGAACTAGTCTTACTAATTTTGACTCGGAGAATGTTTTGATTCGCCCGAAATAAGTTTTAATTTGATGATTTATCGACAACTCTTCTCCAAATATATAGCAGTTACAGTGAAAGTCAACTTTAACTAATGGAGAGCTTTGTCACATAAGAATTTTGATTTCGATATCATCAGTGGAGCCTTTCATCGGAAAGCCAGGAAGAAAGAACCACGGTCGAATGTTTCCTGGACCTTCTCAAGACCAGAATATGTTCAACTTAATTTTGATGGTTCTAAAATAAATAACCTTAATGCAGCCGCATGCTTTGTACTTCGGGAGGATAGGTGTGAACCGATCGTGATGGGCGATCGGTCATGTGGTACTGGCTCTATCCTGATGGTAGAAGCAATTGGGCTACGAGAAAGTGTTAGGGTGGCTAGAGAAAAAGGTTTCAAGAATATCACCATTAAAGGCGACAATCTAGCAGTGATCATAACTATTCGAGCAGAATGACACATTCCCTGGAGAATATAGAACATCATTATTAACACTTAAAAAACCTTCATGTTTTCGACAAATTGGAGGTCTTTCATTGCTTCAGGGAAGCGAATGTTGTAGGAGACTATTTGGCCAATCAGGGCCATACCTGTGATGTGCTTAATTTATGATCAAATCCTTTTGACCAGTCTATTACCAATTTATTGGTAAAAGCTACTTTAGGCTAACCTTTTGATGAATTGATTATCTTGCCATTTCAAAAATAAAAAATAAATAAAAAAAGTCACAACGCACATCAAGAGTTTCAGCACGTGCCCTCATTGAAATTTTCCACTAAAAATGTCAAGGTTACCCTCATTGATAGCCACCAGTCCTCGTTATAATGGGCTACATTCGTCAATGTGGCACTGGCACATAGTACCTAAATTAAGCTCAACCACAATCAAATAATAAAGGAGGTTTGAGAATATCAATACAAGATCAATACGACTACGAGAGTCAGATGCCTCGTCCTCCTCGTAGTCATTAGTGGTCCGTCCAATAATTACCAAAAAAACAAAACAGTGGTCCATATGTTTCCTTTCCTGAATCTGTTGTAGGAGGAAAAATAATATTTCATGGCCATTAGGCGTTAGCCCATTATGTGAGAGAGAAAAGTGATGATAGTGGGGAGTTATTATGAAACTGAATTATGATACTCTTTTCTTTTCCCCCATTTTTATTGCAGCCCTAAAAATTTATTGTATATAGTAGTAATATGTACGTAATATGTAATTAAAATAGTTTTTCTATTTCTCCAAAATAATCTCCATTCTGAGCTTATATGATAATCATCTCAACAAACTTTGCACAAAAAAAAGAAATATAGACTGATAATAGGTGAAGTTATTGGTATAAGTTTTTCCTTGACAAACAAAACCTTTGATTTACAATTTGCAAAAATATAATACTTACTATAAATTTACATTAAAGATATTTTCAGAATATTTACTTACGTATCGAGAAATAGATAAAAAAAAAAAACTCATCTAATAGCAATTATAGTTTGTCGAATAGGAGTAATTAATAAGCATGCCAAACTATTGATTTAGTTGATTTGCATTTTTGTAGCCCCGTCAATCAAATAGTCTATGATACTTGTCGTGCTTTTTAATTACTTATATTCGATAAACTATAAGGCCTCGTTTACTTGCTTGCAATCAAACCTAATGCAATGCAATCATTTTGTAGAGTAAATGTGGGGTAAAAAGTGAAGGAGTGGGAGGAGAGGGATGAGAAAAGTGAGGTTGATTACATTATTCAATGTAATCACAATTGCTCAACTTTTCCCATGTAATGTTGATTACTTTAAATGATGTAATCAACCTCACTTTTCTAATCTCCTTCCTCCCCCTCCTTCATTTTCCACTTCACATCTACCCTATAAAATAATTGCATTGCAAGCAACTAAACACAACCTAATTACTAGGGATGTAAATGGATCGGATTCGGATCGGGTGAACCATCACCCGCTCCATCCGCGAAATCCATCTAATCAATCCGCTCCATCCGTCATCCGTGAACCATCCAATCCATATCCAATCCGTTTGTCATCCGCGGATTAGTGGATGGATCGGGTGCTTAACGGTTTATGGACTAAAAACAATGAATACACCCAACTATAATAAAACTTTTAGTAGTCAAACAAAATTTCAACTCATATACGATTGTTTTACCTTCTAACAATAAAAATAACACAATTTAGTTTAAATAATAACAATACAAATTAGAAGTAAAATTAAACTAAGATGTAAATATAACATAAGTTTGATATCTTTTTTATATAATTATTTTACACTTTTATATCTAAACGGGTGATGGATGGATTCGCGGGTCGGGTTAGCGGATGAGAAATCTCATCCATCATCCGCTCCATCCGCCATCCGATCCATCCGTCATCCGCTCCATCATCCATTTAATCGGGTTTTAATCCATATATTCAGTTCGGATGGAGCGGGTATCCACGGATCATGAATCCATTTACATCCCTACTAATTACTATCAGATAGGTTTTGGAAAGATTGAGTGTGCACTATATATCATACGCTTCCTAACTATAGGAACATTATAATTTTACACTATGATACTAAAAGACAAGTATGTTAGTTGTCATACAAGTAACTACCCGTCCTACAAAATATGCAACTATTTGAAAATAGTGAAAAATAAGAAAACATTATTAAATGCATTGTCTTACTTGTATAGTTGTGTGTGAACGCAATTACCCAAGCTTAGTTACTTACTTGCTTATCATTTACATTTAGGGCTTCTTCCTCAACCTACGGCTTCCACCAATTCTAGGGCGGGAGTTCATTTTAGTCACGGTACTCGGAAATGGAATCCTAGAATGTCACCTTATATCTCTGCAAAATGCAAGGGTATTCAAGCGCAATAAATTTCGATCTCGGCGGTCTTACCTTCGTCCCGGGGACTCGAACGATGAGATCGCTCTCTTCGAGTACCTCTTCGAGCGACTCCCGCTCTGGCCGTAGAATGCTTTCCCCATTTAAGGGAGCTCATTTTTGAGGAATCCGTATAAATAGACTCTCATAATAAAGATATGACAGAAGCATCACAGAATTGGATGAGAGGTCTAGAGAATCAATAAAAAAAAGGTTAGGTCGACGTCCGCCTCTCCCCAAACTGTACTTGCAAGTTTCCCCGCAAAAAGCTCTCCAATTTCTTGACAAATTTAAAGTTCCTATACCTATAAAATAAATTTATTATTGATTTGCGATATTTTGGGAAACATATTTATTTTGATTAGGAAACTTAATAAACTGAATACTAGTTCAATAATCAAAGGTAAACTAGTGGAGTATTGGGAACAATAACATTATTAATAAAAAAAATTACTTCAACATAGGAGGATATACCAAAAGAATCATTCCCTAATGTATTTCAACTCTTCAAGCATCCTTCATTTAAAAAAAAAAAAAAAAAAACTCTTCAAATCAAATTTGTGATTGGCTAAGATTAATGTAATGTGTCTAAATTATTCATCACCAATTGTGTGATGACTCAGTTAATTACTCACAAGTCACAAGACAACCAAAAAACCCTTTCCCTTTCCCCTTCCCCTTCCCCTTCCCCTTCCCCAAGCTTCCTTTCATTTTCCCCTTGTGGTGGTATGAAAAATGCCTTCTCAGTCTCATAATACTCACTCTTATTCATCTCCTTCGATGGATGCGTATGATTAGCCTAGTCTCCAGGCTATAAATTTAAACATAAAATAAATAAAAATAAGATCCGGTGATGCTCGGTGTTCTTTGTGCACGCCCTCCAAAGCCTTGGATTCTCTCTCCTCACACTTTCTCGCTCCATCACCTTCACCACCACCACCAATACCACCAATCTCCGGCCACATCACCTTCTACCGCCGCCGCAAATGGTGGCGCGTCGATTTGGCGTGTGGTTTCGCCGGCGAGTAATAATGGCGGAGGTGGAGATTGGAGGAGAGATTATCTACGACCGTCGCACCATGAGCAAAAAGGGGAAGGATCCTGGAACGTGGCGTGGGACGCGCGGCCAGCGCGTTGGTTACACCGTGTTGATCTCCCTTATCTTTTACTTGGTGTGTGTCTCTGTCTTGCTCCGATTGGTTCGAACGACGTCATTGTTGTTAATACCGAGGAGAGAGAATCGAAGGTAGAAGATAACAAGGAGGTTGTTATTGGTGTTAAAGGCGGAGATAATGGCGATGAGATTGATGATATTTCTGAGTCCCTTAACTATAGGATTACTGGTATGTTGTTTATTGATTATTTGTGTTATTAATTGTTTTGTTTAATAGTATTGTTTGACTAATTGTTCATTTTGGTGTCTTTGGCTGATCGTTTTGCTTTTTCATGTTGGATTGCATCGGGAGGTTTTTGTTTAAATGACTAAATTAGTTGATATAGTACATTGAATTGCTCATCAGTAAAGTTGATGATTGGATTGCTAAAATTACATATTGTAATAGAGTTGATCGATTGTTAGTTAGTTGTTGTTAGACATTGATCATTACTAAATTGAACTGAAGTGAATCGATTTTAAAATAAAAAGAAATGAACACACTCATGCTATTGAGTATTGACACAGTTTCATTCATCAATTAAAAAGTATATTGGCACTTTTGATTTTTTTTTTTTGCAAGGCACTTTTGAGAATTTTAACTGTATAAAACAAAAAATCTTTTACTGTGTTTCCGAGCTGGTGATGCAGTACTTGACTTTAACTTCTTTAGAGTGTGGGAATATGTGATGCTTTTTGTTGCTATATGCTTGTTGGTGTATTGATTGTTACTGTCCATTTCATATGCTTGATGAACTATGGAAAATAGATTGACTATGTTATTCTAAAACTTTGGGGTTATTAGACATTAAGTTAAAGGGAAGGATACATATGGATTATCATAAGTCTTTTGTGGCTTAAAACTTAAAAGTATGTAGTATCAATTTGGTGCAATTCCATTATTAGTGGTGAGCCGTGAGGGTCAAATTGGAGTTTAATTGCATTAGGGCGGTGAAGCAATTTTAGTTTGGTCTTCATCTATGGATTGTTTATATGACTAATGCACCGTTTGATTCAACTTAATTTCAGTTTAGTTCAGTTCATGTGTAACTTTATCACTTATATAACTTTATATTCCGAAATAGTTTCAGGATGAGTTGAGATCCTCTCTATTTACCCAAGTAAATGGAAGTGTCCATTTAGCAAATGGAGGGTTGGATTTGCTTCTCTCCATTATTTCTAAATTTAAAAAAGCAACTTGCAAAAAGCAAGTCCCACCCTCCATTTATTAAATGAAAGCCTCCATTTACTTGGGCAAATGGAGAGGATCCCAACTCTTTCAGGATGATAACTATGTCATCGGCATGATTTCAAAGCATACTTTCAAATGAGTACAATATTGAGTACGTTTAGACGAATTTTAAATGGTTAACAATCAAGTTAAAAACATCAATTCAGTTCAGTTCAGTTCAGATCAGTTTTGTCCAGATAATCTAACGGAACCTAGGAGTTGTAATATGGTGAGACATGGTTGATCAAAAAGAGTAGATGTGAGTGAGGAGTTGTTGTTAGCTTGGTTGTTGAAAAAAATTGACAGAGGTGGTAAACGACTAATACTGGAAAATATTAGTGAAGCACAACAATTTTTTTAAACCAAGGGAGTGAACGACTAATACTGGAAAGTAGTGAACCACAACAATTTGTTTAAGCCAAGGGAGTGGATATTATGTGTATACAAGGCTTATTGTCCATTTTAGTACATTTGATTCAAGTAGTGTAGTGTTGGTGAATAGTTCAGTCTCCAAGGTACTCAGAGTGAACTTTTTATATGTAAGGAATATCTTATGACAATGTTATGTTATGTTCTGCTCAACCGATAAAAGAGTATCATTTGAGTTATATAGGATGTATCCGTTTATTGATGTTACAAGATCTCATTTGTGGAGTGAAATGATAATAGGGGTTCAAGCGGATGGTCGATGTTTGTTTAGAGCAATTGCACATGGAGCATGTTTGCGAAGTGGGGAGGAGGCACCAGATGAAAGCCGTCAAAGAGAACTTGCTGATGAATTAAGAGCTCGAGTAAGTATTTCAATACCTCAACTGAAATTGCGAATTTGAGATAAGAGATTAATTTAAGAGGTGTGCTTCACCAAAAATAGAAATGGTTTGAAGGTTAATGTAATGAATGTGTGATATATATTTTCTAATGTTTGTGATTAATTAGTTTCTGATTTTTATATTCAGGTTGTTGACGAGCTCTTGAAGAGGCGCAAAGAAATAGAATGGTATGTTTTTTTATAGCTTCGAGTCTTTGACTATTTAAGCTGTTGCATCTTTTTTCACCGATTCTTATTATTTTATTTTGGTAAAATACGTTTTAGGATCATAGAAGGAGATTTTGATACTTACGTAAAATGGATACAACAACCTCATGTTTGGGGTGGAGAACCGGAGTTGCTAATGTCCTCTCATTATCTTAGGTGAGTTCTTTTTAATTAAAAAAAAAGAGTAGATAATTTGATACTTTTATATATGAGTTTCTATTTTTTGGAATATGCTCCTTTTTTTTTTTAATAAACGTCTTTGTAAATAAATGATTCTAAAACAGTGTTGAAATATGTTTGCCAGGACACCGATTTCGGTATTCATGAAGAATAGAAGCACAGGTAACTTGACAAACATAGCAAATTATGGCGAAGAATACCACAAAGAGAAACCGTTCGCTATAAATGTGTTGTTTCACGGGTATGGTCACTATGAAATTTTAGAAACTTCGTAAAACCTAATATGTGAATAGAGTAGATTTGTAAAACAATGAATAGGATATAAGAAACATCATTGAAAATAATTCAAGTCACCACAACGTTTTGGTTGGGGCTGATTTTCACCATTTTGGTTTTTGATAAATACTTTGTTAGAAATTTTATCAAGTGAAATTTTACCTTTTAAAAATGTTTTTTATTTGTTATCAAGCCTTTTTATTTTCATCCTAGTCGTATGTGATGAAATTTTAATCTAGATAATCTAAGTAGATTCAATCCAGCGTTGTTACATTATTTTGTCTGTCATTTATGTAAAGATTTCAATTGTTTTTTTTGTATGATGTAGTCTACAGTATATATTTGGGAAAGAAAGAAAAACCCTTTGTATATTCGTAGAACTGAAATGTTTCTGGTAATATATTTAGTCAATTTCATTCCTTTTATTGTAGAGAAAGACACAAGTGTCGAGATAAATTTAAACACTCAACTTCATTGTTTTGGACAATGAACCTAACCATCATAATATTTGTTGATTTTTGGTAACATCTTTGATAGATAAAATAAAGGTGTTCAGTAGAGTGAGTAATGAATGACTTCACGTTGAATAGCTTGGATTTTTATAGGCTTGCATGATTTAAGCTAACTATGAGGTAGGTCTAACTTGAGTGATCATGTCATTAGCTTGTGATCTCTTGAAATCAGTTGCCTTAAGACACTATTGACACCTTAATGAGAGAATGGTCCGACGACGGATATGTGGGTTGAGCTATTCATGAGTGTGATGGCCCATTTGCCTTTGAAAAAAAGGCAAGCTTAGAGATGGAGTTAGGGTGAATTCATAGAGGCTTAGAGGGCGATTCGATAGTATAATGATTTTTTATTATTGACCCAATAGATAGGCAACCCGCTTGAATATTGTATCTATCTTTCTTCTATTTTAATTACTACTTTTGAAAATAGAGAGAGTTTGTGAAAATAGAAAAGAGAGATAGATGCAATAAGGTGTGGGTAGCCAAACCAGTAGATGGATACATCATTTTCCTAATACAATTCTTTAGTACACACTTTGTTTTGTGCGAGTGAGTACCAGTATGTCACTGTGGGAGTTTACACTCATAATTAGGTGATTGCACGTAAATTGGCTAAGCTATATATTGTGTCTAGTAATAAAACAAGATCAAATATAAAATATATTAATTAAAATTGCTTCCATGTCCTCAAGTGGCATGTAGTGTGGAACAAGAGAAGTTAATATAAAAAAAATTAATAAATTGGTTAACTAAAACTTGTGATTATTCATTTTTATTAATTTAAAAAAAGTATTTGAAAAAGGTCAAAGCAAAAAAAATAACAATTCAATTCACTTCGCCCCAATTTTATCCGGTTGAAGAGAAAGATGTCGTAATTTGAGTATCTATGTGAACGACCAAGAAATATATTGATACTTTACATTTTACATGAAAAGAATGATTATCAAAAAAAAATTAAAAATGAAATGGGTAAAGAAAAAAGAAAGTAAAAAAAACCTAGAGAAATAGATGTTTTCTATATTTTGGATTGTGTGATAACTGATAAGGAAATATAAAAATGAAAAGAAAAGCGAAAATGACATTTTTCTAGCAAAATGTCTCTTATGAGGCCGTCTCAACATGAAATCAGCTCTATAGTCAAGTATAACATAAGCATTATATCATACTTGTTTGAGGCACCTTACGATTTGGCCGCCTCATATGAATTTTTGTGATTTCCAACATAACCTTGATTTTGCTCAAGAATTGGGGACAAAATTGCCCACATAGCCGAAGCCAGCAATGAAGAAGGCAATGGATTGTAAGAAGAGGCAAATGAAGTAGTGGGTCTTCCCAAAGGCAACATCATAGCATCCACATAAGAGGAGATAAACACCAACTCCCAATTCTAACAGATGGATCCTGCAAAAAAAAAAAACAGATACATTATCTAAATTGGCGGAAGTTTTAAAAACTTGAGCAATGCAATGGTATTATGTATGCAATTCAAGAATGGGGCAGTGGCGGAAGTGCCCTTGGTCCCTTGCCCAGGAGGTGGCAAGAGAATCCCTTTGGAGAATTAGGGTTTAGTGCAGTGGCACAACTCCCATTATTCCACCTTCGAAACGGGAGTTCGATTCTCATCCACAGCAATTTGGAATCCCCTTTAATTCCCCTAAGCTGCTGGGACCATCTTATCATCTAAAAAAAAAAAAAAGGAATCCCCTTGAGATTTGTTTTTAAAAAAAAAAAATTGTTTCAAGTATTTTTTAAAATTTTTTTCTTATTTTAATTTTTCTGTAAATTTTTCTTTTTTGAAAATGTGACATTTAAAAGGTAAAAAAGTGCACTATTTTGAACATGTTACTAGATTCGTCATGAAAACAGAGTCATTAAGACAAATAAAGGAAATTATTTCAAAATAACATTGAAATCATAACATAATTAGTTGATAGTAATGATCAACACTTACAACTACGATATTTCTCAATTATACCATAAACCTATGTACTTATTACATTGTTTTTTTTTGGGTACTAATGTACAATGTAATAACTAATGTACTTATTACATTTTGTATCCTTAAATATTTTTTTCCTGTTTGTTTTGTTTTATACGAATCAACCCATTTTATTCATCCATTACTAGGGATAAAAGTACCATCAAAAAATCCAATACATACATAGGGGATAACCTATGCAAAACCCAAACAACAATTGACTGAAAAAATACACTAACACCAACCTGAAGACAACATCCCAATCCAGACTGACAAAGTCTAAGAATACTCCTCTATATAGTATTTATAGTATCTAATATTAATCATCCATTGTATTTGTCTCGCTATTTGATTCTGATCTCTTGTTTCGCCACCAAAAATTCGAACATTTCTTTCGAACCAATTTATACAAAATGCTAATTTAGTTTTATCAGTTCTGTTCATTTGCTTTCAATTCGTTCCTTACCATCCTTGTAGAGGTACCTTAGGGTACTAGTTATTGGATACCTAATAAGTTGAAAAAAAAACCTCTCATATCAAATATGAACAAAACAAATCGTCAGTATCGTTATATTTTTCCTATTTCTAGTTAAGCTTAATCCAAAAATTGTTTGTGCAACAGGGACCAATATTCTGAGTAAATCTCAATTTAAAAACTCTTTCGGATATATCTAAGATTTTTTTCTAAAAAAAGACATTGTTTTAAAGAAAGTTAAAAAGTAGACGTAAAACAATCCTAAATTGCTCATCCCTCTTCTTCCTACTACTTTGCAGGCACAACTATGATTCCTTGATAATGTACCGTTCAAAATCACAAAAATGAATAAGTAATTATCTTTTCCTTTAATAAAAGAGGAGAATTTCTGTAAGATATAGGAGTACTAAGTTAATAATTATATTAACCTAGCAATTTATCTTGCATGGTTTAGTATTGCATGACTTCGGTAACAGGTTGAAGTTAATTGACCGATATACCCTTTTAAATCGCCTTAGACATTTCGGTCTTTTTTGCTTGTTTAAATTATACAGTGTATGCAATGCATGAGGACACTTTTGTCATTACACAAGTAAATAACGTACCTTTCTCCAATCCGATAGCGAGATTCATTGGATGATTTGATGCCTAATTTGGCTTTGAGTGCATCTCCCAATTTCTGAGTCACTACCCATTCATTCACTGTGTCGGCTTCTAGCAGCCCTATAAAAGTTGCCTTTGTCCTGTGCAGAGACATCACATTTTCGAACAAAATCCAGAACGCCATTAAATGCAAAGACCTGCATCATAGTATCAATCTAGGACCTTTTAGGTAATCCTCAAATTTTGGAAATGCAAATAAACATCAAAACCTAATGTTAATTAGTTTTAAAATGGTTTTTCACCCAATGAAAATGAAAATGACAAGTAATAGTAAACAATGAAATTTTTGTGTTATAAAGAGATTGGGAAAATATGTCCTATGTTCTACTTCTACATTAACGTTATTATAGGAGTAAAAGTGGGTCAGTGGGGCATGGCATATTTGCATTGATCCGTAAATGTTTTTTCTACTAGTTATAACATTTGTATGTTCAACTACATCTATATATGCATGTTATGTTTTTCCCCAAAGAAAAGAAGGAAACTTAGGGCTTTGCTATTTAGTCACATAGTACTACTCCTTTTTGAAACATGGGGTACATATTTAGGTTTAGTGGTGCTATGATAGCTTTTACTTATTGCATTCTTGAGTTAAATTAAGCAATTCTCGTTTCAAAATCATGAAGTCTAGTGTATTGGATATAACTAGATTGTTTGTATTATTTCCTCAGTCCTCAATTAATGTCTCGTTCGTTTAACTGAAAATTGGTGATTGGTAACTAGAATAAAATTGGGAGAATTGGAAAGTCTAACTAGAAACTGAGAGAAATTAGGGAAAACTAGGAGAAAGTGGGGAAGGTTGGGTCAAATTGCATTGGGAGAAATTGGGAGAGAATGGGGAAAACTGAGGAGCAAATGAGATTGTTAGAGTTAGTCTTTACAAACAAAGAGAAGTTGAAGAACAGAGAAGTCCCACATTGGTGGGGAAAGAGAAAGTTGGTCACTTTATAAAGTGTAGTGTACTTTCATAGTTTGAATTGAAATTATGGAGGGAACTATGCATATGTACTAACTGTGTACTAAATATAATATTTTATTTATATTTTAATGGATTTTGCACGTGCACGTGACTAATTGTCGTTTAACATGCCTTAATGTTTTATTTTTACGGTTATGTTTAAAACAAAATAAAATCCGTAATTATCATTAACGACACTTTTATAAGTGTTGGTAATCGCCCTATGTTTTTCCTAAAAATAGGGGATTAACTGATTAAGGCACTGGTTCAGGTGATCCCATCTTTCCTCCTTCAACCATGGCAATGTTTAGAGGGAAATTCATAGTAATGTTGTCTATAGCATTTCGTAATTAAAGTAATCCTGGGGCGAATTAGCCGTAACCCTACAACAACTAGGTTAATAGTGGGGGCTAATATTACCTTAAGGACAGTGATCATTAAACACGACTCTAATAATATCCCCGTTTAGTATAGATTTCTAACAGGGACAAACTAGTGATGATGGATAGAAGAATATAATTGGTAAGGGGAACAAACCTTGGGGTTCCAACTGCATTAAGAAGAGTAATAACAGTAGGAACGTAGACAGCTCCCCATTTGGGCACTTCCACTTCAGGGACAAACACAGTTGCTGGCAAAATGACGCAGTAGAAAATGAAGGTCACAAGATGGGCCACAATTTTCCGAACAAAGAAGAAGCTGTAGATCACATGAACCTTCTTCCATAGACTCACTTCCTTCAACATCAAAGAAAACCATAAAATTAATTAAACTCATGTATTAGCTTGTGTCCATTTCGTGCTTAGGCAATTGCAAAGTGAATACAGGCTGGATAATTTCTAGTCACCAGTCCTTTCTTTTTGTACCCCCCTATTGGCCTTCGACTTGTTTGTCATTGAGTTATCTGCAATTGAGAATCAAGTTCAAATAAATTCATTACTTCCTAAAGCTGATGGATTGGATAACTTTGCATGCTGGAATGTGAGGGGTCTTAATGACCCTTCAAAGCAAAAGGACATTTCCTACTTTTGCTTGAAGAATAAATTAGGTTTGTTTGGCCTGGTGGAGACTAATATTATGCAATACAATTTTCAGATTTGTTGCAGTAATCTTTTTACTGCTTGGGGTTCTAATATGAACCATGGAAAATATTCTAGGGGGTTAGAATTTGAGTTGTTTGGCATCCTAGCACTTTCAAGTTGATGTGGTAGCTTCATTGGGTCTGGTGGTCCAGTGTAAGGTATTTCATATGACCTCTTAGAAACTGTTTAATACTTCATATATGGGTATACTACTATTGAGGAGAGAAGGGCTTTGTGGGATTTCCTTAGGAACATAAGTGACCATATGGTGCTTCCCTCGATAATTCTTGGTATTTTTAACAATGTTCTATAGATTGTTGATATGGCTGGTGGGAATAGGGTTTCTTATTTAGAGGTTGTTGATTTTTAGTACTATGTGGATTACTTAAAATGGCAAGAATGAAGGAGAATAGGGGATAGGTTCTCTTGAGTAATAAGCAGAAAGGGGAACACAATGTGTGCTCCAAGCTTGACCAGGTGTTTGTTAATGCGGAATGAATTTCGTATTTTGCTGATTAAGTTGTTCATGCTTTGCATGATGACTATTGTTAGTGAAGGTCTTTAAATGCCCTACTCTAGGGGAAGTCCTTTTAAGTTCTTTCATATGTAGACTCAGTATGATAGTTTCCATGATATCGTGGCTAGAGGTTGGAAGTCTAATATAAGAGGCTGCAAGATGTATTATGTTTATAAGAAGTTTGCTTTTCTAGCAAAGGTCCTTTATGGATCTTTATACAAGTAAGTTTGGAGATATACTGACATGGCTTGATCATGCATGCCAAAGGTCTATTTGCAGATTCACAATGATCCTTTTAATTGTTCCCTATAGCAAGTTGAGAAGGGAGGCAATGGCTGAGTAATTAAGACTTTTTTTTTTTTTGCTCTTGAGAGCTTCTATAAACAAAAGAGTAAGATTAATTAGTTGAAGTATGGGGAGATTTTAATACAAAATACTTCCTCTCTGTCATCAAGAAAAGGAGACACAAGAAGAGGTATTTATTATGAAGCTGGTGATGTAATAACTGATTACGGTGAGGTGATCAAAACTTTTTGTGGGTTTTATGAGGGTATGATGGGTAGTAGTGGTTCAAAGACAGCTGCTGCCAAGTTGGAAGTCATTCATGTTGGTCCTACTCAATACAAAACACAAGGTACATATGTAGCAACCTTTTACTAATGAGAAAGTGAAGACTGCCTTAAATTCATCCCTTCTAACAAATGTGCTAAACCTGATGGCTATGGTTCAGGGAATTTTAAGAAAATGTGTGGAGACTGTTGGAGATGATATCAGTGATGCTATACTGAATTTCTTTAGATATGGTAAGTGTCTTTCACAACTAAGCTTTACAATTATTACCCTAGTTCTAAAGATTGATAACCCTTTGAAGCCTAGTGAGTACCAACCCGTTGCATGGTGTAACACACTGTATAAAGTTAATTTAAATTACATTGCTCTAGAATGAAGAAGATTTTGCCAGATATTGTTAGTGAGAACCACTGTGCATTTACAGATGGTAGGAACATTGACCATGATATTATGATCACCCAGGATCTCATTAAGTTGTATAGAAGAGATAATATCTCTCTAAGGTGTATGATGAAGATTAGCTTGAGAAAAGTCTAACTAATGGGAGATTGCATGGCCAGTTTAGAGTAGTGAAGGGTTTGAGGCAGGGATCTCCAGTTTCTCCTCTGATTTTTGTTTTAGTCATGGAAAGTCTAACTAGACCTTTGAAGTATGCAAGAAAGATTAGGGAGTTCAGATTCCATCCACAGTGCAGAAACTTACAATTGATTAGTCTGTCATTTGGTGATGACTTGGTGTAATGTTGTAAATGTAATATGACATATGTGGCTTCTATCATGGAGGGTTTTAATGATTTTTTCACGTCCTACTAACAATTTATCTAAGTCAGAGTTTTTTTTACTGGTGTAGTGACTAAGGATGTGAAGCAACAATTTAGTGCTTTGACTATTTTGTAGATGGGATCTTTCTCATGATATATCTTAGAATGCCTATATGCCCCACTAAGTGGTTCAATATGAATTGCTTATTTTGGGTAGAAAAGATAACAACAAGGAAACATTGTTGGTCAACTAGGCACCTCTCTTTGGTAGGGAGGGCTCACCTTGTGATTTCAGTTCTAATACACAATGCATGAGTACAGGATATTTATTTTTTATTTTGCCTCAATCAGTGATTAAGAACATCGTTCGAGTGTGTAGAAACTTATTGTGGGGGTAGTCTACATAAATACAAAAATTCCTCTAGTTGAATGGGAGGATATATGCCTACCTAGGAAAATGGGTGGTTTGAACATTAAGAACTGCAAAATCTGAAACAGAGTTGTAATTGCAAAACATTTGTGGGCTATTGCTAGTAAGAGGGATAGCCTATTGGTGAAGTGTCCAGGTGCATAAAGTATAATTGAGAGAGCATGATCTTTATTAACATAGGGTGCCGACTTTTTCCAGTTGGTACTGAAATAAGGTCAAGAAGATTAGAAGAAATGAGGTCATGAAGTTTAGGATAGGTTGTGTCAAACCTATTATTGTAAAAGAGAGAGATGTAGGTCTGCTTGGTTCTATTATTTGTTCATTATGTGGTTGTAAAAGGCTTGGTGTATATGTTTCAAGTACCTTTCTTAGAAGGTGTCTTGGGCATATACACTTCTTTTATTATTTCTTTGTATGAGCTGTATTGATAACATGTCCTTTTGGTAATAAAAAAGCTATCTTTTACCAAAAAACAGAATAAAAATTTAAAGTATAAAGCTTACTTTATTCCTCATGATTTCATGTGCCATTTTCCTGAACAAATTTGCAGGGCCACAAGACCATCTGTGTTGTTGATAGCGGTATGCTTTGAATGTACTTGGAAGTTCATTTTTAACCTAGCAATAGAAAAATAAACCTATACATTACATAATAAAAAACAAAAACAAGTGTAACGTTCAATTTATCCTCAGAATTTGTGGTCAATTATTTTTTTCTTGCTTGAAATGTATTTTAAAAATAATATTTAGATTGCTGGTTCTATAATTCTTTTCTTTGGTCACGATTCCATAACTTTTAGAAGTATATACATTATAATTATTTAAAATTTCAAACAATAGTGGAATCTAAGCGAATATATTTTCAGAATTGATTATATATAAGTGGGAATAATTAAAGTAATATCACTCAAAAACTTTTATGTCAAATTTCAAAGCACTCAAATGAATTTTTCTTTTTTAAATGCTACTACGTTGAATCATTAATAGTTAATTGTTAGCTAATTCTGGATCATGCATTGCCAAATAATCAAATCAATTTTAAGATAAAATAGTGGAGTTTTCGTCAACTAAATTAATTAAAAGGATAATTATGGAGTTTGTTTTATGTGAAGTGCGATAACACAAATGATTTTTAATAACCCGCATTTCTTCTATAAAATATCTCAACATTTTACAATGGAGTAAGTTTTGTGTGAGATCAACTCACTAGAAAGTTGGGTCACTATTTAGAATTATAAAAATTATTTATTAGGATTTATGACCCTTGTTTCACTAACCGTGATTGACGACTCACCAAAATTACGGAAAAACTATTTTATACAAGTTTGTACATAGAAAAAAAAGAGTAAAAGGAATGGAAAAAAGGGGAAAAACGGCAAAGTAGAAATAGTATAGTGTGGTATATACCTTGAGATCAGCCAGATAAACAAATTTCCAACCTTTGAGACTGGCCCGCACAGCCAAATCCATGTCCTCCACCGTGGTCCGATCCTTCCACCCACCAGCCTCGTTAATTGCTGATATTCTCCATATCCCAGCTGTGCCTGTTCATTTGTTCATCTTGTAAATTATTTCACTCACCAATACCAACTTTTTAGCAATTAATTTCCTTAGAGAGCGCAAAGTTTTGATGCAGTGGCATCGACTTCACTTATTCCCAGGCACACCCTAGATTCAAGGCTTATTGCGCTTTTTATCCCCCTCCCTTAAAATCAATTTGCTTACAAGAAAATTATCAAAAATAAAATAAAATCTTACAAAAAATGTAAAAATAGAAAAAAGAACTACCATTGAATCCAAAGAAGGCATGGGTGGAGGAGCCAACTACCTGCTCCACTTTGAAATGGTAATCCAACGTCATCTCTTGCATTCTTGTCATCAAGCATTCATCCGCATTCACTGTAATTTATCATTGTCAATATCGCCAATTTTTCCAATTTTTGTTTTCTTATATTTTTAAAGATTAGCATCATTTCTAATATACTATTTTCTATATTTACACAATACACTTGTCGATATATAATGCGTGCTAATAATTTAATTACCGTCAAAAAGCTAAATAAAATATTTATCATGTTTTTTCTGTTGGTCCAAATTTTTTTTATTATGGGCTAAGTACCTACAAGTTTTATGTGTAAATGTGAAAAATTGAGTATTGAAGAGAATTTTAACCTATTTTTAAAATATCTTGATTAGCAAATGAGCGGTATTCACTCTTGTACTATATATTTTGGACTAGCAAATTGTTATTACATTCCATATGAAAAATATTATATAATCATATAACAAATATAATAATAAAAATATTGTAATTTTTTCTGATCAATAAGCAAGATTGATCACTTAATAGAGTAACTAAAAAAGTATCCATGTGTAATTTCAAGTGATTGAGTTGAATTGGCCTTGTCCTCATTCAAAAGACAAGGGCATACAAAAACATGGTAGTAATATATGGAGTAATTCAAATCAATCAACGAAGGTGTTATATAGTAATGAGGGGTTCTAAATCACTATATTAAGAGTGTGTATTAAATAAAAACTTACCCTTCTCTTCTCCTTTTTCTCTCTCCCCGTCCTCCCAAAAAAACCCGAGCTGATTTTTGATTTAGGGGCTGCTATGAGCAATTCTTTGATAATGGTAAGCCCCAATTTTTTTCGTTTCTTTGTTTTGTTTTGTTTTTTAGTTTTAGTATGTCGAATAATATCAGTATGTCCATATGTGAGAGTTTGTACTAACTTTTTTGACAAATGTGTTAATAATTTACTTTGCTTGCTTGGTGTAATACAATGTAATTCAAGGTAATATGTGATATACTTTTGGATATACTAGGCTTTTTATAGTCAAAATTAATCAACTGCAATGCACGGGCCAGAAAATTAGTATTTAATTCAAACAAGAAAAGTAGGGAAGAGGGTGGGGCAAATGGATGTTGAGACTCACATAGATGGAGCTAGTATCCCTATCAAATTGGGACATGCACCATTCACAGGGCATTCAGGACACAGAGAACATGATAGCCTCTCAAGTCTCAACCATAAAGGAGGGGACCAAAATGAGAAAGAAAATCCATCACACTACTTAATTTAAAATATATATGGAAAAAAACAAAGGGGAAAAAGAAAAAGAACAAGAAAACATATCACTGACGCTTTGAATATTGGGTTTCTTCTCCTTTTCTTTTAGAATGGTTCAGTCTAATTCATTATAGTAGAGTTCATTTTAATTCAGTTTAGTAGAAGAGAAAATACTCTTACTCAATTATCAAATTTCTTTTACATCACGGCGTCAAATAAAGTATTTGTGACCAAAAAAAATAAAGAAATAATAAAGTAAATATAATAACGATAGCCACGAGCCACTAAATAGTTCAAGAAAAAGGTCGAGTGAAGATACTCTACTTCCATTTATGACAGATTGATTCCCCAAAATTTTGGATCATTAATTTAGTTTGTCTTTTTTGACCCATTTTTTTATGAGTTGGTTACATACAAGCCTTGTTAAGGCAATTAGCAGGTAGCAATTTGGTGAAAAAATTAAAAGAAAATATAAAATGATGTATGAATGGGAAATTACTAAATGTCGTTATACGAACATTACTGACTTATATTATCATGTTAAATAAATAGTTCATGTAAATCATACCTACCAAATTCCCAACGGGCTTGAACAAGAGCGATTTGTGGATT
Source organism: Tetragonia tetragonoides (assembly GCA_038025085.1). Classification (NCBI taxonomy): domain Eukaryota; kingdom Viridiplantae; phylum Streptophyta; class Magnoliopsida; order Caryophyllales; family Aizoaceae; genus Tetragonia; species Tetragonia tetragonoides. The sequence goes on from CM076150.1 coordinate 20,767,428, forward strand.
ATGGACAAGAAAAGGTATGCTACGCCGAAGAAAGTCGGGTTCGGGTTGAAAATCCGCATCGAGAATGGCGACATGATCACACTCCTGAACATAGTTATGCTTCATTCCTTCCTTAAGTGCCCCTGCCTTGTAACCATTTCTATTTTCTCTTACCTCATACTTTATGTTGATTCCTTTGCCAGCCCATCTTTGGCATTCCATTTCTACCAAATTCTGTTTCATTCAACAAGGGAAGTGTTGGGCCTAAGATCTCCATACTCAATACTGGTTAAGAAACGTATTTGATTTGCTTAAAAGTTTTAATTTTATGGAAAGTATTTTTAAGCAAGTAAAACATGTATATGGTTAGTAATTGTCTAATTGTATTCGAAGTCAACTTAGAATAAAGTGATCTAGTTGGATTCAAGTTTTAGCCTATATAGAGAGGTTATATAGAGAAGGGTAGAAGCGTGTGTGATCGGGGATTGTCCCCAACTCCATCAAGTTAAGCCAAGTATGTCATATGTTTAGTATATTAAAGTTTAACTCCTTGTTTTTTGACCCTCAATTTCAAGGAGGGGCTTTCCACACTAGTATGTTGCGTTCTTTATTACTAATGTATGTATTTGTGTTTGGTTTAGCACTGCTATACTTCCGCGTGCCTTATAATCTAGTTGAAGTCACAATCAAGTGATATTTAAGTAAAAAGAAAAGCCCAACAGGAAAAAACTAAGAGAAGAAAAAACTAATGATACAATTAATTTCATGTTAAGCTTCAAAAGAATGAAAGTTGAGTTTAGAATAACCTTGATTATTGGGTCAGTTGAATCATCGAGGACTTGGATTATAATACGATCCGATGGCCATGAAAGCTCACACGCGGCGCCAATAGATAGTTGATACACCTATAGTTCAATAGTAGAAAGATCAATATTTAGTTGTTAGTTCAATCAGTAAAGTGTTACCACATATATCACAATCACTATAAGAAAAATACAAAAACTTGTTTAAAACGGTTTTATTGTAACTTTTGGTGAGACAAGGGTCAATTTTTAGTGGAACAAGGGTCATGACTCATAATAAGTGACACCTATATTTCTAAATAGTGACTTTATTTTTCAGTGAGTTGATCTCATATAAGACTTGCTCCAAATAAAAAAAAAATAGGATTAGTAACTTTTTTTTTGATTTTTTTTTTTTTTTTTGCGACGAAAGAGCAAAAAGTTGCCACAGAAAAATTGATGAAAAAATATCACTACTAAAGAAAGGGTCTATAGTATCAGAAAATTGTGTTATCAAAAGAGCATTCTGATACAAAAAACGATCTTTTGTATCAAGAAATTTAAACCGATGCTTTAATATAGGAAAATTTCTTATCGGGTATCAATGTGTGTTTTAGTATCAGAAGTAGAACGTATACTAATATCTCCTATAGTATCGAAATTAAAAATATGGAAGTTGATACCAATTTGTTCTAGGATAAGAAGTACAATTGATACGAATTAGCGTCTTTAATAGTATCAGAAAATTTTACAATCGATGTTAATTAGTATCAAAAGCATTACTTATACCAATGTCACCGATAGTATCGAGAGTGTTACATCTGACACCGATATAATCTACTATCATAAGTTTACTAGATAGTACTAAATTTCGTTATTGTATTGGAAGTATGATATCTAATACCAATGTATTCTAGTATCACGAGTTTCAATATGAAATTCTATACGAATGCATTCTAGATTTCTAGCTAGTATCAGAACTGGAAATACTGTAATAATAATAATAATAATAATAATAATAATAATAATAATAATAATAATAATAATAATAATAATAATAATAATAATAATAATAATAATAATAATAATAATAATAATAATAATAATAATTATTATTATTATTATTATTATTATTATTATTATTATTATAGTAATAATTATTTTTATTAGCCGATCTTAATATCTATAAGAAAGGAATCATCATTATTTAAATGGAAAGGGAAGAAAAAGGCTTAATAAAGTGAAAACACAATCCTGGACAAAACATAATTTAACAACAACAACAGCAACAACAACAACAACGGGGAAATGCTGACCTCTCTTTCATTGTACATGGGAATTTGGACAAGCACCATAGGAAAATTAGAATTACCAAGCTCCAAATCTTCTTTCAAAGGCTCACAATTATACATCTTCTCAGGCTTCTTACCAAAAAGCTTGACCCAGACTATAACAACACCCATATAAACCATCTCAAGAATTAGCAATATTACCATCACTAAACAAATAGTCACCAACAAGTTGAGCACAAAAGGAACAATTAATGGTAATACTCCCCAAAGCAACTTAAGGAGAATATCAATATAGCCATCAGTAACCTGGAAGATCACCACCACCATGATAAATCTCAAGATGTCAACTCTTGGAATCCACCAGCTTCTTGATTAGGTTCTTGCAGGAGAGAGAAAATTTTGATTTATAAATTCATTTCCACCAACCCACCAAAAACATAATTTAAAAAAACACATTTGGATCACCATCTGATGTTCTGTATTTTTTTAAGAACAAACTGGCTGTCCTATAACTACTACTGTCATCAAGTGCACTAATCTTGATGCAAATTGCGCCAATGACAACTCAACACGTAGGGTCGTCAGACCCGGCGTCGCTTATTACATTAAACCAAATTTTGAAAGTGGTTGTACTACTTGCACCTTTCACACACGAAATATGGATTCAATTCTTATTACTCATATATAATTTGTAATATATTCTGCGCGTCTTATAGTTTGTAGGCACCTTAAAGTATGACGGAATTAGCCAAGAAATTTAAAACTGATTCACGCCCAATGCCCAATACAAAACTCGAATACTCAATTTCATGAAAAATGAATATCCCTACCACTCAACCACACACCCCTTAATTATTTGGGGTCCTCTCTTTATGGCCAAACTATGGGTGCGATCACTCCCTCTTACTCTCTTAATTACCTATATGGAAAAAAAATAAAACAAAATCCTGGCATTCCCACTCATGAAGAATGGAGAAAATGCCACGTGTCCCTCATGGATTGGTTTAAAATTTCTTTTCTTGAAAAAGCAAGAAAATCGTGGAAAACTCAAAAAGGTTATCCAACTGAATTGGTAACGGTAGAATCAAAGGGTGAAAACCAACCAAGGGAGGCAGGGAGCCGTAGGTTGGTTATAACCAATATATATATATTTGCTGCATATTCCGCTACCGAATTTGCTTCCACGAACTAATGGAGAACTTCCACTTTATTAAATCCATATCATAGATTGGTTTAGATCGATCGCCAATATGAGTTTATGTGCAGGTTGTGGAGATTGGATTCATTTTGTGAAAATATTGTTGCTGTGTTTCGCTGAAGATGAGTGCTGAGAGAGAGAAGGGAGCTGAGGTGAGACGATAAGAAAAAGAAAGAGAAAGGAGGAGGTGATGATATGGGAGTTGTGTACACATAGACTACTTGATGAGAGAGATGGGTGTCTGTATTCTCCCTAATTAATGAGAAAATATGAGAAATTATTGATGAAAAAGTTAGAATGATAATGACGCAAGACCTACTGTAAACCAAACAAATTCAAATCTACAATAAGAAACAAGAAGATATATGAAACAATAATTTTTATTGATAACTTGTGGGGTATATGTTTTGTGCATCTCTTGATTTTAATCTAAGGGAGTGGGATATATTTAGTTTTAAAATTTAGGGAACTTGGTTTTGACTCTAGCAGAACTAGAATCTTGTCAACTTGTTTCCAAGCTGTCGGTCTACTATTTTCTGGTAAGAAGTGATGGGGTTTTTGTTGCGTGATTTGTTCCATTGAGCCTGACTGACCTTCGTAACTTGTTCCTTTCTGCCCGTTCTTTTTATCAACCCTAAGGGCTAAGATAATCTCCTTTTTATACAGTAAAAGTAGTTGTTGAGACGACCTAGATATCGTTTACAATCTTATCATTTTAAATGATAATAAATATCCTATGAGATAATTGTACTCACTTCGTCCGGGATAAATAGTTACATTGTTCCTTTTTTGTTCTCCGACATTGTATACATTGTTTGTAATCAAATTATTCAATATCATTTTTCCATTATACCCCAAAGTGGCCCATCTCCCTTTATTCTCCTCAAGTTATAACCCATAGTCTCTCTTATCACTCACTCACACACACACACTATCTTATTCCTCTAAAGGCAATTGTAGTAATACCTCATTTTTTTTTTTTTGTCTAAAAACTATTGCAAAAACAACAACGTAATCGTTTATTCGGGACGGAGTGCATAGATATTTTTTATGGGAGTACTTTTTGTTATCTGGTATAAATCCAGTGAGGATTTCTTCATTATCATTAATAATATCTACTGAGAGTTTACAAGGGTTAAGTTGGGTCGGAGCCCTAAACAAACATAAGCCTAACTATACAATAGTAAGCCACCAAGAGAATTCACCCCTCTTGGAATGACTCTGTCACATGCTCTTGAAAGAATGATAAAAAATAATCTGCTGCATCCCATCGGACCTACTCCAGAACCATCTGTTAAGAGTCACAACTGGAAAGAGGAAAAATACTGCAAGTACCATCAAGGAAAAGGGCACGACACCGACAACTGTTGGGCTCTTAAACATGCTATTCAAGATAGAATTGATAACGGTACCATACCCTTACAAAAACCTGGTCAAGCACCCAGCAATTCGAACAACCCTTTAGGTGCAATCCTACATATTAGTGTTGAAGATGCCTTGAGACTCGAGATTGCCGGAATATGGGACAGTGACGAGGAAGATGTATGGGAGTGTAGATGCCAAAAAAGCGCCTTTAGATTTCTCCGTAAAAGCCCGATGATGAAAGAAGTAATTTATAAACTTGAACTGTTATTGTTGCTTTAATAGTTAAGATAACGTCTCAGGTTTTTCCTCCAAACACTCCTTCATTTTCACTTCCTTTAAAAGACCCTTTCAAGAGCTTTCCATTGCTTCCTTCCGTGTCCAAATACGATTCCGCACCTAAGAGTTATGACCAAACAATGTTTAGGGTCAAAACAGATGTAGCCAAATACTGTGGACCATCTTTCCAGCCCCATTTGGGAGTTCATTTGGTTGAATTAATTTGTGAGCCTTATGTTTTGGATTCGTTATTCAAATAGCTTTCCAATGACATATCATGAGCCCACACTTCCCAACCAAGGAGTTACGAGCCCAACATTGATGCGTACTCCAAAACTGACATCTCCTAACTCTTTCGGGTATATCTCGAGATCCACAAAATATTTGGACCTGAAACCAAAGCCATTTGAAAATAGAACGAATAAGATTTCCAACACATCCAAATTTGGAGCCCAAACGAGTGAGATATGGCCCGGACAAAATCCAGCTGGCAGGCTGACAGCCGTCAGCGGCCTTGGCCAGGGCCGCTGTAGACGCAAAAAAAGCGTCTTCAAATTCCTCCGCAAAAGCCCGATGATGAAAGGAGTAATTTTTAAGCTTGAACTGCTATTTTTGCTTTAATAGTTAAGATAAGGTCTCAGGTTTTTTCTTCAAACACTACTTCATTTCCACTTCATATAAAAGCCCCTTTCAAGAGCTTTCCATTGCTTCCTTCCGTGTCGCAATATGATTCTACACCTAAAAGTTATGGCTAGACAAAGTTTAGGGTCAAAACAGATGTAGCCGAATACCATGGATCGTGTTTTCATCCCTATTTCGGACTTTATTTGGTTGAATTAATTTGTGAGCCTTATAGTTTTGGATTCTTTATTCAAATATATTTCCAATGACATATCATGAGCCCACAACACATTCCTAACCAAGGAGTTACGAGCCCAACATTAATGCGTACTCCAAAACTGACCTATCTTTACTCTTTCGGTTATATCTCTAGATCCACAAAACATGTGGACCTAAAAATAAATCCATTTGAAACTAGACTTCATAAGCTTTTCAAATCACCTTGAATCATTCAATTTGGAGCCCAAACGAGTGAGATATGACCCGGACAAAATTCAGCTGGTAAGCTGACAGCCGTCAGCGCCGCTAGCGGCGGTGACCTTGCTTCGGCCCGACTGATTTTTCAAGCCCAATCCGATTTTTAGCTCTTTTTTAGCCGTCCAACCCTACTTCTCCACACCTATAAAGACAACCCTCCTTCCTCAGTTCAAATCACACAGTCTACAATTGGCAACCTCTATTCGTGTCCCTGTGAACAGCCGTTGAAGAGAGTGGAAGTCTCTTAGTGTGCAAGTCTAGTCGAGTCCAGTCAAGTTTAATGATATCTAGTTTGTCTTTTCAATTCGTCCATAGAGTCTAGCTTACTTCTTGTGTAATGCTTTTTTTTTCGATTCAATCCATATTGCATTTTGATTCCCATCATTGTTCTTTGTTCAATTCTATGACGAACTTTTAGTTGCCTATGACGGAATAAAAAAAATAAAAATAAAAATCCAAAAGAAAGCCTTCATTGTGGAAAAGATCAAACAAAAACTCCTTATTGATCATCCCCATAGAGGACTACGGTTGAACTGTCCATCCTGAGGACAGGAGGCATTCATTTGGCACCTCACATCAATATCCTTGACTACCCTATTAACATCATTACCACTTGCAATCCTTTGAGCCTTAAACACATGGCCTTTCATTTCTTAACCACATCATCCTTACCTGGGAAATGTGTGTGTGCGACATGGGAATAGAAGCAACCTTATAGGCAATATGGACCGACCTACAAAAAAAGGCCACCGAGAGAAATGCAAAAAAAAAATTAAAGAAAGAGAGAACTCGAAAGTTCAAGAGAAAAAAAAAAAAAAAAAAAAAAGAGAAAAAAATTCAAGAGCGATCAAAGATCCAAAAGAGTGCAAACACTTCCTGCACAACCAAACAATGGCCTTACCTAAACATTGGTATCTTAGCCACCTTGCCCAGATCACAAGCTTCTATACCATCCAGCATACTTTGGGGAGGGGAATTACATTGGGTTTATTTGTGCCTTTATCCTTTCTTTGACACCTCAAACCAGCCTGACATTACAACTCAAAATCCCTCCAAGAGGTACGACTATTCAATTGTATAGTCCTGAACTACGTTGGCCTGATTCCACAAACTGGATACGTAGGAAATCTCAAGGAGGTCCGACCACGAAAACCACTTTGTCACATGATCATAAGGAGTTTTCTCATTCCACCATTCTCATCTAAGGCTAAAAACGAATGAGCCCGGTAGGGTGAAAACCCGAAAGGGCGGCCTAGGCAAAAGTTAGGGCGACAAAAAAAAATATAAAACAAATTCAACATCTTGAGGCAACTTAAATTTCTGCGGATTTAGAGCAATGTGTTTCTCATGTAAGCGCTCTTTGGTCAGTCGTCTAGAGGTCATACTCACCACCTTTCTCGTAGGCTTGCCCACAAACTTACCAATTGGGGGCTTTTTTAGAATGAATCGGTTCTTTGTTCGTTACGTTCCAAGTTGTCCATTTCGTCCCCGTACCTTAAGTTAGGATATTTTGTACGCTGGATCAACACCCATAGCTCCTCGAGTATGTCATAACCATCAAGAACCACACATCAAACTGGGGGCTGATTCTCTCTTGGCTGCACCCAGTCTTGTCCACTTGTCTCTTACTTTGTCAAGATCACAATAGAAATGAAATTCTTGATCACAAAAACTTTTCCCATGTGAAGACCCTCTTCAAACCCTATAGGAGAGTCGTGCATGTTAGGCTAGGCTACATGGAGCTGTGAGTCAACAGAGTCTACATACATCATATTTGCATTAGAGTCGCCTTCAAAGGCATGCATATGTACATAATTTCTCAATGTCTTGAGTCCTTGCGTGTTTACATGTCTATTCCCCTATTCCCCGTGCATATTATGTCATGTCTTGTGCATCTTGTCATGGTAAGTCGGGCATGTCTATTGCATCTTTTCCCTCTGTGCATATTTCCACTGCAGGTTTGAGTCTACCCGCTCTCCATCGAAACCAGCAAGCCCGGAACTCATGATCAAGCCCAGAAGCGACCTTCCGACTACAACCAAAAATGGAAATTACCTTCCAACAACAGCCAAGCGCGTAGGAGCGATGCTGTCCCACGACTTACTTTCCAGCCCAGAAGCCGTTATTTCAGTTCATTTTGCGGCAAATATCAGTACTAAGCGCGCAGGAGCGAAGCACTCTGGCCCACAAGTTCAAATTCGACAGTTGGCCTATTTTACGGCACCAACTATTTTCAGGTAAAACTAACCCGTTTAGTTTTTCAGGTCCCAGATACTGAAACTCGGATCTACACTTCGACAACTCTTACCGCCCAGAGCGCCCAAGTTATTTTATGAGCCCGAAATTTTTTATCGGCACTTACTAAGCAACTCTACACTACAAATTTTGGGTTAGGCACTGATTGCTTAAAGCTATTGTGGTTAAACTGTCCCTCTGCGAGGTTACAAATTCTTGGGTTAGTCAATGATCGCTTAAGGTATTGCGGTTAAACTATCCTTCTACGAGGTTACTTATTTTGTGTCAGTCAATGATTGCTTAAGTTGTTGCGGTTACACTGTCCATTATTTTTATATGTTTCAGTCAATGATTGCTTAAACTATTGCATTTAAACTGTTCATATGTCCGAAACACTTTACGGCCAATTATTTTTAATCGCGCTGTCTTGTTGACTTTTTCGGTTCTCGTACAGGGACGGAATCTCGACATCCGCCGAGCGGTGTTTAGTCACTGTTTGTCGAAGCACTCTACGTTGATCATTCTCAACGTATTACTAACTTTTTCATTCACTCTTAATACAGGTCCCCAGCAGACGTTTAAACCATCTACGAGCGGTGTTCTATCCTGCTACCATAACCTTTGTTTTCTCTTTTTTTCACAGGGATAAAATCTTAGCACGCCACGAGCATGTATCAACTCAGGTTTGTCTTCATATTCATACATACTGTACACCCTCACACACCGTGTGCACATCAGCATCCTGCATGTCGCCTTCGGAATACTTTGATCTTTGCTTTTACTCAATCTCGATCAACGTGGGAGCTTCTGTAGACGCCAAAAAAGCGCCTTCAGATTTCTCCGCAAAAGCCCGATGACGAAAGGAGTAATTTATAAACTTGAACTGCTATTTTTGCTTTAATAGTTAAGATAAGGTCTCAAGTTTTTTCCTCCAAACACTCCTTCATTTCCACTTCATTTAAAAGCCCCTTTCAGGAGCTTTCCATTTCTTCCTTCCGTGTCCAAATACGATTCCGCACCTATGAGTTATGGTCAAACAAAGTTTAGGGTCAAAACAGATGTAGCCGCATACTGTGGACCATCTTTCCAGCCCCATTTGGGAGTTTATTTGGTTGAATTAATTTGTGAGCCTAATTGTTTTAGATTTCTTATTCAAAAAACTTTCCAATGACATATTATGAGCCCAAACTACATTCCCAACCAAGGAGTTACGAGCCCAACACTGATACGTACTCCAAAACTGACATCTCCTAACTCGTTCGGGTATATCTCGAGATGCACAAAACATTTGGACCTGAAACCAAAGCCATTTGAAACTAGACCCAATACGATTTCTAACGCATCTAGAATCATCTAAGTTGGAGCCCAAACGAGTGATATATGGCCTGGAAAAAATCCAGCTCGCAAGATGATAGCCGTTAGTGGCCCTGGCCAGGGCCGCTAGCGGCGCTAACCAAAAATCCAGGGTTGCTAGCGGCGCTGAATCTGCTTCGGGCTCGGCTCATTTTTCAAGCCCATTTCGTTTTTCAGCTCAATTTGAGCCGTCCAACCCTACTTTCCACGACTATAAATACAACCCTTCAGCCTCAGTTCAAATCACACAGCCTACAGTTGGCAACCTCTATTCTCAGGAGTATTAATACTGAGCTTCCCCCTCTTTCTTCCAAACTTGAGATCTATTTTTACTATTCTTGTCAAATATAGCCTACAGTTCAGGTACAAATTCCCGAGGGCTCAAATTAAATTACTAGCTTAACTGTTTATTTTCCAGTAGTCATAATGTAGATATCATGCTAGAATACCGTTTTTTTGCTTCCTAAATATTGTCTGTATAGTCGTTGTGCTGTCCAACATGTCAAATCAAATGCATGTCTAAATAAGGGTTAAAAATAAATGTTGTGATTCTTGTGATGAACCAATTAATAGTCTAAGTCTAGGTTGTTAATGCGGTTTGTGTGGGAAATATGTCTTTAAATTATTAAGCAAACTTGAGTTAGTAGAGGCCGTCATAAATGGGGGAGTTGGGTGCCTAACACCTTCCTACCTCGTACCTTTGCCTCCGAATCCTTTATTCTTGGGTACTCATATGTCTTATATGAGTGGGAGTCTTTCTAAAAATATGATTAGTTCACTTATCACGCTATTGGGTTGTCCCCTCAGTATGTCCCTTCGATAAAACGCCGATAGCAGATTTGTGACCTTTTTCATGGTTTTTATTCATTCAAGTCTTCTCAAAAGCTTTTCTAACTCGATGGTCCCTTTAACTTATCTAAAGCCCCCACCTTACAAATTTTCTATTAGGACCCACTTCGTGGCCGTAGAAATCGCGGGTCCTTACAGGGAGGTCCGAACCAGATCACCCATAGGAGTGGCTCACTTGACACGTTCCGGTCATCATTATAGGCCACCAAACATCTACAATGAAAGAATCCAACCTCCAGGAGATTACGCCCTACAACAAGAAGATGAAGACGAACTGCACAAGTTGGCTTCTGCATTCCATCACCTAAATTACGCTACAGAAAATTCAGAGCAGTGGACGCAGCCTTCACAAATCGCCCACAAAGGTCGTCTAAGGAAGACGAAGAGAAATCCATCGGCACATGAATATCCTTGTACTTTGTCGAAGAAATCAAAGTCTTCTGGTTCTGGAAAGAAGGCATTGGGTTCAAAGACATCATCAGATACTGCGTCGACACCATTTTTTCCATGGCCACATGAGATTCCGTCTTTTATGCTCCAGCATGTTCCCGGGGTTACTTCAATGTTGAAGGAGATGGAAATTGCGGTTGGCGATCAGTTGCCGATCAAGTATATCATGATCAAGAGAAGTACGGCGATGTAAAAGACGACTTGTACAATGAGTTGACTGGTGAGCGAAAACTCATTTACGTTGCCGCGATGGCGAAGAAGGTTACCAAAAGCTGCTGGACAAGTTAACTTACAAGATGTCAACGCTACCGACTTCTGATTTGTGGTTTGATAGTAGCGAGTATGGTTCTGCAATTTCCACGAGGTACCAAAGATTGTTTGTCTACCACAGTGCAAATGAATCAATCACCTATCCGCCGCTTTTTCAAGAAAGTATTTTCTATGTTGGTCGTCCCAAAATCCACCAAGCTCACATTGCCAGTGAAAACCATTTTATTACACTTCGGCTTCCACAAGCATGTCCGTTGCCAAATATCTGCCCTACTTGGCAACACATTTGTGACCCCGATGTCAAGGACAATATTCTTGGTATATATGGTGGTAGACTATATGAATACAACAGGTTGATGCGTTCCCATTCACGTCCACCACCGTTTGTAAATGTAGACTAAATATGTGAATAACTTGTAGATATAGTTATAACTAGAATTTTGGTAAATTCATATAAGTAGTGGGAGAATTTGTATATAATTTGAAAAATTATTATGTAAATCTAATATTACTATGTTAATCTAATATTAGTATGTAAACTTTTAATTTAACATAAATAATTAATACAACCATACATCCATAAATTAAAAATCCATACATCCATGACCATAATTTAAAAATTCACTACATAATAAATAAAAGAGCATTAAATCAAATCCATTAAACTATAATATTTAAACTTTTCTAAAACCAGCCACGTGGAGAACCATGAGAAGATGAACGTGGAGGAGGAACAAGAGGCATGAAATCTTGTAAGGCCTGGCACATCTCCTCAATCTCGGACTTAAAAAAGTTGTAGTCAGTAGGGCTTCTACTCGAATGCATCCAATAGGCTAGTTCAGCAAGATGTCGAAGACGCTGCATCAAAGAGTAAAATTAGTTGATTGACAATCGTATAAATAGTGCTACTAGACAAAATATTTTTCACTACCGCCTCATGTGACAGTGGCGTAACAGCTGGTGGCTCATCAACCCCAGGTGCCACATAGGGATGCGAACGTGATCGAAACCACTCCATGTACTCACAATGTACATCTGAGGCACGAGAAGCCCTACGGTAATCACGTCACACATTAAGAAGATGATTCAACCTCGATTGCCAAAAAACATCTCCAGAGGGATGTTTCACCATATATAAAATCTATTTCTCGGCGACCGACACTCTTCTCGAGGCATGAGTGCGGCCTTAGGTTGTTGTTGCACATAGCCAAATTGCCGTAATACCCGATCCGGCATATGCCGCACAATATCTAAGCAGTGTATGTACCATGAAAGAGTGTCATAGTAACCGTCGATGAAGGATCGGGGTGAAAGAGTGTCATAGGAACCGTCGATGAAGGATCGGGGTGAAAAGGGGTCCACACCACCTATTCGTGACAAATTAGCAATATTAGATTTCATATCCATAATCATTACCCAAATTAATACAATAAATAACAAGTACCTCCAGCGGACTCATGCGATCAAGCCTCTCATGCACCTCCCACAAGCGTTTTCTAGTATTTTCTTCTTTCCCGGGGACCCACCTCTGGGCAAATAGTAGATCCTTAGTCCACCCCGATGCTTCAGCAGGACGAAATATAGGGAAATAAGCATAAATCCATGCCTATAAAGAAAACCATAATCGTTATACATACATACATATTTACGCATAAACAAGCACAATGTGCAAACCAATCACTTTTGTACCTGTAAGATAGTCAAACATCCAACAACTCCTTTACAATCAACTCGTGATGCAAGTCCCAACTCTCGATAAAGATAGGCTATGGCAGCTGAACCCCATGAATAACCAGAAATCACCCGTAAGTCACTCATAAAGAACGCAAATCGAGATGAAACACGACTCTTACTCTTGTCCATGAATAATTGTGATGCAAGAAGTAGGAACAAAATGCCTCGAGCCTGGCACTCAGGGGTCAACTCACTTGACTGCAAGCAATTCTTCACATACGCATATGTTATGCCCTCTCTATCCATCGTCGTCCTCACACTAGCAACTGACTGACCTAAATAACTCGCTAAATGACTCATGTAACTATCACTGTGGGACTCCGACCACGTCAACGCAATACCATTCACAGGAATCTGTAAGATATACCACACATCATGGAGGGTAATGGTCATCTCCCCAAAAGGCATGTGGAAATTGTTCGTCTCAGGATGCCATCTCTCAATAAAAGCTGATATGAGTCCAGAATCTAAGTCGCTATGTATAGCGGTTCTCAAATGTGCAAACCCAGAATCTCCAACCAACACACTCACCTCAGGAATACGAGCAATGCAATCGTCTAAAGAGCGACTATAGCATTTTATAGGTCCTCGATCATTGCTCCCCCACAACTGACATGCGACATGACCTCTGCATGCGTATAAAACATCGGGGATCTCAGGCCTCCTGGCTGTGGCGTCGTCACCAACCAAGTAGACTCATGTAAACGACGTACCACAGGGAGATCCTCCTCCTCCTTCGCTAACCGGGGCCCATCCCGGATCCTGTACATAGGCGTCTGAGTCTCTCTAAACTGAGGCATCTGAATCTCTCTCAACCGAGGAACATCCTCCACAGGTCTCTCATCACTAGACTCATGTGACGATGACAAAGAATCGTTATTTTTGTATTCAGGTCGATACGACCCAAAAGGTATAGACTCGTCATCATTAGGCTGCACAACTAGACTATGACCTAACTTAAGTACATCCTGACTAGCATCCATTCTTGAAGATGTCGTAATAATCGGACCCTCTAACCGGGTCCCGCATACTCCCCCCTTACGAACCTTCTTTCCCCCCCCCATGTCTATCATCAGCATCGTCTCGATCAACCATCTGTCATTAATTACAAACTTATTATTATTATTATTATTATTATTATTATTATTATTATTATTATTATTATTATTATTATTATTATTATTATTATTATTAATATTATTATTATTATTATTATTATTATTATTATTATTATTATTATTATTATTATTATAGCCCTATTTTTATTATAATCCATTATTATTAATAGTACTAAAATCGTTTAAGTTATTACATTTTTATAAGAAAATTACAACACATTAATTTACAATTAATAATTATATTAAAATCATAATAACAATCACTAATATTTATCAAATAACTTATAGCAAAAAAAAAACTTAATCATATATATAATGTACAAAACACACTAAAAAATAGTCTAAAATACTTAAACACTTTCGTTCTAAATGTGATTAAGCATACACTTACGGAACCAAAAAAAAAATCGTGACTACCTCTGGCGCTGCGCCCAGGTGCAACGCGAGGTAGCGTCGCGCCCAGGTGAGACGTCGCCGACGATTACATCTAAAAAAAACGAAATTCAAACGAGAGAGATTTTGTAGTGTACCTTGGTGGTTGACGGCGCCGGCGGGAGGAGAATGACAGAGAGAGGGCTCCGATGGGGGCAATGGCTGGCTGAGCTACGGTGGGGGTGGCGCTCCTGACCTCTGGTGGGGGCGGCGGCTTGCTGACTCCGGTGGGGGAAGGTCGCTAGCTAGGCTCCGGTTTGGTGGCCTGACCTTCAGTTGGGATGGGGGTGAGGAGAGAGAATGGGTGAGGAGAGAGTTTTTTAATATGAGGATATTAAAGGAACATGTGGGTTAATATGGGTGGTATTAAATAAAAGTAGGGTGGTATAAAGGTGGAATGTATTTTTATTGGTGTTTTTATTATTAAAATATACATTTATTTGATTTATAAAATAAGAAAAATTGGATTTAATGCGGACTTGGGTACCCAGGAACCGGTGGGTACCCGGTAGGCCCAATTCCAGTTCCTAAGATTTAGAAACCGGTGCAACCAATTTCAATTCCTACAAATTAGGAACCGGTGGATCCAATTCCAATTCCGGGTCAATACCCGATGGGTACCCGGTTGTGCTCACCCCTAGTTTCAGATAGTTGGCGCATTCAATTAGCTGTTTTAAAGGCTTCACGCTACTAATGCTAAGGTGCACGAGATATTTAATGACCGAATGAGCCATAACATTAGATGATATAGGATATGAAAGCGCAATAAGTAGTTTGCGAAAATATCATTTGAATCGATCATTTACGTCTCCTTTAAACTCTTCTTAAATGGGTTATACAAGAACAAGTATCGTATCCCGTTCTATTAAGTTAATAAAAATAAAGTTCCCAAAACAAACTTACATGCAAGAATTTACTTACAATGAAAGTTGTTATATCTTCTTATTTCCACACATTAGTTGCCTTGTTGGCTCTACAGGGCAAAACAATAAACAAAGGAACGCAAACGAAAATATATGATCTTTGCGGTCCCTCGACTTCCACTCAATTCAATTCGTAATTAATTGCATCACAAGTTCACAACCACAATCTTTAAACTCAACGTGCAATTGAAGCGCACATGGTTGTATTGACTTGAATACCAAATTCTTGAATTAAACTCAACATTTGGCAAAAGACCTCCCATGATAGCCTATTAATACATTTGTTCATCACCCACACATCGTCAAGCAGTAGTACGACACATGCCACTGGTGATTGGTGAATCTAGAAATAAATTTTAGAGGGTGCACTCTTTTATCAACCAAGACACTATTTAAAGTATTATCTATATTCTTTTTCACGAAAGTATTTTTTCTAAATGCTTAAAAGTGTAACCATTTAGGAACACATACACAAGATAAGGAAAACGATGAGAGAGAAAGTCCCCAATAAAAAACCCAAAAAACCCAAGCCTCCCAAGAAAAAAAAGCCACCTGATTTCTTTGTCTTTCTTCCCCGAATCTTTCTACTTACGTTTCAATTACAGAAATTTAGTTATGTAGCCACTAGATTTTTCCTTTCAAATTTCTCCAATAACTTCTTTAAGCCAACTAAGAGAGTGGTGTTTCACTTTTTTGTGAAATTGGGAGTTTTTGTGATTAACCCTAACTATGAAAATTTCATCAAAATTTATTCAATCAAATCTGTTAAGATCTTTGTTTTACCCTTTCTCTATGTAATTTTGTCTCTCAGTAACCTTGTTAGATGTTATTTATCATCTCTTGATTCTGGGTGGCCCTGCCTTGGTCCGAATTTGCTGCGATGGTGTCGTACTCCAAAGATCGCCCATCCTCAGTTACTCATCGTGAAAGCTGTACTCGGATGGCTCTCCTTATTTTGGGGAATCTTGTTTAGCTGCCTTTCGTCTCCTACAGACGAAAATCCCCTTTTTTCTCGGTTAATTTTATTTGAAGCTGGTACTTGCCTAGGTTGGGCATTTAATTCTTCTCCTGTTCATCTAGCCTTTTTTGAGGCAAGAGTACTTCGCTCCCGTCAAGACCCTTGGATAGGGAAGTATAGCTACGTGCCTCGAGCTTTTCAGTATACTTTGCATTTATGGTGTTCATTGTTCAGACTTTTATCCTTTGATAAGTATTGGAAATTCCTCGAGATTTCTTGCTTGCTTGACGGCTATTTAACACCAACTCCCCTCAGGTTATTTTCTGCACCTTTTCTCTTCTTCTCTCTTATTTACTACTTGGTTTATTCTGTTTGCTTCTTGTTTTTTTTTTTCTATATGGCTTCTAAGAGTTTCAAGTCAGTAGTAATGGAGGGTATACCTAATGAGAAAAACCTAAGGAACATTACTAATGAAACAAATAAGCCTGAATTTGATGAGTACTCTCTGAATGATAATGAAGTTTTGTTAAAGTCTTCTAAATTTGATTTTCTGTCTACCTCATTACCTGCTGGTTTTGTTATGGAGAATATTCCTCAAGTTATGTCTGATATGGAAGCTTTTGGTGAAAATAGTTTGGTAGGCAAAGCTTTGGGTAATACTGTGGATTATAAAGCTATTGTTGCTAAAACTAAGATTGATTGGAAGCATATAACTGATGAGGTTGCGTACAAAGAATGGTACTAACTGGGTAATGTTTACTTTTTCCAATCCTAATGATAGGCTGACTGTCTGGAGAGACAGAACTTATCATGTGTCTCATCAGCTGTTAGTTCTTATGCCTTGGAAGCCTGATTTTGATTCTCTTACTCAAGACATTACTAATGCTGATCTCTGGATAAGAATCCCAAGGTATCCTGCTGAACTTTTTTTTATGGAAGCTGCTATGATTTTTCTGAAATTGAATGAGTTGGGTACTTTTATTAAGTATGAAAATTTTACTTCTGCTAAAAAAAAGGATTAAGATTTGCAAGAATATTTATCAAAACAGACATTACTAAGCCTTTGAAGACTTATGCTCAAATTCCTAGAATTTCCGATACTAAATGGTTTTCTGTCTGGTATGAAAATTTTTACAAAGGTTGTATCAGTTGTGGGTCTGATGGTCATACACTTGAAATTTGTCCCTTGAATGCTGAAGGAAATAAAGTTACACAAGTTGTCTTGAAAAAAAGTCCTACTCACCAAAAACTTATTGAAAATTCATTAAAAGAAGCTATGAGGGCAGTCACACATCAACCTACGGCTGAGCAAGCCAATGTTTGGGTTGATGTTCCTTCTAAAACTAAACCTAAAGTAAACTATGTTTCTTTTAAGAAAGCTGTACATAAGCCTCTGATTATCAATGAACCCTTGGAAGTTGCTACTACTATTGCTAAGCCTGTTGTTATGTCTGATGTTTCTAAGAAAAATGTTAGTACTGTTGTTTACAAGTCTCCTAATGTTACTGGTACTGGGAAAGGAAAAGGTTTAATGATCAGGCCTGCTGGTGTTAATACAAAGTCTTTTATTTCTAATGTTCCTGTTGTGGCTGATAAAGGTGTTCCTTATAGTGATGAGAGGATTATGCTGACTGCTAAAGCCAAAGCTCCTACTCCTCTTATGATTTCTGAAGCAAGCCATCCCTCTTGTGGCCAGTTAAGCCTGCCTGGGGATTCTGGTAAGCAGATTATACCCATTCAAGCTATTTATCCTTATGATATGAATGTTTAGAATGATTTCGAGCATGGCATAACTCTGCCTGAAAAAGAGTCCATTGATAATCCTAATTTGCTCATGCCTATTCTTGATAATGATGATTTGTTGGGAGATGATTTTGAAGAGGTTACTCCTGAGACGTCTTTCCATTCGATGCAATCCAACAGCTCCATTCTCAAAAATATCAATGACCTTGATGTGGTCACTAATGATCCGTCATCTAGTTCCGCACATTCAGAATTATCAAAGAGGAGAGCCTTTGGAGAAGCTAATGTTGACTCAGCCTCTAGCTCTCTAAAGAGGGCAAGGAACTGAAGTTTAAACTCTAAGCCAACTGTTGCCTTTTTAGTCTATGTTTAATTATGAATAAAATCGCTTTTTGGAATGTGAGGGTGGTGGGGAAGAAAATTTTGGGTGAAGAAGTGAAGCTATTTTGTAAGTTACACCAGGTTCACTTAATGGCTCTTGCTGAAACTAACGTTCAGTTTGACCCCTCTAATTTAGTAGTGCATCAGTTTGGTTTTACTAAGTTTGATTTCATTCCTTGTATAGGCTATTCGGGTGGAATTTTGGATTATGTGGCACTGTAATCTTGTTGAAGTTACCATCCTTTATAAAGATGTTAGATTTATAGCTCTGGTTGTCAATGAGTTTTTGAACTCTCCTCCTTTAACTGTTATATTTTTTTATGCCCCTGCCCAAAGTTCACATAAACATCAGTTTTGCAAAGACCTCTCAAGCTTTTGTCTTACCTTAACTAATCCTTTTGTAATTATGGCTAATGCTCAAGAAAACTTGGAGGAAGCTCTCCTGCTTCAAGTAGATTTGAAAGAATATCTTCTTTTAAGCATGATGCGAATGTAATTGATTTGCGTTTTTCTGGTGGTTCTTTTACTTGGTGCAAGAAGAAATCTGGTATTGATAATGTCTATGAACGTTTGGATAGAGTCCTTGCTCAGCCTGTTTGCTTAAGTATTTATCCTCTCATGAACATTACTCACCATAATTTTAGCACTACAGACCATTGTCCCATTGTTCTCCACTTAAATTCTCAAAGTCATTTTCACCTCCCCCTTTTAGATTTGAAGTAGCTTGGACTCAACACAAAGAATATGAGCAGCTAGTTAGAAAAGCTTGAAGTGAAAAATTTAATGGTTCTAATATGTTTCAAGTTATGAACAAGTGTAAAGTTTTAAAAATTAAATCTAAATCTTGGGCAAAGCTAAAATTTGGTAATGTCAATCGCCGGTTGAAAGAAGTCGAAGGTCATGTTATTAATGATCAAAGTAAACTATGTATTAATCCAACTGACAAAAAAATTGATTGATTCTCAAGTTAACCTCTCAAGAAAAAAAAGCAAGTCTTATTAATTTTAACAAAGTATACCGGTATCAAAGATCTCGAGCAAAAACTTTACTTCTTGGAGATCGAAACACAACATTTTTTGAAACAAAGGCAACAATTAGAAAGAATAGGAAAAAAATTTCTGCTTTCCAGAGTAAAGATGGAATTCATTTTAAAGACCCTAAAAGTATTAGTGAAGAAATAAGTAAAGAATTTAAATTACGATTTATCAAAGAAAATTCTTGTAAATTAGATCCCATGGAGGATCTCAAGGATATAAAACATGAAATTACTGAGGAGGATAACATAGCCCTAATAAAAGAAGTTAGTGATGAAGAAATTAAAGAAGCTGTTTTCCTGTTAGCACCTAATAAATCCCCGGGTCCTGACGGTTTTCCCGCCGCATTTTTTCAAGCTTACTGGCATATAATTGGACTTTCTATTTCAAGAGCTATTAGAGCTTTCTTCCATTCAGGTAAAATTTTGAAAGAAACTAATCAAACTTTTTTAGCTTTAATTCCAAAGATTGATAATCCTGCTACGGCTAATCATTTTCGATCGATTAGTCTCTGTTCCTCTATATATAATATTATTTCTAAAATTCTCACGAATCGGTTAAAACAAGTTCTTGGAAAGTTAATACACCAGCTTCAAGGTGTTTTCGTGGCGGATAGGTGTATTCAAGATAATATTCTTTTGGCTCATGAAATTTTCCATTCCTTCCGTTCGAAACAGGGGAAAAGTGGTTTGTTGGGAATAAAGCTGGATATGGAAAATGCCTATGATAGACTAGATTGGAATTTTATTTTCCAACTTTTTAGGAAATTTGGTTTTCATGAAAAATGGATTGGTTGGATCAAGGAATGCATCTCTACAGTTTCTTTCTCTGTCCTGGTGAATAATTCACCTGGATCGACTTTTATTCCTTCTAGGGACATCTGTCAAGGTGACCCTTTATCTCCATATATTTTCATTCTTTGTGCTGAAGTACTTGCACGTAGACTCTAACGGGAAAGTGATACCACTTCGAAAGGTATTGGTATCAAAATTTGCACGGGTGCAGAAAAACTCCCATTTCTCACCTTTGCGGATGATACTATGATTTTTGTTGAGGCATCATGTAATAACCCAAAAAATTTAAACATTTAATTAATCTTTAAACTAACTAATTTAATCTTATTTATGTGATTATGCGTAAATAATTCTTTCTTAGATTTTCGTTATTATTCTTTTTATTACTGGATTTCTTGATTAAGACTACATTGCACAAAATCATTAGGATTTCATTAAGTACTTGATTAAACCTTTTTATTGCTTAATTAACCTATGATTAAACAACTAAGCTAAACAAAAATTTCCTAAACTACCTAAGATTGCCGTAGGAAGCAAGAAGGCAATTTTGCAAAACTTGACACTATTCCTCAACATGCAACCTTAATATTTTATACCTCACAAAAACACAAAACTTCCATTCTAAGGCATGTGTACCCTTAGGTGGCACCACCTAAAAATGAAAATAAAATTCTGAATTTACACCCATGGTTTTGATTTGTGTGACTCACTGGTTTTGCATGAGGATCACGGTTTGAGCACATGAGCAAGAAAATTGTTGGAATAAAATACGATAACATTAGAATGTGAGAGGAGAATTAACCTATTATAATAATCTCAAGAGAGTGTATGAGAGAGAAAGGGAAGCAAAGAGAAAATCAGAAAAATTACACTATAAAAAGGGGGAGGGAGAGACGGGTAAGAGAAGAAGGAAAAAAAGAAGGAAAAACAAAGAAAAATATTGTTAAGTTCAATCAACTAAATTTACCCAATCAAAATTGCTTAACCCTATACCTACAATCATCATTAGGTAAACCTCCTTTATCTCTTCCCAATTCTTAATTCACCCAACAAGCAAAATCTACCCCTTTTCCCAACTGTGGCCTTCTAATGCCACTCAACACCCCTACTTAATTTATTTCTCTTCTCAAAACCAATCTTTCAAAATCTTCCCAAAATCTCATCATTCAATCCTTTCCAAATCAGAAAAATTAGAGAGAGAAAAAGAGAGAAAGACGAGAGGAAGAGGAAGAAGAAGAAAAGAAGAAGAAGAAGGGAGAAAGAAAGGTAATAAACTTTACAACTTTAATTTTCTAAATTACATTCTAAATCATTTTCCTTCCTTGAATCACAAACTTATAAACCTTAATCTTCATGTCTCCATTCGAAAAACCATAATCAAGTTCAAGGATCCACAAGCTTAAGCTCACCCAAGGGAGACTCAAGTGAGGTAAGAATTTCTTAAACCATTATTGATCAACCATTTCGAAAATAAAATGACTAAAAAGAAACTATGGAAAAACCTAAGCAAAATCCTACTTCTCGACATTTTGGACAAAAATCAAGTTGAAACATGATCATCTAGATGAACACTACACATTTACGTACTTGCATGTTGATTTTGGACAAATTTGCTAAAAATGGAAAAGTATGAAAAATGGTAAAGTAAAACCCTAAAATCAGAAAATTCACTTAAAAACCCCCAAAATCCGAAAATGAAGAAAAATTGGGACTTTATTAAAATTCATCTAATTTGAACCACAAAGGATAAAATTTAGAAGATTAATTTTGAACTTAAAATCTTCTAGGAAGATTCGGCTAGGAAGGGAAAAGAGGAAAAAGAGAAACAAAGCATGTGATCAATCTCTAATGTAATTTTTCATGTCCATTACTTTCCCCTTAGTCTTCGAAAATTGTTGTTGAAATGTTGATCTTGATTTTATGAGAATTATTTTGGTTTTGTGATTATTTGTTGGTTCGAAACTTGTTTGGATGATAAATGTTTAAATATTGGATTTTTGTTTGTAAATTATGTTGATTTCAAAATTATAAAGTTCATTTTCAAAGTTTTAAGCTTTATGAATTCCACTTGTGTTAAGTATGGATATCTCTTTAAAAGTTAGGGGATATATATATATATATATATATATATATATATATATATATATATATATATATATATATATATATATATATATATATATATATATATATATATATATATATATATATATGTATGTATGTATATATGTATGTATGTATGTATGTATGTATGTATGTATGTATGTATGTATGTATGTATGTATGTATGTATGTATGTATGTATGTATGTATGTATGTATGTATGTAGACGTGTATAATATGTGTATAATACATATGTATAGTGATAAATAAGCTATGTACCAATTATTGGTTATATCATGGGTTAAATGATACCTTAAGGAAACTTTGTTGGAGAATTATGCAATTATGATGAATCTCATATTCTCGAAACGAACTTGTAAGAAACGAATTGGATTATAGCTCATCCAATTCGGTTAGAGAGAGGATTATATTACAAGGTGTAAGTCTTGTTTATATATCAACTAAATATGTAGATGCAACAAATCTTAAGTCTTATTCAGGTAACATTATATGTACATGGATATGCATTTGTGATATGATTCTAAGAGTAGCGCCCTTAGAATTTAGAAGAGCATGTTTTGGAAGTGAGCTCACTATAAATATGATTTGTGGGGTTATAATACCCAAGTATATGAAATATTGAGACTATATGTCTAAATGATGATTATATGGCAAATGGCCAAGATGATATATTTATGATGATGATGAATACGACTAAAGGTCATGATGATGGAAATTGGCTTGATTATTGAATAGCCAAGACATGCATGCTCTTCCATATCACCTAACATTTAAAATTGAGAGAGATTAGTCTAATCTAACTTTAGTATTACGTTTTCTAGATTCTAGATTAGGATTTAGATAGTTTATAGTTGAAATCCATTATTAGTATTATTATTATGTCTAACCCTTTTTAAATGGATATGCGTATATATTTGCGTATTTATACATGTTAAACATCAATATTAGTGACATGCATGTACTTATATACGCATATTTGCCAACTAATGGTTTTATAATTATAAGCGAATGCCTATTTCCTAACCGAGGCATACAAAGGTTATTTCTATCTTTTACTCAACCTTATTAATTATTATAATGATTTAATCTAATATAAACCCTATTATTATTTCTACGCAATGGGGTGAAATTACTTAGCTTTCCGCTAATTTTCTCTCTTGTTTTGTATTTGAACGCATGGTAATATTTGGAGCAGTTTTGATGGTGGACGGTTATGCATGGCAAGGATCGAGGCTCTATGTTTCTCTTATGGTTGCTTATTTGTGAAGACATGTTTATATGTAATAACTTGTTTTTATTTTCTTATTTGGATGTTGTATGAACTACTTTTTATTAAGCCTTATATCCACCTTCGGGTGGATATGGCGATAACTACCTGGACAACCTAATTATAAATAAAATGATGCAACATTATTAGGTATACTAATATTGCTTTAATCTTGGGCCTAAACGTGATTAAGAATAATTAATCACTTAGCAAGGTCGGGTCGTTACACATCAAATCAAAGTTGTCATGCTATAAAGAAAGTTTTAGATGACTATTGTGTGATGTCATGCCAAAAGTTTTCGACAAGTCAGCTTTTCAATGCACAAAGAACATTAGTAGAAATATGATTGAGTCATTTAAAGGAATACTTTTGATGAGTCATTCCTCTAGTTTAGATAAATATCTAGGTTGTCCGATTATTAATAATAGAGTAAACGAATCTACTTTCAGGGATGTTATTGACCGTACTAAAGATCAACTTTCTAAATGGAAAGCGAATTGATTGTCGCAAGCAGGAAAAAGTATCCTTATTCAAGCAAATCTTGCAGCACACCTATTTATACCATGCAAAGCTTTACTTACCTCCCTCTTCTTTAGCTAAGCTGGATAAATTAAACAGAAATTTTCTTTGGAATAAAGATCCAGCTAGTAAAACTCCTAATCTTATAGGTTGGGACAAAGTTTGTCGTCCAAAGAATTTGGGAGGATTAGGTCTAAAAAAGCTGGGGCTGTTAATAAAGCTATGCAAATGAAACCAATCTGGAAAATTATTTCTGATCCAAATAACAGATGGGTCAAACTGATAAAATGCAAGTATTTATAAAATCAAACTATTTTTACACATACTACAGGAAAAAAAGTCTCTTGGCAATGGAAAAACTTACTAGAAATAAGGAAAGTTTTTAAAGAAGGAATACGCTGGCAAGTTGGAGATGGCAAGTCTATTAATTTTTGGAAAGATCGATGTGTATCTCAAGTTCCCCTTCATGACTTATTCTTTGATACAAATTCTGACGACCCTCTATTTGACATTACTATCCCGATTAGTTGTTTTTTCAATTCTAATGGTGGATGGGACGTCAAGCTCTTGGAGAGGGTAGTCCCTTTAGATCCGATTTTGGCTATTCAAGGGATCCCAATCCCGTACAATGATGTACCCGATAAATTCTATTGGGGGTTTACAAGTTCGGGAATTTTTTCTGCTAAATCGGCAACTTGGTTAGCTCAAGGTATTAAGGACGACTTCAAAAAGAAATGTGATTTTAGTTGGATATGGAATATTAATATTTCAAGTAAAATTAAAATGTTTTTGTGGAAGTTTTGTCTAGATGGACTACCTACTAAAGATAGACTCCAGCAAAATAAATTTTTGTTCCACAAGAATGTGTGTTTTGCAATTATCATTGTGAAGATAAGGTCCATCTCTTTTTTGATTGCCCTTTTTTTTTGCCAAGTTTGGGAGGAAGTACAAGGTCTTTGTAATCTTAATATTGACACGAATGTATCGAACACGCTCACTTTCATTGAAAGCCTGAATGTTTTGAAAGAGAAACTTCAAGAATGGGATTTAATCCTTTTAATCACAGCTTGGTGGGTATTCTGGTTTTCTAGGAATAAAATTGAATTTGATGGATTACTTACTAATCCGTCACAAATAGCCCACTCTGTAAGAATAAGTTTTGAGGAATGGAAATCTCTATCTTTCAAGCAATGTGATTTTGATACAAGGGGTGCCTTCCCTAAGAAACACATTGTGAAAGCTCCTAGAACTAATGTAAGCTGGATCTCTCCGCGTAGTGATTATGTCAAAATTAATTTTGACAGTTCGAAAAAGGAGGGAGGGTGCGCTGCAGCTGGTTTTTGCATTAGGGATCATAAAGGTGATATTATCAGGCTGGGTGCAACACCATATGGACTGAGCTCCATTCTTATGGCGGACGCTATTGGACTTCGTGAAGGGGTGAGAATGGCCAGAGAGATGAGTTTAACAAGGTAACAATAGAAGGTGATAACTTGGCTGTCGTCAAAGCTATTAGGAATGAGTGGCATATTCCTTGGGAGATCGAGAACATCATCATTGATTCCAAGAAGGATTTGCATTTTTTCGAGAAGGTGGAAGTACTGCATTGTTTCCGTGAAGCCAATTGTGTTGCGGATTTTATGGCCAATCATGGCTATTGAGTTTCTCATTTGATGATTTGGTCAAATTGTTTTGACCTGTCTCTTAATAATCTTGTATTAAGAGACGCCTTAGGATAATCTTTGTGTTGTCCTGGATTTCTTGCCTTATCAAAATAAAATAATAATAATAATAAATTTAGGAACACATACATTTTTCACAGGCCTACAACAAGAGTATGAAAAATGAAACGAGAAAATAATTAGTAATATTTAACACATTTGTTTCTCTCAATTGTTAAGACTTGTTGTTAAGGGTTAGATGTACAATTTAAATTTGTATTTACAACATCAAAGATTGTGTTTGCTTTATTCAATCGTAGCATGTAATGTATAATATGACCATTTACAAAACTAAGGCTCGTTCGGATATAATTTTTTATTGTAAAGATTTCAAATATTTATAAACTAAAACCACTCTTGGATTTTAGATTTAATGTTTTGATGGCGGGTTTTCAAGTTCTAAAACACATTAGGTACCTATATGTAGAATCTCTCTCCCACTAGATTTGTAATCAAAACATACATGCTTTATCACATATACAAACCCCTCAACCTCATATTTCCATTTAATAAAATGTGAATAAAAGGAGAGAGAAAGTTTCGCCTTTATTCTCTTTCCTCTCCCCCTTTCTCTCTCTAAAAATAAAGCCTTCTAATAAATTTAAGGATAGGCTAACGATTAGTGTCAAGGATGGGAAATATGGAGTAATAGAAGAGAGAGAGAGAGTGATGGAGCAGTCAGTGACTAACATCATCATCATCATCCATCATCATCACCATCTCCACCATCATGATCACGACTGCAAACGTTTATCAGGATGTGAATAATCATATCATGATTAGAGGAGAGAAAAACTAACGAGTGGATTTTTTCGACCACCTTCGCGTCGACACCATTGTCTCGATGTGCTCCCCGATGGATTTTACAACTATGAACATCAACGGAACCCATTTTTTTTAGATTCCAAAACCTTGGGTACAGTTGTCAAATTAACCAGAAAGCTCAATTAAACTCCTAGTTCACCAAAAAGGTTTCCATTTTTAATTTAAATTTGGAAACTGAAAAACTTGTAACTTGGATCCACGCTAAATCGGGCCTAAATAAATTAGAAGATTCATTAGCCCATATCATGGTTCGTTAAACAAGGCAGACAATGAGCATAGTACCACTATCCTCTGCGGATGAGCAAAGAAGGAGAATATATTTCCAACTCATAGACAATTTTTCCTCTATAACCCGACCATTATCCGACCCTAGCCATCCAAAATCGCACAAGATACAAACTTAAAAGCTGAATTTCAGGCGGATTTCAAAAAAAAAGGAAAAAAAAACATACACAAGCGGGTTAAGATTTCTCGATAACCAATTTCTGAATAGAGGGCCAAATCTCTTTCTTTTATGAATAAATATCGTGTGAGGCCACTGTTTAGAAATATAGGAAACATTTTTTATAGACTGTGACTTTTATTTCACTTAAATATGAGTCTCGTCTTATTAAAAATTACAAAAAAACCGTCTGTTGTGGACAGCGTACCTTCACGAAAGTCGTTGTTGTGGACAACGACTTATTTTTATCGGACGAAACAAAAAAATGCGAGACTCGTGTAATCTCGAGCTTAAGTGGACACCCTCTTAAAAAATATTTTCTAACTCGGTCTAATTTTGGTAATACTCGATCTAATTTGGGTAATACTTTATAATTTAATCCTTTTGAGGAAATCATTCACTAGACAAGAGTACAGAGTAGCAACTCCATTTCTCTCGCGTATTTATTCACCAACACAGGCTACACAGCGCTCCCCTCATAATTCATCACAATCTCTCTCTCTCTCTCTCTCTCAAGGTCAAGGAAATTCCCATTGCGAGGTCAGTCTCTCTCTCTATAATAAACCTAACCCTCATTGTAGTCTCTTTGTTTTGTTGCTGAAAACGTCGCTTCATTTGTTTATCATTGATGTGTTTTTGCTCTTGTTGTTGTGAGATATTGTTATGATTACCGTTTTTGTTTTCCTACGATTTGCTACTGTTTTGTTTAATTCTAGGTTTCTGGTTGCTTTATATTGCTAATTACAGTATTTGCGTAGATTATATGTAACTCTAAACCAAGAGGTGGTTGTTGTTTAGAAAATTAGAGTTTTTTCATGACGATTTTTGTGGGTTTTAATTAGCATGTCCATTTTTTTTACATACTAGGTTACATTACAACATAAACTTAGTTTTGGCAGATTAAAGATTTCCAAAAGCGGCAGTATTTAAGAACTACATTTGGGTTTGGTCTGAAACTCAAGAATTTAATTGTTAGAAGTCATTCTTATTTCCTAATGGATACAATTGTATTGATCATAGCTCAAGCTAGTATGTTTGGTTGTCCACCTAATAAGTAGCGTTACCTGTTCGATTCATTGAACCGAAAGTTCTTCAGCCCGTTTAAGAAATTGATCAATTGATATAATAAGCCTTAATGCTTTGATTACATTGTGTTCATGGGTATCTCTATGCCTCAGATAGATGGTGTTTATGCTTCACAAATCACATCACATGTGGGTTAGTACAACCAAGGCCATTAGACATTGTTATGCAAATTATTAGTTCTGTTGGAGCAGCTTTCAGAATTTATTTATTTATTGTATGTTGTCTTAAAAGAAAAGAAATGTTAACTTTATTATACATTAGTTCTGGATTCTATTAAAGATTAATGTCTCTTGACTTTGAATGATGTAAAACGCCAATTGACTTGATGGTCTTGCACTTTCTAAAACATAGGAGTTCAGAAACATCTGTTGTTGCTGACATAATGCTGACATAATTAAGGGAAACTCCAAGAACTGCTGAAAAAGAAACAAAATTGAAGTCTCAAAGATAATCGAAAGGAGATAATGTTCTCTATAAGTAGTAATATCATATCAGGTCTAAGCTGTCAATATTCACTCCCTTAGCATCTACTTGTTTAACTTCATGTAGTTCCACCTACGTTTGATGAATATCTTTTGTTACTGTATCCTCAAAGAGATCGGATATTAGGCTTCAGGGATGGGAAGTTTATATTTGTAGGTGCTGTATGATATAAGGTGTACTTTCTTCTTAGAGAAGTTTAAATAAGGTAAGAGTTCAAGCTAGCTTTGGCATGTTTCCGCCACCTCCATACATGTCTTGGAGATTGCTTTGATGTTTACAAAAACATAGGTATCACCAAGCTATTCCCATGGTCATGAGATTTTCTCGGGGGCTGTGGTGGCGTGGTAGGAAGGAAAGGCCTTGAAAAGAGACCCAATCTAATGTATGGAAGTGCCTCCTACAGCAGCCAATTCACCTAAGTTCTTAGATTGGTGCTTATCAGTGAAGATTATGTAGTGTTTGTCTACGTTGGCAACCTTTATGTTCTAAATATATTAATTGCATCAAGATTCAATTTCTCATATAATAGCACGGTGCAACCATTAAATGCTTTCAGAAATAAACATCGCAAGCTTGAGGTTGCCCGCCTATTTTTATCCTCCTTGGCCAGAGGCATATGCAAATGCAATAGATGTGACTTCCAAGCTAATAGTTTATGTTGAGTTATATTCGTTGTCTCAGATGACCGATTTAACTCTATTGCAGCTGATATAAGGGCTTGTTTACTTGGGTCAACAATGTAATGCACTGGGGTGAAAAGGGAAAGAGAGAGATGGAAGAGGGGGATTGATTACACATTTACACCATCCAAAGTAATCACCTTTACATAGGCTAAACTTGAGCAATTGTTATTACATTGGATGGTGCAATCAATCTCACTTCCCCAATCTCTCTCCTCCCGCTCGTTCCTTTTCCATCCTACATTTACTCTATAAAATTATGCATTACGATGTAATCACGATTGCTACCAAGTATATGCCACCTAAGTGCTTCTTCCATGCACATCAAATGCAATGAGAAC
The DNA here is from genome assembly GCA_038025085.1 of Tetragonia tetragonoides. Taxonomy (NCBI): domain Eukaryota; kingdom Viridiplantae; phylum Streptophyta; class Magnoliopsida; order Caryophyllales; family Aizoaceae; genus Tetragonia; species Tetragonia tetragonoides. The sequence goes on from CM076150.1 coordinate 20,797,181, forward strand.
TTGCATTGAATCAATTATTGAAAAAAAAAACTTGTGTTGGAACTCATGGCTGGAGCTTTTCTTATAGTTGCTAACAAGAGGTATTGTGTTTATGTTGTTCCCTGTAATTGTATGTCTAGGAGGATGGTTTATAATGGTGATGTGAATAGAATGGCTTGCTGCTGATTTGAAAATAAAGTTGTGGTAGGTGGGAGTCATGCAGTGGTGAGGGTGGTTGTGGAATGTTAGCTAGCTGACTGAAGTGATGGTTGGATTGGATGACAAAGTGGGGTTGTTCTACTAGCTCACCAATTCTTTTTTATCTTGTTTGTTTTAGTTTATTATCGGCTTATACTTGTTTTGCTTTGCAGCAATAGAAAATCGTTAGTAGGGCCTAAGACATAATAGTATCTGCTGTGTTGAACTGCCAACTTGAGCAACAATTAGTAAACAAAGAACAAAAGTTCAACCACCAAATGTAAAATAGATGGTTTGATCTGGATCAATCTAACTCCAAATTAGCACTGTCAATATATGGAGTTTCTCTACCCCCAGTGATCTGCACTAAACTCATAAGGAGTGGGCAATTATGTGCTATTCTAGGTTTTTTAGGTGGCATCCCGCTTTTTGTGGTGAACTTAACTTCCCTATTTCTGAGGCAAAGCTACTAGTAGTCACTGTAGAAATGTCTCTTACTAATAAAATGAAGCTGGCTTCGCTTTTGGTGTAAGTGGAAACTGTTTCCCAGTTGTAATTTGAAGTTGGATTTGATTTTCGGTCTCTTGAGCTAATGTGAATGTTCTTGGGGTTCAACAACTGAGCATATTTATATGCAAGTTGAACAAAGAAAGCATTGTTGGGAAGAAGATGAAGAGAAGTCAGCAAGCAGTTGGTTGGTACTGTGAAAATGCCTATTTTTTTCATATATGAATTGATCCAATTTGTGTTCTTGATACAAAGATGTAAGTGTGCTTTATTGAAGTTGCCCTGCTTTTAGACGAAACAGATGAAAGCACGCATTTCTCTTCCTTCCTCCCCACCTTCCTCTCTTTTTTTCCTTCTTCCTTTTCGATAAATTATGGGGAAGATATGGTTGCCTCAGGCGAAATTAATTTTAATTTTTTGTTCTCTAGAATTTCAAGGATGATATTGAGTCATAGGTCAGGATAATGATGAGAAAAGATATTTGCTGTCTTCCTGCCGTACCCCACCTTGAATGTAGGTTGAAATAAAAGTCAAAATCATCTAAATCAAAGTATTGGGTGCATCTTTGGGATAATTGTATCTTTGGTTCACTGGCTGTGAGTATATTCATTTTAAACCCAATGCCTGTGAAGTGAATGAGTCCTTGATAATTTATCAAATGACAATGAGCTGAATGCTTGATAATTGTATCTTTGGTTCAATGGCTGTGAATATATTCATTTTAAACCCAATACCTGTGAAGTAAATGAGTCGTTGATAATTTATCAAATGACAATGAGGTGGATGCTTATCATAGCATTGACTTGCCGATTGCGTTGCTTGCCAATTATATAGGTAAAGAACGCATTTCTAGAGTGACAATAATTTTGTGTCTGTTGTGGTTGAAATTTTGTGCACTAACTTTCAGAGCGGGAAAAGTTAGAAAATAACAAAGTTAATTTACTTCATCAACCTGACACATGGATCCGTATGAACTTAAAGGCACTCAGAATTCAAAGGTAAATACTTACCTTAGTTATTCGTCCACTTCCAGCTATTCTTGGAGGTTCAAATATTGGGGTTGGTGTGGGAGATAAGAAATCCTTGTGCATCTCATCTTGCTACTTCTGCAATTGACCGGCAGATTAAAATTTTCATTCCTGATGCCAACTTATTCCTAACTCTGCTCTTCTTACATGGGTCCTGTGTTGTACTTGTAGAATAGTTTTGAGCTCCAGTGAACGATATATGCATCATACATATATCAGTTGTGATACTAAAGATTGATATTATAGAAATGTTGGCAGATGGATGGAAATTTGGTGATTCATCTTCGTGGAAGTTTTAACCAATATGGACTATGCTTATATGTTAACGGGATTGGTGGAATATATTTGTCTCTCTGAAGCAATTAAGTGCTTGTCATCCTGATTGTGTATTTGATCATTATTGCATCACACGCTCGTGGAGCTGAAATTCTATGAGCAGATTGAAACTTGCAGACAAATGAGTGAGGTCTCTTTACTAATGTGATATGTGACTTAGGAAGTTCATGTTTCAATAGGTGAAGTGAGAGCCAAAAAAGCGGAATGCCTATATTGTTGCATCTGGGGCAACTTGAGTTTTCTCTTATATCATTTTTGAATGGTACCTAAATTTACTGTAGCGTGGAAGTTTTGTTTGATAAATTGGTTCAATATTTGATATTGGTTTATCCTGTAAACCTCAGTTTAACTCATTTTACGTTGAATACTTGGTAATTTACTATTTTTAGTAACAGAAACCTTGTACTATTAACTAGGCAGATTCGAGTATAGTTTATGCCATGGAGTCTGAAGCCGAGAAGGAATATGCCGAGTTTGAAGAAAAGGTGAAGCGGACTGTATACTTTGATAGCCTCTCGCCCCAAGTTACTGAATCAGTTGTAAAGACTGCATTAGAACAATATGGACGTGTGACCAATGTTCAATTCATCCCCAACTACACAGAGCCCAACTACACAGAGCCCAACTACATAGCTAAATGCGCTCTTGTGGAGGTGGAGAATAGTAACCAAGCTTCAGCAATTGTGGAGATGGTATCTACATATCCATTCATGATGTGTGGGATGCCACGACCTGTGAGAGCCCGTCCTGCAGAGCCTGGGATGTTTAATGACCCGCCCTGCAAGGCCTGGAGCAACAAGACAGTGGTATTGGTTGGACCCCAAAGATCCTGATTTTGAGGTTACCCAGAAACTCAAGTATCTGAGAAGAAAGCATTTAGAGAAAAACTCATTCTTGCTCAAGGTTGGCTTAGATGTTCTTGTTATCATTGAAACCATTATTTTGCTTACATTTCGCATTAATACCACAGCCCAATTTAAACAATACCACACCCCTAATAAAATAATACCAAAATTACCCTTGTTATAATTTTAGATCAAATTCCCTCCTCCTATCCCAACTTATAATAGATATCCAATAATTGGGGTGTCGTACTAATTTCTTGCGAACGGCTTAACAATTATTTTGAGATCCATTCCTATATGAACTCGTGTTTAACTAGTTACTGAATATCCATAATTTTTATTTTATTTTAAAGAAACCGTAAATCATTCACCGAACATGCGCCCAAACTAGACGTAGTTATGGAAGACCTCCGCTTAAAAGAGGCGGAGGATTATAACACCTGCGCTCAAAAGAGACGCAGCATTATAACACCTGTGCCCAATTTGAGTGCAGCATTATAACACCTGCGCCCAAACTAGGCGCAGGTAATACAGCTAGTGATTCTTTCATTCAAGGTTGTCAATCCATGTGTCATGTCATGGTGTTTTCGGCAATGTGTCTCCAAGCTAAGCATCCCATTTTTTTCATTTAATGATTCCATAATTTGTTTTGGTTAGTTAGGTGGTGGAAGGATTGGTGGGAGGGGGACGAGTGGGTCTGTGTGGTTGGGTTGTGTGATTTGTGTCAGGTGAGACTTGAGAGGGAGGAGGGGGTGTGAAGTGCTGTTTTATTTTTTAATTATGAGTGTGTGTTGTGTCTGTGTGAGTGAGTGTGTGTCTTGTGTCTGTGTGAGTGTGACTGTAAGTGTGAGTGTGACTGTAAGTGTAAGTGTGTGTTGTGTGTGTTTGTGTTTCAAAATTTTCTTATATTAAGTTTAAGGGTATTTTAGTATGTTTATATTTAGGGGTGTGGTATTGTTTAAAAAGGGGTGCGGTATTTAGCACCATTCTTTTGCTTATTGTCTAGTACTCTAGTTATACATGTTCTAGACCTCTAGGTGCCATTAGTTCTTGGGTGAAGACTGAAGTGTAATTGTTCTTTTCATCATTTGTATGACAGAAACAGTTGGAGGAGGAGCAGAAACTCTCAAAGCAGCAAGCTGAAACCTTGAGAGCCCATTATCATAAGTGTGCGATGGTGGATTCTGTATTCTCTGATGGCACGGCAAAGCCTCTTGCAAGTAGCTGTGGAATGAACCTTGGAAATGACGACAGACTGTAATTGACTGAGGTATAAGTAGATTCTGGCTATCTGCTATCCAGCAGAATATTTTGTGTATTCCATTCATCCCGGACCAAAGACAAATCTAGGCTCTTGTATAAAGTTAATATAGTAGTCGTGTATGATTGTGGATTATCTGGTTATCCAAGTGGCAGTTGATCCTGCTTCTCTACGTTGAGCTGCAATTTTATTGATTCTGCATGTAGCTCACTATTTGTTATCTGTGGGATAGCTACATTCCCAGATTTGATTGAGGCTTTGTCACTTGAAGGGGTTCAGTCAAAGCCATTAGCACGCTAATTATTGTACCCTAGTGTTAAATTTCTCCAGACCCCTTTTGCTTACACTTGGTCATTGCCTGGGTGGAAGACGCCAACGCTTTTAAGTAGCTCAGCAACAAGGCGTATCTTGTTAAACATGTTATGGAAGCCGTGGTTGCTGATGTTTATGAATCGCATCTTTGAATTGAGCTTATGAGATTTGTGCCAAACCAGGATAGCGTGTGGATTTGCCAAGGTTGTAGTCCGATCCCCTGGGCTCCATGCAATATCCCTTATCTAGCTATCTTGTACAGTGTAGTAGTTTGGTGTGAACATTAGCTTATGAAAACTGAAAAGGATTGCATGTCGTAGAATGTTAGTCATTTAGCTTGATTTTTGCTTTTCAACTTAAGCAGTGTCACTGTTTTCACATGATCCTTCTGCGGTTTACTTCACTGTCATCAGTCTCGACTCTCAGCATCCCAATACCTTTGGTTGTGTGGTTCGGTCAAATGAAGTCTGCCCGTTTGGCTTGAGGTTACAACTTAGGAGTACAAGGTAACGAGAATGGTAATAAATCATGGTGTTTCGTAAAGTGCATTTTTTTCTTGTGTTTGGATGACTCGATATAAAAGACTCAATTCGAAGATGAGACACAATGTGGCATAGAAGATCTTCACTGCTAGTACACTTTGTAATAAAGTGTTAGTTGGTGTTGTTTTCTTTGCGAAATGCTAAATAGTAGTAGTACTTGATTTTGATCAAATAGGGAAGATAATATGGAAGAGCAAAAAAAAAAAAAAAAAAAAAAAAAGAGGGAAGATAATATGTATATTTGATAAAAGTACTTTTCAAATTCTCAATGTCGATCTTCGAAAACTCAATGTCAGATGTGCAATATTATAACTCTAAACTCTGTTTGTGGGAGTCTGTTAGTTCTGTTATGATTTTTATTTACTGGTCTATTATGCGAGTTCTATCCTTTTTAGTTTGAAGATTATGAGTATGTGTAATTATTCTAGCGGTCTATTATGGGTCGGGTGGGGCCTAGGACAAATCAAATATTTATAAGCCAATATTGGGTTCTTTTAAGACACCACAACATTGTTGATGTTGAATAGCAGTTATATTGATTAAGAACAAGAAAGAAGTCCAACTATATGAGTTGGGATGCTCTTTATTTTATTTGCTTTTATTTTCTCAATGGAAGGTCAGATTTTTTTCAGCAAAATAGAAGAAAGAGATTTGACTTGCCATTTGAAATGAAAGCCTCCATTTCTTTTAGAAATTGAGAGTAAAGCTAGCTCTGTGTCGTGCTCGTGTCGTGTCTTCATGCTTTGTAACAATGTCGTGTCGTGTCGTGTTGTACTTTTAGTTGTTATGGTTAGTGCTAGAGGTGGCCAGTGGGCCGGGTTAGGCCCAAGCCCGCCCTAACTGGACCGCCGAGGGCCCTAGCTGTGCCGGCGAGAGGAGAGCCCGGAGCCCAGGCCCGACACGTCACGGTGGTTGGCCGTGCCAATCCGTGCATGCCTAAATCGAAGCCCGGCCCGGCTAAAGCCCGTGAAGGCTATGGTAATGATTGATGCCCAGTGGTTGATGGTGGCGGTGTCGTGAAGGATCTGCTGATGGTGGCTTCAATGGTGCCGTGAAGGATCTGGTGATGGGGAGCTTCAATGGTGAAGGCTTCGTGCCTTCGTCAATCTGGTTGTCTCATTCTCACTCACTCTCTCTCGCGCGGTCCAACCGAGTGCGTCTCCTAGCGAAGCCCGGGGCCCAAGCCCGGCATGGCACATTGCTTGGCGTGAAAATCAGTGCTACCCTCTGTCGATGCCCGGCCCAGGCACGGCACGGCCCGCATACTGGCCACCTCTAGTTAGTGCCGTGTCGGCTCATCTAAAAGGTAGGCCTAGGTCGTGCTCATGCCCGTGTTGTGTAGTGCCTAAGTTCTTTTACAGTGTCATACCTGACCGTGCACAGATGTGCTTTGTCTTCAAAATCCAGGCTTGGGCCCGGGCTAACTTATTCGTGCTCGTGCCCATGCCGTGCCGTATAATAAGTGTGCTGGGTCATGTCGTGCCTTGTGCTAACCATGCCATTTCTAGTGGAGAGGGTCCTACGCCAAATTATATACACTTCTAAAACACTGCTTTAAGTTTTGGAAAATTGGCTGCCAATATTCTGAAGTTTGGGCCGTCCGCCGTGAATAATCCCAAGTTTGCTTTCAGCCCCAAATAATCCGAAGTTCAAACCCATCCGCCCAATACGCTTTAGATGAAGACGGTGTTAGACTTCCGTTAATCATAGTTACTAATTGCACCCTAAACCCATTTTTTCATCCTTTCTCTCTCCCTTCATCTTCAACCTCCTACTTCTTCAATCTCCTTTCTTCCTCACACACACACACTTAAACCTCCAACCACCATTGCCACAGTGTCACCCCCAATTTCATGTCAAATTGACCAAATTAAAAATAGCATCCCATCCAAACTCAAATGCTCTCTTTTCCCCAAACCCCAAATCTCACCAAAGTCCCCAATTCAATTTCACACACTTCCTCTTCAACAATTACAATTTTCACCGTATTCTCGGACCAATCTATTTAGCCAAATGTAGTCCTTCACTTACAGTAATTTGTATCACTATGCAATTTACTAAAAGTGTAAAATATACTAGAGTCATTTATGCTATGCGTTAAGGGAAAAAAAATGTAAAATAAGTATATGAAATAATCCTCGGAGAACTAGTGCCATGAATGTATATCCTTTACTAACTAGAGAAATAAAAGGTGTTCTTCGATGAATAGTTGAATACTAATCATATGCGTGTCTCACAACCTCCGGCCCCAATTCAATTTCAACCATTTTTTTTTAAGGTAATTCAATTTCAACCTTTCATCATCCTTTGCTTCTTATTTTTGTTATTCTGTTGTTGCTCACACATTGCGAGTTACAAGTATATTATGATTGTTGAAAAATAATGATTCTGATCTGAATTCTTCATTTAGCTACTTAATTATTTTTATTATTTGTTTGTGATTGTTGAACTGGAAGGATGTGAAATTGATTGGGGACTTTGGTGAGATTTGGGGTTTGGGAAAGGGAGAGAATTTGAGTCTGGGTGGGATGATGTTTTTAATTTGGCCAATTTGACATGAAATTGGAGGGTGACAATGGTGGTTGGAGGTTTAAGTGTGTGTGTGAGGGAGAAAGAAGGTTGAAGATGAGGGGAGAGAGAAAGGATGAAAAAATGGGTTTAGGGTGCAATTAGTAACGGCGGTTAACAGAAGTCTAACACCGTATTCATTTAAAGCGTTTTGGGCAAATGAATCTGAACTTCGAATTATTTGGAGCTGAAAGCAAATTTAAAATTATTCGGAGCGAACGGCTTAAACTTCAGATTTATGGCAACCAATTTTCCTTAAATTTTTGGTGTCCCAGCAATATTTTGCTACTCAGGACAGGATATTTCATATTTCCAGGTTAAGTTGAAGAGTTCTTTTACACACACTCACACAAGGGGAGACAAGGAAGATAGAAGGGAGGGTGAGGGACTGAGGGGTCAAGGCAACACCCCACTTCTTCTTCTTTTTGCTTTTTCTCTTCTTTTGATAGCCATGCCAATTGCCAACTCACTGCAAAAGCTAAACCAACCACATTTGAAATTGCTCTCACAATAGACAGTTGGTCCAGACACCCTCTTTTATTTTCTGGGTTAGCAGAGAGAAAGATCTCTCCAAAATTTTCTATTACCACTCAATAAAATAAAATAAAACAAAATAAATATATATATAAAAAAAAAAAAAAGAGAATCATTCAACTATGTAACTCTTCCCCTTCCTTTAACTGTACAATTATTTAAGTATTTTTCTTTTTCTTTTTTCCTATTCTCAACTCCTTACTTGCAGGAAATAATTCTATATTCCTGTGCTCGATTCTCAAGAAAATTGAGATCCTGGTAAACAGATCCAGGTAAGGGAAAACAAAACGAGGAAAACCCAAAAATGATAGAAAATGAAATCAAACTAAGTAAAGAAAAAGAAAAAAAAAAAACTGCCATGAAAACACAATAAATACAAAAATTATGCTCCCCCAATGCATGCTGTGTTCCCTACAATGTACAATGGTGTGTTGAACACCCCCAGCTCTTCTGTGTTTGGGCTGATCACAAAAAATTCAGCCTACAGGAACGTACCATGTTTCCGCCACGAGCCGCCATTGATCCGAAGATCATGTGATAATAGTGATCTCAATGTTACCCAGAGAAATAAAACCTTAAATCTCCAAGTCCTGCTGTATTGTGTGCCTGCAAATGGCAATGAACAATGTTGTGATGATCTAATGATTTGTGTGTCACTTTCTCTCTCTTAATCATCTTCCACAAAGACTCGGTGCATGAAATCCCGGAACCTTTTGGAGTAGAGCTTTGGATCCACAGCCGAGATGGATGTGGGATCCACTTGCAAAGACTTGTAGGCATGTTCAAGTTTTTTGCTAATATCATAATCTTGGAGGATGTCAATGATACCGAAATAAAGAATGATGTCAAAGACCTCTCTTTCGCCACCAATATTACCACTACCAAAACCACCACCACTGCTACCATTTCCACTTCGTGGAGTTCCATTTCCGGCTTGCGAATCGCATTCAATCCTTGATACCCGCTCTGCTCGTGCAGGCATGTTTGCACCAAGCCGGATGAAAGGTCTCCTATGATTAGATAATCAAATCATTATTATGCTATTATGGATATAATAGTAATGTGACTTGGCGGCGATAATAACAAGAACAAGAACAATAACAATATTACTACTACTAAAGATTGTACGTTCTTGCATTAAAAATTGAGACAAGCGTGAAAGACCTTCGTGTTCTTAACTACTCCATCAAGCATATGCATACATAAGGCTTCACTAGTGCGTGGTGACGATCATGCATGTAACTAACATCATGTGACTACTTCAAGTATCCAAGTCTCTCCACGTATTAGCATTTTTTATTTTGTTCCATGTCAACATGTACGCTATCACTGCGTATTCTGATCCTAGAAATAAGTATCATTATCAGGAGAGTAGACAAACACACGTCTCAAGTAACTACATAGATTTAAAAAGACACACCCAGTTTAATATTGTTTTTATAATTATTTAAAGAATATTTGGTAAGATTCATATTTTAAGGCCAGACAAGATTATGATCCCTAACTCCTACGTGCAAGAGAAGAAAACATCTGTTACTCCTATGCCGAAAGCACAAAAGAGGGCAGATACTAATCGGTTGAGAAGTTGACCCTTTCTTTGTGTCTTGAAGGAGTTGTGAACAGACAAGGACGTGGAGAAAGGTCAAGCTACTACTCTCAACATGAATTTGAAGGTAAGGGTTACTGGCAGAGCACTAACTAGGCACCAACTAAAAATCTTAATTAGAGCAATTAAAATGATAAAATAGTACTCCAGCTTGTCAGCTAAGATATTATGAAACACACTTATTTCTTTGACAGTTCAATGACAATAGGACCAAACAGAGAAAAACATGGCTTGGATGAAATCATGGAAAAAGCACTTACACATTGTAGCCCTAGATGTCATACAATACTTAGTGATGTCAATCACATCTAAGTTGAGAATGGGAATAATAGACCAGCACCTACACATTGTAGGCCTACATGTCATAGAAAGGGTGGAAATATTAGACCAACACACTGATCAAGCAACTGCATTTTTAATAAGCTATGCAAGTGTGGTTTGTGTGTCTCTAGCATCCTACAGGGAAATCAAATTGCTCCATATCAACGAAAAGAATCACCGCTAAGTTACTCGCCTGAAATATGTGAAATCATCCTCCTCACAAATCACAATCACAGGACATGTAGGAATCAGAACATGGAAGACTGGTCTAGCATATGATGTGCAAAGAGCAAGAAAAACAGTACAATTGTATTCAGAAGGTTCTGTATGCTTGATTTCCACACAATCCTTAAGAGCGGGTATAAAGAGCTTTTATGTATATTTTTTGGTTCAGAGAAATGGGATTAGGGGGAGAGGGAGGAGAGAACACTTACTTTCCTTCCATTATCCAGTCTGTGTCCTGCATTTCTGATTTAAATATCTCATATCCTTGAGAATTTGTATCTTGATATGTGCCTGTTCTGCCTGGAAAAACTGAAGCATATTAGTACCTATCTTTTGCTCGGAAATGTTATCAGAACTTTATCACTGGAACCAAATAAAAACAAAAGCAACATGAACATTTGAGAGTGGAAGTAATCATACCAGTAGGAGACATTGCTTTCTCGTTACTTGGACAGTCGTCGCGGAAATGGAGTCCAATCAACAGACTGTAATCCATGATTTTTTCTGCTTCTAAGAATTCACAGTCTTTATCAACTTGCCTGGGTGTATTTTGCAAATGTAAGCCACACATTTACTGCACAAACCAGTGCCCACTGCCCAGTGGAGAACAGCTGAAATATAATTTAGCACAAACCTAACCTGATGAGCTCTTGGAACCAGGATTGTTGTAGGCGAAACACAAAGTTCAGATCAAGGTCTTTTAGTGTGGTAGTCTCATCAATTTCCCCTTCAGGTTTATCGATTGAGCGACCATGGGAAGAACCTTTTAGATCAAATCTTTTATGAATGCGGTACTCGGAGTGAAACAAATTGCCCATGACAATGAAGCGCGTCTAATATGGCACCGAATAAGAGCAGGAATTAGTTTTTAAGCACAACTTAAATGAGGATAAAAATAAAAGACTCGAGTATCAGAATCAAAGATGTTACCTTCTGACCACCCACTGGTTTAACACAGTGCACGCCAAAGAATTTTGTCACCAAGGTATTCTTGTACTTGGAGACATGCTCATAGTACTTTGGAAGCATTTTGATGAGTACCTGGCATGAACAAGAATGCAACAGATGATTACAATCCATAAATAATTTGCTTGAAGAATCAAGTCCCTGAAGTGAAAAGCAAGACACAACAAATTCTATATATCCCCAATGTAGCAATGCACAGTGGCTAGCGCATTAGGTTTTCCTCTCTGTTCTAAGATGTGGAAAGTGCATTGGGTTTTCCTCTCAGTTTCAGTATTAATACATGTCTGTTTAAGTTCAATGCAAAGGTTAATAGAACTGATAAGGGGCTACTGACCTTAACTTCAGCCTTTCTGACAGTTTTGATCATATACCGATCATCTTGAGTTAAGTAGAAGCAGCTTCCACTTTTCCCAGGGGAAGAGAACTCTCTCAAAGCATCACTTCCACAAATAGCTAACATGTACTCAGCCGGATCAATTCCAAACAGTTCCCTCAAATGTCTACACATCCACACAAGGCACAATAACAAATAAGGTCAGCAATAAACCAACAGCACATCAAGAGAGTTCAACAACTACTCGTACAATCGCTGGTGAAGCAGAATTCAGTTTTCAAGACAATTAAGCCATAACATACTACCTGAACACCATGGGGCAATAATCTTTCCATCTGAAATCAATTGACTGATGAGGGGGGGTGTGCTTGGACCCTTCTGGAGGAAACCTAGTCCAGTACTTCTCCCTGGGCTCAAAATCCGACGTCTTCAATCCTCGAGACTTCGAGGCATGCTTCCCAACAGAATGCCTATCATTTTAAACAATCCAGCCCCACATTCAAAACCAACAAAAGAAGCTAAACTAAACCCATTCATGATTATTAACCTATCTATCACATATCAAACTCAAAAGGCAATAACAATCCCAAGAAATGAACTACCAACTCATCACATCATAAACCAAAACAAAGCTACTAAATTTTACCTGATACCCAATTGCAAATTAAGCATCAGTTCATAGTTCCTATGCCCTTTCGATATAGTCCGTCCAGGCTTCTTAATCTCAACACCACCCCCACCACTACACCAATAAGGTCTAGGACTCAACATATTATGAATCTGACCCTGACCACCCTGACCCTGTCTAGGACTGTGATTCCTACTAAGCGAACCACTCGAACTCTTCTTTAACCCCAAACCAAATTCATTCACCATCATCGAATTTCGACTACAACTACCATCCCTATACAACTTCCCCACCTCCACATTATCAATTATATCACAAGTAATATCCCCAGCCTCTTCATCAGCTTCCCATATACATATCCTTGGAAAATTCACCCCTCTCTCAGACACACTCATCCTCCCATTCCCATTCCCCGATTTCGACTCCGGAAACTCACCCCCATTATTCCCCCAATTCCCAGCATAAGTACTCCCATCAGGTCTAGTAAAAACCCCAGAACCTTTAGGCACCCCATTTTCCCAATACCCATCATATCTATTCCCATTTACAGCCCAAATCAAAACCCCTTTGCCTGAAATAACCCCATTTTTCCATTCCCCAATATAAACATTCCCATTTCTCCAAACATATTTCCCTTCACAACCATCTTGTAAATTATTTCTCCATTCTCCCTCATAAACATCCCCATTTGCATATAATTTCTCACCTCTCCCATGTTTTTTATCACCCACCCACATTCCTCTATATGTATCTCCATCTGTCCCTGTAAATGTCCCAAACCCTTCCATTCTCCCACCCTTAAATTCCCCTTCATACGTCGCACCAGACGGCCATGAAAACCTCCCTTTACCGGACGCTTTCCCTTTTTTCCAATCACCTTCATACATGCAACCATCGCACCAAAGATACTTTCCCGTCCCATGAGGTACATTCCCTTGAAATGTCCCCGTATAAAGATCGCCATTTGGTAAAGCTCTTTCGACCGATTTTAGGGTTTTCGAAAACCCACTACCGCCATTAAAAGAGCTTGAAGATGTTGACACATTTGAAGTTGAAGGTGAAATTGTTGCTGGTGAAACTCGCCGTAGACTTGGTTGTGAACGAGAAACCGAAATTGCGAGATTAGGTTTTGAAATTACATTTAAATTTTTCTCTTCGTCTTCTGATTCTGATTCTTCTGATTGTGAGCAATCTTCAATTTCTAGCTCAAGCTCATAATTTTCATCACCATCTGAAATTATCCCACTTGGTTTGAGATTTTTGGGAGGTTTGATTTTGGTAATAATGGTCCGTGATGAAAATGTATGGCTTCTACGAAGAGTTTTGAGCTTCAATGGCGAAATTTCTTGCATTTTGTAAGTAGTGGTCATCTATGTTGATGGTGGTGGTTGAGCATATTTTAGCTTCTCTCTCTAGTTTCTCTCTCCAAAAAAATAGCGTTATACTGTATAATCTATAGTTTGAAATTCTGGGTTTTTGAAATTGGAAATGGGAAATTTTTTTGGGGATTGTTTGAGTTTTGTTTTATGGGATTATGCGCACACACAAACAAGTGTGTCAATGGTGGTGTTTTTGTATTTTTTCTGGGTTTTGAACTTGTTCTTTTTTTTTTTCTCTCTCTGTGTCTTATTTTGTTTTTTTTTTTGCTTTTTCAGAGTGTTGTTTGAGGAGAGAGAAAGAGAGAGGAAATGGGAAAGTGTAGGAGAGAGAGAGGAGAGGAGGTAATGACTGAACATGAAGAGGGGGGCCAGCAAATGGCCAATGGGTAATAGTACTGAGACACCATAAGGAATTTGGGGAGGTGGGAGGAGACTATTTCTTTTAAAATGAGATTGAATAATTTTGTAGTATTTTTTTTGTGATGAAGAAATAATTTTGTATGTTTGTGTGATCTATGAGAGATTTTTTTTTAAGAAATTAATAATGGTACTCTCAATGAGTTAGATTTGTGTTCACCACATATTGGTGTAATGTAATGTGTTCGTCATGGGCAAAGAAGTAGTAGTACATACAATGAACACCCTCAACCAAAAAAGAGTAGTACAATGAACAACTCATACTCTCATAGATATGTGTGTTTAAGAAATTAATTAGGTGTGATTTCTTGTAATGATTTATTGAGAAAAAAAAAAGATGATTTTGGCTTTGGATACTTTTGGAAATATTTTTTTGATATTAATTAAAAATATATAAGTAGTATTTTTTATTTATTTATTTGGTATTCCTATAGGTTAAAAAACTTCATAGATCGCCTACAATCACCAAGGCACCAATAATCATTTTTATGTAAACAGTCACCCTTTTTCTTCTTTTTGATCACCAAGTCACCATTTTTCTAATGGGTAGCCTATAAAAGATTCTTGTATCATCTTAACAAAGTCAAAAAAATAGGCAAAAGTAATCACCTTCACCTTCCTATTTTAACTCTTTTTCAACTTTTATCCTTTTTCCTCATTTAAATCTTTCATTTTCTTTCGAATTCGCCACTTTTCATTATTCCACCATTTTTCTTTTTCCTTCTCTCCATCCTTCCACTGCATTTTTCATCGATTGTCATTAGGTTGTTTGACATTAGCGACCTCATCATAAATTCGTGATCCTACTCCACAATGGATGTGGCTTTCAGACGACTAAATGTCTTCTGTTTTACTTTCTACACCTTCATACCTCATCGATTGGAAGGATACCTATTCATATTTCATTGATTGTTTTCTGCAGATCTGTAAAGGTATTCTGAATTTTTTTTACTCTTATTTACTTGTACAACTTAGCACATTATAAAACAACTTTTAGGTCTTTTCCCTACAGGGTTCATCATTCCTCTTATAAGGTGTCTTTTGAATTTCGTGGAGGCAGTGAAGGTGGAAAACAGTAGTTGATAGTGGTGGGGTTGATGGAGTAGCTGTAGGAGCTTCGTGGTGGTTGATAGAAGAAGATTGTATGAAGTATTTGTATCGATTCCAAGTTGAAAAAACGAATCAAAGGCTACCTTCATAAGGAGTTTTATTGGAGAGAATTCAGGTCATTAACCTATGCCATATGGCATATGTAAAACGGACCCTTTGTTAATAATAGATTTAGAAATTTCAGAAGGGAAGGAAAAAAAAAAAGTGGCAAGGAAAAGGAAGGGAAGAGAAATAATTTCATGCATTTGGCAAATTTTTCTCCCACACATCTAGGAGGGGAGCAAAAATTGGATTAATGGATGAAAATTGTTTCCCTCTATGCTCAATTTACCTCCCTTCCCCTCTTTCAAAAAATATACAAACAATGAGAATACTCCCTCATTCCCTTCTCTTCTCTTCTCATTTATTCTCCAACTCCCTAACATGTTGCAAATGACCACATTTTCCACCTTAAAGACACGCAATTTATACAAATAGAGCCATATTGCAGAATGTTATTGTTCCCATAAGTAAATTCATCCTAGAGTGCGGTACCACATTTCTACCAAAAAGAAAACTAAATTGTGTGTTCTCTTTCAGTGAAGTGAATTGAACTGAACTTCACTGAATTGAATTGAACTGAACTAAACTCATTATTGTTGAGTAAGTGGAAAGAACACACTTGGAGATAGAGTTATTTTGCATAATACAATCATCCTAATGTGGGGAATTTTCTTTGTTTGTCACGGAGGTTATTTACCAAATTTTGTTTTATTTTTTCTAATTTAAGAGCGGCACAGAAGTCAAAATAAATTTATATACAATTGAAAAACGGAAAAATAAAACCTAAAATCTAATGTACCTAGAAGTCTAGGACATTGGTAAGCTAAGATCTTATTCGCACATGACACAAAAGTCTCAATACCTTGTCAAGTAAAACATGGACTTAGGTGTTGGTTTCCATAAATAAAAAGTTAAGTACGAAAAAGAAAAGTGAAATTGTACAAAGCTTATTGAATGCTCGTTTAGAGCCCTATGGTTGATGTACACAAAAGTCCCATATTTCTGAAACGAGTAATAGCCTGCGCATTAGCTTCACCATCAAATCCACATGGTGTAGGACAATCTATGGATTAACTAAAGCAACCATGAATGTAATTGCGTTTATATGAAGCCAAATTAAGCGACAATGCCCAAAGACAAGCGACAAAGTAGACTGATTAGTAGCTATTAAAACCCAAAGTTATCCTCATAGCATAATGAGTTACTCTCCTTTTCTGATTACAGAATTACTAGTATACTAATGCAATAAAACCCGTAGTTATTGTCATAGATTGTAGAGTAGCATCACTATATTTCTATTTTGCATCTTGTTGTGGTTGAGATTGATATCGAGGTAGTTGTTAACTTGGTTCTATGAGAAAGCGCGACTCCTAATTAACATGTCTATCTCGTTCGAGATGTGTTAGAAATTCCTTATTTAACGAGTTATGATATTCTCTATTTTCTTTTTCTCCATTTTCCAAATGGGGAGTTAGAACTATTTTTCCTTTTTTTGCCTCTTTGAATTTATTTAATTCAAAATTTGGTTAGAGGGAGATCTCACCCTTCATTTACTAAATGAAGGGTGAGATTTTTTTAAGCAAATGGAGAGGATCCTCATTAACCACAACTTGGATGTACGTATTGAGTATTGCTATTGAGAGGCAAATCAAGTTGCAGACTGGTCGGCTAACTTAGAAGTGCGATAAGACTCAAAGCTAGATATTTTCGACAAACAACCTATTTACTAGATCTTCGGGGCTGCGTCCCTTCTCTAGCACCAAAAAAAAAAAAAAAAAAAACTATTGAGACCAAGTTTCACATGATTCTGCTTAAGATTAGTGTATGACAAGAGTAAAAGTGGGGAGCTCATTTGGTTGAGCTCTCACACCTTCAACCTAGAAGTTGGGGGCTCAAGTCTTATTTTGAGTGGTATTTTGGGTATGGGTATTAGGTCATATTCCTTCCCAAATAATATAATGGGCTAAAGAGCCCGACTTTCTTACCTATTTAAAAATAAATAAATTATGACAATAATGACAAACAAGTTTTATTTCCACATGAAAACTTTGCACTAAGGTCTAAAGAGTAAAACCAGAAAAATAAAAAAAAAAAAAAAAAAAAAGGTCTAAAGAGTAAGGAATGGTACTAAAGCTCGCAAATCTGATTCCACCCGAATTCGATCTGCTTAAGACCCGACCGAAATCCGATCAGTAAAGGTTTGACTTTCTAATGATCTGACCTGCTAAGTGCTAACGACTTGACTCAAAACCGACCCGAGACCCAAGTTCGCGAGGCAAGAGTTGAAATGATCGACCTGATAATGACCAGACATGTGATGACCTAAACACGACTCGACCCGAATCCGTTTGCCAGGTATAGATGGTACTCACTTCCAAAATATACGTTTCCACGCTTTGTGGCTGTATCCAAATGGAGAGATTCAGATTCTTGCACGAGCTTGACCATCTTGTGAGTATCTGCAGACTGCAGTACGTACATCCAATCCTCATTTGAGTAAAGAGCACTCTATATCTTCTCTCTATTGTATGAAAACATGAATGCTTAGCCTTCCTCGTATCTCATTCATTTCCCACGTTATTCATCAAATTACAAACCTTAATAAGCCAAGTACATATTGACAAGAACCTGGGGTTTGAACTTTGAAGGATCACTTTTCTCGGCTTTCCCAAGCATCATCCTCAATTCCAACAGACCTACCATCAAATATTCTTCATGCATGCTAAACCCTTAGCTAGTGTTTCCTCACAAAACCTGATTGTGTTGACCAACTAATAAGAAACAGGCCATTCCTGAATAATGCTCCAAATGAGCTTACTAGGTACCCTGAACCCTCAGCATACTTGGCAATCTGTTCCTGAAGCGAGTACGTTTGAACTGAAAACGATGGACTTGTGAATACTGATCGATCATTTTCCTCGGACGTGCACAGCAGAAAGCATCAAACAGATGTTCGAGAATGGTGCATGATTCAGGATTGGTGCAGAAGAGTTTAAACCACTCCTGACTGGAATGGATGTCAAGTGGTTTACCATTCTGCCATAGGACAGTTTTGAGGAAAATACAAGAAGTGAAAGAGATTCAATGGGAACTGAACTATACAGCAAATATTAATGCCGATAAAGAAAAGGGCCAAATAATCCCACATCAGAAGTGGTATAAGATGATAAGGGCACTGGAAATTTCTAATATATACATTCATCACATAGATAATATTAAGGTCAGGGATGCATAATCTTTACCTAGGTGAGAGCATTTTGGATGACAAGCAAAAGCCAAAAGTCAAAGCTACATAAACTGTTGCATTACATATCAACACTTTCATCCAAATGCAGTTAGGCCTACCAATTCACATATGCTATATTACCAGGCAGGCATTTTAAGAGGCACCTTCTGAGGCCTGGATAATAGTACCTAGTCAAAAACCAGCTTCATATTTCATTCCTAAGTTAGCTTCATGCCAATGAAGAAATCACCGGGCTGAGAGAAACAGTCTCTGGGAGCACCCTGAATATGTCAACATCGAAGATAAGAGGTTGATCATCTTTCTCGCTCACGAGCTTAAAGAGGCACACATCAAATTCTTCCAAGAAATTGTCGAGAGCGAATTTCTTCCACCCAGCTGACGTACACCCTCCACCTTTTGTGCCGTTATAGTAAAACACGGTGAGCCATTTTTTATCCCCCACACGGAGGACCACATTCTGGTGTCTGTGAGGGAGATATTTGTTTATCCATTTCATAGGAATATTCTACACAGAGAAATGTAAGAAAGAATCATTATTATTAGCTATGAACTAGATTATGATGTGAATATGTGATGCATGCTAAATTGCTAAGTCAAGAGTGAGGAAGTTGAAGGGAGTGTGTATGCATACCAAGTAAAACCTCTTGTAAACAGTAGTAGGCCGCATCACTGCAATGAAGCTCTTTTCAGTCTGTTCTTTTTGTGCCAGTTGCAATGCATTCTCTTTTTCTACCTCAGTCACTTTCCTTCTGTTAGAGACGTATTCCTTGGCGTACCTCTCAGCTGAGTCCATGTTGTGGTAAGACAAGCAGGTTAAAGTTAAACGTAATGTCGTAATAGAACAACCAGCGTTATTATATCCATCAATAGGTTAACGCATGGCTTACCGAGTTTTATATGACAATTGACACTATGACAGTGATTCACTTTTCTCAAACAAAAAGAATTTTAGTATACATTAACAAAGGTTTAAGTCTTTGAGAAAAAGGGATTACCACTTCTGAACACTAGTTTTCTTGAAGATTTTGGGGCAACTCGTTCCTTTGGTCTAGCTCCGGTCTCACTAGACTCCTGAGATTGACCTATCTCCAAAGTGCTTCCCCCAACTTCGGGGCTGTTCTGTTCTTCAGCAGCTTCATTTCTTTTCAGCTCCTCTCCTGCCCCAAATAATGTATATAAGAGTACTTTACATCACAACAGAAATATTTACATAATGCAGATACTTGTTCTTAAGAATATATAACATGTTATGATGTTTACCAGATGGAGCCTTCAATTTGATAAGGGTTTTAAGTGGTACCACTTTTTTTCTCGGTTTGCCCCTAGGCCCCTTACGCTTGTAAACTTCAGTAACTGCATCAGACAAACCTTTTTGTGTAGCTTGAGGGTTGTTTTTTTGTCCACAAACCAGCTCTTCAACAACTTTCCTAGCCTTCTTCGAAGCCACAAACTCTGAACTACTATCATCGTCATCTTTGTCTTCAATAACTTCCGTGTTAAAAGGTTCAGTAATTGCATCAAATAAACCTTTTTGTGGAGCTTGAGGCTTGCTTTTTTGTCCAACACAAACCAGCTCTTCAACAACTTTCCTAGCCTTATTCGAAGCCTCAAACTCTAAACTATTATCATCTTCATCTTTGTCTTCAATAACTTCCGTGTTCAAAGCTTCACTCACATGCCTCCTCTTAGTAATTTCAAGGTCAGACTGAGATCGACCTGTCTCCAGAGTGCTTCCCCCAACATCGGGGCTGTTCTGTTCTTCAGCAGCATCATTTTCTTTCAGCTTCTCTCCTGCCCCAAACAATGTGTATAAGAGTACTTTACATCACAATCCCAATATCTACAAAAAGCAAATACTTGTTTCTAAAAATATATAGTATATATATAACACATGATGATGTTTACCAGATGGAGCCTTCAATTTGCTTGGGGTTTTATGTGGTAGCACTCTTTTTCTCGGTCTGCCCCTACCCTTGCTAACTTCAGTAACTGCATCAGTCAAACCTTTTTGTGGAGCTTGAGGATTGGTTTTTTGTCCAGCACAAACCAGCTCTTCAACAACTTTCCTAGCCTTCTCCGAAGCCACAAACTCTAAACTATTATCATCTTCATCTTCATCTTCGTCTTCAATAACTTCCGTGGTAAAAGCTTCAGTAACTGCATCAAACAAACCTTTTTGTGGAGCTTGAGGGTTGTTTTTATGTCCAACACAAACCAGCTCTTCAACAACTTTCCTAGCCTTCTTCGAAGCCACAAACTCTGAGCTATTATCATCTTCATCTTTGTCTTGAGTAACTTCCCTGTTAAAAGGTTCCCTCACATGCCTCCTTTTCTTAGTAATTTCAAGGTCAGACTTGGCGTGCCCACATTTCTTAACAAAGTAAGCAGCTTCTTTCTCACATAGACTATCTGGATTGAAAATTAAGACCTCAAAGCCACAGTTTCGCGTAAACTTGAACACCAACATGCACTTTTCCTGAAGATCACAAGCTTCGACGAATGCTTTCCATCCATCTCCAATGAAGGCGATGTTGGTAGTTTTCTTCAACTCTACGTCCCACACAGTGCCACTCGGGCCTATGAGAGACACCTTGTCAGGCAACTTGCAGATCATGTTTTCAGCAAATTTCACAGGAAGCACCTGATTGTTCATGGTTCAAACTCAGATTTGGTGTACAGGGAAAAAAAGGGTACAAGAGAAGGTATGTCCTAAATAAGTACTGTATAAATCATAATTGCTAAAATGGCCACCCATGAGTCAGGTAATGCTTGGATTGGGGAGGTACCTAAGAGTTAGGGTCTTAGGGACATGCAAATCCTAAGGACCAAACATGTAAAGATGTCAAAGGACTGTAAACTCTTCAATCTCCTTTTTCTTATTGGGTTTTGCAAATAAATCCTTCAATTTAGCACTAGAATTAAAGCAAATTTGACAGTGCAAAATCAGGAAGAACCAACAAGATAACCAGAACTTCTTTTTTTTTGTTTTGTTTTAAATCTTTTGTAAGGGTCATAACCACAAATCATTTGTTACCATAACCATGTCCATTATTATTCTACACCAGATTAAAAAAAAACCTCTTCATCAACCTTCTAGCTACTTTACTTTAATGATACATATATACCATAATCCCACATTACATCATTGATACATAAACCTCTTGACCAACTTCATACTTCAATTTTACAAACCCCACAAAGGCACAAAGTAGACAAACACAAACAACATTGTATGATTTCAGAATAAGGAACATCTCACAAGCATGTTTTTCCAACGACAGAAAAACAAATAATTTTCTTTTCTTTTTTTCTTACTCTTTTACCCTTTCTTTATGACATACAAAAGAGATAAACTACTACAAAAAAAAAATGTTACAAAAATAGAGAGAGGGAGAGAACTCACAAGCTGATCATGGAAATCTTTGGGTAGAATCTGACAAAAATGCATGGAACTGAAATGCTTCCAGTACATCTCCTCTTCCCATGTCCTGCATTGTCCACACTCTGAACCTTCCTCCATTTTTCCTCAAAAAGCAAACAACTTTCTAGGAGTTTTAACAAAATCAACCCAAAAATAATAATTAAAATACAGAATAAATAACAACACAATGCATTAAGCAAAAAGAGACATAGATATATACCAATTACCCACCAGAAAAAAACAATGAAATGGAAGAGAGAGAAAGAGAGATGAGAGGAGAGTTACCTGCTGGTTAATGCCCAGAAGCTTGCTTGAAGGAAAGAGTAAATGAGAGTAGATAGGCCTTGTTTGGCAACCAGCTGGTAGATGGTAGCGACCAGCTGGTAGATGGTAGCGGGTTCTATCAGCTGGTTGTTGTTAGATGGTTTGACTATCTGATTGTAGATAGATATTTGGTAAACTGATGAGCTGGTTATTGAAAGCTTATCAGAAATAAAATGACTAATAATCCAACAAGCTGACCTAAAAAGCTACCCCCTCTCAGCTTTTTGTAATTCAACTTGTTGGGTCCAAAAAGCTAATGAAAAAGCTGACATCCAAATAACAAATTTTGACTTATTAAATTGTCAATTTCTCCAACAATTCAGATTGTTCAAAAAACTGGCCAAAAAGCTACCCTCCAAACAAGGCCATAGAAATAGTGTAAATACTACTGAGTACTGGCTAGGAGTACTGTTTCGTGTATAGGTTGGGATACAAATTATGATTTATGACCCTTTGGCATTTTCCATCAATCTCTGAAAAGTTGATAAGTGTTGAGACCTCTCTTTTGGAATTCAGAAGTTTATTTTTAGTTCCTTACCGAGGTAACCAATCAGAAATCTTTTAGCATTTCCTCAAAGTAAAGATTCTTTAATTTTGTCAATGGATGAAATTTTGATTAGATCATCTTACCTTAATCCATAATGCCATATAATTACCGATTCAAATTAGAAGACCGTTTTTTAGGGCTAAATTAAATTAGACTGAACTGAACTGAACTGAATATTATTGAACTGAAATGAACACCACTAAACTGATTTAAACACCATTGAAGTGAATTGAACCTCACATTCTATGTAACACAAAAGACGTGTTTCTGAATTGAACAACTTAAATGAGCTGAATTGAACTGACTAGACCTGACCAGATAAGTCCTAAAGAACACAACCTAAAAAGAAAATACCCTCCAAATAGGGGTGCAAACGAGCCGATGTACTTGCGAGCAGCCCGTGAACATACTCGATCAAAGCTCGTTCAGTAATAAACGAGCCGAACACGAGCACCAATTCAAGGCTCGTTTATTAAACGAGCCGAGCATGAGCACCCCTCAACTTGGCTCGTTTAGTATTTTCATGGGTGATATTGCCTTTAAAATTAGTGTGCTCGTGAACGGCTCGGTCAAAACTCGCTCGATAAGAAACGAGCTGAACAAGAGCACTAATAAAATGCCTGTTTAATAAATGAGCCGAGCACGAACACAAAAATACTCGACTCGACTCGACTCGTTTGCACCCCTATCTCCAAAAAAGAAATCTTAATCGTTACCAAATAGTGGTGTATTTAGGAAGGTTAAAGAGGGTGTAGCCGTGGAGATAGAGTCGAGGGCATCTTTGAAGAAATTGAAAAATTAAAAAATTAAAAAATTTCCCATACTTGCACCAATGGTATATTCTTGGGGTGTATTATTTTCCACTAATTTTAATCAATCTTGTCTAATCGAATAAGTAACATCCACCGATTTATCGGGTTAAGTGATCTTCATTAGGGAAAACTGACACACGTTATACTCACGGGAAGCTAATTTTGCGAAGGCTAGAAAAATACTTTTTCAAGGCAAATATTTTTGTTTAACCAAATTACCCCTTATTTTCTAAAGTGCGTCAGCTTTGTAATTTATATTCCGTTAATTGCCGCACACCACCTACCTCAAATCTCAAAAATTTACAGTTGCACCTCACCAAGGAGCCTTAAACTTCATACTCCTACTTCTTTTAGCATCTGTTTCAATCACAATTATTTTTTTTTTTTTTTTTTTTGGCTTCAATTCCTTGCATTTCTAATAGTTTCGATCACTAATTTTGTCTTTTTTTTTGGCTTCTTTTGACCCAAAATCTTTTCCCACTAAGACTTTGTTTGATTCAACTTAATTTTACTTCAATTTAATTCAGTTCAGTCTAGTCCAGTTCTGTTCAGTTTATGTGTAACTTTATCATTCAGATAACTTTTTATTAAATATGTTTGGACGAATTTTAAATGGTTAACGGTCGTTAAAAAAATCAAATCAGTTCAGTTCACATCAGTTCAGTTTTTTCCAAGTGAATCAAACGGAACCTAACTGAATTTTTGGTTTTTGGTAACTTAATTTTGTTTGTCACGGCTTTGTTCTACTCAACTTAATTTCACTTAAATTCAAATTAGTTCAACTTAGTATAGTTCATGTGTAACTTTATCAATTAGATAAGTTTGTATTCTCAAATAAATTCAGGACGATACCTATGTTCTCGGAGAGATTTCAAATACCATTACATTCATATACATATTCAAGGTCAGGAGTACATAAATTTTACTAGATTAGAGCACTTTGGATGATAATGAAAAGCCAAATAGCTAAGCTACACATACCGTTGCATAAGCATTACAAAATCTAACCGTTACATATCAAACATTAGGGGCCTAAATTCACACATTTGAATGGGTAAGAGAAACCAAGAGGCACCTTCAGCAACCTGGATTTGATCTTGTCAATAAGTAGCTAAACACTAGCTTTATATCTTCATGTTAACGAAGATACCACCGCGCTAGGAGCAGTAATTTCTGGGATCACCTTGAATATGTCAACATCGAACAGAAGAGCTGGATCATTGTTCTGACTCACAAACTTAAAGAGGCATACATCAAATTCTTCCAAGAAATTGTCATAGACAAATTTCTTCCACCCAGCTGATGCAAGTCCTCCACCTTTCCTGCCGTTGTAGTAAAACACTGTGAGCCATGTTTTGTCCCCTACACGGAGGACCACGTCCTGGTTTCTGAGAGGTAGATGTTTGTTCATCCATTCGACAGGAATATTCTACACCGAAAGTCGAAGGAAAGAATCACTGTTACTACGAAATTTATATGTGATGCAAGTCAGAGTTAGGAAGTTCATGATAATATTTATACCAAGTAAAACCTCTTGTAAACACAAGTAGGCCGCATCACTGCAATGAAGCTCTTTTCAGTATGTTGTTTGCATGCCATTTGCAAAGCATTTTGCTTCTCCATCTCAGTCACCGGCCTTCTGTTTGAAATGTGTTCCTTGGGGTACCTCCTCTCAGCTGAATCTATACATTTTAGTAGCAAAATAAGAAAGTTCCACTTAAGAAGGATCCAAACAGCCAGATCAAGACATCCATAAATGGGGCAAACTCAAGGCTCACAGGTTTATTGCTGACAATGTTTCACTTTTCTCACACAAAGATTTGCGATATGTATTAACCCACAAGTTTAGTAAAAAAAAGGGGATTACCGCTTTGGAGCACCAGTTTTCTTGAAGATTTGAGAGCAACTCGTTTCTTTGGTTTACCTCTGGCCTCTCTAGACTTCTGAGAATGAACCGTCTCTAGGGTGCTTCCCCCATTTTCTGGGCTATTCTGTTCCTCGGCAGCTTCTTCGTTTTCCTTAGCATCTTGTTTCTTCGGTTTACCTCTGGCCTCTCCAGACTTCTGAGAATGAACAGTCTCTAGGGTGCTTCCCCCATTTTCTGGGCTATTCTGTTCCTTAGCAGCTTCTTCGTTTTTCTTCCTCCTTTTTCCTGGTCCAAATCATGTATATAATGAGTACTCTAAATCAAGTCCAATATTCTTATAAAGCAAATCTTTGTTTTACGAGTACAACAAGTTTCATGATTCAGACCAGATTGAGCCTTCAACTTGCTAGGAGATTTGACTGGTACCACTCTTTTTCTTGATCTACCCCTACCCTTACTGTCTCCAGTAAGTGCATCAGACAAACTTTTTTGTGGAGTTTGAGAGTTGATTTTTTGTCCAACACAGACTACCTCTTCAACACCTTTCCTAGCTTTCTTCGAAGTCACAAACTCCGAATTGTCATCGTCTTCATTTTTTTCATCTTTGTTGTCAATAACTTCAGTGCTGAAAGTCTCCCTGACAAGGCTCCTCTTACCATTTTCGCCATCAGACTTTATGTGGCTACATTTCTTGATAAAGTAAGCAGCTTCTTTCTCACAAAAATTTTCTAAATCGAAAATTAAGACCTCAAAGCCATAGTTTCGCGTGAACTTGAACACTAAGAGACAATTCTGTTCGAGATCATAAGCTTCAACAAAAGCTTTCCATCCATCTCCAGCAAATACGAGGTTGTCAGTTTTCTTCAACTCTACCTCCCACGCAGTGCCACTTGGGCCTACAAGAGACACCTTGTCAGGCAACTTGCAGACCATGTTTTCAGCAAATTTCACAGGAAGCACCTGAATGTTCATGATCCAAACTCAGATTTGTTGCAAGGAAAAAGAAGGGTACAAGAGCCATCTGCCAGATAACTAGAAAACATAATCACTAAAAGAAGGGTACAAGCACCTGAATGTTCATTGCAAGTCTTTTATTTCATGATTATTTTTTTGTGGTTTTTAGCAAATTAGTTCTTTGACCACAATCCAGTACTAGAATTGAAGCATACACAACTCACCGATACAAATTTCACGAGTTACCCCTACATAATGATGTAGCAATATCTACATCAATGGAATTCTCAACTGTTTAACAAGTCATTTCTCAAGAGTATATTATCATCTTGTCTGCAGCCAAAAGCAAACAATCCCAAGCTTGCAAATCACAAGGCTTAGCCTCTTCTTTTGAAAGCAATAGGATGTTTTACAAAAGCTGATGCTGACAATAAAAAGAGCATGTAAATGTTGCACTCTTTTGTTGATAACTGACCTTCCATGAAGGTGAAACTACAGAATATTTTGAGAGATAGCGTGCAAGGGGTTATTTTCTGATGTTATTGCGACAGTTACTTGAGATAATCAGTGTTTGTTGATGTTTCATTCATTTTCGGTCATAACTATATTCTGAAGATATGCCAAAGGATATCCTGTAACTCTACAAGACAGCAATCAAAGATAGTACATCCTTTTCCATCTAAAGGAAGCCCTTGTATCCCATATTGGTTAGGAGAACAAAATCGACATTGAATAGATTCTCGATTAGATGCTCAATAGGAGTACCTTTATTTGGCATTATGCCATGCAGATTCTTTTGCATCCTATAGTTAAACGAGTATAAATTTTCTATAGTTATACTTGATCTTCCATAGACCACACCACAAACATTCAAAATGGTCATTGTTTCCTTCTTTGTTCTGGGTTTTTCTTCTTTGCCCTGATTGACATTCCTCTTTCAAGATGGTATGGTAAAAAATGGGTAATCTGCATCCTGAGGCTCAGATTTGTAGGAATACGAAGCTCTGAGCCTCAGAATGCAGGTGACCTGTTTTTGGCCAACAATACATCATTTAGTCTTTCATCATCGACCAATATGGCTTGACATATTATCACTTCTTAGGTATAAGTCTTAGATGCACATAGTAGTAGCTTTAGCCCGTCATCAGAGCCTGTGGTAACTGGGATATTACACTTTCTTATTGCACTAATGTTCTCGGACAAGTACACACAACAGGAATCACCAGCTAAATTTCACTACACCAGAGTTCCAGTAAATGGTGCATCAACAGGTCATACTTCAGAAATTGAAAGTGGTTAGCTGAATTATGGCTTGCTCCGGAATGATGATTCAAAAGTACCTTGAAATCTAACAACATGCTAACCTCATACAATATGCTTACAGCTTACCTGTGATGATGTTTCCTGAAGAATATCGGTATTGGCGAAAACACCAACAAAGCCCCAATTTTTCATATCTTTTAACGGTCCTAACCACAAATCATCCCACAACTTTTGTCTTTAGATCATCATACTAAAAGTCTATAATCACACATTAGATTATAAACCCCTACACTCACTTTGATGATAATCTAACTTCCCCTAAAACCCAGAAAAGAGGAACAGAAAAACTGAAAAAACATAATTCTATGCATCCACTGTCCACATTGTGGGAAATCTTACAAGCATGTTTTCCTAGTACAGAAAATCACAAGGCAATATTTATTATAATTAATTTTTACAATTCTTTATCTCATGCAAAAGAAAAATCAGAAAAAATAGAGACAGAACTCACAAGCTGATCATGGAAATCTTTGGGTAGGATCTGACAGAAATGCACTGAATTGAAGTGCTTCCAGTACATCTCCTCTTCCCATGTCGTCCTGCACTTCTCACAGCCTGACCCTTCCTCCATTTTTCTACAAACACAAACAAATTTCTGGGAATTTTAACAAAAAATCAGACCAAAAACAAGAAATAATGAAACTACAGAGAAAAATCAATGCACTAAGCAGAGAGGGAGACAGATTAAAAAAAATAAAAAATAAAAAAATAGGGCAAAGACAGGAAGAGAGATGAGGGTAAGTTACCTGCAGGCTTATTGCCCAGAAGCTTGAAGGAGAGAGAAAGAGACAGGGGAAAGAGTTTGTGGAAGGTAGCTATTTACTTTGTAGCTTGTGCTATAGAGATCATTCATGAACATTTGGCATTTCATCAATCTGTGAAAAGTTGTAAAGCGTTGAGAGCTTTTTTGTTTTTACCAAGGTAGGCCAGGTAAGTTTTCTGTTTTCATCAATCAGAATTTTTTTTAGCTTCCTCAAAGTAAGATTTTGCTAAGTTTTCTGATTACAGACATGGCAAAAATATTCATGATTCTTTAACTTTTGTGCCTTGAATAGATACAAGAAGGTGAATTTAATCCATGATTACCGAGTCAAGATTAATCAAGACAAGAAAATAGAAACTGTATATCAAACAAATATAATTAGTAGGAGTTTAACTTGTATCAAAGACCAGAACACTTAGAGCAAGAGGGTAGTCACTGTGATCGATGGTAGATAACCTTGGCAAATGCCCAAAAAAAAAAAAAAATCACTTTTATTAGGTTTTTTTTTAAAAAATCACTTATTAGGGATAACAATAAGATAGAACGGATATAGGAAAATAGTATCATATCACCGTAAGTACCACATATTGTAATGTACATTGCTCACATGTACTTGCAATGGTTATAAACCTTCAAAGTCACACCCACCATGATGGTTACAAAGTAAAGTTACATTTGTATCCATTACCCAATGAGTAAAATTGCCCATCACCCCATTTTTGATGAGGAGCACCCACCATTTGGGAAATAAAGACCGAATCCCAAATTATAAATTGTGGGTAATGAAAATTGAACCCATATCTTATGGGTGGAAGGTGAAAGTGATACCACCACTACACCTTCTTCATTCTCTACCAATTACCCATTTGTAATTATTGTATCCTTTGAATTGTTTGGTTATTCATAATTTCGTTTACTTTTCAATGAGAAAATGGAGCAAATTAGGGCAAATCAGAACTTTTCGACGGATATTGAAGAAACTTCGACCAAACCGGAGTCCAACACTTTCCAATCCAAAAAAAAACATGCCCTACTAGATCCCATTAAAGTTTGGGATGATACTTGGGTAGCACAGTGATATACCCCTATTCGTCTTACCAAAACTTGGATTCAAAAGAACAGAACCACACATTAGCTTGGTTGAAACTTTGAAAAACATGACACATTTTTAGTGAAATTTCCCGCCCTACCCCCTCAGTTTCTCCCTGTAAACAGTGCAAGATATGGTGATGCCATCAACCTCGGCCTCGAACTCGCCCAATCCACTGCCATTGTTTCATCCAGCTACATGCATCAACTCCTTTCGCTAAACGTGCCCTCTACTTTGTGGTCCAAAGTCAAGTAAGGTTGTGTGTTCTCTCACTGTTTGTATGTTTGTCACTTCTGTCATCTTTTTCTAAATTTTATGATGAAGCTTGTCCCCATAACATGTGGAAAAATTGCACTGCTCACAGCTGCTTTAACTCTACAACTGCAGCAAATGTAAGCGTTTGTGGCTTTGTGCTAACGAGTAACAACAACAACGAATGTAAAGATAAAGTTAACTTGTACATTAAACTCAGAGAATTACATGTCAGAATACTTATCTGCTATACAAGATCTCTTTTTCCTGTTCAATTTCCCTCTCCAATTCTACTTAGAGGACCAGTTTTATTTGACTGAATGTTGCTTCAGAACTACTTTGATCCCGATAGAGCTTTTATAAGATAGAGTATTACATATCAGGAAAATAAATACGGGAGGATTATGCATGCAACACAATATTCCTAATCCCTCTGCAAAATTTATACAACTGGTTTATCGAAGAAACCATAAGCACATTTCCAGAAAAGGAGAGGAAGTTACATTGTATCTTGTGAACTCGAGATAGCTGCAGAACTAGGGCTTATGAGAGGAAGATTCTGCTGCAGTTAGAGCTAGTAACATCATTATGACAGCGTAGATGGTAGATAGTTATTCATATTGCCATAAGATGGTCTGGTTCCTCTTCCCTCCTGGTATATACTGATCTCGTATGTTTTATTCTTCTAGTTTACTTTACCGGCTGCACTATATTCCAAGATTAAGCTTCTCAAGCTGGATATACACTACCAAACTTCTGACTCTTTTGCGCTGAAGGCTTTGGGGTAATCTTAATTAGGGCCTCAATAGGCCGCTTCTTTGGTTTGGGTAGATTCTTCTACTATTCTTCCTGTATTGCAACACAGCAAAAGTGATAGATGTATTTAGCAAGGGAGCTTAGTTTATACATATAGCCACATATCAACTTATGTTCATCACATTTGTCGTACACACCTGAGGTGAAGCAAGAAAACAGCAACGCCAACCACTGCAGTACCCTTCACGACTGACTTCAATAATTTCCTTTTTGGCTGGCTTTGTGACATTTCTTTGTCCTTAACTATATGTTCAGATTCATCCTGTGTAAACACCATGCAACGGAAGTATTTAGTGACATCTGAATTGACTATTGAGATCAGAATTAAGAAAAAGAAAGAAAAGACAAGCGAGAGTATAAACATGCCAGCTAGTTATCTAACACTCACTTTGTCCATGTTTTCTGCACATTCACGTTGCTTATGAGCAGTATCTTCAATACTTTCGGGACTCTCAGCTCCTGACTGAGGATCAGAAAGGGTAGACACAGAATTATTAACAGAAGGTGCATCAGCTATGTTGATAGGTTTCCCATGGATACTCTCAGCCAGAACATTACAATCCTCAGATCCTTCAAGAGTATCTTGATTATTCTCCGAGCAATTTATAATGTCCTCAGCTCCAATTATATAAGGTGAAGACATCACACCTGTGTCATGCATGTGTAACAAAGTACTTGCTTCGTCACTCATATAATCATTATCAGAGCGAGGAGTTACGCCTTCCATGTTGATAGGTTTGGCGTCAATACTCTCAGACAGACCATTATGATCCTCAGATGCCCCCAGAGTATCTTGACTATCCTCTGAACCTTTTACACTGTCCTTAGCCACAACTGTATGGGGCGAGGAATAACAATCCATGTCAGTGGAATTACATGCATTGCCATCCACAAGATGATTGTCAGAGCATCCTTCTGTATGATCAGCGGTGATCATGTTGGCATCAAATGCCTCTTTACCATTTTGCAAACCTACAGAAATAGCCCTGTCTCTTCCAGGGAGCAACTGAGGAGATTCCGAGTTTTGAGCAACAATTCTTGGATCAGAACGTAAACAATTAAAACCGTGTACCTCAGAGTCAGCCTCAGGTAAACAAGGGCACTGCTCCACATGTAACTCCACTTGATCTGCCAAATCGTCTGAAGTGCTATTTGCACTAGTCAGACTTTTACAGCATGAATTCCCTCCAACATGTATAACCTCTGCAGATATTTGGGAGTCATGATTCTCACCATTGTAAGAAGAACAATCTGGAGCTTCTGTTGGACTGGAAACATGATAAGTGCTTTCTAATAAGACCTCACTGGAAAGGTCGTCCTCAATCTCAAGCTTCCCATCAGTTGAGGATCTACCAATACACGGACTCTCTCCAGGGAGAGCCATTTCATGTTCGCCTGCATCATTGTCGACTTGTCCATCTTCAGGACTCTCAATTTTGTGTCGCATAGCCTCATCAGCACAAAAGTCATCTCCTACATCAGATTCATGAGGCACACTCAACCCTCTTCCTCCGTCTGAGATGGAGTATTTGCTATGAACCTGCCGGATATCATCACATGAGCTCTTCTCACAGTCAACTTCCGAAGGATGAAATGAATTCTCCATATGAACATTGCAAGTATTGTTTTCCCTAGTTGGAGAATAGCCAGCACAGAAAGTCGTATCTATGTCCTTCTCATTGAAGACATGATCAGTGTCATCATTATTGGCATTGCCATTTCTATAGATCTCAGCATCCAGAGGACTATTTCCCCAATCATCAAGGATATGGTCCACATCCACTTCACGAGGATGGGATGGATTCTCAATATGGACATTGCTTGCATTGTTTTCCCTACCAGTCATATCTGTGTCCTTTGCTTCATGGGATAAACAACCAGTTTCGTCATTATTGGCATTGCTTTCTCTATAGTTCTCAACATCTAGAGAACTGTCTCCCCAGTCAATAGGGACATGATCCACATCACCATTTTGACATACATTTTCGGCCTCTACTACCAGAACTTTATCACTGATACGTGAACCAAGACCAGGTGAAGATGGAAGGATGCTCACCTCCTCGTCACTGTAATACTGTGAGAAAGGAGAACCCACAGACTCGGCAATAGATGGTGATAGGTATTCACATTGTTCATCTTCCTCATTTTCTTGGTCTGCAATGTTTAACTGTAATTTTAGGGGTTCTGAACTATAGTCGTTGACCACTTGTGAACCTGGATTACTTGAAGATGCAGCATCACAAGCATTGTCTGAAGATCCACAAGACTCAGCAACCATAAAACTGCTTTCAGCATCATCACAGTTATCTGACGAGTAACCATTGCTAACAGCAGATGTTGAAGTAGACATCCTCTGTAAAGAAAGTTTCAAAGGGGAAGAAACACAAACATCATAGTTAATTAATTGTTCAGCATAATACAGAAATGAATCTAGTATGCTTTACTTGTCAGTTGTTTCTGCTTATTCATCAATAGCAAGAATGATATACCTGCCAGTATCTAACTCTTGAAACTTTTTCTGAGTCGTGTTCAGCAGAAAGGGAAGGGCTGGACTGTGATAGTTCTAGGCTCTTCCGTATGCATTGAACCATATCAGTTGGCATGGATAAAGTGCGAGTAACACTATCAAAATCAGGTACCTACACATGATAAAAAAAAAATTGTTACAATATGATGAACTATAAAAGCACAGAAAAATGAACTTATAAATACATTTTAAGTTTTAACACTTTGAAATCCTTACAATTAGATCTCTTGACCTCACTTTTTTTGAAAGAGAACGTAAGCAGATGCAAACTTTTCTTGTATTTCTCTTTTCCACAACATCAGATGGACTAAAGAGATCAATGCCATCCAAGCCCAAGTTTTTGCACATCTGCAAATCAAAAAAAGGAATACACGAAATAGAGGATGAAACCAACCTTCTTACACACTACAATGCGCAAGATATCTAGAGGATGCTATGATCATTATTCTTACACACAGCAGTCCACTAGCACCCCTCTACATGGCCAAAATATATGCAACATCAGCAAGTATAATTACAACTTTCAGTTTATTCTAAAGGTTGGTTAAACAATATGGATGAATGTAACCTCCAAAATTCCCGTATTCTATTAATAGAAGTTGATGATACAGCCGATAAAACGGGGAGTAACAGAGCCACAGAGGGGTGCTGTGGCATCGCCCAAATAATTCACCACATTTATATTATCAGAAAAGGCATGACACTACATGTAAGGATTTCTCTCATATTCATAAGCAGAATACTGGTAACACCACTATTGGAGAAAACAAGAATAACAATACTAGTAACAGCATGAAAACATAAGGGATTCCCTGCGTTGTTTAACCAAACAAATTCAATGAACTAGCGAGGACAATTTTAGTTTCACAGCCATCACAGCATTGCTTTATATCATAAAATATGTTCCTGATAGAGCTGAAAATATCAGAAATCCTAGAAACTGCATGATACACCAATTCTGTGCTTGATTACTCCCTGTGAATGCCTTTAAGTAGGCTAACAACAGCACTTCACAAGCACTACAGCAAGAGAGAAGAAATGGCAGCACAAATGGTGCTAACTGGTTTAACATTGTGCATGCCACAGGGACTAAAGAATAAAAAAGGATCAACGGCGCCAAAGAAGTGCATTTCAAGCCACTTATCTATGTTCCTTAATCACTAGTGTTATATAACATGACTAGATAAGGAGAGAAGGAAGGGAAAAGCAACGGTGATCTTAGTGGTTACATAAAGAAGATATAAGAATGATGTCACTGAATGAGCAAAGAAGCTAACATATAGAAGAGACATCTTCATTTTGAGGTAAGTACACATAATTATGCACAAGCTGAGATGATAACAATACAAACCGGACATCAATTTCCATGTCTGAAATAAGGACAGAAAGCTGCTTCCAGGTGAAACGCTTACCCTTAAAAATGAACCAACGTTGTAATAAGGCATGTATCTCTTAGTGCTCTTGCTTGAGCCAAGAGATTTCCACTCATTCATCTTTAGATGTGTTGCATCCACAGCAGGAGTTGGCAACATTCTTGATATGACTTCAGACACTTCAAATCTATATAACCAAAGACAGTAAAAAGAATTTTTTTCATCAACTGAAAGTAAGGTCAAAAACAAAAAAACAATATTACACATGTAGATTAATTGTTTCATACTCGTGGGGATTCCTATACCTGCTGCAACTTGGTTTATAATACCTAAATCCCTCAAATTGCAGTCTGGTACATCTAACTTTGGAGAACATGCGTTATTATCAATCAAAAGCTTCTTGGTTAAAAATATTGTAATTAGCACATTCAGGATGCTCCATGACTCCATGTGCTCCATAGAAAACAAAAGAAAGGTATCTCGTAAGAGAACAAGAAGCTTCCATTCAACGAATACAGGCATGAGATGTTATCAAATGCCATGAGTATGTTTAAAAGTCCAGACCATCGTAGAATAGGCATGGCTTACCAGTTACCAATACCTTGCAAATTCATCAGCTATTGAAGCATTTGTCTAGAACTAAAAGCAGCTTCAAAACTTAAGTTGACAGTGTTCTGTGTCAGGCTGATACAGAAGCATCATTCAAAAATGTGAGCAAGATTCCAGCAGCTTCTCCACTGCAACCTCCCCCCCCCCTCTCATACTACCTCTTAAGGTCAACCTGGGTCTGTTTGTACAAACAAAGTGAAGATTACTAGATGATGAGGTTTTCTTATAGATGCATCAGAAGATACTGTAAATCATGTGCCCTAATAATTTTTTCTCTTTTACGTAAGAAAACATACACAAAAGCACCATGAAGTTACAGCAGGCCTGAGTTTGATTGTTTGCCTATGTGCCAACCTCTCGACAATAAACAATTCTAACCTCATGGGTCGTGCAATGAGTACCAGCATTGTGTAGATCTATGACATCAGAGTGAAAAGCAACCAAGATTTGAGGACCTGAATATGCAAATAAACCAAAATTGTGTAGCACAATTGGTATATTGTACACACATCCAAGAGGATTCTGAAATGATAGAACTGTGCCTCTACTGTACTAAACTACTAACTGTGCATATTCAAATTTGCAATTTAAATCAATAACAAACCACAAGTACAAATAATTGCCTATAGAGTGCTAAAGACAAGCCAAATACTGGGAATATTCTTCTCCAATGTCCATGGTAAAATTGAAATAGAGAAATCAAAATCATTACAAATATACAAGTGACATTATAAAAGGACAGGTAGTTTTCCAAATGTGCTCTTCTGCTCAAAGGCTCAAGTAGGTGTGGTTAAGATAGTGTAGTTTAGATAACAAGAAACATCATGTAACGTAAAGAACTTAATAAACACATTAGTGTGAAGGAAAGAAGATCATACAGTAGCTCTCCATCTGCAAGTAAATCACAAATGCTCATTTGCTCTTCAAATCTTATCTGCAGAACTTCTCCAAGCCATATTCTTGCTTGATTCTGTAGTTTCGAACAACAATAAGGCCTTAGAGCTCGGTTACTCAACAACACATGGATAAAAATGCAAACATAACCCCCCCCCCCCCCCAAATAAACTTAAAAAAAAAAAGAACATATAACTACATGTCCACATTATATAGGAACTCCAAAGTCCTAGCTTATGCTATCATATCATGTTGAACAAATTCAGGAGGCAAAGGAACAGTAACTTTTTCTTTCTATTTTTCTTTTACATTTGAGAAGTGAAATTGTCAATTCAACCATTTCCCCTGCTCATTCACATTTGATTATTTGGTTTATCAAAGTGAGATCCAAAATCAAAATTAATTGGACCCAGTGAACAGTTCTTGACTAATCATCCATAAACATGCACCTCTCCTTACTTGCAATAATCCAGATAATAGTGAATTCCCCTCTTAAAACCAAGTTCACAAAGTTCACAACTTTGTATACAATTTTAAAACCCCAAGTTACTAAACTTACTCAAAACCATTCCCAACTTTTCCCAAATTATGTTCTTTAAAAAAAAAAAAACAAATTCCCAAATTAATAACGACCAAATTTCTTGACTTTTCATCATTTCATCACTTCATTTTTCCCCCAATAAAAAAATAAATATACTCCATATAAGCACTCATAATAACTTATATATTGTTGCTACAATTAATCAACCGAAAACCCACCTTAGCCTACGCAATTTCTCCATCTTCAATCAAACAAACAATTTTTTTTTGTCAATTATACTATTAATAATTTTCTATACTATTAATAATTTTCTATAATCTATACTATAAATAGTTTTTTTTTTTGCCCCTCAATAAAACAAAAGGGAATATTTTGGTTGATAATATAATTACATACTAATCTAACAATCTTAATAAAGAAAAATAAGGGAGCAAGAAGTAAACTCAACCTAACCAAAAAACACTAACATAACATGAAAAATGAATGAATGGAGGAGAGAGAAAATATAGCTAATTAACCTGCAAGAAAGCATCGTCTAACTCACGGAAGTTAGACTCAGCTGACGGTGACGGTGAACTGTTATTATTTCCGGTGACTCTTAAACTCGTCTCCGGTGACTTCTCCGTTACAGACATTTATAGTATTATTATATGCTCTGCCGTTAATTTACTCGCCGGTTAAACTTCCCGCCAAAAATTTACCAAACCCCACAACAACAAAACCAATGAAACTAAAGTCAGAACCTTTGAGGAGAGAGAGAGAGTATGTGTGTTTTTGAGAGTATAGAGAGAAGTGTGGTGTGGGGCTTTCACTTTGAGTTTTTGGATGGGATCCTAAAAAGCTTGAAACTTGAAGGAAAGGATGAGACTTTTTTTATTTATTTTCATTTTATTATTTTTCAGTTAAAAAATTATGCTAGATATTTTATAGGACGGTCTTATTATAATTTTTTAAAAGATGGTATTATTATAACTTTTTATGCAATGAGAATCACTTATGAAACGAAAGAATCTTGGCTCACATTTCTCTTGAGTTTTGCATTTCTTTATGTTTCCTTCCGTTTCACTGCGTTCCATTCTAAATCATTTTGTTTCACATTTTGTAATCTGTATTTTTTTTTGTCTTACATTTTTTTTTCATTATCCGTACCGTCCCGTACTATTCCATTAAAGAGAACAATGTCTTCACTCACACAAAATTTGCTCAAAATTTTTATGTATTTATTGTTAGTCCACTAAAATTAGGGGTGTGCGTAAATTAAGCGTGGAAAGAAGAAAAGACAAAGAATTTATTTGGGTGACGCGGGTTTCATACTACACTGTCTGGCTGAGCTGCCTTTTTGACTGCTAAAACAAATTAAATTAAAATAAAAAGACTATTAAAAGTCATGAGCATGGGCCAATAGAATTGGCCATGTCTACATTGGCATGTGGCTGTTGGTCGAGGTTTAATATAGGCCAGCCAAGAGTGGTTTGCTTGGTGATGTCAACGAGTTTAGTTTTGTAAAATTAGTGATTTTTGCTTTACTAATACTGCTTTGGCACGTGTTTCCTGATTGTTTTCACTTGTGCTTGGATTTCTTTGCTAGTACTACTATTTAATTTGGCTAAATTTCCCCATTCCCACCACATGCGATGTGGTCATTTCTCTACTCCATATTAGTTAGAGCCTGGAAGTACAACAATAGCAAGTCAAGATAAGATAAATGAAACCAATAAGGAACTATTTGGTTGGGCTAAATGTAATGGAATGAAATCAGTGAATTCATTTTCAGTGTTTGATACACATATTTGGACAAAAAACTCGAATCCCTCAGGATTTAAAACTCCCCCAATTTAACATCACTTAAAACTCTCCAATTTTTAGTGGAATCAAATTAATACCTCTCAAATACAAAATAAAAATAAACATGAAAAATACAAAATCAAAACCAAACCAAATTATAAAAAATACTTATTTACTTTGTTCCTAAAAAAAAAAAAGTTTACTTTCTCTCTCCTCACAGCTCCACCCCAACCGAGCTCCACCGCACCGTCACCATAGCTTTCCCTCCGGCCACACACAACCACCTCACCTACCCACTCTTTAACCACCACCGGAATCGCCTTGACCGGCGACACCACAGCCCGCCTTAACCTTTCTTCAGCCACAACCACCTCTCTTCCACAACTCAGATTGAGCCCATATCACCACTCCACTACCTCCACCACCACCACTACCTCCACCTCCTCCACCCCACTGTAGAACGAGTCGTCGTCGAAGCGCATATCACCACCCCACTACCTCCAACAGTCCAACTCCTCGACCCCATTCCTCCAACACCAGGCACAGCAAGCCTAACACCATGAACACCCACACCATCGAGATCGACGACGAGGACTATGTTGGCTGCAGCCCGCACCCCACTGAGCCCGCGTCGATCTGGATAGTCGGAGTCATATGGAACGGTGGTGGTAGGGGGGGAGGGGTGGGGGAGGAGAGAGAAATTGGTTGGGTGATATTTTTTTATTATATTGAAATTCTATTGTCAAAGAAATAAAAATAATACTTTTCAACAAAATAAATTAAATGATAATTTTTATTTAATTCCATATCTTCACACAACCAAACAACTTATAACAGGTATGGAGTCTCCATTTTATACCTAGAGGTTTCAAGTCCCATACTCAATCCATTCCACTTATGTGAACCAAACGACCCCTAAGAGATTTATGTGAATGATTCGGCACTCTCATCTTTTAAATAAAATCGATATATAGTTCGAATCTTGAAAATGGAGAAAGTACTTATCGAGAGTATTTTACTCTTTGTGGGCTGATTCGGTGCAAACAATACTGATTTTGGCTCAAAGACCTTAGGTAAACCTATTTGGCTATTTGTGAGATTTTAAACATACAACGGGTTCCAATAAATAAACGGTGAACCAAATTTGAAAGTTACAATTTTTATAAAGCATAGTTACGTTACTACAAGAACGCTTCTAAATTATGAACTTATATTTCGAACCATTTGGCAGGAAAGTTAGAAGAATTTCATTGCCAAGAGTAAGATGAAAGTTGATGTTTGCTACAGCTTGAGCAATATTGATATTTTTTTTCCAGATAAAAGTCATAAAACTGATAGTCTCACACACTACAGATGGAAAATAAATATTATAATACAAGTTAAGATTATAAAATGAATCAGGTATATAGACATCCAAAGAGTGAGGTATTTCTAAGGCAAATTTTTCACTATCCCTAATAGATGTGCACTTTGTTGTGCTAATTGAGTCCCATGAGCCCATTTTCTTTGATTGTCGTATTTCAAAGAATGTATATATGGTCTGAAATTATTAAATTTTCAATGAGCCTATCATCTGTAGGCCCGCACGTGGAGGAGAGTAGACTGCATACAAGCTCAATGGGGTTTTATTTTAAAATTAATTGGGTATTAGGTGAAATAACCCACTAACTTATATCCTAGTCTAGCCTCTCTCTTGTTTTTTGGATGTGGGACACTCACATAGTCACATATGGGTTATACTCTTAACAATCCTCCTCACATGTGAGTCCCTTTCAATTCAACAATTTAGAGATAGGTCAATTGCCTCAATAATATGATGCTCAACATGCTCTTCATAAGCTACCTTAACATGGGTACATAATTTGGCAAAAATTTGCCCATTCCAACCACATGTGAATTGTGATGTGTTCATTTTCTCTATTCCATATTAGCCTAGAACCATATAGTAGCAACTAGCAAGTGAAAGATAATAAAATGGAGTGGGAGGTAAAACTCGCTTTCAAGTTTCAACTATTTGACAAATTTGGAGAATAATATGAAAATTTTAATTTGGGCAGCTAGTTAATTATTACAAATTGATTATCTATATTTCGAATTTAGTATCCTAATCACAAAAACAAATGGTAGTATCAGTCTTTGATGTTCCTCAAACTAACCATTTTAGAAGAGATTTAGGCTCCTTTTTTATGAAACTATCTCATCTAACCCCTTTTAAGATTTAACCACTAAATCTTCTAATAAAATGATTTTTGGGCTGCATTTTTATTGTCTAATGTTGGGAGAATCAATCTTAATCAGTTTAATCTTGAATCTTTACTGGTGCTGACAATGTAATGTTTTGAACTTTCTTCCCATACGCATGGTTGTTTCAAACATGACAAAATGAGTAGAGTTTTTAAAAATATTTTATGATCATATAAGTTTTCAATGGTGCCATAGGGTACCGTATGACAGTCCTAATGCATGGCACCTTCATAGGTGGACCTAAACTAAGGAAAGCATGTATGATCAAAATATTGAAACTTATATAGGAAAACCTGGTTAAATAATTCGTTTGGAATGGATTCAATTAGGCCTAATTAAGTATGTAAATAACTAGGGGGGGGGGGGGGTTATCGTCAAAAGAGGAGCTCTCAGTCATAGGCATGGGGACAAAAATCAAATATAAGAGTTATGCTTATATGAGGTTTTTGATAGAAAGCTGCAACTGCCAAATCGAATAATTTTGGGGAATTTCAATTGGTGCCCTTGTAGTTTTAGCTTGTTTAATTGGTGTCCAAAATACTTCTCTAAATCCAAAGCGTGCCCTTTTGCTTAATAAATGTCTATTCTGTGAGCTTATTTTTTGTTTTCCGTCAGACAATTTTTGCATTGTCAATTTTACCCTTACTAAAACGCAGGGATGCCATCTTTAAACGACATTGACGATTGAGATGTTGGGTTTTTTCCATGAAATGAAAAATCACCCATGACTCACCATTCTCTCCTCTCCATTTTTCTGTGTCTGTGTAATGGTACTACTCGATCTGATAATTACAACAATGATGACCATGATCTCTCTTTCACCACTCAATCTGATAAATAATGAAATTAAAAGGGTTAAAAGCCCAATTTCTCTTTCTGTTTTCACTTCAGCTACGCTTCTCTCTCCTCGTTCTCCCTCGTTCGCTCTCTCTCTCACCTCTTTCAAGAGAGAGAACGAAGGTCAAAGGACGCAAACTCCATGGAAGCTCGAAGGAATTGTCAGATTATTCTCTATTGAAGCCCAAATTCAGGTAATGTTTTCCAGTTCTTGCAATAAAATTTCTATTTCCTAGTTATCGAACAATCCAGAGTTTATATAATGAATCATGATTAATTGTTGTAGAAATATAGTTCTAATTTTAGATTTCTCGCACAATTTTGGATCGATCTACCAGTAGTTTAGTTGAAATTGAAACTTTTTTTCTTCTAGATTGTTTCAAATTTAGGTGTAATTCTCTGTATTTGCGATTTCTAGGTTTCAATTTTTTTTTGTTTCCTCTGAATGTGAGATAGAAACCTTTGATATATAGGTTCCTCATGATTTATTGTTTCCTAAATGCGTTTCTCATTCAATGCTTTGATTCGGAATTTTTCTTTCATTCATTCGATTAATCCTAGTTTCTTTTTTTGCTCTGTTTTTTCTCTCGTCAGATCATTGATTGTTGGTTGCAAATGGAGCTCGGAACTCCATGATTAGGTTTAAACCACACATTCAGATAATGCATTTGAATTTAGGTTTAAATATCTGTAATTTTCCATTTCTAGGGTTCAATTTTGTATTTCCTCTATTTTTTTTGTAAAGTTTAGGTTGAGTGGTGAAAGAGAGATCATGGTCTTTTCTTCACCGCCACCACAACAGTCAATAAAACCCTCTGACCAGCCCACCAGAGAAGCCCAAATCAGGTAGTCCAAGCAGCAACAAATCAATAATACGGTGTCGTTTTGGGTTGCAGTAGTAGAAGCTTTCAGGCGACTTTTTCGAGAGGATTTCAACCTGCGTTGTGTGTGGTGGCTTGTTTGGTGGGTTTATCATTACGTCATCGTCATCGTCATCATCATCATCATCGTCTTCGTCATCATCTTACTGGGCTTTAGTGACGGACAACCACCACCATCACATTAATGGCGGAAGGCCCAATTGAATTTTAAAGATGGGATTGATGAGAGAGAAAGAGAGGAGGAGGAGAAGGTGGTAGTGGCGGTGGAGAAAGACGGAGGAGAGAGAAAGTTGACAGCAAGGTTAATGAAGCTGCCTGACAGTGATAGTGTTGGGGAAAACTACGGTATTTACCCACAATCACAACAACAAATAATCGGAAAAATAAAGTGCAAGAACCCAAAAAACAACACAAACAATTTTACGTGGAAAACCCCTCTCAATTAGGGGAAAAACCACGGTGCGGATCTCCACGCACTAAACAATAATCCACTATGATAATCAAGAGTACAATCGGCAACAATCACAAGATCAAACAACAAGTAGACAATCTATCTTTGGTATTAGTACAAATTGACAAACTCTAACTCAATTTGGTACTCCCACAAAACCAAAGATACACCCACAAATACCTGTCGATGACCGATCCGAATACTCCGATTACCTTCACCCGAACAAGCCGAATCAACCGTGAACTGGAACAAACCTCTTTGGAGAAATACTCTATTTCTCTCACTCTTTGTTTGTCTCTCACTCACTTGGTCTCTTCCTTTTCTTTTGTTTCGGCCTTCTCTTGCACGGCTGTTTCTATCTCTAAACGCAATCACCGGCACAAACACAAATAAAAGGCTTGACCCTTTTATATTCAATCATCAAGAAGACCAAAAGGCCTTTGAAGGCTTGACCCTTTTATATTCAATCATCAAGAAGACCAAAAGGCCTTTGCCTTTTTATTTCCCCACTGTTCAGCTTCTATTGGAAGCCCAATCACAATCCTCACTAAATTATCACGCAGCATTCATTTACTTCGTTTTTTTCTGTTTTTCTTTTTCTTTTTCTTTTTCTTTTTGTTCTATTTTATTTTCTTTACAAAACTAAAATAAAATAAAACACAACTAAATATTATTTGGTATTTGGGGCGTTACCTCAACAGATAGGGGCAATTT
This sequence comes from Tetragonia tetragonoides, assembly GCA_038025085.1. Lineage (NCBI taxonomy): Eukaryota > Viridiplantae > Streptophyta > Magnoliopsida > Caryophyllales > Aizoaceae > Tetragonia > Tetragonia tetragonoides. The sequence goes on from CM076150.1 coordinate 20,840,591, forward strand.
GGTCTGCTTATTTTAGTCGAAAATGGACCCTAAAAACCTAAAAGTCTTTCAACATTGACACGTCACCAATTAACGGATACCTGTAACGGAAAACATAAAATAAGGTCACGGAATAGACTTTTAAAAAGTAAAGGGACACGCTTTAAATTTGTAGAGATATTTTGGGCACCAGTTGGACAAGCCAAAACCACGAGAGCACCAATTGAAATTCCCCATTAATTTTTGAGTAATTTTTTACAAGTGAACAGTGAACCACATTTGATAGTTAATGATTTTATAAATCATGATTGTTACTGGAACACTTTTAAATTAATAAGGACCTATGTCCCAAATCATTTACTGGCAAATTTAAAGGTGTTCCATTGCCAATTCATGAGAAAAACGACGAAGTCTATTGCAAATTGATGGTATGTACTGGGTATTCTTTCAAATAAACCAGCTATAAAGGGAAGATAGTAAAGCTGACATTATAGTGAATATGAAGTCTAGACATCAATCCTAAGATTATGGTCTTTATATGACTATTAGGCCTTTACCCGTGTTACGCACGGACGACTAACTTATCACTATATTTTATGTTGAAATTAATTTTTGTATTTTTTAAAATTATACATAGGTATATAATGAATAATAGAAAATATTGATTGACCGAAATGTTATACATGTCATATACCACTCATCATTCTCCAATTAAAACTAAAACAGTATCTATCACTTGTCACTTAATTTGCAATTGTACATCATATATATAACTTAATAAACTGTCACTCAAAATGTGGCTCATGTCATTTTTATTAAGCACATCCTTACAATTTTATGTCTAATCCGTGTTTAGACGCTCAAATATAAATGTAATTGAATATCTAACATTTGTCATATTGATTACGATTATGCCAGCAAATAAAAGTCTATTTCCATGTAGCCTATACGCTTATATCCAACCAACTGGTATAATTTTTGTTATTAAACAACCCGCCGATTTGATCAGGATGTGATTTAATAAGTAATTCACTAATTGAAATCAAAGTTGAAATACTAACTAACCTTCTTTCAGTTAGAAAAAAAGGGTGACAACTCACCATCTAGAAAAGGGGGAAATAGTACGTAATTCATCAAAATGTGACACTTGTATGTTACCCGCGCTTATACCCAGCACTATATAAACACAGGTATTTATTATGTACATCTATTCCCCAAATATTCATCATCGGATCTAACCCAATAAAAGTTTTTATTGTGTCAAAAACATTAATTAAAACAGGATATTAATTAAATTTCAAATTGCACTAATTAAATTCTAACTGAAGGAATATGAATAGGTTATAGCAATTACTATATGTTATTGACGGCTAATTACTCACAAAAAAAAAAAATTGACTAATGACCAATCAAATTCTGACATTGTCACGTTATCTGCCATCTTACCCAAAATTATTTACCTACACTTATTCCCCACATATCAGTCACATGTTAACTGTTACATAACCTGCATTTATCCCAACAAATATTAGTCAAATATCACATATCATGTAATACCCACAACTAAATTATATAATTTGAAAATATTAACTTTATATGTGACCCATGTCTCATTACTTGCTCTTATTCCCGTAAGGCCAATAAATATTAGTCATATGTTCGTTGTCCCATGACCTATGTTTATCGTCGCATATATTAATTAAAAAAAATAATCAATCTATCATTTAAAATGTCCATCAATAATCAAAAATAGAAGGTTGAAATGTTTAAAATATATTTCATTTTGTCATAAAAGCTAAAAGATAATTAAAAAAGATGTAATTTTAATAATAAATTTATTATACTTTAACTAATTAATATTTTGTTTTCTAGTTATTATTGTTAAATTTTCATTCCCACCAAAAAACTTCATTTTTTTTTATATTAACTACTATCTAAATAATGGCAATGGTTTAATTAAAGTCATTAACACTCCATTTTAATTTGCGTAACTATTCAAATCATAACCCTTCTCAAAAAAAAGAAAGGAAAATGAGTATAATTAATAACTTGGATATAAGCCAACCGGAGAGTGACACTTATCACCTCACCAGCGCTTATACCAAAAATATATATATACGAGTATATAATATATATATATATATATATATATATATATATATATATATATATATATATATATATATATATATATATATATATATATATATATTAGATTAGATTTGTTCACTCTTCTCCTCTATGGTATTACAAAATTGAATACAATAGAGTTACCTTTCAATCGAGAAAGTCAATTATGTAACAATGGAGATGAATTGTCTGATCACAATTTCATAAAAATGTCCTTTTGTGGGTTAGATTTAGTAATTTGGTAAGGAGATGAACTGGCTTCACATTGAGCTTATGTACGATAATGTTATAGCATCGTTCCATATAGCAGAATTGGGAATGATGATTTAACAAATGAGGATCGGAATTTATCAAATGCCCATTATTTTGTACTCGATTTGGCGTTCTCAAAATTTCAAAATCACAATTTCAAGTTGTTATTTTTTTTAAATTCATGAGTATGCGTTAAAGAAAGAATCATAAAAAAACTATAGCAGATAGATAACAATTTGATTGTCATGTTAATAACAATGGATTACCATCCCACGGAAAATCGATAATATATTCATTGTCGCATGAAAAACGTTTGTGTCTCCAAATGACGGGTGTATTAGTTTACACGCCCCTTTCTAGGGAGATCCCCCCTTTAAACCCATTTCGAGAAGTGCTTTCTACAAGACTTAAACCCATAACATGATATACAAGTTGTAACATGTTTACTTATGAGCCAACCACATTAGGAATGACAATGGGGCAGTGCGGTGGTGGATATAAGTAGATCCATCCCCATACCCGCCTGGGTATTTTGATTCCACCACCCGCCACATCCCCACCACGGGTTGCAGATCTCAAATCCAACTCCGGGGGTTCCGCCCACTTACCCGTCGGGTATCCACCTCCGCTCCAATTATCGGGAGGGTGTCCATATTCGCTTTATATCCGCCCGAAAACAAACGAACCCCACATTTGGATCTACCTCAAATTCACCCTAAGATAATTTGTAAGGAAAAATTTGAGCTTTTTTTTTTCAGATAAATTTTTTTTTTATTAATCAAATCAGTAAAGAATACAAAAAAGAGGATAAGGTATCCTCATAATGGGTCAAAAGAAAACTACAAATCTCGCCAATGGCGCTGTACAAGGGTAAATGGAACACCCCTAAAGACCCCTGCCGCCTTGGCCCAAAGGGAGGCAAGTAGACCACATGATCCTAAACATTATCTATAGTCCTCCCAACGTCGCGGAACACCTGGAATTCCTTTCCAACCAAATACACCACAAGATGGCCATACACATACATCTCCAAAACAATCGCCCCTCCTTACCTCGCCTCATTGCTGCGAAACGAAGCTGGAGGAAATCGCCCACCATGGCAGGACACGCAAAACTCTCCCCCTCCAACAATCTACTCTATAGTGCTCGAGCAAAGTCACACATAATAAACAAGTGCAAACAATTTTCCCCATCATGACGGCACATAACACAGAACCTAGGTAAGAGTGACCATCCAGGCCTCCGCCGCTGCACCATATCATATGTATTCACCCTACCTAGCACCAAAGTCCACACAAAAGCACGAACCTTCAACGGGACCTTAGATTTCCAAATAAATGTAGCTAATGGAAATTGTGGAAACTGTGAGGGGAGGCCAAGCTGGTGAAGGAAGGACTTGCAAGAGAAAATCCCAGAAGGGTCCCCAATCCAAGTCTTAGAGTCGTCCGTGGGGACGAGCGTGTTCGAGTGGAGAGCATTTAGAAGAGAGGCAAGCTCATCCATCTCTCTATCATGTGGGGGATGCCTCAAGTGTAAATCCATGACCCACCCGTGCCTGAATAGAAAGCAGACACGGGTGCCCCGTGGAGAGTGGACAACCAAAAAATCCGAGGATACGCAGAAGAGAATGGAACACCCTTCCACGCATCCTCCCAGAACCGTACCCGATTACCATTACCCACATTAAAACCTGATCGGAGGAAAGAAAAAAGAAGATACCTGAGAGATGTACCTCCAGGGGCAGGCATGTGAGACAGAAGAACCGGCATGGGCATCCCATCCATTAAGCTGAAGACCGTACTTGCTCCTGATAAATTGGTGCCATAAGGAGTCAGACTCCAGGGGGAACCGCCACAATCATCTACCCACTAACGAGATGTTCTTGGATACCAATCTACCGAAACCCATACCACCCTCCGATTTAGGCCTACAGACATGCTCCCAGCTGACCAAGTGATCCCGTCGACTATCCCCTGAACCAGACCTAAGGAAGTCCCTCATCATTCTCTCGATCCGATTAGCCACGCTAACTGGAATCCGAAAGAGAGACAAGTAATAAAGAGGAATACTCGAATAAGCAAGATTGAAGGATGGTAATCCTCCCCCGAAAAGAGAAAATATACCCCCTTCTACCCATCTAGACGTGTAGCCACTCTAGAGACAACCGGCTCCCAAAAGGAAACTGACCTGGGGTTACCTCCCAGAGGCACCCCCAAGTAAGTAAGCGGCCACTGCTGCACCTGGCAACCGACCAGGGCAGCCAAAGACTCTAGGAGGTCCTCCCCTACATTAATCCTAGCCAAGCTACACTTAGCCAGTTAATCCTCATTCCCGACACAACCTCAAAAACCTGCAGAAGCGTGAGAACCCTCTTAAAGCCGTTAACGTCGGCCGAGAGGAACATAATCGTATCGTCGGCAAACTGTAGGTGTGAAACCGACACCCTCTCTCGACCCGCTCGGAAATCCTCCCCTTACTCCGCTCCACACCCCTATCTAAAATGCGACCAAGAACGTCAACTAGCAAGGTAAAAAGGAAGGGAGACAAACCTGCGAAAAAGTTGAGCTTTTTAATAAGCAAAAGCACTGGACAATTTTTATATATTTAATAAAATAAAGTTATATATATATTTTACATTTTTTTATTTTTATGTGAGTATGAGGCAGGGCAGTTGGGCATGAGGCGGGACGGATAAACGGGTTTAAGGTGGGATGGGGCTCCAACGGGTATCCACCGGGAGAAGAAGGCAAACTACCTCCGCCCCATCCCCGGGGTGATTTTTCTTTATCAAAACCATCCCTACTCCATTCCCACCTAATGCTCCCCCATCCATACCCTAACTAAGACGGATGCGGGGCGGTATCCACCTATACCTGTCCTATTTCCATCCCTAAACCACATCTTATCATTGTTGGCGTAATTGTTGATTAGGAGCTAAATAGGTTACCAAGCTTGGGTTGAGGTCCTTGGGGATGCTACCCTTCTGTGGCTCAAATCATTCCATTTACATATCCAAACCAAAAATAGGGGAAAAGAAAAAGAAAAAGAAAAAGAAAAAGAAAAAGAAAAAAAGCCAAACATGATCCATATGCCATAGTCACCAAAATAGCAAGCAGAGAGGCCATTCAAATGGCTATCACTACTACAAGCCTCTCTCGTCTTACAGGTCTTTTACCTTCCAATTCTGCTGAACGTTACCCCATTAAAGTCTCTAACTTTCCTTCACTCTCTCACCTCCATAGCCATTTCTCATCCAGAAATGCTGCTAATAGACATAGTCACCGGTTTAGAGTCCTTTGCCAAACCACTGGTGCCCCATCTAAAGATGTTTCTGCCCTTGAATTTGCCTCAAAAGCTGCTGGGCAAGACCGTCTTATGAAGGTATTTGTTTCTATCTTTTATTTGCTAGCAAGTGTTTGTTTTTTTGGCTTTGTATTGGTTTTTACCCACCCCAAACATAGTTAAAACCTGTACTTTGAGTAATTATTTAAAGATTAGGATGTGGCTTGTGGATTATTTGCTGGGTATTTGTTGGTGGTTGCAGTTAGATGTTGTTTCCGGAACTGGGTTTTGTGTTTAAGGGGCAGTGGATGGAACTATGGAAGTGCTAGTTTGAAGGTTTGAGTTCACTTGAATCGAAGTTTGGGGTCATTAGTAAAAACTTGTTAATTTAAAATGGACACCCAAGAGGTCTGTTCACTCTCGAGTCTCCTGAGGAGCACTCAAGGCCGCTGTGGGGAGGTGCCCTTTAGCCACACTGAGGCGAAGGTCGAGTTCATTATTTAGAGTCTCTTGTTTTCGGTTTGGACCATAAGTTCACCCTAGACCCTTTGGGCGAGGACTAATCCGGTTCGCACGTGGTTGACCCAATTAGAGTCTCTTGTTAATAGTTGTATACTGCAAAGAGACTTGTGGACGCTGTTATCAAACTTTATTGCTCTAGCCTCCAAGTATAAACTGTTTTCCATCACATCTATACAGGTTAAACTTTTACTGAAATTCCCTGGACAAGGACGAAGCTTTAACTGAAATCAGTCAACTGAGATTCTAAGACATGTAGTTGTGTTTTTGTCTTATGCTTACTATTAAATTATGAGTTGATTTTTTGTCTTATGCTTACTCTCGAAATTGTGAGTTAAATTTGGTCTGTTACCAAATGATTCAAGAACTTTGAATGGGATAACTTCTGCATTTCAAGGAAGTTGCAGAAGGATTTTGGACCAGGGTTTCACTTCGTAGTGTCAAGGAGCAGTGATTTTGTGCAGATGTTTTATGCTTATTAGATGAAGATAAGGTCTCAAAGAGTGTCGCCAAAATATTCTAGGATAGAGTTTTGATACATGTCATGGATAATGCAAACATAAACCTTTGTTTATTAAGAAACATAAACCTTATATTTGGAAGTCTAAGGTTCCATTGAAGGTCCGTGCTTTTGTGTGGACTTTGGTGCTAGGGAGGTTGAACACCTATGACATGGTACAACGTTGGAGGCCTGGTTGGTGACTCTTACTGGGTTGTTGTTTGATTGTGTTGTCATGATGGGGAGGATTGCCTGCATCTGTTTGTGATGTGTGGGTTTGCTAGGTCCTTGTGGGGTAGAATGCTGGGTGGAGAGAGCTTTGCGTGTCCCTCCATCCACGGTGGGAGCTTTCTTACAACTATGTTTTGCAGCGATGAGGAGGGGTAAGGAGAGGAGGATGTTGTGGAGGTGTATTTGTATGGCTGTTCCTTGGTACATTTGGTTGGAGAGGAACTCGAGGTGTTCTTCGATGCTGGGAAGCCTATAGATTATGTGTGGGATCATGTGGTCTATTTGGCTTGCCCTTGGGTTATGGCCGTGGGAGCTTTCAAGGGTGCGCCACTCACGTTTGTACAACGCCACTGGCGTGATTTGTAGATATTTAAATTGCTTTTGACTTTTGAGGATACCTTGTCCTCCTCATTGTATTCTTTAAAGATTTGATTAATAAAATTTTCCATTATTTTAAAATAAAGAAACATATTGTTGTAATTTCCAATTCACTCTGTGATTTTTCTTTCTTCATGTCATATTGTCTTCTAAAGCTTCACTAACTCACCTTGCAGGTCCCAATTTCAAGGATCAGGAATTTTTGTATTATTGCACATATTGATCATGGCAAGTCAACTTTAGCCGACAAATTGCTTGAAATGACTGGTACTGTACAGAAACGTGAAATGAAGGAACAATTCCTTGATAACATGGATTTGGAAAGAGAAAGAGGGATCACAATAAAACTTCAGGTACTTGTTTCATGTTTCCTCTCTTGTTTGTTTATTTTACTTGTTCCTCTATGCATATCTTTTGTTGCCACTTTTGAGCTCTTGGATTACCATGGACATATGGAGTTATGTCCAGGGTTCTTTTCTATCTTGATAGGCAACTGAAGTAGAGGCTATGCTATGTTAAGCGTAATATTTGGTGAAATCATTATGGCATCAAATATAGTGTACTAACACACGATATGTCTCCATTTGTTTAATCTGTGTCACAGGCAGCTCGCATGCGTTATGTCCATGAAAATGAACCATATTGTCTAAACCTAATTGATACTCCTGGGCATGTAGACTTCTCTTATGAGGTATGTTACGTGGATTTTGCAGTTTTTGGCATACTAGCTGTTTCTGCATACAAGTAGTTCTAGTATGTTGACTGATTTGGCTTATACTTGGTGGATGTGCTTTATGTGATCCGTAACTAATTGGAGCAAGATAACTACATCATGTGCTTTGCATTACTCTATGCCATTTCTTGTCGGAATTGCTTAAACGTGGTGTAGATTGTTCTATTGGATATTTTCTACTGAAAACCTTTATTTTATTTCTATTCTCCTTGTGGGGAGGAAGGTGAAGTAACCTCTTGGGATAACCCCTGCTTGGAGTAAGTGCATGCATCTTGACCATCCTAGACCTACTGACAGCGAGACTCAAAGTGGTATTGTTGTTGGAGTAGAAGTTGATTTTGGGGAAGAATCTTATGTTTTAACTTTTAATGGTTACATTTAAGCATTTTTTCTTCAGCTAGTCTTTGTTTATACATAGTTACATACTAGAGGAAATTCTTGGCCTGTCTTTAGAAACAATGACAGAAAAAGGATAGCATATAGATGTTCAATTATATATCACTTTATTTCTTAATTGAATGTATTAGTTTGTTAAGTTAACTAGACTAGATATAGCCTAGTCTGGATGCTGCAAGCATCTTTTTGATCTATCCGAGGAGACAACATTTGGAGTTAAGGTTCAGAGTCAACTGGACTCTCGATACTAAACGTGTTCCTTGATTGTGAAATGAAGTTTATAAATGAGTCATTAAGTTCCTTTTGTAATGGATTTTTGCTGTTGTGATCTTTATTGACTACAGCTGCACAAATATATGGCTTTTATGGTTCCACTTGTTAATAAACACTTCCTTTGTATATTTGCTTCTATATCTAGGAAAATGTAGCTGCCTTCTTCATATTGTACTATTGCTAACATCTGTATTTTTAAAATAGTCATAATGTCATTTACATGAGTTAATCGATAACACTATCAATTCCTTATTGAGTTCAAGTGGTGCTGATTACTAGTTTGTCTTTGATGTCTATGTCCTGTATATCTGTGGTGTGGTGCAGGGACTTATCAGCCTAAATGCATATGCTTTATGTAGGTTTCTTGCTCTCTAGCTGCATGTGAGGGCGCTCTTCTTGTTGTTGACGCTTCTCAGGTGAATGTTCTTTTTGCCATTATACGAACATGAACATTATTGAAGAGACCTTTTTTTGGGTACTATTTTAGGGTAAAATGTTTTCTTTAGCTTATTTACTAACAAACTACCTAGCTGTTCTAAATTAAGAATTTTGGCCTTTAGCTCATCAATTTTGACTTATGAACCATTTGTTTTAACCATTCAATATTCAAGATGTACTTGCAATTTGACTAGCCCTATGAGAGACATCTAATAAAACTGTAAGTTTTCGTTCCTCATTATATTTACTTAATCTACTTATTATTATGGCATGGAAACTAGAGTGTTTGGCGATTATGGGCTAGGGCCTAGGGCGGCAGGACCACTCTGTATTCTTTACTGACTCCTCCAGAAATCACAGGGTCACCCTATTGTGCGCCTTTCAACAATCAACTCAAACAACACCCTGTTCAATAACTTACGCCTAGCTTCATCCTCTGCCTCACCTCCCAACAAATCAACGATCCTAGGAAAATTCCATAGTGAAGCCATTCGGACCCGGTGCTCTCTGTATCCTAGCACAACCTCTTTTCCCTTCTCCTCTTCAAAGGGCCTTTTCAGCGAAGCCTCCACAAATGCAAAGGGATCAAGTTCCAAGTCGGAGGCACTGGGACCTCCTCCCTAGAAAGCCTGCTATAGTACTCCGTGACCTGACTACTAATCACCCAACAACTGAGACCACCTTTTGCTGTCAGGGGCATATGATAGGAGCTATTTTTGTAATTACTTTTATCGGCATTTTAGTAGGGTAATAGCTTCAGTTTGATTAAGGAATGTAGTATTTTAGGGATAATAGGATATTAAATCATTGTTACTTAGGGTGTAGATACCCTCGTGTACAGTGTTATTGATTAGAATCTTGAAAGGAATTGTTTTGGGAAGGTTTCCCTATGTTAAAGAGGTTCCATCCTTTTTTTGGAATAGGAAGGTTCTGAGTCCCTTAGTTTTAAAAAGCGCGAGGCAAGGCGACAGCCTCAGCGCCTCAGAGAGGCGCATCAACGTACATGAGGCGCTCCTGAGGCACGACGCAATGCGCTTCACTCCAAAACGTTGATTTTGTTCAATTTTCCATCTAAACTTATTAAGTAGTTCAATTTCTATAATATTTAGCAAGTTCTTTTCTATTTCTATCTTGACTTCTAAGCGTTCTAGGATATTATTAATGTGTTTTGAGTTAAAAATAAAATATAAAAATAATTTTTGAAGTGTTTAAAAAAAGTGCCGCTCGCGGACGTGAGGCGTGCGCCATCACCTTGCGCCTCGCGCTCCGACTCCGGAGACCCTTATTGCCTCGAAGCGCCTCGCGCTTTTTAAAACAAAGCTGAGTCGTAGGCTCTAGGAAGCACAAACACCTCGGAGGTGCCGTGTGGTCTGTCCAACGCTCGGAAACGATACACATGTCCAACACATAATAGGTTTTTCACCCTATATAAGTTGGTGCTTCCCTGTGTCATTGCCAGTGTCCATGTCTATGTCTGTGTGACCTAGCCTAGCTGTTGTGAGATAAAGTTGTTTTTAGCCTCTCCTAGTCTCTTGCATCCTGTCTTTCCTGGACAATGTTTGGCTTATGTTTAGTGCAGTTAGCATATTCTCTTCTTTACTATCTCTTAGCTGGAACTTGGAAGACTTCTGATCCTCTTGTGCTGTAACATTCTAGTTTTTGTTTATTATTATTTTTACATCAATAGAAAAAAAGGAGGGGGAGAAAACAAGAGAGAAGAAGATGGTTCGGCAAAATGCTTTTCTAACAGTTTTTTTGTTGTCTGGTAAGAGAGAAATGCTATTATTTTGTTGGACACAACTCCCGTTTAGGGGTTTGTCTATTCTCTTTGTGTGGTTTGTTTCTCAGCTTACGCACATGTGGACTTGTGGAGGGGCTCTTAGGAAAACTTTATTTTCTATCTCTTTTCCTGCTTGGAGAATACCTTGTGCGCTTGTTTTGTGCTTTGCAATACAGTTCTTCTTAAAAGGGGGTGGGAGGTGGGGCAGAAGAGCTATTCTGAATCTTAAATTCCTCCTCTGCAGCGTAAGAAGTTGATACATGAGTGTTATGCAGATTCCGAAAGACACTTAGGCATGTATATTATGTAGTAATTAAAATGATAAACTATTAGTTTTGCTGGACTGAGTTACTATTGATCTATGCGGCCCTCTTCACTAATTGAAGGTTTTTTCACAGCTAAATTTGATGATAAAGTTGTTTGCTTTGACCTTTTTCAGAACGATGTCTCATTATTGTATTTGAAACAACCTTTTGGTTTAATGTGTATCCTGTTATTAAAATGAGTACCATCCTTTCTATCATAAATATAAATAAAAATGGAGTACCTCTCTACATCAACAGGTTATTATGTTTATGCTACATATTGTAGGGAGTGGAAGCTCAAACACTGGCTAATGTTTATCTGGCATTGGCGAGCAACCTAGAAATAATCCCTGTGAGTGTTTCTCCTGTTTATTTGTTTCCATTCTCAAATATTATCTGAATCATGATATTTTTGAAGTTACATTGATCATGTATTCATCGTATTTTTGTTCCCTTCTTGTTCTCTAACCATGCTTGTTCTAATTTGGAACTTCTCATTATTTTGTGGTTGGCCCATTCCTTCTGTCCCAGACTTTTGTCGATTGGGTCAAAAGGCTATAAATGGGAGCAACTTGATGTGGTTTTGCGAATGGTATGAAGTCTGGCATCTTAAGATATATGAACAGTGGCCGAAAACAAGCTTAGGAAATGGACAGGAAATGTCAATAGTTCATGTTTTGTGTTTCCTTTAGAAATATTTGATTATGTCAATCACCATTCAATAAGAGTTAAAATTCAACACAATTATTCAACGGTTTGTCTATCCTTTTCCCTAAGGGCACTGGTTAAGGCTCATTAAATACTTGAATCTGCATTAAAAAGAAGGAAAATAAATAAATAAATACTTGCTATCTTGGAAGAGCGCATTAATAAGCAACATCAATTACCATACTATCCTTTACTTTATTTTCTACTTGTAATCAAATTATGCAATTTAAAAAAAAAAAACAAATTGCAGTTTTTTTCCACCCACACAGCTACTCCGTCCGCCACTAACACCTTCAGTAGGCCACCTTCTTTTCCGCCGGATTTAAAAAGAAATCCCTGGATAGAGGAAGGATGAACCTTAAGGCTGATAGTGTTGAAAGATTTGATTTTGATTGCAATGTAAAGGCCAATCCTTTGGATCTACTGAATTGGTAATGAAGAGTACATGTGGCAGAACCCACATATTGGAACTTAAGTCTCTGACGCTGAGGGGCTTTTGGGCTTCTGTGATGGCCCTTGTGTAGTCAGGCAGCTGCTATTATGAAGTTGCTTTTCACTTAGCTAAATATGTTGATTATGTGCTTATTTTGTTACATATATACTTTGTCATTTAAGGAGTTTAAAGTTCACTGGATGCTCTTTGACAATAACTAATTGAACTTGTGAGCCACTTGTCTCGTAACTCGTAAGTTGTATAAGGGATTCAACATGAGCCTGTTAGTGGTCCATTCTTTGTTTCTTGCTTGTTTGCTGAACTTATGTGATAATTATTTAGAATTTTCTTCTGTTGATGTCTTCTCATGAAGATATTCTTATTACCTGTTGCAGGTCCTTAACAAGATAGATTTGCCTGGTGCTGAGCCGGATCGTGTTTCCCAGGAGATTGAGGAGGTTAGTTAACTGTGATAGGGGTCAACTATTTAATGAATTGAAAACCTGGGTGCTGTTATTCTAGAGTCAAAACATTGAGCTGTAGCTGAGATGGAGTAATGTGGCTTATGTCTGATAGCCATTTGCTTGTGAAAGCTCCGTGCATGTTATTCACACTCTTTAGACTTCAGAGTATTGTGAAACCACATACTCAGGAACTTGTCCACTTTTTCGGTAGGTTTCATTCGATTTGTTGTGAGGTTCTACTCTCTAGAGCAAGAAAAAAAGAGGTGCACTAGCATATCTTATCGATAAAGCCTAGTTTTCAAGCTCATATCTTTTCTCTTTCGGAAGAAACACTAATTAGGTTGCATTCGGTCTTTCCGTTCCAACATCAGTTTGTGTGTAGGAAAGATTAAGAAAAGAGTTTTAGGAAAGAGTTGCAGGTCCTAAAGAGAATGTGATATCTCTTCCTCCTCCTCAGAATAGTTCAGCTCTGAGGCTGTTGTACTGGTAGCATAACTATCGAGTAAGGGGCTGTAGTAGCTGAGAAACTTCAGGCACCCGGGGAAGGGGGGAGAGCTTGCTGCACTTCCATCAAACTGGCCTTGTCCTCTTCAAACATGCAAGCTGTGATGATGATAATGATGGTCTTGATGGTGCATGGTCCGAACACCTAAAGCGCCTACATTCTGCTTGGTCAGAGGAGTGTGGGGATACCCTTCATTTCATCCTTTGCTGAAGGCATAGTATAAAAAGTTCTCAACTGGTGGAAGGTGGGTGAACGGTAGTTTCCATGGATAGATTAGCCTTTGGCCTTTATGAAGCTATTGATCAAGAAGCTCTATAAAAAATCTAGCGTGTGTCGAAACTTTCTGATGAACTGTTAATAGAAGTGGGGATTATAGCTAATCCTCAGGCTTTCCCTCGGGGGATGTAACATAGTTCTCTGTTAAGCAAAAATCGCAACTCGGTATGCAAAACACAACCTTCCAATGTAAACCTTGTACATTGGTTTATTATTATGGTACGACCCTATTCAAGGCACTAATGCCCTTAATTACATTCCCGCTTAGGAGATCACCTCTTGATTTCGACTAGTACTAATTTAATAAAAATTAGTTGTGTCTTTTAGAGTTTTAGGTATGTTTTGGGGTTTAATTGATTTGGGCTGTACTCATTTGAGTTGCCTACGTACCCCTTTAAAGGGGATCAAGCCATTCGTAGTTCCATGTTTAGGTATTTTTTTTTACTGTTTTTGTTGCTTCTTTTTAATGTTTTTACAGTAGTTAACATGTGCTTGGATCTGTTATTTTAGCTTGAGCTTGTTGCTTATTTTTATGCACTTTGCTACTGTCTCTTATTTTTTCTTTTATGTTGTTTTATGTACATGTTGTGCTGTATAACATGTATTTTCGTTTTTTCTGACCTTTACTTGCTGTAATAGTCAAGAAAATATTGTTTTAGTTAATTATTTGAATTAAAACTGTCCCCTTAGGTATAGGAAACATTAAGCGTGATTCCAGTGGAGACTTTTGTTTGAATGAATCTGAATTTTCAGCTTTAAATGATTTATTATTTTTTAGAGTCCTAGTTCAATTATAAGTCTCCTTTTAGTTCACTTATAAAATAAACAACGCTTCTTAATTCTTCATCTTTGCTCCTGCTCTTTCACTACTAGAACAAAACAACGTTCTACAGAAGGCAGACATCAGAAGAAGAGAATTTCGCCAGGTAGGGTCCTTGCTTTGTTTCATAGGAATTGTTATGAAACCGGATGGTTTCCTTCATTCCCAAAGCAAGTCTTTTTTATTTATTTATTTATTGATGATTCTGATTTTATAAAAGAATGTATGAAACCAGATGGTTTCGTTTATTCTTCATGTTCCTGGGTACTTTAATTCTTGAACCTGTGAAACCAGATGGTTTCAAAAGGCTCTTTCATGGGGATAATATCGAAACCATATGGTTTCTCTTTATCCCTAAGCTTTTATCTGTTAGATTTAAGTCCGGAATTCATCTATGAAACCATATGGTTTCTAATGAATTCTTGTCTAGTCTTACAATTTTAAACCTATTGTCTGAAATCCAAAACCGTTCCCATCTCAGAATCCATGTGAATTCTTAATAGAAGCTTGAGTCTGGAATTTTTTTTTTTGTGGAATCCATATGGATTCCTGTTTATTTCGGGATCTGTTTTTTTTGTAAAACAGTGAGTCTAAAACAACTTTCCAGGCTTCTGTTTCAGCCCTTTTAAGTCCTGAATTTTAGTTCAAAATTAAACTTACATCCTTTCTGGAAAACATATGGTTTCCAGGGACTTTATTTGAATTAAATGAAACCATTTGGTTTCTTCTTGATCATAGGACTATCATTTGGACAGCAGCAATTTCCAGTTTATTTTGGGTCTTGATTTCCCACAAATTTATGATCCGACTTCTAAAACCATCTAGTTTCATTGTAGGAGTCGTTTTGGTTAGGAATTGGTGATGAAACCATATGGTTTCTGTTTCTCTCCATCAAAATTGGGCTGCAGGTTTGACCATGTGGTTTCTAGGCTTGGACATGCCATTTAAACATAAGACAACCACACATATAATGAAGAACACATATCAATCACCAAAAACCATACTAAAGCAGACTTAAACAAACTGACAGTAAAATAAACCAGCAAGGAGACAGAATTTAAAGAGTATTTTTTTGAAGACTGAATTGTAAAGAGAAAGAAATGAAGACATTGAAGTTTTAAGATAAAAGAAATTTCTAATTTAAAGAGTATTTTGTTGAAGATTGAGTTGTAAAGAGAAAGAAATGAAACATTGAAGTTTTAAGATAAAAGAAATCTGAAATTATGGAAACTAAAGAGAAGAAGAAGAAGATTAAGTTTAATTGTTCATCCCCAATCTGCTATTTTTACCTTCTCTTTCTTCCTGGTTTCTTCTTTTTCAGTTTTCTAAAACTAACGCTTCTCTCTTACCCTCTTTTTTGTTGCCTTTTTTGCTCTCTTTTTCTGCTGTCTATTCTGTCTCTCTTTTTTTTTTTACAGCCAAAGGGCTATTTTAAGACATACTTGGGATAACCGTTGAGAGTAACTGCCTCCCACTATCACCCTTGTTCCTTTTCTTTTTTTTTTCTTTTATTTATTTGTAATGCAACTGACAGAAATATCAGGAGATATAACTGCCACTTCTTTTTACACGTTTAAGTATTTTCAGGATTGAGATTTTTTTTAAATTATTTTTTTATTAAAATTTTAGATTCAACAGTTGCCCCCTTCAAGCAATTCACCTTTTTTTTTATTCACGAAAACGTGTATTGTTTGAATTTCCATACACAGTTTAGCCTAATCTTTTTGAACTGTGGTTATTAGGTAAACTATGGACGATGAACTAGGAATGCAAAGCGCACCATCTAATAATAATGAGGAACTTTCATACGGTCCTCTTTATAGGAGAAGTCGGTCTATGACCGATATTGTTGTCGATTCTCCAAAAGAATTTCGTCAAGTCAGGATAAAAGTGGAGGATATGAACAAAGGGGATTTGCAATTTTCGTACAAAGACAATGAGAATTGTTTAGTGCCATGCAAAGTTGCTATGAATAGTTTCAAAGCGACCGTTTTAGAAAAAGTCACTTCTGACATTCCAAAGGATGATAAATTAGTCCGCAATGACGAGTTTTATCCTGTTATTTATAGATTGCTCAAGGAAAAACGAAATTGGGGAGTCGAATTCAATTTTAGAGGCTTATCTAGTTTTATTCCGGGTTTGATGGAATGGACCGAACGTACCCTTGGTAACTATGAAATACTATTGAAAGCGGCTGGTATTTACGGTCTTGTGGCAGTTTCACCTTTTCCTTACTGGTATAACAAGAACGTTTGGAGAGCCTTTTGTGAACTGAACACTCTTCACCATGGGAATGGTGAAATGGGTATTTCTTTGAATGATTTGAACAAACTAGCAGGCTTACCTATCTCAGGTGAGCCTTACGAGGAGTATTTGCCGCTGAATGAGAATATTTTAGATGACACTAAATTCTCGCCACTTGTGGTCGAGTTATTGAGGATTCATACTGATCTCTGTAGACACCATGAAAAGGATGAAGTGTCCTGGTTTCATTAGTTACAACATTTCTACGGAGATGATATTTTGTATGTAGCATATGGAGAGAATAATCCCTCACATAACAAGCAGAAACATCCAGAAAAAACATCTGTTGGGTCTAAGAGACCGTTACCCACGAGTTGGACCGATAAAGGCGAACTTGCCGCCTTTTTGGCTTAGTTGGTTTGTTCTACCTGATGGTGCTAAGGTGGTGAGGCCAGAGACTTTTGTTATGGCTTCGAAAATGGCAGCAGGTTCGGAAATTTCCCTTGCCCCCGCTGTTTTGGGTCATATTTATCAAGGCTTGGGTGAGATGGCTACTTACCATGGAAATCCTGGGTGTGCAAATCCAAATTTTGGTATTCACTTTGTGGTTGGGTGGTTAGGAGAGTTTTTTCCATGTCTCTACAAAAGCCGTGCAGATAATGAGCTTCCAGAAGGTTATCCAATTTCAGCTCGTTTTGCTGGAGTAATTGGAAATGACGTTGATCTGCATAAAGCTAGATTGGTTTTCAGAGCCTAGGGAGCGGTCCTAGTTTGTTCTCATTCATTAACCTTAACTCCTCTAAAATATTCTCATTCAGCGGCAAATACTCCTCGCCCTGAGATAGGTAAGCCTGCTAGTTTGTTCAAATCATTCAAAGAAATACCCATTTCACCATTCCCATGGTGAAGAGTGTTCGTCAATGGGCACCACAGTTCACAAAAGGCTCTCCGAACGTTCTTGTTATACCAGTAAGGAAAAGGTGAAACTGCCACAAGACCGTAAATACCAGCCGCTTTCAACAGTATTTCATAGTTACCAAGGGTACGTTTGGTGCATTCCATCAAACCCGGAATAAAACTAGATAAGCCTCTGAAACAAAACTCGTCATTGCGGACTAATTTATCATCCTTTGGAATGTTAGAAGTGACTTTTTCTAAAACGGTCGCTTTGAAACTATTCATAACAACTTTGCATGGCACCAAACACTTCTCATCGTCTTATTTGTAATGCACTACAGAAATATCAGGAGATATAACCGCCACTTCTTTTTACACGTTTAAGTATTTTCAGCATTGAGATTTTTTTTTAATTCTTTTTTTGTTAAAATTTTTGATTCAACATTCTCCAAGTCAGAAATCAACTTTATACTGTCTTTAACCTTTAATCCGGCAATGGAAAGAGTGACTTTAACTCCTCATCGGCGGTATAATCTTAGGTCCATCAATTGGTGTATTTCTTATTGGCTAGGAGTAAGAAAGGCTTCTATCCCACTTCTACTTTAACTCTAAGCTTATCATATGTACTGCATTTGCGCCTGAAGGTCTTAGTTGTGAAGTTAGGTGTAGGGGTTTGCCGTTTCGGAATTTTATAAGACAGGCAACATTTTAGGGTATTGGGAAAGGATTTGTGTTGAGTTTTAGAGTTAACATTAGTGGAGTGCTTACTTTCTTGGCCCGAAGTGAAACCATATACCATCATTTTTTTCTGTTCCAAATAAAAAAGAAGAAAAAAACCCATCATCTTTTGCTTCTGCAAGAGGAGTGAGCGGGTTGCAAATAACCAGCATGTTCATAACTCGAAGTACCCTTTCTTCCTACTAGTATGAACAAGATTTATCGGATATGCATGCCCACTCTTTAAACGGGTATAAAAGAATGAATTTTGCTTCTCCGTCTCCCACTCCTTTGGATTTCATATCTTGCTCTATGGTTCTTACGTGGGTTGCTACTTGCTCAGAAACATGAGTTCAGTGTCTAAACCAAGAGTTTTCTTTGGTATGGGATGGGCGATAAACCAAGAGTTCACTTGTGTGGAAACAGTGGAATTAATATGTTCAATAAGGGGGGGGGGGGGTAGGTCTTGGAAGTTCAGTGTCTAACCAGTGGAGGTTCCCTTGGAAGTTGGAGCTAGTATTTCTTTGCACAAGGTTACCGGGAATAACAATGGTCTTAAACAGAATGGTTGTGAACTTGTCATGTCTATGTTGGATGAGGTGTGACCTTTGCTAGTCCTTGGAAATTCATGTCAAGGCCTCAGGGGTTTATCATTGCTTTGTTTGACTACAAAATTGCCTTAGGGGATAGGGTCTTATTTTGGGAGGATAGTTGGAGAGGGGATGTTTCCTTTTACTGTGTGCTTTCTAGGATCTTATTGTTTTTGTTACAAATAGTCTCATGCACAATGATATGTTCTCTGGTTTCTTCTTCACTACCCCTTCCGGTTAAGTGGCAGTAGTGTGCTCTTATTGTTTGAAGCATGGTTCGAAATTGCGGCATCGGTCGCGATCGCTGAAATGGTCACGACGATGCGGAAGTGGACTGATATCTGTGATGGGTATCAAGTCACGGTCGTCGCGGCATAAATTTTCGTATCAACAATATAGCTGTATCGGTCATATTATCAGCCATGTATCGGTCGTATCGGTCATGTATCGGTCGCGTATCGGTCACGTGAAAAACAGCGTTACGTAGCGGGATAACGAGTATCGGCGACTTCAAAAACCGCTACGTCGTGGCCAATACGTTACGTCGCGGACGATATTTAATACCATGGTTTGAAGTGGTCGCCTCTTGACCTAAGGATCGATCATTTGGACCCCTCTATTTAAAGGATATTTTTCTTCATTTTTATGTAGTTTGAAGTGTCCTAGTGTCATATTGTATCCTAGTATCGAAAGATCTGACACGGATACTTTCGCTGAAATGAGGAGTCTGAGTTACATAGTATATCATAATTTTTACTTCCCCCCTGGAAAGTTTTGCTGGTGTGTATCATGTCCATATCTTTTGGGTTGTTACTCTCCAGGGTAAGGAAAAAACTTCCCTTCCATTGCTTGTCAAAGAGAAAACTGTTAAACTGTCTCCTTTTTAAATGGGTGTATCTTGTTTTACCGTTGTTTTGCTGTACTGTGTCTCACGCAAAAGTGTGTTGTGTTTCTTGCAATAAATTGCATATTTTTACCCACATTGTATTTGTATGGACTAGATTACTCATATCTGCCTCTTTGGGACTTTCCTTGTAGATTGTTGGATTGGATTGTAGTAATGCCATTCGCTGCTCCGCAAAGGTCAGTGGCAAATATACTTTTGTATTGGATGCATTTGTACCTATTTACGTATTGTTAGTTCTTTACAGGTGTGAATTATCCATTTAAGGGATTTGTGATCCTGATTTTTGGCTGCCTGTGACATCTTTAGGAGGGCATCGGTATAACTAAAATTCTTGATGCAATTGTTGAAAGGATCCCCCCACCTCTTGATACTTCCTCAAGGTCCTTAAGGGCTCTCATATTTGATAGGTAAGTGTGCTTATTATGTCTTGGGTAGCTTGCTTTGTGCTTCTCTTTAATTTGGTTGCTTGCTGGGGAGTGGGCTGGTTATATAGCATTGTAATTTAGTAGTGAAATGTGCTTTTGTGCAACCGGTTTCCAAGCGTCTGGATGAGTGAAGTTGGTCTATTTCTCCTTGGGAGGCAGGATTACGTTCATTCAGTTTTGCTTTTCTAGGATTCCCTTATACCACCTTTCTTTGTTTCAGATCCCACCACTGGCACACCGGATTGAGATGCTTATGAGGGGTTGCTTGTGGTCTGGTGTGGATGGGGATAAGAAGGATCATTTGGTGAGGTCGGATAGGGTATGTCGTCCTAAGGTGGAAGGGGGCCTGGGTGTGGGCAGGCTAGTAGTGAGGAATATTGCGCTTATAAATAGTCTTTGGGATCGCTTATTCGTGGAACCATTCCTGCTTTTGGTTCGGTTGACTCTAGGAGGTGGGTTGGTGAATTACTCAAGAGAACTCTCCTGTAAAGAACTAACAATACGTAAATCAGGATGTATAGTACAGCGCCATTGGCGAGATGTATAGTTACTTATATTTTTTGTTATTGAGGATGCCTCATCCTCCTTTATCTTTTTTGTATTCTTAACATTTGATTAATAAATTTTTTTCCTATCTAAAAAAACCAAGTGATTAGTCACTTCTCTTGTGTAATGTGGTTTATTTGTCTCTTGAATTGATTTATGCGGTTTCTTTATTCATTTCCCCACATTTTTTTGTTAATGAATGAATGCTTTAGCTTTACTTTTTTATCTGCAAAGGTGGGATATACACTGGGTTCATGGGTTGTTGCTGTTCTGTCTTTTATCTGCTAAATGAATTTTCCTTGAAGCATTTTGCAGTTACTATGATCCATACCGGGGAGTAGTTGCATATTTTCGAGTCATTGATGGGAAGTTGAAGAAAGGTGACAGAATCTATTTCATGGCTAGCGGAAAGGTGAAGTACTTAATCAGATATCTGGTCTTCTGTACCTTTTTTCCTGTAAATCATCAAGTTTTGAGACACAAGGGGACAAGGGGTTTTCGACCATGGAAAACCAGGAAACTGGACAGAATCACAAAACTTAACTAAACGAAGCCAAAAAAAACCATGAAGCTACTGCACCAGACTTCTTCCTACTCCCTTGGTAATTCTTGTTGTTTGCGTAAGACCCTAGATTGAAAGTGGGTGCCGCCTTGCCTATAGAATTTCTGAAAGCCTATACCTTTTAGACTCTATGGTCACTGAAGACACATTAGTTTTTTTGCTAAAACAAATAAGTAGTAGAGGGCAACACACATGATTTAGTCCGTTGTAATCGTACGCTGGAAATTGCCTAGTAGTGACTCTTTTAGCTCTATTTTGATGATGGAATTGTTTGGTTTTTGTATTTGATCAAATTGATAGCTTTTTCAGTTAAAAGTGAAGTGAAATTATCTAGTAACCAAGAATTACATGAATGGCGACGAAGTCCTCAAATTAAATCAAATCAAGAGCCCTCCATGCTCTCTAAATATCGACTAACGATCCCAGAACAATCCTATGAGCAAAACCCAAAAACATGCAAAAAATACCACTTTATCCAGTACCAATTTCTCTGAAGATAGAGATCCTAAAAATCCGATTTTCTCTCCGGCCAACTGAAAATACAACACACTGAACTGTGTGCAGCTCCTCAAAATCTTACCCCCATTTCGAGAGCCTTACCTTCTGTAATTTAACCTGGGACATAATAAACAAAGTCGAGGGGCAGATCCACTGCTCCCCGTAAAGTCCAAATAACCGCAGCTAAATCCTCTAACACAAACGGGCGGTGCAGGAACATGTCCTAATTGGTTTCTCTACTTCGAAAGCACAACACAATTAATTTCATAGTTGACTGATCCCTTGGGCATATATTCTCATAATTTCAGGAAGTTACTCTTAGTATCCTTCAATGGTCACTTGTAGAAACTGATACACTGGCTATTTTGAATAACAGGATTACTTTGCTGATGAGATTGGCGTTCTTTCTCCTAATCAGATGCAAGTTGGTGAACTGTATGCTGGTGAGGTAGGATAAAACTTTTTTTGCACTAGGTATATGCAGTAGGTGTTCAGTCTTTCTTTTCTTGTGTTCTCTGGTCTTTCAGATCTTAATACAGTATTTGCTAACCTTCTAGGTCTCCATTATCCTCCTCTGGAACTTGATTTAATCATGAATTATTTCGCTTGTCTAACATTTAGGTGGGTTACCTCTCAGCCTCTATTAGATCAGTTGCAGATGCTAGAGTTGGTGATACAATCACTCATTATTTCCGGAAGGCAGAGGACCCACTCCCTGGATATCAAGAGGCTACTCCCATGGTCTTCTGTGGTTTATTTCCGATTGATGCAGACCAGTAATAAAGCATCTCTCATATTTGATTCCAGAATTTATTGAAGTTTCTGTCCTTATTAGTGACTAAGGATCCTATTGCAGGTTTCCTGAGTTACGTGACGCCTTGGAAAAGTTGCAGCTTAATGATGCTGCCCTGAAGGTAAGCTCACGAGTCACGACTATATAAACATCAAGTTACATGAACGGAGGAAAAGTCTAAATCAAATAAGAAGATGCTGGTCACAGCAAAATTGAGTTGGATATTGATTTTCACTTTGGATGAGTGGCAATATAGCTGCTTGATACTCACCAATTCTCGGCACATGATTTGTGACTGAGAGCTTGCAGACACTTTATTATTGGAAGCCAGGAGTTGGCAAGTTTGAAGATTATATAACCCAAAAATGTCAAAGAGCTTACTCCTGAATGCAGATCCACTTTGCGTCTGTTCTTTAGAGGAGAAAAAAAAATGCATTCAAAGCATAAGTGTGAAAGAAGGGTATAATAGGGAAGTTGAACAAATAATTGCAATGAAAATGTAAAATGACACTAATTTTGGATTGGAGGGAGTACATATCATCTCTATGTGCATGTTCAAAATGGCCATATTTATTGTTGGAAGGGACAACTTTTTGTTTGCTATATTCTGCTGGAGCTGGCTGAAAAAGCCGCCGGTGCGTGTCTGTGTGTGTCTGTGTGTGTGTGTGTGTGTGGTGGTGGTGGTAATATTAAGATGGAAGCGGCTGACAAATTGCCGTCCTCTTTGTGTTTTGCAGTTTGAACCTGAAACATCCTCTGCTATGGGTTTTGGCTTTAGATGTGGATTTTTGGGTCTGCTCCACATGGAAATTATTCAGGTAATCTGTTCGTCTTGTTGCATAGTAGCTTTACTTCTGCTCTAATATAAGTTTTTTTTAATGGAATAGTAATGTATATGTCCCCTGCAGGAAAGATTGGAAAGAGAGTACAACTTGTCCTTAATAACCACTGCTCCTAGTGTTGTATACCAAGTGACATGCTCAAATGATGAAATGGTAATTTTACCCTTAATATCAGTAGGATGTATTGTCTAACATATTTGTTGTATCCAGATATGAACTTTCATGTGGTATTTTTTTCTTTTGTTGATAAGTGATAAAGAAACCACACCAAGAAGTGTCACCTATGTGCAAAACGAGGATTAAACTTGCAAGTCACACTGTCACATATAAGTAATTTGCTGGATATAGTGTTATCATTTCACGTGGTGGCTAAATTTCATTTCCATTTTCTGAACAGTAAAATAAATTTCATTGGGCCCTATGAAGAAAGGACAGTTTACAGCCAGATTCCCTGTTTTCACTAATTTGTGGTTACTTTTTACTCATAAATTTTCCGGGGATCAATATTAAAGGACTATATACAGCTTTGTCAAAGCCAAAAGAAAGAACAATATGAAGAAAGGACAATTGAGGGTTCATGAATAATGTTTAAGATTAATATTGAAGGAGATTTGTCCTAATATTGTATTTACCTCAATACTGTTTGCAAACTAGTTTCCCTCTGTTCCAAAATAATCTTCTCATTTGACTTTGCACAGTCTTCTAGACGACACTTTAACCATTTTTTTAAAATTTATCCTAAATTATTATCTTTTGTGACATTTTTCTTATTTAGTGATGCGGGAGCAAGTGTACAAAGTAAACATAACCACCAAAGAAACTCGATGTAAACAAGAATGGATGTGAAATAAGTAATAAAACGGAAATTAACCTTTGATAGTATCACACAAAGGGATCTTGTTCAAGAATCACTCAAGAACAACTCACGAATCACTCATAAGGGTTTCAACCTGAATCACTCAGTTTGAGGGGTAAATACTCACGTATTCAATAATTAATCATCAAAGCACGAGTTTACAGTAGCAAAGTTCTCCCCTATTTATAGACAAAGAAATTTAAAGCTATTCGGAATCCTAATCCTAATCCAAATAGGAAACTAACTATAAAACTGATTACAATTGAAAAACGAACTAACTAACAGCTTTCCTAATACTTAATGGACTCCTAATGCTACTAATAATCAGAATACTATTTTCCTAAACATATTCTAACTTATTAAGGAAATAGGCAAACGAAATCAAACTCAAACACTAATTACTTGGCGTCCAAGGCACAAACCCGTTGGAACAGCTTTCCACTGTAAATTAAATCGCCTTTTAAACCCTGTTACGTTTCAAATATGGGAAAACTCAAAATATAGGAGTTTTAGATCTCGTTTTCAGCTTTCTACAGAACTTTGAATCACCATGATCCCATGTCGTATGAGTGAGTTATGATCGAAATACGAACCCGTGTAGAAGCTGTCAAAATTACGGGAATTCTGATAACGAATTTGATCATATAATAAGAGCTTTAATCCCGACCTTGTATGGCAACTCCATGTAATTATCTTTATAGGAGTCAATTTAATGCATAACCACCAAAGAAACTCGATGTAAACAAGAATGAATGTTCGCTTGCTAGTTCCTTGGTTGTTTTGTTTACTTTGTACACTTGCTCCCGCATCATTTAGTTCATTACCTTTTATGGGGTAACGAATACCTTGATTTCATTTTGAGTATCTTTCGACTGTTCATGACTGATGTGGATCTCATGTTGGTTGATTTAGGTCGAGTGCTCAAATCCTTCCCTACTTCCTGAACCTGGAAAAAGGAAGTTAATTGAAGAACCATATGTTAAGGTTGTCTGCTCCCCCTTCTAAGAGTCTTTTTTCATTTTAAGGATCAAATTCAGGTATTTTTTGCTTTTCCAAGACAGCCAAAATTGTTCCAATATGATTGAATGCAGATTGAGATGCTTACACCAAAGGACTATATTGGTCCCCTGATGGAACTGGCTCAAGATCGAAGGGCAGAATTTAAGGAAATGAAATTTATAACCGAAAATCGAGCATCACTACTCTATGAAATGCCTCTGGCAGAGGTCGGTGTCTATATTACAGTTTCTCAATTTCTCCTTTTGTTTGACTGTTTATTTGCTTATTTTTAGTACTAAATATCTAATCATTTGTCCTCACAGATGGTGGGTGATTTTTTCGACCAGCTCAAGTCCAGAAGTAAGGGTTATGCAAGCATGGAATACACCTTTGTGGGGTACTGTGCATGATGGCTTATCCGCTTATGCTATTTAAAATCTTGTCGCACTTGGGGTTTGTATATGTTTTATTTAGGGTGGGAGGAAGGGTGTCTGTGAATTGGGGTATATATTATACTTTTCCCTCCCCAGCTAATCCTGTACTCTCTGGTGTTGGGTCGTTTTCTCCTACAGTTCTACCTGACATTACCTGTTGGTGGATGAAAATTTATTCTTTTGTGAATAATATGTACTGAAGGAGGAGAATGCTCATTGTTTATGTTTAATTTGAACTATCAGGTACAGGGAAAGTGACTTGGTGAAGCTAGATATTCAAATAAATGGTGATCGTGTGGAGCCTTTAGCAACTATTGTCCACAAAGATAAGGTAATCCCAATTTCTATTAAGTTTGATATCTTTTAATTCTGCCATTTTGTCTGCTGCATGGCTGGTTTGCCAAAAAAAAAAAAAATATCATCGACGCCCTCCATTCCAAATTGTTTGTCCACTTTTTTCCGTGACTAACAAATGCCAAAGCGGTCAAATAATTTGGGATGGAGAGAGTAAGAGATAACTAATATCTCCTATATTCTACTGTAGAAGCTCAAATTCTATTAGTGGTCATGTTTAATTAATTGTCTTGAGTGTAAGTATGAGATGTTAAACTTAATTTATAATGGGAGCTGAATATGAGTACAGGACTTGTCATTAGAAATGGCAATTCATGTTGTGTATTTATTAAATTTGGCAACTACCATTGGAGTCGTATGCTCTTGGAGTTAATTGGCTCATATTAGCCAAGGGGAATTAAAATGGAAAAGAAATAGAAGTGTTCTTTTCAAATTTTTTTAATTTTTTTTTTCTGTTTTCTTTTTCTGTAAGTAAGTAGTAGGATGGTTTTTGGTTCCTGGGGGGAAAAAAGAAAAGAATGTCCGCTGTTTGATTGCCAAACAAATCTTGCTCTTACAAATGTAGATAATGATGATGAATCACATAACGCATTGCTAGTTTGGGAAAAAAATATTATCCAGAATATAATATATCTAATATATGAAACTAATGAATTATTCCTCTAACTACATTAATAGTGCAAATCATAGGAATTATCGTAATAAAAATCTGATACTGGAGTGCTATGCAGTCTGGAGAGCTGAAACGGACGGGGAAATCTCGTATGAAAAGGCTGCCCTTCCTAATCACAACATGATTGCTAGCGAGCTAGCAATCATGATGTGATTGGGTTGTCTATAAATGAGCCATAATAGATGCCCAGTCCCCATGAAGGCATGAGCTTTAGTCTGTTGGACAGAGCTGTTTGATTAACATGTACCCAAACACGTTAAATTTTATCCTATCTTTTATTTGTAATGAAAACCAAATACTAGAATGATAATGCTTTTAGAGATTAAAAAATAACAATCGATTTATAAGTCAGCTACAATAAGATATTCATTTTTTGATACCAAACAGTTAGCCAAAAAGCTTGTAACAAAATACCTAGATTAGGACATCGACTCGATCGCTTATGGCACCAGAAACAGCTAATTTCTCTCCAAAAAGCTCCTTCGCATTTTGGCGGGGAAGGGGATGTCCTTTATTTTCTTTCTTTGTCTCCCCCGGATGAAATTGGATGTCTGTTAAGTGGGAAGTAAAAAGGGTAGGAGGGATGAATATTAGCCCTGGCCATTTATATTTTAGTGAAGTTTGGAAGTTGGTACTCATTTGAAGGGTAGTTCTCATGGGAACCCTCTTCTCCAGATTCGTTAATCTTTTGCTAACTTTTATGACTAATTTGTATTCTGATTCCACAATCCATATCAGTCCTACTCTGTGGGAAGGGCTTTGACTCAAAAGCTGAAGGAACTTATACCTCGCCAGATGTTTAAAGTGCCTATTCAAGTAAGTTCTCATTGTTCCCGTCATGCCAGATGAATGTGTGAGTCATGAATGACAGACTGCTGAAATGAATGCTGTGATACCGAACATTTTATTTATTTTTTCATTATCATTTATTTCTTTTCCATTCTCTTCTAGTCCTCAAAGAGGCTCAGTGCTACTTTTTGTCAACCGTACAAGATGGAAAGTCACACTTCTCACGAAATAGCAGATCGTGTATGTTTCAAGTGGCAATCAAACAAGCACTGAATGTGCATCTGTGGCCTAAATGAAATAGGGTTGCCTTATGTGCTGATTAATCTTTTCATCCACGTATAGTCAATACTAAGTTTTACATCTCTCCAGAAACCTTCTTTACTGGGTTCATTATGCATGATTTCAGAACCCAGTTGTGTCGGTAACCAAGCTGTTCAAAGCATATAATGATATCATCTGTCAATTGAGGAACACAATGTCAAAAATAGGCTTCTAGCATAGCAGAGTTAGAAATTCATTCATTTCTTGCATGTCAAAGCTTGCTTGGTTGGCTCAGAAGTATAGATCTCCTTCAAACCACTTTTGGACTATAGAAAGTTACAAGTGAGCAACGATAAAATAAACTATGACAAGTCAAACTGTCGCTCCTCTAGTAGAACTTCTGAAGTGTTTTTGTCAAATTCATTGAAATTCCTGATAAATTCGACATGCTGGCCATGTTAATTAATGTATGATTTGAGTTCTCCCAACATTGTTGATGGGGTTCTTAGAAGTCTATTAAAATCGGACCAGTTCTTTGCCTCGGTTTTATGAACATAGATCATGATATTATCTGGCTATTCCATCACTTAAGGATGGACAAACTTATTTCACGATTTTCCTTTTGCCTCAGGTTTAGGCTCCTTAGGACTCCCTAATGTTCCTCTACTATCCCTGCAAGTGTGTCAGAAATGACTTGTTTTCATGGAAAAATATCCTTGATCACAATAAATACCCCCCCCCCCCCACACACACGCCAGGAGAGAGAAAAGTTATCACACTTTCTGATTTGAGCCATCTCAAAAGAAACAAAGTTATCATGTATTCTGTACTAAGAACATCTCATATTTGAGTTCTTCAGGCCATCCATCTCCACAAGCTATTCCTTGAACATGCATGCCATTAGAGCAGGTGTTATATGTTGTACCATGGGACTTAGAAAAACATATATCGTCTCTGTTGAAAAGTCGACCTATTAGAGTTTCATTCGATGCCATCAAATCTTTGTTAGCCGTTTTAATTGTTTTGGTGCAATATATTATGCACCTGCCTAAAATAGAGACTGTCTGTTATTTTGCCTGTCTTGATGATGTTGCTCATTTCAATTAAAATGATTTCTCTCTTGTCGTTGAAAACTGGTAATGCAATTTGTAATGACGTGATGCAGTTAATATTTGTTTAACCTTTTAACAGGCATGTATTGGCGCTAAAGTCATTGCAAGTGAAGCTATTTCAGCTATCAGGAAGGATGTTTTAGCAAAGTGCTATGGTGAGAGGAACTTGTAGCTACCCCTTTGCCTTCCTTGAATCACTTGTGATCACACAGTAAATCCTTCTCACAATACGTTTATTAAAAAATAAAATTCTGGCATGATATGCTGCAAAAGTTATTTATTAGTGCTAAATGATTGTGTTGTACTGCTTGTCTCGCTGTTATGATTTACATCCTTAATATATTACGCCAAGCAGTTTCTGAAACATGTCAATATTGACCCTAGCTAGGACAGACATTTGGTGTTTCACAATATCTCATGTTAGCTCTTTTCTGCAGGTGGTGACATATCACGGAAAAAGAAACTGCTGAAAAAACAGGTGCTTCATCTAGATTCCCTGTTCGAGCTTCATGCATCTGTATTCTGTTTACAGTTCTCATAGTATATATTAGCAAAATGCCACATTTTCTCTGAACAAACTCGAGTATAGTGAAAATGTGTTTATGAAAGAGGGAACGGAAGAAGCAGTCTGAACACGTGAATGTTTTTTGTTTAATATGGTGCAGGCTGAAGGAAAAAAGAGAATGAAGGCTATTGGTAAAGTGGATGTGCCTCAAGAAGCATTCATGGCTGTGTTGAAGCTTGAAAAGGAGGTAGTATGATGAAGTTTGTATAGGTTGTAACTTGTACAGGACTCCAGATATTGTATCAATTCTTTGTAGGTTTAATGTTCAGTTTTCCCAATCTACATAGACGTTTACAAATCAGTGATATAGATGCAACTCATCAAAGATATCATCTTGGTTAGTTGAATTAAAACCACTCCTTATGTACTGTCTAAAATGCCCATCCGCAAAAGATTTTCATAAATTATAAAAAAAAAAAGAATTTCACAAAAGGAGTCTCCATAAATAAAAATAAAAATAAAGGAAACTGTTCGTCGTCATCTCTGGGCAAGATAAACTACTAACATGAAAAAGAAATCTCAGAACCATTCATGTTTAGCCCTTGTTATGATTGCTTTATGATTTGCTTTATGGTTTGACAATGCTATACTCTCTTTTATTTTCCTTTAACAGTCCTAATAATCTGATGCTTAATTCCTAGTGTTGTACATTACTGTAAACTCGGAGGGAAAACCCTCAGAAGAAAAATGAAACATCCGAGGTTTTAGGCCAATTTCTATATTGCTCCCTTTGTTTAGGACAAGGCATGCCACAGAGCCTCAGTGCCTTCACCACATTTTTTGTGAACATCTCTTATCCTATCTACTGACCTACATATCCCACTGCAATTCCAATCGAATGATGCTACACACATGTCGCCCTGCGTTGCCATCCACTCGCAGTCGTCAGTCCCGCAGCACATACTCCTGTCATCGACATGCTCGACCTCGAGGCCAATGAACCAGGCCCCTAGGGACACATCCTCATTGGCATACTTGTGCAGTATTTGCCTGACAGATAAGAAACATAGCCAACAGATAGTGTCATTTTCAGAAACAGTTTATAAGGTGATTAATATGCACTTTGAAGCCTTTTTTGAGATTTAGTTTTTCTGATTGGTTCTTACTGGTGTACCGAGATGTACTCGGCCATGTCTCTGGAGATGGCGTAAATCTGTCCAGTAGCGTGGCGGAAGTACTTGTTCCCTACCTCCCCGAACTTCCAGTGTTCTGGTTCATGATATTTAACTCCCCTGCAAACATGTAGATTGACAAGTTTAGCTAATATTTCTCTGTTTTCACTGACAGTATGAGTACATGTTGGTAAACTTTTTTGAATCAAGAATGACGAAACTTGGACAAATTCATGAAACATGTAAAGGAGTATAGTTAGAAGATAAATTACTTCTTGTAGAGAACAGGGCCAGATTTCATGCACCCTACGTATACTCTAGCTTTCTTGCGGTGCCCAGCAAGAGTTGCTGAAAGCGCACCTGCAGAAATGTTAAGAGTGAAATTAGAGTTGCAGAAAACACACCAGCAAGAGTTGTTCAGAAAAATGAGAGAAAATAATACATACCCAAATTGACATGAACATCATCATCAACTTTGACATAGAACTCTGCATCCCACTTAGCAAACGCAGTGGAGAAAAAGGCTTTTGTCTTTGCAGATAGCTCGAGATACCCTTCGATGTGATCCTGCAAAGGGTTACAGCAAGATTTTAGTATTCAAGCTAAATATGCATTGCATTGCTTCCATTTCATACTCACACATGAAAAAGAAAATATATGAAACGAAGAAGATGGGTATGGATGGTTTCTTACAAGTCTAAGGAAGTCTTTGTGTTGGGCATCTTCTTCATCTATAGCTTGGTCTTGAACACTATTGCCTGTTGCCCTGTTTGTCAATTAAACAAAAGGTTTAAACATGTTTCATAATACAAAGAGTTCTTTTGTGAGTGATCTTGTGCCACCAAATAAATTCTTTCAAATAAAGCAATATTAGCAAAA
The DNA here is from genome assembly GCA_038025085.1 of Tetragonia tetragonoides. NCBI lineage: Eukaryota > Viridiplantae > Streptophyta > Magnoliopsida > Caryophyllales > Aizoaceae > Tetragonia > Tetragonia tetragonoides. Next base: position 20,872,047 of record CM076150.1, read on the forward strand.
ACATGTAAGGTATGTCCCCTAGAAAAAACCAGGAAATTTCATGAGTTTGCTTACTCTCAACAAGAAAATATGTTATCTTCTAAAATTAGGACAAAAAATTCAAAGAAATGTAGAAGTATATTTGATTTCTCCATTTTATATATACCAAAAAGAATTTATTCATACACGTGTTGGAAAAATGAGTACTCTTTTTTGGCAAGGAGAGTGAGGGCATCTCTCAATGCACATTCACTAGTATTCGGCTAATTAATTCATGTAAGTGTTACCAAAAGCACAATTTCATGTACTAAAATGACTAATATCAGAGTCTATAGATATAAAAGCAGTAGTACATACGTGTGACCAATCATAAAGCGGATGACAATCCCTTTATCTTTCTCAATTCGGAGTAATTCCTCTCCTGAAAAATTGTAAGTAAAAAGTGTGGTTCAGATTCCATGGACACAGCATACGTTTTAATGAAATGTGAAATTTTAAGGGGGTGTTTATTTGATGTTACAACCCCTCTGATCTACGTACGTCACCATTAGAAGATAAATCTGTGAACATGCCAAAACAGACAGGCTTGCATCATGTGCAATGTGTTTTAGACATAAAATAAAAAATGAATAGAACATTCCATTTTAACTGAAGGCAACCCTTTCCCTGTCAAACATGGTTGAGTACATGACCAAGAGGGGAAAAATAGATGGTGGACAAAATGGCATTAGATTGTGTATTGTTTTAGGTTGACTAACTCAAGAAAAAAGAAAGAGAAAAGGTATATTGTTGATATAATATATGGAGTTCCGTCACTGTGGCGGAATTCGACTCAAATGGATGCACTCCCCTATAAACACAATTCTTAAATATTGTACAGAAAAATTATTTTATAAAAAGTATTTTTGTTTTTAAAAATCCAAATGGATTTCATGCATGGAATCCACTCTTCAATAATGAGCAAATCAGCCACTGAGTTCCAAACCTTTTATCTAAGATTACTTGTCAAAAGTAAAAACATTTTAAAAGTTAATGATTGCATATGAAAACAAATCTTATTAAAAAAATTCTAACAAAAAAAAAGCATATCTAAATGGTGTTTTTGACTAATTCAAAAATCTAACACATTTTTGAGTCTGTCATTCATAATAGAAGCTCCCTTAAATATGATGAAAACAAGGTGTGATCTAGTAGGTGAATAAGATTTAAGTTACAAGACTTATGGGTGTATTGAGCTTTTCCAGAAAAATTCCAGGTGTTTCAGTAATAAATCACATCTTTGCTTATTATGTGGTGTTACCCAATCAATAGAATATTTTTAAATTATTATTTTTTTCTTTTTTCTTTTTTTCAAATATTACGACAACCATCTCTTATTTTCAGGGTATATTAAAGGATAACAAATTAATCAGGTGGTGTTATTAAAAATACCAGAAAATTTGCGGGCTTTTCCTCTCGAGCTTATATATGCTCTTTTCCGTTTTTAATAAAATGGACTCTAATTATTGAAAAAAAATATATGATTTGGTCATGGTAAGCATTAGAAATTTTTTAAGAAAGAGGGTAGATATAAGCATAAGAGAATTTAAATGTACGTACCAGTAGGCATCCATGTCTCCCTAACAGAATCACGTCTCTTTCTGCTACTGAAGGCAGTGTTGATGCCTATAACTATAAACATTTTCTCCCTCTTGCTACCACCTTCTGTCTTGTTCTGCTTTTCCTTTTCTTTATTTTCATCATCTTTATTCGACCCTCGACCTACGTTTAATCTTGTCTTGATTGCATCCATCTTCATGTCTAATGATCTGCTGTGCATAAAAATACTAACTGTTAGTTCTGTCTTAAAATTAAACAACATCTTGAACAAATTAAAAATACATGTAGTTTGTAACTTTGTAATACATTAGAGAAATCAGAAAGTCTTAAGTAAGATCGTCTTATAGCAAGTTAATTAAAAGTACTTTTTTTATTCAAAATATAACATTCTTTATTTTTTAATACTTATTAGTGAAAAGGTAATATTTTTATTCAAAACTAACAAGTCGTTTTATGGTAAAACTGTTTGTGCTATATAACTTAGTCACATTTTTATATTTGATACATTAGTGAATAGTGACTAGTACGAAACATACATATTATAAATAGTGTTTATTATGCCATAAGGTATTCTATAATGTTAAAGGACATGCATCAATTCACATGTGCTGCTACATTTGTTTCTTTCAAAGCCATACGTTAAAAGGTTTGTACTTCCAAACAAGAATCATGTCATATATATCCCACATGTGTTTCCTTCGAATGTAAGGCCTAAACTATCTTGAATCCTTAGCTTGTTTGTGTCACTTCCAAATCATGATTTTGTTTCCACTAATTCGTCACATTGTAAGGAGTAGGTTTAATTTCGTGAGACATTCACCCTAAAGTATTCAAATAGTTATCTTTAGAAATTAGGATTCATAAGTTACGTACGTAAAGACCGTTTTATATAAGTTTTTGTGAAAACGCAAACAGAATTGGTCCATGGTATGTGTCTACTTAAAAAATAAAAATAAAAAATGAAAATATGAGTCATAAAACAAAATAAGATAATGGCCGGATCATGGGGATGTTACATGAGATACGATTTAATTAAAACATTGGAGGCTTGGAGTTTAAACTTCAAAGTCCTAGTTCAGTTACGAGTTTGAAAACAATAATGGGTTGAACAAAATTAGCAGCATAAAACAGATGTGGTATAAGTGTGAGTTTGAGTTTGGGTCTAATAAGATTTGTAAAAAATTACCTGTAGGAAAAAAATGATTACCCGTTAAATAATACTATTTAATTGATGAGAGTGGAGAAAAAGACAATAATGGTGCACTAGTAACTGTTGTTCCTTTGTCATAAAAATTTTCCAACATAAACATAAAGTCATAAATATAACATACCAGGAGTGACACATTTATTATACTCACATTTAATCCAACTATTTATGATGTACATTTATTCTACATCAATGGACATGAATGTAGTATATAGCTCAATAAAATAAGCTAGTAAATTTAATTATTAGAAAATAGTGAAAAATAACCATCAATTTTATTGCTCACTCAACTGGATTGCTTTCTGATTTTTGCGTACATGTACAAGTATGCCTTTGCCTTCTTGGAGCATCTGCAAAATGTTTAGTTGAAAAAAGAACACAAATACTTAAATATTGTCAACAAAGATAAATTATCGTATATTCAAAAAGTGACCCTTGTCTCACCAAACGCTACGGTAAGACTATCTCACTAAATAAGTTTTTGTGAAAGTTAATTTTTCAATTTAATATTTGGTGGAGATAATTACCGTATTTGATGTGCAATCTCCACAACTAATCTGAACTTCTTGTTCATGTTGTTGCCTTGTTGCAAGATGAGAACTGCATTTCACATTTTCAATCGTCAAAATAATTATTAAAGAAACATATTACGAAATAATATTGTCTCATAGAACACAAAAATTTGTTTTTTTTATAGGATACAAAGATTCATTAATAGTCATATGTTACAGTGCAGACAATCAAAATTTTTCTCAAATAACACATTCTCATTTTATGTTCAATCAAGTGTCAAAGTGTGCACATATTTCATTCCTCTTTCATGCAAAAACTATGTAAAATTTTAATAAGAAAAATATGCATAACATGAAAAATCAACGCCAATATTAATTATCAAATGAAAAAAATGCCAACATTAAATATCAAAATAAGAATAATTAATGCAAAATTAAAAAGAGAGAAAGAGATCGAAGAACCTGTTGGAGAAAAGCAAACCAAAAGCAAAGCTGAAAATACAGAGAACAGAAACCCAAGCAAAGGAAACTTTGCCACTCTTGTTAGGCTTCATGTTAGTATAATTTTTTGAAGGTGTTGTTTGGGAGGATGAGAGAAAAAAAATTACTAGTTGTATTCTCTCTCTCTCTCTCCAAAACCAACACAATTAGTTGTTGAAATTGTGATGACTTCCCAACTTTATAGCAGCACACAAACCATGAATCAACATAATTCAGGCAAACTAGTAACAGTTTTTGTGTTGAGTGTACGTAGACAACATTCAAATATGTATGAAAACCTCATTAATTAAATGCCGTTATTCATGGCGATCCTGCTAAAAGTCTCTCTCCTCCATTTTACACGTGGCGATCTTGGATTGGATGGTTTTGGTAGAATTTTATTTGTTTATTCTTTAGTCAAGGTAAGTCATGCATCAAAGGTCAAGGTCTCACCATTATCAATTTCTTTCTTTTATATGTTTTGACATTGAAGGGATTTGTTTTTTACTGATACTATTATTTGATGGATTTTTAATTTGTTGCATTGTAATATACATGGGTCAATGAGTGCCTAACAATAGAGAAAATAGCTTTCCTTTTTGCACTGTATATATTTTGGTTGGTATAATTGGTATCCTCTTTGATTTCATTTACTTTGTGCCTTTTCTTTCTTGTTTAAATACAGTATCTTATTAGCTTAGCAAAAAAAAAAAACAAAAACAAAAAAAAACAGTATCTTATTAAGTTGGTTAATATTGAAAGCACAATCTCACTATTTACACTCTAGGAAATTTACTCTCTACCCCTTTCTCCTCATATATATAAATGAATCATATCCTTTGTGATTTCTTGCTATTTTGGTATTGTCTATTTAAATGTTCTCACCTTCTTGATTTTGAAAAAATATCTACCCAAAATAAGTATTATATGTGGCGAATATCTAAATGAATATTGTATTGATTGATTTTCTTTTGAATGGATCTAATCCGTTATCAAGTTTTTTTTCCTTTTCCTAAGGTATAACTAATTTATGCTGATCAAGGATGGAACGGTCCGAAAAACCCGGCTCTCTCTGCTTGGAATTTGGATATGGACAAATTTTTTGAAAAGAATATATTCTATGTAGTAGACAGTTTGTCATGGAATGCCATCCAAGCTGATAGTTTGTGTCAATTGTAAACACTGCCGAGGATAAACTAATAAGGTTCCGTTTGATTCACCTGAATAAAACTGATCTGAACTGAACTGAACTGAACTTAAGTGATTTTTTGAACTTGATCGTTAACCGTTTAAAATTCGTCCAAAAATAGTCAATATTGGACTCATTTGAAAGTATGCTTTGAGATCTTTCCGATGACATAAATTTCATCATGAAATTATTTCGGACTAAAAGTTATATAAGTAATAAAGTTACATATAAACTGAACTGAATTGAACTGAACTGGACTGAACTGAACTGAATTTAAGTAAAATTAAGGTGAATCATACAGAGTCTAACTTCCACAATCTCCATGTGAGTAACTAATTTACCATGAAAATATAATCTTCCTGAGAAATGATATTTCCTAGTCCAAGCAGCCCAAAGAAAGTCATTATTGTTGAAGTTCAAAGTATTGTCCAATGTAACATTTTCACGTGTTTTTGTTGTTATAACTTATATATAAGTCACCTTATCTAGTACTCCCATCGTCTCAAATTGAGCTTTCTATCTGACTTTGCAGGGTTTTCAAGAAAAGACTTTGACCATCAATAACTCTAATTATACATATAGATCTAGATATAAAAATTATAAAAAATTGATACTATGAAGATATTAATTAAAATAAATCTAAGAACTGTAAGAAAAGTATTTTGATATTGTGAATCCTAATACTTTTTTCACAGAACAATGGTAAAAGTTCATGAAGTTCGACCTTGGAATGCCGATATATCTAAAGTCTGAGGACGGATCTTTACCCTGCCATCCCATTTCTTTCCACTGTATTGTTCAGATATCAAATCACGAAGTTACTAACCTTGAAAAGCAGCATTCTATAGAGCCTTCAGCGCCTTAAAACACATTGACCAAACATGGTAAAAGAAATGAAAGCATACGCATGCTGGTTTCAGAATATACGCTCACTTGATCAAACACAAAACGACTTATCACTATAGTGAACCATCAAGGTCACTTTTCAGTTGAATAGGGGTTTACTTTTTATCTTAACATTTTGATTTGTTAAAAGCTTATGTAGGATTCGAACCTACACTTGTGTATGTACATGCACAATGCTCTACCATTTGAGCAAATAGGCTTCGAAAAACTAATTGTGATAGACCAAAAACAAGTTTCAGAACATAATCTTTCACTTGAACATACTGCACAAACATAATATGGCTCAAGCATAGAGTTGCTCCATTAGTTTCACTTCCCTGTAATGTTCGGAACACATCTTCCCAAAGCATAGGAGCAGCAGCACCTGAACGGGTGTAGAATAAATTCCGACGTATATTCTCTCACATCAACTAGAGACACATTACTCATGATAATATTGAACAGGGAGAGAATGAAGCCCAGAACAGAGATCAAACAAGGAATAATGTCAATTTCAATAAACATAAAATTACAAGTAACTTGCAAAACATAAGATGTGGTCACTTTAACAAGAGTGAGGGGTCACTTTAACATAATTATCAGTGTTGTCTATCAGCGGTCTTAAGTTCATTATAGTTTATTACAACTTTGCCTTCAAGGGCACAAACCAAAATTCCAAATAAACCAAAGTAACCAATAATCAATAGTTCTAAAGAAACGGCCCACATTCAACCTTCTAGCAAATCGTCCTCACTCAGCTACACCTGCACTTTGATTTTCGTGACGGAGGCTATCAGTTGAAACCTGTAACCTAGTTACATCCTCCTTCTCTTCTATTTAAACTGTAGAGTTCACATGTAGTGGGTTAACCATAGGTAGGCCCACTTAACGCTCTCTCTTACTAATTAACTAATGCAACTCCTAGGTCCATTAATTAATTATTGATCCATCGATTACTTAAGTGTGTGACCCGCTACGCCCATCGCATTTAGTAGTCGGCCAACTCATATTGGTCCAATTATCGTAAGCGGTCTCTAGCTAAACATTACGACCTACTAAATCGATGGGTTAACTATCTCTGTTATTTAATCCCGAATTTTGCACCTTGACTGACAGGACATAAATCCTTCAATCTCCCACTTGTCCTTAAGACAAGTGTGCAAATCCATTCCCTTGTCACTTAATGTCTTGATGTGAACGTAAGATAAGAAGCCTAGTCATCCTTACAATGTTCATATCTTTTCTTGATCCCGAATTGGATTGTTAAGACAAATGATTATCCAATAATCCATTTGAGCACGGCCATGCATCTCACAATCCCAATTCTACAAGAGGCCCATAAGACAACAATCCCTGTAGGGAGGACAATTTCCGTCTTGTGCGTTCATGAATTCCAACATGATTTTCAATCATCCGGACATATCCGTTATTGCCTCCTTTTACGCAGGCGTTAGGAGTAATCACAGATCACCAATCATCATGTCTTTATTCATAACCACTCAGGTTTGAGAAATGGTTCAAGATAGTTTTATGAGAGTCTAATATGACTACTCGTTTTTAAAGAACTCTCATGGTGGGTCTGTCCGATCATGAATTCCCAATTCATATCTATGCAAATGGTCCTTGACATCCCATGTCTCCAGCCCATGAAACAGGCACTGAGATCATCTTGCAATCTAATCATCACTGGCTATTAGAATCCAATTCTAATACCTAGATTAGGGACAAATAACCACAAAATCCAGTTCACTCAATAGGGTTTCATTATCCAAGACATCGTCTTGGTAACCTATTTGGATATTTGTGTTATATTATTTTGGATTAATATTCAAAATCATACAGAAAACTGAATAGTACCAAAACTTTATTAATGTGATAAATGTACATATCAATGTTTTAATCATGAACACCATTTCATAATCTAAAACAATGAAGCTAATCATCTCCGAAGTGCTGAATGCCTATTGAAGCTGTATGACTCTCGTGCCTGGCCTGATCAAGCGGCTTAGTCAATGGATAAGCGATATTTTCGTCTGTATGATCCTTGCATATGCTAATATCACTATCTTTGACCCATTGTCTAATAAGGTGATATTTGCGATGTACATGTTTAGACTTCTGATGTGATCTTGGCTCCTTGGCTTGGCCGATGGCTCCACTATTATCACAATAAAGAGCCAACGGTTCAATCGCCGCAGGCACAACTTCAAGTTCAGCTATGAACTTGCGAATCCAAACAGCCTCCTTCGCAGCTTCCGAAGCTGCGATGTACTCCGCTTCCGTTGTAGAATCTGCCACAGTGCTTTGCTTTGCACTCTTCCAGGAATCTGCTCCTCCATTGAGACAGAAGACAAATCCTGACTGGGATTGAGAACCGTCTCTGTCTGTCTGGAAGGACGCATCAGTTTAACCTTTCACAATCAACTTTTCTTCACCACCATACACCAGGAACTTATCCTTAGTTCTTTTCAGATTCTTCAAGATATTCTTGGCCGCAATCCAATGCGCCTCACCTGGGTTGGCCTGAAATCTACTCGTCATACTCAAAGCATACGAGATGTCCGGACGAGTACAAATCATGGCATACATGATAGATCCTATAGCTGATGCATAAGGAACTCTACTCATGCGTTCTTGCTTAGCAGATGTCTCAGGACCCTGCGTCTTGCTAAGAATCGTGCCACGACTCATGGGTAGTAAACCTTTTTTAGCATCTTGCATATTAAACCGAGATACTATCTGGTTAATATACATACTTTGGCTAAGTCCAATTAGCCTTTTGGATCTGTCCCTGCAGATCCTGATGCCCAAGATGTACTCGGTCTGTCCGAGGTCTTTCATCTGAAAACACTTTCCAAGCCAAGTCTTTACGGACTCCAGCATTGGAATGTCGTTTCCAATGATCAGTATGTCATCAACATACAGGACCAAGAAGATAATTTTGCTCCCACTGAACTTCTTGTATACACAAGGTTCTTCTGTATTTCTGATAAAACCAAATTTAGTTATGGCTTCATCAAAACGCAGATTCCAGCTCCGGGATGCTTGCTTCAACCCATAAATGGATCTCTTTATCTTGCAAACTTTCCCAGCGTTCTTAGGATCGACAAAACCCTCAGGCTGTGTCATGTACACATCCTCTTCCAGAACCCCGTTCAGGAAGGCGGTTTTGACATCCATTTGCCAGATCTTATAGTCATAATGAGCAACAATTGGTAGGAGTATCCTAATGAATTTAAGCATGACAACTGGTGAGAAAGTTTCATCATAGTCAATTCCTTGAATCTGCCTATAACCTTTTGCCACCAGTCTAGCTTTGAAAACTAGAATGTTTCCATCCTTGTCCATCTTGATCTTAAAGATCCATTTGCACCCGGTGGGCCTAGCTCCATCCGGCAAATTGACCAAGTCCCAGACTTGATTCTCGGACATGGAATCCATTTCGGATTTCATGGCTTCTTGCCATTTGCTGGAATTTAGACTCGTCATTGCTTCCTTGTAAGTGGTGGGTTCTTCACTTTCTTCAAGAAAAATGTCACGGCTTTCCGTCGTATAGATTGAAATGTATCTATTTGTCGGAGTCCTGACTCTATCAGACCTTCGAAGGGTGGATTCTGGTTCAACCTCAAGAGTTGCCTCTAGAGTTGAATTTGGAGTTGTTTCCGAAACATCTTGGATGGATTCTAAATCCTTATCCATCTCCATTTGTTGCTCATCTTGAATTTCTTCGAGATGAACTTTACTCCCACTTGTCTCTTTGGAAAGTAATTCCTTCTCCAAAAAGACACCATTCCGAGCAACAAATACTTTGTTCTTAGTTCGGTTGTTGAAATAATAACCCTCCGTTTCCTTTGGATAACCCACAAAGAAAACTTTGTCTGATTTGGGTGCAAGCTTATTGCCGAGTAACCTCTTTACATAAGCTTCAGATCCCCAAACCTTGAGAAAAGACAACTTGGGAACCCGTCCCGTCCACAGCTCATGTGGTGTCTTTTCAACGGCTATTGACAGAGTCTTGTTCAGTGTGAAAGCTGCCGTCTTGAGAGCATATCTCCAAAAAGAAATAGGAAGATTGGCATGACCCATCATTGATCTAACCATATCTAATAAGGTTCGATTCCTCCGTTCAGACATACCGTTCCATTGTGGTGTTCCTGGCGGAGTTAGTTGTGAAAGTACTCCACAACCCTTTAGATGTTCATCGAACTCTAGGCTCATATATTCGCCTCCTCGATCCGATCGAAGAGCTTTGATTTTCTTGCCTAGCTGATTTTCAATTTCATTCTGAAACTCTTTGAATTTTTCAAAAGATTAAGATTTATGTTTCATTAAGTAAATATATCCATATCTACTCAAATCGTCAGTAAATGTAATGAAGTAGCTAAACCCACCTCTTGCAGTCCAGAATCCCTTCTTTAATAAGTTTTTGAATGCGTTTCATATTTATATGGCCTAATCGACAATGCCATAGATATGTGGGGTTAGAATCATTAGTTCTAGCCTTTTTGTTATTGATAGTGAGTATATGTTTGTCAAAATTTAGCAAATAAAGCCCATTATGCAAACGAGTGCTAAAATAAAATACATCATCTGTTGAAACCGTATAAGAACCATTCTTAATACGCATATCAAAACCTTCCATATCCAATACAGAAGGAGAAATGATGTTTTTGTTTATACTAGGAACATAGTAACAATTATTATGTTCTAGTTCAAGGCCCGAGGGCAACGACAAAACATAAGTTCCTACAGTCAAGGCAGCCACCCTGGCGACTCGTAGGTTCACCTCATCTCTAGCTACCTTCCGAGGTTATTTTAGTCCCTCCACATTTGAGCAAATGTGAGTACTACAATCAGTATCCAATATCCAATCAGAAGTTGTTGTAGCTAGATTGATTTCAATAACGAAAACATTTGAAGTCATGGAAACCATTCCATACTTCAGGTCTTCCTTTACCTTTGGGCAGTTCCTCTTTCAATGCCTCTTTTGTTGGCAATGGAAGCACTGATTATCCGCAGCTAAGGACGATTTCTTAGCGGTCAACCGTTGCTTAGGCTTAGGCTTGGTCACACCACCCTTGCCTTTCAACAAGTTGCCTTTTGAAGTGGACCCTTTCTTTCCCCTCCCGACATTAAGCATTTGCTTTTCGGGAAGTCTTGGAATAGGCGTCTCCGAGACGCATTCCTTCTTATCATGCCTGAGAACTATTCTCAGGTTGCGATGACTCTCCAGGTAACTGTTTGGTCCAACCAAACGTTCACTGTCTAGCATCGACTTTAGGTTAAAAGTTGACTTGCTTTCACTGGCCATTGCTACAAAACAGAAATAATATGGAAAATTTTTGTACATTTATCAATAAACAACTTAATCAATTTCCAAAATAGACAAGTTATTTAATATTTTATTCACCCTCTAAGGTGCCCCTATGAATAAAATAATTCCAAGATCCTCATTTTAGCCTAATGTGACCAAACTTTGGCTTGTCAACCACACTAGTCAAAATAGGTAAGCAATCCTTGCTAATTATGTCCAACATAACTCTCGGTTGATAGACATATCTAATATGGCCATCCCTTTGCCCCGATATGTAAGGACTCCTTACTCATATCTTTGAGAGGAACAAAATAGCCTTGTAAATCTCTTCTTAGACTTACCCGCATTAACTCAAGATTAAAATAATGTCACACTTTGGCGATGCCCATTATGAATGATCGAAAGTGTAATGGGTGAACCTTATTTGGGAGGGCATAAACTCAATATTTTCTTGGGACGAGATTTAAAAACTGTTTTAATATATGTGAACTAATAGTTATATTAAAACAATATAGTAAATCAGACATGCGATAATTAAAGTAATAAATCTAATTTAAGCAATAATTAAAGTAATAAATAAATGATCCTAGTATGGCCCCTAAAATAAAATAAAGATCTAATCTTCAAAATCTCCCACTTGAATCGCGATCTCCTCCAAGGCTCTGCTCTTCAAGCTTTACATTTTGTAAGTCTAATTAGAAATTTAAACTTAAAACTAATGCATTAAAATAAATTACATAAATACGACGGTTTTACATACCGTATTTAGGTTACAAAAATACAAACGGTGGGCATACTGTATTTTGGGCCATACTAGATCATACATTCATTCACCCATAAGATGGGTGACCCATAAAATATGAAATATATTCAAAAGCCATATAATAAATAAGTAAATCAATAATCTAATCATTGAAATAATTGAAAGTATATGCTAATCAAAACAATTTAAATTTTATATTAAATGGCAACAATTAATCACGCCCCCTTGCGATTGCTACTGCGTGCCCTAGGCACACAATTACAGTCCCTTGTTCCAATCCTTTGCTTTTAGAGACAAATAGTCAGGACATGCATCTTCATGATTTCAACACCCAAAACATTAAGATGACCAAGCACATATTACATACAATTGACTTTTTCAACCAGTAGCAAGCAATTGGATGCAATACAATTTATCCAAGACGCATCATACAAAATTAATGATGTGAAGTCAAAGAATCTAAATCCCATGATCAAATAATGACAATATGACTAAAACATATGTATATATTAATTGCCCACTGAACAATAAAATACTCACAAAAATCAATCCTAGTTCACACCAAATGAACACCAAAAACACGCATACAAGGTTTCTCCAGAAACGCAAATTGTAACAAACCGAATAAACAATTTAACGATTCAAACAATTATAGCGTGCAAAAAATATATAAAATTGATCTAATTAACCCATTAATTAGGCTCTGATATCACTGTAGGATCTAGTTGCAATGATCTAATCATATAAACGGAAGACAACCAGAAAACAGGAAACTTAATGGGTCATTAAATACACACATATATATACCTTTGATGCGTGGCTCGTTGATCGATTAAATATCGATATGTGCGAATTAGGATTCCAAGTGTAATCCAAACTCGTTCGTTAGCTAGAACAAGCACAGGGAACCGTTCCTTGGGCTATGGAGGCGCTTGGTTGAAAAGAGAGAAAATACACCGGAAATCCGAAGCGTTACTGCCGTATTTAATGTTCAAATCAAATACAAGGCTGGAAAGAAAAACAAGTGCTAGAAATCTCAACCCACATACTAGATAATTAAATATTAACTAGCTTCCAACTAACTTAAAACAATTAGTCCAAATGAAATAAAAGTATTAAACTTATTAATTCTCATGCAAGAGAATTAATCTCGTTACAATAATAAAAATCCTAATAATAGAAGTTCCAACTAAACAATAAAATAAATGTTTTTAGAAGATATACTATCTTCTTCGTGCGCCTCCTCTCTAGCTCTACTCCTGGAGCTAATATCCTGTCAATCTACTCCCTCATATAGACAAATTCCATATAGGTTCATCATAGGGCCACCATTTAAGAGAAATGGACAACAAACACAAGTAAAAAGAAAAACAACTAATCAGCGATGCTGAGTAATTCATAACCACATAATCCATCTCAATCTCCAATATTAAGTTCTCATGTTTAATCAAATTAACTAATCATACTTTAAGAAATAAAGACAACATGCATTAAAAATAAAGACACAATAGTCACCAAATAATAAATCTTAGTATTTATTATTATCCATTAGCCAAGTTCCTTAGAGAAAAGAGAATCGCAAGAATTTTCAAACCAACCGCAGTCGATTCAATAGGATCTTAGTCCCGTGCACAGTGGCAAAAGAGGGATCAACCGTCCCGGAGTATAGATGACTCCCGAAGTAGTTCTAGATGTTCCTAAGTATGCAAACCCTCTCTAAACCCTTAGGTTTACAAGAAGAACAGTTTCATCCACAAAACTTCACTTGCCCAATCATCATATATGGATACAAGCTTTAACTAAATACATTGAGGCCATAACCAATGGAACCACTCAACATACCAATGACAAATTCCCATTCGCATCCTTTGGTGGATCTCTCACACAAAGAAGTCTTAACTCTCAATTCAATTTAATATGGTGATCACATAACAAGTAATACACATAATCTTGGCACTCAAGTAACCAAATATGGTTACAATTTCCGATGGCATTTTACATGAAAGGGGCATCTAGGCCTTAATTCAAAACCACCAATTCAATAGTCAAAGTTCATATTAAATTATTGAAGTAACATGCTTCTAACATGAATCCACATGCTTACTAACATGATACAAAAAAAGCATTTTCGAGCTATATCCAATTGAACAATTATTAACATAATTTTCGTTCAATAACCAATAATAAAACATGCTTCTCCTCACATGAAATATTAGACAAGTAGACATTGCTACACAAGTGAATTTCCAACATTATACATGCATTCACTATCATATAATTCTATACGAATCATCATAAGGAAATAAACATCAATTATTCCTTCTCAAATATTCAAAAGTCCAAATATGAATTCACACACCTAATTCAATACTAGACAAATGAACACAAGTCCCAAGCGATATGAATTATGACAAAGAGATTACATAATTCATAGAGACATAAATTACCTTTCACAATAGGCAATCACACAAACAATAAACGTAAGCTCCTTACGTTCAAGCGCGATCAACGGGTCCTAACAAATCCACAATGTAACAATAGTCAATACCTTGACTTCTAAACCTCTTTATTGAACTTTAAAGATGATTTAGTACCCTTAATTTAATTAATTAAGTTGCTGGAATTTTCAATTACTCATGCATGCTCAAAGTTTCCAAAAACGAATTTGCATAACAAAATCGAAAACTTTCCAAAATCCTAAACAAGTCAACTAGTCAAAGAAAGTCAACACCCAAACCAAGACCAACATCACCACCACCAGCGGGCCCCACCACCAGCAGACCCGCTGGTGGGCCCGCCGGAAGGCGCCTGGCGGCGCACGACCGCCAGCGACGGCGCTGCAGCGCCGCACGGCTGGGCCGTGCGTCGTGCAAGCTCGGCCGTGTGGCCCTAATATTTTTTTATATTTTTTTTTTGTTAATCATTTTAAGAAAACCCTAATCTAATTAAATCTAAAATACATAAATTTCCAGATTTAATTAAATTGTAAAGATCTAACCTTTTTTATTCAAACTTGATTCAATTTAGTAAAAACCACAACTCAAACCCTAATCATGATTCCATCATGCAAATTAAATAGAATCTAACAAACCCTAGATAAAACTTAAATTAGGGTTTATCATACAAAACTAGGGTTCATGAAAACATACTTGAATTGAATCAAAAAGCTTTTAATAATCAGAGGAAATCAATTTAGCATACTTACTAGAAAATTCAAGGAGTTAAATTTGAGCAAGATGGACTGTGAAAAGTGATGAACTTTTCTCCTTCTTTTTGCTCTGGGGTTCGACCGTGTGTAGGGAGAGAGAGAGAGACGTTTCTTTTTTTTTTTTGTTTGGTAAAGAATCAGTTATGTGAGGAAGTTGAGTATATTTAGGAACCCCCAAACCTACCCCTTCTTTACTAACTGCTTCCTTCCTAAAAACTCTCCTTAATTCCCTCCAACTTACCAAATATTTTAGAAAACCAAATTTTTGCAAAATAAAATCTGAATTTTGTGCCTTATTTTCGGCCACTTAGCCAAAAATGTTGGCCCAATTTCCTTCCCATAATTTCAGCCATTTACCGAAATTATAGCCCACAATTCCTTTTTATTTATTTGGCCCAATTATAATTTAATTAGGTCCAAAATCAAAATCCAATATTAATTAGGTACTCAAAACATTTATGAGCCCAATTAATTATTTTAAATACGAAATTGCATTTTCTTTTTAAGTAATTATTATTCTAAAATGAATAAAAATTACGGGGTATTACATCCTTACCCCCTTAAAAGAAGTTTCGTCCTCGAAACTTAGGATCACCACCAAAGTGAAGCTAGTTCCATAAGGCGAAGTTTTTCCACTACACTTTCAAAGTTCAATACACGATATGTAACTTGAAAGTTTAAAAGTTTAACACAACTTTTCCAAATAACAAAATGAGCATGATGCAATGCAATGCAATGAGTTTTTCAGTCTTTGTTCTTTTCTTTTATGGATTGTTACACCCTTCCCTCCTTAAAAAGGTTTCGACCTCGAAACCAAGGTTAAGTACCTTGTTCAAATAATTGAGGATAACGCTTGCGCATGTCAGCCTCAGTTTCCCAAGTCGCCTCTTCGACTTTGTGGTTAGCCCACAACACTTTCACAAGATTGATCGTAGACGCACGAGTTTTCTTCGTTTTCTCGTATAGCGTATTAAATTATTTCAATGATTAGATTATTGATCTACTTGTTTATTATATGGCTTTTGGATATATTTTATATCTTATGGGTCATCCATCTTATGGGTGAATGAATGTATGATCTAGTATGACCCAATATACGGTATGCGCACCGTTTGTATTTTTATAACCTAAATACGGTATATAAAACCGTCGTATTTATGTAAATTATTTTATTGCATTAGTTTTAAGTTTAAATTCTTAAGTACAGTTACAAAATGTAAAGTTTGAAGAGCGGAGCCTTGGAGGAGATCGCAATTCAAGTGGGAGATTTTGAAGATTAGATCTTTATTTTATTTTAGGGGCCATACTAGGATCATTTATTTATTTATTCTTTAATTATTGCTTAAATAAGATTTATTGCTTTAATTATCACATGCATGATTTATTATATTGTTTTAATATAACTATTAGTTCACATATATTAAAACAGTTTATTAAATCTCGTCCCAAAGAAATATTGAGTTTATGCCCTCCCAAATAAGGTTCATCCATTACACTTTCGATCATTCATAATGGGCATCGCCAAAGCGTGACATTATTTTAATCTTGAGTTAATGCGGGTAAGTCTAATAAGAGATTTACAAGACCATTTGGTTG
The DNA here is from genome assembly GCA_038025085.1 of Tetragonia tetragonoides. NCBI lineage: Eukaryota > Viridiplantae > Streptophyta > Magnoliopsida > Caryophyllales > Aizoaceae > Tetragonia > Tetragonia tetragonoides. Next base: position 20,888,779 of record CM076150.1, read on the forward strand.
CCTCAAGGATATGAGTAAGGAGTCCTTACATATCGGGGCAAAGGGATAGCCATATTAGATATGCCTATCAACCGAGAGTTATGTTGGACATAATTAGCAAGGATTGCTTACCTATTTTGACTAGTGTGGTTGACAAGCCAAAGCTTGGTCACATTAGGGTAAGATGAGGATCTTGGAATTATTTTATTCATAGGGGCACCTTAGAGGATGAATAAAATATTAAATAACTTTTCTATTTTGGAAATTGATTAAGTTATTTATTGATAAATGTACTAAATTTTGCATATTATTTCTGTTTAGTAGCAGTGGCCAATGAAAACATGTCAACTTTTAACCTAAAGTCGATATTGAACAGCGAACGTTTGGTTAGACCAAACAATTACCTGAATAGTTATCGCAACCTGAGAATGGTTCTCAGGCATGATAAGAAGGAATGCGTCTCAGAGACGTCTATTCCATGACTTCCCAAAAAGCAAGTGCTTAATGTCGGGAAGGGAAAGAAAGGGGCCACTTCAAAGGGCAACCTGTTGAAAGGTAAGGGTGGTGTGACCAAGCCTAAACCTAAGCAACGATTAGCCGCTATGAAGTCGTCCTTAGCTGCGGATAATCAGTGCTTCCATTGCCAACAAAAAGAGCATTGGAAGAGCAACTGCCTAAAGCTAAAAGGAAGACCTGAAGTATGGAATGGTTTCCATTACTTCAAATGTTTTCGTTATTGAAATCAATCAAGCTAAAACTACTTCTGATTGGATATTGGATACCGGTTGTGGTACTCACATTTGTTCAAATGAAGAGGGACGAAAACAACCTCAGAAGGTAGCTAGAGATGAGGTGAACCTACGAGCCGCAATTGGGGCCAGGGTGGTTGCTTTGATTGTAGGAACTCATGTTTTGTCGTTGCCCTCGGGCCTTGAACTAGAACTTAATAATTGTTTTATGTTCCTAGTGTAAACAAAAACATCATTTCTCCTTCTATATTGGATATGAAAGATATTGATATGCGTATTAAGAATGGTTCTTATACGATTTCAAAAGATGATGTATTTTATTTTAGCGTCCGTTTGCATAGTGGGCTTTATTTGCTAAATTTTGACAAACATATACTCACCATCAATAACAAAAAGGCTAGAACTAATGATTCTAACCCCACATATCTATGGCATTGTCGATTAGGCCATATAAAATGAAACGCATTCAGAAACTTCTTAGAGAAGGGATTCTGAACTCTTTTGATTGGAGTCATTTGATACTTGCGAGTCATGTTTACTTGGCAAAATGACAAAGTCGCCCTTTCTGGGAAAGGGAGAGCGAGCCAGTGAGCTATTGGGCATCATACATTTGGATGTGTGCGGACCAATGAGTTCGAATGCAAGAGGTGGGTTTAGTTACTTCTTTACACTTACTGATGATTTGAGTAGATATGGCTATATTTACTTAATGAAACATAAATCTGAATCTTTTGATAATTCAAAGAGTTTCAGAATGAAGTAGAAAATCAGCTGGGCAAGAAGATAAAAGCTCTTCGATCGGATCAAGGAGGCGAATATATGAGCCTAGAGTTCAATGAACATCTAAAGAGTTGTGGAATAGTTTGACAACTAACTCCGCCCGGAACACCACAGTGGAACGGTGTGTCTAAACGGAGGAATCGAACCTTATTGGATATGGTTAGAACAATGATGGGTCATGCCAAACTTCCTATTTCTTTTCGGGGATATGCTCTCGAGATAGAAGATTTCACGCTGAACAAGACTCCGTCGAAAGCCGTTGAGAATACACCATATGAACTGTGGACGGGAATGGTTCTCAAGTTGTCTTTTCTCTAGGTTTGGGGTGTGAAGCTTATGTAAAGAGGTTGCTCGGCGATAAGCTTGCACCTAAATCAGACAAAGTTTTTCTTTGTGGGTTATCCAAAAGAAACGAAGGTTATTATTTCTACAATCAAACTGAGAAGAAGGTATTTGTTGCTCGAAATGGTGTCTTTTTGGAGAAGGAATTCCTTTCCAAAGAGACAAGTGGGAGTAAAGTCCATCACGAAGAAATTCAAGATGAGCAACATTTGGAGATGGATAGGGATTTGGAATCCATCCATAATGTTTTGGAAACAGCTCCAACGGATATGGATAGGGATTTAGAATCCATCCAAGAAGTTTTGGAAACATTTCCAGATTCAACTCTAGAGGCAATACGAGAGGTTGAACCTTAATTCATCCTTCGAAGGTCTGATAAAGTCAGACTTCCAACAAATAGATATATTTCAATCTATTCGGCAGAAAGTCGTGACATTTTCCTTGTTGAAAGTGAAGAACCCACCACTTACAAGGAAGCAATGACGAGTCAAAACTCCAGCAAATGGCAAGAAGCCATGAAATCCGAAATGGATTCCATGTCCGAGAATCAAGTCTGGCACTTGGTCAATTTGTCGGATGGAGCTAAGCCCATCGGGTGCAAATGGATCTTTAAGATGAAGACGGACACTGATGGAAACTTTCTAGTTTTCAAAGCTAGACTGGTGGCAAAAGGTTACAGGCAAATTCAAGGAATTGACTTTGATGAAACTTTTTCACCAGTTGCCATGCTTAAATCCATTAGGATACTCCTAGCAATTGCAGCTCATTATGACTATGAGATCTGGCAAATGGATGTCAAAACCGCTTTCTTGAATGGGGTTCTCGAAGAGGATGTGTTTATGACACAGCCTGAGGGTTTTGTCGATCCTAAAAACGGTGGGAAGGTTTGCAAGCTAAGAAGATCCATTTATGGGTTGAAGCAAGCATTCCGGAGCTGGAATCTGCGTTTTGATGAAGCCATAACTAGGTTTGATTTTATCAGAAACTCAGTAGAACCTTGTGTATACAAGAAGTTCAGTGGGAGAAATATTGTCTTCTTGGTCCTGTATGTTGATGACATAGTGATCATTGGAAACGACATTCCATTGCTGGAGTCTATAAAGACTTAGCCTTGGAAGTGTTTTCGAAAAGTTGATTGTGAAAGGTTACACATATGCCTCCTTCCAGACACGACAGAGATGGTTCTCAATCCCATCAGGATTTGTCTTCTGTCTCAATGGAGGAGCAGTGACCTGGAAGAGTGCTAAAGCACTGTGGCAGATTCTACAACGGAAGCAGAGTACATCGCAGCTTTGGAAGTTGCGAAGGAGGCTGTTTGGATACGCAAGTTCATGGCTGAGCTTGACGATGTGCCTACGGTGGCTGAACCGTTGGCTCTTTATTGTGATAATAATGGAGTCATCGCCCAAGCCAAGGAGCCAAAGTCACACCAAAAGTCTAAACATGTACATCGCAAACATCACATTATTTGACAATGGGTCAATGATGATGATATTAGCATATGCAAGGTTCATACAGATGATTAGCTTCATTGTTTTAGATTATGAAATGGTGTTCATGATTAAAACATGGTTCTGTATATTTATTACAATGAGTTCGATGTAAAAAAGCCATATAATAAACAAGTAGATAAGAAGCCTAGTCATCCTTACAATGTTCATATCTTTTCTTGATCACGAATTGAATTGTTAAGACAAATGATTATCCAATAATCCATTTGAGCATGGCCATGCATTTCACAATCCCAATTCTACAAGAAGCCCATAAGACAACAATCCCCGTAGGGAGGACAATTCCCGTCTTGTGCGTTCATGAATTCCAACATGATTTTCAATGATCCAGACATATCCGTTATTGCCTCCTTTTACGCAGGCGTTAGGAGTAATCACAGATCACCAATCGTCATGTCTGTATTCATAACCACTCAGGTTTGAGAAATGGTTCAAGATAGTTTTATGAGAGTCTAATATGACTACTCGTTCTTAAAGAACTCTCATGGTGGGTCTGTCCGATCATGAATTCCCAATTCATATCTATGCAAATGGTCCTTGACATCCCATGTCTCCAGCCCATGAAACAGGCACTGAGATCATCTTGCAATCTAATCATCACTGGTTATTAGAATCCAATTGTAACACCTAGATTAGGGACAAATAACCACAAAATCCAGTTCACTCAATAGGGTTTCATTATCCAAGACATTGTCTTGATAACCCATTTGGATATTTGTGTTATATTATTTTGGATTAATATTCAAAATCATACAGAAAACTGAATAGTACCAAAACTTTATTAATGTGATAAATGTACATAACAATGTTTTAATCATGAACACCATTTCATAATCTAAAACAATGAAGCTAATCATCTCCGAAGTGCTGAATGCCTATCGAAGCTGTATGACTCTCGTGCTTGGCCTGATCAAGCGGCATAGTCAATGGATCAGCGATATTCTCGTCTGTATGAACCTTGCATATGCTAATATCACCATCTTTGACCCATTGTCTAATAAGGTGATATTTGCGATGTACATGTTTAGACTTCTCATGTGATCTTGGCTCCTTGGCTTGGGCGATGGCTCTATTATTATCACAATAAAGAGCCAACGGTTCAGCAGCCGCAGGCACAACTCCAAGTTCAGCTGTGAACTTGCGACTCCAATCAGCTTCCTTCGCAGCTTCCGAAGCTGCGATGTACTCCGGTTTCGTTATAGAATCTGCCACAGTGCTTTGCTTTGCACTCTTCCAGGACACTGCTCCTCCATTGAGACGGAAGACAAATCCTGACTGGGATTGAGAACCGTCTCTGTCTGTCTGGAAGGACGCATCAATGTAACCTTTCACAATCAACTTTTCTTCACCACCATATACCAGGAACTTATCCTTAGTTCTTTTCAGATATTTCAAGATATTCTTGGCCGCAATCCAATGCGCCTCACCTGGGTTGGCCTGAAATCTACTCGTCATACTCAAAGCATACGAGATGTCCGGACGAGTACAAATCATGGCATACATGATAGATCCTATAGCTGATGCATAAGGAACTCTACTCATGCGTTCTTGCTCAGCAGGTGTCTCAGGACCCTGCGTCTTGCTAAGAATCGTGCCACGACTCATGGGTAGTACACCCTTCTTAGCATCTTGCATATTAAATCGAGATACTATCTGGTTAATATACATACTTTGGCTAAGTCCAATTAGCCTTTTGGATTTGTCCCTATAGATCCTGATGCCCAAGATGTACTCTGCCTGTCCGAGGTCTTTCATTTGAAAACACTTTTCAAGCAAAGTCTTTACGGACTCCAGCATTGGAATGTCGTTTCCAATGATCAGTATGTCATCAACATATAGGACCAAGAAGACAATTTTGCTCCCACTGAACTTCTTGTATACACAAGGTTCTTCTGTATTTCTGATAAAACCAAATTTAGTTATGGCTTCATCAAAACGCAGATTCCAGCTCCGCGATGCTTGCTTCAACCCATAAATGGATCTCTTTAGCTTGCAAACCTTCCCAGCGTTCTTACGATCGACAAAACCCTCAGGTTGTGTCATGTACATATCCTCTTCCAGAACCGCGTTTAGGAAGGCGGTTTTGACATCCATTTGCCAGATGTCATCCTCATAATGAGCTGCAATGGCTAGGAGTATCCTAATAGATTTAAGCATGGCAACTGGTGAGAAAGTTTCATCATAGTCAATTCCTTGAATCTGCCTATAACCTTTTACCACCAGTCTAGCTTTGAAAACTAGAATGTTTCCATCCTTGTCCATCTTGATCTTAAAGATCCATTTGCACCCGATGGGCCTAGCTCCATCCGGCAAATCGACCAAGTCCAAGACTTCATTCTCGGACATGGAATCCATTTCGGATTTCATGGCTTCTTGCCATTTGCTGGAATTTAGACTTGTTATTGCTTTCTTGTAAGTGGTGGGTTCTTCACTTTCTATAAGAAAAATGTCACGGCTCTCCGTCGTATAGATTGAAATGTATCTATTTGTCGGAGTCCTGACTCTATCAGACCTTCGAAGGGTGGATTCTGGTTCAACCTCTGGAGTTTCCTCTAGAGTTGAATTTGGAGTTGTTTCCGAAACATCTTTGATGGATTCTAAATCCCTATCCATCTCCATTTGTTGCCCATCTTAAATTTCTTCGAGATGAACTTTACTCCCACTTGTCTCTTTGGAAAGGAATTCCTTCTCCAAAAAGACACCATTTCGAGCAACAAATACCTTGTTCTCAGTTCGGTTGTAGAAATAATAACCCTTCGTTTTCTTTGGATAACCCACAAAGAAAACTTTGTCTGATTTGGGTGCAAGCTTATCGCCGAGTAACCTCTTTACATAAGCTTCACAGCCCCAAACCTTGAGAAAAGACAACTTGGAAACCTGTCCCGTCCATAGTTCATGTGGTGTCTTTTCAACGACTTTTGACGGAGTCTTGTTCAGTGTGAAAGCTGCAGTCTCGAGAGCATATCCCCAGAAAGAAATAGGAAGATTGGCATGACCCATCATTGATCTAACCATATCTAATAAGGTTCGATTCCTCCGTTCAGACACACCGTTCCATTGTGGTGTTCCGGACGGAGTTAGTTGTGAAAGTACTCCACAACCCTTTAGATGTTCATCGAACTCTAGGCTCATATATTCGCCTCCTCGATCAGATCGAAGAGCTTTTATTTTCTTGCCTAACTGATTTTCAACTTCATTCTGAATTGCAGAAGATAAGATGGTTCTTGTGTGACTGGTCTCAGCCATCCCCTCGAACTCCAATAGTTCTACAGGAGGACGAACTCTTTGAATTTTTCAAAAGATTCAGATTTATGTTTCATTAAGTAAATATATCCATATCTACTCAAATCATCAGTAGATGTGATGAAGTAGCTAAACCCACCTCTTGCAGTCGAACTCATTGGTCCACATACATCTGAGTGTATTAGACCCAATAGCTCACTGACTCGCTCTCCCTTTCCTAGAAAGGGTGACTTTGTCATTTTGCCAACTAAACATGATTCGTAAGTCTCAAATGACTCCAAGTCAAATGAGTCCAGAATCCCTTCTTTAAGAAGTTTCTGAATGTGTTTCATATTTATATGGCCTAATCGACAATGCCATAGATATGTGGGGTTAGAATCATTAGTTCTAGCCTTTTTGTTATTGATAGTGAGTATATGTTTGTCAAAATTTAGCAAATAAAGCCCATTATGCAAACGAGCGCTAAAATAAAATACATCATCTTTTGAAACCCTATAAGAACCATTCTTAATACGCATATCAAAACCTTCCATACCCAATAAAGAAGGAGAAATGATGTTTTTGTACTAGGAACATAATAACAATTATTAAGTTCTAGTTCAAGGCCCGCGGGCAACGACAAAACATAAGTTCCTACAGTCAAGACAGCCACCCTGGCCCCATTTGCGACTCGTAGGTTCACCTCATCTTTAGCTACCTTTCGAGGTTGTTTTAGTCCCTCCACATTTGAGCAAATGTGAGTACCACAACCGGTATCCAATATCCAATCAGAAGTTGTTGTAGCTAGATTGATTTCAATAACGAAAACATTTAAAGTCATGGAAACCATTCCATACTTCAGGTCTTCCTTTAGCTTTGGGCAGTTCCTCTTCCAATGCCCCTTTTGTTGGCAATGGAAGCACTGATTATCCGCAGCTAAGGATGACTTCTTAGCGGTCAACCGTTGCTTAGGTTTTTAGGCTTGGTCACACCACCCTTGCCTTTCAACAAGCTACCCTTTGAAGTGACCCCTTTCTTTCCCCTCCCGACATTAAGCATTTGCTTTTCAGGAAGTCTTGGAATAAGCGTCTCCGAGACGCATTCCTTCTTATCATGCGTGAGAACTATTCTCAGGTTGCGATGACACTTTAGGTAATTGTTTGGTCCAACCAAACGTTCACTGTCTAGCATCGACTTTAGGTTAAAAGTTGACTTGCTTTCTTTGGCCATTGCTACAAAACAGAAATAATATGCAAAAATTTAGTACATTTATCAATAAGTAGCTTAATCAATTTCCAAAATAGAAAAGTTATTTACTATTTTATTCATCCTCTAAGGTGCCCCTATGAATAAAATAATTCCAAGATCCTCATTTTACCCTAATGTGACCAAGCTTTGGCTTGTCAACCACACTAGTCAAAATAGGTAAGCAATCCTTGCTAATTATGTCCAACATAACTCTTGGTTGATAGGCATATCTAATATGCTATCCCTTTGCCCCGATATGTAAGGACTCCTTACTCATATCTTTGAGGGAACCAAAATAGTCTTGTAAATCTCTTCTTAGACTTACCCGCATTAACTCAAGATTAAAATAATGTCACGCTCTGGCGATGCCCATTATGAATGATCGAAAGTGTAATGGGTGAACCTTATTTGGGAAGGCATAAACTCAATATTTCCTTGGGACGAGATTTAATAAATTGTTTTAATATATGTGAACTAATAGCTATATTAAAACAATATAATAAATCAAGCATGCGATAATTAAAGCAATAAATCTAATTTAAGCAAGAATTAAAGCAATAAATAAATGATCCTAGTATGGCCCCTAAAAGGAAAAAAATAAAGATCTAATCTTCAAAATCTCCCACTTGAATCGCTATCTCCTCCAAGGCTCCGTTCTTCATGCTTTACATTTTGTAACTCTACTTAGAAATTTAAACTTAAAGCTAATGCAATAAAATAAATTACATAAATAAGACGGTGTTACATACCGTATTTAGGTTAGAAAAATATAAACGGTGCGCAGACCGTATTTTGGGCCATACTTGATCATACATTCATTCACCCATAAGATGTGTGACCCAAAAAATATAAAATATATTCAAAAGTCATATAATAAAGAAGTAGATCAATTATCTAATAATTGAAATAAAATAAAATTATATGCTAATGGGTCTTTCCATGTTTCCAAAACATTGCATTTAGTCCTATTGCTCTGTAACATGCAGTTCATATAAGATTCAATGCTTGATAAAATTCTCAGGTTTGAACATGAAATTTAACCAAAATAAAGCATTTAACCAATATGCATATTTGAGCAATATAACCAATCGACAAAGCTAAGAACAAAAGGGCAGTAGGCGAAGCGAGTTCGGCATCTCTCTGTACTCAATAAAATATGACCAAATGAACTCATACATACTTTTGTTCTTTATTCAAGAATGAATTAAATACTTCTGGCACAAAGACAAATCATGCTATTGCCAAATAAAATAATACAATCATGACCCAACATTATGCCCTAGTTCACATCAGCCGACACAAAACACTTTATACCCATGAAAAATCTCCAACATCTCACACATAAAAATAAAATATAGTAATGATCTAATCATTACCAGCCCAACCAAAAGCACCGAAACGACATAGCCATACATAAACGCTAATATTTTCGACCAATGAGGTACATGAAATTGATCTAATTAACCCATTAATTAGGCTCTGATACCACTGTTGGATCTAGTTGCAATGATCTAATCATATAAGCGGAAGACAACTAAAAAACAGGTCACTTAATGGGTCATTAAATACACATATATATACCATTGATGCATGCCTCGTTGATCGATTAAATATCGATATGTGCTAATTAGGATTCCAAGTGTAATCCCTCTATCGTAGTCCACACAGCAATCGTATTGATCAATCCAAACAAGTTCGTTAGCTAGAACGAGCACAAGGAACCGTTTCTTGGGCTATGGAGGTGCTTGGTTGTTTAGAGAGAAAATATGAGAGAAGGAGGCTATCAGTTGAAACCTGTAACCTAGTTACATCCTCCTTCTTTTCTATTTAAACGGTAGAGTTCACATGTAGTGGGCTAACCCTAGGTAGGCCCACTTAACGTTCTCTCTTACTAATTAACTAATGCGACTCCTAGGTCCATTAATTAATTATTGATCCATCGATTACTTAAGTGTGTGACCCGCTAGGCCCCTCGCATTTAGTAGTCGGCCAACTCATATTGGTCCAATTATCGTAAGCGGTCTCTAGCTAAACATTACGACCTACTAAATCGATGGGTTAACTATCTCTGTTATTTAATCCTAAATTTTGCACATTGACTGACAGGACATAAATCCTTCAATCTGTGAACGTAAGGTAAGAAGTCTAGTAATCCTTACATCGTTCATATCTTTTCTTGATTCCGAAATGGCTTGTTAAGACAAATGATTATCCAATAATCCATTTGAGCACGGCCATGCATTTCACAATCCCAATTCTACAAGAGGCCCATAGACAACGATCCTCGCAGGGAGGACAATTCCCGTCTTGTGCATTCATGAATTTCAACATGATTTTCAATAATTCGGATGTATCCGTTATTGCCTCCTGTTACGCAGGCGTTAGGAGTAATCACAGATCACCAATCTTCATGTCGTTATTCATAACCACTCAGGTTTAAGAAATGGTTCAAGATAGTTTTATGAGAGTCTAATATGACTACTCGTTCTTAAAGAACTCTCATGGTGGGTCTGTCCGATCAATGAATTCCCAATTCATATCTATGTAAATGATCCTTGACGTCCCATGTCTCCAACCCATGAAACAGGCACTGAGATCAACTTGCATTCTAATCATCACCAGTTATTATAATCTATTCTAACACCTAGATTAGGGACAAATAACCACAAAATCCAGTTCACTCAACAGGGTTTCATTATCCAAGACATCGTCTTGATAATCTATTTGGATACTTGTGTTATATTATTTTGGATTAATATTCAAAATCATACAGAAAGTTGAATAGGACCAAAACTCATTGTAATAAATGTACGAAAATCATGTTTTAATCATGAACACCATTTCATAATCTAAAACAATGAAGCTAATCATCTGTATGAACCTTGCATATGCTAATATCACCATCATTGACCCATTGTCTAATAATGTGATATTTGCGATGTACATGTTTAGACTTTCGGTGTGACCTTGGCTCCTTGGTTTGGGCGATGACTCCATTATTATCACAATAAAGAGCCAACGGTTCAGCCGCCGTAGGCACAACGCCAAGCTCAGCCATGAACTTGCGTATCCAAACAGCCTCATTCGCAGCTTCCAAAGCTGCGATGTACTCTGCTTCCGTTGTAGAATCTGCCACAGTGTTTTAGCACTCTTCCAGGTCACTGCTCCTCCATTGAGACAGAAGACAAATCCCGATGGGATTGAGAACCATCTCTGTCGGTCTGAAAGGAGGCATAAGTATAACCTTTCACAATGAACTTTTTGAAAACACTTCCAAAACCAAGTTTTTACAGACTCCAGCAATGGAATGTCGTTTCCAATGATCACTATGTCATCAACATACAGGACCAAGAAAACAATTTTGCACCCACTGAACTTATTGTATACACAAGGTTCTTCTATGTTTCTGATAAAACCAAGCCTAGTTATGGCTTCATTAAACACAGATTCCAGCTCCAGGATGCTTGCTTCAACCCATAAATGGATCTTTTAACTTGCAAACCTTCCTAGCATTCTTAGGATCGATAAAACCTTCAGGTTGTGTCATATACACATCCTCCTCGAGAACCCCGTTCAAGAAAGCCGTTTTCACATCCATTTGCCAGATCTCATAGTCATAATGAGCTGCAATTACTTGGAGTTTCCTAATGGATTTAAGCATGGCAATTGGTGACAAAGTTTCATCAAAGTCAATTCCTTGGATTTGCCTGTAACCTTTTGCCACCAGTCTAGCTTTGAGAACTAGAAAGTTTTCATCCTTGTCCATCTTGATCTTAAAGATCCATTTGCACCCGATGGGCCTAGCTCCATCCGGCAAATCGACCAAGTCCCAGACTTGATTCTTGGACATGGAGTCCATTTCGGATTTCATGGCTTCTTGCTATTTGCTGAAGTTTGGACTCGTCATTGCTTCCTTGTAAGTGGTGGGTTCTTCACTTTAAACAAGGAAAATGTCATGGGTTTCTGTCGTATAGATTGAAATATCTATTCGTCGGAAACCTGACTCTATCAGACCTTCGAATGGTGGATTCAGGCTCAACCTCTTGAGTTGCCTCTAGAGATGTTTCCAAAATATTTTGGATGGATTCTAAATCCCTATCTACATGCATAATAGAAATTCGATTAACCCATAAAAAAATGTGATTACTGTAATTAAATATCAAATCGAAATCCTACCTCACTCCTTGGTCGCTGGTTGGATGAACAGTGGTTGGGTATGGATGAACACGTCAGATGTCGTGCCTGAACTAGTATCCACACACAGACTCGAATCCACACGTCAGTATGCTAGTACAGCGATCCCGTTCACAACCTCCGTTCTCTCCTTACTCTAATGACACACAGTTAGGGTTTCGTGAAAACTGATTATCACGTGTCACCCTAACTGATCAGGAGTCACGATATATATAGGGAGGCAGGAGGTCTGATTAGGTTAAGTGTGTGATGGGCTTAATCCGAATTAGACCCTTCTAATAAAACGAGCCTGTTAAGTATGCGACCTTGCTGGTTTACTTAATCTGGCAGTAAATCCAAAACTCTTTTCGGGCCCACAAACCGTAATTGGTTACTAGCAAAACATTACGATTACCCATATTAAGTAAAGATCGGTTTCCATAGTCCAACCAATAATGCAATTATTAATTCTTATTATGATTAGTTCATAGGGCAAATCCAACAATCTCCCACTTGCACTATAGCTAATCATACACCGATGATCCCTTTGTCATGTGATACCTAAATTGACCATAAGGAAGGATTAGTGTCATCCCTTATAGTTCAATTATGACTTTCTCGATTCCGCAGTTAAACTGTTTAAAACAAATGATTGACTTTCAATCCATTTGAGCACGGCCATGCATTTCACAGTTTAAACTCATCGAGGGGCCCACAGATATCTTACTCTCGTTATATGAGAGTGACAAATCCCATCTTGCTCACTCACATTCCTCCGCCTGACTTACAACATATCATTCAATTATCTTTATAGTCATCCAATTAAGGATTAACGTTTGACAATATCAAGATATGCTAAACATCATGTAGGAAACCATGGTGAGTTCAGGTCAAAGGATCAAATTAAAAGTTGCATATGAAAAACATTGATGACACTTATATAACAATCCTTTCAATGTTTTTGAAATGGGTCGGTCCAATACAATGTTCTCTAACATTTATCCATGTGATCAATTTCATATCTCATAATTATGACCTGTGAAACTTGGTCATCAATCAATCCACATGATAGTCTCAATAGTTATCAAATTCCCACAAATAATGATAACTGACTACGGACAATTTAGAATAATTATATTTATAACAATAGAGTCTCACAATCAAGTCACATACTTGATGATCTACATCATATAAATTATTCATTGGGACAGTAATAAATAAATCGAACATAAGTCACAAGATAAACCTCCCACTAGGACAGAGACCAATCATTCATGAATCTAAGTCCTTGTGTAATAGTATGACGCTCATGCTTATCCTGTGGTAGAGGCTTAGTTGGCGGATCATCAATGTTCATCTTCGATGATACTCTGCACACCTTGACATCACCCATTTGTACAAAGCTTCGTATCAAATGGTAACGTCTGAGTATATGCCTAGTTTTCTGATGATCCCTAGGCTCCTTCGCCAGTGCAATGGCCCCATTACTGTCACAATAAAGGTCCATTGGATTCCAACTATTAGGTATCACCCCAAGTTCAATGATGAATTTTCGAATCCACACTGCTTCTTTTGCTGCTTCAGAAGCAGCAATATACCCGGCTTCTGTTGTTGAATCAGCAACTGTATCTTGTTTGGAACTCTTCCAACTAACTGCTCATCCATTCAGAATAAATACAAATCCTAACTGCGATCGGGAATCATCCTTATCCGTTTGGAAGCTTGCATCAGTGTAACCACTGTTGAGTTAAAATACCGCAAGTGCACGGTGTAGTTGTAGCTAGCATATGCAAATACGGGTCGATCCCACGAGGATGGGTTTACACAAATATGTCATTACTAATTATAAATTAACGAACTAAACTAAAAGAACAACTAATATAAATCATGCCAATAACTATAAAAGGAACAAACCAAAGTGTAAACAAGTAAAAGGTCATATATTTTGGCCAGTTAAAGTCCAGTTGTGTCACTCAATCGAAATCTAACTAGTAGATAGATCAGAATTTAATTGCATAGAACGATGAACAAAATAATAAAAGAAAATACTTACTTGAATGATTACGGTTGCGATTATAAACAAAGAATATGAAGAACAATAATTGAAATTAAGAACTAAAGTGCTAAAATTAAAATGCTAGAACAAATACTGAAATTTGAAGTCGGAACCCTAAAATTAATAAATTACGGCTAAACTAAAACCTAATTAAAATTAAACTTGGCTAAAACTACCGTTCAACTGATGTGTATGGAACTCGCCTTTTATAGTGTAGTCCACCTTTGCTGGGTCTCTTAGGCCTTAACCGACCGTCCCCTTGCCATTGAAAATGACGTGCATACAAAGATTGGAGTATAAATTAGTAGATCAAGCCCAATAGAAGCCTATCCCAACTTATGGTTTGTTTGCCCTTTTGGTTTTATGTGCTAAATATCACTGGTTGCTTTGTGTACATGGGTTGTTGATAACATTAGCTGCTACTACATTAGTAAGTAATGCTCCGTATTCTTTTTTTTCTCCTTTTCTTGTCTGCACTTTATTCCTACAAAAACAACAATAAAATACTCAAAATAATATATATCTTTGAACAAATATCTAAATATAGAGGTACTAAAAATGCATATAATTGAGCACAACAAATACCCCCACACTTAGATTTTGCTCGACCTCGAGTAAACAAACGCTAACTATCAAATGAAGAATAAGAGACAAAAATCTTATCTCACTGTCGCAGGAATCGCGATTGCACTTAGCATGTACAACAAGCCCTTTAAATCCCTAGGTTACCGCTAGTGGATGAGTAAGGTCTTGTGAGGGTTTGCAAAAGATATACCCACAAAATCTAGCACACAAAAAAGAAAGAAAAACTAACCAAACAAAATATTACCATTAAAAAAAATAAAGAGTCAATTCAATCTTTTCAAAACTTATAACATGAACTAAAATCCTCAACGAAACTCATGATTAATTAGCAAGCAAAAATCATTGAGAAGGTAGAACCAATACACTTAGTGGACTCTCACAAGGAATATTGTATCACTCTAACATATGTTTAATAAGGTATGTGTTTCACTCAAAAATTCATTCCAATGAAAATGTACTACTATAAGCTTGCATATCTTCTCCTTCTCCACCACTGGGATCACTATGCATGATAAAAATCAAAAGGACTTTATAAGGGCGGAATGAGGTTTAAGGTAAAGGTGGGATAATATTTGAAAATTTATGTTAAAAGCCATGGAACTAGCGGAGCAAAAAAAAAGAATCAAAAACCCGTATATGAATATGAAAAATAACATAAATTCAGAAACTCCACCACACAACTCCAAACAAATTCCAAATACTAAACCATCACCCTTTTACTTCTAATGTAACTAGTCAAGGAACATCAATAGGGATAGATTAAGCTAATAGGCCTTGACGTAAACTCATCACAATTTATACAGTTTTTGACCTTTTTTTTTAATTTTTTTTCTGAACGACACTAGGAGAAAATTTAAAGGAAAATTAAGTACTTCTACTATTCAAAACATTTTTCATTTTTCTGTTTTTTTTTTTCTCAAGACATATATGAGAATAGTGGAAAAGAGAGAAATGAGAACTACAATGCGTTCCATCTTCTCTTCTTTTTTTTCAACAATAGCCAACCACACGGAACACCCCCACAGTTGTTCTTTGACATCCTTACAAGCTGATGATCAAAAAGCTCCACTAGTCATAAGGCTAGGTGAAAGTAATGTGTTTGGGATAAAAATTGGCTTGTAATGTGGTAAGTAACAAAAGAAATGGTCAATAAAACTCAATGGGGTTAATCAAAGGGCAATATTATCACAAGGGTAGGCTATTTGACTAATGTAGTTCATAATATACAAAGAAAGAATGTCTTTATCATATTCATATGCATGCATGTATCAATGTGGTATCAAAAGCGAATAAATGCAAGTTCTAGAGAAACAAAATCATGGAAGAATATCACACATGAAAGCATATAGTGAGACTGATATGAATGTTTCAGTCTAAAGGCTCAAAATCTCACAAGGTTATATGTGTCCACCAAGAGAAAGTCACTCTTACCAATGATCATGACTATACTAGTTAATCACAAGTAGCAAGGTCAATTAATTCAATCATGTTATAAGTTTTTAAAGACTGAAAAACTCTTGTTTTTATGATATATGTTTTTTTTAGAAATCAAAAACAAAATAACAAGACCACACCACCACATTTAAACAATGCAATGTCCCTATTGCATGCTAAAGAATGAAAATGCAACACGAAAGAAAACAAATAACACATAAAAAAAAAAAAATACTAAAACAAAAATAAAGAAAAGAAATAAAAGGAACGATTTTACCGGGTTGAATACTATGGGCATCCAAGCCAAGAATCCATGTAGAGCCTTAGTCACTCTA
Source organism: Tetragonia tetragonoides (assembly GCA_038025085.1). NCBI lineage: Eukaryota > Viridiplantae > Streptophyta > Magnoliopsida > Caryophyllales > Aizoaceae > Tetragonia > Tetragonia tetragonoides. Next base: position 20,905,193 of record CM076150.1, read on the forward strand.
AACTGGTTTCAAAATTTCCAAGCAAAATCAAATGCAGTCAAAGCTCTCATCAGCTTATCAAAAGCCTGTGAACATATGTCAGAAAAATGGAGGTAAAAACAAAATAAAACAGAGATATTAGTAGCAATCAAGGCCCTTTTAAATTTGTCAAATGCTCGAGAATAATCTTTCGAGTGGTGGAAGTTATCTGACCACTTAATTAGTCTACGTTGGTCCTCTGGATGTATTCGTTGATGTACAAAAGAAGAACTAGAACCTCTGAAGTCACCCAAAGTCCCTGTAATTACCTTTGTGTTCTCCTTTAGTATCTCAAGCATTGTTTCCTTATAGAACCCATCAAAATTAGAAGCAGCAATTAATATGGGGTCATTGAATATAAGATTAGAGTACTTAAAAGGATAATCAGGAGGGTCTAACTAAAATATAGGTGGGGGAGCACACAAGAGAGACGGAACAAGGATGGAATTAGCAGGCTCAAATGAAATTACCACAATTGGCTTGGAAAAAGCATAGTCAATAGACTCTGTATTAAAAGGGACAATCTCAATTATATTCTCAATAACATTCTCCTCCATACACTCCCATTCTTCATTTTCATTATCAACATCCTCCATCTCACTTCCTGTAATTTGTCCTTGGTCAGGTAAGGGCGATAAGATTTCATTGGCCGAATCCCTATATTCATCAATATGAGTAACTATAGAAGTGGGTAACAAAAATGAAGAAAATGAATGCTCACCCTCAATTATTTGTTTACTTTCAACTATGTGATCATCACATAAAGAGATGATATCATTAACTTCCCTCACATTATCTTGGAGTACACACGCATCATATGTTGAACAAGAATCACTAACAGTAAGGTCACTCTCAGTTTGGTCAAGGAACGTGTCTAACTTCATAGGCTGACCCCCAACCTCTACTAAATCCTTTATTATGTTAGCGACCCTATCAAATTCGTTAGCAAGATTATCAAGTCTAGCATCTAGCGTCTCCTGTACAGTGGTGGTGAACCTATCCTCATCAATGTAACTAGAAGAAGGTTGGGTGTATTGTACTTGAGGTTGAAACGAATAATATGATTCACCCGATTTTTTTTTGGCCACAACTAGTTGAAGTATAAGATGCACCACTATAATGTTGACTCTCATTACAAAATTAATCATGGTGGTTAGACCACTCTGTATTATAACTAGGCACATTAGGGTCAGATAGTGGCTCTTGTGAAGTCATGTTCTTTTTTTCATAATAAGACGACAACTGGTTATCAAGTACATGACAATCGTTAATACCATGTTCAAAGGAATGACAATGAGAACAAATAGTAAAAGAAACTTTAGGTTGCAAACAAGAATAACAAGTAAAAATTACATCCCAAAGTAACTTCCCTAATATCCTTTTTAGCTAAGTACTCAAGCCAAATCCAAGCTTCGTCAGCAGTCATAGAAAGAAATTCTCGCATAAATTTTTTATCAATCATGTTTCTAGAATCCGCATTCATACCCTCATAAATAATTTGACATTTTTGCCAAGACTCTAAATTATAATCGGGATACTGAGAAAGTGAGTCGTGAAATCTATTGAAATATGTCGCAAAGGACTCATCATCTAATTGAACAAATTCAGACATAATATATTTTTATTTTTATTTAAGCTAAACTGAACCACAGAACGGAAACAAACATATTAAACGACACTAATAAGTAGAGCATGCTTAATAAATAAATATTTTCCACTAACTCAAAAAAAAGAAAAAAAATCTCAATCAAACGAACACGTGACAGAGGTAATCAACATAAGACTAAGAAGAAGAAAACTAACAATTAAAATAAACTACTGCCAGGTGACGAAGAAATACCTAAGAAACAAACCACGTGTACAGAAAAAACAAAAATCTAACCAAACTGACATCAAACATTAAAACTTTTTTTTTTTGTTAACAAATAAAAAAAATACTACGACTGCAAACAAACTGAAAAAGAAATAAAAACAAATTATGAAGAATCTGACGTAATTTTGTAAAACCGCATTCCCGGCAACGGCGCCAAAAACTTGTTGAGTTAAAATATCGCAAGTGTACGGTGTAGTTGTAGCTAGCATATGCAAATACGGGTCGATCCCACGAGGATGAGTTTACACAATTATGTCACTACTAATTATAAATTAACGAACTGAACTAAAAGAACAACTAATATAAATCATGCCAATAATTATAAAAGGAACAAACCTAAGTGTAAACAAGTAAAAGGTCATATATTTTGGCCAGTTAAAGTCCAATTGTGTCACTCAATCGAAATCTAACTAGTAGATAGATCAGAATTTAATTGCATAAAACGATGAACAAAACAATAAAAGAAAATACTTACTTGAGTGATTACGGTTGCAATTGTAAACAAAGAATATGAAGAACAATAAGTGAAATTAAGAACTAAAGTGCTAAAATTAAAGTGCTAGAACAAATAATGAAGTTTGAGTCGGAACCCTAAAACTAATAAATTACGGCTAAACTAAAACCTAATTAAAACTAAACTAGGTTAAAACTACCGTTCAACTGATTTGTATGGAACCCGCCTTTTATAGTGTAGTCCACCTTTGCTGGGTCTCTTAGGCCTTAACCGACCGTCCCCTTGCCATTGAAAATCACGTGCATACAAAGATTGGAGTATAAATTAGTAGATCAAGCCCAATAGAAGCCTATCCCAACTTATGTTTTGTTTGCCCTTTTGGTTTTATGTGCAAAAGATCACTGGTTGCTTTGTGTACATGGGTTGTTGATAACATTAGCTGCTACTACATTAGTAAGTAATGCTCCGTATTCTTTTTTTTCTCCTTTTCTTGTCTGCACTTTATTCCTACAAAAACAGCAATAAAATACTCAAAATATTATATATCCTTGAACAAATATCTAAATATAGAGTCACTAAAAATGCATATAATTGAGCTCAACAACCACTTACAGTGAGTTCCTCTTCACTACCATAGACAAAAACACATCCTTAGTCCTTCTTAAGTACTTGAGGATGCTCTTGACTGCGACCCAGGGACTTTCACCTGGATTAGATTGGTATCTACTCGTCATGCTCAAAGCACAAGCAATGTCAGGACGAGTCACATCATGGCATACATGATAGAACCTGTAGCAGAAGCATAAGGAATTCTACTCATGCGATCTCGCTCATCTTGTGTCGAAGGACACTGAGTCTTGCTAAGAGTTATGCCATGTGACATGGGAAGATTACCTTTCTTGGAATCTTGCATGTTGAACCTTTTCAACACCTTATCTATAAAGGTACTCTGGCTTAAGTCCAAGAGTCTTTTTGATCTATCTCTATAGATCCTAATCCCTAAGATATAGGTTGCCTCTCCCATGTTTTTCATTGAGAAACACTTTCCCAAAAATGCCTTGACTGATTAAAGTGTAGGAATATCATTTCCAATCAGTAATATGTCGTCCACATATAAGACCAAGAATACCACAACGCTCCCACTAACCTTCTTGTAAACACAAGGTTCTTCTTCGCATCTAAGGAAATCAAACTCTTTGATTGCCTCATTGAAGCGAAGATTCCAACTCCTGGATGCTTGCTTCAATCCATAAATAGATCGCTGAAGCTTGCATACCTTTCCTCCTGGTGATGTGAAGCCCTCGGGTTGTGTCATGTACACATCCTTTTCCAGGTTTTCATTAATGAAAGTTGTCTTCACATCCATTTGCCATATCTCATAGTCATAATATGCAGCAATGGCAAGGAGTATCCTAATGGATTTAAGCATTGCGACGGGCGAAAAGGTTTCATCATAATTTATCCCATGAATTTGATTATACCCCTTTGCCACCAATCGTGCCTTGAATATATAAACATTCCCATGCATGTCAATTTTCTTCTTGAAAACCCATTTACAGTCAATGGTTTTTACGCCATCAAGTGGGTCTACCAAAGTCCATACTCTGTTTTCATACATGGAATCCATTTCAGATTTCATGGCTTGAAGCCATTTGTCGGCATCTGGGCCCATCATTGCTTCCGTGTAGGTCGTAGGCTCGTCATCCTCTATTAATAATATATGACGATGCTCAGTCACCAAGAAACCATGTCCAATGGGTTCTCGGCGCACTCTTTCAGACCTACGAGGGGATGGTGCCACAGGTGTAGCTACTACAGCATCTTGTAAACTATTTTGGGTCTCCTCAGTTATTGGAGTACTCTCCTGTGGCTCTCGAACCTCTTCGAGTTGGACTTTACTCCCACTGGTCCCTTTAGAAAGAAACTCTCTTTCTAAGAAGACACCGTGTCGAGCCACAAACACTTTGTTGTCGGTGGGATGATAAAAGTAATATCCTTTAGTTTCTTTAGGATATCCCACAAAGAAGCATTTATCAGATTTAGGTCCAAGGTTATCAGAAAGTAAACGTTTTACATAAGCTTAACAACCCCAAATCTTTAGAAAGTCAAGCTGGGAACTTTTCCCGTCCATTTCTCAAATGGTGTCTTTTCTACTGATTTTGATGGACTCTTGTTAAGTGTGAACGCCACTGTCTCAAGAGAATATCCCCAAAAATATATTGGAAGACTAGTAAGGCTCATCATTGATCGAACCATGTCTAACAAAGTTCGATTTCTCCTCTCCGATACATCATTCCATTGTGGTGTACCTGGAGGGGTGAGTTGTGAAACAATTCCACAATCTTTAAAATGACTATCGAACTCTTGGCTTAGATACTCACCCCCTCGATCTGATCGAAGGGCTTTAGTCTTTTTTCCAAGTTGATTTTGTACTTCATTCTGATACTCCCTGAACTCTTCAAAGGATTCAGATTTATGCCTCATCAAGTAGACATAACCATACCTGCTGAAGTCATCAGTAAAGGTAATGAAGTAGTGGTAACCTCCTCTAGCAACTGTGCTTAATGGTCCGCATACATTAGTATGTATGAGGCCTAATAAATCACTTGCTCTTTCAATGTGACTAGTGAAAGGTGCTTTAGTCATCTTCCCTAATAAACAAGACTCACATGTCTCAAATGACTCAAAGTCAAATGAGTTTAAAAGTCCATCATTATGGAGCTTTTGAACACGCTTCTCGTTTATATGTCCAAGACGACAATGCCAAACGTAAGTTGGGTTAGAGTCATTTGATTTGAGCCCCTTAGTAGTTATGTTATATATTGGAATTTTAAGGTTTAGAACATAAAGGTCATTCTTCATTGGACCGCTACCATAAAATATATCATCTTTATAAAAGGAACAACATTTGTTCTTAATCACAAAGACAAAATCTACCAAGTCCAAAACTGAAACAAAAATAATATTCCTGCTAATGGCAGGTACATAATAACAATTATTTAGTTTTAAGACCAATCCAGATGGCAAACTTAAATAAAATGTTCCTATAGATAACGCAGCAACTCTTGCTCCATTTCCAACGCGCAGGTCCACTTTTCCTTTCGCCAAATTCCTACTTCTCTTTAGTCCCTTCACATTTGCACAAATGTGAGCACCACATCCGGTATCTAATACCCACGAAGTAGAATTTGGGGAAATAAATACATTTACTTCTATAAAATAGCATTAACCTGAAGTTGAAGGAACACTTCCCTTTTCTTCTTCAGATCCTCCAAATATTTCTTTCAGTTCCTCTTCCAATGCCCAAGCTAATTGCAGTAGAAGCACTTGGTTTCATCATTAGGACCAGACGAGGGTTTGAACTTAGGCTTTCCTTTGGATTGATTCACAATCGGACCCTTCGTGATAGCCTTTCCCTTGTCCTTAGCTTGACCATGTTTCTTAACCTGACCCCCTTTTCTAACCATTAGAACACTGAGAGTTGGGTCCTTCTTGACGTTTTGCTCAGCAGTTTTGAGCATCCCATGTAGCTCAGCCAAGGACTTGTTAAGATTATGCATATTATAGTTCATAACAAAAGTATCATAATCATTAGTCAATGACGCTAAGATGATATCAGTGGCCAACTCTTTGCCCATTGGGGAGCCCAGTTTTACCAAGTACTCAACCTAACCAATCATCTTCATTACATGAGGACTCACTGAACTTCCTTTCCCCATCTTGCACTTAACCAAGTCACTCACAGTGTTAAACCTCTCAGTTCGTGCTTTCTCCTGAAACATTCCTTTCAAGCTCTCAATCATCTCATAAGCCTCCATACTTTCACATCGGTTCTGAAGCTCAGAATTCATGGTGGCCAGCATGAGACAACTGACATCAATTGAATCATCTTTGGGCTTCTGATAAGCATTCCTCTCAACATGAGGAGCATTGGTAGCAGGATCCTTCTTGGGGACTGGTTTCTCAATGACATATTCCTTTTTCTCTTGTTTGAGATTAATTCTCAAGTTTCGATACCAGTCCAAAAAATTGGTTCCATTCAGTTTGTCCTTCTCAAGGACGGATCGCAGTGAAAATAAGTGTGATGGTGTAGGGTTTGACATTATCTACAACAAATGTACAAAGATTTTAGTGACTTACTTCATAAATATTTCGTTAACAATTTAACAAAATAAATCCACTATATTAATGTAACAGATATCCCTATAAAATATAGTGGAGCCAAGATCCATATTTCCTAAGTATCAAGTAAGCTTTGGTTTATCACTTTACACTTAGTTATTTAGGTAAGTAACTCTTTACTAATTGTATCCTATACAACTCCTGGTTGTTGGGATGACATCATATGTCCCGGCTCCCAACTCTATGCCTTAAGGCCCAAAACTGTTTTGATAGCCTTATTAAGTAAACCAATTTATACATATGGGTAACTATTACTCATCCTAACAGACTTGAGTAATTAAGGATGCTCTACTTTGGCAGACACATTTTAATGAACCAAGTCCTAATAGGTGTATTATATTGGAAAGGCATCAAGTTAACTTAATATTACTAAGGGATGTGATTGATTATATGGAGGTGAGTTTTATTAAAATGTGTCTGCTAGAAAATAACTAGATCTTATAGTGGTCATTAATCAATCCACATGATAGTCTCAATATTTATCAAATTTCCACAAATAATGATAACTGACTACGGCCAATTTAGAATAATTATATTTATAACAATAGAGTCTCACAATCAAGTCACATACTTGATGATGCACATCATATAAATTATTCATTGGGACAGTAATAAATAAATCGAACATAAGTCACAAGATAAACCTCCCACTACGACAGAGACCAATCATTCATAAATCTAAGTCCTTGTGTAATAGTATGACGCTCATGCTTATCCTGTGGTAGAGGCTTAGTCAGCGGATCGACAATGTTCATCTCTGATGATACTCTGCACACCTTGACATCACCCATTTGTACAAAGCTTCGTATCAAATGGTAACGTCTGAGTATATGCCTAATTTTCTGATGATGCCTAGGCTCCTTTGCCAGTGCAATGGCCCCATTACTGTCACAATAAAGGTCCATTGGATTCGAACTATTAGGTATCACCCCAAGTTCAATGATGAATTTTCGAATCCACACTGCTTCTTTTGCTGATTCAGAAGCAGCAATATACTCGGCTTCTGTTGTAGAATCAGCAACTGTATCTTGTTTGAAACTCTTCCAACTAACTGCTCCTCCATTCAGAATGAATACAAATCCTGACTGCGATCGGGAATCATCCTTATCCGTTTGGAAGCTTGCATCAGTGTAACCACTTACACTGAGTTCCTCTTCACCACCATAGACAAGAAACACATCCTTAGTCCTTCTTAAGTACTTGAGGATGCTCTTGACTGCGATCCAGTGACTTTCACCTGGATTAGATTGGTATCTACTCGTCATGCTCAAAGCACAAGCAACGTCAGGACGAGTACACATCATGGCATACATGATAGAACCTGTAGCAGAAGCATAAGGAATTCTACTGATGCGATCTCGCTCATCTTGTGTCAAAGGACACTGAGTCTTGCTAAGAGTTATGCCATGTGACATGGGAAGATTACCTTTCTTGGAATCTTGCATGTTGAACCTTTTCAACACCTTATATATATAGGTACTCTGGCTTAAGCCCAAGAGTCTTTATAATCTATCTCTATAGATTCTAGTCCCCAATATATAGGTTGCCTCTCCTATGTCTTTCATTGAGAAACACTTTCCCAAAAAGGCCATGACTGACTAAAGTGTAGGAATATGATTTCCAATCAGTAATATGTCGTCCACATATAAGACCAAGAATACCACAACTCTCCCACTTACCTTCTTGTAAACACAAGGTTCTTCTTCACATCTAAGGAAATCAAACTCTTTGATTGCCTCATTGAAGCGAAGATTTCAACTCCTGGATGCTTGCTTCAATCCATAAATAGATCGCTGAAGCTTGCATACCTTTCCTCCTGGTGATGTGAAGCCCTCGGGTTGTGTCTTGTACACATCTCTTCCAGGTTTCCATTAAGGAAAGCTGTCTTCAAATCCATTTGCCATATCTCATAGTCATAATATGCAGCAATGGCAAGGAGTATCCTAATGGATTTAAGCATTGCGACGGACGAAAATGTTTCATCATAATTTATCCCATGAATTTGATTATACCCCTTTTCCACCAATCGTGCCTTGAATATATAAACATTCCCATGCATGTCAATTTTCTTCTTGAAAACCCATTTACATTCAATGGTTTTTACGCCATCAGGTGGGTCTACCAAAGTCCATACTTTGTTTTCATACATGGAATCCATTTCAGATTTCATGGCTTGAAGCCATTTGTCGGAATTTGGGCCCATCATTGCTTCCGTGTAGGTCGTAGGCTCGTCATCCTCTATTAATAATATATGACGATGTTCAGTCACCAAGAAACCATATCTAAAGGGTTCTCGGCGCACTCTTTCAGACCTACGAGAGAAAGGTGCCAAAGGTGTAGCTACTACAACATCTTGTTAACTACTTTGAGTCTCCTCAGATATTAGAGTACTCTCCTGTGGCTCTCGAACCTCTTCGAATTGGACTTTACTCCCACTGGTTCCTTTAGAAAGAAACTCTCTTTCTAAGAAGACACCGTGTCGAGCCACAAACACTTTGTTGTCGGTGGGATGGTAAAAGTAATATCCTTTAGTTTCTTTAGGATATCCCACAAAGATGCATTTATCAGATTTAGGTCCAAGCTTATTTCTTGCAATTCCTCTTCCAATGCCCAAGCTCATTGCAGTAGAAGCACTTAGTTTCATCATTAGGACCAGACGAGGGTTTGAACTTAGGCTTTCCTTTGGGTTGATTCACAATCGGAACCTTCGTGATAGCCTTTCCCTTGTCCTTAACTTGACCATGTTTCTTAAACTGGTCCCCTTTTCTAACCATTAGAACACTGGGAGTTGGGTCATTCTTGACGTTTTTCTCAGCAGTTTTGAGCATCCCATGCAGCTCAGCCAAGGACTTGTTAAGATTATGCATATTATAGTTCATAACAAAAGTATCATAATCATTAGTCAATGACGCTAAGATGATATCAGTGGCCAACTCTTTGCCCATTGCGGAGCCCAGTTTTTCCAAGTACTCAACATAACCAATCATCTTGATTACAAGAGGACTAACTGAACTTCCTTTCCCCATCTTGCACTTAACCAAGTCACTCACAGTGTTAAACCTCTCAGTTCGTGGGTGCTCCTGAAACATTCCTTTCAGGCTCTCAATCATTTCATAAGCCTCCATACTTTCATATCGCTTCTGAAGCTCAGAATTCATGGTGGCCAGCATGAGACAACTGACATCAATTGAATCATCTTTGAACTTCTGATAAGCAATACTCTCAGCATGAGGAGCATTGGTAGCAGGAGCCTTCTTGGGGACTGGTTTCTCAAGGACATATTCCTTTTTCTCTTATTTGAGAACAATTCTCAAGTTTCAATACCAGTCCAAGAAATTGGTTCCATTCAGTTTGTCCTTCTCAAGGACGGATCGCAGTGAAAATGAGTGTGATGGTGAAGGGTTTGATATTATCTACAACAAATGTACAAAGATTTTAGTGACTTACTTTATAAATATTTCGTTAACAATTTAACAAAATAAATCCACTATATTAATGTGACAGATATCCCTATAAAATATTGTGGAGCCAAGATCCATATTTCCTAAGTATCAAGTAAGCTTTGGCTTATCACTTTACACTTAGTTATTTAGGTAAGTAACTCTTTACTAATTTTATCCTATACAACTCCTGGTTGTTGGGATGACATCATATGTCCCGGGTCCCAACTCTATGCCTTAAGGCCCAAAACTGTTTTGATAGCCTTATTAAGTAAACAAATTTATACATAGGGGTAACTGTTACTCATCCTAACAGACTTGAGTAATTAAGGATGCTCTACTTTGGCAGACACATTTTAATGAACCAAGTCCTAATAGGTGTATTGGATTGGAAAGACATCAAATTAACTTAATATTACTAAGGGATGTGGTTGATTATATGGAGTTGAGCTTCATGCAAACATAACAATAAATATAATCAACAGTAAAAAAGCGGAAGCATAAATAATAACACATGTGATATATATATGGCCCCCTAAGCTATGGTGATCTAATATCCACACTTTGCTTCTTCCATATAGTAGCTGGATGGTCATCTCCATGATATCCTTTGACCTTCATGATCTTGGTTTTACAATCAACTATATCATAAAAGTTACACTACTACGCTAGCAATAATAATTATTACATTCAAAGTAACGACACGCAGGTCGTATTTAATAATTACATTCAAATAAACGACACACAGGTCGTATTTAAAACCAAAATAAAATTATGGGCCATACTATTCACCATACCATACCATTCAACATCATGTGAACTAAGATATCATATATCAAACATCAAAGATTTGTAATGTCACAAAAATAAAACATTATTCGCACAAACAAGCGGATCCATGCAGGGGTCAAGGGGGTGGCGCCCCCTTGCAGGGTCGAGAGGCAGCGCCCCTGGCGGCGGTCTCAATTCCGTTTAGTGGGGAAACTGCCACGATTAATCTCATTAATCGTGAACTCTAGGCTAATCATATTACCATATTTTAGGGTTTTGCCCTAGTTTATCTATGTGAATTCGTCAAACAGTAGCAAACAGAATTACAACGACTTGCATTCAAACAACATGCTATTTGTAATTTACGAATCTAAACATGTGAACTATTCATACAGACATTCTTTCATAGATAGATAAATACTAACATGCTCAGATACGAATATTAGAAAAACAGAAAACGAATCACACATAAACATATGATATACATAACATGATTTCGAACTTACTCATATATCTACCATATATCATATATTCGAAAACAGTAAAACACAAGCAGCTTTGATACCACTGAAGGAATTTCTAACCACTAACATGATCATACATGCATAATAGAAATTCGATTAACCCAGAAAAACATGTGATTACTGTAATTAAATATCAAATCGAAATCCTACATCAGTCCTTGGTTGCTGGTTGGATGAACAGTGGTTGGGTATGGATGAACACGTCAGATGTCGTGCCTCAACTGGTATCCACACACAGAATCTAATCCACACGTCAGTCTGCTAGTACAGAGATCCCGTTCACAACCTCCGTTCTCTCCTTACTCCAATGACACAAAGTCAGGGTTTCGTGAAAACTGATTATCACGTGTAACCCTAACTGATCAGGAGTCACGATATATATAGGGAGGCAGAAGGTCTGAGTAGGTTAAGTGTGTAATGGGCCTAATCCGAATTAGACCCTTCTAATAAGACGAGCCTGTTAAGTGTGCGACCCTGCTGGTTTACTTAATCTGGCAGTGAGTCCAAAACTCTTTCCGGGCCCACATACAGTAATTGATTTCTAGCAAAACATTACGATTACCCATATTAAGTAAAGATCGGTTTTCATAGTCTAACCAATAATGCAATTAATAATTCTTATTATGATTAGTTCATAGGGCAAATCCCTTTTGTATATATACCTTTGATGCGTGCCTCGTTGATCGATTAAATATCGATATGTGCGAATTAGGATTCCAAGTGTAATCCCTCTACCGTAGTCCACACAGCAATCGATTTGATCAATCCAAACGCGTTCGTTAGCTAGAACGAGCACAAGGAACCGTTCCTTGGGCTATGGAGGTGCTTGGTTGTTTAGAGAGAAAATATGCGAGAAGGAGGCTATCAGTTGAAACCTGTAACCTAGTTACATCCTCCTTCTCTTGTACTTAAACTGTAGAGTTCACATGTAGTGGGCTAACCCTAGATAGGCCCACTTAACGCTCTCTCTTACTAATTAACTAATGCGACTCCTAGGTCCATTAATTAATTATTGATCCATCGATTACTTAAGTGTGTGACCCGCTAGGCCCATCGCATTTTGTAGTCCGCCAACTCATATTGGTCCAATTATCGTAAGCGGTCTCTAGCTAAACATTACGACCTACTAAATCGATGGGTTAACTATCTCTGTTATTTAATCCCGAATTTCGCACCTTGACTGACAGGACATAAATCCTTCAATCTCCCACTTGTCCTTAAGACAACTGTGCAAATCCATTCCCTTGTCACTTAATGTCTTGATGTGAACATAAGATAAGAAGCCTAGTCATCCTTACAATGTTCATATCTTTTCTTGATCCCGAATTGGATTGTTAAGACAAATGATTATCCAATAATCCATTTGAGCACGATCATGCATTTCACAATCCCAATTCTACAAGAGGCCCATAAGACAACAATCCCTGTAGGGAGGACAATTCCCGTCTTGTGCGTTCATGAATTCCAACATGATTTTCAATCATCCGGACATATCCGTTATTACCTCCTTTTACGCAGGCGTTAGGAGTAATCAGAGATCACCAATCTTCATGTCTTTATTCGTAACCACTCAGGTTTGAGAAATGGTTCAAGATAGTTTTATGAGAGTCTAATATGACTACTCGTTCTTAAAGAACTCTCATGGTGGGTCTGTCCGATCATGAATTCCCAATTCATATCTATGCAAATGGTCCTTGACATCCCATGTCTCCAGCCCATGAAACAGGCGCTGAGATCATCTTGCAATATAATCATCACTGGTTATTAGAATCCAATTCTAACACCTAGATTACGGACAAATAACCACAAAATCCAGCTCACTCAATAGGGTTTCATTATCCAAGACATCGTCTTGATAACCTATTTGGATATTTGTGTTATATTATTTTGGATTAATATTCAAAATTATACAGAAAACTGAATAGTACCAAAACTTTATTAATGTGATAAATGTACATAACAATGTTTTAATCATGAACACCATTTCATAATCTAAAACAATGAAGCTAATCATCTCCGAAGTGTTGAATGCCTATCGAAGCTGTATGACTCTCGTGCTTGGCCTGATCAAGCGGCTTAGTCAATGGATCAGCGACATTCTCGTCTGTATGAACCTTGCATATGCTAATATCAACATCTTTGACCCATTGTCTAATAAGGTGATATTTGCGATGTACATGTTTAGACTTCTGATGTGACCTTGGCTTGGGCGATGGCTCCATTATTATCACAATAAAGAGCCAAGGGTTCAGCCGCCGCAGGCACAACTCCAAGTTCAGCTATGAACTTGCGAATCCAAACAACTTCCTTCGCAGCTTCCGAAGCTGCGATGCACTCAACTTCCGTTATAGAATTTTCCACAGTGCTTTGCTTTGCACTCTTCCAGGACACTACTCCTCCATTGACACAGAAGACAAATCCTGACTGGGATTGAGAACCGTCTCTGTCTGTCTGGAAGGACGCATCAGTGTAACCTTCCACAATCAACTTTTCTTCACCACCATACACCAGGAACATATCCTTAGTTCTTTTCAGATACTTCAAGATATTCTTGGCCACAATCCAATGCGCCTCACCTGGGTTGGACTGAAATCTACTCGTCATACTCAAAGCATACGAGATGTCCAGACTAGTACAAATCATGGCATACATGATAGATCCTATATCTGATGCATAAGGAACTCTACTCATGCGTTCTTGCTCAGCAGGTGTCTCAGGACCCTGCGTCTTGCTAAGAATTGTGCCACGACTCATGGGTAGTAAACCCTTCTTAGCATCTTGCATATTAAACCGAGATACTATCTGATTAATATACATACTTTAGCTAAGTCCAATTAGCCTTTTGGATCTGTCCCTACAGATCCTGATGCCCATGATGTACTCTGCATGTCCGAGTTCTTTCATTTGAAAATACTTTTCAAGCCAGGTATTTACGGACTCCATCATTGGAATGTCGTTTCCAATGATCAGTATGTCATCAACATACAGGACCAAGAAGACAATTTTGCTCCCACTAAACATCTTGTATACACAAGGTTCTTCTGTATTTCTGATAAAACTAAATTTAGTTATGGCTTCATCAAAATGCAGATTCCAGCTCCGGGATGCTTGCTTCAACCCATAAATGGATATCTTTAGCTTACAAACCTTCCCAGCATTCTTAGGATCGACAAAACCTTCAGGCTGTGTCATGTACACATCCTCTTCCAGAACCCGGTTCAGGAAGGTGGTTTTGACATCCATTTGCCAGATCTCATAGTCATAATGAGCTGCAATGGCTAGGAGTATCCTAATGGATTTAAGTATGGCAACTGATGAGAAAGTTTCATCATAGTCAATTCCTTGAATCTGCCTATAACCTTTTGCCACTAGTCTAGCTTTGAAAACTAGAATGTTTCCATCCTTGTCCATCTTGATCTTCAAGATCCATTTTCACCCGATGGGCCTAGCTCCATCCGGCAAATCGACCAAGTCCCAGACTTGATTCTCGGACATGGAATCCATTTCGGATTTCATGGCTTCTTGCCATTTGCTGAAATTTAGACTCGTCATTGCTTCCTTGTAAGTGGTGGGTTCTTCACTTTCTACAAGAAAAATGTCACGACTCTCGGTCGTATAGAGTTGAATTTGGAGTTGTTTCCAAAACATCTTGGATAGATTCTAAATCCCTATCCATCTCCATTTGTTGCTCATCTTAGATTTCTTCGAGATGAACTTTACTCCCACTTGTCTCTTTGGAAAGGAATTCCTTCTCCAAAAAGACACCATTCCGAGCAACAAATACCTTGTTCTCAGTTCGGTTGTAGAAATAGTAACCCTTCGTTTGCTTTGACTAACCCACAAAGAAAACTTTGCCTGATTTGGGTGCAAGCTTATCGCCGACCAACCTCTTTACATAAGCTTCACACCCCCAAACCTTGAGAAAAGACAACTTGGGAACCCGTCCCGTCCACAATTCATGTGGTGTCTTTTCAACGGTATTTGACAGAGTCTTGTTCAGTGTGAAAGCTGCCGTCTAGAGAGCATATCCCCATAGGGAAATACAAAGATTGGCATGACCCATCATTGATCTAACCATATCTAATAAGGTTCGATTCCTCTATTCAGACACACCGTTCCATTGTGGTGCTCCGGGTGGAGTTAGTTGTGAAAGTACTCCACAACCCTTTAGATATTCATCGAACTCTAGGCTCATATATTCGCCTCCTCGATCAGAGCGAAGAGCTTTTATTTTCTTGCCTAACTGATTTTCAACTTCATTTTGAAACTCTTTGAATTTTTCAAAAGATTCAGATTTATGTTTCATTAAGTAAATATATCCATATCTACTCAAATCATCAGTAAATGTGATGAAGTAGCTAAACCTACCTCTTGCAGTCGAACTCATTGGTCCACATAAATCTGATTGTATTAGACCCAATAGCTCACTGGCTCGCTCTCCCTTTCCTAGAAAGGGTGACTTTGTCATTTTGCCAAGTAAACATGATTCACAAGTATCAAATGACTCCAAGTCAAATGAGTCCAGAATCCATTCTTTAAGAAGTTTCTGAATGCGTTTCATATTTATATGGCCTAATCGACAATGCCATAGATATGTGGGGTTAGAATCATTAGTTCTAGCCTTTTTGTTATTGATAGTGAGTATATGTTTGTCAAAATTTAGCAAATAAAGCCCATTATGCAAACGAGCGCTAAAATAAAATACATCATATTTTGAAACCGTATAAGAACCATTCTTAATACGCATATCAAAACCATCTATATCTAATACAGAAGGAGAAATGATGCTTTTGTTTATACTAGGAACATAATAACAATTATTAAGTTCTAGTTCAAGGTCCGAGGGCAATGACAAAACATAAGTTCCTACAGTCAAGGCAGCCACCCTAAAGTCGATTCTAGACAGTGAACATTTGGTTGGACCAAATAATTACCTGGAGAGTCATCGCAACCTGAGAATAGTTCTCAGGCATGATAAGAAGGAATGCGTCTCGGAGACGCCTATTCCAAGACTTCCCAAAAAGCAAATGCTTAATGTCGGGAGGGGAAAGAAAGGGGTCACTTCAAAGGGTAGCATGTTGAAAGGCAAGGGTGGTGTGACCAAGCCTAAACCTAAGCAACGATTGACCGCTAAGAAGTCGTCCTTAGCTGCGGATAATCAGTGCTTCCATTGCCAACAAAAGGGGCATTGGAAGAGAAATTGCCCAAAGCTAAAGGAAAACCTGAAGTATGGAATTGTTTTCATGACTTCAAATGTTTTCGTTATTGAAATCAATCTAGCTACAACAACTTCTGATTGGATATTGGATACCGGTTGTGGTACTCACATTTGCTCAAATGTGGAGGGACTAAACCAACCTCGGAAGGTAGCTAGAGATAAGGTGAACCTTGACTGTAGGAACTTATGTTTTGTCGTTGCCCTCGGGCCTTGAACTAGAACTTAATAATTGTTATTATGTTCCTAGTATAAACAAAAACATCATTTCTCCCTCTGTATTGGATATGGAAGGCTTTGATATGCGTATTAAGAATGGTTCTTATACGGTTTCAAAAGATGATGTATTTTATTTTAGCACTCGTTTGCATAATGGGCTTTATTTGCTAAATTTTGACAAACATATACTCACTATCAATAACAAAAAGGCTAGAACTAATGATTCTAACCCCACATATCTATGACATTGTCGATTAGGCCATATAAATATGAAATGCATTCAGAAACTTCTTAAAGAAGGAATTCTGGACTCATTTGACTTGGAGTCATTTGATACTTTGGAATCATGTTTACTTGGCATAATGACAAAGTCTCCCTTTCTAGGAAAGGGAGAGCGAGCCAGTGAGCTATTGGGTCTAATACACTCAGATTTATGTGGACCAATGAGTTCGACTGCAAGAGGTGGGTTTAGCTTACTTCATTACATTTACTGATGATTTGAGTAGATATGGATATATTTACTTAATGAAACATAAATCTGAATCTTTTGAAAAATTCAAAGAGTTTAAGAATGAAATTGAAAATCAGTTAGGCAAGAAAATCAAAGCTCTTCGATCGGATCGAGGAGGCGAATATATGAGCCTAGAGTTCGATGAACATCTAAAGGGTTGTGGAGTACTTTCACAACTAACTCCGCCCGGAACACCACAATGGAACGGTGTGTCTGAACGGAGGAATCGAACCTTATTAGATATGGTTAGATAAATGATGGGTCATGCCAATCTTCCTATTTCTTTTTGGGATATGCTCTCGAGGCGGCAGCTTTCACACTGAACAAGACTTCGTCAAAAGCCTTTAAAAGACACCACATGAACTGTGGACGGAATGGTTCCCAAGTTGTCTTTTCCCAAGGTTTGGGGTGTGAAGCTTATGTGAAGAGATTGCTCAGCGATAGCTTGCACCCGAATCAGACAAAGTTTTCTTTGTGGGTTACCCAAAAGAAACGAAGGGTTATTATTTCTACAACCAAACTGAGAACAAGGTATTTGTTGCTCGGAATGGTGTCTTTTTGGAGAAGGAATTCCTTTCCAAAGAGACAAGTGGGAGTAAAGTCCATCTCGAAGAAATTCAAGATAAGCAACAATTGGAGATGGATAGGGATTCGGAATCCATCCATAATGTTTTAGAAACACCTCCAACAGATGTGGATAGGGATTTATAATCCATCCACGATGTTTTGGAAACATCTCCAGATTCAATTCTAGAGGCAACTCGAGAGGTTGAACCTGAATCCACCCTTCGAATGTCTGATAGAGTCAGGCTTCCAACAAATAGATGCCTGTTGTTTGTTATTTGACAATAAATGCCTGTTGTGTCATTGATATCTAGTATAGCGTTGCCTGTGCGTGTCAATATGCTAATAATTTTGTGCAACGGTATACGTTAAATTGATCAAATTAACCCATTAATTAGGCTCTGATACCCCTGTAGGATCTAGTTGCAATGATCTAATCATATAAGCGGTAGACAACCAGAAAACAGGAAACGTAATGGGTCATTAAATACACATATATATACCTTTGATGCGTGCCTCATTGATCGATTAAATATCGATATGTGCGAATTAGGATTTCAAGTGTAATCCCTCTACCGTAGCCCACACAGCAATCGATTTGATCAATTCAAACACGTTCGTTAGCTAGAACGAGCACTAGGAATCGTTCCTTGGGCTATGGAGGTGCTTGGTTGTTTAGAGAGAAAATATGCGAGAAGGAGGCTATTAGTTGAAACCTGTAACCTAGTTACATCCTCCTTCTCTTCTATTTAAACTGTAGAGTTCACATGTAGTGGGCTAACCCTAGGTAGGCCCACTTAACGCTCTCTCTTACTAATTAACTAATGCGACTCCTAGGTCCATTAATTAATTATTGATCCATCGATTACTTAAGTGTGTGACCCACTAGGCCCATCGCATTTAGTAGTCGGCCAACTCATATTGGTCCAATTATCGTAAGCGACGGGGTCACTTATAGAGTGTACTGAGTACTGACCGAATTAAGAACCTTTCAAATCAAAACATATTCAGAATTTCCTTTTCGTTCTAATGACTTTAAAATTGTTACCATCTTTTCTTTCCCTTCAACTAATACTATAGGCAATTGATTTGAGTCTTGATCTCTCAATCTACATAGGCGGAATCTTGTTCCTATTGGACTTAATTTTACAATCTCTTCATCGTGATTATGATACAAGCTCAAACGCAAACAAGATTCTACATTTAGAGACTTAATTCTCCCTCTAAAATGAAAAAAAGGGATTACCGTCCATACAAGAATGGATTTTATACAAACTTATGGAAGAGTTCAACCCCAAAATCTAGCTCAAAGGGTGGGAGTACCCAAAAAGTCTATATAAACCCCACATCAATCGCCCATGAGACCGATGTGGGACTCAAGTTCCATACCTTGTAATTGGATAGTATCAGGATTGTTTTAGGGATCCCCTTCTACACTAGCTTTTCTACATGAAACACGCGCAAAGTCTTACTCCCTCTGTCCCACAATATAAGTCGTTTAAGGTTGTTGCATACGAATTGAAAGTTATTAAATAGTCTCAATTTTATCAAAAATAATCAAACTTGACTAGTTTACCCCTTGCCTTTGTATTTAGCCAAAAAGTGAGTAATTAATGAGGTAATGTGAAAGAAGAGTAGGGTAGGCAAACAATAATAAATACTTTGTTGAAACTCTAAAATGACTTATAATATGGGAAAAAATCAATTTTCTAAAATGACTAATATTTTGAAACGGAAGGAGTACAAAATATTAACTGCCCTCAATCAGTCTAAACATATGTTAATTCACAGTGCACTGCAACCAAATTCTCCATTTTGAGGGTCGACCCATGGCCATATTGGAACAAAACAGCAGAAACACAAACCTCAAATTCGTTGAGGTCCATAAAAACCCGAAGTGTCACATATTCACCACAATTTCCACAAACACAAGGCCTTTACAGATACATTGCAACTCCAATTTCCCCGAACATTGTCAAACAAGAGATCTGAAATAACCTCTCTCACTTTTTCCAAAAATGATTCAAAACCGAGGAATTGAACATGTTTATGAAAATAAAAAAAGGAAAATTAGATGTAGATAATCCGAAGTTTCACCAGTGCCCATAATTAAATAATCCCAATTCACTAAATGGTAACTAATAATCCAAACTTGTCACTTATGTGCCAATATTACACCCGGCGTGAAGGACGTCAAGTTTCCATTAGTTTTGTGCAAAAATGTCACTTATGCCCTCTTTTATTTGCTTTGGGCTTCATCACTCCTCCATTTTCTCACTCCTCATTCTCCCAGCCACCACCACTCTACTCCACAGTCCACACCACTACCACTACCGCCACATTCTCTCTCCACCACTACCCACACCATCAAGTCGTCTCTCACCTCCGCCACCACCACCACTTTCTCTCCCCAGCACGACCAGTCCACCAACCACAAAAACTTCGACCCCCCCCCCCCCCCCAAAAAAAAAAAAAAATTAAATTTTCACAAGATATCAACAAATCCAAAACTTCCTCACTTATCCACCATTTCTTCCATAATTCAGTACTCTAGCATTAAGATGTACAAAACCCACCAAAAAGCAAAAAAAAAAAAAAAAATCAAAAAAGGTGGTTTGAGAGACTAAATGTTCCGGTGGCGTAGCTTCAGCCGTCCTCTTCATGTGATATGAATGTTGAATTAGCAAAATTGGGTTTTCTAGCAGTATTGTGGGCACGAATTGGGGGTGGGCACTATTGGTGGTGAATCTGACACTAATGATGCTACTATGGGAGAAACCCGTGCGAATTGATTGTGAACCATGACTTCATTAATGGTGAGTCTGCTGCCTAGATTGCTGAATTGGTGAATGATAATTTTATTGGGCAACCTGTTGTGCCTACCTATAAATTGACTAATCCTTTGGTGGGTAAGGGAAAATGTTCTGATTCAGTCAAATTGATAATGGGTAGAGTTAGGGAAATGATGGGGGGTGGAAGGTTTAATGGTAAATAGCAGCAATGGTGATGGGTCATGGGAGAAATAATGGAAAGAAGGAGGAGGGCATTTTTGCCATTCATCCTACAAATTGGATGCCACGTCATCGTTACTAGCTGAAACCTGGACGCCATTCACCACAGTCCTATATTGGCACACAATTTACAACTTATGATTATTGGTTAGTATTTCGTGAGTTGGGATTATTTATGGCACACCTGTGAAACTTTGGATTATTTACAACTAATTTTCCTAAAATAAAAATGGGGCAAACATCCCGAATTCCAGCACAACAGCTCAATTGTTCAATTCCAAAAGGATGATATGAATAGATATCACAAACTACTACAGAATTCACAAATCGCAAATAATAAAATCAAAATTGACCACTAAAACCCTAATTAATGCAGCTCGACGAATATAGAAGAGAGAGAAGAGAGACAAAAAAACTATACCAGAAAAGCGTCGCACGGGAGGGGAGAGAAAGCGAAGGAGGATCTTCACGGGGTACCGCAAGGAGACTTTGCTTTAAGGAATAATCCTAGAATTATGTCCCTTTTTTGGGTTTGAAAAAATGCAGATTTTCGAGAACGGCAATCTTATGATATATTGGGAATACATTATATAATCATTCATATCTGTAACGTATTTTAATGCCTGAAAATTGGATAGGATGGACTTTATGTAAGGAAGGATTATATTGTCCCTAATTTTTATAAAATAAAAGATTTTTTTTGTGTAAATAAAATACAAAATGTTTAATGGTGCACAAAATAAACAAATTTTATTTTGGTTCATAATTATTGACATGTTGGTTCATAAAATATGAATCGAATTTATGTATATGAACAATTAATTCATACCCAACCAGTCTGACTTGGGCGCTGGATGTTGGGGTCGCATGAGATAACCTTCCATCTTCGCTCCCGCGTTTGCCAACTTCTCTACCCGGCGACTTCTCCCCCATGGCCTTATCGGCCACCTTCCTATGATGCCCCTCCCTAACATGCCGACAACTACCGTCATTCTTTAATTTGTTTGTTTGGACAGTTCGAACAATTGGGTTAAGGGCATAGTCAGAGGAAACGAGGGAGATAGAAAGGAATGAGAAATGAATATGAGTTGGAGAGCTAGGGGTATTTTGGGAAAATTTATTTACGTTTAGTAATTTCCAATTTATATTTATCAATTCCTTTCTGAAATAGCAACGTATCCCCAAACCAAACAAAGGGGAAAAGTAAATAAATAAGTAAAAAAATGATTTAAAAACATCAAATAAAATGAGAAGCAACATGGTTCTTTTTTAATTAGTTCTTGATTTTGTTATGGTTTCGTAAGTTTGTGCAATTTGGATTAGAGGTGATTCAGGTGAAGTGTCGCTGTGATACTCCAAATTATCAAGGATATCTTAGAGCTAAGAGAAAGATCAATTTGGATACTTTCGACTTTGAAAGAAGGATATACATTTTGCTGCGACTATATATTCTATAGAAGTTTCTTACCTTTGTAACTATGATATATTCGATGTACAATATTCTAATCTTATTTTTTGTGATTACATCATCTTCCATGTTAATATAGTTGCATTAGATATGCTATTTTATGGAGCAGCTTTAAATTCCTTGGTCAATTATTCCACTCTTTGAGGTGCCTACAAGTCAGCGCGGGGGTTAGTCACTGTGGTCGACGGTGGATACCCTTGGTCGTGAACCAAAAAAAAGATATGCTATTTTAATTTTTAATTTATTTTTATCGGCTTTTACATATAGTAGGCTTTTTAATTGGCATATTGGTGGTTGAATTTCATCACTCATTCAAGTGGTATTTACCTTCTTTTGGTTGAAAAAGATATTCCATGTTCTCTATATAATTATTCTCCACTTATGCAAAGATAAGCTTTAGTTTATTCTCCATGATCTGATATTTACGATACGTATTTTAGTTTCCAGACTACGACATTAAGGCTCTGTTTGGTTGGGCAGAAAACTATTTTTAACTGAAAAGTATTTTTAGCTGAAAATCATTTTCAGTGTAAAATGTATTTGCGTTTACATTTTCCGTTGTTTGGTTATAACGGAAAATAATTTTCCTGAGAATTTTTTTTTTTTATAAAAAAAAAAAATGTACTAACATTAGTTGCGTCGATCTCGAAAGTTAGGTGGATTAAAAAAAAATAACCTCAAACGCATATCGTAGTAAAAAATCATACTTATTTGAAGAAAAAAACAATATTGAGAAAGTGGCCCGAAAGTTCTGTCCGAGGCCCAATCAAGTCGGGTGCGAGTTTGTTTTATGAACCCGATGTCCTGACAATCAAACCTGATGATCAAATCCACTATTAGTGCTCCGAGGACATATTCTCCCACCAACGGAAAACTGTTTTCCCTTCATTTTGAAAGGAAAACACTTACACCTATATAGGTGAAAATGCTTTTCCCCTCTGAAAACCATTTTCCTTCTCATTGTAAACCAAACAACGGAAAATGAAAAAACTGGTTTCCAGGAAAACTGTTTTCACCCCAACTAAACGGAGCCTAAGAATTGTTGACCATCTCATCTTAAATCTTACAAATAGGATCTTACTTTTGGCTCCGAATGATATGGGAGTAATTCCTTCATTTCTTACTTTACATTAAAATACGGTGGATCATTGGTTCCTATCGTGTGGGGAGGACATGGAAGACGTTACAGCGCAATGCCATGTTTGTGTGGAAATGACACGTAGACGATAAGCGCAAAGTTGCCACATAGCATAACCTATTTTACAAATGTCACAGATTTTAATGCTTCATCTTTAGTTGTCTTTATTACTTATTTATTAGCCTATATTTCATACTACAAAATAACTTAAAAAAAAATACAAACTACAACCTATAAACAAAATACTAACACGGGGCATCGACCGGGTCCCAAACTAGTCTAGTATTAAAATAGAAATGTGGATTTTGATGTGGTGCTTGCAAAAGGAGATCTGAGCCTCCTCCTTAATTTCTTCCTCTCAACTTTTAATGTGGTTTGAGAGTTCATCTTTTACTCCCCTCACAACAAACCTTTTGATTGGAGAAAATCTTCCAAATTAGTTAACTGAGGAAGGTAGATCAACAAAGTGGGAAACTAAAATCTTCAAATTAAAAATTTCAAAACAAAAAGGAAAAAAAAGACGGCAAAGACGTAATACAAAATCTTTTACAGAAATGGTGTCAAAAACTTAAAAATAATATCAGTTTGGATAGGTTTAAAAATTACCATGCAGACTCGGACATCAATGTCACCTTGTAATCCGAATCGAAAGCTATAAGCTACTCTAGACCGCGAATAGTATGAAGACGCTCTTAGTTCCAGCTTACTCTTACTTTACCACCGCAGGATACACCTCTCTGCCACTCCGTTCAACCTCTGCTCATTCCCATCACTCCTCACTTTGTCAGGGTAGGACTTTTGATAATTGAACCAAAACACTAAATTCAAAAATCAAAAGCCATTTTCTTCCATCTAAACCAGCAGCCATTCATAGTCTGAGCATGAATGGTGCAAAGTTATGAACTTTACATAAATTACAATTTACACAAGCTTAATCGCTCAACCAAATTGCTACTTTCAGCCACGGAAATCAGCTGCTGGTACGTACAATGACTTTAAAGTTCACCCAAACAAAACTAAAAATCGACCCTCCGTGGACTCCAAGCCTACGTGGACACCAATTTCGTAAATAGTTTAAACACCAAATCAAAATGGTGTTATTTTTATTTTTTCAGCGCCATTTTTGTATAAGATTCCGTAATACATAGCAAATGTTATGGAATGATTAAGTCGTCCATCAATTTTATGGAGTAATTGAAGTCCATCAACTTGATATATGGCAATATTTAGGAAACAAATAGAACAACTAAAGTAAAAAATGAAACTAAAACAACTACTGTAACATCTTAAACGTACCAAGCAATTATACAAGAAAAAGGCAATAGAAGCAACTAAAAATGGCAATATGTATCTTCAAATCTTTCAATTCAATTTGGCACATGAGTATTATTATTTTAATTTTTTCTAGGTCTACAAAAATATTTCGAAATTAGATGACCAAGAGTATATAATTTAGAAATCAATATTCACATATTGATGTAACTTGTAAGTCCCACATGGAACAACAAAGTGAAGAATAAAGGAAAATACGTGTATAAAAATAGATTATAGAGGATCAAAGGTTGAAGCAAAAGAAATATTGGATTTCTTGGCCCTTGGGGTAATATGTTGTGTTAGTTTGATGTATGATAGCTAAGATCAAGGATAGTATCTCTAATAACGACTTTTTAATTGGCATATTAGTGGTTGAATTCATCAGCCATTCAACTAGTATTTACCTTCTTTTGGTTGAAAAAGATATTCCATGTTCTCTATATAATTATTCTTCACTTATGTAAATTAGATAAGCTTTAGTTTATTCTCGATGATCTGATATATACGATACGTATTTCAATTTCCAGACTATAAAATTAAGAGTTATTGGCCATCGCATCTTAAATTTTACAAAGATAGGATTTTAGTTTTGGCCCCAAATGATGGGGGAGTAATTTCTTTATATTTGGATTAAAATGTAATGCACTGGAAATGAAAAAGAGTCCTAGCTCAAGCAACATCAATAGAATTTAAATAATTATTATCTTATGCTACGAAATCCGTTGTATTGCCGTAGGTTTTCCTTGTTAATAAACTCAATTTTTTGTAATTTCTAGAGGACAAAGGTTCACCAAGAGCTTTAGCTCAAAACATCCAAGAATGGGACCTCAATAACACCTACCAATAGGTTATAACCTCAAACACCCGAAGCTCC
Source organism: Tetragonia tetragonoides (assembly GCA_038025085.1). Classification (NCBI taxonomy): domain Eukaryota; kingdom Viridiplantae; phylum Streptophyta; class Magnoliopsida; order Caryophyllales; family Aizoaceae; genus Tetragonia; species Tetragonia tetragonoides. Next base: position 20,930,769 of record CM076150.1, read on the forward strand.
ACTTCACCTAGAAAAAAGAGTATATTTGGGACGATCTAACTAGTGTCCAAACTAAAGATGACTTGGTGTTGTGTTGAATAGTGTTTGTGTTGTGTCTTTGTGATTTGTAATTGTGTCGTGTCATATTATTAGTTATCTTGTTTTGTTCCGTGCTGACTCATCTAAAAGGTAGGCACATGTTATGTTTGTACTCGTGCTTGTGTCATGTCATGCGTGCCGTGCCCAAACTTTTTTCTAATATTATATAAATTTTTCGTCATGTCATATCGTGTCGTGCCGTGCCTAGCTGTGCCCCGACCATACTTTATCTTCAAAACTCAACTCCGGACTCAGGCCCATATTCACTCACTTATGCTCGTGCTTGCTTTTTGCCTGGTTCGTACCGTGTATACGGTGTGTCAGGTCGTGTTGTGACTTATACTAAACTGCTAACTGTCTCGACCAGTGCTATATCTAACCCAGACAATAGAATATCTTTAACATAACTAATTTAAAGTAAAGATTCATATAATAATACTAGTCCCTGAGAGTTACATGGGAACCCTAATGTTCCCCACTACTTACTTATGCTCCATTTCCAGTAGCTTTTAAAAGATTGATTGATACTCAGATATTATTGTAGTTACCACTACTACAAATAGGGCCTTTTACGACGAAGCTCATTTACGACGGTATATCCCGTCATCCCGCCGTCTTAAAAGAAGGCCGTCGTTATTGCACTTTACGAAAGTTTTTGAGGTCCCGTCGCGAATGACCACTTACAACGAGATTTTCTCCCGTCGTAAGTATCTTGCAACTACGACGGGCTATCCCGTCGTAATTGGTCATTCACGACGGGATAAGCCGTCGTAATTGACCTTTCGCGACGGGATTAACCTGTCGTAATTGGCGACATCTCGCGACGGTATTAACCCGTCGTAATTGAAGACCCAAAACCCAAAAAAAAATAAAACATTCCTGTTGATTATTAGCTTGTTCAAATGTTAGATACAAACTGTATGTGACTAAACAAGCAAGTCATTATGAACCATCATTGAGTAGTGGAAGATCAACTGAAATGATATAACATGTATGGCATATGCATCAGCTAAGGCCTGAGATCATGCTGAGCTGCAATGAGTTGGAAAATACAAGAGGTCTGGCATATGTATTAGCTGAGACCATGCTCATAAACTATCTAGCTAGGTTCTGATTTATTTACTATGGTCAAATAGCACAAAGTTAGCTCAGTCATAGTCTCTGCTCATCTACTTTTGCTCTGGGAGTTGCTTCACATGCATATTCTTTCCCTTGCTTTTCTTGCCTACAAATCAAACAAACAAAGAACAACTCTTAGAAATGAATAAACGTGTACAAGATCTCTTAGTGCAGCTAGGTTTACTAATCTTCATCTGTTGTCTGACAGAGATATTCCATGACTGGGAGGAGTAATCAAACCATAAAAGCAAGAGCAATAAAAAGCACATAGATCAGTACTCAGTAGTCTATTGACAAAAAATAGCAAATGCTAGAAGAACAGCAATAGCTGACACCATATAAAATTACCATATGCATCCTACAGAGCAGCAAGGTTAGATTTTACATAGTTCATTGCAGCAGCAATTACAACTACATATGAGATGACTATCTAACCCAAACAAACTGATATTATTCTAAGATATATCAGATATATCATTATGAGTGTTCTGTTATTCTTATAGCCAAATAGATTATTGGCTTGTCTTGTTGTATACAGATACTAGATATGAAGCCCGTGCGATGCACGTGTTGAATTTTAATACTATTTTTTTATAAGATAAGTTGTTAACCACATGTTAAAAAATAAAAAAATTACAAAAAAAGCTCATTTGCACCAAAAAAGAATATATGTTAGCAATTTCAATTCCTTGTTTCTTTTATTCAGAGTTGATGAAATTTTGCGCTGATCACTTTTTGAAACTTGTTGTAGTTAGAATCATCATCTCTTGATAAATCCTTATAAGTTTATCCTAATTATTAAAATCTAAATCCACTCAATATTTTTTTTTAAATCTGTATTTTTATTTTTATTTTATTAATAATCACTTACATGACCACCTAGATGGGTGTCAATTTCAACTAATTCCCGTTTTGAAAAAACTTTAAATGGATTTTTACTCTAATTTTCTTCAAACTCTATTCTCTTATCCTAATTTCTTTTATCTTTTGTTTAATATAATAAAAAAAAATCTCATTCTACTGCTAACAATATATGTCTAATTATTGAAGGAGTTTTACTTCTTAGATAATGTACAAATAAACATTTAAAAAAGACTCATGAATATTGCTTATGTGACTCCTTTGCAACCTAGGTTTAAAACCTATCGATGCAATATCCAGTCTAATTGTTTTAGTTTTTGTGTTTATTTTTACATATATTGAGACATTAATATTTAGTTGGAGTAAACTTTGGATATGATCTTATATGTTTCTTACACGACAAAACTTATTATAGATGCATCTTTGACAATTATTTTTCTAAGTAGTGGCGGAGCTACATATAACACTATGAAGTTTTAAAAACTCACAACGACTCTTGTTAAAATATTTTAATTTAATGTTAAAATTTTCTAAAATATACTTTTTATTTTATTTTGATTTAAGGTTTTTTTTGTGCAAATTCAAATCTAAGCTTTAGGACCCATAATTGAGGAATATATAAGGAATATTAAGAAAATTGAACTTATACTGTGAAGTTTTCAGCCGCGCCACTATTTTTAAGTCAATCTCTATTTTTCTTTATCATGTTTTCTTGTAATGATTTCTTATGCGTGCCATTTTGTTTCCTTTTTCTTATTTCATTTTGCGATGCTTTTGTTTTGTAAGGATAGAATATAATTCTCACAAAGTTAGAAAATCAAAGCACTGAATAAATTAACTACACATATAAGGTGCGTTCGTTAGAATTTATTCGGTCAGCTCAGTTCAGCAGCGGTCTCGTGTCAATTTAGTAATGTTCAAACCAGTTAAATGATGCTCAATTCAGTTCAGTGGTGTTTAGTTCATAAACATGCATACATTTTGTCTCACATAGAAAGTGGGGTTCAATTCAATTTGATGTTACTCAATTCAGTTCAGTGGTGTTCGATCATTTCAATTCAATGGTGTTCGATCATTTCAATTCAGTGGTATGAAATTCAGTTCAATTCAATTCATCCCTAAAGAACACACCCAAACTCATCTACCAAATTGTGTCCCAAAAAAATGGTCTCGGTGTGCATTCTTTAGAGCTGAACTTACCACAATTGAACTTAACTGAAATGAATTCAACACTACTGAAATGGACACCACTGAATCGAATTTAGCACAACTTGATATGCGAGACAAAAAGTATATTTTCCAACTCAGCACCACTGAATTGAACTGAACATCACTTAACTGAACTGAAAATCACTGAAGTAACACCTAAACTGAACTGACTTTGTAAGTTTGTAGAAAACGCACCCTTGTTCCTGCTAACAATCATGCATAATTTTTTTAAAAAACCAGAAACTGAGATTAACTAAGTTATATAATATAGATAGACGTATAAGCTTAACATGTTCTCACTTACAATGATAGTGTATCTCTTCATTAAAAATGGAACTCCTACTAAATAATCCTTGTAGACTATAGTAATTTACAAAAAATTCTACTATGGTAATTATTAAATTACTTAGGGTGCGTTTGTTAGAGGTGAACTTATCAGAACTGAACTGAATATAACATCACTAAACTGGACACTATTGAACTGAACTGGACACAGCTGTACTTAATTGAACACAACTTGATATGTGAGACAAAAAATATGTTTCAGAACTCAGCACCGCTGAACTGAACTGAACATCATTTAACTCAATTTGAAATCAGTGAATCGACACCTGAACTAAACTGGACTAAACTGATCGTGTAAGCTCTAACAAACGCACCCTTAATGACACAAATGCACCTTAATTACTAAAATGACCTTCGCATTAGCTATGGCGCAGTACAAAGCTAAATGTTGAAGGATCATTACCAGACCTTATGTTTAAGGGCACATAGTGATTGTGGCCATGTGGGTCATATTAGTTTACTCAAAACATTTAATAGTTAGATTAATAACAAAAGTTTGTCAAAACAATCAAATATATATGATAAAAAGGGTGTCTTGCATTCTTTAAAGTTGATTTATCTGAATTGAATTGAACTGAACTAAATATGAAATGAATACAATTGAACTAAACTGGACACCACTGAACTGAATTGGACACTTTATTTTTTTAATCAATAAAACATACTACAAATGATTTTCATGTTAAAGGATATCTCATACTCTTTCCAATGGTAGAAGAAATTTAATTTTTTAAGCGGTAGAAGTAAAGTTATATGTTAGGATAGCCACAGTGAAGTTATATGAAGTAAATTTAATTAATATATTTAATAACATCAATTCCATATAAAAATTATCATGACTTATTGGGGTACCTTGTATAATTTTAATTCTTAACACAAGTTTCAATTAATTTTTGAGTAACTCACCCCCATGTGTTATATATGATACAAATATGAGGTTGTTGTTTCAAAGTATTTTTATATTAAATTAATATAAATTAATTTTTTAGAGTTCTTCTTAATCGTTTAAATAGTAATCATCTTTAAACCTTAAAAAAGATCGAACTTTTGTATAAGAAAATAATTGTAATTTAGAAGATCTCAATTTAGTAGAAACTAATTTACATGGCTTATGCTCTTCAAATGTGTAAAATAATACTCCGTAAGTGTGTTCACATAACTCATACTAACATAATTACATCATAATGTATCTCATCATGATCGTTTACAAAGGCCCTAATAACATTACATATAAGGTGCGTTCTTTATTTACAGCTTACATGCATGGTCAGTTCAGTTCAGTTTAGAGTGATCTCATTTCAATTCAGTAATTTTCAGTTCAGTTAAGTGATATCAGTTCACTGGTGCTGGGTTCAGAATTAAAGATACATTTTATCTCACATATCAAGTAATTATATTTAATTCAGTTCGTTAGTGTTCAGCTCAATTCAGTTTTAATGGTGAGGTTTGGCATAGGAGGAACAAACCAATGCACCATGCATATGATATGATGAATTGATGATCGTGTGATCAGATATGGGTTAAATTTAATACTTCCATTACTGCAATGAATGTGTAAAGACAATTTATATTGCTGTGGTAATTGTTTAGCAGTGTAAAGTTTACTTATCATCCATTTTTCTAAGCCCCAATAGAGTAAGAGAAATCTTTTGCAAAACTTTTCTGACAAATTACCAATGCGAAATCGTGCAAACTTATTCTTGAATCCAAAAAGGAGTGTCACTTTATATTATTGAGATTATTGAGTGGGTATGTATAAATCTCAAAATTTGTAATTACGACTCGCTCTATGCTCTCGTAAAATGTTTGTTGTGTAATGATATAATACTAAGACTGGTATCATTTTAAAGTACGCTTCTTGCCTTTTCTTTTAGCATAAGAAGTTTGAATTTTTGAAGCGTGGAATAAAAGTTATCCATCGCTTAATATTACTTTATGTCCAATGATTTACTTCTATAACTTTATTATTCTCTCTTTCCTAACTTCTATTTATAATATATTTTTGTTATTAAAGTATATTTTGAATTTTAAAAAGCTTTCTTAGGAGACAAAGGGCTCGCTTAGGTGAACGTCTCCAATGATGTCAGAAAATGTCTCTAACTCCTTATCCATATGCTCCCGTAAAATACCAATCCATAAGATATATGACAAAATGGGTCTTGTTTTAAGTGCGTTTCACGCTTTTTTCATTAGTGTAAGATATTTGAATTTTTGAAAAATGAAACAAAAGTTATATTGCTCTTAATGTTTCATTACATCCAATGATTTACTGCCATAAAAGTTATACTGCTTTTAATGTTTCATTATACCCAATGATTTACTGTCATAACTCTAATATTCTCTCTTTCCTAATTTCTATTTATAATTTTTTGTTGTTATTTTTTTTATAAAAAAGTTCGCTTAGGTGGACGCGTCCAATGCTGTCAGAAAATGCCTCTAATATATAGATAATAGTTTTAAAGCCCGTGCGATGCACGGGTTCAGATTAACCGCATCATTATGTGACGCACTCTATACTCCCACGAGAATATTTCCTTTAGATATTTAAAGGAGTAACAAAGCCCGTGCATACCATAATTATTTTTAAATCAATTTAGGTTTTTTTTTTTTTTTATATTCTTTACCTAATCATCACTCACCTGTGCATGATTAGTAGTTACAATTTTATTGGAGTATGGTAAAATTTTGTAAGTATGATTTGATAACATATTTAATTTCAGATGTTAACTTTTCAATGTCCAATGATGTAAGTCTATGAATATTTTGAAGTAGATGTCATCCGATCTCTATAAACTAATAAGTAATGCTTAACTCAAATTTACATAAAACCAACAACCGTACCATCTTGTATCTTCATTAAACACTCTAAACATTCACTAATACCCACATAACTAAACCAGTCTTATCCAAAACCCCAACGATCGATCCCTAAAGTAGGAAATATACTTAAAAAATTGAACACTCTACGCTTCAACCACACATACACACAATAAAAATTAATAAGATTATTTTAATGGTCTTGATGATCTGCAATATGCAACCTAAAGTCAAAGACATTGAGTTCTACATGTATGATCTCAACTTCTCTAGCATATTAGTGATCCTGGTCGTTTTGATCCCTGCCAGAGTGAAATTTGAAATTGCACAATTATTATTAACAAAAATATACAAAAAAATGAATTGTATAATAGATATGGCAAAAGTTACTGTACACAATACTATTTTAATTTCACTAGTTATTTGTATGTTTTCTAGTTTACCTCGGTAATCATATGTAGTTCACCATCTGAAGGAGGTAGTTGTGGCCAATACCGTATAATAACATATGGGCAACCTTATGCAGAAAAATATGAACCCTATCAGTAAACACTAATTTAAAAAGGGTGATGTTGCCATCAAATCTATAAATGATATGCCATGATAATAACATTGCGCTTTAAAATTAATACACGCATACGCTTAGTGAATCTCTAATACCAAACCTGCACATAAAAATATAAAAGTTAATGTTCCATTATCAACCATAACTTAATCAGAAGATTACTATTAAAACACATCAAAAAAAAAAAAAGAAAAAAAAAGTGAAGCATAAACGGTCGATGAAGCATCTCTTAAAACTAACTGCCCTCCCTCATGCATACTTTATTAGATTTCATTTTTTTTTTTGAAATATTGTAAAGTTGTAAATCAAATAGATAATTCAATATCTCACCTTGTTGTCATTGCTGAGTTCTTTTCAAGCGCAATTAGATACTTTCTCCAAAGTGTCAATTAATAGACCATCTATCAAATTGAAACAACATAACATCTATTAAAAAATATAATAAAACCACATATTGGTTGGAGAGGAAAAAAAAAACTTACTTAATAGTATTTACTTTGACCACTTTTAAGGACTTTACTTAATTCCAAAACCTGCAAAAGATGAATTGAAAGTCAACAATGAAGCTAATGTAAATATAAACTAAATTAGTAATACAAAGTTACAAACTAATGAAAAACAATAAACATGGAGGGGAGGGAAAAACGTGTTGTGCTGGGAGGAGGGGGCTGGGTTCACGACATGGTTTGGAGTTTTGTTTTGTTTTTTTTTTTTTTTTTTAAATGTAAGTTTGGAAATTATTTAGTACTCCTATATGTAACAATTAATAAGGTTTCCTAAAAATAGTTTAACACTCTAACTCTAACTCTAATTTGTTGAGTTTTCTATTGACACTATAACTTGTAGACTTAACTTTATCTCAATTTCTCAACTTTTTTATTTTAAAACACAAAATAATTAAAAATTAAATTTATTTCATGATGTGACATGCCTCAAAACTCCCGAAAAATGCTTACTTATATATTCGAAATATATTGTAAATGCATCTCGTTTTGAAGTATTTTTCGATCCGAATCTGATGGTGTAATTTTTGTTATTTTTTGAGATGTATAGAAACCATTATATATGATTTTGAATATTTAACGAAAATATGTCATAACACTTATAAAATTCTAGTGGTTTATCAATGTCTAATTTCATACCTGTAAGGATGCTAAGACTCCTAAACGCTTTATACCAATTTTTTTGTCATTATTTACGCTTAGGTGGCGCGCTCTTAAAATCCTCGCCTACGTGGCATGCTTCATTGCTCCCGAAATATGCCTCCTTTATATATATACTAGTTTGAAGCCAGTGCGATGCACGGGTTCATGTTAATACACTCGTATATAATATTATCTCTGGCCGTATCCCTATGTGGCGCGCTCTATACTCCCAGAAATTATTCCTTTATATATATAAAAGAGTAATAAAGCTCGTGCATACCATAATTATTTATAAAGCCCGTGCATATCATAATTATATATAAATCCCGTGTATATCATAACTATTTTAAAATTAATTTAGGTATTTTTTATTTAATTAATGGTCAATTTTCTTATATTATGATGACGTATTCTTTAGACCGTTCAAGAAAAAAGTTGGAATTTTCTTTAATTATAACTCCATACTTTTTTTACTCTGTAATATCCTTTACCTATTAACATAATAATCATCACTCACTTGTGCATGATTAATAGTTACATTTTTATTTGAGTATGGTAAAATTAATAAATATGAGTTGATAACATATTTAATTTTATGTGTCAACTTTTTCAATGTCCAATGATGTAAAGTCTGGAAAAATTTTGAAATAGATGACATCCGATCACTATCAACTAATAAGTAATTCCTAACTCAAATTTTATATAGTATAAGCTATAATGCTTTTAGGCCAGCTTATATCATAGTTTAATAAATGGCTATATTAAGAAGTAAATTCAAGTATAACCTGTAGAAATCACTTAATGTAGGTTAGTATAAAAATTAATTAAATAACACAAAGTAGGATATCGAAGGGTGAGAAAGGGAATAGAAAGAAGAAGAAAAAAAACGTGAAGGAGGAGGGACCATTCTAACTCCTTGTATTGCATTGCTTGTACCTCAATGCAAATTAGATGACATGGTAGGCTAAACACTATACAACAACTCACATGAGGCGGCCTCATATATAAGGCGGGATATATATGAACAAAAAAGTGATACCACTATACATTAAATGTGATAACTCCAAATAAAAAAAACAATACCCTGCGTATAAGGTCGCTTCGCAGAAAAGTTTTTGAAAACACTATGGTAAAAAAAATTGTATATTTTTTTTATTGGTGCAATCAATATAAGCGACATCAATTATTTATAAACACTTATTTCTCTTTTAGTATAATACAAACTCTAATTAAAAGAGCAATTATTAAAAAAAATATAATATTTTATCACTGAAAAAGGGGGGAAAAAACTCTTACTTCATACAATTGCCAGCCCTTTCATTCTACTACTCATTTTGCAAAACGATATTCTCAAACACCCATTTGCAGTGAAATGGTTTTTTTGTAACTGATTGTTGGATCAATTGCCCCCCATTCAATGGAAACGTTTCATATTGATAGCATATTTTAACATTTGTTTCTTTGTTCACTAAAAAAAAACATTTGTTTCTTTGTCTACTTTAGCAAGTGACACGTGGCAACCTTTTTAATTTTTGTGTTTTAAACTAATTATATATATATTTGTCAGTCCTTTCATTTGATTAGTTACAATTGCAAGCATTCTAAATCCACTCAAAAACTACCATATAGTTTTATATGTTGCTTTTTGTTTAATTTTTTAATGCTAGTTTTTAAGCCGTTTATTAAGATATTTAAGCATTCCAATTTCTTTTTATTATGATAATATCACAATTGAGAACTGTTTGCTGATTTAGAATGGTGTACTTTTTTTGGCTTTTTTATTTCTTTTTCTTTTTATGATAATAATAGTGTTAGTTTTAATTCTTATTTCTTTTGCTGATAATATTGTTCGTTTTAATTCAATTTCTGATTGATTTAAAGTCTTTTAGCTCATATAGAAGTCTTTAATTTTTTTTGTTTATTTAGTAATATGCTCTTTGATGATGTAGCGTGCCTTTCTTACCCAAAAATGTCTCTTTATATGTTCTAAACATATTGTAAACGCATCTCGTTCTAAACTATTTTTCAATTTGAATCTGACGGTGCAATTTATGTTATTTTTTGAGAAGAATAGAAAACGTTATATTTGATTTTGAATATATGACGACGATCAGTTTTAACCCTCATAAAGCTCTAATGGATGCTAAGACTCCTAAACATTATAGACTCGTTATTTTTTGTCTTTATTATCGCTTAGGTGGCGCGCTATTAAAATTCTTGCCTACGTAGCACGCCTCATTGCTCCCGTAAAATGCCTCCTTTATATATATATATTGATATTGATTGATTTCTTGATTATGATTCTCTTTTAGCATTTTTTTTTTGCTCCACCTTCTCTTTTTTTTTTTTGATCATCCACCTTCTGGCTAGTCGAATAGTTATTCTAAATGCTTTCCAAAGTTGACTTAATTTATAAAGGGTCCAGATCGTCTCCTACATATATAACATGTTCCTATATGTCTATTGCGATATAAATTTAAGAAATTCGGTATCCAAAAGTTATGTCCTTCCAACTTTATATACAAGTGTAATGACTAGCTTTTCACCCAATATAATTCACCGGATAAATGTATATGAGTACTTTTTTCTCAAAGTTGCTTAGTTTTAGCAATATTTTATCAATTTTTGTACAGTCAATCCCAGCTATTTGCGCTCACCATAGCCATTTGGGATTGACCACAATAATCAATATCAGACGCACAGTTTTACTCGTGATAGATCTCCACCGTAGATTTCTTTGATACGTTTTTTTTTTTCCTTACAAAATTTTCGGATGTGGGTCAGCATGACCATTACCCCTGCTTATCCCATCACCATACCTCTCCATACCCCTTCATACCCCATCATACCCCATCATATATCGACATTCCCATACTTCACAAGATTTGTTTCCAAAAGAAAAGTGGCAGAATAAATTAAAAATCAAAATCAATATTTCTTTCCAAGACAGAAATACACATTATCTCGCTTTCTCCTTCTGCATCACATCTCCGTATCTCCAATTTCTTCGTCCATGGTCGTTCAAGATAGTTTTGTTGTCCATGCAAATTCACTTATTTTCATTTTTTGTAAAAAATAAGTTTTTTGGGGCAAATTCGATTATTTTGAAAGTTGTTGTTCTTCGATACTGTCCTGTGTTGTTTTCAAATCGAAATCCATGGAAGGGCTTCAAGGATGTTTTCTTCGTCCATTGCCGAATTGACATGCCGGTTTCTAATTCACTTATTTTATTTAAAAAGAACAATCATTTTCACATTCAGCCATAACTTTTCGAAGACAGTGAATTTCCTTATTCTTTATTTTTTGAGTGAGAGAGTTTTATTATTGATTTGTTCATTAAAATAATTGTTATGGTTGTTAGTCGCTTACAAAACTATCTTTAGGCTTTACTATATGACAAAGAATTTCTAACCAAGACAGAAAATTAACCACCATACTCACTTAATATCCGTATCGACCAAAGTAACATTTAGCAACCACTTAAAAAAATGTATGCGTTGGAAGGAATATGTAATTACCTGACAAAAAAAGACAAGCCCCTACAGGAATATTGTCCGTTGCTTCTAATATTACTTTAGGCATAACTAGAGGACCGAAAACTAGTATACCCTCTTCAAAGAGCATTAGTAATCAGTATATCATAACCATCATTTATCAAGGAGCACAAGGACCTATGTACCCCTTCTTTGAAGAGCATTTACCAATCTTCGAAAATAGTGGCGATATATTTTGGCTTGACTACACAACATGCTTCTAGTAACACCTTAAGCATTACTAGATGAAAAAGAACTTCAAATTGACCACACCACTCAGATAATATCCACTGCGATCAAACTTTTCTTTTGTAGCCACTTAATTTTCTCTCTTCGAAGAGGACACTATTACGCCTTTTAAAAACATAAGAAAAATAATTATTGATTTTTTCATTAAAATAATTTTAAAATTGTTTGATTTTCTATTTCATCGCTATGACATATATATGTAAATTCAGCATTTTTAAACAAGGTCAATGAAAAATCCATGGCTCTCACGAAGCAAACACAACATTCAAAGCCAAGAAGGAAGGTTTTATGGAAGAGTAAACATTTGTATTTGGAAGATACTACATTATGTGATATTAGAAGCAAATAACATTGTTACCCCAAGGTGATTTGATAAAAATTATCCTTTTTAGCATTTCCCAAAATACATTTTCTCGTTCTTCGAAGAGGGCCTATGTGCTTGTCATCCACCTAAGGCATTTACTGATGTAAAGTGGTTCCCAATGATAAGTTTGGTATCCGCGAATATTATGTCATTAAAGTGGTCAAATTTGAAGTTCTCTATCATCTAGTAAGGCCTAAAACGGCTACCAGAAGCAACTAACATTGATGTATGTATTTACAAAGTGGGTAATGGTGATTCTGGTGAGAAAGATCAAAAATTTCAGGTACTTTTACCAAATGGGTTAACTGTTAAATTTCAGGCTACTATATACGCCATTTTTCCTTCTTTCATCGAAGAGGGGATAGAAGCCCTTCTCCTTGGTAAATGTTGGTTATGATCGATGTGTATTCAAGTGACTTAATTTGGATGAAAAGCCACGCCAATGGAGCATATAAGAGCAACTGAATTGACTTCACAATATTTAAACGATAATAAGGGATGCAAGATACCAAGTAAGGATATCTAATAATGCCTAAAAAGTATGGATGTAACATATAAATATCGAATTGCCTTAATGAGGATGAAATGCCACGGAATCGACATATAATGGCATACGACTTGCCTAAGCAACGATGTATAAGGGATGCAACATATCAAGTAAGGAATTACACTCATTTATGTATGTCATTCTCTTAGAAAATTATTTGTTCGCCAAAAGATAGGTTCTCTTCGAAGAGGGATATCGGATATGTAGGTTCTCTTTTTAGAAGAGGGGAAAAGTAGTAAAATGGCCGATTCCTTTTTCAACATATTTTTATTTAAGTAGATCCCAAACGTAAGTTTGGTCCCAGCGGATATTATGTGAGTGTGATGGTGAATTTTCCTAGGTTAGAAGTTTGTTGTCATCTAATTATGTCTCAAGATTATATTAGAAGCAACTAACAATATTCAAATTTATTGGGGTAACTGTTACATTGGTTAAAAGAAACCCACTTGGACATATGCCATTAGGGGCATTTTTTAACAAGGTCATGAAAAAATGCATGCCTCTTACGAAGCAAACAGAGCATTCAAAGCCAAGAAGGAAGATTTTATGGAAGAGTAAAGATTTGTATTGGGAAGATGCTACAAGGGATATTAGAAGCAACAACAATGTTACCCCAAAGTTATTTGATAAAAACTATCCTTTTTAGCATTTCGTGAAATACATTCTCGGTCTTCGACGAGGGCCTATATACTTGTCATCCACCTAAGGCATTTACTTATTTCATTTAACACGTACACTTAGTGGTTCCCAATGATATGTTTGGTCACCGCGAAGGTTATGTCAGTAACGTGGTAAATTTGAAGTTCTGTGTGAGTTAGTAATGTCTAAAATGTCTATTAGAAGCAACTAAAATTGATGTATGTATTTACAAGAAGGCTAATGGTGATTCTTGTGAGAAAACTCTTACCAAATGGCTTAACTGTTACATTTGTTAAAAGAAACCCACATGGAGATATGCCATTAGGAGCATTTTTAAACAAGGTCAATGAAAAATCCATGGTCTTATGAAGCAAACAGAGCATTCAAAGCCAAGAATAAAAGTTTTATGGAAGAGTAAAGATTTGTATTTGGAAGATGCTACAAGGGATATTAGAAGCAACTAACAATGTTACCCAAAGTTATTTAATAAAAACTATCCTTTTTATCATTTCATAGAAATACATTTTCTCGCTCTTCGAAGAGGGCCTATATGCTTGTCATCCACCTAAGGCATTTACTGATTTCATTTAACACGTACACTTAGTGGTTCCTAATGATATGTTTGGTCACCGCGGATGTTCTCTCGGTAACGTGGTAAATTTGAAGTTCTGTGTGATTTAGTAATGCCTAAAATATCTATTAGAAGCAACTAACATTGATGTATGTATTTACAACAAGGATAATGGTGATTCTTGTGAGAAAACTCTTACCAAATGGCTTAACTGTTACATTTGTTAAAAGAAACCCACTTGGAGATATGCCATTAGGAGCATTTTTAAACAAGGTCAATGAAAAGTCCATGGCTCTTATGAAGCAAACAGAGCATTCAAAGCCAAGAATAAAGGTTTTGTGGAAGAGTAAAGATTTGTATTTGGAAGATGCTACAAGGCATATTAGAAGCAACTAACAATGTTACCCCAAAGTTATTTAATAAAAACTATCATTTTTATCATTTCATGAAATACATTTTCTTGCTTTTCGAAGAGGGCCTATATGCTTGTCATCCACCTAAGGCATTTACTGATTTCATTTAACACGTACCCTTAGTGGTTCCCAATGATATGTTTGGTCACCGCGGATGTTCTCTCAGTAACGTGGTAAATTTGAAGTTCTGTGTGATTTAGTAATGCCTAAAATATCTATTAGAAGCAACTAACATTGATGTATGTATTTACAACAAGGCTAATGATGATTCTTGTGAGAAAACTCTTACCAAATGGGTTAACTGTTACATTTGTTAAAAGAAACCCACTTGGAGATATGCCATTAGGGGCATTTTTAAACAAGGTCAATGAAAAATCCATGGCTCTTACGAAGCAAACAGAGCATTCAAAGCCAAGAATGAAGGTTTTATGGAAGACTAAAGATTTGTATTTAGAAGATGCTACAAGGGATATTAGAAGCAACTAACAATGTTACCCCAAAGTTATTTAATAAAACTATCCTTTTTAGCATTTCATGAAATACATTTTCTTGCTCTTCGAAGAGGGCCTATATGCTTGTCATCCACCTAAGGCATTTACTGATTTCATTTAACACTTACACTTAGTGGTTCCCAATGATATGTTCGGTCACCGCGGATGTTGTGTTAGTAACGTGGTAAATTTGAAGTTCTCTGTGATTTAGTAATGTCTAAAATATCTATTAGAAGCAACTATATTGATGTATGTATTTTCAACAAGGCTAATGGTGATTCTTGTGAGAAAACACTTACCAAATGGGTTAACTGTTACATTTGTTAAAAGAAACCCACTTGGAGATATGCCATTAGTTGTAAAATTTCTCACTAGAATAACCATTAGCCTCCTTGTAAATACATACATCAATGTTAGTTACTTCTAATAGACAGTTTAGGGATTACTAAAATCCTTGGCTCTTACGAAGCAAACAACGCATTCAAAGCCAAGAATGAAGGTTTTATGGAAGAGTAAAGATTTGTATTTGGAAGATGCTACAAGGGATATTAGAAGCAACTAACAATGTTACCCCAAAGTTATTTAATAAAAACAATCCTTTTTATCATTTCATGAAATACATTTTCTCGCTCTTCGAAGATGGCCTATATGCTTGTCATCCACCTAAGGCATTTACTGATTTCATTTAACACGTACACTTAGTGGTTCCCAATGATATGTTTTGTCACCGCGGATGTTCTCTCAGTAACGTGGTAAATTTGAAGTTCTGTGTGATTTAGTAATGCCTAAAATATCTATTAGAAGCAACTAACATTGATGTATGTATTTACAACAAGGCTAATGATGATTCTTGTGAGAAAACTCTTACCAAATGGGTTAACTGTTACATTTGTTAAAAGAAACCCACTTGGAGATATGCCATTAGGGGCATTTTTAAACAAGGTCAATGAAAAAACCATGGCTCTTACGAAGCAAACAGAGCATTCAAAGTCAAGAATGAAGGTTTTATGGAAGAGTAAAGATTTGTATTTAGAAGATGCTACAAGGGATATTAGAAGCAACTAACAATGTTACCCCAAAGTTATTTAACAAAAACTATCCTTTTTAGCATTTCATGAAATACATTTTCTTGCTCTTCGAAGAGCGCCTATATGCTTGTCATCCACCTAAGGCATTTACTGATTTCATTTAACACGTACACTTAGTGGTTCCTAATGATATGTTTGGTCACCGCGGATGTTGTGTTAGTAACGTGATAAATTTGAAGTTCTGTATGATTTAGTAATGCCTAAAATATCTATTAGAAGCAACTACATTGATGTATGTATTTACAACAAGGCTAATGGTGATTCTTGTGAGAAAACTCTTACCAAATGGGTTAACTGTTACATTTGTTAAAAGAAACCCACTTGGAGATATGCCATTAGGGGCATTTTTAAACAAGGTCAATGAAAAATCCATGGCTCTTACGAAGCAAACAGAGCATTCAAAGTCAAGAATGAAGGTTTTATGGAAGAGTAAAGATTTGTATTTAGAAGATGCTACAAGGGATATTAGAAGCAACTAACAATGTTACCCCAAAGTTATTTAATAAAAACTATCCTTTTTAGCATTTCATGAAATACATTTTCTTGCTCTTCGAAGAGGGCCTATATGCTTGTCATCCACCTAAGGCAATTATTGATTTCATTTAACACGTACACTTAGTTATTTCCAATGATATGTTTGGTCACCGCGGATGTTGTGTTAGTATCGTGGTAAATTTGAAGTTCTGTGTGATTTAATAATGCCTAAAATATCTATTAGAAGCAACTACATTGATGTATGTATTTACAACAAGGCTAATGGTGATTCTTGTGAGAAAACTCTTACCAAATGGGTTAACTGTTACATTTGTTAAAAGAAACCCACTTGGAGATATGCCATTAGGGGCATTTTTAAACAAGGTGAATGAAAAATCCATGGCTCTTACAAAGCAAACATAGCATTCAAAGCCAAAAATAAAGGTTTTATGGAAGTGTAAAGAATTGTATTTGGAAGATGCTACAAGAGATATTGGAAGCAATCACAATGTTACCCCAAAGTTATTTAATAAAAATTATCCTTTTTAGCATTTCATGAAATACATTTTCTCGCTCTCCGAAGAGGGCCTATGTGCTTGTCATCCACCTAAGGCATTTACTGATTTCATTAAACACGTACACTTAGTGGTTCCCAATGATTAGTTTGGTCACCGCGAATATTATGTCAATAAAGTTGTTGATTTGATGTTCTCTGTCATCTAGTAATGTCTAAACTTGCTATTAGAAGAAATTAACATTGATGTACGTATTTACAAGGAGGGTAATGGTGAAAAGTCCATGGCTCTTACGGATTAATATTTAATGAATTGTCTTAATTAGGTTGGAAGGTTACAGGTGACATTAGAAGCAACTAACAATGTTACCCCAAGGCGATTTAATAAAAACTATCCGTTTGAGCATTTCCCAAAAGATATTTTCTCGTTCTTCGAAGAGGGCCTATGTGTTTGTCATCCACCTAAGGCATTTACTGATTTATTAAACAAGTACACTTAATGGTTCCCAATGATAAGTCTGGTCACCGCAAATATTATGTCAATAAAGTTGTTACATTTGTTAAAAGAAACCCACTTGGAGATATGCCATTAGGGGCATTTTGAACAAGGTCAATGAATAATCCATTCCTCTTACTTAGCAAACAGAGCATTCAAAGCCAAGTAGGAAGGTTTTATGGAAGAGTAAAGATTTTTATTTGGAAATGCTACAGGTGATACTAGAAGCAACTAACAATGTTACCCAAAGTTATTTAATAAAAGCTATTCTTCTTCGAAGAGGGCCTATGGGCTTGGCATCGTCCCCAGACATTTACATATTTCCTTACCACGTAAATTAAGTGTTTCTAATGATATGTTTGGTCGCCGAAGATATTGAGTCAGTAACGTGGTTGATCTGATGTTCTTTGTCATCTAGTAATGTCTAAACTTGCTATTAGAAGCAACTAACATTGATGTATGTATTTACAAGAAGGCTAATGGTGATTCTTGTGAGAAAACTCTTACCAAATGGGTTAACTGTTACATTTGTTAAAAGAAACCCACTTGGAGATATGCCATTAGGGGCATTTTTAAACAAGGTCAATGAAAATCCATGGCTCTTACGAAGCAAACAGAGAATTCAAAGCCAAGAATGAAGGTTTTATGGAACAGTAAAGATTTGTATTTGGAAGCTGCTACAAGGGATATTAGAAGCAACTAACAATATTACCCCAAAGTTATTTAATAAAAACTATCTTTTTTATCATTTCATGAAATACATTTTCTCGCTCTTCGAAGGGGGCCTATATGCTTGTGATCCACCTAAGGCATTTACTGATTTCATTTAACACGTACCCTTAGTGGTTCCCAATGATATGTTTGATCACCGCGGATGTTCTCTCAGTAACGTGGTAAATTTGAAGTTCTGAGTGATTTAGTAATGCCTAAAATATCTATGAGAAGCAACTAACATTGATGTATGTATTTACAACAAGGCTAATGGTGATTATTGTGAGAAAACTCTTACCAAATGGGTTAACTGTTACATTTGTTAAAATAAACCCACTTGGAGATATGCCATTAGGGGCACTTTTAAACAATGTCAATGAAAAATCTATGGCTCTTACGAAGCAAACAGAGCATTCAAAGCCAAGAATGAAGGTTTTATGGAAGAGTAAAGATTTGTATTTAGAAGATGCTACAAGGGATATTAGAAGCAACTAACAATGTTATCCCAAAGTTATTTAATAAAAACTATCCTTTTTAGCATTTCATGAAATACATTTTCTTGCTTTTCGAAGAGGGCATATATGCTTGTCATCCACCTAAGGCATTTACTGATTTCATTTAACACGTACACTTAGTGGTTCCCAATGATATGTTCGGTCACCGCGGATGTTGTGTTAGTAACGTGGTAAATTTGAAAATCTGTGTGATTTAGTAATGCCTAAAATATCTATTAGAAGCAACTATATTGATGTATGTATATACGACAAGGCTAATGGTGATTCTTGTGAGAAAACTCTTACCAAATGGGTTAACTGTTACATTTGTTAAAACAAACCCACTTGGAGATATGCCATTAGTTGTAAAATTTCTCACTAGAATCACTATTAGCCTCCTTGTAAATAAATACATCAATGTTAGTTACTTCTAATAGACAGTTTAGGGATTACTAAAATCCTTGGCTCTTACGAAGCAAACATAGCATTCAAAGCCAAGAATGAAGGTTTTATGGAAGAGTAAAGATTTGTATTTGGAAGATGCTACAAGTAGGGATGTAAATGGATTTATAATCCGCGGATACCCGCTCCATCCGAACCGAATATATGGATTAAAACCCGATTAAATGGATGATGGAGCGGATGACGAATGGATCGGATGGCGGATGGAGCGGATGATGGATGAGATTTCTCATCCGCTAACCCGATCCGCGAATCCATCCGTCACCCATTTAGATATAAAAGTGTAAAAGAATTATATAAAAAAGATATCAAACCTATGTTATATTTACATCTTAGTTTAATTTTACTTGTTTTCAAATTTGTATTGTTATTATTTAAACTAAATTGTGTTATTTTTATTGTTACAAGGTAAGACAATCGTATATGAGTTAAAGTTTTGTTTGACTACTAACAGTTTTATTATAGTTGGGTCTATTTACTGTTTTTAGTCCACAAACCGTTAAGCACCCGATCCATCCACTAATCCGCGGATGACGGACGGATTGGATACGGATTGGATGATTCGCGGATGATGGATGGAACGGATTGATCAAATTTATTTCGTGGATGGAGCGGATGATGCTCCACCCGATCCGAATCCGATCCATTTACATCCCTAGCTACAAGGGATATTAGAAGCAACTAACAATGTTACCCCAAAGTTATTTAATAAAAACTATCATTTTTATCATTTCATGAAATACATTTTCTCGCTCTTCGAAGAGGGCCTATATGCTTGTCATCCACCTAAGGCATTTACTGATTTTATTTAACACGTACCCTTAGTGGTTCCCAATGATATGTTTGGTAACCACGGATGTTCTCTCAGTAACGTGGTAAATTTGAAGTTCTGTGTGATTTAGTAATGCCTAAAATATCTATTAGAAGCAACTAACATTGATGTATGTATTTACAACAAGGCTAATGGTGATTCTTGTGAGAAAACTCTTACCAAATGGGTTAACTATTACATTTGTTAAAAGAAATCCACTGTGAGATATGCCATTAGGGGCATTTTTAAACAAGGTGAATGAAAAATCCATGGCTCTTACGAAGCAAACAGAGCATTCAAAGCCAAAAATGAAGGTTTTATGGAAGAGTAAAGAATTGTATTTGGAAGATGCTGCAAGGGATATTGGAAGCAATCACAATGTTACCCCAAAGTTATTTAATAAAAACTATCCTTTTTAGCATTTCATGAAATACATTTTCTCGCTCTCCGAAGAGGACCTATGTGCTTGTCATCCACCTACGGCATTTACTGATTTCATTAAACACGTACACTTAGTGGTTCCCAATGATTAGTTTGGTCACCGCGAATATTATGTCAGTAAAGTTGTTGATTTGATGTTCTCCGTCATCTAGTAATGTCTAAACTTGGTATTAGAAGCAGCTAACATTGATGTATGTATTTACAAGGAGGATAATGGTGAAAAATCCATGGCTCTTACGGATTAATATTTAATGAATTTCCTTAATTAGGTTGGAAGGTTACAGGTGATATTAGAAGCAACTAACAATGTTACCCCAAGGCGATTTAATAAAAACTATCCGTTTTAGCATTTCCGAAAAAATATTTTCTCGTTCATCGAAAAGGGCCTATCTGTTTGTCATCCACCTAAGGCATTTACTGATTTTATTAAACACGTACACTTAGTGGATCCCAATGATATGTTTGGTCACCGCGGATGTTGTGTCAGTAACGTGGTAAAATTGAAGTTCTGTGTGATTTAGTAATCCCTAAAATGTCTAGTAGAAGCAACTAACATTGATTTATGTATTTACAAGGAGGCTAATGGTGATTCTAGTGAGAAATTTTACAAATTTCAGGTACTCTTACCAATTGGGTTAACTGTTACATTAGTAAAAAGAAACCCAATTGGAGTGTTGGAGATATGCCATTAGGGGCATCTTAAACAAGGTCAATGAAAAATCCATGACTCTTACTTAGCAAACAGAGCATTCAAAGCCAAGATGGAAGGTTTTATGGAAGAGTAAAGATTTGTATTTGGAAGATGCTACAGGGTGATATTAGAAGTAACTAACAATGTTACCCAAAGTGATTTAATAAAAACTATCCTTCTTCGAAGAGGACCTATGGCTTGGCATCGTCCCCAGACTTTTACATATTTCCTTAACCATGTAAATTAAGTGTTCCTTATGATATGTTTGGTCGCGCAAATATTGAGTCAGTAACGTGGTTGATCTGATGTTCTTTATCATCTAGTAATGTCTAAACTTGCTATTAGAAGCAACTAACATTGTTGTATGTATTTACAAGGAGGGTAATGGGAACCACTAAGTGTAAGTGAGGGTAATGGGAACCACTAAGTGTAAGTGAGGGTAATGGTGAAACAACCATGGCTCTTACGAATTAATATTTAAAGAATTGCCTTAATTTGGTTGGAAGATGCTACAGGTGATATTAGAAACAACTAACAATGTTACCCCAAGGTCATTTAACAAAAACTATCCTTTTTAGCATTTCATGAAATACATTTTCTCGTTCTTCGAAGAGGGCCTATGTGTTTGTCGTCCACCTCAGGCATTTACTGATTTATTAAACACGTACACTTAGTGGTTCCCAATGATAAGTCTGGTCACCGCGAATATTATGTCAGTAAAGTTGTTAATTTGAAGTTCTGTGTGATTTAGTAATCCCTAAACTGTCTATTAGAAGTAACTAACATTGATGTATGTATTTACAAGGAGGCTAATGGTGATTCTAGTGAGAAATTTTACAAATTTCAGGTACTCTTACCAATTGGGTTAACTGTTACATTAATAAAAAGAAACCCACTTGGAGTCTTGGAGATATGCCATTAGGGGAATTTTAAACAAGGTCAATGAATAATCCATGCCTCTTACTTAGCAAACAGAGCATTCAAAGCCAAGAAGGAAGGTTTTATGCAAGAGTACAGTTTTGTATTTGGAAGATGCTAGAATGTATATTAAAAGCAACTAATTATGTTGCCTCAAAGTTATTTAATAAAAACTATCCTTTTTAGCATTTCATGAATCACATTTTCTCGCTCTTCGAAGAGGGCCTATATGCTTGTCATCCACCTAAGGCATTTACTTATTTCATTTAACACGTACACTTAGTGGTTCCCAAAGATATGTTTGGTCACCGTGGATGTTGTGTCACTAATGTGGTAAATTTGAAGTTCTGTGTGATTTAGTAATGTCTAAAATGTCTATTAGAAGCAACTAAAATTGATGTATGTATTTACAAAAAGGCTGATGGTGATTCTTGTGA
This sequence comes from Tetragonia tetragonoides, assembly GCA_038025085.1. NCBI lineage: Eukaryota > Viridiplantae > Streptophyta > Magnoliopsida > Caryophyllales > Aizoaceae > Tetragonia > Tetragonia tetragonoides. Next base: position 20,953,252 of record CM076150.1, read on the forward strand.
GAAAACTCTTACCAAATGGGTTAACTGTTACATTTGTTAAAAGAAACCCACTTGGAGATATGCCATTAGGGGCATTTTTAAACAAGGTGGATGAAAAATCCATGGCTCTTACGAAGCAAACAGAGCATTCAAAGCCAAGAATGAAGGTTTTAGGGAAGAGTAAAGATTTGTATTTGGAAGATGCTACAAGTGATATTAGAAGCAACTAAAAATGTTACCCCAAAGTGATTTAATAAAAACTATCCTTTTCAGCACTTCCTGAAATACATTTTCTCGCCCTTCGAAGAGGGTCTATATGCTTGTCATCCACCTAAGGCATTTACTGATTTCATTTAACAAGTACACTTAGTGGTTCCCAATTATAAGTTTGGTCACCGCGGATATTGTGTCAGAACCGTGGTAAATTTGAAGTTCTTTGTGAGTTAGTAATGTCTACAATATCTATTAGAAGCAACTAACATTGATTTGTATTTGGAAGATGCTAGAATGTATATTAGAAGCAATTAATTATGTTACCCCAAAGTTATTTAATAAAAACTATCCTTTTTAGCATTTCATGAAATATATTTTCTCGCTCTCCAAAGAGGGCCTATCTGCTTGTCATCCCCTAAGGCATTCAACGATTTCGCTAATAACTTATAGTTAGTGGTTCCCAATGATAAGTTTGGTCACCGCGGATATTGTGTCAGTAACGTGGTTGATTTCATGTTCTCTGTCATCTAGTAATGTCTAAACGTGCTATTAGAAGCAGCTAACATTGATGTACGTATTTCCAATGAGGGTAATGGTGAAAAATCCATAGCTCTTACGGATTAATATTTAATGAATTGCCTTAATTAGGTTGGAAGGTTACAGGTGATATTAGAAGCAACTAATAACAATCTTACCCCAAGGCGATTTAATAAAAATTATCCATTTTAGCATTTTCCAAAAAACATTTTCTCGTTTTTCGAAGAGGGCCTATGTGTTTGTCGTCCACCTAAGGCATTTACTGATTTATTAAACACGTACACTTAGTGGTTCCCAATGATAAGTCTGGTCACCTCGAATGTTATGTCAGTAAAGTTGTTAATTTGATGTTCTGTGTGATTTAGTAATCCCTAACCTGTGTATTAGAAGCAACTAACATTGATGTATGTATTTACAAGGACGCTAATGGTGATTCTAGTGAGAACTTTTACAAATTTCAGGTACTCTTACCGATTGGGTTAACTATTACATTAATAAAAAGAAACCCACTTGGAGTCTTGGAGATATGCCATTAGGGGCATTCTAAACAAGGTCAATGAAAAATCCATGCCTCTTACTTAGCAAACAGAGCATTCAAATCCAAGATGGAAGGTTTTATGGATGAGTAAAGATTTATATTTGAAAGATGCTACAGGTGATATTAGAAGCAACTAACAATGTTACCCAAAGTGATTTAATAAAAACTATCCTTCTTCGAAGAGGGCTTATGGGCTTGGCATCGTCCCTAGGCATTTACATATTTCCTTAACCACGTAAATTAAGTGGTTCCTAAATTCCTAATCATATGTTTGGTCGCCGCGGATATTGAGTCAGTAACGTGGTTGATCTGATGTTCTTTGTCATCTAGTAATGTCTAAACTTGGTATTAGAAGCAACTAATATTGATGTATGTATTTACAAGGAGGGTAATGGTGAAAAATCCATGGCTCTTACGAACTAATATTTAAAGAATTGCCTTAATTAGGTTGGCAGATGCTACAGGTGATATTAGAAATAACTAACGATGTTACCCCAGTGAAAAATCCATGGCTCTTACGAAGCAAACAAAGCATTCAAAGCCAAAAAGGAAGGTTTTATGGAAGAGTAAAGATTTATATTTGGAAGATGCTAGAATGCCTATTAGAAGCAACTAATTATGTTACCCCAAAGTTATTTAATAAAGACTATCCTTTTTAGCATTTCATAAAATACATTTTCTCGCTCTCCGGAAGAGGGCCTATCTGCTTGTCATTCCCTATGGCATTCAACGATTTCGCTAATCACTTACACTTAGTGGTTCCCAATGATAAGTTTGGTCACCGCGGATATTGTGTCAGTAACGTGGTTGATTTCATGTTCTCTGTCATCTAGTAATGTCTAAACTTGCTATTAGAAGCAACGAACATTGAAGAATTTCCTTAATTAGGTTGGAAGGCTACAGGTGATATTAGAAGCAAGTAACACAATGTTACCCCAAGGTGATTTAACAAAAACTATCTCTTTTAACATTTCCCAAAATATATTTTCTCATTCTTTGAAGACGGCCTATGTGCTTGTCGTCCACCTAAGGTATTTACTAATTTCATTAAAAGCAAAACAAAGCATTCAAAGCCAAAAAGGAAGGTTTTATGTAAGAGTAAAGATTTGTATTTGGAAGATGCTACAAGTGATATTAGAAGCAACTAACAATGTTACCCCAAAGGGATTTAATAAAAACTATCCTTTTTAGCATTTCATGAAATACATTAAACACGTACATTAAGTGGTTTCCATTGATAAGTTTGGTCAACGCGGATATTGTGTTAGTAACCTGGTTAATTTGATGTTCTCTGTGATCTAGTAATGCCTAAAATGGCTATTAGAAGCAACTAAAATTGATTTATGTATTTACAAAGAGTGTAATGGCGATTCTAGTGAGAAAGTTTATAAATTCAGGTACTTTTACCAAATGGGTTAACTGATACATTATTTAAAAGAAACTCAACCACTTAGAGATATGCCATTAGAGGCATTTTTAAACAAGGTCAATGAAAAATCCATTGCTCTTACGAAGCAAACAGAGAATTCAAAGCCAAGAAGGAAGGTTGTATGGAAGAGTAAAGATTTGTGTTTTGAAGATGCTACAGGTGATATTAGAGGCAACTAACAATGTTACCCCAAGGTGATTCAATAAAAACTATCCTGTTTAGCATTTCCCAAAATATATCTTCTCGTTCTTCAAAGAATGCCTATGGGCTTGTCATCCTTTCAAGGCATTTATGTATGCCAATCTCTTCAAATATAATTTCGAGCCAAGAGAAAGTGTCTCTTCGAAGAAACGATGTAAAGGGGATGCAACATACCAAGTAAGGAATCCACACTCATGTATGTATGTCATTCTCTTCGAATTTTGTTTTTCGCCAAAAGATATGTTATCTTGGAAAATGGATATGTAGGTTCTCTTTTTCGAAGAGGGGATAAGTATGAAAATGACTGATTCCTTTTTCAACGTAGTTTTATTTAAGTGGTTTCCAAACGTAAGTTGGTCCCACTGGATATTATGTGAGTGTGGTGCTTAATTTTCTTACGTTAAAAGTTTGTTGTCATCTAATTATGCCTCAAGATTATATTATAAGCAACTAACAATTTTTAAACAATTCTGTTTCTTGAAAGGCCTAAAGACGAATAGAGGATAGGTTGGAAAATGTCTTTTTTCATTGAAGAGACTTAATTTGGATGAAAAGCCACGCCAACGAAGTATATAGGAGCAACTTAATTGACTGCACAATTTATAAAAGCATGCATACACGTATTATTAGGAGCAACTAAACATATTTAAAACAATTCCGTTTTTTATTTTTGAAATGCCTAATAGCGTCCTTCTCTTCAAAGTTCAAAGTCAACATACCATGTAAGGATATAATATTGATGTATATATGCTAATCTCTTCAAATAGGAAAAGGTACGTTTGGTCCAAGGGGATACAATGCCATTTCTGCATTTCCTTTTTTGTAAAACAATATTTAAAACATGATAATCATAGATCTATCTTCCTCACACGCAGACAGGTACCAACCAAAACGTAAGACTCTGCTAATGTTAGAGACTTAACGTGATAGGTGTTGAATTGTCAGGTATTAGTTTTCTGTCATCTAGTTATGTCCAGGTGATATTAGAAGCAACTAACAATGTTACTCCAAGGTGATTTAATAAAAACTTCCCAAAATATATTTTCTCCTTTTCGAAGAGAGGGCCTATGTGCTTGTCACCCTCCTAAGGCATTTACTGATTTCCTTAAACACGTATATTAAGTGGTTCCCAATTATAAGTTTGGTCACCGCGGATATTATGTCAGTAACGTGGTTAATTTGAAGATCTCTGTCATCTAATAAGGCCTAAACTGGGTATTAGAAGCAACTAACAAGTTTAAAACAATGTCTTTTTTGCATTTCTTAGGGGACCAATATATTCCTTTTTCATGGACGAAAACAATGTCATTTCCCATTTCTAACGACCCAACATATACAACAACTACTGAATTTACATATATATCTCATAATAATGAAATAGAACAACAAACAATTTTAAAATTATTTTAATGAACAAATCAATAATTCTTTTTCTTTTGTTTTTAAAAGGCCTAATAGTTTACAAAAGAAAAGTTTTGTCGCAGTGGATATTATGTGAGTAGTGTGGTAATTTGAAGTTCTTTTTCATTTAGTATGCTTAAGGTGTTACCAAAAGCCTGATATGTAGTCAAGCCAAAATATATCCCATCTATTTTCGAAGAGGGGTAAATGCTCTTAGAAGAGGGTATATACTAGTTTTCAGTCCTCTAGTTATGACCAAAGTGATATTAGAAGCAACCAACAATATTCCTGTAGGTGCTTGTCTTCTTTGTCAGGTATTTATAGATTCCTTCCAGCGCTACTTTTATTTAAGTGATTGCCAAAGGTTATTTTGGTCGATACGGATATAAGTGAGTATGGTGGTCAATTTTCCGTCTTGGTTAGAAATTTTCATATAGTAAAGCCTAAAGATAATATTATAAGCGACTAACAACCAAAAAAGTTCTCTGTCATATTCTGTCACAAATGAACAAATCAATAATAAAACTCTCACTCAAAAAAAAAATGAAATTCTCTGTCTTCGAAGAGTTATGGCTAAAGGTGAAAATGATTGTTTTTTAAAAGTAATGAAAATAAGTGAATTTAAAACCGGCATGTTCGATTCGGCGATGACGAAGAAAACACCCTTGAAGCCCTTCCATGGAGTCTGATTTGAAAACAACACGGGATCGAAGAACAACATTTTAAAATTTTAAGAGTAATGAAAATAAGTGAATTTGAAACCGACAGGTCAATTCGGCCATTGACATAGAAAACATCCTTGAAGCCCTTCCATGCAGTCCGATTTGAAAACAACACAGGACAGTATCGAAAAACAACAGTTGAAATTTTTAGGAGTAATGAAAATAAGTGAATTTGAAACGGGCATGAAAATTCGGCCATGGACGAAGAAAACATCTTCCATTGAGTCCGATTTGAAAACAACACAGGACAATATCGAATAACAACAACTTTCAAAATAATTGAATTTGCCCCAAAAAAACTATTGCTGTTCTTAAAAAAAATGAAAATAAGTGAATTCGAATGGACAACGAAACTACCTTGAACGGCCATGGACGAAGAAATTGGAGATACGAAGATATGGTGCAGAAGGAGAAAGCGAGATAATGTGATTTTTGTCTTGGAAAGAAATATTTTTGATTTATTCTGCCACTTTTCTTTTGGAAACAAATCTTGTGATGTATGGGAATGTCGATGTATGATGGGGTATGATGGGGTATGAAGGGGTATGGTGATGGGATAAGCAGGGGTAATGGTCATGCTGACCCACATCTGAAAATTTTGTAAGGAAAAAAAAACGTAAATCAAAGAAATCTACAGTGGAGATCTATCACGACTAAAACTGTGCGGCTGATATTGATTATTGTGGTCAATCCCAAACGGCTATGGTGTGCGCAAATAGCCAGGATTCACCTAACATGGACCGATACTTTATTCAGCTTTGAATCTTTGTTTTAAGCGCAATTTAACAAAAGCTCCCTAAATTACAACACTTTTTGGCGAATACCTCCTAAAATGTTAAGTTTTGTTCAGTACCTCCTAAAAAACGTTACTTTCGTCTTGTCATTCACCAATTGATCGAGTTTTTCATTTTGGGTACTATACTGGGTAACTAATTTATAAGATTGATGTTGAGTTTGTGGAGATTTGCCCGTTGATTAATTAAATTTGGGGTTTGGGTGATTTTCTGGGTTTTTTTATTAATTGAATTTGGGATTCAGATATTCCATGGGTTGAACAGTAACTATTTGTAAATTATATGTTGATGTATAAAGCATGCATATTATTGTCAAATGGATGTATGCTAGTTTCATATGCATGCCACCGTCAAATCCCACACAATTTTGAGCACTCAAATGATTTGCTAGCTTTAATTACTTTTTTTCCCATTTATGGAATGGGGGTTAAGGTGAATTTGGGGTGTTTGTTAGTTTCGTTTTGGTGGGTTTCAGTCTCTGTGTTTACTCAATGAAATATTTGCTTTTACAATGAGAAAGAGAGAAAGAGGCGGAGGAGGTGAGAGATGGCGATGGTGTCGCGGTGGTTGTGCGGTGGAGATGGTGCCATAGTGGTTGTGCGGTGGAGATGGTGGTGAAGAATATATTGGGTTAGTGGTCGTAGAGGTGCCGAAGGTGGTGATCGACGAGCTGGTTGTGATATGGGATGAACGAATGTTTGGTTGATGATGAGTGGAAGTGGGATTGGGAATGGGTGATGTTACGACTTAAATTCATTTTTTCGCCATGTCACCAAACTTCACACCCTCATCTCTTGCTGTAACGGAAAAGTTAACAGAGCCCTTAAAGGCCAAACAAAAACAGTTGAGTCCTTAAAGGCCAAACTATCCAATAGTTTAGTCTTCAATATTTTTCTTCTCAATTTGCCCTCACGTGACTCGCACAATCACTTAAAGTGACCCCTTTCCCTTTGACAAACTTAATTACCTCTCTCTTTGACACGAAGCCATCATCTAAAGCAAGATTCCAACAACAGTGATGCCAACAATGGTGAGTTTGAGGTCATGATGAAATATTGAATTGGATTTTGACATCCTTCAATCTTCAGATTAACAAAAAAAAAAAAAAAAAAAAAAAAAAAAAAAAAAATCAGACCTAAATTAGTTGCATATATAACTCATTTAATCTTATTAAAAATGGGAATTTCAGGTTCAAATGGGGATAATTTCCCATAAAGGTACACAATTCGTATATAATTGAACCATAAAACTTACCCATTCTTCAAATTCGAACATCAACAAATCACAACGCTAATTTTTCTAAGCCAATTAGAAAGAGATAAAATGAAAGATAAAGATAGAGAAAGAGAGGGGGACATACATCAGAGAGGGAGGAGGATTCACAATTATCTTGTGTCTTCGAAAATGGGACTCAGGATAGAGGAGTGAGAAGATGGAATATATCATAGGTTGGTGATATAGTTGGTTAATCAAAATTATTACCAATAGATTAATTTTATAATTAAGTGGGTTGATAATATTTCAAATGAATTAGGTAGCGAAATGGGTATTTAACTGAATCGTGCAAAGCACGTGAGGCAATCGGGAATATATTTTATAAAGTTGACTAGAATTTCACTTAAGGGCTGAGTCACAAAACGGAAATAACGTTTTAGAGGGTACTCAACAAAAGTTAATGTTCTAGGAGATACTCGCCAGAAATTGTTAAATTTTAAGAGATTTTCGCCAATTTTAGTCAAAGTCATGCATGATTAATATAATGTGCTCGATCTCTTGATCACATGATATAATCCTTTCTTCTCTTCACCTTATTACATGAGTCCTATTTTTTATATGGGGTGAAATAACTTAGGGGTAGAACTTCATTGACAAGGAAACTGACTTGATGTATGAAGGATATAAACATTTCTGTGGGACAAAGAAAATGGAACTATGTAAACATTTACTTTTTTTTTGAAAGGTAGGTAAACATTTACTTGAAAAGGAAGGAGTAATATTTTTCGTTTGATCTTTAAGGTGTGTTCTTTTTCACATAATTAATTTTTCCGAGTAAGATCAGGCTACTTACCCATTTCCATCAAGCTTACCCAGCTTGCTGAGATCTGTAGAGTTTATTTACCAACCAGATAAGATTAGTAGATGGTAGTCACCCAGTGAGATCAGGCTACTTATCCGATCCTATCGGGCTACTTATACGGTCAGATTAAACCATCTCTAATAGGTTCGACAGAATGCACGCTTAGCAAGTTATGCTATCAACGCTTAAATCATATACTCAGGAGCATTGAGCTCCACGTACCCTGTCTCTCTTTCCTCACCTTCTCTCTCCACCACTAGCCTCCTTTCCATCGCCAGCTCCCCTACCATCTAGGCCACCGTTTTGGTCGGGGGCAGAGACCACGACGGTGGCCCCACTGCCGCCCCTTCACCACGCCCTGGCTACAGCGGAGGTTGACCCCGGTCGTCGACCTCATTCGTGGCCTCCCCCAGCCACCACCACCTCCTCCCGCTCCCTCCACGGAAAATTAATCAGAAAACCCAAAAAATTCAAACTCCCCAAAAAAACTCGAAAATCCTAAGAAACGAAAATCCCAAGTCCAAATTAATTTAAATTGGGGCTTGGTGAATCCTAGAAGAACTTGATTTGACCTAAAATCTAAAGAAAAATTGCACAAAATAAAAAAAGAGATGCGCGTAAGTTTCACCCATCCATGAGCCGACGCGTAAGATACACGCGCCCTGACTCGACACACGGTGCTCTGTGCACGCAAGTACATATAAAAAACTTCCTGCTATTAGGGGTGCAAGTGAGGCACTTGCAGAGGGCCCTCAAAAGAGGCGAATATAAGGGATCCAAGACTATAAACCTCTTTTATGTATACTTGGCAAAATATACGTAAATTGAGATTAGAGCATAGTTGGTTTATCTTTAGTTAATTGTTGGCAAGAATACTTGCTCAATTCTAATTCAATCCACTACTTCATCTATATTCCCATACTTCAGTTTTCACCCAATTATCGACTTTTTTTTTCCACTTATTTAAAAGAGCATATTTTACTTTATCAAGAAAAAAAAAAAGGAAGCATATTTTCTTATCTTTTAGCCCTAAAATGTTTGAGAAGATCCTAACCCTTGGTCCTTTACAATAAATCACATCTTTATCATGTTGGGCTCATTTAATTTAAAATTAGTACTTACGTAATAAGTTACTACATGAACTACACTGAAATTAAATTGGACTGAAATATCGTCGTATATGTAAATGAAATTCTAACCACAATATATCATTAGTGAAGTTGATTTCAGGGTAATCTTACCTGTGGAGCTCTTTTTGATTCTCAACAAATTGCAATTTTAATAACCAAGAAAGAAAGAAAAACAAAAGGTCATACATTGAACTAGAAGTGAAATGAATTGATAGACAATCCGTCTCATGTGAGGCCGCCTCAAGGTGAGGCCTCTTAGTGACATAACAAAACAATATAAACACACGCGCCTCAATTAAACAAAACAAAAAAAAAACAAAAAAAACAGAACCCCAAATACTTTCTCACTCTCGCTCACCTCACGTTTTCTCTCTCCTCCCTCTCTCCCTCTCTCTTCGCTCTATACCTCTCTCTCTCTCCTCGCGCTCTATCGATCTCATGGCGAAGCAAATTCGAAATTAACAAGTATGTATTTGATTTTAGTCAATATGATTGATTTTTTTTTTATTGTGATTCTATAATCATTTGAATTTGAATCTACCATTAAAATGGGGAACAAATTGCGATATATGCCTTAATTTTTGCTACTTTATGCTAGTTTTAGATTGAGTTAGGGTTTTACTTTTGAATTCATTGTTGTTTCCACTATTGATTGTACATTGAGATTTATTTCAGCAATTAGGGATTCAATTTCTGGTGAATCAAGTTTTTTAGATTATTGAATAATTTTGCTTATGTTTGAGTCGAATTTTCAGAGTCTTGATTATAAGTATCCGTTTCTAACTTAGAGATATCAGATTGTTACCTAGACGTATCATATTTCCTCTCAAAAGTATCAGCTTTTTGCTTATAAGTATCATTTTTTTACGTGGTTAAGATAACATGAAAACTAATACTACATATATTTAAACTGATACCACAGGAACTACAACTGATACCACAAACATTTCAATACAACTATATGTTTCTGTTTTGTGTCTGGTATTATATTTCATCAATGTAGTATTTATTTTTACTTCTTGAATATTCACTCAACACAAACAAGCAAGTCTTACTTTCTAACACAGACATGCTAGCTAGCATCAAATGCAGTGTGTTAGTATCATATAGTGTGCTTGAGGTATCATACTTTGTCAAACAAGTGCATACACAAGCAAGTCTCACTTTCTAACACACACATGCTAGCTAGTATCAAATGCAGTATGTCTAGTATCATATTGTGTGCTTAAGGTATCATACTTTGTCAAACAAGTGCATACACAAGCAAGTATCAATTTCTAACACATGCGTCCTAGCTAGTATCAAATGCAGTGTGTCTAGTACTCTAGTGTCATATTGTTTGCTTGAGGTATCATACTTTCTCAAATAAGTGCATACACAAGCAAGTGTCACTTCCTAACACACACATGCTATCTAGTATCAAATGCAGTGTGTCTAGTATCATATTGTTTGCTTGAGGTATCATCATATTTTAATTACTATAATTCCAAATTGCAGAGATGCAATGCTTTAAAAAGTGAGGGCTTTCAAGGACACTAAGCCTACATTAATCAACATGATTTCCGAAGAGCACAAGAAAGAAGCTGAGGAAAAGAAGCAACAAAAAGCATAAGAGAAGAAAAAGGAGAAAGAAGAAAAAAAGCAAGTTGCTGAGGCCAAAAAAAAGGAAAAGAAAAAAGAGGAATGAAAAAATTATGGAACTAAAGTTGTAAATGTTTTAGTATATTGCTAGATGTGTTTTTCAGTCACTCAAACAACAAACAAGTGTTTTAGTTTTATCTTATGAAATAGAACTTCATCAAGTATTTGCTTTAGTATCAAGTTTGGTGACCTGATATCATATATTTCATATCATGTATGTTTTTGTTATATTTTAAAGATGGTATGAGTGGATGTGGCAATGAAGCCTTGGATTTGGTTAGAAGACTAGAGTTGATTTTGTAGTAATTTTCTGTTTGAACAAGTTTTTGAAAAGTCGATAACTTGGGATGCCCAAATTCAAAGAAAACTCTGTCGGATTTCAAAACAATTACACTTCTATTCTTCTCACGGATTTGATGTGCTTTGAACGGAAACTTGAAATTGTTACCACTAAGGGACCCCGTGCGATGCAACATGCTCAAAGTTTTTTCTTTGGTTTTGTTACATTTTGGTTCTAAACGTTACCCCAATAAAAAGAAAGCGTAGTCTTTTCAGGTGGTGTAATGAGATGTGTCAAATGTACGCAATATTACCTTAATAAAAACTAAGGAGAATATTGCTAATATATAGACCCTTAACGCAAGTACAATGACAATGTGTAACTTCACAATAAATAAGAAATACAAATAATTTAGTGAGTCATTTTGCTCGCCAAAGCAGAGCAAGTCTTGTGTGAGACAAACTCATACTAAAATAGAGTCACTCTTTAGAAATGTAGATATCACTTATTTTGAACAGTGATCCTTATTTTACTAAAAAATAACTATCAGCTCACCAAAAATTATAATTAGACCGTGTTATACAAGTTTTTGTGCCAAAGAATACTCAAATTTTATCATCATTGACGACGGGCTTAATCGTTTGTTTATGTAAGGCTAAAAAATTATTTTGGCAGCCACTGGTATGATTGTTTGCATGACAATAACCTTGATCATAGGTTCGATTTATAATTGTACTTTTTTGATTGAAAATAGCAACATTAATTCTCTTAGGCCCAATCATTATGACTATTCAATTACAGACACAAACATATTCTATACTAGATTTTATACCCGAGCGATGTACGGGTTCTTGTTTATCATGCATACTCTGTTATTAGAAGAAATATGATAAAAAAAATTTAATCATATCAATATATAAAATTGAATAATAGGAGTAGCAAAGAATAATAATAATCTTTTTATAAAAAAAATATATATATTTAACAAAGAAATTACTTTTTTAGTGAATTTATAATTGTGTTTAGGATAATAAATATAATACTTATGTTACTTATTTCTTTTTAAAATAAAATAAAACTATCTTTAGTTTCTTTTAATCACCCATGCATTTATGGTTATTTATTACTTATTCAATGCTTGGTGAGAACTCAATTTTACATATATACTAGATTTCATGCCCGTGCGATGCACAGGTTCTTATTTATCACGCATACTCTGTTTTAATCATATCAATATGTAAAGTTGAATAATAGGGGTAGAAAAAAAATCATGGGTTCAAACCTCCTGGGAAGCACCTACACGAATTAATTCGTGGAATACCCAAGGCAGTGCGTTAGGAGGTACCCTGTAGGCACGCCCAATGAGAAAGGAAGTTCATCTTTGCCATACCAAAAAAATAAAATACTAATGCGTTCTTTTTTGGGCAATGTTTTTACTGGGCCATAAAACACAATTGCCAAGTCGTTTTATGGCATATGTATATGGAAATGTAAAAGAGCTAGCCTTTCGATATTAGATCTGGCAATAGTGTTTATTGACTTGACAAGAACACCACATATTTTTTTCAATTGCATTTTCTCACTAATTATGACTATAATGTGAAAATTTTATGTTGGAATTTATTTTGATGAGTAGGGTTTTTGGAAAGTTTATGTAACACAACGTTTTTTATTTCTCCGTTTTGGGTAAATTTTTAATGTCTAGCTCTAATTATAGTGAAAATAGTGGTTTTTTTTCTTTTTCTAAATCCTAAAAGGAATTGGAGTTCAAAAATTATAAAGTATAGATTTGCTATTGTTTCTAATGATTAGATCATCGAAGGTGCGATTACATACTAAATTATATTTGATGTACGATACATATATTTAATATCTGTACTTCCATAAATTAAACTACAATTATATTATTGGGTATGGAGCAGTTTTAAATTTTTTGGCCAGTTGTCCCATCCTTTGAGATATCTACAAATCAGCATGGGGAAATAATCATTGTGGTCGATGATGGACAAAAAAAAAGCTACTACAATTATACTTATATGTATTTACAAACATAATTGACTCAGAATCCGTTCATATAGTTCTATTTACTATTATTCAAGTCGAACACAAAAATTTGTATAAAGCAGTCTCACATCAAATATTCACATAAACAACTTATGCCATTGCCTACCGTGCAAAATACCCACCGTGTCAATTTTCATTCTCTTGATCATTTGTAAGGTGTCCACCAAAAATTGGTATTCGATTCACCAGGACATATTACTACATTAAATGGACTACTGCTTTTTATGCATATTCGGACTACACAGTACTACCACTTGCTCTTGCTTTTGGCTTTATTTCAAATAAAGGTTATAAATAGGAGTGATAGGAAGCTAAGTAATCAATACACACAAGCTAAAGCCTAAGCCACACAATCTAATAGTGAGAGATAATCGAGTGTGAGAGATGGCGTTGCCTTCAACATTGGCTTTAGCTATTACTAAGTCATCTCCAGGTGTATACTTACGTAGTATAACAGACGATGGTTATCTTGAGTACTCTGGCGATGTTGTTAGCTCAGGTGCAAAGTTTGCAATTGAGCCCGCAAAGTCTGGCGGTGGTCTTATCCACATACGATGTTGCAGCACTAATGGATACTGGGTTAGGTAATTATGTCTCTATTCGATCAACTATTTTAATGATTATTTTTAGCCAATTAACACACATCATTCATGCATGCATGATTATGTTGTATATATTCTTTAATTAATAACTATAAGATGTTAATTATTAAAACAATCGAAAAAAACCTTTGTTGAAAGTTTATTAATAGATGACACGAATTAAAGTAACCAATCTCTTTTTCGTCCCATTCGATTCACTTGTAGATCAAATATCTATGTTGGTATTATTAATATCGAAATTAAAGAGGTGTATGAAGTAGCAAGCCTCTTAATTAAATCAGTTTTAGTTACTATACTTATTTTTAGCATAATTATCCAAAAAATATAAAAATAAGAACTAATAGTAGTTTTACCAGTCCTTTGATGAATCTTTTACTGACATGGTGGCAAAAATAAAAATAACACCATTGTGGATTAGTCCAAAAAATATTTACTATAATCGTGTCCACATAGGGTTGGACACCACGTCGAATGTACACAAAATTTTACTTGCTCCTAAGCGTACACATAAATGTATATAAGTATAGTAAAATAAACTTGAGAGTAGGTTTAAATTATTGTCGAGCGTAACAATTTTTTCTTTTTATAAATCTCACTTTATGATCCTTTTAAATTATAATTTATGAATACCTTGAGATTATTTATTATGAACATTTATTTTATTATATATAAATTTAATATATACAAGTTATGAATTATTAGGATACTGTTTATCAACCAATATTATATAAGTTATGATCTATATTGTTGGATCTATTTTTAATGAATTATAAGTTTATATTTTATGAACTACTAGAGTATTTTAAAAGAACTTTACGTGTATAACTTATAAACTATTATACTATTTTAAAAGAACCATACGTTTATATCTCTTATTAATTAACTATTATTAGACTATTTTAAATGAATTCTACGTTTATAAATTATGAACTATATTTAGATTATTTTAAATAAAATTTACGTTTATAACTTATGAACTATTAGACTATTTTAGATGAAACTTACGGGTTTTTTTTTCTTTTAAAGGAACGAACCTTACATTTATTGCTTATAAACTATTAGACTACTGTATTTATTTTAATGAACCTTGTATTTATAATTTATGAACCATTAGATAATTTTCAAGGAACCTTTTGTTTATAATTTATGAATCATTAAATTATTTTTAATGAACCTTACATTTATATTTAATTAACCAATAGATTATTTTTAATAAATAATTTAATTTTTATGAACTCTACGTTTATAATTGACGAACAATTGTATTATGAACTATTAGTTTATTGGTTATGAACCATCAAGCTATTATGTATGAACTATTAGAGTATTAGTTATATGGACATTCAGGCTCCGTTTGATTCAACTGAATTTCACGTAACTGAACTTAACTTAATCTAACTTAACTTAACTGAACTTATTGGTCCGGAACTGAATTGAACTGAACTTAATGCTCCTAACTGAACTGAACTTAATGCTCCTGAACTGAACTGAACTTATTATTATTATTATTATTATTATTATTATTATTATTATTATTATTATTATTATTATTATTATTATTATTATTATTATTATTATTATTATTATTATTATTATTATTATTATGCATATATTCATTTTTATATTTTGATTTAAAATATTTTATATTTAATTATTATGTTTAATATGTCAAAATATCAAAACTGGACTAAATTGGGAGAAATTGGGCAAAATTGAGTCAAACTGGGAAAAACTGTATTTTGTAACTGGTAACTGGTAAAAATTGGGAAAAAGTGGACAAACTGGATAAAATTGGAAACCAATTGAAAAGAACATGCCCTAAGTGGATGAAATAAATTGATTCACGAATTACATAAAATACCCCCGTGTTTTTCAATAAATTACAAAGATGCTACGAAGTCTAGCCAGGCTAGGTGGACGCAGGTTCAATTTTAAAAAAAAAAATATTTATTAAAAGAGGAAAAATTTTGGTTAGAAGGGGAGAGGGATTGAAGAAGCATGGTGACTACCAAAATAACTATAAATAAACACCAAAAATCAATAGAATACGGCTACGGGAGGTGCTTGGAAGGCTGGAAACTTGCACTTGCAAAATGTGCTTGGAGTTTGTGGATAGCCGCAAGATATACATTTTTTGGGTTCACAATCAAGGGTATTTACTGTAGATCACAGTGACTATCCTCAGCGTTGGCTTGTAGGCACCTCAAAGGGTGGAACAGCTGGCCAAGGAATTTAAAACTGCTCTATGCCCAAGGCGAGATTCGAACCCTCAACCTTGATTAATGATGGATGAGTCCCTACTACTCAACCTCACCTCCTTGGTTGCCGCAAGATATACATTGGTAGTAGGATTTATTTTGTTTGTGTTTGTGTTATATATATGGTTTGAGTTTTAATAGCACTCGAAGTGTCAAAAAAATCTTATATTTATTTATTAACTGTCTATGTGACATTGCTCTATATATACTCCCGAAAAATGCCTCGTCTTGTGATTTTCGAGCCCAACCGCCCCACACAATTTGTTGGAGGAAATATATGCTGAGTTTAAATTAAAGTATATTGGAAAATTGGTGGTTTGTTTGATACTCCTATATACATTATTATGTTACAGGTCATCTAAAAGTGAATTAATATGTGCAAGTGCTACTGAGCCAATAGAAGATAAAAGGCCTGTTTGGCCTAGCTCTCACAAATTCAACTTCTCCTCTCAAATTTGTTCTTCTTCACCCCCTTTTATCCATTCTCTCCTCCATTTCCAACTTTTAAAAAGTTAAAATAATGCTAGAAGTGAAATGAGAAGGAGAAGCTACAATTTGTAACTTCTCCTTCTAGTCCAATTGTAGCTTTATTTCAACTTCTTAGAAGTTGGAGATGGAGGAGGAAGTGGATAAAAGGGGGGTGAGCAAGAACAAATTTGGGAGGAGAAGGAAAAGTTGGTAGAAGGTAGGCCAAACGGGCACAAAGTTGCTTTGAACTGCACTTTGTTCAAGCCCGTC
The DNA here is from genome assembly GCA_038025085.1 of Tetragonia tetragonoides. Lineage (NCBI taxonomy): Eukaryota > Viridiplantae > Streptophyta > Magnoliopsida > Caryophyllales > Aizoaceae > Tetragonia > Tetragonia tetragonoides. The sequence goes on from CM076150.1 coordinate 20,969,856, forward strand.
CTTAACAGCTATTCTGAAGTGCGATTTGTTCATGTCAAGTTGGGACTTGAAGTACGCCTGTCACAAAGCCCAACGACCAAGAAACGCTTAACTGTCGATCCTAAAGACCATACAGTAGCTGTATCTAGAGTGGTGGATTTCGAGTCTTTGGTGATCCTACCAAAGCGTGTGGCCTTCTTGGCTGATAATGGTAAGTATCTGAAAGTTAATACTATGAATACTTTACGCTACCAGACATTCACGGAGCTTGATCTTGGATCCGAATATGTCTCTCAAGAGGTGTTCCATAATAGTGATGGTGATATCTATATCAAGAATACTTTGGTGGGAAAGTTTTGGACAACGTTTAAAACTGGGAATAACGAGTTGGTTTTACCTATCGGAGATGGCAACGACAAAGGCTCTTTGTATGGGGCTCTTAAGGTTGTGGACGGTAATGTCATTGCCCTCCGTGCCCTGAGCAACAACCAGTTCTTGAAACGGTTTACATCAGGCGGCATGGAAGATGTTTTGGCTGCTAACTCACTCAACATCACAAATGAAGCCCGGCTGCAGGTTGTCGAGCCTATCCTCCAGAGATCAGTTTACGGGGTCGAGTACCGCCTGTCGAATGCAAGGATTTATGGTTTAAGCCCGCTTGTTATGGGCACCCAAACTGGCAAAAATGCAACCGATACCCCTAACACTATGGCCATGGCTTTTTCATAGAATGAGACCACCAGCAGAACCTTCACTAATAGTGTCAGCGTCAAAACGGGTGTTAAGACTACTTTCGAAGCTGGCATTCCCTTCATTTTTGAATCCAAAATTGAGGTCTCGGTCGAGGCATCATACACCCACCAGTGGGCACACACTGAAACCACAACCAAGATAGTGACAGCGACATACACTGCCACAATACCCCCAAGGACTAAGGTTAAAACGAACCTCATTGCCACTCAAGGACATTGTGATGTTCCCTTCTCGTACACTCAGACTGACATACTCACTGACGGTGAGACAGTTAAACGTAACTTGTCCAACGGTGTATTCTATGGTGTTAACAACTTCAACTTCGAGTTTGAGACTGAACAGGATCCATTGCCCGAATCCGAATGGGTGTGATCGATTAGTCTCTTGTATTATGGCTTGCTTGCTTGTACTACGTACAACTACTCTGTGCATCAGCCAGAAGAAGAAGTACCAGCCTATGTTTGTTTAATTATCACTACTACTATCTAAAGTTACTAAAACTAATTTGTTGCCTGCTTTATTGCGTGCATCAAATCTAGTAACTACAATATAAACTACTACTACGTACTACTACCGTACTTGCTAGAGAGTAAGTGAGTACTACTAAATAAAACCTAGCTACATACCTTGTTTCATGCTTTATTGCCATGTAACCTAATAGGTATGTACCTCCTTATTTCAAATATTAGTAAAATAGATGTAAGAACGGGTATCCGTGTACTGAAAAAATCTCTTGAAATCCTTCAAGAGGTTCTATATATGTTGATGTAATATAACATCGTCATTATTAATGATATTATTATTATTATTACTATAAAAGTGTGCTAAGATATTGTCTTTTTATTTGTTTGCTCATCAAGATATTGTCAATTCTTGTTAATTGTGTACTGCTTAACCAACATTGCAATAGTGTGAAAACTACTGCAGCACTTAATACAAAACATACAAAAACTTGTTTGAGATAGTTTTATTTTAATTTTTGGTGATATAAGGGTCACTTTTCAGTGAAATAAGGGTCACCGCTTATGATAAGTACTTCATCTCTAATTCTCTAAATAGTGACCCCTTTTTTTGTGAGTTGATCTCACACAAGACTGACTAATAAAAACACGATATGAGGGCTCAGGACAGATTTCATAAGAACGCTCAGAGGAAGTTTGAACTTATGAAGTACTCACTGACACTAAAGAGATGTTTATTACAAATAAATAATATAGAACAGCAGACAGATTATATGTAGTTAATTACATACAGGCCATACATGAAATTGACAAAAGTACAATTACTCTATTCTATTTTCTGTTTTCTTTTTCTTGTGGGGGAAGGGTGTGGAGATGGGTCAGATATCTACATAAATGGAGACTTCAAAGCTTTACAGAATAAAAACAAATGTACCCCAAGAATTAATTGTATTAATTATGAATTGTGATATAAGAGAAATTTTCTACAGAACCAACACCTATAAGAAGTCAAGTGAAAATATTAAATTTCGTGAGGATGTACTCGTGGTGTCACCTCTATCGAACAAATCGGACAAACCTGCAAGATATAAAAATTAATGAATCAAAATGTTAACCAGAGAGATTTCACATAAAATGCATTTTAATTTGTTCTTTTTCTAGACAATGCTCTAGTTACATGGAAAAATTCCTTTCAATCAAAAGTAAATTGTAATCTCATGTTCATAGTATATCCTAATTCCCTTTCTATTCCTCCACTTTCTCTCTCTCTTTCCCTTGCCCCTCTCTCTCCTCCTTTTACCCTCACCCTCACCCGCACCAACACTGTCTCTCTCCTCCCCTGATAGCTAGCGCTACCTCACCGCCACCACCCCCGCCCAACCACCACCTCCCAGGCCACTGTCGTGGTCGGCGCTGGCCGGAGACTACGACGGTGACCCCACCAGCCCACCAGGCGAAACAAGTTGAGGAAAACAGAGCCTTAGTTTTACTTGTAATTGTTAGTTTTAGGTAGCCATATAACCCTCCATATAATATTATCTTAGGTTGTTTGATTTTGATCTCTCCCTTCATCCCTCTACAACAACAACAACCCAATAAATATCCCGCAGAGGGCGGGGTATGGGGAGGTCCAGATGTACGCAACCTTATCCCTATTCTTCATCTATGCATCCTTCTAGGATGTACTTGGCTTTATGACTTAGATGTGGGCCGCCGAGGCCTAGCAGGGAGGCTGTTTTCGAAAGACCCACGAAAATAATTTGATTTTTGAAATCAGTAGGAAACAGACAAAAGGTGGATGTTAAAACAAGTGAATGCAATAATAATAAATAAATAAATAAAATAATACCCAACAAACAAACAAACAAACAAACAAATAAATAAATAAAAACCTACACCCTCAAAGTAGTGTCATCTATGTGGATCCTACTAGGCCAAAGTTTCTTATCAAGGGCCAGATCCTCGGTAAGCTCCAAGAGGGCCAAATCGTTATTTCCTACTCTCCCTTCATCCCTCTGTTTTTCTTTATTTCATTTTTTTTTTTTTTGTGTGTGTGTGTTGGTATTTGGTAATGCTTTCTAGTTTCTAGGGATAAAACAGAGTTTACCTTCTTAACCTGAAGCCACTGATTTATACACTCCATATGAAATGGATGTTGACATTGCAAGGCAACCAGTTGTTCCCCTTCTTCATACTCTATTTGACATATTACACACCTGAACATATAGTTGCCAAAGTGAGACTTCACTTGATTATATTGCCAAGTCAAATTATGTTAAGAAATATGTAAATAAATTCAAAATGAAAATGAAAAAAGAACTTGGTTTATATTACCTATCAATTATAGTACTTTTGCATTGAAGACATTTGTGGTCATAGGGCGACAAAGATGAAGTAATTTGTTCACTTGACAAGCCTCGGCTCTCCTCTCCAACAATTTCTCCCAATGCCACTAACTCCTGAAATTAAGGACTATAAACTACTGTTAATGATTTAATTATTTTTGTAGTAGAGGTGGATTAGATCATGAAATATGTCCAAAAAAATATACTACATCCGTTTTGAAAAAACCTTAACATTTACTTGTTGAAGGTCACAAACTTTGACCATTGACATATGAAAAATTATAACGATTTAAAATGTAAAAATGCTATTTTTAGATACATAAATACTACTTTTGGAAAATCATACTTTTTGGAATTTTATATTCATATAGATATAAATATTTACGGTCAAAGTAGTGCATTGAAGATATTGAAAAAGTAAATGTTAAGGTTTTTTCAAAACGGATGGAGTATATACTACAGTAACTTACTTCATAAGACATTTCATCTGGATCAATATCATCTTCTTCAATCTATGTCATACAAATTAAATATATGGTAATATGTGAGAAAAGGTAAATTGTAAAACTGAACTCAACTGAACAAAATTGATTGAAATTGAAACAAACTAAAATTTAATGGTAAAGATGAAAATAACACACCTTGAGTTTATAATCAATTTTTTAAGACATTAATATTGAGTAAGATATCAGAGTACATACAAATTCTGAAAGTTGTACCACATTTTTACACACAAATGGTCATCTAATGTAATAACGAAAGTTTTATATTAAAAAAAAGACCAAATTTGTGGTACTTACTACTTATTTTAGTAGTAATACATTCCTTTAGCAAATTATCAACGCTGAAAACGTGTGAATGCTACTTATTGAATCAATCATCAAAAATTTAACAAATTCCAAACTTCTAAACAAACATGAAAGCAAAAACTAATGTAAAAGCAGCTGGAGTAACCTGATCGCTATAGCTATCTTCTTCATCCGCGATAAACTCTAGTTCAGCTGTCAAATAAAATAAAATAAAAATAAAAAGATATTTAGAGTCAAAGACACTTTTTAAATATCTTTTTTTGAGGATAACAGAACATATGGTCGTCCAACCAATCTGTTCTTTTGGTTGAATTGATTCCTTTAGGAGGTAATTTGTGGTTCTAACTCAATCAACCATTAGAAATGGAAATCTCAATTACCTTCAAATTCTTGGCTCTCATAGTTACCATCATAGTCTTGAGACCAGGAACTTCCAATTTCCTCTTCGTCGTCCTCTTCCTCCTCCTCGTCCTCTTCATTAAGATCACTCTCAATGGTCTCAAGCATCGTAAATGAACTCTCCTAATAAAATATCCATATATAAATAATAAAAAATTAACTAATTATTTAATTACATTATCAAAAAAGTTGGGTCTTAGTGAAACCATATGAAATACTAGTGCCTAAAAGGCCTTGAGTAGGATCATCTCACAGTAAGACAATCAAAAAATTTCAAACTAACAATGACTAAAAAAAATTTAAATTAGTATTTATTACTTTTTCATCAAAGTGTTGTATTTTTATCCAAATTTATCAGCATAATCAACTATTAACATTACTGGAAATGACACTCAATTAGATAAAACAAAAAATATTTACGAAGTCAATGGTACCTAAATGATGAATATATACCACATCCATGGAAACTTTCCTCCTCTTTTAGTATTTTACAAAATTATAAAAATAATAAAAAGAAGTTGAATGACACAAAAATAGATAGAAAAGGTATCAGACGAGGAACCTGTTCTTGCAATGCAATGGCTAAAGCATGATCCGAATCAACCTGCTCCATGATGTTAAGTGGGAGCTGCTTTGGCACTTGTTGTTTCGCCTGTTCGTCGTTCTCCATCTTCCTTCAGTTCCAACAACAATTGAGCTTTTTTCTGTACAAATGAATTCACGTTTGCAGCTTTGAATAGCAATTGATATAATTATGTCAAAGAAAACCCAGAAACCATTGAAACCTTTGCAAAAGTTATAAAAACAAGGTTGCTTTCTGTTGGCAAAGCTTCTTGACAGAGAAGTGCTGCACTGCACGTAAAGATAAGAGAGAGAAATCAGAAACCATAAATATTCCCTTATTCTGTTCTATTTACAGAAGGGTCTGACGCAAAAGACAGCAGCTCCTATTACTTGCCCCAAATGGGAAGTAATCTCGTTCCTGTCAAACTTGCTAGCCATATGCCACAATGGTAAATGTCATATAAAATAACCGGAACTGCTTAACGTAAATCCTAAATTACTTAATGCAAATCTTTTTGTCACAATACTTCCTAAAGTGCCCTTTTATTTGCGCACCACCATCCTCCTCCTCCTTTTTCCTCAAACAAATCTCCCTTATAATATTAGCTCTATATGTTGAAACTTGAAAATGAATCTAATCGTATCAACATGGATGATCATTTAATCAAGATCAAATTTATATTGGATAGTTATTTATTCATTAATCCCTTAAAGAAATATAAACAAAATTGAAAAACAAAAAAAATCAGAAAACAAAAAAGAAAACCAAACCCTCCAGCCCCACCACCCACCCCGTCAAGGACCTGGCCACCCCAATCAGCAAACCTCCCACCGGTGAGCCACCAGTTCAGACCGCCGCCTCCCAACCCCTCGTCCTCACCCATCAGCCACCCCCCGGCGTTGAACCACCCCCTCCCTCCTGCGAACCACCAACCCCGAAACTCTCCCAATTGCTGCCGTCTAACCGTCTAACCCCCACCCTACGACCCACTATTTCTCTCTCTTCCCTCCTTCTCTTGCATCTACAACCACCAGTTCTGCTACCATGCCCCAACCGCTGCCATTCCAATTACCAAATCTATGCTCAGACGACAAAGGTAGGAGTTTTCGCTATTGCTTTCTGCACCTCACCATTAATATTGAAGCTCTATTTTTCGCACGCCAACACAAATTGCTTTCTTTACACCATTATCCTCAATTCATCATCATCATTACGAAAAGGAAGGGGAGAATAGATGAATGACAGAGAGGGAGTGAAAATTGGTTGAGAGAAAAGGAAGGAAGAGAGAGAAAGGGCTGAAAATTACTTAGGGGTATTGTGGGAAGTGGGGATTTACGTTTAGTAATTTGCGATTTACGTATAGCAACCCCCAAAATAACCCTGAGGGGGTAGCTCAACTGGTAAGACGTCTGAGAAATATTCCAGAGGTCCCAGGTTCGAGTCCTCTCGGGGCCACTGGAGGTTTTACCGGTCGTTAACTTCAGGGCCCATGGGATTAGTCAAGCAAAGCTTGGACACCCATGTTATCTAAAATAAAAAAAAGGTAAATGTCATATAAAATGAAGGTAAAGCCTTTTTCTTTCCTGTCTTTTAAAATATTCTCACAAGTAATTGCTTACAAGTTAGTACAAGTTACCGATCTCTCTCAAACCCTAAATAGAAAACTCATTTGAAATTCCTCAAATTGAGTCCCGTCAAAATGTTCAAACTTATCGTTCCTAAATTTAGTTCATCTGGGTAACACGCTATTTAAACAATGCACAGTTGATCATCGGTGGAGAGGTATTTGTACAATAGATATATCTGCAAGCTGCATATGTTCCATGAGGTGTTTGGATTTTGATAACCGTTCTTTGCTTGTTCAATATGCCAACTTCCGGACAGGCACCCCACGGAACAAAAGGCTTATGTTCAACCATCAGCGTCTGAAACCAGCAGTGACTCATCTGTCAGACAAGGAGAGCTATTATTTTCATGATCAACACACCTAGGTCTCAACCATTTTATTTCCAGGTGACTTACAGACCTCTGCAAGTGTAGGTTAACTACTAGGAAGTGATTGTGCATAAAATTAAAAAAAAATACGCCTCATGCGTTGTTCTTCCACCCAAGAAATTATCAAATAGCAGACCATGAGAGAACTTGAGAAAAATACCCATCAATTCTGCCTCGCAGTCACAGAACCATATCATGGAATAGTGAATATGCCAGCCTGCACAAATAAAGTACATTATTAGAAATATAAAGAACAGCACTATCAAAATCTTGCCCTTTATTTTTGAACTTTTGTGTTACATTCTTTATATTTCATTTACAGCCCTGTGAAGTTACTACTGTTCTTATATAGCCCTCAAAGAAATTGCTGACCATCCAAGCATCCAAATAGCATAAGCATTAGATGGGCTTATATTCAAGGAGTTAAACTCTAGTAGACATGCTATGGTATACAATAAATGACAGCTTCGTGTCTATTTCGAACAGATAGCAACATCTACTTGACAATTAGCAAGAGGAACCCCAACCACAGCTACAGATAGCCATGTCAATTTGTGGGCAAAAGTTGATAACTTGGTGGGTAAGGAATCCATGGGTAGATCAGTCAATAGATATTTTGAATTAGAGGGCAATGGAAATTTTACGATGCTTTATTAGACATAACCCTCTCCTTACATCTCTGACCACAAACTTGTCTGTGAAGGCCAGTGATGGCTGTAACCACTGCGCTACATAGACTTGCTCGTCAGTAGGACTATCTGCATTAAAGCATAATAATCTGGATTAGCATTAAGCATGCAGAGAGTGAGCCACCTTGTTAAATAGTGGAAAGGAGAAGAAGAGAACTTAAATTACAATTTCCTGCAGGCAATCCTAAACTTGAAGGTCGAACAAATATCCTATGTGTAACAAAAGACTGCAAGGATCAAAAAGAAAAATAATGGGTTAAGCATAGACAAAATAATACTACGACAAGACACTGTAGGAGTCTAGATAATCAGCTAAAATATGATTGTCCAGAATGGGGAAAATGGAGAATGATAATATTCGAGTATCACAAATGTCAACATTGCCAACATCCATTCCCTGATTCGCCATAGTTTCACTAATTATGCAAAAATGAATCTCTATTTCCCCTTTACTTGAAAGAGCAAACGCTCCTGCTTGACCGTATCATGGTGAAACAGCCAATTTTATGGTGACTTTGAGAGTTATGGGTGTAAAAAGTCAGGGGTGACTTTACACGTACAATTTAGGTTTAGGGTAAGTTTAAGAGTATAATAACTATGGGTGACTTTCAAGTCATACACATGTCTCACCAAGACGGTTCACACAATGACTGGCGGAACAGAAAAGGAAAGTGTTGGAGTTGCCATACTAAGATCATTTCTCCACCTATTGGACTCTTCCAGGCTGTTTCAGATTAGCCCATGGACTCCTTCCATAGGCATAATATGTGATGTGTACATGAGAATATTTGCTTGACCACTTGGACTTTCAAGGAAAATTCACTAAAATCCCTTTGGCAGGCAAGACAGGATCATCATTATGAGAAACATAACATTCAAAGACCTATCAGTGTCTCCGAGCCACTTCTCTTTAGACACTGGGATTGATAAACGAGTCTATGTAACCAATGTAAGCAGCTGAAATGCAAATCCTTCAGTATTCTTTCATTTTCCTCCAAGTAAATAAGCTCTGATGGGTGGTTATGGCTCTTCATATTTCCATTTACTTAAACAAACTAACGAAGTATAGCAGTATCAGAAGCTAGCGTCAAAGAAAAGCAAAACTGCATAAATGTGGCAAGTGCCCAACAATCCTCAACTGCTTCACTGATGTACTTTACAAAGATGTGAAGTATTTCAAGAACAGGATAATCAAATGGTAACCAACTGTCATCACTCTCACAGCAACAGTCATAGGCACACCCTATATATATATGAGAAAAAACCAACTGACAGGATCCATCGTGTTGCACAATATGCCTTGGTTACGGGCCAGGATCATATTTTGATTGCAAAGTACAGTTATTACCTGCCAGGCAGAAGGCATAAATTCACGGTGCAAGATATTCTCAGGACCTTTTTCCATAGCACTTTGACCAGATGCATCTTGTGGATGCCATTTCCTGAATGTCCTGTTCAAATGGCAACTAATGAATTAGCATCAGAACAAGGACTTCTCCAAGAGGTCCATGCTGGTTGAGAATGCATCAGGTTGTAAAAAATTTATGTTTGTGATGTGCCAACGTGTTGTCATTTCTTACTAAATGTCTTTCTAAACCACAGAATGAATAAGAACACAATAAATAAGTCGATATTCCCTAATAAATTCACTTTTGAAGGTTACATTTTTGACAAAAGTGAATATCAAGACACTACATGTATAAAGAATGGGTTATACATATTAAGGACTTGATGATCGATCTTTCATATGATCCTTATAAACATAAACGATTTAAAATAAATTAATTGTATGATTTACAGAAGACTAATGATGATCAGGGGCTCGACGAAAAATTCTGAATTATTGACTGGGTGCAAACATATTTATATTGGGAAACAGCGGACCACAAGCCGAACTATCATTTTGTTGGTAATACCAAGACCATCAATAGTGAGTCTCTTCACTAGCATACAACGTTGCACCAAGGCGACTCTCCCCCCCCCCCCCACACACAATGCCTCTTTTTTTTTGAATTCTCTCCTTTCCCTTGTGTCGCAAAAAAGTTCTATTGCTGGTGATCTCCTTGGTGCAACTAAAACAAAAATAAATAAATAAATAAATAATTGCAAGAGTTTGACAATATAGTCCGCTAATTTTCACATGTGAATTATTTATCCAGGAAGAGAGCTACAGTTAATATTTGGAAAATCATAGCTCTTCATACATGCTTCATTCCTTTCAACATAAAGTTTGCTTGATGAGCACTGAAACAGATACCCCAAGAAAATAGAAACACTTTCTGCTACATATGCAACTTTACCTTTTGATGTCATTGGTTGCTGACTTATCACCAAAGATTGTCGCTTTTGTAGCTAAAACAAGCATTGGCTGTGCCAGCAGAATATTTTGCAGCTCATGGACTACAGCTTCTGTGATGCTCTGGAGAGAGAGCATTTTCCTGAATGAAACACGAAGAAAATTAAGTTGCTATTCGGTAGCAGCTCACCTAATCACCACCAAAATATAACTCTTATACCTTCCGCGTGAACTTACATGGTCACTACCATTTTTTCTTTCATTGGCAAATAGAGAAGGGCATGGAAACTATTACACTTAAACCCCCTCTCAAGATGGTTGGATATTGAGAACTGTATCAGGGGCACATAACCTTTATGAATCACTCCAAAAGATGATTATAAGAACATTTATCCCATTCCCTCCAACCTTTTTAGAAAAGTAACCTGGAACAGCTACTAGCTACCTAAAAGATCTACTGTAATAATTGCCTAAGCCTAGCTTAAAGTTACCCTACACAATTCATATGGACAATGATTCTCATACACCTAGTGTATGATACACTCTTTTTCTTTATGTGAGGGGAGGGACAAAATTGCCCATGCTCCTCATTTCATGGGGGGTAGTTGTGGTAGAGTGAAAAAGGGGAGAGGAGAGACATAGACAAATAAAAAAGAGTGTATCATACACTAGGTGTGTGAGATTCATTTTCCAATTCATATGCATTATTGTTTTTAAAAACAATTTATATGCACTACTTAACCTTTTTTCTTTTTATTTTTTCCCAATAGAAAATACGTAGTAGAACCAATTGTAAGGAGTTAAAGTTATGCTACTTGGTGGAGTCTGTTACTTCACCACTGGCAGGGCCGGCTATAGGGGAGTGCAAGTGGAGCGGTCGCATAGGGCCCAAAATATTTAGGGGCCTCAAATTTTTGAGTAAAAAAAATTAAAGTAAAATTTTTAATTCTCTTGTACTAGTAATATGCGTTAATTGCGTTTAATATGAGTAAAGTGAGAAGTTGAAAGCACCAGACTACCAAAATTAACTCTTTAATTATTGCCCAATTTTACTCTTTCATTGCCATTTCCAAGATTCTCTCTAGAAATAACTACCTACTTATATCCTTTCCCTTCCAAAAATTTTCTCTCTCATCCTTCCCACACTCCTATAATTACATTCTTTTTCTTTTACTTGCTTCAATTAGCATGAGATATTTTTGGCTACAATATTTGAGTCATGAGTATTTAGTGTTTGTTCTATCTTACATAGCCCCTTCTTCTATTATTCGACAAAATTCTCCATCTTTACTATCATGGCAGCATGAATTACAAAACAAAGCAACATTATCATAGTATCATTCTCTTTTTTTCTTACTCTACAACAACAACAACCCAGTAAGTGTCCCGCCTAGGGCGGGGTCTGGGGAGGTCCAGATGTACGCAGTCTTACCCCTAACTAGTCGCCTAGAAGAGAGACTGTTTCCGAATGTTGTTTCCGAATTCTCTTTTTTTCTTACTCTCTTTATGTCAAATGTAGTTTACAAATGTACAGTAATAAGGTTAATTTTCATTTTAGTAATATTTGATTAACAAGCAAGGGCCTAATTTATACTTTTGCACAGGGCCCCCAAAATGTCTGAGACGGCCCTGACCACTGGCTATGTGATGCACAATTGATATGCACAGCTTGGTTTTAAAAAGCGCGAGGCGCACTGAGGCGCAAGGGGGTCGAAGCGCCGAGGCGAGAGGCGCAAGCGAAAGCGCACGCCTCACGTATGCGAGGCGCACCTTTTTTAAATAAATACTTTTTAAAATTTTAAATTTATTTTTACATTACATTGTCTACTTAAATCACATTTTTTTAAATTTAATTTAATTTCTTCTGGATATATTCCATAAAAACGAAACCAGAAAATGTCATTAATAATAATAAATAATAAAATAATAATAATAATATTATTATTATTATTTATTATTATTATTATTGAGAGGGAAACATGATTGTGGCTAGCATGAAGAAATATAGGAGATATGAAGTACTGTATATATTCATACGTTATAATCACTGGAGTAACATTGGGTACTGGGCTCTTGTACTTTGCAGTGGTAAAGACTAAAGTGGGAGACAGTTGTATGGCAAAGTAATAAAGTGAGACAGCTGGCTTTAAAAGAGGGATGGGTCAAGAGAGTAGAAAAGTCAGAAAGACTTACTGAACTTCGTAACAAAAAAAGATAAAAAAAAAAAAAGAAAAGAACGCATCTCTCTCTCGAGCACCTCTTCTCTCACGGGCGGCCGGCGGCCGGTCAATGGACTCCGGCGACCCTTCCTGCTGACTCGCCTGCTTCCATCGATCAGAAGCCCTATCATAGTGTCATTCTTTTCCTTCTCTCAATGCTCTAATTTCTAGATCTAGATTCTAGGGTTTTTCTTATCGAACTCTAAATCTAAAATTGGGTCGATTCTTCTTAAAAGGAGTTCAATTGGCTCCATTATCTGGACAAGGGAGTAAGAATCTTAGGCCATCAATGGAGATCGAGCTTTGTTTCTCAAGATCGAACAATATTTCTCTCTTCCCTCTTTTTTTTTCCTTCATCCATAAAGCGAGAAAATCGATGCGCCTCACGCTTCAATTAAAGCGGCCGGAGGCGGCCGCTTTCGTGCGCCTCTTGTAATCGCTGCGCCTTGGCTTGTCTGAAGCGATGGCGTGGTCGCCTGACTGCGCCTCGCGCTTAAGCGCGCTTGAGGCGCGCTTTTTAAAACCAAGATGCACAGAAGCCAATAAGCCAATAAAATAGGAGTATCATATTTTCCAATCTTTCTCTCACCTTCTCATTCCAACCTCACGTTTCCTGTTAAAACTATAAAGATCCATAGTTTCTCATATAAGTATAAATATCTATCAGTGGTATGAGAACCAGACTTAACCCAAGTCCTCCAATCAACTCAACCTTTGCGAAAAGGCACCAAAAACATCTCTATACTGGGACCTCATAGCCATCACATCCACATGCAAATAGTGTTCCTATACACAACATTCAACCCAATCCCAAACAAATCACCATGGCCTCCCTTGATCCATCTACCTCAAAAATCACTGCCTCATTATTGCATCAATATCCTCTTGGATACCAACATTTCACAGCAACAAATGGCTGACATAAAAGTTTAACCAGCTAGCAACAAATCTGCCTCCAGACCCCAAAACTTGCCAGCCATCCAGTCCAGTAGTCATCAGACAATTGTGTTGATGCAAAAGCAGGCCATAGCAATCTTGCTTTGATCACTCCTACTGATAAATGAACATTGGGCAGAGCCTAAACTTTGAATTTAAACATATTTCCTAACTTCCTTTAATTATCGTGTAAATATGCAATGAGATGAACGCCAAGGACTTAACTGTAGTTCACTGTTTTAGATCAGTTTAATTATGATAAAGTTACAGTATTTGAAACTTTAAATCAAGTAAAGCCTGGAGCGCATATTTCCTAACGTTCCTGCCTGCTTCAACCCGAGGTGCTTGGAAACGCTAACGTCTAACACTCATGGAGGACGTTCAATGGCAAGCGCAAAGGCTTTTGACAACCGCTTTAAAGCATACAAACGACACAATAGTACTTGCTAACAGAAACAGGAAAATAACATTCATTAAAGCAAAATTGTGTATTTACAAAATGATGGAAACAATGTGGAATTGAAAGACAACCATTCTAAATTAAATACGAAACTGAAAAGCAATATAAATAACAAATGCAAACCACCGGTGCATCTGCGTTGTCCATGGACCACCGTCCACTTAGGCCTTTGGGTCAAACTGGCCAAACCAGTGCGGACCCTTCCGATCAGTCGGGGGGTTGTACTGAGGCGATCTCGGGGAAGACAGCGTCGAGTCAAGCTCACCCTCGTAGCCTTCCTCTTCTGGTTCATCCTCCTCCGTGTCCGAAGGAATGATGATTACCTCGCTTCCTTGGGCGCCTCGGCCTGGACAGAAGCAACCTGCTCAGCTTCTTCATGTTCCACCATGCGTTGGTACGCCTCCTCTACTGGCATCATCCCGTTGGGCCAGCCCGCACCATTGTACATCGTGTCTCCATCGATGTAGAAGGATAGTTAGGGGGAGCGTTCGGACTCCAGCGCCTGGAACATAGGGGTGTTTGTCGTGGCTTGACGTAGTGGGGACTTCTCTGGACTAGCCATGGTCGCTGCCAACTGAGTGTCCAAATTGGCCTCCACTGAGGTTCCTGTCCTCAACTTCAATGCCAAGAGGATTGTGGGAGCTGTCTAACCCAACCCAAGGTGATTATACGTCACCTCCACCAAATAGTCAAGTCGCAACACAGCCTCCGTCGGATCCTTAGCACACAGGATCTCCTTACCCAAAGCATGGGCGTAGTCCATCACAAGTTTGTCCATGTCGGCGCGCTTGCTTGGATGCACCTCCTTCTCTCGTGTCCCCTTGGCTTGGGCTTCCAAGGCCAACACTACGGGTCGTGGGACCTTCTGAGTGGACGGAGGGGGAGGAGTCGAGATGTTGAGGCGTAGTTCCTCAATTTCACGAGTCCATTCCTCGGTTTTGGGACACATCGCCTTAATCTCTCCATCTCTTGTTGGATTCAAGAATTGCGCCACATGCTCTGCTCAAGTAAGTCGTCTTAGCTTGGGTGCTCCTGGTGAAGCAAGCCCTTACCATGCCTCCTCGGTGAACGACCCATGTCTTCTCTAACCTTTAGCCTGGTCAGACCAACTAACACTCAACACCACGCCTTCTCCTTGCTGGTAAAGAACCAACTTAAGTTACAACTCCGGTAGTGAATGTAGAACTCCTGTTCCGTGCCACTCACTTATCCGTCAGGTCGGACCCACTGTCACCGGGGGAAATATTTCGCCTAGGGTCAAGGCTGGATTTCTCTGAGTGATGGCGCCTAGTTGTACTAGGCCAGCCAACTCATTACGCTCTTTGGAAGACGGGGGTGAGAGATAGGAAGAGGGACTTGTGCTCACTCGGGGGCTGACGGAGGTTGGCTATGGCTTTACTCTCAGACATTAGGGACTTGCTCTTGAATGGCTCTCTGAATGAATGCCACTGAGCGCTCTTTGACTGCCAACTGAAGCTCATGCCTCTATGTCAAAGCCTTGTCCTCTATTTATAGTAAATAGGAATCCGTCTAAGCCAATAGGATCATCGCACTATTCTCGGGGGGGTCAAGGGGCAACGTGGGCAACCGCCAGGGACATGGCCTTGGGGATGGAAGTCCACGTAGCATAACTGCTGGTCGTGTCCTAGTCAGACTGCTGAGACGTGCGCCCAGTCAGCGCTAGCTTCAAGGGACGTGGCTGACTAGCCGTTGGGAGGCTTAGTCAGCTTCAACCGCATAGGGACGTGCCCCTACAAATCAAGGAGTACTTAGGGCCACTTAGTAACCTTTGGCAACCACTCAGTCATGGGACACGTCAGTGCCCATGATCACGCTAACCGCTCGCAATCGTCGTGTCAGTAAAGGGACGTGGTCAAGCCACTCCCTTGACTTAGTGTCTTGTCGTGGGTAACCGCCCACTATGGGACATGGCTTGACTTCAGTCATATCCCTTAGATAACCGTCTAGGGTCGTAGGTATTGAATAAGTTGATGTCATCTTTGAGAAGTTAATCTTCCCCAAACTGTTTCAACAAAATCCAAGAAACAGAGCCAAACATCCACAGTTTGAATGACAAAGTGATTCAAAATCATGCAGATATGACATGGCATATAACATTGGGGCAGAAAAAATGAGCAACACAATTTAATCAAACATTATTGTCTTGGCAAAGGCGATACCTGTTGTTTGACCCAAGAGGCAAGGATGTTGAAGCTCGATCAACCCAATAATAAGCTCCAATGCTGACAGGGGGACAAAACTTCATTGTTCAATCACAACATACTTCTTCAAGTAACTACTCTGCAATTTTAAGAGAACTAGGTGATCCAATCAAAATAAGTTTAGAGGAAGGATGTAAAACATCATATATCTTCTCCAGGCGGTTATTACTTTCTTTCTTTTTTGAACAAAACTTCATTGTTCAATCACAACATACTTCTTCAAGAAACTACTCTGCAATTTTAAGAGAACTAGGTGATCCAATCAAAATAAGTTTAGAGGAAGGATGTAAAACATCATATATCTTCTCCAGGCGGTTATTACTTTCTTTCTTTTTTTCTACTTTTTATTTAGTTATATATATACATCTTCTCCAGATTGGTTATTACTGTTGTTGGCACTTGGCACTGCTATAATAATAAACATCCTAATTACTAAAATAGTTCAAGTGTCACCTTGAAACTTATCCCAGAAACAAGAACATGCCAAAACTAACACTGACTGAATGCATTAGCATGATGAGTGGTCTGGGAAGGTGTAAAACTAAGCCAAAATTTGTCTGGAGATGTTCACATTAAATTGTGTACTTTTATATAGAGAAAATTGAGCTCCATATTCCAATATGCATCCATGGGTGCTTGTGCTCTTTATATAATGTCTATCAATCACTTTCGCAGACAACATAACCTTTTTAGCAGTTTATCATTAGATATCAACAAAAGCAATGCACTAAGATATTTCACTGGCATGCTCTTGTACATCAAACATTATAATAGTGTATGAACCATGGTTCTAAATTGTTGCTGCCGGTTGGGATTGCGGTAAAGGTAGTGAAAGCACTTTCAAGATAACGAAGAAGGTTGGCAGCTGTCATAGGAAGGTCAAATAAATTCACATCACAGCCGCTTTGCAGCTTTTTACCCAATATTTAAGACCATGGCGTGAACAGTACACCATGGGCCAAACAGCAAAAGTGGATTGGTTTCTAATGTAAAGCAGTTTTGTCAGGTCACAATTTTCCAGGCCACAAGTTATCGTCTGGATTTGTTTGGTCTTCCTAGGCTCAAAAATACATAAATTATGGTGTTAGCTTTCAGTGTTTTGTTTCTTCTACAGTTTGTACAGGATTCTCCAAATGACAGCGACAATTTGGTTCTTGCATCATAGCAGCTCCCTTGTAGGCAAGGCATGTTACACTCTTTACTGAGAGCACCTAGTCCCATACCATCTTTCACTCATCCATCAAGATACTCAGAATGAATGCTCCACAAGTCCACATGACTGTTTTTAGGCTATTTTTAAGCTTCAAGTTCATGTTCAATCTGTAGGTATTTCCTTCCCTAAACTTTTTCTTCTTTACAGCAAATAAAAATAGTCATCTCGCATCCTAAGCTGAGCTGAAAGAGTCACTTTTCAACAATTTCTCAGCTATGATGGTAACAAACTAAATCAAATGTGTATTACGTCTTCTAACACTAATTTGTAGTGTAGTAGACTGGTCAGTGTGTTTCCAATCAAGGGTCTAAATAGAACACCCTTTCTATGATTGGACTGCTAAGAATGCATACATCACATCGGACCCTCAATACCCCAGCCTACGTAGGATAGGCATTATGGCAATGGTCATCGTCACGGTCATGTTAATTGCACATGGCTAGCAACACCATAATAACCAAACCATCCTACATCCAAAATATCAAACTAAAATTGTACTCACAAAAAGGTTAGCAAGATCCCAAATATAGCTCAGCTCCATTACATGAGTTATCCTTGACATGGCATCTCTTTTACAATGAAGACCTAGAGTACCAAAAGCCACTAAAGTCAAAATATTATTAACCAAATCTTAAAAAAAAGACATTTATGGTTGAAGTGTTGAACTGCTAAACCTCAGTTGTTCTCTTGTCTACTTATATTGCATCTACTAGGAATCCTCACACTTGCGAGAAAACCATGTGAGAAGTACTAAAAATCTGTTCACATAGGAGTAGATAATTTATAGTATAAAACAAGCAATATGGAAGAGTTGCTTGTGGGTGCTTAGACAAAGGCTTTTTATGCTTTCCCCCTCCCCTCCCAAGAATAAATGAAGAGTGACTTTTGCTAATAATGTAAATGAGAACTTCGCGGATTGCATTCAGAGATTGGCCTGTTTCGACTCTAATTATTTGCTAGTAATATCATTAACTATAACCCTAATCAATAACGACAATAAGTCAACACTTCACAGAAGTTATTTAGTATTTTCCTTCAACATTTTATCTGGTCCACATATATCAGCCAGTGACTTCGAACTTCCATACTCTAATCTTTTAATGACAAGTGAAAAGATCCAATTTCAGGATTTCAAGAAATCAATCGAATCATTGAGAACTAGTATTACCATTTGCACATTTGCCAAGAAGTGCATTAAGAACATCAGATAGAAAGCAACGAAACAACATATAATCATTTAAAAACAAAACAAAACTCGCGGAGGCATCGAGAAGAATGTCAATCCCCAATGGCATACCTGTCAATCATCATAAAGCGGACGTTTGAAAGAAGTTCCTTCCTTGTTGTTTGCCATCGATAACTTAAAGTCTGACACAATTGAACGATTGAAATAAATTGTCCACTACGCAGGGAGAATTAGCATACCATGTGAAAAAGAATTGCTTTCAGTAATGAAACTCCCAAATTGACAGAATAAAACATTATGATAGGCAAGATCGTGATTTCTATTTGACAAGATCAATAACAATTTTAGGGGAGAATGTGTATTTGATGCAGCTAACGTTGAAGGCAATTGAGTAAAATATCGTATTTTACAGATTTTATGGACTGGATTATGCATTGTGAATGGTGATGCACTTGTGATCACTGAATTGGAAACATACCACTCTGAAAACATAATTTCCATTTGAGTGCACCTTAGCTTACAAACATATGACCAAACTATCATCTAAAGCTACTACAAACAATTCAAATGTTTGACATTTCTCACCTTCAGCGTGGCAAGAAACTCTAAACTATCATAACAACGAATATATCGGAAGCGCTCCAAGCATTTTCCAGTAAGTTCCTCATCACAGCTCCAATCAATGACATCTTGTAGCCCATGGTTTACTTCCATACTTGATCCTGAACAAGTTTCACCGAAATTCAGAGGTTGAAAACCAATTTTCACGTGCTATATAGATGCCACTAGCCCAGCTTGGCTCAAAAAAACTGGCAGACAGCTGCAACATTTCATAGCTGCAAAGAAACCACTAGGTGCATTTGCCAAAGACAGGACAAAAGAAGACACCAAAAAACCACGAACTTTACCAGCAACAATGTAAGTACTTACAATCAGCATTTCGACTGGTGTTATCACCATGGCTGATGCAAATATCTGATTATCATATTTATAATATGGCCACGAAGGGGCTTACTGCCACAACTGCTCTATCCATGATGTCACGCCATTAACTAAGCGTCAAGCTTTGTAGCCTTGTAAGGTCGTTTATCTAAATTAGCTAATTCTATGTCTCTTATGCAAAGCTTATCATAAACTAGTTAAGTAATGTTCACAAAAACAAAATATTCCCTTTCCCAAAGCCAGCAAGAGTCATTTTTTTGGTCAAAAGAAAGAGGAATAAATGAAGATACTGCTAATAATAACAGAAAAAAGTTTAACAGATGTATGCACTATAAAGTAAAAGTCAGCTGCAGGAAACTCAGAATATGAGCCTCAAAATGTGAAGAAAGCCTGATGCAAATAGGGCAGGTTTATCTGCAATACTGCAGATGATCCTCAACTTCTAAGTATGCAGTAACAACAGTGTCTCAATTTTTCTGGACTATAAAGATCCTAAAAAATTTAAGAACAACTATTCAATTGCAAATTCTCCTTCAAATGAGCAGCATGTCATATATCCTATCATGCCCGCTTTTATTGACCCTAGAGTAGTTTTATTGCACTTCAGTATTATTTATGGAAGGGCTCTAGTAGTAATGTGAATGAATTAGTAGGGATTTGTTGAGTTAGGAGCATTTAGCTAAAAGCTGTCATGCCTGGGTTGTGATTGATGTCAGAAGAAAATCCAACTACGGGCCATTCCACAACTGGTGTTACTATTTTTATTTTAAGCTGTCTCAAAAATTCACCTACTCAAACATACTCCTCCCTCTATCCCAACCAAAAGGAAATCTTTATTTTTTCTCTTGTACAACCTATGAAAATGAATTTAACTTTAAAATTAAAATATGTAACTTATCAAAGCATTCTAAATCCCACACCTAACTTTCAATCTCTTAACCTATAAAACTCAATCACCTAGTTTCTGAATTTGTGTACTTCCACAAATTTACCACCATCCCTAATTCTAAAGTAGCATCCTTTTCAACACAAGGTAGTAAAACTAAAAATCGCCTTTTTAATCCATTCTACCGCCTTAATAACTCCCTTCAATCAACAAATGTCTACTTTAAGCAATCAAAAACTAAAGATATATATTCTTCAACAAAATTGTGCAATTTCTTCATCTTTACCCAAAAACCTAAATCGACCTCGTCTCCACTAGAGAGGGTATCATATTCACATTCACATAATGTGAACAAATGCAAAAGTATAATAAACAAAACAAAGCACAACAAAGTGAAAATAACACATTCTTACATAAATAATTAAATCACTAATTTAAGGAAACTTACGATTAGCATTAGAAATCCGAAGCTTAAGCAGGTGATGAAACCTCAAAACATCAAACCGACAATCCAAATCAATAAAAACAACACATTCTTCACGTCCACCATAACTCACGCCTTTCCACTCCTTTGGCAAAATGCAATCAATCGCAACCTAAAACCCCACAAAAATTAATCCAAAAAACAAAACCACAAAACTATATAATTATATGAAATCGTGATTATGATAAAAAAAAAAAATTAGGGTTTTGATAAAACCTGAAGGAGAATGTGGGATTTAGCGGAAGGAGAAGAACCAGCAATTTCGACAATATTGTTAGGGCGAAGAGGGAGACGGTGTAGAGGTGGAAAGAGAAGAGACGGTCGCTCTAATGCGACCCTTGTTAGGAAGCTTTTTCCTGTTTCGTCTGTTGATATCCATTTTCGAACCTCCATTGTTGATAAATTATGAGGGTTTTTGATTTAGATGAGGATTTACAAATATTGTTGACGAATTTGTGAAATGAAGTTTTGGGTTTGCTGGGCGGGAAGTGTCAAGTGTTTTTATAATAAATAGCGGTAATTTGGTGAAAATCACCTTAAAAGTTACACCTTTTATTCAGTATTCCTGAACTCTTGCTATTTGTTCAGTACCATCTTTAATGTTATAAACGTCGTAGAAGTCACCCCTTAAGTGAATTTTCGGCCAAATCTCTTAACTTTCTTCCCATTTTACCCTCACATGTCCCTCATGTGACTTTTAAATGATTTGACCAAATAATTAAATAAATTAAAAATACAAATGTAAATAACTAAAACTAATTAAACTCATTTAATTTGTGAATTGCTATTTACCGCCCAAAATTACTACCTACCGCCCCTACAAATTACCCATTTGCCCTTCACTCATCCTCACTCATCACTCATCCTCACTCATCACTCATCCTCACTCACTCATCCTCACTCATCCTCACTCACTCATCCTCACTCATCCTCACTCATCCTCACACCGGCAAAACCACCACCACAACGGAAATGTCAGGGCCTAGCGGCAGCGGCAGAGGCGGCGACGGGGACGGAGGCGGCGAGCATAGCGGCGCGGGGGTATACATTCGAAATTTTTTTGCTTTATTTACTCTAATTTGCTTTGATTTTTATGAAATGTGTTGATATAGGAGTGTTTTTATTCGCGGTTTATAGACAATTGAATTGAATTTGTGTTGTTTGAAGTTGTGTTGATTGATTTGTGAATTTTCGAGTTCGGAGTAGAGTCGGGCGTCTGCAATAGACGACTCACCCATGGGTGAGTCGAGATCGGCAGACGCCTCGCCCATGGGTGCGGCGCCAGTCGCAGACGACTCACCCATGGGTGAGTCGAGATCGGCAGACGCCTCACCCATGGGGGAGGCGCCAGTCGCAGACGACTCTCCCATGGGTGAGGCGTCTGTAGCAGACGCCCGAGACAAAAAAAAATATTATTATTATTATTATTATTATTATTATTATTATTATTATTATTATTATTGTTATTATTATTTGTTATTACAATTATTATTAGTTGTCAATTATTATTTTAATTGTTTATTATTGATTATTGTTTAATTAATTAAAAATGTGAAATGATAGAGGGGAGGAGCCGGTAAATCGGTGCCGAGGTTATTCAGTGAATTAGCTGGTTCAGGACCGCGTCACACGAGGACGCGCGGGATTGATGCCTCTGTACGGAGACAGAGAGAGGCAGTTCGGATGAGGGAGATGACTGCTGAGCAACACGATTACGAAACTAGCGAGTTCTACTCTGGGGATCAGTCCATGGACGATGATCAGATTGGCGTCGAATCATCCTCAGATTGGCGCATGGTGAAGCGCAGAGGCGGTAGGTTTGTTAGTACTGGGTCGTCCAGTACTAGCAAACGATCTAGAGCGGAGGACGACACTACGTGGCTTGTTACAGGGGCTGTGCCCGGTGGGCCGGCGGATGATAGCGTCATACCGAGCTTCTTGGGCCACGTAGCGTCTCGTATGTGGAAGGGAGAGACGAGGGGTCTCTTGAAGTGTCAGAACCGATTCAGTGTCTGTCAGCGGCTGAGTGAGTGGCGAGCGGAGATGTCGGCCGAGGTGAGGGCCCAGATCGAGGGGACTGGGTTATCACACCTGACAGACATTATGTTCAGACATATTGACTTCCCCCTGATATTTGCATTCGGTGAAAGGTGGCAGCCGGATACGAACTCGTTCCACATGCCGTTCGGAGAGATGAAGATCATGTTGCACGATGTATGGCATATTCTTCGGATTCTTGTAGAGGGACAGCTCGTTTCCAGTGAGGGACGGGATGGGCAGCTGCAGGAGACGGCCATGGAGGTTCTCGGTGTCACCCGAGATGAACTGATGTTTAGCTACTGGCAGGGCGGTGGGGTCCTCACGGAGTCGATTTTTGACCTTTGCCGAGTGGATGACCGAATGGAGGACATCCAGGCGATAGCTTGGATGTGGTTACTTATTGGATCCACTTTGTTTGTCGACAAGAGTGGTAACCGTATTAGACCCTCCTGCGTGATGGAGGTGAGGGACGGTGTCGGAACGGCGCATGAGTTCTCTTGGGGATCTGCTGCCCTCGCCTTCCTATATCGTCAGCTCGGTATAGCTAGTCGGGGGGATTCTCAGGGCATCTGCGGATGCCTAACTCTCCTCCAGGCATGGATATACGAGTACTTTCCCTGCTTCCGACCTCATCGGGAGCGGATGGTTGTCGGGGACGGCGAGGCTCCCCGTGCGTGCGTATGGAGTGCCTAGGCTGAGGGCAAGGACGTGGGTCGACTGTGCTCCTTACGTAGACGCTTGGATCAGCTGCGAGCGTCAGAGGTACGTCATGCAGTTATCGGTGTTCATGATTTATTTCGTCGTTTGCTATGTTTTTTTACTTCACCGTAACTTGAACATTTCTACGTAGGTGGTGTGGCTGCCGTACGGTTCTGACCCGGTTGCATCTGTACCGAGGACTGCATTCATGGGGTGGATACGGTATCGGGATATTATCGAACCGTACATGCCTGGTCGTTGTTTACGACAAATCGGGTACGTACAGAGTATCCCTTTCCCGATCACTAGGCCAGAGAAAGCGATCAGGTCATGGAGCAGTCGTTCGTACAAGGTTGTCTACCCCGTACGAGTATCATCTGATTCCTGGCGTATGTTCCCGGGAGGTTACATTCTTGGTCTCCATGGGTTTCAGGCATCCACGTCAGATCCCACAGCATGTACGGATGACTACCTCGAGTGGTACTACCGTCACTCCCACCCTCTGCTGACACGTGACGATGCAGCACCTGGATTTGTGATTCCTCCACGATCCAACAGCGATTATGTAAGTGATTAACTAAAATATATATTTTTTTACGTATTACATATCTCTGAACTCACACTCATTGTTACTTTTTTGCAGTGGGTGAATCGTCTAGCCATCGCAGCTGAGTCTTTCATTACTTTGATTCCTCCGGAGAAAGCGGAAGGTTCTCGATCGATTATGGAGGAGTATATGAGAGATTGGCGGGCTGCCAAATGATGTATTGACTCTAGATGAATTTGTTATATATTTATATAAGAGTTTCATTGTTATTGTTATTTATTTGTGTTATTGTAATTTGTTGTTTCTTATTTACCTTTTTTGTTTTATTGTAATTTGTTATTTTATTTACCTCCAATAATCACGAAAAAATATAACATGCAAAATATAACAATCACACAAAAATGTGACAATGATATAAGTAGAAAAATATAACAATCACGCAAAACATTCAATTACGTCGACCTCGCTAAACGATCCCAATGTGCTCTTCGCCTAACATACATTTGCTCCCAACCAGCGACACTATCAGAACGGGAAGTAAACCATGCTGCGCATATCGGAGGAACAGGGAAATCTGAGGCTAAATTCAGACGGATATAATGCATGTACGAATCACCTAAATGACCTATGACAATTTCCCTACTTGGACGTGTAGCAGTCGAAGGTGCTTGCAACGGTAGCACTGTGTAACAAGAATATAACCCCCTTCCGCTACCGTATCCGAATAACATAATCGCTGCATTGAAGAGGTTGGCAATCGGGAACAAATCCTCAAGTACTATCATCCAGTGATCATCGTTACACGCACCTCCATCCCACATAATACGGCGGTAACCAGCGTCGACCCCGTCAACGTATATGTTTTCGTACAATGCTCGGTTAGCTAAGAGTTCGTTTGCAATGCAAACTCTCGTCAATCGCCATTGCTCTTGGTCTCTGAAAACGTAGTCCGCAATGACACGGAAACCGCAATTACCATCCCCAAGCACATCGAGATATCCTTCAATGAAAGGTATGATGATTCCCGGACTTTTGTTAACATGATAGAATTCAGTGATATCTATTCCGTGTCCAGCTGCAAGACAATATAATAGAAAGTCATTAATAGTACTTATCAAAAAGTAATTAACAATATTATGTACATGTTAATAAATTATGGGTTTTCATACCAGTACTCCGCACGACGTTACTCGATGAGGATGAGGTACGACCACGCCCGCGGCTCGAACTGGATGACCTAGGGCGACCACGACCCCTCTGGGAGTACTCCCATGAACTAGGATCACGTCTGGTAGAGGAACTCCCTCTCGGTCGACCTCTGACTGTCGTGTTCGCTTCCGGCTCGACGTAACTCGCTTCCTCAGGATGAAGCTGCTCATTCATAAGGACAGATATGTTGCGCACAACTGCCCGGTCGCTTGAGTTAACCTCGTCGACGAGAGAGTGAAAGTATCGATGGTCCTCAGATGGATGCTCAGTCATGTCAAGCGTAGCTATCTCCACTGCATCACTAATAACGAGTGTTCGCCAAAATTTGTGGACATTATTCAAGCTAATTGGCGTGCCCGTATCCGTGGCCGTTTTCAACTCACACGCACACGGGATCTGATGAGTGGATCTCAATACACAACCGCAACGATCAAATACTTGGTGACTCAATTCTCTCATCCTCTTCAGCTCAGCCGATAATACTTCTAAGCAGTAATGGGAAACATACCCGGTCAGATAGTTGAATGGGAAACCCGAGTACATCACACTTCTTCGTCTTCTGCACTCTTCAAGTGTGTACTTGATCTCAGTTATTTGTGACTCGATTGACTTGTTGACCTTGTTCCAAACATTGTCCAAAGCTCCAGTTGAGGAGTTCAACCACTGTTTTAGCGCGGCATGTGCACTCTCCACCCTGCAAGTCGTAGTGTTGCCAAGGTGTAGCACCTTATTCGTCCACGCAACTACAAACATCTCTTTATATCTCAACCAGGTCTCCTCTACATAGGATATCACGTGAGGGTAATTCTTCCAACTATCCTTCATCATACGCACTGCTCTATCGTACTCAGCTTCTGTGGAAGCTTCCATGATAAATTTCCACCTCCCGTTCTTGAACCTCTGCGCGGCGAGCTTATCTTTTCCACAAAGTCTGTACACTTTGTCTTCAACGACTTTGTTAATGTGCCATGTACAGAGCAAATGGGCACTCTCGGGAAATATCTTTCTAATAGGTGTCATCAACCCTAGCTCACGATCGGTCAAAATTGCTGTTGGGTGTACATCATTTCCAATAAGCATCCTCAACTTATCTAAGACCCACGCATAGCTTGCCTCAGTCTCATCCTTCATAATGGCATAAGCTATGAGGAAGTTCTTATTGCTTGGAGTCATCCCCACTATCTCAAGAAACGGCATCTTATACTTGTTTGTTTTGTACGTGGAATCTAAGCCAATCAACCAAGGAAAAGACCGAAGTAACTGAATTGATGTAGGGTGTGCCATGAACACGTGAGTTACCTCATTAGTAGCTCGGTCGGCTCTTGTCCAATGTACGTACTTATTCTCCACAGCTAAATGATGAAACTGACCAATGACATCTCTCTCTTCAAAATCAAGTTTCCTTATACGATCTCTGTAGTTGTACACATGCCGTCTAGTTGCATTGTCCTCGGGAAATTTTTCCTTAATAGCGGCCAAGATAGCACATGGCTTTGTTTGTGCCGAAGTCATGTCACGAACGAGTTGCTTTGACCCAGGACTAAGACCACTCATCTGACGATATCCCTCAGAAAACACAGCAAAGTCATGGTTGTGCGTACCCCTAATCCCAGGCAATGTGACAATCATCCAACTACTGGACCCATACACTTGCTGAGCTCTTAACTGGAACGTACATTTACAAGCCTTTGTTTTCAAATTCTTCCGAGCAACAGTATCTAAGTCTCTTAATTCCCCTCTGTAGCGTTCACCTCGATTGCATCTTAACAATTTTACGCTTCCATTCTTCTTGTGTGACGAAATTATCAACTCAAACCCGATAGTAAGGGCAATTTGTTTTGCCCAATTAATTGCATCTGTATCACTATCAAATAACTCGTCAGTGACGAAATGCATACTGTAATCAACACCATCACCACCGAACCGCTCCAAAGGAACCTAACAAAAACAACGAAAACAATGTTAGCTTAATCTTAAATTCAAACGTCTATCAAAACCGACTGAACCAAGGGACAGGCGTCTGAAATTTACGCGTGGACCATGGAAGAAGCGTAAATCACGGACGCCTAGGCCATGGTCGAGGCGTAAATCTCAGACGCCTGAACCATGGTATAGGCGTCCGTGATTTACACCTAAACCATGGTGAAGGCGTCTGTGATTTACGGCCCGTCCATGGTGTAGGCGGAAATTTCGGACGCCTGTTCCATGGACTGGTCGTAAAACACGGACGCCCGTGCAAAAAATATGCGCAAAAAAAATTTTACCTCCGCCACCGTCGACGGCACTTCCTGGTCGCCGGCAGACATCCGCGGCCGTTGCTTGAGTGAATGTTGATGAAGGTTGGGTATGAGAGTGGGTGGTAGAGAGGGAGAATTGGTGTGAGAGTTAGAGAGGGAGAGGATGAGTGAAAATGTGAAAAAGGGCAAATTTGTAATTTCTAGGGGCGGTAGGTAGTAATTTTGTGGCGGTAAATAGTAACACCCTTTAATTTTCGTCTCCTCTTTCTCTCTCCTCTCTCCCCTCCTTGTTTCTTCATCGGCGACAACCATTAATGGCCTTTGAAAAAGCTCACACACTCTCTCTCTCATCAACTTCCGTCTATCTCCTCTGTATACACCAGCTCGAAGGTACTGACCACCATCTCCGATCTCCCTTTCTCTCTCCATCTCCCACACAAACCGCCATTAATGGTTGTCGACCACCATTTTTGGTCGGCGACCACATATTGAGCCTCTCAAGCCACCGATATGTGATTTCCGGCCATGAACCATGGTCGACGACTTGCAAAATTCCCGATTGAGTCTCCGGCGAGCTTCGACGGACATGCATTAGCTTTAGAATCTGCGATCTGCCATTTTCAAGCTAAGCTCCTCTGTTTTTTTTGTTAAAATTTTCGTTTTTGTCTTAGTTTTCGATTTTGTTCTATAATTTCGATCTGAAATCATATTTGGTGGTCGAATTTCGATTTTGATCTGGTTATGTAATTAATTCTCTTCTCATTTTTCGTTTTCATTATGTAAATCAATGTTATGCGTTTGAGAAGAAAGCTTGATAGACTTTTATGGAATGTCAAGACCGTTGTCAGAAGTCTCCCGTCCAGTCAAAATTAGAAGTAGATTGGCCATACCCAGAACTTTCATCACTAGTTCCTTGTGAATTCCTCGGAGACTCAAAGTACAAATTGGTAGTACCTTCATTGCCGGAGCCGATGTCCTCGCCGGAGCCAGAAGAGAGGCACTGGGTTAGGTGAGTGGTTGCGAGGAGAGAGGGCGCTGGGTTGGGTGGTGGTGGCGAGGAGAGAGGGCGCTGGGTTGCGAGGAGAGAGGCGCTGGTTGGGTGGGTGGTGGCGAGGAGAGAGGGACGTTCTTGCCGGAAAGAGAAAATGAAACGGAGAAGATAAAGGGAAACTGACAGAGAGAGAAAGGAAGGAGAGAGAAAGGGGAAAATTTTTGGGTTTATTTGGTCAAACAATTTAATTACAAATAGATAAATAAAAGCTTGGTCAAATCAGTTTTTAATTATTTGGTCAAATCATTTAAAAGTCACATGAGGGGCACATGAGGGTAAAATGGGAAGAAAATTAAGGAATTTGGCCGGAAATTCACTTAAGGGGTGACTTTCAGGGCGTTTGTAACTTTAAAGGTGGTACTGAACAAATAGCAAGAGTTTAGGGGGTACTGAACAAAAGGTGTAACTTTTAAGGTGGTTTTCACCAAATTGCGCTAATAAATATACAATTTGGTTGTGAGGATAACAACAAATTGGGGATGTAGCTCAAATGGTAGAGTGCTCGCTTTGCATGCGAGAGGCACGGCGTTCGATCCCCCGCATCTCCAAACCCATCGTGTTTTGCGGGTCGAAATTTAAGTGCATTTTCTCATAAATTAACTTTTTATAATGATTTTTTTGATTTCATAAGTAGCATACGAAATTTCAAACATAAATTAATATTATCCCAATGCCTTTAGAAAAAATTTGTGTACCTAAATGAGTGGAATATAGGGATGCTCGAGCTAGCCTTGTTTATTAAACGACCTTTAAATTTTTGTCCGAGTTTGGCTCATTTACTATACATAAAGTTTGTCCGAACGTTAATCAAGTTTATTTGTTGGTCATAAACTCTTTTTTGGAGTTTATAATCAAGGGTATCTACTATTGACCAGAGTGATTATTTCCCCGCGCTGGTTTATAGACACCTCAAATGGTGGCAGACTAAGAAATATAAAGTTGCTCCATATCCAAAGCAAGATTTGGACTTCGACCTTGATTAAGGATAAATGAGTCCCTATCAAATTTATTTATTGGTCATAAGTTCTTTACGAATGTATTGGTTGATTTACTGAAGAGAGCAAAAAGTTCTCAGACCCTGCCATTTCGCCTCTAATATCAAGCTTGACACCTACCTTTCCATTAAATAATAATTAGGCTTGCACCAAAAAAAAATAATTAGGCTGAAATAGCTCACCCATCTTAGAGCCCTGACGCTTATATTTAGATAAAATAAACAGAGTACAATTACAGTTATATCCTTACGTTTACCCTATTATACATGTCACCATCTTTTCTCTCGATCATCTAGGTATTACCTACCATTGTTGTTGGTCCAAGTGACGTGTGTTTCCTATGAATTAACTTGCCATTTAAATTTGCTATATTCTTAACAATGATTGTTCAGGAAAATATAATAGAAATGAGGCGTCACTTTCAGCTGAGTATATATTCCCTATAATTATTTGTCTATCTTTAGTATTTCTTATGACGAAATATGGCAATGGCAAGCAAAACGAATACCAGCTAATTATTGAATAATAATGATGCTTTAAACTTGGTTTATTTGACCAATCATTAGGCTTTATTTAACCTACCCCATTAAGCAGGTTTCAGATCAGAGCATCAAACAAAGCAACCAAATTCATGATCAGAGAATGGAGGGAGAAATAGCAAAGAAAGGAGTTGTGTGCGTAACTGGGGCATCAGGGTACATCGCCTCATGGCTTGTCAAGCTCTTACTTGAGCGTGGTTATACTGTCAACGCCACTGTTCGTGACCCAAGTAATGATTTAATTTCCTCTCTTTAGCTATACTAGTTTTATGTCCGTGCTTCGCACGGACTCGTAAATGTCTCTCGGAAATTTAGATAATTTTTTAGGTGATACCTCATGTCTGTTGTATTCCGCACAACTAATTTTATATTTGACTATTTTAATATTTTTATATAAAATATCCTTTTAAATTAATCTACATCTAAAATAAAATAAATGTAAAAAAAGATTAATTTATGAACATAATTTGAGGATACTTCAAACTTCACAAAAGAATAAGAGAATATAATTTAATGAAGTAAGATTTTTATATTTTAGAGTTACGTAACTTAATATATTTTATTTTGTAGTTTGAAATAATAAGCAAATTAATCATATAATCAAATCGAGTGATATTGATCATTTGGCACTTGGATCATGATTTGTTAAGATATGTGACAAAGTTGCACATGTGACGTCAATATGTCATCTTTACACGATCACTCCTTTTTATGTGGCGTTTACATGTTATCACTGCATGGTAAGGACACAACTTGTAAAGGTCACATATATCTCCGTTGAAAGAACTAAAATTATTTTATTTTTTAATATTAAAATATGCTAATAAATATATAATAAAGTTAACTAATTTTGAGGCATTAAGGGGAAACACTTGGATGATGAGTTGTTAGGCTATGTGGCAAGCTTTGCTAATATGGCAACTTCGGTGTCACTGTCACACGATTTTAGGCCTCTATGTGGCGTCTTGCATGTCGTGCACACACGAAAAGAAAAAGAGAAACATTTTTGCTAATATATTTAATAAGGACATTAAAATTTTATGGTTTGAAATTATTAATATTATTTGTGAAATACATTTAATTTTATGTTAACAAAAATTTTATGCATAGGATGCATGCTAATTCTTAAAAATAATAGTATCATTTCATAATTTACTTCTAAATATCAAGTTGATCTACATCTAAAATAGAATGTATGTAAAAATTGATTGATTTATGAACATAATTAAGTTTCAAAGAAAAAAATAAAGATTAATTATTCTCTCTCTAGTTAAAAATCACTCTCTTGTTGTAATTGGATTTTTGGTAATTGAATAAAATCAATTAGTGGTGAGCAAAAAACTTCCACCTTCTAAAGTTATAATCAACAATTTGATCCTAAATATTTATTTCTTAAATGTGCTAGGTAGTTCAACGTTCGTAAATTTCAACATAATAACTTATAATAAGGAGTGTTACATGAATATTACTTTTCGTTTGCGTGACATTTGTATTACATAAGTATGTCTAAAGTGCTACATTAAAGTCTTAATTAATTTGCTAAGAACGCATTGGAGTAGACGATGAGTTGAAGTTCATGTTTCGTCCCCCACACAAAATGTCGGTCCATATGACATCTGTATATGAAAAATGACTCTGTTTTTCTTATAAATATAAAATATTTATTAACAAATTCAAAATGTTTAGAATATATGTTTTCATTACTAATATTCAAGTGTGATTTACAACTAATATAATATAAATATGGATATCTTAAGTGTCTTATCCAATTAATTTATACCAAACATTTTCAAAACCAATCTAATCAACTATGATTTATTATTTTTAGATTTATGTAACTTAAGATATTTTTTTGATAATTTGAAATAATATGCACATAAATCAAATAATAAATTTGAGTAATAATGAATTCTGACACTTGAATTGATCCGTTAAGTTATGTGGTCAAGTTGTGCATATGATACATCTATGTGTCATCTTCACACGAACATTTCCTCTTATGTAGCATCTTACATGTCATTACCGCATGGAAATGACCCAACTTTTATAGGATATATATATCTCATTTTGAAGGTTTTTTCAAATCCAATCCATTGAAGTAATATTTATAATTTTTCGACTTATGATGAGGCATTCATGAGTGACACTTGGATGAAGAGTTCTTAGGTTATGTGGCATGCTTTGCTTATATGACGCTTAGGTGCCATCGTCACACGAATTTACACCTCCTATGTGGTGTCCTATGTATCATGCCCACACGAATTGGACTCACTTTTATACGTATACCGGTGTGGCACCTATGTGTTATCTTCACACGAACATATCCCTCTCATGTGGCGTCCCACCTGTCATCCTCACATGAAAAGAACCCAACTTTATAGGACGTAGTACATATGTATCTCATTTTGAAGTATTTTTCGAACTTGTTCCAATGGAGTAAGAATTATAATTTTTAAATTTGCATAACAAAAGTTATTTTATTTTATAATTTGCATAATATTATAATGGAAAATTCGACAAAAATAATCTCAAGTTTGAGCGATCAGACAAAAATAATCCCAAGTTGAAAAGTGTACAAAAATAATCCCAAGTTGTCATTTTTGTCATAAAAATGGACCGTTAACTTAAAAGGTCTAATTTTGTTACTTAAATTAACTCTAATTGAACTAAATCCTCATTAACTTTATTAATTCTCTTAACCTAATTTACCTAACCCTCCATCTCTCTCCTCTTCCTCTTCCTCCCATCTCCCCTCCGTTCTCCGTCACATCTTCCACCACCACCACCACACCCTCCCTCTCTTCAACACGACCACCACCCAGCTCTCCCGCACTATGTTTTGATCTCCATCCTCCCCACCGCCTCCCATATACTCTCTCTCCTCCGACCGCTACTTTGTCTCTATATCGTCCATATCACCCCATCTCCACCATAACTCCATCTCTCTTTTCACCCCACCTCTCCCTTAACCACCACGGAATTTGCGAACCTGGATGGGTAGTCGGCGTATTTGAGACGCGATGAGATGATCTCGTGGATTCGGGTCATGGTGTTGTGGGGTTAGTGGTGGTTGTGGTGGATGGCGTTTGGGAGAGGAGAGGGAGTGGTGGTGGGGGGGGACGATGGTGGAGAGTGGTGAAGGAGCTAGAGGTGGAACTGGTGGTGGTGGAGTTGTGGGTGGTTGGTGAGATGGTGAGGAGGGACATGTGAGGGGGTGATCGATCTTGGCGGTGGTGGGCTGGTGGCTGAGGGTGAGGTAGGTGGCGGGCTGATGCGTGAGAAGGGAAGAAGAAGGAGAGAGGAAAATTAGATCTGAGTGGTGGGATTTTTATCCATTTTTAAAATTTTTCTTATTATTAAGAATTAATAAACATTAATACTATGATAATTAACGGGAAGTAGGTCCAATAATTAGCTTTAATCTTAATCGTGTTAGACTGGGTTTATTTTTGTGACAAAAATGACAACTTGAGATTATTTTTGTACACATTTCAACTTGGCATTATTTTTGTCTGATCGTTCAAACTTGGGATTATTTTTATCAAATTTTCCTATTATAATAATTATATTATGTTGTATTTATGATCACGCATTAATGATTGACCCACTTGGATGGGTGGCTTAGGTGGCTGCATACGTGTCATCACCACACGAATTTGGGCGCTGTGTGGCATCCCACATGTCGCCTCACATAAATATAGGTGCTTGCATGGCATCCCACGTGGCGTGACCACACGAAATAAACTCACTTTTATATATATATATATATGATTTTTCTGTAAGAGTCAATAATATGCATAATTCATTTTGGGTTTTTTGTTTTGTTAATTATTGTCATATATATAAGCTTAATTCCTGACAAATACTCCTACTACTTAGGAGTAGTAGTGAGCCTAGTGACAATAATAATATTACCGGAAGGTCTTGTTAAAAGACAGTGTTTAATGGTAAAATAGTCAAAAATCACACTTTTAATTCAATGATTAAAATATTTTGATACTTCTTATTCAAAAGTAGCATTTTTTGTTCAAGATTAAATGTAACAATGGTCACACGATGATATAGTGTTATATTAGTTTTGTGTAATATCATTATTATTACACAAAAATTTCTTTAAAACGGTAATTTTTATAACTTTTGGTGACATAGTGACCCCCCGACATTTCTAAATAACTAGGAGGTTATCCATGCTACACACGGACTATCATTTTATTATTATATTTTTAATATTGTCATTTAATTATTATTTTGTTTCTTTAATAATACAAAAATATTTGAATGAAAATAGTGATAGATCAAAATAGTATACGTGTTCTAAGTAATTGGCTTATCTCTAAAACTATCTATCAGTGACCTGTAAAAAGAATAAATAATATTGATCGATCACCTAACCTGTCATTGTACCTCAAAAATATAATTGTGATAATGATGATGCCTTTTTATTTCTAAATAATGATGTATTTTTATTGTGAGTTGGCCTCATACAAGATTTACTCTCATTATTAATTATTAATGTAACAATGGCCTCACCGTGAAACTGACGGTTTATTATAAGTTCTTGTTCTTGTTCTTGTTCTTGTTCTTGTTATTTGCAACGAGTTGAAGTAGTACATATCTTGAGTTGCTGTAATCCAGATGATGCAACAAAGATAGAGCACTTGGTGAGACTAGAAGGAGCAAAGGAGAGGCTTCACCTCTTCAAAGCTGACTTGATGGCAGAAGGCTCCTTTGATTCTGCTATTTCTGGGTGTCAAGGTGTTTTTCATACTGCTTCTCCCGTTATTTTCAACGTCGTTAACCCTCAGGTTTAGATTTTTTTTTCTCTCTCTTCAAGTACATATAAATAAATTAATAATAGTAGCCACTACCTGCTGGTTTTTGATTTCCTATCCTCATTTCATGAGCTTATAGGAGTAGTTAGTAATTAATTGTACTAGTGAGTCAAATTTTGTAGTCGTAATGTGTAAGATTGCGTATATCTAGACTTTTGCAAACTTTGGGAAAATGTTTTATTGACCGAGTGGGTGGCTAATCCACTTTAAAATTGTGTCTATCTCTTTTCTACTTTAATTACTATTTTAAAAATAGATGAGAAAGAATTGTAAAAATAGAGGAAAGAGATAGATATATTAAGGTGGTGGGTTACCAATCCGGTGGGTGGGTGAATCATTCTCTCAAACTTCGCTCTTGGTGCTATCCTTCTTAATTAATTAGGTAATCTAAGAGTTGTAATGAACTTGAAAGGTTGTCCTACATTATGCAAGGCAAATGCCTACTTTAAAAAATTTATAGCATATTAGTAAGACAAGATGATTTATGTCTTCTTAGAAGATAATTTGGATTTTTTAGAGTTTTTGTGAAGTTTTTTCTTTGTGTCTATCTCTCTCATCTAACTACTAATTTTTTAAAACTTATTCTCTCTAATCTAAGGGTTTTAAAACCCCTTTTCTAATCCTATGGTTAAAGAGAGAGGAACTTCAGAGAAGGAACTCTAGAGAATCTGTTCCCATATAAAG
This sequence comes from Tetragonia tetragonoides, assembly GCA_038025085.1. Lineage (NCBI taxonomy): Eukaryota > Viridiplantae > Streptophyta > Magnoliopsida > Caryophyllales > Aizoaceae > Tetragonia > Tetragonia tetragonoides. The sequence goes on from CM076150.1 coordinate 21,005,528, forward strand.
AAGTCTTTTATTTGTAGTAAAAAAAAAACTCAGAACTGTAGTAAAAATGCGGTGGTGAACACAGAAAATTTAGAATAGGGGTGCAGATTTTAGAATATGGGTAAAAAAATTAGAATAGGGGGTGTAATAAGAGAAAATAAACAAAAGAATTCTACGAAAAGAAAAAAAAAGAGAGGAAAATTACACATTAAAAAGGCAAAAAAAATTTTGGAGGTTCAGTGGCTCACCCATTGTTATACATGGCTACACCGCTATAAAAATGTGTAACAAAATTACTATTGTAAGACGTCCAATTATAGTAAAAGTTAGTCTGCTACGTAAGGTGAGAAGATGAATACGAACATCTTCTGAGAATACATATATCAATATCATTGCCCGTAAGTTAGATGTTGGTGGGTTTCAAGTTTTGGCAGATCTAAGAAAAGATAGGATTTGGGTTTTGGGCCTAGCTACATATGCGAGTAAATATGAACAACAATATATTTACACTTGTGACTGTGTAACTTTTTGGAAATAGAGGTCATGCAGCATATCTTGTGTGGATTTAATTCGCTATGGATCAAGTAATTTTGAAGGGTGGCTTCAAGTGAAGTAGGGGGTGACTCTAGCTAAAGTAGGGATTGGCTCCCGGTAAAGTAATTTTGAGGGGTGACTCTAGGTGAAATAGGGGTGACTCCACCATTAGATGAGAGAGTGGCTCCAAGTGAAGTACAGGGTGACTCCAAATATTGGTCCACCATGGACTAAGTCCACACATATTTTTGAAGAGGTCATGTATATTTATTTTGAGTTATTGTAGGATATAAGCTACACTATCTTCCTAGCTAGCTTATATATTCATTTTCTCATTTCAGGCAGAATTAATTGGTCCTGCAGTGAAGGGAACACTTAATGTTCTTAATTCTTGTGCAAAAGTTCCATCCATACGAAGAGTGGTTCTGACATCTTCGATGGCCACAGTTGTAAACAATGGCAAACCTCGAACTTCTGAGGTTGTGGTGGATGAAAGTTGGTTCTCTAATCCAGATTTCTGCGCGGAATCAAAGGTGTGTATATGTGCTTGGATCGATGATTTTGGAAGTTTATGTTATACTACTTGAATGATGATTGTAAACTATAAAAATTTCAAACCTGCAAATAAGATTAAAAAAAATAAGGAACAACATAATTTATTAATAATTTGTGGGTTATAACTTTTGTGTATCTCTTGATTTCAATCTAAGAGAGAAGGGATATGCTTAGATTCAAGGGCTTGGAAGATTTTTCTTGAATCTAGCATAACGAAGGACTTGTCAACTTATTTCCGAACTGCGGAGTAGGGAGGTGACGGGGCCTTTGTTGTATGGCTTATTCCATCGTGTCTGACGGGGCCTTTGTGGCTTGTTCCGTCTCGTCTCCTTTAAACTTGGATTATCTACTTTTTATAGGAGAGACAACAATTGTTGAGATAAGCTAGATCTCCCTGCAATCTTATCTTTTTGAATTAAGGATAATATATATCCCTAAAGATAATTATCATATATTTTGTGATAATTACGTAATTAAAGGATAGAATAATATCTTTTTGGGAGTCACCAGTTGACGTAGTTTTGGTGTCTACAATGATAGTTAGCTTTAATTTGAAAGAGAAAAGAATGACGTGAATAAGAGAAAAGATAGAGAACGAAGTTGCAAATTGACAAAATACAAAAACAATGCTTTAAAGCATGCATAAATTTCCAATTGGTTTTGGATCAGAACCTCACTTAATTTTGTATATAGTCACAAGTTGTTGGAACGCGTGCGATGCACGCGTCCCCCCAAGTGGGTTAACACTAATTCAAAGTATGAACACAACAAGGAAAGAAAAAATATTACATTCTAAGAATCACTGTTTTGAACTTTCAATTCAATTTATTTAAAAGTCTAAGTATACACTAATGGATAGTATGCGCAAAACATTTGCCTTTAACTAAAAGATCATGAACGAGTTGTTGACAACGTCTCTCATCTATTATTTCTTTCTTAACAATAACAAGAAAAAGAAAATCCCCCTCTAAGGTCACCCCAATATACTGTACTTCCTCCCTGATCTTGTGTTGCATTGCAGAGGTGACAATATTGAACTATCTCCTTTTTTCACCTGCTAGAGGAGATAGAAACGGGTTCAGTAGCACAAGTTTAAACATAGGTCTTCACCCTAAGTCTGCTAGTACTTCATTGCAGTTGACCAAACCAAGAGAGGATTGGCCTGTTGTCATTGAGCCAAGTAAGTGTACTATCCCCACACTTCCTTGGGCAAAGGAGCAACTGAAGAACAAATAATGAATGGTCTTGTATGCAAGACTTTTGACTGAGCACACGATCAGTCGGCACTTACACACCAACTTCTGCACTTACCAACTTCTGTAATTGTCCCTGCAGGAAGCCTGTAGTTAGGAGCTAATCAAAATGTAAATCTTTGAAAAGGCAGGTCTGCAGCAAGGTGAGAAGACGAATAACCACAAACCTAGTAAAGTAAAATGACAGTGGTCCAAATACTCCTATAAAAGTAAAACTATTTTATATTTTCAACAGATTCAGAACCCAAACAACCACAAAAGTAGCAAAACAATGGTGAGGCTACGTCAATAGTGAAGATCCTTTAGCATCAAACTCAAATGTGATATTCAATATTAAGAGCACATGAGTGAGTACGGAAGAATGAGAGAGTTAAACATTTCTAGCGAGTATGACTACATTTTTCTGTAGATCCATGATAGTTCTAGTGTATTTATGGAATACACAAACGGGCAAAGAAAACCAATCTTTCCCTTGGAAACATACTACAAAAGAGAAGAATTTATATGTAAAATCTCTCCTCTCATATTAGGCTTCAATTTACTATACTACAATAATTCAGATCTAACACCAGGAACATACATTAGTCAAATTAAAGGCAGAGCACATAAAAAGATGTAAATCTTCTCACCCAAACATTTATTCACATATTCAATGAACAAGGATAAGAAATTGTGTCTATAGTTTCTGCCTAGACGATAAATAACACACTCAATTTCAGCTAAAATACTATAAGCCAGCACTTCTATTACAGGTAGGACTTGTTTTTCAATTTCTCTCCTCCAGCTTGTAAATTCCTTCTAAGAATGCTCTACTTAAGCTTGCTACCTACTCTAATTATCTATCTCCGCAATGCATAGGATAACAGAACCTAGGATTTGTTTTTCAATTTCTCTCCTCCAGATTAAATTAGGAATTATGTGGGAACTTTAAAACCCATAAAACAGTTAGATTGGTCAACCACATTGACAAGTACAAAACTGTAAATTCACTAACTGCAACTATATAAAGGAAATAGCTTCTTCTTTTTTGTTTAGATAACTTGAGTGTCCAAGCTTTGCTTGACTAATCCCATGGGCCCTGAAGTTAACGACTGGTAAAACCTCCAGTGGCCCTGAGGGGACTCAAACCTGGGACCTCTAGTGGCCCTGCAACTATATAAAGGAATTAGCTAAACAGAAGATTAGACACCTGAAATCTCCTAAAATGCCTGAAATACGTCCACCAATACTAACTGCAAGCAGTGATGTAACTGAGAACCCACTACACTTTCGCGACTTACACAAGAAATATCAATTACAAACGGAATTCAAGCCCTCAGACACTTTTTCAGTCTTATATACACCAATGTTGGTCACTCCGAATTTCCTTCAGCTGATCTTTTCCATGTTCAAGCTTAACTCCTTAATGCAACATGATAGAAAAGGGCAAAATGGAAACTAAAACAAAAGTTTGTCTTCATAATTTCCTGGTGTTCAAAGGAAATTATTTGAGCACCAAAAAGTATGATAAATACCAAAGATACAAAGAAATAGGACGGAAAGAATACAAAAGATGGGCATACCAAAAAGATTTGAACAACTGGGCTCATTAGATATCATCTGACAGTCCATCTCAACAGGCTTTATCGCACCAATAACCAATATCAAATAACACCTAAGGATATGAAATTTTAAACTGATTTAGCATTCACGCACAGCAAAATTTACTAAGATATATCATCAATTTGAAGGAAAAAAATACCATCGTCAAAAATTAACAAAAAGGTTTCATGGACAACAAAAACATTTCAGAGGAGTCCTTTAATAGGGAAAAAACAAGATTATGATCTAAAGTTAACAAAAACAGAGTAGATGTACACAAATTCATCACTACATTAATAAGGCATCCTAAACACCATTCATGCTAGATAGTAGAATCACAACCCAACTTAAAAACTACTTGTAAACACCAATTTCAATAATAATCCTATACTCATCCACTCAAGCATAACCTAATCTATAGATAAAGTAAAGATATCAATTGCAAGGAGAGGGACTTAGGGTCTATGTTATTACCTCATATGGCGCAATAGATAAGCTCAATTAAGTGCTTTTCTCCTCGTGATATTCTGTTGAAGTAGTATATCAAACATTTAGTGGTTAATTTACTTGACAAATTTACTCAAACTGTTGAACTGTATTTACACACAAGGGGATCTGAAACCCACAAAACCTAATTAATTTGGGAAAATGAAAACCTGACCATCCAGAAATTGAACATAAAGCTTCCCTCTATCTCAGCCATGACCATAAAGAGAGCCAATGATACATCAACATCATACAAAAAAACATGGCAGCATATACAAAATTAGCATCATAATTATAATGATAAAAGTGAAGAACATCGTCAATTTGAGCAGAAGGGAATACCTAACATTTGATATGAGTCTTGAAAAATCTGAATGGCGACTCCACTTGGGCTTTGGATTGAAAATTGAATACAATGGAGAAAGTAAAGATTTTGTGGGTAGAAGTGAGATATGGGGAAGTACAAGGAGGTATGGGGAGAAGAAGAGTGGGTGAGGAAAAGCTGGAAGGAGAAGGAAATAAGAGAGAGATGAACTGTTTTTTTTTTTTCTTTTTGATAGGGGAGATGGAGTGGGTTTGAGCGCCTGTGTGCAATTTTAGGGTGGGTAGCCGTAGTGGGTTGGGAAAAAGAGAGAGGAAAAAAAAAGGAAAGGAAATTAGAAAGGTAAGCAAAGTGGGAACTATTCATATGAATAGTTACAAGCCTTATTGGCTTTTTAAAGGGTAGTAGATAGACCTGTCAATTTTCGACCCGACTCGAAAAGTCCGACCCGAAAAGTCCGACCCGATCCGTCCCTTTTTTCAGGGTCCTGACACTGATTTTCCGATCCGGAATCCGGTTTGATCCGAACCCGATTAACCCGGTGTTTTTGGGTCAAACTCAACCCATTAGTGGGTCGACCCATTTGACCCAAAAAATAGAACAATTTTCAATTATAAACAAAAAGTTCGACTAAAATATTCTATAAAAGATATAAAATCTTTTTTTTTTGTTTCATTAGCATTTTCTCTACCTCTTTATCCTCTCAAAATAAGAAATTTTGCTTTTAACTACGCTAAAATGGACGGAAATATAAAGTATAACTTATCGAATGATTAAACAAAATATAAAGAATATCATATACTTGTATAAACATACCAAAACATGAAAATATATACGTACGAAGTTAATACAAGTTATAAATTAGAGTATATATTAGCAAATATACCGTTTAAAAGCATAAATTGGCTATATAATTGACGGAAAAAATAAAATATATTGGGTCATTCGACCCGATAGGTCGACCCGAACCCGACAACACTGGGTCAGGATCAAGCATTTCTCAACCCAAACTCAAAATGACCCGACCCGCTAGAACCCTAACCCGACCCTGATCCGCCCGACCCAATTGACAGGTCTAGTAGTAGATGTAAGATGTATTAGATACAAATTACAAAGTAACCATCAGATCTACTTTCTCTCTTTGTATATCGATCTCATCAAATAATCAAAAAAGGATTTCAAATGATTTTCTGACGAAGTCAGATGAGAATCATATAAATTTATAGTAAATTTCTTATACTGAAGATGGTCATAAAAGAAGTAAAATGTCTTTTTATAGGTCCGCCTCGACAGGAGGCCACCTTTATAGCCAAGCATAATGTCAGCATGACATCATATTTGTATGAGACATCTCACGTTGAGCCAGCTTTATATGGGTTTAGTGTAGAAGAAAAGTTATGCCAAAGCAGATGAAGGACAACAACATATGAGAGGATTCCAATGTCATTAGTGTATTTACCTATGTTCATATCGCTTCTTATGAGACAATTAGAGTTATGGGATAGCTAGAGTGTTTCTCTTTCCTTCCTAGCCTCATACAAAATTTATTGTGTTCTGAATCTTTGCAGGGTTGGTACTCACTCTCCAAAACTTTGGCTGAGGATGCTGCCAAGAAGTTTGCAAAGGAGAAGGGTATTGACATGGTCATAATAAACCCGGGAAGGGTTACTGGACCATTGTTACAGCCAACACTCAATGCAACTGCTGCCACAATAGCAAACTTGATCAATGGTATGCATCTGTGCAATATTTCTACATCTATTTATATTTTAAGGAACTGATATTTTTCGCGAGTTCAAGTGAAATCCTTCTAAACTAATGGTGAAATATCTTATGAGTTGTATGTTTTATTCTCTCTCTGATATACACAGGTGCAAAAACTTATCCTAATGCGACCTACAGTTGGATCAGTGCTCAGGATGTTGCTATTGCACATATCCTAGCATTTGAGGCCCCTTCTGCCAATGGGAGATATTATTTATGCGAAAGTGTTGCTCATTGTTCAGAGATTGTGAAATTGTTAAAAGAGCTTTACCCAAATGTTGCACTTCCAGATAAGTAAGTTGTTTCCTTCTTCAACATCCTCTTCTTTGGGTGCCTTACTCTCTATTTTTGAACTCAATTTGTAAGATTAACTGTAAATCTGACTTACCAACAAAAGTGGTGGTTTAATGGTTTTAAACTTACTCCAAGTGGTTTGGTAAGGCAAGGTCATGAGTTTGAATCATCATTCCCCTCATGCCTTGTGTCTGCTGGATTCTAAAAACTATACTAACTCCTTGTTGACGCTACATTGACGGGGCCAGTGCTTGCGTTGGTATTACCAGATTTACTAAATTGTGCGTGACCTTTTAATATTATTTTTCCCAGGTGTGTTGATGACAAGCCTTTTGCACCTACATACCAGGTTTCCCAAGAGAAAACTAAAAGTTGGGGCATTGACTATATTCCCCTAAAAGTAAGCCTCAAGGAGACTGTTGAGAGCCTGAAAGAGAAGGGGTTTGTCAGCTTTTGAGTCCTTATAGAAAGATTTATAGCTATTGAACAAAGTGCTAATGTTAATATCATAGTGGTAGGTTAATAAACTTTTGTAATGCTATTACTATTTTGACTATGTATCAAGTTGTTGGATACCATTTTATTTATTACAGAAAAGTTGTCATGAATGTAATATTTGGTGAAATTAATAATCAAATTTCAAAAGTTTTCAGATGTTTAAAAACACCCTTATGAAACCATCAAAAATGATATAAAAACAGAGCATCTTGCGAACAATATTCAATGTCTAAAGTGTATTTTTTTGATAAGAATGTCTAAAGTGTATGATACTAACTCTTGAGCAATCTGCTTAGGCATTTTTGAAGACACAAAGACAATTTCTGGAGAGAATCTGTGGCTCGAACTTCGACTGGCTGGTGGCTAATGGGGGTGAGGACGGGGTTGGGGCACTGAATTGGGCTGGGTTTGACGAGCTGACAAGGTGGGGCTAAACTAGAGGAGGGGGTGGCCGGGCAGGGGGTGTGGGGGAAGTGGGGCTGATCAGGGGTGGTTGGGTTTAGGGTTTTTCTTTTTCTTTTTCTGAATTTTGATTTTCTTTTACAATATTTTTTTCTAATTCTTTTGGTTATTTCATCATTAGTTTTTAATTTCATCAAAATTTTGTTAAGGCCATTGTTCAGAGGACAATATAGCCGATGTCAAACTTATCATTAGTTGATCAAACGACATAAAGGGCGGAGAGAGAGGGGTTAAGGGGTGATAAATTTGTTAAGGGCATGGTTGGAAAAATTATTATGTTAAGTAATTAGTGATTTACATTAACCAACCCCCTATAATATTAGTAAAGATCTAATCGCGTATTGTATTTGGCCTTATTAGGCGTCCTATGATCCCATCACAAATCACAATGCAAGTCCTAACACGTAACACTAATCACCTCTCACAATTAATTAAACAATGTCAGCAAATGACTTATACATGTTTGGGTCCCATGTGGATTTTGAGATATAGATGAGTACAACTGCTTACACCCATTACCTATTGAACACCAACACTAACATAATAAACAAGTTAACCGCATATTATTGCCTAATCTCTGGGATCTAGGTATACACAATGGATAAAAATATTGCCAAAAAAGCATTTGCCTCCATGATTATCGTGTGGCCTTCTAATTTGGAGGTCCCAAGTTTTGTTAGTACAAAAATTATTGGATATGAATAAACCGGAGGATCTTGGATATGACTTCTAGGCATGTACAAGTAAACTTTCCTGAAAGTTTAGTTTCGATCCTCTAGGAAGCGACCGGGTTACACGAAACAACTTTCGAGATACAAAGAAGTCACAGAGTATGTTGTTCGCCCCACAATCATACTTTTGTATTATTGATATTTGTATTAAACAAGATGATAATCTATCATCCAATATCCATGGTAACAGTATCTATTTCCTTCATATAGCATGGTTTAACTATTCAAGAAGATAGTCCCATCTTCTAATTAAACCACCAAACTTGTACCATCCAATGAGATAATCTTCTCCTTGTCTAAGGAGAAAGTCCATTCTCTTCTAGTTTTATCTCTCATAATGCCTTTCTATATATAGAGATCAAGATGGTTACTTCAGAAGTTGGTGGTGGTTACATATGTGGATTTTTGAGACAAGTGTCTCTTCGTTACACATATCGACATAACCATTGCCACATGGCAAGACATGAGAGATAAAAACTATTTACTCTAAAAATGTTCCAACAATCCTCCCCCATTTTTGGAGTAAGCTAAAATTGATTTGATTTCATATACAAAACAAATTCTCAAACTCGTGTTTAAACGATAGTGTTTTAAAGATTGAACTACCGATTAGTGTAATACACATTCCAACATTCCGAACTATAATGGTGTCTAAAAAGATTGAACCAAATAATCCAATTAGAAAATTGAAAATATCACACACACAAGTTAATAACAAACAACATTAGATACTTGACGCTTTAAAGGTCATGTGTCCATATCCATTCATAAGTGTATATAAAGTCAAGCTCAAGACATTTTGAAGCGGCCACACTTCATACTTACATGGGTAGACCTTTATTTCATGTTTAGTAACTTAAAGATTTTTTCAGAGGTCTATTAAGAAATTATATTTCAACCTCCATTACGTTACAAGATTCAAGCACTCCCTTATCTTTGCATTAGGATGTCAACAAAAATATTATTGAGTGCTTGCCAATCACTCTTACGAGGTACTTTTACTCATTGAACTCAAGACATGATGTTTTATTAAGGATTGAGTTGAGATTTCCTCATTGGTGACTTAATTATATGGGCTTACACATCCCCATGGTGTATCACCATTCAACATTGTGCATACAAGTATCCTAAACCAAACCGTTTAGATTTTGTAAGATTATATCATAGTAGTACACCCTACTATAATTTACGATCGATACAATACCATATGAATTTTATAATTCAACGTTAGTACTCCGTCACTATGGCCATGAATTTCCATAATAATATGTCATAAAAATGCTTACAAATAATAACATTCACTTTTTTTTAACAGCAAATAATAACATTCACTTAACTAGTGAATCACTATAAATAGTACATACAACTTGTGAAAATCCAACTATTCATGGATTTATCATCAGGACTAATTAATGCTCCAAGTTCAGGTATGAATTAAATAATTCCTTTTAAACAATATCCCACTAAGATATTTATGCCAAAATAAATTACTATCACATTTTGTGACAACATGACATAACATAATTAAATTAGAATTCACAAATTCATACATATGAACTCCAATCATTATCCAAGTTTGCACAAATTACTTTGTCATTCATACCAAAAACTAACAAATGTAGTTTAAGATATAACTACTTTATTATCAAATGTACGTGTTAGACAAAAGAAAATTGTCATCTGTCTAACAATATATTAAAAGAGGGAGATATAATTGTGCTAAAAGGCTTAAGTCCCTGCTGATGAAGAGGTCTATTCTAGTGAACTCAATCAAACTATACCCATTTCACAGGTTTTGCATTTTTTTTTCTCTCTCTTTCTCCTCTTTAACTTTAGATTTTGTCACCATTTTTTTGGCATGTGAAATTGAAACAACCCATTTGGATTTACTCTTTGATCTACAAAACTTATGTCTTGATTTTTTCTAATCTTGTTGTTTTTAAAGGTGGATTGAAATGTTGGGATGATGTTGTAAATGGGAATTGACTTGATGGGTCATTTGCATTGTGAGATTTGATAAAGCTAGTGATATGGGGTGCTTTTGGAAGTTTTGGGTCTTTTACTGTTGTCAAACTTAAGTAAGCCATATTTAAGGGCCACTATCACATCAATCTGGTGTTGCATCTGGTGATGCTTTGAGTGATATGCGCTATTGGGTTTTTATGAATTTTCAGGAAATTTTGTTGTGACATCTTTGTTCACGAATAGAGGTTCTTAGTGTGCCTTCTTCTTTGGGTTGAAGATGGAGTTGCAACTAATTGATAGAGATTGATCAGGGTTTGGGTTGGCCATAGGAGTGAGGGAAACGAAGAAGCAGAAGTTTGAGGAGAAGGATTACTGCTCTGATTCCATAAAAAAGAGGGAGATATAATTGTGCTAAAAGGCGTCTCTGCTGATGAAGAGATTTATTCTAGTGAACTCAGTCAAACTATACCCACTTCATAGGTTTTGCACATATAACCTGTCATGATTGATTTTACATATAAACACATAAACCAAGCAAGTTAATGAAACAAATTAAAAAAATAGTTACATTAAAATACTTTTTGTTTATTATCATGGCCCTAAACAACATGCATGCCATCAGAACAACAGATTGTTGTCCAAACTTGGCATTACCACACACCATGCTTATGAACAAAGAAATTGCATGTGTCTCATATGATCAACGTGGAATTACATGAATCACATCATCATATCATTCTATGTCTGACCAAATAATGAAGAAGGTTTTAGACATACCGTACGATTAGCAAATCATTTCTATCCTCCGCATGGGAGTACATGACACACATAAAAATTTCCAACGTATTATAAAATCAAACTTGACTTCTAATTAATCTTGTCAAAATGACAAGTTAACCGCCATATCCAAAATACAATAAACTAAACTTTCAGATTTTTAGTACAAAAAATATTGGTTATGAATAAATAACAGTAACTTGGATATGACTTCTAGACATGTACAAGTACACTTTCCTGAAAGTTTAGTTTCGACCTTCTAGGAAGAGACCGGGTTACACGAAAGAACTTCCGAGATACAAAGAAGTCACAGAGTTTGTTGTTCGCCCCACAATCATTCTCCAGTAATGTATTTGTGTTATTGATATTTGTAGATAATCTATCATCCAATATTCATCGTACACTATCTATTTCCTTCATATGACATAGTTTAACTATTCAAGAAGATAGTCACATATTCTTATTAAACCACCAAACTTGTACCATCGAAGGAGATAATCTTCTCCTTGTCCAAGAAGAAAATCCATTCTCTTCTAGTTTTATCTCTCATAATGCCTTTCTATATATAGAGATCAAGATGGTTACTTCAGAAGTTGGTGGTGGTTACATATGTGGATTTTTGAGACAAGTGTCTCTCCTTTACACATATTTACATAACCATTGCCACATGGCAAGACATGAGAGACAAAAACTATTTACTCTAAAAATGTTCCAACAAGTTTAAGGATTTGGACTCCTATATTTATATGTAGATGTAAATATGGAGGATGACATTAGTTGGGCCTTGACCCAACTGGTTTGGGGTGGTGTGAGTTGGCAGTGGCAGCAGGTCTTGTGTGGACTTAGTCCACCGTGGACCAAGTAATTTTTAGGGGTGGTTCCAGGTGAAGTAGCGGGGTGGCTCCAGGTGAAGTAAGGGGTGGCTCCAGGTGAAGTAGGGGTGATGCCAAGTATAAATTTGAGGGGTGGCTCTAGGTGAAGTAGGGGGTGACTCCAAGTATTGGTCCACCATGGACTAAGTCCACACGTGTGTTTGTATGGCAGTGGAGGGCAATTTGTACACCAAAATCTAGACCAGCCTGAGATGAGTTGAACTTGTTGACCTTAGATAATTGGATTGGATGGAGGTCCGTTGTTACCTTTGGTACGATTGCCAAAAAAACAACAGCCTGTTTGGAAATTTTGGGTGAAAAGGGAATGAGAAGGAAAGGAAGTGAATGAAAAGAAAGTAAAGGGAAGAGAGGAGAAAATTTCACCTTATTCTGGAGTTCAAGTAGAAGAAAACAAAAATTGAGTTCAAAGAGGAAAACGAAAGAGAACGTGTAAAGAAAGAGAAAGAGAAGAGAGAAGAGAGAAAGAGCCATTTCAAACCAAAAATACCACTTCAAATTATGAAGCCTAACTTTTCTTTTAAGTTCTTAAATGCCTCAAATTAAAAGATTTGGCACATCAATTCTAGATCTCTTTGCTTTACTTATTTAAGTTTATTTTTTGTGCCATAGAAAATGAAATCTTCCTCAAAGAAATTTTTTCACAGAACTAATCGATTTCCCAGGCAAAGCAGGCCATAAGGGTGGATTTTTTTTCTTATAATTTGCATTTTATTTAGGCCTAAAGAAGGCATATGTGAAGCATTTAACTTACAAGTAGTTGTTCCAAAGATGATTGATTTGCTTAGCCTATTTCTAGTCCAACTTGTGCCTGCTACGACATTCATAGTTTGGACCATTTTTTAAGGAACAAACTTAAATAGGGTTTTTGTAGCAAAAAGCATTTGGGTAAAGATGAATGGTTTTAGAATTGAGGCTTTTGATCTGATCTGATTTGAAAGTCATAAAAAAGAAGAAGAAGCTAAGTCAGATGTTATTTGCTGTTTCTTTGCAACCACTAGCGACATAGCGTTTCTGATGATGATGAAGTTGGTGGTGGTCCTGGCGGTTGAGAACGGAAGTTTTTACTATCGAATCTCGCTGTGACTGGTTCCTAAGCAGGGCTTGAAGACATAGCGCTGGAGCCTGGAGGACATCGATCATTAGCTTTTATTCATTTGTCTTTTGCTTATTGTAATGGTGTTTTAATTTGTTTCTTTCTTGTATTGACTCTTTGTACTCATGATTATTTATGACCGGCTTCCTTACTATTTAAAAATAATAATAATAATAAGATAAAATTTACGTGTGTTCTCCACCTTATGAAATTCGACAAACAAAAAGGATTTTTTATTTCCCCTTTCATTGCACTCTAATCTCAAAACATGCTCTAATTTCAAAACATGCTCTAACTTTTCTCCAACTAAGAGCCTGTTTGGCCCACCTTCTAGATCAACTTCTCCACTCTAGAAGTTGATTTGGGACAAACACCATTTTTTAAGAAGTTATTTTCTAACTTTTAAAAAGTAAAAATCACCTTTTAGGCAAAATGAGAAATTATAAATTCTGACTTCTCCTTTTAACTTCCCGATCCATTTCAACTTCTTTTAATGAAAATTAGCCCATTTTCAAAAATAACCTCATAAGAATTCCAGGCGTGTCCCTATAAAACCCCATATAATTATTACCTCTAAAGATCTTCTGTTCTTCAGTTCCAAAACACACGTTCTTTTTTCTTGACAGTCTCACTCTCGCTCTCCCCTCTTCTCTCTCTCTCTCTCCATTTTTCTTCACAACCATGGTGACATAACTTTTAGGATTTTTTCAGGGCCATGGTGACTTCAAGTTACAGCTTTTGTTAACTCCATAGAACTTCGTCCCATTCTACTCTTCTATTTTCTCTCTCATTCACAAATTGAAGATCATTACAAACCCTAAAAACGAAAATCGTCATTGATAAATCGAAACACGACACCTCGTCGGCAACCACCGGGGGCCTTCCGTCCACCGCAAAATTTCTCAGAATCTTCCATTAACAAGGTAACTCAATGTTTTTTTGATCTACAATTGATTTGTGATTTGGGCAAACGAAATTTTCTAATTTTGCCCCAAATTTGTGGATTAGGGCAAATGACAATTGCAATATCCTCCACCACCACCACCTCCTACTACTACTACTACTTCATCACAAACCCTTGGATCCATTAATCACGTATTAGTTTTGGTGATTTCTTTGATTTTTTTTTATACTTTTTCAATTGGTTATATATATCATACAACTGGTCAATTATTTATGTGATTTGTGAATTAACCATAAAATGTTTGGGCTGAGTTTGTAGTTTTATGATTACTATTTTTAGATTCATTAATGATTGCATATGATAATTGGGTGAGTTATTATGGATGAAATACTAGAAAGGCTGTATTGGGGAGTTCATTTTGTACTTCCCATGTTATGTGGCTAACTGGCTACTCATTTAAGTGACATGAATCCTATTTGTATACCTATGCAAGGTACACTTGTTTTTACAGTAGCCATTAGTGAGATCTCATGGACTGGGAAATCCAGTGCAGTGGGTATGGGGGGTGAAGAGCACTTCAAACTCAGAGCCGGCCCAAGGGGGTGGTCAGAGGGGCGACCGCCTAGGGCCCAACCTGAAGAGGGCCCAAACAACAATGCAAAATTAAGATAAATAAAAAAACTTGCAAATACTAAACATGAAAAAGTGATTGGTTCCTTGGTTGGAAATGAGTTGTGTTGCTCCTTACCTACATTAGATTTTTGAGATCAAATCTCTTTGGCCCCCATTTTTCTATAATTTAAAATAATTTTTCATTCTTCATATCCTCATTTCTTAATACGGGGCCCAAATTTTATTTTATTTTTTACCGATAAAACAAGTTATTCATACTTAGTGGCCCTCATTTTTATCCCGCCCCAGGGCCTCAAAAACCTTAGGAACGGCCCTGACTATTGAGGACTTGACATCTGAGAATACAAATGCAACAGAAGGTAGTAGGAAAAGAACAGATGGTCCTTCAACTGATGATACTGTGAGGAACATAAAAAGGGCAAAAAAATCTAAAGTTAGCACTGCTGGTTCGGTGCAAAGTGTGTTGAAGCAAATTGCTTGTTCAGTGGAGGAGTATAATTCTAAGCCGAGTATAACAGTAACTTCAAGGAGGGTTGATCTCCCTGGTTGTAGTGTTGCGGAGTGTTTGAAAGTACTAGGCACTATTCCTAATGTTGTGGTAGGAGATGAGTTATATTTGTTGGGAACCCGGATGTTTATGAAACGAGATGCGAGAGAAATGTTTGCTGCATTACCTAATGATGAAGTTCGTCTTGCATCGCTTAGGAGCTGGCTAGGGAAAATGTAGCTTGCTGGATTATTACTATCTCTGTTTTTTCCTGTTATGCTTCTGTTTTGACAGCTTGTAATCAAGCGTGTAATTTGACAGCTTTGCTGGATATGTTCGTTCTTTTTGCGGCTCTGTTGTTTTGTGCTATTCTGCCTAAATTGAAGTACTGTATAAAGAATGAAACTTGACAGGTCTTCAAGCTACCATGATTATGTGTTGTGCTGTTGGAATCAAGTTCTCTTCTACTGTCATTTTTTTTTTTTTTTTTATAATTTCAAATTTCAGGTTAGTTGGAGTGGAAGTGACAGTGATACAGATGAAGAAGAACTTGATGCGGCGATAGAGTTAGTAGTTAAGCATGATCGAGATATGTTATCTCTTGCGACTATGGGGGCTACCCTTGGTGCACAATATTATACAAAATATTTGATGAAACAACCGCCTAGGACTTCAAGGTTATCTGGGTGGCAATGGGTGCAAGAAGTTTTATCCACTCCAGGTGAGAGCTATCGAATATTCAGAATGGAACCTCATGTGTTTCATGGTCTTTCCGACTTGTTAGTAAGTAATTATGGCTTAAAGTCTACTAGAAGCATGTGTGCGGAAGAAGCTCTTGCAATATTTGTTTACACATGTGCGCATAATCACTCCAATCGTGATATGCAAAATAGGGTTAAACACTCTGGGGAAACAATTAGTAGAAAGTTTAATGAGGTTCTCAATGCAATGACGATGCTTTCTAGAGATATTGTAAGGCCATCAGATCCCGCTTTCAAAGAAGTGCCAATTCGAATTCGAGAAAATTACAAATATTGGCCTCACTTTAAAGGATGTATAGGTGCTATAGATGGAACTCATATCCTTGCAATTGTGCCGGCCGAAGATAAAATACCATATTTTGGGAGAAAAGGTTATCCAACACAAAACATTTTGGCCATTTGTGACTTTGATATGATTTTTACATATTTTGTTGCTGGATGGCCCGGATCCGTATCCGAAGAAAGAGTTTCCACATCCTTCGGAAGGTAAATATTAATTTATACTTATATTTATTTATTTACTAGGACTTTACTCGTGCTACGCACGGGCGACCCATTTATCACTATATTTTTATGTTCAAATAAATTTTTAGATTTTTTAAAATTAGACATAGGTATATAAAGAATAATGATGAAAATTAGTAATTGGTCAAAATATTACACATGTCATACCCCTCATCATTTTCTGATTAAAAAATAAAATAATATCTATCACTTATCGGTTAACTTGCAATTGTTCATCATAAAATATAACTTAATAAAATGTCACTGCATGTGACCCGGACATGTCATTATATTTAAGCATATCCTTACAAAATTTATGTCAAACCTGTGTTTATACCTTCGTATAAAAGGTAAATATTTAACGCTTTGTCATATTAACGACGATTATCCCCACAAATAATAGTCAATTTTCGCATAGCCTATGCTTATACCAACTGATGTGCTTCTTGTTAGTAAACAACCATCCGTTTGATCAGACTGTCCCTTGATGTATATTTCAGTATCAGAATCTAAAAATTAATAGACTTACCTTCTTTCAATTGGAAAAAATAGCGACAAATCACTATCTAGAAGAAGGGAAAATAATATGTAATTCATCAAAATGTGCCACTTGTACGTTACCCGTGCTTATACTCACAACTATATAACCCTTGTTATATTATGTGAATTTATTCCCCCAAATATTCATCATCTGATCAATACCCAATAAGAGTTTTTAATGTGTTGAAAACATTAACACTGGACATCAAGCCATTTTAGATTGCATTAATGCAATTCTATCTAATGAAAAACGAAGGAATATGAATAGGCTATAGCAATTACTATAGGAGGTTGACAACTGATTACTCACAAAAATAAAAACAAAAGGAGAAAAAGAATTAATGTCCAATCAAATTATGACACTTGTCAACGTTACTAGCAATCTTACCCAAAACTATAGCTACACTTATTCCACAAATATCGGTCACATGTTAATTGTCACATAACCTACCGTTATCCCCACAAATATTAGTCAAATATCACCTACCATGTAATGCCTAGAACTATATTACAACTTCAAATTGATGACTTTATATGTAACCGTTGCCACATAAGTGCTTATCCCTGTAAAATTAGGTAAATAAATATTAGTGACATCTTTGTTGTCACATGACCTAAGCTTATCGCCGCAAATATTCGTCAAATATCACCTACCATGTAATACCCACAATATATAGCTTAATAAAAAAAATGACTCTATATGTAACCTATTATGTTACACACACTTATCCCATAAAACATATTGCCACGCCAAAATACATTTTTTCCACAATCATAAAATTCAATAAAAGTTGTGACATTAAGGGGTCTTATACTCATAAAAATAAAAATTAATAAAAACAATGACCCAAAATAATATTTAAATTTAAAAATAGTCAAGTATTAAAAATGGACTTTTATTATTATATTTAATACATTAAACTTAATGATCACCATAAATACCCTAATGACAAATTAAAAAGGAAAAAAGAAAAAAGATAACAACCACTAAAACTGTGACACATGTCACATTACCGGCGATCTTACCAATATATATATATATATATATATATATATATATATATATATATATATATATATATATATATATTAGATTATTATTATTGTTATTGTTAATATTATTATGTATAATTTGTTTTATTTGATTTTTTTACATAGGTAGATATTATGTGGTAGATGCGGGTTATCCTAATAGGACTGGATATTTGGCACCTTTCAAAGGCGAGCGATATCATATTCCCGACTTTCAAAGTACCCAAAATCCTC
This sequence comes from Tetragonia tetragonoides, assembly GCA_038025085.1. Lineage (NCBI taxonomy): Eukaryota > Viridiplantae > Streptophyta > Magnoliopsida > Caryophyllales > Aizoaceae > Tetragonia > Tetragonia tetragonoides. The sequence continues at coordinate 21,023,810 of CM076150.1, forward strand.
CAACTAGCATGCATGAAATATTCAACTATGCACATTCGTCTCTACGAAACGTTATTCAACGAACCTTTGGAGTGTGGAAAAATAGATGGAGTATATTGAGAAACATGCCAGGATACCCATTACAAACACAGAATAAACTTGTTGCAGCTACTATGACCATGCATAACTATATTAGGAAGCATGCTCTTGAAGATTTTGAATTTGATAAGTGTGATGTTGATCCTAATTATATGCCTATCGTTGAGGAAGATCAAGATGATACAAGCAGATATTCACAACCTGAGCATGATGGATCAATGGACGATTATAGAATGGTGTCGGTTCGCAATCGCATTGCCCTTTCCATGATGAGACAAGCATAATAAATTGTTATTTTGATTAGTTAGTTGTTGAACTTACAAATTATTACTTTGTTATATTTTAGGTTTTGGAGTGTATTATTTTGTTTGATTTTGTTTAGTTATATTAAATTTTTTGCGTTTATTTCGGATTTCATATAATTATATTGTACTGTTTAATGATGTATCAAAAAAAAATTGAGAAAAATAAAAACCAATAACATTATAAAGCAAAAATAGTTGTAATGAAAACAATCAAAAATAAAAAAATGAGAAACATACCATTGGGTTTGCCAAAAGAAATAGGGAGCAAAAGAAAAAGGAGAAGGAAAAAAAAAAAGAACAAGTTTGCCAAACACCTTCTACTTTTGAGAAGTGCTTCTATAATTAAATTTGCTAAACACCTTGTAACTTCTTGAAAGTCAACTTTTAAGAAGTTGATTCTAAGAAGCTATATTTTAGAAGTTGGAGCTTGGTCAAACGGACTCTAAGTCCATCTAACAAGTAAATTGTTAATAGGTGGAAATCGGTCAATCAACACGTATTTAATATAGGTGCTTTGCTCTTTATTGTTCCAATGTTTACATTCAATTCAGCAATTTACGAGAAAGAGCCAAAAGTTTTTTTGAGTTGGACAATAAAAAATAAAGGAAAATAGTGATGTGGAAAAATAAATCACCAAATAGAAAAGAAAAAGAAAAATGTTAAAGTTGTCAACTATTTCAACTTATTGAAAAGTGGGAATTTATTGGGAAGTTGCCCATTAATTAAGAAATTCAGAAATAAAAAAAAATTCAATTGTCATTGTCATTGTCATTGTCATTGTCATCTACTACCATCTAACATCTCCCCATTGTCCATTACTTCTAATTTTCTTCCACCATTGTTATGTTTTATGAAGCTTCGATTCCTCAAAAAAAAAAAAAAATTAATTGCCATTGTCATCATCTACAGCTACTCATCATTGCCCATTACTAACAAATTAGAGATTTTCTTCCACCATTTTTATGAAACTTTGACTCCTCAAAACAAAAAAAATAAAATCAATTGCCATTGTCATCTATAGCTACTTGCCATTGATTTTACCCATATTTACAAGATATAGTTGATCAATTGGTGTTTATTCTTCGACTCCTCGGTTGTTAGATGGACTTAGGTTCTGTTTGATTCAACTTAATTTTACTTAAATTCAGTTCAGTTCAGTTCAGTTCAGTTTATATGTAACTTTATTACTTATATAACTTTTTAGTCCGAAATAATTTCATGATGAAATTTATGTCATCGGAAAGATCTCAAAACATACTTTCAAATGAGTCCAATATTGACTATGTTTGGACGAATTTTAAATGGTTAACGATCAAGTTTAAAAAATCACTTAAGTTCAATTCAGTTCAGTTCAGATCAGTTCAGTTCCGATCAGTTTTATCCAGGTGAATCAAACGGAGCCTTAGTTTATACAGCAATACAGGAGTAGTACTCGATCTGTTATTTGATCTTACTTCCCGAATTTAGTTTTCCTTCATTTTTTTTTCTTTCTTTCTTTTTTCTAAGTATAATAAATGTAAAGATAATTTTAAGAGTACATTTAGATTCCATTCGAAAAAAAAAAAAATAGTACATTAAGGTCCTGTTTTCTTCATCTTCTTCATAAAATATTCACAGTCTGCACTTAGACACAGCTGCGTGGACCTAAAATCTTTGGCAACAAGAATTGGTTGAAAGTACGCACCGTTGCAGAACTCGCGTTTGCTATTATGTTGTGCCGGACCGTGTAGGTCGACTATTGGGCGCGTGACTTACCGTTGCGTTGACAATGAACTGCTACAGCCGGTTATCAAGACCCCTTTTGACCGGGAATGTAAAATGCGCATTTATTCCGACCAAAAAAAATAGTAGTAGACTACTTTGAGTGAAATTCATAGACTACTACATGAGCCTCAGTAAAATAGTCAGAAAACGAAGTAAACGGATGAGTAAGTGTTCTTTGTAAAAATATGAATGTTGTAAAAGTGATGTATTAGATAAAACAACTGATGTATTTTGTATCTTTTATGATGTATTTAAAGTAAGTAAGAAGAATGGTAGTTTTTGATGTATGTTGGAAAAATGAATGGTCGACAAGTTGCATAGTTTGGAGTAAAAATTCTTTATATTATAGATTGCTTGGTATTATAACGTAAGGTTTAATAAGGCCGACTACTATAAAAATTAGAAAGACGATTGTGAACAATAGTAAAGGCTGAAAGCATAAACAGACAAATAGTTGTTGTATATTGATGTAATATATTGTTAATTTTTAATTTGCTGAGAAATGATGTATTATATTTGAAGTAGCCTAATAACAAGTAACAAATATAGATATAATATATGCATGTCGTAAAATTGTTGTTTTAGACAATCTAATTATGATGTATTCCATATATATTTGAAGTAAGCAATCAAAAGTATGTTTTTGATGTATGTAGGAAAAACGAAGGGTCGATAACTAACATAATTTGAAGTACAAATTATTGTTATTGTAGATTAATTTTTATATATTGTAAGGTATAACATGGTCGACTAATTTTTAAATTAGATGCACGTTGAAAGCAGTATAAGTTTTTTTGCTCGTTGAAAGTGAAAGCAGTATAAGAATACTAATAGTTGTTGTATAATGAAGTATATATATTTGAAGTAGAGTATATAATAGCATATGCAAAATTATGTTATGACTTATGTATGAGAAAAAATAGCCGACCAAATCTTAATTAGTAGTCCACTTTAGTTGATATTGATATTTAATTTGCTCCTGTAATGAAGATTGATATGGTGGAGCAATAAAAATAGAAGCACGAATGAGAAGCTTACATACAAAATGTTTATGGTGTGCCAATTAGTTAGGTAGTCATTGTATTTGGTGAAAGTTGTCGACCATTGTTATGCATTGATGTGTTATAATAATGTTTATTGAAGATTAGTGTATTCTAAAGTACAGTCTTTTTCAAACTTAACAACCTATTATAAGTATAAAAAATGGTGATCATATAAATTTGTGGCATCAAGATATATAGAACTTTGTCCTGAAAGAGAAGGTCATAGTAAGGATATTTCTATAGTACATCAAAAAGAATTTCCAAAAGGTAGAAAACAATTTTGAAAAAGAAAAATGAAGTGAAAAGAAAAAAAATAAATTGTATACACAGGAAATAATTTGATTGGCCCCCCTGTTTTTTCCATGCAGCGTTGAAGGAAACTTAAGAGACCTAGGACATGAATGATAGGTAGGAAGGAGTGAGACATGATGATATATCTTGGTGCACCAAAGTATGTGGCAACTAAATTGAAAGGTAATAAGTTACCAGTAACTTTCGACCAGAACATAAAATAGTTCACCAGAGAACCAAAATGATGTGAATGAATAAACAAAGTGAAGACCAAAAGGTTCCATTGTAGCTAATATGAGCATTCATCCACAACACAAAATGCTGTTCTATGAGTTCAAGCTCAAAGTAAGCAGAGCGAGAAATTAAAAGATGTCAAGTCATAAAAGTATTAAGTTACAGTCCATAAACCCAGGCATACTCGGGAGCCAAAATATGAAATGTCTGCATAGTAAGGGTAACAAACATCCTACTTGCTTGAGTCATCTGTTGAAGGACCAGTGACGATGCCAACGCTTTCATCCTTATCTTGTGTTTGCTCAGCTGGTTGGGTTGGTTGATCCGCGTGGGTGTCTGCCTGGTCCATTTTCACGTCAGTTGCATCTGCATGACCCACTTTTTCTGCCTGGTCCATTGTGGTGTTAGTTTCATCAGTTAGAGAGGGCTGCTTCACCTCTACCACAGGTTCATTGTGCTGCTTCACCTCTACCACTGGTTCATTGGGCTGCTCCACCTGTATAACTTCTGGATTGGTCTGCTCCTGCAGTTGGATATGAGCTGCAGAGGGTGTCCACCTGTACAACCGCTGCAATGGGCGGCTCCTCCCTTTCCACATTAGCTATAGAGGGCTGATCCACCTGAACCACCACTGCATTGGGCATGTTTACGTCGTTTCCAGCAGCATGTTCTAGAGGCAGTGGACACGTTGTCATGATACCCATACTCTCCATGAGTTGGCCGACGCATGCTAACAGTAAATCTTGGCCCTTCAACAACTGATCTTGTGTTTTCTCAATCTTCTCCAGCCTGTCCCTTGTGTCCTTAGAACCATCATTGACAATAGAACGGAGGTCCTTTATATCCTTATGTAGCCGGAAGCAATCCCTGCGCATGAAGCCGTTGCTGCACTCTACAACGCTGCGGATCTTGTTAGCATTCAAGAACACCGGCTGTGGATCACCCTTCATGAACTGTGGCTCCTGAAAGGACTTAACAAGGTCCACCCACTCCTCATCCACTTCTGTAGAGGACTGAGGGTCAGCCTTCACTGCTTGTTTGACCTTCCGCTCTCTGACCCACTCATTATTCACCTTCTTCATTTGCATTCTTGATAGTGTTCCTGAACAAAACAGTCTAGTTTTTTGCTCAATTGTTTCCCCCTCCAAGTCAATCCCATGTGCTCGAAAGTAATTAGTGAAGTAACCACCGTAGGGCAGGCCGGTATTACCCTTCTTCTTTGCATTGTAAATGTGGTGCATGAGAATAGAAGGCAAAGACACAGAAGTATCTTTCAACAAAGCCCTCATCAGAACCAAAACCTTTTCGTCTACGTGATCATAGCTACCCCCTTTAGGTGCGACGTTGTGATGGATGACATAATGAAGCAGCCTAAGTTCACAACTCAAATCATTAGAGTTTAGTTTTGTGACTGGGTAGCCCTTTCCCCACAACTCTTCAACAAGGCTTACTCTATCTTTCTCATTAAACGTGGCATACACAGAATCAAAATCTTTTCCTATGTTCTTCAATTTCAGGTGTTTCTCTAACAACTCAGTAGACACTTTAATTGCCTGCCCCTTAAGAAAACCAACATAAACAATTCCCCCATATTTATCCAAGACTAATGTAGTTTCATCAGACTTTTTGACTAATTTTTTTTTTCTTCAAACTAGCAAAAAACCCAACAAAAACATCCGGATATGCTAAGGTTTTCCATTTCAACAGACTCAACCAATTTGCATCTTTGAACAATTTGTAAAACTGAAAATCCTCCTCTTTCACAAAGTCCGTATCAAAAAAACAAGTTGCAAAACAGACCGATTGGAGTAATAGTCCACAAATTTTTGGTAGTGCTGATTATCTCTGAAGTATTTGGTTTCAACTCCGACATCCGCTACCTCCAGAGCCACTTTAACCTTCTTGTTCGACTTTTCCTCCGTTGCAACCTCTGTAGGCTCTTCCGTTGTTTTTCTCTTCTTTGATTTGCCCTTCACTTCAGATTTCTTTTGTGGTTCAGATTTTGAATCTTCCTGTTGTGCTGGAGATTCTCAGCAATAGGATCTGCTAAATCCAGGCATTGCTTGGATGCTCTGTTCCTTATAGTCATTGGTGAGGTATTTATTTTTGTTGAAGGGTCCAAAGTAGGGTTTGAGGTTCCATGTTTCTTTTTTCCTTTCCCCTCCGACTTAGACTTGCCACCCTTTTTAGATTTTTTTTTTTTTTTGGGGGGGGGGGGGGGGCGGTTGTGGTGTCTTTTTCGGTTTGGGTTGCGTTTGGGGGATTGCTAGAATTATCATTTTGGTGTCCTTCATCGTTGTCATGGTGATTTTCATTATGAGCAGTTGAATCAGTTTCAATAGCGGCTTCTGGTGGAGCAGGAGGTTGATTTGTGGGGTTAGCCGAACCTATGTCTTCATCCTTAGAAATTTCTGGTTCTTTTGTGGATGGTTGACCGAGTTGTTCAGAGGTGGACAGAGGAACATCATCCCTTTCTATTGGGAAGGATTTGTTTTTTTTTGTTGCTGGGTTTATTTTTGTTAGGGTTTTGTTTATTTTTTGGTACCTTTTTGGTGTTCTTCTTTGCACAAGTTTTAGTCCTCGCCATTGTTGATGAATGACGAGTTTAAGAAGGTGCAATGATGGTGGTAGGAGATGGAGAAGCGGTTTAAAGGTGCAATGATGGTGGGTGAAGTGACGGAACAAGAAGAGGCGTGTTGGAAGAGATGAAGTGAGAAGTTGAAGTGACTTATTTCTTTATCCAAGAAAGTGAGGCAGTTTAGTAATGTTAAGCGTTGGTTGGTGGATTAGAAATTATTAAGGATCTTTTAAGTAATTTAATATTAGCTTAGATGTTATAATTAAATGAATTAGATTTGAGTGGAAAAACAAATCTTATGAGATATTTAATAAATAAGGAGCTCATTCTCCAAAAATAAATAAATAATTATGTTAAAAAATTATTTCAATCTTTATAATAATTTTTATAATAATGTTTCGACAAATTAAAATAATAGAAAACTGAAAAAAGTGATGGATGTTTATAGTAAAATAAAACGAAAAATATTATATTTTGAAAGCAATTATATTAATCGAATTAAAAAGTATTCTATACGTCACCTTTCTTATTTTTTTTATTGAGTAGTAGCGCACTATTTAATTTCTAGGTGTAGTATTTAATAGTAATTCACATTTTTAAATTGGTAGTAGTTAAATGAATTGGACTATATTTTATATGATGTGCGAAAAATAATTGTTTTAGTAAAAGGCATAAGTTAAGAAATGGTGGACCATATTTTCATAACGGTTGATAAATTATTCAGCGAAATAGAATGCGAAAAGCCCAATTTTATTTGAAATTCAATATAGTTTATTTTCATAAAACACACATGTCCTATAACATTATTTGATAAAATATCAAGAATATATTATAAAATAGGGTTTACTATTTTTCCAAAATATAATAGAAAGTTAGATTGAATAGATTAGTCGACCATAGAATAAATTTGTAGGCTATAGAATAACATTTTTAAAGTTGGATATATTGTTATGTAATTGAAATAATAAGTTTGATTGGATTGGTTAAAAGGGCAGCAAAAAATGAAAAAAATGAAAAAAATGAAAAAATTCCGTCCATCCTCCTTGTCATTCAAAAACCAAAGTAATTCAAAATTTTCAAAATTGATAAATGAAAGCTAAACCCCAAAATCAAAAGTTGACAAGACACTAGCTAGAAGGAAATATTCAAAAATTTTGAAAAGTAACTTTCATCAAACTAAAACGTCAAATGACGTGGAAAAATACTCCAGTTATGAGTAAAAATATACTCCAGTTTGCTTAGTGGTCGGCTAGAAGATTTGATTGGTTGACGAAGAAACTGAAGATGCAAAAAATTACACACCCTAATTATGAATATTGCACCAACAATTATATTGGAACAATGAATGAATCAGACCATGACTTGGGAATTGACCACGAATATGGAGTTATTTGTAGTGCCATACCATGACTTGGGAATTTTCCACAAATATGGAGTTATTTGTAGTGCCATTGTGGTTGTTTTGCAAAGAACCAGTGCACCATATATTAAAAAGAGTAGTGTAGGCAAGGGAAATTAAATAGAACAATGTTAAAAGATATGATCCAATCCTCTAATGGCGAGCAAAATATGTGAACGAAGTACATTGATCTGGATGAGTTAAAACATCTTACAAGATGATTCCGAATAGAGTTTTGCAAAATCATCCAATGCGAGATATGATCCAATCCACAAAAGGTTACATTGTTTGTAGTAGATAGTTATAAGCCTAAAAGCGTATATATTGACAAAAGGTTACAATTCTAATAAATATAAATGCCAATAAGCTGATGGAGAATTGTAACGAGCGGTTTGTTGTAACAATCTTAGCGTCCTTCATTGATTGGTGGGGAGGGAATGATTAGGTACCTCCGCTACTGGTGCCGATACTCCCTGTCATTAAGAAAGAAATGAGTAAGATTGACATTAATAACAAAGTTAAAAGAACGGTTGACTAGTCACCTGTAGCAATGCATGCAAACCCTTAGATGTCTTGGTAAGGAGGTCAAATGTTATGGTGACGTTGTACAAAAACAGGTACCCAGCGACTAATCCTTCCGGTTCCTTGTAAAACCAGTTTTTAAATGGTAGTTCTTTCACAATTTCCTCTACCGTTTGCGTTCCTGCCCTAGCCTCGGTGACTATGTATAAGTCTGGTTTGGCCATTCGACATATGGAATGGAGTTTGGCGGTGAAGCATGGTCTCGCAATACCCCTAGCATTGTGAACAACAACCCTCGTCCCCTTATTGATATTTGGAATGTTCCAAATTTCAGGATGGCGTTTATTGCAATCAACCTCCCATGAGTCGACTGCGAAGCCAATTGCTTTCGGGTTAAGCCAGTACCTTTGGGAGGGTGTGAAAACAATGTCATGGTAGCGTCGTACAATAGGAGCTGAAGTCGACATTGGACGCTCAATGTGGATCTCCAACTGTTTCATTTCTATCTCAGTTTCGTATACCTCAACGGCATCCGAATAAGTAGCAATGATTGTCTTGTTGGGTTTTGTTTTGAGCGAGCATCCTTGAACTACATTACACACCCATGGTCATGGGGCTAGAAACGGAGCTAGGTCTGGTGGCAGGAGAAAAGGGGATTTAGTTTTCTCAAGCTCGTCGAACATCCAGTTGACCAATAGCCACAAAGTTGGAGAAAAATGAGCCAAATCAGATATTTGCAAAACATGAGCAGATACTAATTTTCGTTGAGGGGTTAATCTCTTGAGATTTGTGTATTGAACTGGTGCTGTTCTTGGTTTGCGCAAGTAGGTACGCAGCCAACAGTGGGGGACCCTACTGAGCTTTCCTCCCTCACAGAAGAAGAATTGTGTGGTGTTGTGATCGAAATCAGGAAACATGTTGTATAGTTTGGAAAGGTGTGTTATAATCTTCATCTTGGTGAAATTCATTGGTGGATGTTGGAATTCATGTTCATCCCAGTAATCATCGTGATCTGCCATATAAGGTGATTGAGGGGGAGATAATGATGAGAATGGTGTGTCTGTTTATGGCTCAAACTCCAATTTGCGCATTGTCATGAGAGATTCATAGCTTATGTAAACAGGTGCAGATGGGCTTTGGGTACAAACTGAAATTGAGACTGGAGGTGTGTTGTCCAATGATGTAGGTGCAATTAATCTGCCTTCATTTTCTGGGGTACGTTTTGGAGTAATTGGTAAATAACGTTATTGAGAATTGGGGCTATCACAGAACTCAATGGCAGCTGAGTTATCGTCCAAAGGTGAACTAGGGTTGTAGGGTGGAGAGGGTGGTGGGAGGAAATGCATGTAAATGGTGCACTATAGGCAAATGCGAACAAGGATTTTCTAAAAAGGAGAAGATTGTTGCAGAAGACCCCTTGTTCTATTTATAGGGGGTGGAATGGTTTTGGGGGGGACAAAACATTTTCGAAAGCTTTAAATTTTGAAACCCCCGCCCAGATATGACTTTATAGTAGGATATATATTTATGTTCATGGTCGACCATTAATTTCAATCTTATTTGATACATCTAAAAGTTGGAACTATGGTGGAACATGTACATACTAATGGACTATTGGTGATCAAAAAAAATAATGGACTATTTAGTGATGTAGGCATGCATGAATGGAAGGGGTGTCTCCTTAGTAAAACAGTTGAGAAAAATTTAAAAAATGGGTGTAATAGGAAGTGAAGGGAAGTTTGCTTAATTTGTACATTTTCCAACTATGGTGCGCCATATATTCAATCAATCGACTAAATTATGCAATTATGTGTGCATTTAGGTTTCCCTTTTTGGTATAATAATATATCAATATCGTTGTGTAGAACAAGCATGTTTATTGGGTGCATGTTGTGGGTGAAAAATGGAGCAAGAAACGTACGTTTATGAGCTACCTTGCAAACAGATGTCAGTCCCATTTTTTTGGTTCCCAATCTGCGTTCGTCTTGTCTTTAGACCAAGCAGCGAAGTTGATATCTTGCTCCTGCATTAGTTTACAAAAAACCTATATAAAGTCCTTAAATTGAAAGATGCAAGAAATGAATAGTAAGGAGGTTGGACGACATACTAAGAAGTCAAAGTCTTCTGGTTCGCTTGGGGGCATGTAAGCATTGGATTGGCTTTGGAGGGTCATTTGTGATTCTGATATCGGTGCTGTTGATGATACCATTTGTGGACGGTAATTTCCATCACCAAAGAGAGCAGACATAAGTGGGTTAGATGGACTGGAGGTGTTGTTAGTTGATACCGGGGTGGGTTGTGCTGATGGTAGTCCGGTGCAGTTACGACCTACATGACCAGGAAGCTCGCATTTGGGACAAGCCCTCCCCCTATTACGAGGAGGTTCCCTTGGGGGATTAATTACAGGCGTGTTTTCCAAGTTGCAAGACTTTTTGAACCCCAACGAGAAGTTTTGAATGACGTCTCTGAAACCTTCAAAGGTGGAATTATCTTCTGAAGCGTCGTAGCAAGCTGTGTTACACATGTTACTGAGTGTAGCATATCTCAAGCGGCGTTGTATGTCTGGTGCAAAACCAGATTGTACGGTCACATGATCCCCATCTTTAGCATGAATTGTCTACCTCCTTAACAACAGTCCTGATGGCATTATCTCCATTCCTTCGTACTTCATAACGGCTATAATGTGCCGACAAGGAAATCCAACAGATTCTAGTTTGCAACAAAAACAACTCATTGTGTTGTCTTCCTTTGCGTCTAATACAACCCACCGAGGTCCCGTGTGAGGATATTTGGGGAGGTAGTAAAATTTAGAACCATTCCGAGGGACAACGTTCCTCACTTGGTATTTACTCTAGTATTTGAGCTCCGTACAAAAGACATGGTATGCGGCTCTTGTATAAACTTGTGATGCTTGCTCTTCAATTCTGTTCAAGCAACTATGAAGTACCGGAGTGGTATGCTCTGACACAAAATCTAACCCCTTCTCTTTTAGACGTTGTTCCGCTAAAGCTTGGTCATAGGAGTGTATGAAGTCATATAAGCGCATCCTATTGCTGAGGAACAGTTTCATATAGGAGTTCATGCTCTCGCACCGTTGGGTTGTTCTCATGCCGGCGAAGAAACTATTGCTAAACCAAACCTCAGCCCACTTCTCCCTCTTCTTATACATCCATTTCATCCAATTGTTATTTTCTAGTTGAAAATGGTTGATTAAAACTTTCCACGAAGCCTCAAAGTCCTCCTTTCGTCGATGTTTATCTGAAATCTTTACAAAAGCGAAGGCAAAAGCGTTTCCAACGTTTTGCATTGCATTGCGTTGCAAATGCTATAGACAAAGATGGTGGGTACTCCCTTCTAACTTGGTTTGTGTTGCACTTGCCATAGCCTTATCTCCATCGGTTATGACAGTTGTTGGTTTTTGGTTATGCATGGCATCTAGGAAATATTGCAAGAGCCAGTTGTATGATTCAATGGTCTCGTCAGCCAATAAAGCACAACCAAAAACTATTGTTTGCCGATGGTTGTTGACCCCCACCAAAATGACAAAAGGCATATCATATGCATTAACCTTATAGGTTGTGTCGAAGCCCATGGTGTCATGAAATGCTGCGTAGTCCAAGCGAGATTTCGAGTCGCACCAAAAAATACACTTTAGTCTATTTTTGGTATCTACCTCGTGGTGGAAGTACATCATGGGATCCATTGTCTTCTTAGAATTCATGTAACCAAGGAGACCCTCTACATCTCCATCTAATGGCAAGTGTCTTCGTTCATGAGTAATCAAATTGTACAAGTCCTTTGGCACGTAACCCAAATGTTCCAATCCGACTTGTCTTCGGAGGTAACGTCTAATAGCTGATATCTTCATGCCAGCTTTGTACATTTGAATGACTTGTTCCTTGATTCCTTGGGGAATAGATCTATGGGATCCAAGCCAATGAACCAAATGTGGGGGAACAAGTGGGTGAGCATGCTCGTTATTGAACTTGTTGACAAACCATTTTCCAGTGGATTCATCTAATTTAAGTGCACACATTGCCTTGCAATTACATCTTGTAATCGACATGTCTTTCCGTTGCCTTTGACTATCTTCAACTTCTGATTTTCTCGTGCCGGCATTTGAGCATACCATAACCCGTTCAATAGTATAGCCCGTTTTCCGACTTTGAGTTGCATAGCTTAGTCTCCTACTAAATCCGATGACATTCGCGTAGCTGTTATACCATTCCTCTCCTTCATCTAAAGAATCAAACTTCATCAACATGATTTTTTGGGTAGTCGGTGGCAGTATGGCAGTCCCATAATCTGTATTTGGATCATCTTCACTCTCATCACCCGATGAGATTGGTTGTGTGCCATTCGGTTCTATTTGTTCCCCCATGTCCATATTTATAGAGTCCGAATACACATGAGAACTTGATTGACCCCCTTGTTGCGTGGATGTCCCTTCAGTGCACCTATGATATATGTCTTGTCCAAGTGCAAATAACCCAAATCCAACAATTATCATTTCAAATTATGGCAAAGAACATGCGTAATGTAACTTAGAATGATCCATTATTCATAATATGAACCACCACTATGGTATTGGTGTACTATATTGATAACAAGGCATGCCTTGTCACATGCCTTGATACATATATTGTGGCCTATATATGCGAAATTTAGGAATCAAGAAAAAGTGCTCGACTTACTACTACACAATTACTACATTGGTGTACTATATTGATAACAAGGCATGCCTTGATACATGCCTTGATACATGCCTTGATACATATATTGTGGCCTATATTTGCGAAATTTAGCAATCAAGCAAAAGTCCTTGACTTACTACTACACAATTACTACATTGGTGTACTATATTGATAACAAGGCATGCCTTCATACATGCCTTGATACATATATTGTGGCCTATATTTGCGAAATTTAGCAATCAAGCAAAAGTACTTGACTTACTACTACAAAATTACTAAATTGGTGTACTATATTGATAACAAGGCATGCCTTCATACATGCCTATTTGCTTAAATTAGTCCCTGTTTTAAGCATATATTGATAACGAGGCATGCCTTGAAACATTTTCCATGGAAATATGGTCCACCATAGTACTAGAATGTAGAATATAAGATCTTCGTTGTTCCAGAAATGTACGATACTAGAGCTATGACTTAATGATGCAGAAACAAGTAACATGAGAACGAGACTTGCGTTAATGCATGATCCCATTTTCAAAGGTCGACCAACCTTGGGCAGTGTACAAAATATGAGATTCCATTGTTAGAAAAGGTCATTTATCATTAATTCAAATTATTCCATTTGGTGTCAAGAGTAGAACAAATAAGGAACATAAGATGGACCTATTAAATAGTTTATAATACGGACAATGCATAATACGATATCCAACAAGTTAAAAAATATTGTCAGCCATATAGTTTAATCGTATAAAGATGATTACCATGTAAAATGCGTATACTTTATCAATTCTGTATTTCCAACGACAAACCAATAAAAGATGATTAGCATGTAAAAAGCGTACCTCTGGTAACAAATGAAGAGTATTTGACTGCGAACTTGGGATTCCATTTTCAGTGGATTCCCTACCAATGTTTGTATTTTTGGGGAACATATTGGTCAATTTCAAACCCTAGAGAAAATTTTGTGGAGAAGATAATGATAACAATGGGGAGGATGTTGCAAATGAATTGAAGTACATTCAACTCAGCAAATGGTAAGTACTAGTTGATGAGGTATCATTTATGATATGTACTTCGTTGCAACAACTCCGGTTGATTTCATTTATGATGAAGTTCGAATTCTATAGTCGACCAAATTATTTTATTAGTGTAGCATCTTATTCAAAATTTATAACCACGAAACTTAACAAATGAAATTACATAGTAGCCCTTTTCCCTCTAAAAATTTGATATCTCTGTTTGTATTACAAGGTTATACTTGATTGTAACTTCTTCCTGTCATGCCATTCAATTTCACCCTCTCTCTCCATACATGAGATATTTAACTTCAAACTAATTTATGTCCAAAATGAAAAGGGATGTAAAGCACGGTAAAGGGAAGGTTTTGTCGTCAACTGAAAGTGGTGGTGGTTCGCGGGATGGGAAAAATGGCATAACTGCAATAACCTCGAAGACGATTAAATCGAAAAAAAGGAAGAGAATCAGTAGGAAACGAACCATGAAGGTACGAAAATGAGTTGTACTATGTAGCTACACTTTTGATTTGAACTATGTTCGTACATCAAATTTTGATTTTATAGGTTGTTTGAAAGAGCAAGTTGGAATATTTTTTGGAATTGTGATAGCATGACGTACCCAGCAGTTGTGAGAAGTTTTTTTTTATGAATCTGAGAAAAAAAACAGAGATCATGGAGGGGGTTGAAGTAGGAGTTGTGGATGGGATTGGTAGTCCTATTTACGTGGCGGAGGTTATGGGTGTTGAAATCGAAATTTCTGAACGACTATTAGCTGACCATTTGGATCTGTCAACAGATGGCTTAAGCCTTACAAAAGAAGTTTCTGAGTTTACCCTTGAAAAAAAAATTGATAGTTGAAGATCTTTTTGGGCCAGACCATGATCCTAGTGTAAGGTTATATTGTAATGATTTGCTAGGGGAGTTCAAAATCCTTCACAATGTACTCTGTCACACCGCCACGCCACGAGGGGGTAGGTTGGGTATAGTAGATGACTGTCATTTGATTGTCATGAATTCTTTGATGCATGATGATATCGAAAAATTGGTTAGTCTACCAAGCATCATGATGTACTGGATTATCTGTGCAATACATAATAAGTCCCTAGGATTGCCGTATGGGAAGTATTTAACAATGTACCTTGAAAGTCGGGGATTAGATTTTTGTAAAGAGTTTTCTGATGATCGCGTAAAGCGTTTTGGTGCTTCAAATATCAAACACAAGAATTTCAAAGTAATTGATTATGAATGGGTCCGACCACAACAAATATCAACAGAAGCGGATGTTACAATTCCAGATGCGTTGCCAGAGCCATGGTGGAAGGTTGTTATGGGTAAGTTGGACAATATTATTAGAGCTCAAAAGAAAACAAATCGGCACGTTGAGCACATCATGAAACATTTGGGAATTGAGGAACAAGACACGGATGAAGACAACGAATTTAATGAAGCTGTGGCTGCATCAATCTTTGAGCAATACCCCGATTTAGAAATTGAACCCTAATTTATTTACTCTTTTATTCGATATCACTAAATTGTTATGTAATGCTATAAGTAGACGCTAAAATTGTTGATCTTTCAGACTTACCTTTTGCAACTATGTACTCAATGAGTTGGTTTAAGTTAATGTATTTTATTTTGTTGGTCAGTATGTTAAAATAGTCCACCATTCATTGCAGCTTCGTAGTTATGTTATCAAAATAGTTTGAAAATCGTTCATTATCTTAGTTACTCCAGGGCCCTTGGAGAATACTCTACACATCTGAGAAATAAATCCACAAATATGGAGTTATAGGAGTACAAATTGTTTTCCAAAATCAGGAGTAGTTGACTAGAATTAATGTAATTTAAAAGGAATCATTTTTCAAATTTACCTCTCCCTTCCTTATAAAAGTAGATGGTTGAGTCATTTTACATAGATTTCGTATCCCAAACACCCCACAGCTAGGGTTTCACAGACCAAACCTTCCTTTCAATTATCAGGTTCTTATACTACTTAAGGAGGACCACCAAGCTTTGGCCATGGCCACCAGATCAGGTGAAAGGTCGCACAATACCAGGGCCAGCAGAACCGTAAGTTACATTACTTAAATTGGCTTTCGATAAAGCTGATAAAGGTTTCTAATTTGTTGGGTCTCTTTAATTGAAATAGGGGAGACGAGGTTATGGTGTGAACAACTTCCGCTTCCTGAAGAACTGGAATTCAGCAGGGAAAAGACCACTGGATCGGCAGGAATGCAAGTGTGGTGCTAAATTTGACGTCCTCACTTCTATGACGGATGATAATCCTGCAAGGAGATTTCTGACATGTAGAAATGGAGATGTAAGTTGTATTTTATTTATATATGAGACATTTTAGTCGACCATAGTTGTTTACAATAATATTGAGCGTAACGCAGGATCATGGTTGTGGAGAATGGGATTGGATTGATCCTCCAGTTTGCGAACTTGCCTCCTAGTTCATTCCTTTGATGAGAGATGAGCTCATCTAGATGAAGAACGCGAAGAATGTGAAGGACACTGTTACCTCAAGCTACGAGGAAGACATATTGAGATACCAATATGAAAACGGTAAACTAAAGGAGGAGAACCAGGTGCTGAAAGTGAAGAAGTGGTCTGCTCAGGAGAAGTTGGCATCTTACGAAGAGGGCCGAGCTGGAGGATTATTTGCCATGGCTAAAGAGTGTATATTGGTGGTCGTTTTACTACTAGTTGCTATTTGGTGCTTTTCCAAAGTGGTTGCCCAAAATTAAACATGTTTGTATAACATCAGTGTTGTTGTAAGCGGCTTGTAAGGTCTAGTTAGCTCGGTTAATTTTATGGGTTGTTTGTTGGTACTATTAACAGTGGACATGTATGATGGACTCCTAAATTATGGTTAAGGATTGCAATGTTGTTGTTTTATGTTTTTGTCATTATATTTGTGTTCAAAACTCTTACATCAGTGGACTATATTTTAGGGGTCGCTGTTCCCAAATCTTACAATAGCGGACTATTTATTAGGGATCGAGTATCATGGAGTTTAATGTGCCAATGAAATGGGAATTAAGGACCAAGTAATAATAATATTATTAATAATTAGATTATTAGTGATCCACTAATATAGACATCAGTCGGGTGAAAACAAAGGAAAGAATTTTTTGAATGATGAAAAAAATAAATATATAAAAGTAATTAGATATTTAGGAGAATCAAAACAAGTAACGAATCTCTAACTATTATTACTATTTTTTATTAAGTTAATAAGGAAACAAGTAGAACATTAACGGGCTTATTTATTGCTTTGGGAGTTTGGTCTTTGGGGACACTCACACAATAAGATATGCAAAACTTGTTACATGAGTCCTTAAAGCTATTTTTATACATTAACTTACTGAAGAAGTACTCCAACGCACAATACTTTCATCTAATTGTTTTGTTCAACATACTGCTTTTATCCTTTGAAAATCACATATAATATCGACCATTATTATTATTAGTACCGTATAGTTTCAAAATTAGTTTGAAAACTCACGTATTAGGAAAAATACGGTCGACTACGAGGAAATAGCCAATCTTAATTTAAAGCGAAAAGAATTTTTATCCTTAATAGTAAACACATAAATATTGGTCATTTGCGTTAGTCCTATATATAATTTATGGTACCTATTTAATGTTGTCTAACCTCCCAAATTCTAAAATCTTTAAAGGAAACAAAAATAAAATAACTAATCAGTTTCCATTTCCCACTCCTTACTTCACAAAACGAAAAGAAACAAAAATAAACCATAAGAAACTCCGCCCTTATTTTCTCTATCTACAACCTAACCTAAACTCCAACACAGTTGAAAACCACCACCATCACTGGTGCCACTCTGCAACAATGACGATTACTAAATCAATGGCAAGACGCATGAAGAAAAGGCCTAATCCACCAACGCCACCGACCGACTAACCTGAAAAATCCCCAGATTCCCAAAAAAAACCACCACAGTCCACCAATTCGAAAGAAGTCCCATCTAAATCAACTCCTTTAACCTCCAATTTGAAACCTAGAATTGAAACTAGATCCCAGTCCAAAAAATCATGTCAATCACCTGAACCAAAAGTTGAGTCAAAAGGGATTGTCAATGTGAACGACTTGGAGAAGGGCAATGCAAAGGTCGCATATTCTTCACCCAAACGAACCAAGGAGGGAAATGGAGAAGTGAAAAGGAAAGAAACAGGGGTCAAAATAATGGAAGCCAAGCGTCAAAAGGTGACGGACCAGGGGTCGGATGAAGAAGATGAAACTGAAGAAGAGGGGGATCCAGCTCCAAATGATACGACATCTAGCTCTTCTGATTGTGAGGTCATTGATGAAGAGACTCTTCGTCAACAATATGGACCAGTCGACAAATGGCTTTTCTCAGATCTATTTCACTTCGTAAGGTATATCCATTACTTTGCCGACCGTTCTGTTTTACCTCAATTTTAATTTGACATGGAGTATTTGAACAAAGAGCAGTTTTTGTTCACTGAATTGTTTAAAAAAGTTGGTTGGCTACTCATGTTTGCAACTATTGATCAATTTATGGATCAAGACATGTTTAAAATGTTTTTTTCTAGTTTGTCTAAAAAAAAAATATTCAGGGGCGGGCGGCGTGTTTGTTTGAGGGATGAATTGGGTTGCAAGGTGTATTCTGGTTATTTTATGGGAAAACATGTTGACGTTTCAAGGGCTAAGTTGGGTAAGGTATTACGTCTGAAAAATGATGGTGATGATTTAGATAAGCTAGTGAAGGGTATGAATGGGGCTAAAAGGAAAGCCATTATTGATTCCTTGTTTACTGAAGGAGCTAGGGGGTATCATATCAATGCTAATGACTTGCCTGGGGACTTGAGGGTACTCCACTATGTGATTTGCCGTACTGTGACACCAAGGGGGGGAAGCTACGATGCAATGGATGATAAAACGTTGTTGGTCATGGATTCCTTGGTGAGTAGGAGATTCAACCTGTCCTTGCCTAGTGTAATGATGCATGTGATAAAATATGCAATAAAGGGTACAAAACCCGGCCTTCCATACAAAGGTTTGTTCACCCTGTTCTTCTTAGAGCAAGATTTTAATGTTGATTTGGAGAGAGAGCGTGGTAAGGCTCAAGTGTTTGACTCAGGAATCATTGCTAGGATGAAATATGTCAAGGTGGATGAAAAACTTGTTAGGAACCGCCCCCAAAAACCCATACATACCCCTGGTTTGGCTATCCCTGGTGTATTTGGGAAGCTCAAACAAAAGTTCATGGAGCCTGAGTTCATGAAAGGTGGTGGTGAGGGAGTTGTATTTAGGTCGACCAATAAGAAGGATATAATACAGGAGAGCACAGGTCATTTGGAAAGGTGTTGTTTAAGGAATTTTATGGAGGCCCGGGCTGTTGTAAAGAAGGTCACACATGTAGAGCATAAGCAAGACAGGCTAGCGCGTGATTGTAAGTATTTGGCTGATTCAAATAAGTGGATTGCATTCTTTATTCAGCAAATTGCTTCACAGTATGATCTCATCTTGCCTGCACCACCTATACGCAACGGAGGCACCCGTGAGCGAGCCACCCCGGCTGATGGAGCCACCGCTTTCCCTGCTGATGGAGCCACCACTGCTGATGAAGAAGTTGATCCAAATGATGGTTTTGACTCGTGTATGCCTGGGTTTGAACGATGTAATAATTAAATAATTCTAAGGTAGTATGAATTTTGTTGCCCCCGGGTATGCCCAGTTAGTAAGGTTGTAATATGTTTTAAGACTCCACCTGCTAGACTTCTTTGTTTCGTTATGTTTGAACAATTATCGTGTGCTATTGGCTTTTGGCCGGTCTTTTATCATACTAATAACATTTGGGGTGCCCTTTAGTATGCATGTCAATGGTATGTATAAGTAATTAGTTTTGTTCATGTTCTTCTAACAATGGTACACCAATCATGCTCACCTTGTAAGAGCGAAGACTTTATTTGTACATTTTTCAGATCAAATGTGCACATCAGTGAATGTTCCTTGCTGCCACTTTTTTTGTATGGAATGACGGAATGGTGCACCATCAAACTGATAAAGTTTAGACCTGTAGCAGTAAAGTTTTTTAAAATTTCAATAGGAATGGTCCACTGATTAAGAGGAATGGTGGAGTATTAAAATGGTATTAGTATGTTTCTATTACTAAGTTTGTATTTTGTCTCTGGACTGGGTGATAACCCGACCCGTTATTTGTATCACAAAGGTTGACCTACGATATAAGAACAAACCTACCTCCAATTTTCCAACATCATACCAAAACACCCAAACGCACGACAAAGGTTCTTCATCTTCTCTCACAAACAACAAACACTTCCAAAAACTCACTCATTTTCGCCTTCAATGGAGGGAAACAATTCACCAAAAAAAATAATATTCTCACCTGATGTTTTTGCGGAGATCTTTCCTAATATCCTGCCTGAGTGGGTAGAGAATCCGCTTCCCCCCCATAATAAACTAAAGACCACCTTCGAGAAGCACCAATTATTGCAGAACAATAATGCCTCACCCACTGGGACGCCGGAAGTGGTGACAAACCACACTAGGTATTTTGTCCCCAAAGACGACGGAATATACCAACCGGTGAGGGTTTCAGCCCTTCGTCACTTTATCCTCCATCCCAATTTGGCTAAGGGGAAGATTTTAGATATGGCAATGACGAATGGTGAAGGGAAGCTAGTCGCAGGGCATCTCTTTAGTTTGGGGGATGTCAGCCATGTGCCGTGGAAAAGCTAGAAAGAGCAATCGAAACACTGGAGTCTTTATCAAACCACCCAAGGTGGCCAATTCTTCCTGTTAACTGTCCTGTATTGGTTGACCAACCCATGGTCCTCCCTGAAACTTTTGTAGGATGTCTATTGACTGACGTATCCACAAACGGTTCACATGCCGCTTACTCAAACGTTGTACACGTTTATCAGCTTGACGTATCGGTCAAACAAGTCGAAATGAAAATCGATCAAAGTAATTGGTTTCAACCCAACCACTTTAGGAACTACCATACGCATTTTCAGACTATGCCTAGATACTGGAGGGTTATGCCTGAAAACATCATGATCGATTGCTTCGACGAGGGCCATATGGGAGCACACCCAGACCTGCGGCGTACACGCGACCTGGATGAGACCAACAGAATGATTCTTTGGAATACTAGAGGTATAGCAAGACCCTCCTTTCGCTCTAATTTTCTGTATTTATGTCAATTACATCGGCCTGACCTGTTTTTATTACGGAGACTCGAGTTGGACCGTTGAACACTGAAAATATTGTGAGGGGCTTGCCCTTTCAAAACTCTTTGCTGGTCGAGCCAGATTGCTTTTGTGGCGGGATGATTTTGTTGTGGACCAACAACATTGAGGTGCGGGTCATCAAGAAGGCCAAGTTCACCATCCATGCAATCATTCAAAGAAAGCTTGAAGTTTAAATTCAACGTCGTTACAAGCTTTGCGCACCATTACTCGACTGATCATGTCTCCCCTCGTGGCCTCGCCCGATAAATTTTTATGATTATCCCTTATTCCCGTAACATTTGCCTTTATGTATTATGGATTTACCTTCATGGATTGCTGTATTTCATAACTTTATGTCCGCCAACTTTTAACTTCACTGCAATTAATATTTGCAGTTTTAAATGATTGTTCCTTATGTTTAATATTCATGGTCACTGCAATACTGCATCTTAGTCATGTTTTATTCTTCGTAGTTGTCTCCATGGCCAACTACTGACTACTTTGGTCCATACTCACTTTTTGGTCCACTATTTTGGTCCCTTTGTTTGAACATTATCACTCCTTTGTATGTTTAAAGTTCATTCATGTATTTCATTTCTGGTCGACCATCTACACTTGTTGGTGCTTCTATTTCAATGACCCCCTAGGGACTACAACATGTTCAAGGTTCAAAATAATCAACTTCTTTAAATATCAAACATTCTAATATATTTAGGGGTCGTTTGGTTGGGGGTAATGATTAAGGGAGTAATGGAATTGATTTTTAGGCTAAAATGGGAGGTATGTGAGGTAGTGGGGGTTAGATTTTGTGAGAAGGAGGGTAATGATTACCCCCATTCGAGGGATAATTGAAACCCACCTCCTCATAGGGTAATGATATTCCCCCATTTTCCTTCCTTTTGTCCATTATCCCCTTAATCATTACCCCTCATCATCACTTCACATTACTATTTTAGCCTACAAATCCATTCCATTACCCCTTTAATCATTACCCCCAACCAAACAGCCCCTTAGATTCACCTCACATAAATATATAATAAAGGATTAGCTTTTCTTTAATATAGGTCTACCAATGTATATTTCTTATGCATTTATATTTTCATTATTCCATGCACTTTAATATAGGTCGACCAATGTATATTTCTTATGCACTGAACTTTTATTTTTTCATCCTACATGCTTAGAAATTTCTTATTTGTGGACCAATATGGACAAGGATGGCCATGACAATTAACTGATGCTTACACTAAAATATTATCTCCTTAACACTACATTACACATCACCTTAACACTTAAGAGTACTGACTGTCCAAAATGCTTGTTTGTGCCATCCTACTTTTCAAAAAAACTTTGGTATAGAATTTGTCTTAACTTTGAAACTTAGCCTATTTAAACCGTTTCTTACGAGGAAGCTCCGACAAGTCTTCCATCACTTCTCCATGCACTGTTGTTCTCTCAATTGTGTCCAGCATTAGGTTGTCGTCTGACATCAAAACTTTCACCAACAAACGCAGTCGTAGTCCCGTAACATCCTAACATAGAACGACCTCAATTAAATACAAGTTCAAATCAATCGCCAAGGTTTCTGTATGGACTTAAGGCTTTACCTTAAAATCCCAATTTGTTAAATTTGCCAAATCCCCTCTTTCAACCATGAATTTCATTGTATATATGCCGCAATCGTCCCTGCGTTGGTTGTAATTCAATTACACAATGTGTTTCAACATATTCTAATTTGAAACAAATTGTAGAACACCTACCCATTGTTTTGACTACGAACCTTTGAACTCTCAATTTCAAACTTTTCGATATGCTCCCCTACTGGAAAGATTCCTTTACCACGAAAATATTCGGCCAAGTACTCAACCTGGATTCGAAGGCAAAATTTTAAGTGCCATTCATAATAAGGAAATTTCACCTAAACACATTATAATACAACACGTACCAGTTTTTGTACTTTAATATACCGTTTGCCCTAAGCCAATGAATCCAGGTTGAACACTTTTGTATTCACTAGGTCGATAATGCACAAAGTTCAGTGGTCGTCGATGCAAAATGGAATGAAAATCTGCAACAAAGAGGTTTTTGATTTAACCTCAAATTTACAAAAATTGATAATTAAAACATGCAAAGGTTATGCTTAAATACTTTTTACCTTTTGGGCTTTATCTCTTGAGCATCTAGAATGAAGTATGGTGTTACAAACGTATCCATTTGGTACTTGAAAGATTTGGAACTTGGTTTGGGGTCTGGCATTAAAACAACACTCTACAAAAACAAGACCCCTTACATATTTAATATTTAAATAATTTATATTCTATTTCCTATAATTCTAAAACACATTATCACTTACAGCAACAATACTCGGCAGAAATAATTCCTTGCCTCCTTTCAACTGCCCCTCCTCACTCAATACAGCAACAAGAGCGTCAACTTCCTATAAAAATGAGAGCACAAATGTGTTGAAATTTTAGCAAACAAAAACTTATTTCCCGCCTTACTTTAATAAACAACTATTGTTGACTAAATCATAAAATAGTAGTCCGTCGATGCTTACCCCGATACCTATCCATCTTTCTGGGAAAAAGTGTCTGAAATCACTCCGGAGCATTTTTCGCCTATACAAACGGGTGTGGGCGAAAAGAATTTCACTGCAAGATAACAAGGTCATTAGTTATCCATGATCCACATAAGTAATTAATTAGCAACATGCATTCCAACAAACCTATCACTATAGTCGACATTGTTAAAGACAAACATCAACAACCTTTTTTCCCCCTTGTTGTGAACTCGCATCTATCGACTACCTTTTCAAGTGCTTTGAAAGGGGTTGCTTTGTCATTTGTTCTTATGAACTTCTTTGGAGGACTAATATCCAATAACGGGTATTCGACGCCAGATACAAACATCACATCCTTCAAAGTGTCTTCGGGGACAGAATTCTTTTGTGCTCCTCCTTCACCAACACCTTCTAATGGTGCACTGGTCTTCACAGATGGCTTCTCCTTCATCTTCACTAATTCCTCAATTTCAGCGAGAACATCATGTCCTTCCTCTCTGTCTTCTTTGTCCTTTTTTTTCTTCGGGGACTTCCTTGCCTTCCTCCGAGCAAGGGTGTAGGGGCTTAGTTGTCGATACCTGCTTGGCGCTTTTGCGTAGTTCTTCCAGCCATATAAGGGCTCTTCTTAGCCAGAACGTCCTTCAATGTATGAACTCCGGGAGGGAATTGGTTATCAACCTTCTTTTCCAATTGTTGAAGAACCTTTTCACTGAGTAAGTTCTCTGGCAACTTAAAACCTTTCGGGGACGGAGAACTGTATTCCTCCTCCCAAATGGTTTGTTCAGCAAAAATCCCAGCAAAGCTCAATGCTCTTGCAACAGAGGCATCATCACCTTCGCGATCCACGTCAACAGACTTTCCTTTCCGACGGCTCCCCTCACTACGTCCTATTTGGTCACTACTCTTCTCCACAGGCACATTATCATTTTTCTCATTTTTACCTATAAGCTCTATCAATTCGATATGCCTTTTCTGGTTCAACTCTTCCATCGATTTCTACCTTTTCACCATATCGTCAACTTGACTAATCATACCATCAATCTTGAGGTCCTGTCTTCGTTGGGCTTCCCTTAAATGCGCAAGCTCTTGCAATACAGAGGAAAGGTCAACTCTAGGTGGCTGCTCACACACGATCTTGTTTTTCAGTTTGTGCCACAATGGTTTTAGAGTGGAAACTACCTTCTCCTCCGTCCACAACCGCCAACGAGGCCCATCACCGCCAATCGTCGGTGAAGCCTCATTCAAAGGCCCCATGTGCACCAGGAAAAAAAGCTACAACCAAGTTT
This sequence comes from Tetragonia tetragonoides, assembly GCA_038025085.1. NCBI lineage: Eukaryota > Viridiplantae > Streptophyta > Magnoliopsida > Caryophyllales > Aizoaceae > Tetragonia > Tetragonia tetragonoides. Next base: position 21,048,828 of record CM076150.1, read on the forward strand.
ATTAAACTCAAATATCCATTGTATAACACAAGTATATGAAAGAAATATTCTTTGAAGGACTAACCATCAATAAATGAGTGCATCCATCAACATTCTTGCGCTCTCCGGTTTTGTATTTCTCTATTCCGCTTCGCAGGCAGCGGAGTAGATAATTTGCCCAATTCAGATTTGGAACACGACCTATGTCTTTCACTATGTGTAGCATTGATTGCTTCGGAGTCATTTGAGTGCTTGGACACAAATAACCAGTGAGCACATAGAGTACCACCATCGTTTTAAAATACTCCAAGTCATTTTCTCCGTCAATCGGCATCCCAATGATTGCCTCCTCAAAACCAGCTTTCGTAATTTCACCATAATATTGCTTAAGTAGGAATATGTCTCTGTCAGGCCCAAAATCTTCCACAAGAACTCTTTCGTTCTTAAAACCAACAAGATCTTCCACTTCTGTTGCACTGATAGTCCATCATCGTCCATTCAGCTCAACCATCTGGGAGGTTGGATCATAATGATCAACCATCCAGTTCACAACACTTCGTCGTAGATGGTGGGCAGACATCCCTATCAGTGTACCAAACCCTAAACCCCTCACCACATCTTTCTTCTCCTCCGGCAAATCAGACAGCAACTTTACAACGCCATGGGGGTCACAACGCACATTTTCCTTACGACCACCCTTTCGCTCTTTGTAGTCCTTCGACAACTGCTTCTGCTCAATCTCATACCTGAACTTTACCTCCAATGTTGCTTCTTGCCACGCCTTTGCTATTATATGGTTCTAAGAAAATTTAAAACGTCAGCATTTATTCAATTATAAGGAGGTGGATCGTTAGCATAAATTTTCACCTGTTTCATCATAGATAACCCCTGCACCTTGTCCCTGTTGTTTTTCTTAAAGTGCTTCCTGCAATGGACCCAACCACAAACAGTGACTTCAATTTTGTAATACAATGTTTTGTTTTAAGTCATAATTCAAATGCCAGTCCTTACGAGAATAGAGCATAGGAAGAACTTGGTCGCTTTAGAGGCTTTTCTGCATGAAACGCTTCAGTACTTTCCCCCTCTGCACGTCCCTTTTTATGTTTTGTTGACATAATACCTACTAACAAATTTATTCAATGGGTCAATATCTCTATCTACATCTACAACTAATCAGGCTATTTCTCCAATACTACGTACCAATGTCAGCGCCCATTATCTTATAAGTTTTAAAAATTATTGGCAACCACTTTAAGTTTTTAGACAACCATAAAGTATTAATGGTACACCAGAATCTACATCTCAATTCACCTTCTACATATCAACCTCAACTCTTTTGCAAAAAATGTAACCACTCAACTGACTTAGTGGTGCACCATAGTCGTAAGTAAATCTTTTTTACTATCTCTCACTTCCACACAATCACAGTCAATGGGCAATCTACTACATAAGACCTAATGAATTTCATTAACATACTCCATGTACCTCCAATTTTAGGGTTTTACAAGTCTTTCCCACTCCATTGTACCATCCATAAAACCTTAATCAAATACAACTTACTCCATTCCAAATCACATATTCTAAATTAACTCAGCGACACAGAAATTAAAACACAAACGATATACATGCATGGGGATAATATCGAGGGGACAACAAATCTAAAGCACAATTGATGAATTTGACAATTAAATTAATAATTAATGAAAGTTTTTGGGGGAATTTCAATTTCACTAATCCTTCTTCTAATTGGGGATTTTAAGTTATGCATGTCCAAATTATCTATGGAACAACAAATCTAAATCACAGTTGATGAATTTCGATAATTATTTACCAATTTCTAAATTAAACTTCAAAATTTACAATTTCGCGAAGTCTTTTTCAAAATGGGCAATTAAATTTAATTCACGCATGCATCTCAATTTTAGGTATGACACAACAAATCTATTGCACATTTCAAGAATTTTCGATTTTTAATTAACCACATGAACAACAAATATATCTGATCATTTAAATCAACACTAACCGATTTCCTCACTGGCCGATTTGATAGAAATTAATGCAATTTCGTGTCTCCTCCAATGCTAAATCAGTCGAAAATGGATTATTGAGATCAGTTGTCCATGGCTCTGTTTGGAACTTCGTGACAGAAGGAGAGAAGAGGGGAAGAGGGGGAAGAGGGGGAAGATGGTGAGTTGTTTTCTTTTTAAATGATCCACCAACGGTAAAAGAAATAAAAAATAAATAAACAACACCAAAAACTTATGGCAACCGATTACCTGTGACACGGAGTGGACGGCTGAGATGATTTCACTTGATCCAACAGCTGCAGAATTAAAAGTGTTGTGCCCAACACGGTGCGGCACAACACAATAGAAGCACCCGCAGAACTCTCATTAACTTGCAACTTGGAAGCTGGCCAATTAGCATCAATCAATCAATCCCACTTGTTTTAAATTAAAAACAAGCGGAAGTCAAAACACCCAAATCTTTTGAAATCCTGCAGCAAAATCCGTAGCAAATGGAAATTTCTGACATTCGTGACACCAAAGCGTCAAACCCATTTGGGCCAAAAACCCTCAACGTATTTACCAAATGGGCTCACAGCTGCTGTTAATCTCACAATTTAAAGGGGTTTCAAGAGTTTTGGCCGTCAATTCTCTCTCATAATTTCGTTGGGAATCAAGTAATTACTCTCTTCCCCATTCTCAACTTATATAATTTTATCAATGTTTTCATGAACTAAGTATTTCGTATCATTCATTTTGGGTTATTTAATCTCATCGAGTGTCCAATTGCGTTTCTTGCCCAGAAAAAAAAAACAGCCCAAATCTGGGTTTAAGCAGTGGAGTAGATATAAAAGTTAAGTGACCAGAGGATTAAATAATGGTATTTCTCATTTGTTTAATCAATTTTAATAGTATTAGTAGTAATCTGAACTAATTGACCTTAAGCTGAATTGTGTTGAACTGAACTGAATCGTCCTGAATTGAATTGAATTAAACTAAGGAGAGGAGAACGAACGCATTTAGGTTTTTGTTTTGTTTTCAGGTTTTTTGGTCATCTATCCCATATACTGTTGGTAAATAAACAAAAGAGGAGAAAAATATTTGTGGAATGTTGGGCGAATATGAATTTAATGTAAGCTGTGGCGTGAATGTGATCACTGCCTTAAAAATATTCTGTGTATCAAGGAGTTAAATCAGGAACGTGCAAACAGGTTTGAAGCGTTCAAACGGAAAAAGATGGGCCGCACCGCGACGCGCGTGTAAACCGAACCAGACGAACGGCGGCGCGCGTGGGGAAGCCCAATCCATAGGGGGTAGTTCCTTCAAACCAATAAAGGAAGCCCTTTAGTTATAAACCTTTCAAATATAATCTTGTAGAGATACTTTTTACCACATATAAAAATAGAAATATTTTGTGTTCCTAAATGAGCTGAATATATTTGTGGTCGAGCTTGGTTTGTTTATTTAATGACCTCGAAAATTCTGTTCCAGCTCGGTTCGTTTATTAATAAACAAATTTTGACCGAGGGTTAACCAAGTTTGTTGGTTATGAACCGTTCACGACTCACGAGTGTATTGGTTGGTTTACTGGCCGATGGCAAAAAGTTCCCCGACCCTACCATTTGGCCTCCAATGTCAAACTTGACACCTACCTTCACCTGTCACCAACTTTTTCTCTCATCTTGATACCTACCAGCAATGCTGATGCTCCAAGTGATGTGTGTTTCCTATGAACTTGTTAGTCCAATTAATTTGCTACTCTTAAAGTCTTAACTTAACAATGACTTACAGTTTTGTATTCCCTATCTTTTCTGTCTTTAGTCTCTCCTATGACATATGGGAATGGCAAGCAAAACCAATCCCAGCTGATTATATCATTGAATGATCCTGCCAACTTGGTTTGACCAATCTTTAGGCTTTATTAATCTACCCCATTAAACAGATTTCAGGGCGTTAAGCGAATGAGCAAGAGTTCAGATAATATTAGTTAGAAAGATGGAGGGAGAAGTAGCAAGCAAAGGAGGACAAGGGCAGGTTGTGTGCGTAACTGGGGCATCAGGGTACATCGCCTCATGGCTCGTCAGGCTCTTACTTGAGCGTGGTTATACTGTCAATGCCACTGTTCGTGACCCAAGTAATGTTTTAATTTCCTCTCTGTAATTTTCTGTAAGCTAGAGGAGAAGTAGGCATGCATAATTGATTTTTGTTTTTGTTTTATCATTTGTTTAATTTTAAGCTTAATTTCAATATTTATATTATTTTTGACAACATATTTTGAAAATTGTTGTATTTCATTAACCAGATGATGCAACAAAGATAGAGCACTTGTTGAGGCTAGAAGGAGCAAAGGAGAGGCTTCATCTCTTCAAAGCTGACTTGATGGAGGAAGGTTCCTTTGATTCTGCTGTTTCTGGGTGTCAAGGTGTTTTTCACACGGCTTCTCCCGTTAATTTCAAAGCCATTGACCCCCAGGTTCAGATTTTTCTACCTCTTCAAACACGTTCTGATAGACTAGTCACTGCTTGCTGGTTTTTAGTTTCCTATCCTCATTTGAGCTTATAGCTAATAATTACATGTTATGTACTAATGGGTCAAGGTTCTCCAAGATGATCTCCATCTATCCTGCTACGGAGTACTTAGTATTCAAGATAATGGGTAAGATTGCGTATGTCTGGACCTTCCAAACTCCGCTCTTGGAGAGATCCTTCTTAGGTGGTGGTGGCTGTTGGAGTTGACAACGTGGAAGCTTGTCCTACAATATGGGGGACATGTCTACTTTATACATTGATAGCATACTAGTAGACATTCGTGGGTTTCAACAGAATCAAGAACAGATAGGAATTGGGTTTTAGGCTAACTACATAAGTGGACTACATGTGAACAATAGTATATTTACAATTTTGTGGGCGGGAAATTTTGGAAACAGAGGTTAGGTAAATCTGAACTCTGAACTGATCTCGATGACAGTTGACATCAAAACCTGCAAACGAACAAACCCTACCCGATCAGCTCTCGGGATCCCCATTCCAACGGCAAAGTCAGTACTTTGGGAGTGAGGTACAGATAACACAAATCTAAATTAGAGTGTGTACCTTCTGGTGGGCTATTCATAATAGTCGGATCGAGTACCATTTAGGGCGACCAGAGGGGAGGTGCCGCATACTAGGCCTCCCATTAGGCTTCCAATAACGGAGACTATATATGGCTAACGTTTAATGTGGAGGATGTTTTGCTTTCTAGAGGGTCAAAGCTAAACTTTGAAGAAAGTTTACATTCCTAGAATCCATGTTTATTTCCTCTAGGTTTCTTCATATCCAACATAATTGTTCAAGCAAATACTACTTGTTATGATTGGAGTGATGTGCTTGTTCTGATCGATATTTAGTTTTACTGTGATTTGCAATTTCTGTAACTTGGTGTTTTTATTATAATCTGTAATATCAGTTGTGATTAGAAACAAGACAAGTCTTTCACCTTGTCCGACATTCACTTGGAGTCTGGTGATAGCTGAAGGTGGTATTTTTAGTATATTGTGAAATATTATTTGATCATAGGATAATTTGTCACCAAGTTTCATGCAAATTTTTTGTTGTTAAGGCATGATATCTGCATTTCTTTTAGCTATAGCAGGAGGTAATTACCCTATCTTCCTAACTTGTATACTCAATTTCTCATTTCAGGCAGAATTAATTGGTCCTGCAGTGAAGGGAACACTTAATGTTCTTAATTCTTGTGCAAAAGTTCCATCGATCCGAAGAGTGGTTCTGACATCTTCAATGGCCACGGTTGTAAACAATGGAAAACCTCGAACTCCTGAGGTTGTGGTTGATGAAAATTGGTTTTCTAATCCAGATTTCTGCAGGGAATCAAAGGTGTGTAGATGTGCTTGGATCAATGATGTTTGAGGGTTTATGTTATACTACTTGAATAATGCTTTTAGGCTTTAATTTGAAAGAGAAAAGAATGACATGAATAAGATGAAAGATGGGAAGTTGCAAATTGACAAACAACAATGCCTTAAAACACGCACTTATAAAATGAGCTAGTCCATAAATTTCCAATTGGTTTTGAACTGGGACCTAACTTGGCTTTGTATGTGGTCATATGAATTGGACGTATTTTATACTACAAAGTTAACACCTTCAGATCTAGTTTAACTCCTTAAATATCTCAATTAAAAGGATTCCAAATGGTATTCTGATTTCTGACAACATAAAATGAGATTCATATAAGATTGAAGTAAATTGGTTATAAGAGGGTCATAGAAGAAAAGTTGTGCCAGAGCAGAAGAGGTAAAGCAACATAGGAGAAGTTCCAAAGTCATTATATACCTATTTGCGTTCTCCTTTATGTTCAATTGTTAATTTTTTTTAGATAAGATGTTCAATTGTTAATTAATTGACTGTATGTTTCTTTTATGATAGTTAGAGTGTGTCCCGTAGTTGCTCTCTCATTGTTGCCTCATACAAAATTTTATCTGGTTCTGAGTCTATGCAGACTTGGTACTCACTCTCGAAAACTTTGGCTGAGGATGCTGCTAGAAAGTTTGTGAAGGAGAAGGGTATTAACATGGTCACAATAAACCCAGGAATGGTTACTGGACCGTTGTTACAGCCAACGCTCAATGCAACTGCTGCCATAATAGCAAACCTGATTAATGGTATGCATCTTGTGCAATATTTCTTTCCTCCCATGAGATATACTTGGGAGTTGGGAGCTGTAGCTTAAAAAATTAATGTGACTTGAAGACTGCATCTTTTATATCCTAACAAACTGATATTCTTTGCAAGTTCAGGTGAAATCCTTCTAAAGTAATAGTGAAAATGTCTATGATTTTTATGCAGGCACAGAAACTTATCCTAATGCGACCTACAGTTGGATCAGTGTTAAAGATGTTGCTATGGCACATATCCTGGCACTTGAGGTTCCTTCTGCTAATGGAAGATATTTTTTAAGCGAAACTGTTGCTCATTATTCAGAGATTGTGAAGCTGTTAAGAGAGCTTTACCCAAATCTTGCACTTCCGGAGAAGTAAGTTGTTTCCTTCTTCATTATCCTCTTCTTTGGGTCTTACTCTCTGTTTCGAACTCCATCTGTAGGAAACAACAACAACAACAACAACAACAACAACAACAACAACAACAACAACAACAACAACAACAACAACAACAACAACAACCCAGTAAATGTCCCGCCGAGGGCGGGGTCTGGGGAGGTCCGATGTACGCAGCCTTACCCCTAACTAGTCGCCTAGTAGAGAGGCTGTTTCCGAAAGACTGAACTCCATCTGTAGGATTAACTGTAAATCGAATTTGAATTATGGGTGACCCTTTAAGATTTTGTCTTTTCCAGGTGTGTTGATGACAAGCCTTTTGTACCCACATACCAGGTTTCCCAAGAGAAAATTAAAAGTTGGGGCATTGATTATATTCCCCTTAAAGTAAGCCTCAAGGAGACTGTTGAGAGCCTAAAGGAGAAAGGGTTTGTCAGCTTTTGAGTCCTTATAGAAAGATTGATAGCTGTTGAACAAAGTGCTGATGTTAACATCATAGTGGTTGGTTAATAAATTTTTGTAATGCTATACTGATTTTGATGTACCAAGTTGCTGTGCATTTTGTATATTACAGAAAATTTGTCCTGAATGTAATGTCTGTTGAAAATAATAATCAAAATTCAAAAGTTTTCAGATGTATTCATACCAGTTGGATGCTATACACCAGGAATTTAATTAATTCAAGAAAACTAGAGTTATATAAAGCTTTGTTTTCTCTTGGATATTTACGGAGGACAAGTGAAATAGAGTAAGAAAGCTGAAAGAGGGAAAGGGAAGGTGGTGTGTGTCATCAATAGGTGATTCTGCTATCAAATACTGTCATGGTTTGTGACTTGTGACCCAGGTAATGTCTTGTCACACTCTTTTTCAATTCTTCAGGAATTGTTATGAAATGCAAAGATGATCTAATGTTCCAATTAATTAATGTCTTCAGCCAAAACTAAAACACCCTCTCATCAAACTGCGGGAGATGATATGAAGACAGAGCACTTGCTGGCACTACAGCGAGGCAAGGAAAGGCTTAACCAATTGAAAGCAGATCTGATAGAGGAAGGTTCCTTTGATTCTGCTGACTTTGGATGTGAAGGTGTGTTTTCCACACTGCTTTCTCCTCTGTATATTTTGTTGTCAAACCTTCCAGGTTCAGTATTTGTTCCCCTCTTGCTCTTTGGCAATAACTGACTCGATCTTGTATCTAGTACTACATACATACGTGTAGACATGTACATAGTACTCCCTCCTTCCTAACTGAGCTTCTAGTTTGACGTTCTCAGTCAAACTTCACAAAAGATTGACTATTTATTTGTGAAACAATAAATGAAGATTTACAAGATCAAAATACTATTAAGTAGCTTTCTCGAGGTAACTTGTTAAAAAGGATAATTTGGATAATTTGCTTTACTAGATTAATTGACTGCTACTCATATTTTGCTACTTTGCCCAACCGTATCATGTTTAGATCTCATGCAAATTTAATGCCAGCTTAAGTTAATGGAATATTAAATAAAGATATTTGGTCCACTTTCTAATTACGGTTTCCAAAACTAGTTTTTATTGTTTAAGAAAACTTCTAGCAAGCCACGTAATTTTTAGCTCTCATTTTTTCCCTTGGACTTTCTTTTCCCTCCAAAATCTATGTAGAGCTAGAAAGTTCCCTCCATAGATATGCCTCTTTAAAGCACATCAAAATATCACAGCAACAGGGCCGTTTTAGAGCATAGGTCCTAGGGGCGACCGCCTAGGGCCCAATGTACAAAGGGGCCCATAATCAAATAGAAATATCAATATATACTAAAATATGAAGTGAAGAAACATGTAAAAGGTTGTAGTCTAATGGTTAAACTTGAAAAGAAAGTGAGAATGATCCCCTTATCTCCCAGGTTCTAATTCTAAGACCCTCATTCTCTTTCTTTTTAGGCTTTTGTTCATTTCCTATCCCATTATGTTGAAAATAGGTTTTTTGTTCTTTTTTTTATTATCTAGTAAAAATAGTTTTTTTTTTTATTATTATCTAGTAAAAATAGATAATTTAATTAAAAACAAACTTATTTCAAGGTTTTCTATTTCATACCTCTTTGATTTTGATTTAAATTAATTACAAAGTTTCTTTTTGTGGGAGTATCATATTTTTGGAGGGATTTCAGTGAAATTACATATTGTCTTTTAGATGCAAACTATGGTTATATATAAGCACTACTATTGTTTTTCGTCTCATGACTTCTATTTTTCTTTTTTGATTTTTGGTAAAAAAGTCCTTTTTTGTTAATAGTAAATAAATCTCAGGGATATGATGCTTGAACTGATATTTTTATTACTACGCTACCTACCATAAATTCAGGTAAAAATTTATATATTTTACAGCTCTCAAAAAAAGTACAGTAATAATTTAGGGCCCTTATTTTCAATTTGCCCTGAGACCTCTAAAATATTAGGGACGAGCCTGACAGCAAAAGAGATTGGTTTAATTAAAGCTATTTTTTCTTTAAAATGTCAATGAAGATGCTATTAGTCTAGGAAGTTATTTTTTATTTTAGTTTTTTTTTTCTCTTGGTGGTGGTACTTTTTGGTACCTTAGACAAACTTCTTCTTCTGTTTTTTCTTCCTCTTTTGTGGAACTTATGGGATGATCATGGATTCATGAATCATGATGCAATTGCTTTGTTTTTTGTGGCTATATGATTAAATGGAATTATTAGATTGTATCTCATTGACTTTTTTTCATTCTTTATGACATCCTTTGTATGTCTATATACCTATCTATATACTTTTATTTTTGCCTCCATTAATAAAGGAAATAAATCATTATATGCCTTTCACCTTCCTTTTGGGTAATGAAACAAATATGTATATTTTGTTCTTTACTTATCTGTAAAAGGAATATTTATGGCTAGTATCAATTTAATTGAATATCATTAAAAGTATCTCCTCAATCTATTTGAATTTAGTAACCTTAACAAGGACTGTTTTAGAAAACCTAGAAATAATCAATCCCAGCACATTTACTGCTCAACTCTCCCACATATTTTCATGCATGTTCCACACGTGGGACAATAAGGTTGCCTTCTTGGCCATTCATTCCACGTGCGAAACACGTGTGTCCGCCAACCATTATACTCCCAGTAGATTAGTGATCAAGTACTAGTAGTTAATACTCGTATACGAGATAAGGAGTACGAATATAGTAATAGTAGACTAGTATAGTGTTCTTAATATTCTATGATCACGTCGAAATCAGTAAATATCAAAAATGGAGAAATCGGGACCAAATTCCAGCCTATGAATTCAAGTTACTTAAATCAGAGTGACTTGTGACTTGTGAGTGACTCAAAATTACGTTGTTTGGTATCCATAAATTTAGTAGATCTCAAAAGAGTATATCGTTAGGTGGAGCGTGGAGGAAGACGAGAGAGAGAGGGGGAAGGTGGGAGGGAGTAGGGCAATGATATGAGGGATAATTTCGAAAAAATTGATTTACGTTAAATAATTTAGTATTTGTTGTTTGAGATGAATATCAGCACAAACTCATAAAAGAGGGAAGAACAATTGAGAAGAAAAACCGAGAGAAATCTTAGAGAGAGAAAGTGATTGTGAGAAGAATGATTTCTCATTAACTTGCTGAATGAATTACAGCTGAATATGAACTATATAGTGCAGGCTTGATCATCTAGGAAGGAAAGAAAGAGGCGCCAGCTAGGCGCCAACTCTAACAAACTAGCTACTGTTTGTAACAAACTCTAACAAACTTTTCTATGACTCTAACAAACTTCTAACAGAAACTGAAGCTATGCTCTGTACAATAATTACATGATTACCATGCTGTAATAATTAATCACAATAATTCCAACACCCCCCCTCAAGTAGGAGGGGATGACACTCCTAACTTGCTGAGCAGATAATGGTGTGGATGCCCTGGCAAGCTTTTGGTGAACAGATCAGCCAACTGTTCATCTGTTCTGACATGGTGGAGGCTAATAAATCCTGCTTGCAACTGTTCTCGCACATAATGAAAATCCAATTCTATGTGTTTAGTGTGCTCATGGAAAACAGGATTTTTGGCAATGTAAATAGCTGCCTGACTATCACATTTAAGAGTTATAGGCACAATGTCAGGGACAGTTAATTCACTAAGTAATCTGGATAACCATGCTAATTCTGATGTAATTCTTCTTATGCTTCTGTATTCAGCTTCTGCACTAGACAAAGAAACTGTAGCTTGCTTTTTAGATTTCCATGAGATTGGACTCCCTCCAAGCATGATAAAGTAACCACTTATGGATCTTCTTGTTTATGGACATGCTGCCCAGTCTGAATCACAGTAGGCTAGAAGCTTGTAATCATCTTTGGAGTTCATGAACAGGCCCTGACCAGGATCCCTTCTAAGGTACTTCAAAACATGAAGAGCAGCATCCATGTGAGGTTGTTTAGAGTTTTGCATGAATTGGCTTAGGTATTGAACTACAAAGCTAAGATCAGGCCTTGTGTGTGTGAGGAAATTGAGCTTACCAACTAGCTTTCTAAACTGACCAGGATCAGTCATAGAGTTTCCTTCATTCAGTTTCAACTTAATGTTTGTTTTCAGAGGGCATATGGCTGTAGGTCCAGAGGAACAAGCAAATTCCTTCAGCAACTCATGAGCAAATTTTCTTTGAGTCAGAATAATTCCACCATTATTATGCAAAACCTCAATTCCCAAAAAATAATTCAAGTAACCTAAGTCCTTGATTTTAAAAGTATTGTCTAAAAATAGCTTTAAATCTGCAATTTCCTCCTCATTGTCCCCTGTGATGAGAACATCATCAACATACACAGCAATGAAGACTGTAGAACCGACCATTTTCTTGTGAAATAAAGAATGATCATTTTGTGACATTTGATAACCTCTGGATTTGAGAGAATCTGATAATTTCCCATACCACTGCCTGGATGCTTGCTTGAGGCCATAGAGAGATTTCTTGAGTTTGCATACTTGGTTGGGGTTGGAAAGTTCCAAGCCAGGAGGTGGCTTCATGTAGATCTCCTCATGGAGGTCTCCATGTAGGAAGGCATTATTAACATCAAGTTGGTGCATTGACCAACCTTGCTTGACTGCAATTGCAATTAAGGCCCTGATTGTGGTCATTTTTACTACTGGAGAAAAAGTTTCAGTGTAATCTATGCCTTCTACTTGAGTGAAACCCCTAACAACCAGTCTAGCCTTGTACCTCTCAATGGTACCATCAGCTTTAAGCTTGATTTTATAAACCCATTTGCAGCTAATAGGCTTCTTGCCTTTGGGAAGATCAGTGATTAGCCAAGTCTCATTTGCTTCAAGAGCTGCAAATTCTTTAGACATAGCTTCCTGCCATGAAGGGTTAGTAACAGCATTTTCAAAACAAGTAGGTTCATCCATGTGCAAGACTGTGTTCAACAAATGCTGACTAGGAGAAGAGAGGGAGCTGAAACATACATGTTGAGGGAGATTGTTGAAGAAGTGATGGTGTGAGGACATGTTGAGGGGTCTGACTCAGAAGAAGTGAGCACATGACTACAAACACTACTGCAGACATAATCCTGCAGGTAGGAAGGAGGAGCAGTAGACCTGCTTGATCTTCTAACTTCAGGTGAAGAGTGAGGCTGAGCATGAATAGGTGAGGGAGATGTGTATGGGAGAGGATCATGAGAATCAGGTAGAAGAGTGTGATCATAAGTGTGGGGATGAGACAAAGTCTAAAATGGAAAGAAAGAATGAGGAATATCTGAATGAGGTGACTGAAATGGGAATATATCCTCATGGAAAATAACATCCCTGGATATTTGAATTGTTTTTGTATCAAGATTATAAACTTTATAACCTTTCTTCCCATAAGGATAACCTAGGAAGATGCATGAAGAAGCTCTAGGTTTGAATTTATCCCTGCCCCTTTTGAGTGTAGAAGCATAACATAGGCACCCAAAAGTCCTTAGGTGAGTGTAGGATGATTTGGAGCCAGTGAGAAGCTCATGTGGGGTTTTGCCATGTAATAATTTGGTAGGGAATCTGTTGATAAGATATGTAGCTGTAAGGATACAATCTCCCTAAAATCTCACAGGTAAATGGGATTGAAACATGAGAGCTCTGGCTGTTTCTAATAGGTGCTTGTGTTTTCTCTCCACTATTCCATTTTGCTGTGGTGTATCGGTGCAACTAGTTTGGTGAATGATGCCCTTGGAGAGGAAAAAATTAGTAGCTTCTTTACTGAGACCTAATTCCAAGGCATTGTCTGATCTTATTGTTTGTATTTTGGCTTGATATTGTGTACTGGCCATTTCTGAAAAAGCTTGTATGAGAGGTAGAGCATTACTCTTGGCACTGAGTAAGTGTGTCCAAGTAGTTCTAGTGAAGTCATCAACAATGGTGAGAAAGTAGCTAAAACCATTGTATGTAGGTGTATGATAGGCACCCCAGAGGTCAATGTGAATGAGCTGAAATGGTTGAGTAGTTTGGATATGACTGTGAGGGAAGGGGTTTCTGTGTTGTCTAGCTTTGGCACAAATATCAAAGCTTGAGAGCATATCATTTTCAGATACATTGTCAAGTAAACACAAGGATTTCAACTTGTACAAGGGAAGATGTCCAAGTCTATTATGCCACAATAAAGCATTGCATTTATGTGCATTATTACAGTGAATATCACTATCTGTATCATGAATAGGAAAATGCAGTTTATCATCACTGATATTACAACAATCAGGAATAGGTAATTTGTTGATATAGCTTGTATCAACATTATTTTCTAAAACAGGAAATCCAACAGCAGGAATATGGGAAAGGGAAGATGGCTGCATTCTGAACAAGAATAAGCCAGCATGAGCATTTCCAAACTCAACAAAGGAATGTGCATCACCAAGATCCTGAGGCCTCTTCATTGAAGGGCCCTGTAGGAATAAAAGAAAGCATTGAAGCTCAGTGAACAATGCATAACAGTGTATCTGTTTGCATAATCTGCCAATAGAGAGCAAATTATATTTGAATTGAGGCACATAAAAGACATTTTTGAGAGAAATGGTGTTTGTGATCCAAACTGTACCAATTTGTCTGACAGCTACAATTTGTTTATTGGGGAGAGTGATTTGGTGAGGCTTATTTAGATGTGTGGTGCTAGAAAAGAGTGACATGTCATAACACATATGGTCAGAAGCTCCTGTGTCTAGGATCCAAGTATAATCAGCAGAAGCAGAACAACAAGCATTGCAAATACATGAACCTGAAAAGTTTTGAGAAGTGCCAGAAACCTTACCAGCACAGTTGACGAATGAATTAATATGAGAAATAGAGGCTCCAGAATCCTAAGTGCTCTTGAGATGGTTTCCAGCACCTATCTGAGTCTTGTTCAGTAGAGCAAGCAGATTGCTGCAATCTTCTTGTGTCAAGCCAGGAATATTAGAACCAGTCCTAGCCAAACTGATATTGGCATTGTCAGTTGAATGGCATTGTTCATTATCATTGTCTCCAGATACATTAGCAGCATATGTCCTGCTTTTAGTGAATTTAAATTCCTTTGGAAATCCTATGATTCTGTAGCATTTGCTTGCTTCATGGCCTATTTTCTTGCAGTGAGTACAGACAAGAGATTTTCTGCCTTCAAACTTTCCTTTGTAATTATTCTGTGATGAATTGTGATGCTGATTAGCATACATAGCAGCAGACTCTGAAGCAAATTGAGTTGTTGAGTGAATTCTTCTTTGATTTTCATCTTGAATTAAGAGAGCATAAGCCTGACCTAGATTAGGTAAAGGCTTCATCATAAGAATATCGCCCCTAATGTTGTCATAAAGTGGATTTAGTCCCATGAGAAATTGAACCAGCTTCTGTTCTTGCTCATTCTTGTTAATTGCCTGCACAGCTCCACAAGTACAGGTTGGGAGACAGGTCAAAGCACTCAATTCATCCCAATTTTTCTTCTTCTTGGTGAAATATGAAGCAATATCACTGGTACCTTGACCTGTATCACTGATATTTTTCTGTAACTGATATAACCTGGCGCCACTGGCTTGACCAAACCTATCTTCCAGCTCAGTCCATATCTGATGAGCAGAACTACAATATAGCACACTTTCTGCTATGTCACTAGACAGGACATTTAAAATCCAAGAAGTCATCATATCATTGCAGCGCTGCCATAAATTGAAATGTTCTTCAGCTGCAGCAGGTCTGATTGTTTGTCCAGTAACCATTCCTAACTTGTTCTTAGCAGAAAGACCAATGGACATTGCCTTTTTCCATGGTCCATAACCTGTTCCATCAAATGGTTTGGCTACCAGTAGCATCCCAGGGTGATCCGATGCGTGCAAATACAAAGGATTTGTAGAATCAATTAGAGCCATTGAATTGATCAGAGGTGAAGTGTGAATTAGCAAAACATAATAGCGCTAACAGGAATGAATTTGACCTAAAAAAAATGCTGAAATAAAGATGATGATGATGAATGTGTGATTTTATAAACGAAAATCACGATCAATGAATTTTGTAGAATCTCTAAATCTGTTTGATGAGCAAGAACAATTGATGAATCAAATCAATTTGTTCGAAAGAAGAAATGAATTGTGATGTGAATTTCTTCGAGATTAAACTCAAAGAATTGATTTGGCAGGATCAATTGATGAAGCAAATCAATCGATCAAAATGTGAAATGATCTGAGAAAAAGATTCAGAGGTTGAATTTGAGCTGATTTTAGAGCTTAATGCTCTGATACCATGTTGTTTGAGATGAATATCAGCACAAACTCATAAAAGAGGGAAGAACAATTGAGAAGAAAAACAGAGAAAAATCTTAGAGAGAGAAAGTGATTGTGAGAAGAATGATTTCTCAATAACTTGCTGAATGAATTACAGCTGAATATGAACTATATAGTGCAGGCTTGATCATCTAGGAAGGAAAGCAAGAGGCGCAGCTAGGCGTCAACTCTAACAAACTGGCTACTGTTTGTAACAAACTCTAACAAACTTTTCTATGACTCTAACAAACTTCTAACAGAAACTGAAGCTATGCTCTGTACAATAATTACATGATTACCATGCTGTAATAATTAATCACAGTAATTCCAACAGTATTTACGTTTTGCAATCCCTAACTTGCAATTTTGCATGGTGGGCAATTGGCCATAATATTTAAGAATTAATTAAAAAAAATTAATTAGTGAAAGCTTCCCACTTGTTTTGAACCGAAAACAAGCGGAAGTCAGCCAACCAAGCATTTTGAAAGCCTCCAGAAGGGAAATAGTCTCACTTCAGTCAATGGTAAAAAAACTGACATTTGCGAAACGGCGACACCAAAGCGTCAAACCCATTCGGGCCACCAAAAACCCTCAACATTTTTACCAAATGGGCTCACAGCTGCTGCTAATCTCACAATTTACAGAGGGTTTAAGAGTTTTGGCCATCAATTTTCATGGTTTCGTTGGCGATCAAGTAATTACTCTTTTCTCAGTTCTTAATTTATTTCATTTAATCAATGTTTCCATGAACTACTTCTTTAAGTGTTCTTGCTGACCCATCACCATCAATCATTCATTTTGGGTTATTTAATCTCAATCGAGTGTCCAAATTGCGTTCCTTGCCCAGAAATAGAAAAAAAAAACACATCTGGGTTTAAGAAGTTGAGTAGATATAAAAATTAAGTGATCAGAGAAGTAATTAATGGTATTCCTCATTTGTTTAACTAATTTAATAGTATTGGTAGTAATCTGAACTGATTGACTTTAGCTAAATTGTCTTGAACGGAACTGAATCGTCCTAAATTGAATTGATAAAACTAAGGTGAGGAGAACAAACCCATTTAAGCCTCTTTTTTTTTTTTTTGTGGTCTTTTCCATATACAATTTTGCCTATTAATTTAGTTAAAAAAGAGTGAATACATAATTTTGTAGAAGTACTTTTGGTAGGTCTTGTGTGAGACCAATTCACAGAAAATTGGGATCACTTTTTTACACGCAATGATCCTTGTTTCATTGAAAAACAACCCGTCTCACCAAAAGTTTCGAAAAAGCCGTTTTATAAAAGTTTTTTGTGAACTACTTTTTAGGACAAATAAATATAAAAATATTTCACATACATAAACGAGACGAAGTGGTCGAGGTTGGCTGTTTTATTTAATGACCTCAAAAATTCTGTCCCAGCTTAGCTCGTTTATTAATAAACAAACTTTGACCGAGCGTTAACCAAGTTTGTTGGTTATGAACCGTTCACGAGTGTATTGGTTGGTTTACTGGCAGATGGCAAAAAGCCCCCCGACCCTACCATTTGGCCTCCAATGTCAAGTTGACACCTACCTTTACATGTCATCATCTCTTCTCTCATCTTGATAGTTGATACCTAGCATTGCTAATGCTCCTAGTGATGTGTGTTTCTTATGAACTTGTTAGTCCAATTCATTTGTTACTCTTAACTTAACAATGACCAGCAGTTATGTATTCCCTATCTTTTTTGTCTTTAGTGTTCCCTATGACGTGTGGCAATGGCAAGCAAAACTAATACCAGTTGATTATATCATTGAATGTTCCTATGTGTTGGAGTATCCCTCCTACATGGAGGAAGAGCCCAATTAATTTGGGTTATATTTGCTTACCATATGGGTTATCCATATGATGTTTAAGTGAAGGGCAATTTCGTATATTCACTCACAAGTGGCTTCCCTTATAAGCCAAAAGGTTAGAAGGGCTGAGTGCAAGAGAGAGAAAGCCTAGACACTCAAAAAATCAGGAGAAAAGGCTAGAAGAGAAGAGGAGAGAGAGAAGAGGAGCCACCCACGAATTTTGGTGCTGGCAGCCCAGAAATCCGCCCCGATCGACGACCAAACGAACTCCGATCGTCGCGAGATTTTAGCACGTTGTTCCTGACATCCCCTTCTTCAAATCCAACGGTCAGAATTTCATTTGGAGCTCTCTAAGTCAGTTTTCTAAATTCAGCTCTTATTTTATACGAAATTGTATTTCCACTCTTTTGGGTGATGATTTGGGAGACTTGTTGTGCCAAGGTTGATCCTTGATGATTGTGAATACCTCTAGTTGATCTAGGGAAGAACTATTGTTGTACCCACTTGTTAATTTGTTGATTAGTGGAGGTTTTGGCACCGTTTGTTAACGGTCCCGTGGTTTTTTCCCCACATCGGGGTTTCCACGTAAATCCTTGCGTCTCCTTGTTTATTTACTGTTTTTTGGGCTGATTTATAGTTCCATTTGCTGCTGTCATTTTGGTTCAATATTTTTTGGTTGCTTGAATTGGTTATTGCTCATCTTTGCATCACAACCGGGGAAAAAGTCCTTGTTGCTTCCGCTTGTGTATTTGTGTGCTTTCCCCAACATAGTGGTATCAGAGCTTTGGTTAGAGTCATTGTGAATTTGTTGTATTGTTAAAGATGGATGAAAAATCTGGTGTGCACGGAATGATTAGTTTGAATTCTGGAAATTACTCCGTGTGGAAAACTAAAATGGAGGATATCCTTTATGTGAAGGATTTGTATGAACCAATTTTAAATGCAACCATACCAACTGGTGTTGTTGAAAGTGAGTGGAAAATATTGAACCGTAAAGCCGTTGGAACAATTAGATAATTTGTTGATATGAGTGTCCTCCAACATATTGCCAATGACACGAATGCTTATACTCTTTGGAAGAAACTTGAGACCATGTATGAAAGGAAGAATGCCTTGAGTAAAGCGTCATTGATTAGAAAACTTGTGAAATTGGAATATAAAGATGGTGATAGCATAGTAGTTCACTTGAATGAATTTCAAAGTTTGATTAACAAGTTGTCTGCAATGAAGATGAATTTAGATGATGAGCTGCAGGCATTGCTACTACTTTGCTCATTGCCAGAAAGTTGGGACACTCTATTTGTATCACTTAGCAACTCCGCACCAGAGGGCACGCTGACAATGGAAATTGTCAAAGCTAGTTTGTTGAATGAAGAAACTAGAAGGAAGGAAATGAGTTCCTCCACACAACCAGAGGATAATGTGACACAAGAATCAAGCAGGGGAAGAAGTAAGACTCGATGTCCCCAACATAGAGACAAGTCCAGGGGGAGATCAAAATCAAGGGGTAAGATCATTTGCCACTATTGTGATAAGCCAGGCCACATTCAAAAACATTGCAGGAAAATGAAGTGAGACAAGTCCAGAGAAAGGAAAGAAAAGGGTGAGACATCCGGGCAACAACAACAAGAGAAAGATAACAACACCACTGCAATTGCAACAAGTGATGAATTATTTTTTATTGGTGACCATTGCCTAAATCTAGCTAGTGATGATTGTACTTGGGTGATTGACACGGGTGCTTCGTTTCATCTAACCTCGCACCAAGATTACTTCTCATCTTACACCAGCGGTGACTTTGGCTATGTAAAGATGGGGAATGATGGCTCATCCAAGATTGTAGGCATGGGTACAGTGTGTTTGGAGACATCCACAGGTTGCAGTTTGGTGTTGAGAGATGTCCGACATGTTCCAGACATTCGGCTGAATTTGATATCTCCTGGGTTGCTCGATGATGCTGGTTACTCCAGCAACTTTGGTGGTGGAAAGTGCAAGCTTATCAAAAGAAGTTTGATTGTGGCTCGTGGGAGCAAGCAGAGATCCTTGTATGTGATGCAAGCTAAGTTGTGCAAAGGAGAAGTACACGCAGTTGATGATTCCTCCAGCGAGTTATGGCACAAGAGACTTGGTCACATGAGTGAAAGAGGTATGCAAATGCTTGCTAAGAAGCAACTCCTTCCTGATGTTCAAGGTATGTCCTTGAAACCCTGTGTTGATTGTTTAGCTGGAAAACAACATAGGGCAGCATTTCATACTCGTCCCCCATCTAGAAGAAAACATGCATTAGATCTTGTTCACACTGATGTATGTTCCATGGATACTAAGTCACATAGCGGTGCACTTTATTTTGTTACTTTTATTGATTATTATTCTAGAAAACTGTGGGCTTTTGTGTTGAAAACCAAAGACCAGGTACTACAGTTTTTCAAGCAGTTCCAGGCCAGAGTTGAGAGAGAAACAGGCCGGAAGCTCAAGTGTGTTAGAGCTGACAATGGTGGAGAGTACAGGGGTCCATTTGAAGAGTATTGCAAAGTACAGGGCATCAGGCTTGAGAAGACAGTTCCCAAGACACCTCAGCTGAATGGACTTGCAGAGAGAATGAACAGAACAATTGAAGAAAGAATTCGATGTATGCTCTCTCATGCGAAGCTGCCTAGGATTTTTTGGGCCGAGGCAATGTTTACAGCAGTGTACCTCATCAACCGGTCACCTTCGGTTCCTCTTAATGGAGATGTTCCGCCGAGAGTATGGACTGGTAAAGAGGTATCATTCAGCCACCTGAGAGTCTTTGGGTGCCTTGCATATGTTCATATTCCCAGAGATGAGAGGTCCAAGCTTGGTAGCAAGACAAAGCCATGCATCTTCCTAGGGTACTCAGAGGATGAGTTTGGGTACAGATTGTGGAATCCAGTTAGCAGGAAAGTGATTAGAAGCAGAGATGTAGTGTTCTTTGAAGACAAAACCTTTGCAGATTGTGAGAAGAAGAAACAACCAGAGCCTTCTCCTAGTGACAGCGCCAACACAGATCCAATATTTCCTCAAGTAACTCCTAGAGTTCAAGGGGGAGAACAGCAGGAAGATGGCAATGATGATCATAACAGTGATGATGGTGATGATGTTCAGCCACCACCAGATCATACACATGAAGAAGAACCCCATGTACAACCAGAACCACAGTTGAGGAGATCCACCAGAGAGAGACAGCCTACTTCTAAATATCCAGCAGATGAGTATGTGTTGTTGACTGACGGGGGAGAACCTGAAAGCTATGAGGAGGCTATGTCACATGAGCACTGCAAGGAGTGGTATAATGCCATGCAAGATGAGATGAAATCCTTGCATGAGAACCACACATATGACTTAGTGGAGTTGCCTAAGGGCAAGAGAGCACTCAAGAACAAATGGGTGTACATACTGAAAATTGGAGAAGATGGTTCACCACCTAGGTACAAGGCACGTTTGGTGGTGAAAGGCTCAGGTCAAAAGAAAGGCATAGACTTTGAAGAGATTTTCTCTCCAGTTGTGAAGATGTCTTCTGTTAGAGTTGTTCTTGGCTTAGCTGCTAGCATGGATTTGGAGGTGGAACAACTTGATGTGAAGACTGCTTTCCTCCATGGTGACTTAGAGGAGGAAATCTACATGGAGCAACCAGAAGGTTTCCAAGAGAAGGGAAGTGAGAAGCTTGTATGCCATTTGAAAAAGAGTTTATATGGCTTGAAACAAGCACCTCGACAATGGTACAAGAAGTTTGAGTCTTTCATGAAAGACCACAGTTTCCACAAGACACATGCAGATTCATGTGTGTTTGTGAAGCATTACGCCGGAGGTGATTTTCTCATTCTCTTACTTTATGTGGATGACATGTTGATTGTTGGACAGGATAAGGAGAAGATTGCCAACCTGAAGAGTGCCTTGAGCAAGTCCTTTGCAATGAAGGACCTTGGCCCTGCAAAGCAAATTTTGGGCATGCGTATCTCTCGTGATAGGAAGAACAAGAAGATATGGCTATCACAAGAGAGTTACATCCAGAAGCTGCTAGAGAGGTTCAAGATGGACAAAGCTAAACCCGTGAGCTCGCCACTTGCAGGTCACATGAAGCTAAGCTCCAGCCAGTGTCCTACAAGTGAGAATGACAAGAAAGAGATGATGACGGTGCCTTATGCATCCGCCGTGGGGAGTTTGATGTATGCCATGGTATGCACTAGGCCAGACATTGCACATGCCATTGGGGTTGTTAGGAGGTTCATGTCTAATCCTGGTAAGGAGCATTGGGCAGCAGTAAAGTGGATCATGCGGTATCTCAGAGGTACTTCTAGAGTGTGTTTATGCTTTGGTCCCGGACAACCTCTGTTAGATGGCTACACAAATGCTGATTTGTCGGGTGATATTGATGCTAGTAAGTCTACCTCCGGATACTTGATGACAATTGCAGGGAGAGCTGTTTCATGGCAATCAAAATTGCAAAAGTGTGTTGCTCTGTCTACCACAGAATCTGAGTATATGGTAGCGGTTGAAGCTGGCAAGGAGTTTATTTGGATGAGAGATTTTCTAGAGGAGTTGGGTTTGAAACAAGACAAGTACCCTCTTTATTGTGATAGTCAAAGTGCCATCCACCTTGCCAAGAATGCAACCTACCATTCCCGAACCAAACACATACGGAGGAGGTATCATTGGATTCGAGAAGCGGTAGAAGACAAGTCATTTGAGCTTGTGAAGATTCACACCGATCTCAACGGATCGGACATGTTGACGAAGGCCTTGCCTAAGGAGAAACTTCTTGTTTGTAGAAAGATTGCGGGCTTGGTCGAGCCCCCCATGTAGGAGTGAGGGGGAGATTTGTTGGAGTATCCCTCCTACATGGAGGAAGAGCCCAATTAATTTGGGTTATATTTGCTTACCATATGGGTTATCCATATGATGTTTAAGTGAAGGGCAATTTCGTATATTCACTCACAAGTGGCTTCCCTTATAAGCCAAAAGGTTAGAAGGGCTGAGTGCAAGAGAGAGAAAGCCTAGACACTCAAAAAATCAGGAGAAAAGGCTAGAAGAGAAGAGGAGAGAGAGAAGAGGAGCCACCCACGAATTTTGGTGCTGGCAGCCCAGAAATCCGCCCCGATCGACGACCAAACGAACTCCGATCGTCGCGAGATTTTAGCACGTTGTTCCTGACATCCCCTTCTTCAAATCCAACGGTCAGAATTTCATTTGGAGCTCTCTAAGTCAGTTTTCTAAATTCAGCTCTTATTTTATACGAAATTGTATTTCCACTCTTTTGGGTGATGATTTGGGAGACTTGTTGTGCCAAGGTTGATCCTTGATGATTGTGAATACCTCTAGTTGATCTAGGGAAGAACTATTGTTGTACCCACTTGTTAATTTGTTGATTAGTGGAGGTTTTGGCACCGTTTGTTAACGGTCCCGTGGTTTTTTCCCCACATCGGGGTTTCCACGTAAATCCTTGCGTCTCCTTGTTTATTTACTGTTTTTTGGGCTGATTTATAGTTCCATTTGCTGCTGTCATTTTGGTTCAATATTTTTTGGTTGCTTGAATTGGTTATTGCTCATCTTTGCATCACAACCGGGGAAAAAGTCCTTGTTGCTTCCGCTTGTGTATTTGTGTGCTTTCCCCAACATAGTGGTATCAGAGCTTTGGTTAGAGTCATTGTGAATTTGTTGTATTGTTAAAGATGGATGAAAAATCTGGTGTGCACGGAATGATTAGTTTGAATTCTGGAAATTACTCCGTGTGGAAAACTAAAATGGAGGATATCCTTTATGTGAAGGATTTGTATGAACCAATTTTAAATGCAACCATACCAACTGGTGTTGTTGAAAGTGAGTGGAAAATATTGAACCGTAAAGCCGTTGGAACAATTAGATAATTTGTTGATATGAGTGTCCTCCAACATATTGCCAATGACACGAATGCTTATACTCTTTGGAAGAAACTTGAGACCATGTATGAAAGGAAGAATGCCTTGAGTAAAGCGTCATTGATTAGAAAACTTGTGAAATTGGAATATAAAGATGGTGATAGCATAGTAGTTCACTTGAATGAATTTCAAAGTTTGATTAACAAGTTGTCTGCAATGAAGATGAATTTAGATGATGAGCTGCAGGCATTGCTACTACTTTGCTCATTGCCAGAAAGTTGGGACACTCTATTTGTATCACTTAGCAACTCCGCACCAGAGGGCACGCTGACAATGGAAATTGTCAAAGCTAGTTTGTTGAATGAAGAAACTAGAAGGAAGGAAATGAGTTCCTCCACACAACCAGAGGATAATGTGACACAAGAATCAAGCAGGGGAAGAAGTAAGACTCGATATCCCCAACATAGAGACAAGTCCAGGGGGAGATCAAAATCAAGGGGTAAGATCATTTGCCACTATTGTGATAAGCCAGGCCACATTCAAAAACATTGCAGGAAAATGAAGTGAGACAAGTCCAGAGAAAGGAAAGAAAAGGGTGAGACATCCGGGCAACAACAACAAGAGAAAGATAACAACACCACTGCAATTGCAACAAGTGATGAATTATTTTTTATTGGTGACCATTGCCTAAATCTAGCTAGTGATGATTGTACTTGGGTGATTGACACGGGTGCTTCGTTTCATCTAACCTCGCACCAAGATTACTTCTCATCTTACACCAGCGGTGACTTTGGCTATGTAAAGATGGGGAATGATGGCTCATCCAAGATTGTAGGCATGGGTACAGTGTGTTTGGAGACATCCACAGGTTGCAGTTTGGTGTTGAGAGATGTCCGACATGTTCCAGACATTCGGCTGAATTTGATATCTCCTGGGTTGCTCGATGATGCTGGTTACTCCAGCAACTTTGGTGGTGGAAAGTGCAAGCTTATCAAAAGAAGTTTGATTGTGGCTCGTGGGAGCAAGCAGAGATCCTTGTATGTGATGCAAGCTAAGTTGTGCAAAGGAGAAGTACACGCAGTTGATGATTCCTCCAGCGAGTTATGGCACAAGAGACTTGGTCACATGAGTGAAAGAGGTATGCAAATGCTTGCTAAGAAGCAACTCCTTCCTGATGTTCAAGGTATGTCCTTGAAACCCTGTGTTGATTGTTTAGCTGGAAAACAACATAGGGCAGCATTTCATACTCGTCCCCCATCTAGAAGAAAACATGCATTAGATCTTGTTCACACTGATGTATGTTCCATGGATACTAAGTCACATAGCGGTGCACTTTATTTTGTTACTTTTATTGATTATTATTCTAGAAAACTGTGGGCTTTTGTGTTGAAAACCAAAGACCAGGTACTACAGTTTTTCAAGCAGTTCCAGGCCAGAGTTGAGAGAGAAACAGGCCGGAAGCTCAAGTGTGTTAGAGCTGACAATGGTGGAGAGTACAGGGGTCCATTTGAAGAGTATTGCAAAGTACAGGGCATCAGGCTTGAGAAGACAGTTCCCAAGACACCTCAGCTGAATGGACTTGCAGAGAGAATGAACAGAACAATTGAAGAAAGAATTCGATGTATGCTCTCTCATGCGAAGCTGCCTAGGATTTTTTGGGCCGAGGCAATGTTTACAGCAGTGTACCTCATCAACCGGTCACCTTCGGTTCCTCTTAATGGAGATGTTCCGCCGAGAGT
The DNA here is from genome assembly GCA_038025085.1 of Tetragonia tetragonoides. NCBI lineage: Eukaryota > Viridiplantae > Streptophyta > Magnoliopsida > Caryophyllales > Aizoaceae > Tetragonia > Tetragonia tetragonoides. The sequence goes on from CM076150.1 coordinate 21,074,028, forward strand.
ATGGACTGGTAAAGAGGTATCATTCAGCCACCTGAGAGTCTTTGGGTGCCTTGCATATGTTCATATTCCCAGAGATGAGAGGTCCAAGCTTGGTAGCAAGACAAAGCCATGCATCTTCCTAGGGTACTCAGAGGATGAGTTTGGGTACAGATTGTGGAATCCAGTTAGCAGGAAAGTGATTAGAAGCAGAGATGTAGTGTTCTTTGAAGACAAAACCTTTGCAGATTGTGAGAAGAAGAAACAACCAGAGCCTTCTCCTAGTGACAGCGCCAACACAGATCCAATATTTCCTCAAGTAACTCCTAGAGTTCAAGGGGGAGAACAGCAGGAAGATGGCAATGATGATCATAACAGTGATGATGGTGATGATGTTCAGCCACCACCAGATCATACACATGAAGAAGAACCCCATGTACAACCAGAACCACAGTTGAGGAGATCCACCAGAGAGAGACAGCCTACTTCTAAATATCCAGCAGATGAGTATGTGTTGTTGACTGACGGGGGAGAACCTGAAAGCTATGAGGAGGCTATGTCACATGAGCACTGCAAGGAGTGGTATAATGCCATGCAAGATGAGATGAAATCCTTGCATGAGAACCACACATATGACTTAGTGGAGTTGCCTAAGGGCAAGAGAGCACTCAAGAACAAATGGGTGTACATACTGAAAATTGGAGAAGATGGTTCACCACCTAGGTACAAGGCACGTTTGGTGGTGAAAGGCTCAGGTCAAAAGAAAGGCATAGACTTTGAAGAGATTTTCTCTCCAGTTGTGAAGATGTCTTCTGTTAGAGTTGTTCTTGGCTTAGCTGCTAGCATGGATTTGGAGGTGGAACAACTTGATGTGAAGACTGCTTTCCTCCATGGTGACTTAGAGGAGGAAATCTACATGGAGCAACCAGAAGGTTTCCAAGAGAAGGGAAGTGAGAAGCTTGTATGCCATTTGAAAAAGAGTTTATATGGCTTGAAACAAGCACCTCGACAATGGTACAAGAAGTTTGAGTCTTTCATGAAAGACCACAGTTTCCACAAGACACATGCAGATTCATGTGTGTTTGTGAAGCATTACGCCGGAGGTGATTTTCTCATTCTCTTACTTTATGTGGATGACATGTTGATTGTTGGACAGGATAAGGAGAAGATTGCCAACCTGAAGAGTGCCTTGAGCAAGTCCTTTGCAATGAAGGACCTTGGCCCTGCAAAGCAAATTTTGGGCATGCGTATCTCTCGTGATAGGAAGAACAAGAAGATATGGCTATCACAAGAGAGTTACATCCAGAAGCTGCTAGAGAGGTTCAAGATGGACAAAGCTAAACCCGTGAGCTCGCCACTTGCAGGTCACATGAAGCTAAGCTCCAGCCAGTGTCCTACAAGTGAGAATGACAAGAAAGAGATGATGACGGTGCCTTATGCATCCGCCGTGGGGAGTTTGATGTATGCCATGGTATGCACTAGGCCAGACATTGCACATGCCATTGGGGTTGTTAGGAGGTTCATGTCTAATCCTGGTAAGGAGCATTGGGCAGCAGTAAAGTGGATCATGCGGTATCTCAGAAGTACTTCTAGAGTGTGTTTATGCTTTGGTCCCGGACAACCTCTGTTAGATGGCTACACAAATGCTGATTTGTCGGGTGATATTGATGCTAGTAAGTCTACCTCCGGATACTTGATGACAATTGCAGGGAGAGCTGTTTCATGGCAATCAAAATTGCAAAAGTGTGTTGCTCTGTCTACCACAGAATCTGAGTATATGGTAGCGGTTGAAGCTGGCAAGGAGTTTATTTGGATGAGAGATTTTCTAGAGGAGTTGGGTTTGAAACAAGACAAGTACCCTCTTTATTGTGATAGTCAAAGTGCCATCCACCTTGCCAAGAATGCAACCTACCATTCCCGAACCAAACACATACGGAGGAGGTATCATTGGATTCGAGAAGCGGTAGAAGACAAGTCATTTGAGCTTGTGAAGATTCACACCGATCTCAACGGATCGGACATGTTGACGAAGGCCTTGCCTAAGGAGAAACTTCTTGTTTGTAGAAAGATTGCGGGCTTGGTCGAGCCCCCCATGTAGGAGTGAGGGGGAGATTTGTTGGAGTATCCCTCCTACATGGAGGAAGAGCCCAATTAATTTGGGTTATATTTGCTTACCATATGGGTTATCCATATGATGTTTAAGTGAAGGGCAATTTCGTATATTCACTCACAAGTGGCTTCCCTTATAAGCCAAAAGGTTAGAAGGGCTGAGTGCAAGAGAGAGAAAGCCTAGACACTCAAAAAATCAGGAGAAAAGGCTAGAAGAGAAGAGGAGAGAGAGAAGAGGAGCCACCCACGAATTTTGGTGCTGGCAGCCCAGAAATCCGCCCCGATCGACGACCAAACGAACTCCGATCGTCGCGAGATTTTAGCACGTTGTTCCTGACATCCCCTTCTTCAAATCCAACGGTCAGAATTTCATTTGGAGCTCTCTAAGTCAGTTTTCTAAATTCAGCTCTTATTTTATACGAAATTGTATTTCCACTCTTTTGGGTGATGATTTGGGAGATTTGTTGTGCCAAGGTTGATCCTTGATGATTGTGAATACCTCTAGTTGATCTAGGGAAGAACTATTGTTGTACCCACTTGTTAATTTGTTGATTAGTGGAGGTTTTGGCACCGTTTGTTAACGGTCCCGTGGTTTTTTCCCCACATCGGGGTTTCCACGTAAATCCTTGCGTCTCCTTGTTTATTTACTGTTTTTTGGGCTGATTTATAGTTCCATTTGCTGCTGTCATTTTGGTTCAATATTGTTTGGTTGCTTGAATTGGTTATTGCTCATCTTTGCATCACAACCGGGGAAAAAGTCCTTGTTGCTTCCGCTTGTGTATTTGTGTGCTTTCCCCAACACTATGAACTTGGTTTGACCAATCTTTAGGCTTTTTTAACCTACCCCATTAAGCAACTTTAATAGCATCAAGCGAACGAGCAAGAGTTCAGAGAATATTAGTTAGAAAGATGGAGGGAGAAATAGCAAGCAAAGGAGGACAAGGGCTGGTTGTGTGCGTAACTTGGGCATCAGGATACATCATACATTGCCTCATGGCTCGTCAAGCTCTTACTTGAGCGTGGTTATACTGTCAATGCCACTGTTCGTGACCCAAGTAATGTTTTAATTTCCTCTCTGTAATTTTCTGTAAGCTAGCGAAGAAGTAGGCATGCATAATTCATTTTGGTTTTTGTTTTATCATTTATTGAATTTTAAGCTTAATTCCAATATTTATATTTTTTGACAACGAGTAGAAGTAGTATTAATTTTGAAAATGTTGTATTTCATTAACCAGATGATGCAACAAAGATAGAGCACTTGGTGAGACTAGAGGGAGCAAAGGAGAGGCTTCATCTCTTCAAAGCTGACTTGATGGAGGAAGGTTCCTTTGATTCTGCTGTTTCTGGGTGTCAAGGTGTTTTTCACACGGCTTCTCCCGTTAATTTCAACGTCATTGACCACCAGGTGCAGTTTTTTCTACCTACTGATAGCCTAGCCACTACTTGCTGGTGTTGATTTCCTATCCTCATTTGAGCTTATAGTTAATACTGTAATTCATTGTATTAATAGGTCGATGTTTTCCAAGATGATCTCAATCCATCTGCCTTGTTGGATATTTCCATACTTTGTAGTCAAGGTTATGTGTAAGTTTGCGTACATCTGCACCTTCGCAAACTTCGTTTCTTGGCGTGATCCTTCTTAGGCTGCCGTCGTCGTCGTTGTCGTTGTCGTGTTGTTGTTGTTGGCTTTTTGTTTTTTGTTTTTTGGGTAAAAGATCAGTGATTCATATTACCAACTGGGCAAGATAAAGGATATGATAAACAACCTAAGGGAGGGGAGAGAACCTTAGCCACCTCCTAGGGAGGGTACCAGATTAAATTCCCAAGCCTCAAAATAAACTAATTACATCAATATTTGAAGATAGTTCACATCCTTTCTTTCAAGCTTCCTAGGCTTAGAGAATTGCAATCTAATTTTAAGCTCATCTATGACTTGCTCAGCCACAGTGCTTGGGTCTCTTGTTTTTCCTTGAAAAATTCTGTTGTTGCGTTCAATCCATGAATTGTATATGATGGCTCGAAAGCATGGAGACAAATCAACTTTTTCAGTTCACAGAAGTTTCTCCTTCCAAGAATCCATTGAGACCAATTCACAAGGGGGGTCATCCCAAACCCAGCCCATCTGCAAACTGCATCTTTTAGTTCACACGTCCAGGGACATTGAAAAAACAAATGTGCCCCAGATTCATCAGCCCTTTGACATAATACACAAACAGCTTCATTGATCTTATTGAACGTCAAAGACCTGCCTTTTGTGAGGAGCCTACCCAAGACTGCAAGCCATGTGATAAAGCTGTGCTTGGGAACATTGACCCCTCCCCAAATGAATTTTGCTTCAGGTAGCTTTGGAGCCTCTCCCTTCAGCCAATGATACCCTGCTGTAATTCATTGTACTAATGGGTCAAAAGTTTGCAAGATGACCTCCATCTTTGCAGTCAAGATCATGTGTAAGGTTGCATGCATTGGACCTTCCCAAACTCCGCTCTTGGCAGGATCCTTCTTAGCTGGTGGTGGTTGCTGGAGTTGGGAACGTGGAAGCTTGTCCTACAATATGGGGGACGTGTCTACTTTATACATTGATAGCATACTAGTAGACATTCGTGGGTTTCAACAGAATCAGAAACAGATAGGCATTGGGTTTTAGGCCTAACTACATAAATGGACTACATGTGAACAATAGTATATTTACAATTTTGGGGGCGGGAAATTTTGGAAACAGAGGTCAGGTAAATCTGAACTCTGAACTGATCTCGATGACAGTTGATATCAAAACCTGCAAACGAACAAACCCTACTAGAGGGGCTCTCGGGATCCCCATTCCAACGGCAAAGTCAGTACTTTGGGAGTGATGTACAGATAACACAAATCTAAATTAGAGTGTGTACCTTCAGGTGGGCTATTCATAATAGTCGGATCGAGTACCATATACGGTGACCAGTGGGGAGGTGCCGCATACTAGGCCTCATAATGGAGACTATATATGGCTAACGTTTAATGTGGAGGGTGTTTTGCTTTCTAGAGGGTCAAAGCTAAACTTTCAAGAAAGTGTACATTCCTATGATCCATGTTTGTTTCCTCTACGTTTTTTCATATCGAACATAATTGTTCTAACAAATAGAGTACTACTTGTTATGATTGGAGTGATGTGCTTGTTCTGACTGATATTCAGTTTTACTGTGATTTGCAATTTCTGTTCATTGGTGTTTTTATTATAATCTGTAATATCAGTTGTGATTCGAAACAAGACAAGTCTTTCACCTTGTCCGACATTCACTTGGAGTCTGGTGATAGCTGAAGGTGGTATTTTTAGTATATTGTGAAATATCATTTGATCATAGGATAATTTGCCACCAAGTTTCGTGCAAATGTTTTGTTGTCAAGCCATGATATCTGCATTTCTTTTAGCTATAGCAGGAGGTGGTTACCCTATCTTCCTAACTTGTATACTCAATTTCTCATTACAGGCAGAATTAATTGGTCCTGCAGTGAAGGGAACACTTAATGTTCTTAGTTCTTGTGCAAAACTTCCCTCGATCCGAAGAGTGGTTCTGACAACTTCAATGCCACAGTTGCAAATAATGGCAAACCTCGAACTCCTGAGGTTGTGATTGATGAAAATTGGTTTTCTAATCCAGATTTCTGCAGGGAATCAAAGGTGTGTAGATGTGCTTGGATCAATGATGTTTGAGGGTTTATGTTATACTACTTGAATAATGCTTGTTAGGCTTTAATTTGAAAGAGAAAAGGATGATATGAATAAGATGAACGATGGGAAGTTGCAAATTGACAGACTACAATGACTTAAAGCATGCATTTAAACCAGTGAGCTCGTCCATATATTTCCAATTGGTTTTGGACTGGGACCTAACTTGGCTTTGTATGTGGGGTATTTTATACAAAGTTGATACCTTCAGATCATTTTTTTTTTCTCTTTAAATGTGTCATCAAATAATTGAAAGGATTTCAAATGATATTCTGACAACATGAAGTGAGATTCATATAAAATCGAAGTAAAATTGTTATACTGAAGATGATCATGAAAGAGAACTTGTGCCATAGCAGAACAGGGAAAGTAACATAGAAGTTCCAAAGGAATTATTCACCTATTTGTGTTATGTTTTATGTTCAATTGTTTATTAATTGATTGCACGGTCTTTTGTGATAGTTCGACTGTGTCCTGTAGTTGCTCTTTCTTTCCTACTTGCCTCATACAAAATTTTCTTTTGTTCCGAGTCTATGCAGACTTGGTACTCACTCTCCAAAACTTTGGCTGAGGATGCTGCCAGAAAGTTTGTGAAGGAAAAGGGTATTGAAATGGTCACAATAAACCCAGGAATGGTTACTGGACCATTGTTACAGCCAACGCTCAATGCAACTGATGCCATAATAGCAAACCTGATCAATGGTATGCATCTTGTGCAGTATTTCTTTCCTCCCATGAGATATACTTGGGAGTTGGGAGCTGTAGCTCAAAGAATTAATGTGACTTTTATATCCTAACGGACTGATGTTCTATGCAAGTTGAGGTGAAATCCTTCTAAAGTAATAAAGATATGTCTATGAGTTTTAAGCTTTTATTCTTTATCTGATTTATACGCTGGCGCAGAAACTTATCCTAATGCGTCCTTCAGTTGGATCACTGTTAAAGATGTTTCTATGGCACATATCCTGACACTTAAGGTTCCTTCTGCTAATGGAAGATATTTTTTAAGTGAAACTGTTGCTCATTATTCAGAGATTGTGAAGCTGTTAAGAGAGCTTTACCCAAAGCTGTTCAGAGATTGTGAAGTTGTTTCATTATCCCTCTTCTTTGGGTGCCTTACTCTCTGTTTTGATCTCCACCTGTTGGATTAACTGTAAATCTAATTTGAATTATGAGTGACCCTTTAAGATCTTCTTTTCTTTTTTTTTCCAGGTGTGTTGATAACAAGCCTTTTGTACCCACATACCAGGTTTCCCAAGAAAAACCTAAGAGTTGGGGCATTGACTATATTCCCCTGGGAGAAGGGGCTTGCCAGCTTTTGAGTCCTGATAAAAGATTGATAGCTGTTGAATAAAGTTCTGATGTTAATATCATAGTGGTTAGTTAATAATTAAGTTTTGTAATGCTATTACTGAATTTGACTATGTACCAAGTTGCCTAGTGCCATTTTCTATATTACAGAAATCGTCCCGAATGTAATGTGAAAGATTTTAAAGAGAGCAGGAGAAGAGTAAGAAAGCTGAAAGAGAGAAAGGGAAGGTGGTGTGTGTCACTAGCTGATTATGCTATATTACCTCATATCAAAAGTGTCATGATGTTTTGTCTTACTCTTTTTCAGTTCTTCAGAAATTGTTATCTTTGTGTTTATGAAATGCTGAGATCTAATGTTCCAATTTAATGTTTTCAGCCAAAACTAAAACACCCTCCATTAAACTGCCAGAGATGATGGTACCAAGACAGAGCACTTGCTGGCACTAGAGGCTTCACCAATTCAAGGCAGATCTGATAGAGGAAGGCTCCTTTGATTCTGCTGATTTTGAATGTGAAGGTGTGTTTTCCATACTGCTTTCTCCTCTATATATTTTGATTTTGTTCAGTATTTGTTCCTTTGGAAATAATGGGCTAACCCCTTCCTTGATCGTCCACAGTTCAGTACTAAGAATGTTGTTGTGTCCAAGACTTTTATGTTAACTCAGAATCCAACGACCATCATAATCACTGAAAACTCCATATGCACCTGCATGTCCCTTTCTTCCCAATTTCGATCCACCAGTATCGAGCCTAATCCGTCCCATAGGTGGTGGACTGGTGGCTGCCATTTGACATTGATTTCAGTAGCCAATCCTTTCTTATGAGTATTCAAGGCCAGAATTCTCAAGCTGCAAACACACAAGAGCTAAACCAAGAAGCAATGGGTAGTGTTTTGTTTTGTTTTCAAATGGCGCTAATCTGTCGCACAATTCGCTTTTTAGCAAACTCATCAGATAATAACTTTATTTTACTAAGATTTCAAAGCCTTATGGGATATAGTAGTACGTGTGGTACAAGTACTACATACATAAGGAGTACATTGTACATAGTTATCTAACATAAGAACATCCACCACATGCAATGAATTGAAACAAGCAACGTCATTAAGCACACCAAATACATATCCGTCGCATACACGCAACAACGCAACTATAACTTTACGTTTTATTATTTAGTAGTAGTAATACTTAAGCACACCATATAGGTGATATGTTAGGGATCCTCCAGTCCATGCCCCTAACTTGCATTGTCTTAGCTTGGAGTTGGTATAATGGATCGGAATCACACCCATAGATGCCTGGGCAGGGGCTCCTCCTCGTTCTCGTAGTGGAAGTCGAACGAATCGACACCAGTGAAAACACCATCGTACAATGTATAGGTAACACTGTTACCCGTAGTGTAGTGGTCAGTCTGTTTGTAAGCGAACGGAACATCACAAGTAGCTCTAGTGGCCACTAGACTGACATTTGCTTTACTCCTTGGTGGCACAGTTACCGAGTATTTAGATCCTATCTCCTGATTAATTACCTCAGTGCTTCCCCAAGTATACTCATTGGTTATCTCGCTCGAAACCTCGACTTTACCTTCAGCAATAAAGGGAACACCGGTCTTGAAACTAGCAGTGGTACTCAAAGAGACGGAGATACTGTTACTCCAGGTGTTTTCAGTGGTCTTGATGTATACAAACTTCAAGTTCATGACCTGGGTGCTGTCGGTAGCATTGATGGCAGATTGATAAGCCAATACCAGAGGTTTTGCACCATAAATCCTAGCATCATCCTCGCGAAATTCAAGCACGTTAACAGACCTAATAGGAGAATAATACATCAATCTACCGGGTTGGTAACCCACCTCCTATATGTGTCTATCTCTCTCCTCTATTCCCAAAAAATGGCATTTAAAGTAGAAGAGACATAGATACAAATACAATATGGGTTGCCCACCCACTGGGTCAACCAAACATTTTCCGACCTAATATTGACAGGGCTCTTCTACCTGTACGTGCAAGTATAGGACCGATTAGTAATGAATAATTTAGGGAGTTATTTATTTATTTATTGTTTCTAGGTTTAAGTGACACCTTAATATTTGCACATCAACCTTAAATGACAGATATTTGTGACAGATGAAGTAGCAAATTAAACCCTCGTGTCTGCCACTAACCTGCAAATGAGTCGTCGTTACCATGCTGCTAGTGGAAGCATTCAAGCAGCTCTCCTTCTTATCAGCAGTAAGTCTTGCACAAAATTTATCGTTGCCCTTGTTAAGAAGAGCGATAACATTTTGGTTGTTAACCCTAACTGGCCAAAACAATGTGTCGTCATCATTAGTGACACCGTTAGATTCAGTGGAATCAGCCCAAATCCAGTTGGGGCTAAGCCTCCAATGTTTCTCGGAATCAAGATTCTTAAAACGTGCGCCATCTTCATTCTGCCACACCTCATGCAGAACCTTTTTTGACCCAAGATCCGTAGCCGAAAATTGTAGCCATATCTGATAATCCTTGTACATAACTTGAAGGTACTCCTCATTGTCACCTAGGAAGGCCACACGCTTGGGGAGGACAACCACAGAGAGCTGTAGTCCTTGAAAAGGCATAGGGCTTCTTCTTCAGCCCCGGTGTTGATGGACAAGGAGTATTTGGAACCTGACAGCAGGCGAACCTCACGTCCAGATTGCACATGAAGAAATGTCAGAACAGAACTTCCTTCAAAGGTAAACTGGGGCTTAAACAATGTGCAATTCCATGCCGACTTATCTTCAACTTGTTCAGTAGCTTCCGCGACTATATATTCCTCATCATCCCTGTAAAAGTATTATAGCTTAATTAGTACTATGTGCTAACTATATTTTAGGATCCAAGTAGTAGTAATAGGCCTCATTCTCCAGATATATATTGGTAATTTGGAAAGTGGTAGGTTTACTAATTGCAGCCGAACTAAAGTCTTTTGAAGGTTTATAAATATAGATGGTAGCAAATTAAAAAGGCTTGAGTCAACCTCAAATAAGAGTGAGTTTCTTAACTTGTTGCAGTTGAAGGTGTGTTAGAGTGAGGTAGCAAGCCCGGCCAGGCGACCCTATTGAAAATAATGCGGAAAATGATGGAGATGTTTTTATGACTTTCATATGCATAAAGTCACGTGGATAATATTAGTTGAAGGACGAAAATCCAATTGTCTGAGTTGGGCAAATGTGAGGATTGAGGTGGGTAGATTTTTTTTATTATATAAAATAATAAAATAAAATACGACAAAAATAAAATAAAAATATTGAGAATAAAATAATAATAATTAAAAAAATAATTTGTTCAAACATTGACCGATGACCGGTCATCGCCTGACACGCGTGTTGACTGAGTGTTCTCCTTCGATTATATATATATACCCCTGAACAGAAGGGTAGTAAATTACAAAGTTAATGACAATAACAAGAAGTTACCAACACCAAATTACATACGAGCCGACTTTCCCTGTCTCCAGCGCAAAGGTTGAAAACTCATTGTCCACACACTTTTTGTTATGAATGTAGTAATATAAAACTGACAGTAGGTTCAAATTGGAAAATGCTTTGTTTACTCACCGGGTAGTCTACCCGAGTGATGTGGATAAGAAATATAAGCATATACATTGGAACTCAAATAAATTATTTCAACTAAAAACATAAAATACCAAAACCCAATCAATCACCAATTCACACATCAACCAGGTAGATTATATCCGGTGGATAAACTAATATTTACCGTTTGAATTGATTTGTAAGCATATAACACATAATCAACCTCCCTTGAAAGAAAGGAATTGAATTCCCTAGAAGGGGTAGTTAGATTTACCGTTTTTGTTTTTATTTTACTCCATTCCATTTTATCTCATATGTCCATCTTTATTTTTAGGATTTTTTTGCTATATATTGTATATTTTATTTTCTTTCTCTTTTATTGTCATTCTTCTTCTTTCCCTCTCCCTTTTTCAATTTAGTTTTTTTTTTTCCTATCCCTTTTGATTGAAGTGTAACCTAATTATATTTCTAGTACCTTTGCATCTCATTATTAAGAGTATAACAAATTTTGTATCAAATTTTCCCACCATGGAACGGTGAAAACATTTACGAAAAATAATTGTGATTTCTTGTCCACAAGTCATACCTTTGTTTTTCTCAAAAGTTATTGTGGTCCCCGTCCCATCATAAAAGGTTTTATACAAGTTATTATATACAATCCGTCTCCTGTGAGGCCTCTTAGTGACATAACCAAACAATATAAACACACGCACCTCAATTAAACAAAACAAAAAAAACAGAACCCCAAATACTTTCTCATTCTCGCTCACCTCACGTTTTCTCTCTCCTCCCTCTCTCTCTCTCTTCGCTCTCTATCTCTCTCTCTCCTCGCGCTCTATCGATCTCATGGCGAAGCAAATTCGAAATTAGCAAGTATGTATTTGATTTTAGTCAATATGATTGATTTTTTTTATTGTGATTATGTAATCATTTGAATTTGAATCTACCATTAGAATGGGGAACAAATTGCGATATATGCCTTAATTTTTGTTACTTTATGCTAGTTTTAGATTGAGTTAGGGTTTATTTTTGAATTCATTGTTGTTTCCACTATTGATTGTACATTGAGATTTATTTCAGCAGTTAGGTATTCAATTTCTGGTGAATCAAGTTTTTTAGATTATTGAATAATTTTGCTTATGTTCGAGTCGAATTTTCAGAGTCTTGATTATAAGTATCCGTTTCTAACTTAGAGGTATCAGATTGTTTCCTAGACGTATCATATTTCCTCTCAAAAGTATCAGCTTATTGCATGTAAGTATCATTTTTTTAACGTGGTTAAGATAACATGAAAATTAATACCACATATATTTAAATTGATACCACAGGAACTACAACTGATACCACAAACATTTCAATACAGCTATATGTTTCTGTTTTGTGTCTGGTATTATATTTCATCAATGTAGTATTTATTTTTACTTCTTGAATATTCACTCAACACAAAACAAGCAAGTCTTACTTTCTAACACAGACATGCTAGTTAGCATCAAATGCATTGTGTTAGTATCATATAGTGTGCTTGAGGTATCATACTTTGTCGAACAAGTGCATACACAAGCAAGTCTCACTTTCTAACACACACATGCTAGCTAGTATCAAATACAGTGTGTCTAGTATCATATTGTGTGCTTAAGGTATCATACTTTGTCAAACAAGTGCATACACAAGCAAGTATCAATTTCTAACACACGCATCCTAGCTAGTATCAAATGCAGTGTGTCTAGTGTCATATTGTTTGCTTGAGATATCATACTTTCTCAAACAAGTGCATACACAAGCAAGTGTCACTTCCTAACACACACATGCTATCTAGTATCAAATGCAGTGTGTCTAGTATCATATTGTTTGCTTGAGGTATCATCATATTTTAATTACTATAATTCCAAATTGCAGAGATGCAATGCTTTAAAAAGTGAGGGCTTTCAAGGACACTAAGCCTACATTAATCAACATGATTTCCGAAGAGGACAAGAAAGAAGCTGAGGAAAAGAAGCAACAAAAAGCATAAGAGAAGAAGAAGGAGAAAGAAGAAAACAAAAAGCAAGTTGCTGAGGCCAAAAAAAAGGAAAAGAAAAAGGAGGAATGAAAAAATTATGGAACTAAAGTTGTAAATGTTTTAGTATATTGCTAGATGTGTTTTTCAGTCAGTCAAACAACAAACAGGTATTTTAGTTTTATCTTATGAAATAGAACTTCATCAAGTATTTGCTTTAGTATCAAGTTTGGTGACCTGATATCATATATTTCATATCATGTATGTTTTTGTTATGTTTTAAAGATGGTATGAGTGGATGTGACAATGAAGCCTTGGATTTGGTTAGAAGACTAGAGTTGGTTTTGTAGTAATTTTCTGTTTGAACAGGTTTTTGAAAAGTCGATAACTTGGGATGCCCAAATTCAAAGGAAACTCTGTTAGAATTCTAACTTGATGCAGTTTGAGATACGACAAACTATGAACTTAACTGATTCCAATGCTCACTGAAACAAATATATCACTGATAGCACACATTCAAAAGCTAATACAATAGATACCACATACATTATAACTAATACCACAGATATTAAAACTAATACCACAGATATTTAAACTAAAACCGCAGATATTAAAACTGATACCACACATTAAAAAACTGATACCACATATATTAAAACTGATACCACAGACGCGGAATGGCCATGAACAACGCTGGAACAAGAAAAGATTTTAAAAAAAAATTAAAAAAAAAAATTGTCGTCACTATACGCGGCCGCAGCTTGAGGCGTCCGCATTCAAGTTTTTGCGTATTATATTAGGAGTAATGTAAAAATTCTCTTGAATATATGTTATCTTTAATTAAATGATCATACAATCATTTGTGAAACTGATAATTAAGTCAATGAGTAATTAACTAAAAACATTTAAATTTAGTAACTAAGATACATATTCTATGTCCCAAAATCTTCTTTTAAGATTATAAGCTCTGGATTATGGAGCCATGGAGGTAAATAAAGTATTATAATATTAAAAGCATATATGTAGTTACCTGACCCAAAATTTGTTGTTGCTACTTCTTATGGATAGTAGTTAAGACACTTTCGAGTGAAATTCATCTAGATACTTTCACTTTTAGTAGCTAAGATACGACTTTTTCTGTCCCAAAATCTTCTTGTAAGGCTATAAGCTTTGGATTACGCAGGTAAATAAAGTAAATAATATTAAAAGCATGTAAGTATATAGTTACCTGACCCAATACTTGTTGTTCCTACAACTTCTTATGTGTATAAGGCCTTCCCCGGACTTAGCAAGCTCCACCGCGAATTTTGCAGCTGGATCCACTATAGAGAAAGTGTTCTGGAGATAACCTTTGGGTGCAGACCCTTCAGTCTTGGTCCCACATCCCAAGTATAATGCAGTACCACCGTATACTGGCTTAAGAGCCATTAGTGCTGGCAACCCCATCTCTTATTACTCTCTTTAAGTCTCTGTCCTTACTTTGTACTCGCAATCTTTAGCTCTTGCCTGATTGCCTCTTATGCATGCTTTCCATGACTTCTTGATCCACTTTATTTATAGGAAACCACTCTCTCAAGCAAAAAGTATTCTACTAATAAACTATATATTTGCCAAATGAATATCAACTTAATTATTGGGTGGACACTATTACAAACAAGGATCAGGTCATTGGGATATGTTTTTTTTTCCCTATAATTGAAAAGGATTTTATTAATGAAGTAGTTAGTCATCACTCATCAGGCATAATAATGTGTATTTTTCACCTCTAGGAAGGGTAAAAAATGATCGACCACACACAATTATATGCCAATAACTAGAAGAAAAAGCAACCAAATACATACAACTCAATGATATACGGAGTATGCCCAAAAAATGCTTTTATTCATCTTCTCCTCCTACGTAGCGGAGCATTTTTTTAATACAATCGGATGTCTTTTTACAAAAAAAACATCTTTATTTCAAATTTTTACTACACGGTTTTAAATTTTCTTTTTTACTACAAAAGACGTACTTATCCATATTGTAAGAAGAAATAAATCATTAGACATACAAAAAGAATACACCACTCAACTACAAGGGAGGCGAAGATGTTCTTATAGTTTTCTGTAGATAGTCACATGTGGGGATATGTTCCTCTAATAAAGTTACAAGGATAAGGAATACGTTCCTCTATTGATTATATATAAAAATAATTGTAGTTATAAGAAAAATTATAAATAATATTTACTGATTGAATAATAATAAGTGTACTAATCTGATTATAAGTAGTATATGCTGATTTAAGAAGTAATACTAATTGGAACTTATTATAAAGTAAGGAGTACTAATTGCTTGTTAGGGTCCATGCCAATACATATATTGGCCTTGTTTGGTACGCAGCTGGTAGCTGGTAGATGGTAGGTGGTTTGGTTAGCTGGTTGTAGTTAGCTGGTTGTATTAGATGGTTTGACTGACTGGTAGGATAAACAGATTGTTAAAAATGTTTGGTAAAATCAGATGATTTTTAGTAGCTGGTTTGATGTAAAATGACTACAAAGGACATTTTGTTGTTATTATGATAGTAGTAATAGTTGTTGTTGTTGTTATTATTATTATTATTATTATTATTATTATTATTATTATTATTATTATTATTATTATTATTGGTATTTGAGATTTTATGTATTGATTTGTTGTAATGTTGATATTTGATCAATACATATATTTGTGTACCTAAAGATTTTCCTTACCTTAAAAAAAGAAAAAAACAAAAACTAAAGAGCAATTCAAGTGGAACAAACCTGTTACGTATTTTAAGTTTTTAACCGCCTCACCCTTCCCCTCAAACCCCCATTTTCATTTCCTTTCCTTTTCTCTTTCATCTTTCCTTCTTCTACAAACCCCTTTTTTCTTCTTCCCCAGATCCCCAACTACCAACAAATGTCATCCTATCAAAACAAAAAAAAAAAGCAAAAAACTCAGCATCTATAATCTCCCAATAGCATTCACCAATCACCACCACTGTCCATGGCCGCCAACCCAACAATGCAACAATAGCATTCAGCCTGATCTGCTACTCTGCCATTTGAGAATTAATTACCTTCAAATTGTAAAACCCAAAAGGTGCAACATCAAATTGCAAGCTGTAATTAATTAATTATGGGTAGAGTAGTCATTTTCTTAATTAACACCAACAATCTGATACAAAACGCGCCCCCCTCTAGCTTTTCAAGGTTGGATTGTTGGGGTCCAAAAAAGTTAGGTGAAAAGCCAACAACCAAACATAATTTTTTGGTCAAATAGATTGTTCAATAGTCAAACAATCCAATACCTTTAACAATCTGACCAAAAAACTGCATACCAAACAAGGCCATTGAAGACAAGACAATTATTGGCAGGGTAGATTATTTGGGGGGGTCAATTATGGAAGGATTATACGTATGTAGCATATTGTATAAAATCCTTTTGAACTTGTGTCTTGGTCAGCGTGGGCCAAGGGATCATACATGATGATCTTGGCATTAGGCAAGCTAGGATATTACAAGTAGGGTTTGAAGAGTGCGTTCTCTTTTACTTATTTTCACTGATTCGTATTGATTGGATAAGGTTTTGTTATTGATTTTCAATAATTGGATAAGGTTGTGCCACTGATTCCACTGATTCGGTAAGGTCCTTTCACAGATTCTCACTGATTCAGTAAGGTCCTGCCACTGATTATGTGAGTAGGAATGTGGGTCCTGCCACTGATTTTCACTGATTGGGTAAGCACCTGCCACTGATTCAGTAAGATGTTGCCAGTGACTCCTACTGATTGAGTAAAGTGTTGCCACTTATGTCCACTAATTGGGTAAGGTTCAATAAGTGGAAAAGAACACACCCGAAGTCTAAACTAACCTAGGATTTTAGGCAAACAAAATCATCATTAATGAAGTCTAAACTAACTATTAAAAATGGGTATGTTTGTTAGAGGTGAATTCACTAGAACTGAACTGAACTAAAATGTACTGAATTTAACATCACTAAATTGGACACTAGCTACGAACTGGATGCAACCGAACTGAATTGAACACAACTTGATATGTGAGACAAAAAGTATGTTCCCGAACTCAGTACCACTGAACTGAACAGAACATCATTTAACTAAATTTGAAATCATTAAATTAACACCTGAACTGATACTGAACTGATGGTGTAAGCTCTAAAAAACGCACCCAATGTGTAGATAATATGCACTTTCTTTTATCTATTGTATAACGCTTTAGGGGCCAGAAAATAAAATATATAATCATAGGACCATGCGTGCAATATCCCGATACGCATAAGTTTTATAACGTTGACATTAAAAGTTAGGTTGAAGATGAAAGGGATATTGCATAAAATTACATGTAGGGCAATACTAGTTGAAGGATTGTGAGGTCATCAAAATTATGAGTATTGGAAGCGTAGAGTCATTTACTAGTTGAAGAATACTGAGATGTTAGTATTTAAGTGTTTAACTACTATTATAACTCTCTTTGTAATTTGATTAACTACTAGTAAAGGTTACTTTGTCTGTGGTTTTTCCCCCTAGTTTAATAGGATTTTTCATACTATTAAATATTGTGTGTAGTTATTTATCTTGTGTATGTACTTTATTATGCTTTCATTGTGGTCAAATTTCTAACAAGTAATATTGCAGTGGCGAGAAGATTCCCCAATAAGAAAGTAGTATCAAAGCATATAGTTGAAGATCCTGCAGTGAAAAATAAGAAGTGGTTAAGCATATACAAAAGTAGAAGATTTGAAGTAGAAAAATAAAGGAAGTTGAGCAAGAGTTGCTCGAGTTCGAGGAAGACAACGTGGTCTTGGTAGTCTTTTTTGCTAGTAAAAAAGTGGGTGGCATCCCCTACTACATTACGTTCGGACTCTCATATTCAACAACGAATATATCAAATTAACTGAATAATCAGTGCTTGTTAACGTAGCATCAACAAAAGGGTAATATAATTCCAGGGCCGTTCCTAAGGTTTTTGAGGCCCTGGGGCGGGATAAAAATGAGGGCCCCTAAGTATGAATTACTTGTTTTATCGGAAAAATAAAATAAAATTTGGGCCCCGTATTAGGAAATGAGGATATGAAGAATGAAAAATTATTTTAAATTATAGAAAAATGGGGGCCAAAGAGATTTGATCTCAAAATCTAATGTAGGTAAGGAGCAACACAACTCATTTCCAACCAAGGAACTAGGCCCTTTTTCATGTTTAGTATTTGCAAGTTTTTTTATTTATTTTAATTTTGCATTGTTGTTTGGGCCCTCTACAGACTGGGCCCTAGACGGTCGCCCCTCTGACCACCCCCTTGGACCGGCTCTGTATAATTCTTAAAAGTCAGCAGACACAAAACATAAAAAAATTAGAAATTCGAACTCATAATACTACCTTATCAAACTACTTAAGAGTAAGCTTGAAAATACTATACCATTACCCTTGGCTGTCTTTGGTAGTTGACTGAGTTAAAACTATGGATATTGGGTGTGGAATACATTAGACTAGAGACAATTATTGGCAGGGGAGATTATTTGCCGGAATAAATTATAGAAACGTAGCTAGCATCATATCAAAGAAACTCTTTTTGGAGTTGTTTTTTGTTTTTCTTTTTTTGGCTGAGAAGTGTATGTGGCAGCAATGGGAGACTGTGGGCCAACAGATCATACGTATTTGATCGTGGCAAGCATACCATATTGTTGGCAGGAAGTTCTAATTTGCATTGGTAGGCTGGTAGCATACTGGTAAAATAATCCTCCTAATATTTAGAAGTATGGTTTTGGTAGAAAAGAATAGTATTAGAAATATAACAATACTTGTGGAAAGTATCATTGGTAGATTTAATTGTGGCAAGTAGTTTTCTATATTATGGAGGAGAGTATTTTGGAATTCGATAGTAGCTAGTAGTTATATGCAAGGAATATTAGGTCTTTGGAGGCCTATAGATACAAGTGGTAGCAGATCGATTGCAGTTTGGATTGATTCGACTTGACCCCAAGGGGGAGTTCCTTGCCGCAATCACATTTGAAGGTGTGTGAGGAGTGACGTAGAAAGTATGACTATATTGAAGATACGTGGAGAGTTTGTAGTTTTGACCTCAAAAATTAGGTTAAAGATGAATGTGATGATTTTGTAAGTTAAAGTCGAATGTATTAGTAGTTTATTTTGTAGCAGTAGTTTATCTTGTATGTGTACTTTATTATGTTTTCGTTAAGGTCAAAGGTCTAACAAATATCATCGTAGTGAGACGAAGATTCTCCAAAACTTCTCAAATAAGGTCCAATAAGTACAAAATAACACATTATTGACGAGGCTCCATCATTTTACTGACACAAACTCATATTCTAATATCTTTCATCTTCTCTTTTAGTGCAAGACAGATAATGCTTGATCAACAAAATTTGAAATATGGGTGTAATAAGAAAATTAAAGGAAGAGGAAAATACATGGAGAAAATTAAGAGTCAATTAAAACCGTTTTCGTGAATACATAATTCTTTTCATCTAAAGAAGAAACATCTATAAAAAAATAAATAAATAAAAATCAGAGTTAAAAAGACAACAACCACACAACAAGTTAACAACAATTCCCATAAAAAAAAAAAAAAAAAAAAAAAAAAAAAAAAAAGTTAACAACAATATAGACTATGGAGTACTTAGCAAAATTAGAGTTATTTTTCTTGAATCAGAATCACAAAAAAAAAAAAAAAAAAAAAAAAAAAAAAAAAAAAAAAAATTAATAATTGATCTTCATAACTCATACATTGGAGTTTTTTTTTTTGCTCGTCCACTCTTAAATTGGAGTTAATAATATCAAATTCAACTAAAATCATAATCATAATATCTATATATTAGAGGCATTTTCTGACAGCATTGGAGGCATCCACCTAAACGAGCCATGGTAATAAAATTTTAAAATAAAATATAAAATAAAAATATATGTTTGGTATAGAATATATACTAAAGTTGTACTTTTCTAAATCCTTAAAGAATACACTATTAATTAGAGTTTTAGAATATATACTAAAGTTGTACTTCCTAAATCATTAAATAGTAGACTATTAGATTGTAAAAGCATATAACTTTAGTTTCATTGCTTAAGAATTTAAAATTCTTACACCATTGGAACGAGTATGAAATATCCTTTTAAATGAGACTCATTTGTAGTATGTTCTATGGATTTACAATATTAGATGTGTTCACCTAAAAAAGGTAATCATTAATTAGCTTAACAAGCTGACACAACTAAAGAGTTGCATGTAAAAATAAGAGAAAAGACATGTATATTATCTATACAAATTTAAAAAGCAATCTCAAGGTAAAATTTAATAAAAAAGAGTATGTGTAGAATAAAGAAATAAACGATGAATCTAAAATGATTCTAGGTCCAATCTTTAATAGGAAACTTTACCATTATCACGTATAATTTTATAACTGTACGTAATTTACCGATCCCCCATGTTATTTTGGAGTTCCAATTTATGTTCCCTTCAACTTTAAAATTATTACTATACTCCCTCCGGACCATAAATAAAATTACATTGGATTTTTTTGCGTTCTTCAAGGCAGTACTTTGACCGCATATAACTTTGAAAAAACAAGCAAGCATTGAAATCTGTTTTTTCTATTCAAAGGTTTACGTCTAAAACTTCTTTATTTTTTGAAAAGTAGTTATGTATACATTATACATTTAAAGTGATTTTACCATAAAATAACGATCATATCTTTGGAATGTTAGTTGTACACTTACAAGTTATATCAACATGTATTGGCTTACCAACATCAAGCTTAGAAAGACTTTGAAATTACTATCGACCTCTTGGATCATGTAACATATGGGATGAGTTAATTAATAGTTAATTATTGAAATTGATGGTAAGAGTTTAAATTAGATAAAATGCCCTATAAAGTCATAGTAATTTTATTATATGGCATTCATGATATTAAATGAATTATATAAATATTTATCCATATATTACTAATAGTTTTTTATAAGTGACAATTACACTTTGATTTTTCGATGAGACTAAAAATCGCGTTATATTAGTTTATTATATAATAACAGTTCGTGCAACGCACGGACATACTATACAGACATCCACCTAGTTACATAAATTTAAGAATGTAGTAAATTAATCCTGATGAGTTATGATTATCCATAACTAAAAGGTGGGAAGAGGAGAAAAAGGCCTTAATCAACAACCCACAAATGACAAAAGTCCCAGCCTGTAATTTGGTTAATTAATTTGCTACGTGTCCCAACAAAAGTTTCGCACCATATCCTTCATGGACCAATCTAGATTCTAGTGTCTAAACTTGACACTTGAAGTCTTCAAGAGGAAAAAAATTTCCCTTTCGATGCAAATAGAAATCTTTCCTAAATATTATCTCTAATAATAGAAAATTACATTTATTAGGAAACTAGAATTATATAATAGATAAAACTTTCTTTCTCTGAGCCTCAAAACTTGACATATTAAGGTCGAATATCTAACTACAGGTTTAGAGCAGAGCATCCATACATTCACCTCAACGCCGCAATAAACTAGATAAGTCACCTCAAAACCAGAAAATACTTGCTCTGATCTTTACTACTCCCTCTGTCACATAAAATTCTAAATGTTTACTTTTTTACGGTTTTCAAGACACCATTTTGACCGTAAATAACTACAATTATACGAATATAAAAATTATAAAATTTTGATATTTTGAAAGTACTTTTGAAAATGAATCTAACAAAAGTATTTTCAAATTTTGAATCTTTATATATTCTCATAAATTAATGGTCAAAGTTTATTAAGTTTGACTTTCAAAAAGCAAACGTTGAATTTTATGGGACGTAGGAAGTATTATTCTTGATCATAGGTGAACAAAGTCTACCAAATTAAGTCATGCTTCTTTAGAGCAACAAAAATTTGGTGAACCAATTATAAGATGTTGTTTCAAACTACGAAGATACTTCTCAAAGTGACAAATGGTCTTCAATTGCGGTGAACTAAAATCTGGAAGAATGAAGTTGCGAGTAGAATTCTTCAGGAGACCATCATGAACAAAAACAACGTTTACATTCATATAAATGTAATCATGAATTCTATGACAAACATGACCACTAGCTAGGGAATAGGTCTTATGGAATTGTCGTTAAAGGAGGATGTGTGCGAAGTTGTGTAGTACTCTAAATCGTTTGATATTTGCATGGTATGTAATTGGTACTCTTACTACACGCTTGGAGTTTGGGAGGATGATCAGTTGAGTTGTTCCGTTTTGTGATTTTAACCTTTATTTGTTGCTAGTAATGTAATGCAATGCAATGCAATGTAATCATTTTATAAAGTAAATGTAGATTGAAAATGGTAATTGCATTTTCTCAAAATTTCAAAGCTTGAACTAAAAAGATCAATATATAGTACCACATTTTTTAGATAAAGGATATATTTAGTATGTACTACATACATAGACGTAGTAACAATACTGTGTTATATTACGTACGGAGTACATAGTTAATAGTTATCTTACATAAGAACATATTAGATATATATCCGTTGCATACATGCAATATAATGAACCAGGCAACTATAACGTAGCCTTCTAATTATTTAGTGGTGCTAATAGTTCAGCACACCACATATACATATTTAAAGTGATATTTAAGGGATAGATCCTCCATGCCATGCCCCTAACTCTTCTTAACTAGGTCTTGGTATAATGGATTGGAAGTAATTAAACCCATAGATGACGGGGTAGGGGCTCCTCGTGGTTCTTGTACTGGAAATCAAACGAATTGACACCAGTGAAAACACCATCGTACAATGTATATGTAACTTTCTCACCCGCAGTGTATTTGTTCAGTACCACCTTAAAAGTTTATTCCGCCTTGAGAGTCACCCCTTAAATGATTGTCGGACCAAATTTCATATTTCTCTTCCCGTTTTGCCCTCATATGTGACCTCCCTATTTGACCAAATTAAACATTGATTTGACCCTTAAATTAATTAATTACTAACAAACTAATTTTCCCATTGGTTAGAGTTAGAGGAGAGAGAAAGTGAGATTGAGTAAGAAGGGTGAATGATTTTAGAGATGGGCGGAGAGGAGAGCGACAACGAGAGGAGAAGCAGCCAATGAGATTATGATGGTGGTTGTTGTGGTTGTTTCGGTGGAGAAGGAGGTGATGGTGGCGATGAGAGAAGAGGAGAGAGAATTGGGGGAGTCGTCGGAGAGAGAGGAAGGAGGGAGGAGAGAGAAAGAGCCGAAAAGGAGACCGTCAGTGTTGTTGTGAGAAGAATAAGTAAGGTTGATGAGAGGAGAGAGAATTGTTGCTTTTTGTAATAGAAGGTCGATGTCCATGGTAGATTTAGAGAGACAAAGAGGAGAGAGAGGGGGAGAGAGGTTAGGGGTGGTTCAGTTTTCATTTTTTATTATCTAAATTAGGGCGATCTCATTTAAATAGTCATGTGAAGTACACGTGAGGGCAAAACGGGAAGAAAAATAAGATATTTTGCCCCGGAAATCACTTAAGGGATGACATTCAAGGCGGAATAAACTTTTAAAGTAGTATTGAACAAATAACAACAATTCAGAGAATACTAGTCAAAAATTAAAACTTTTCAGATTATTTTCACCAAATTGGGCTATTTTAAAACCAAAAAAGCAAAAACCAACCCAAGTCCATTAAATCATTTTAATATGGGCTATGGATCATACTAGGAGTATGTGACACACTTTCTCTCTCTTCCTTTCTCTCTCTCTTCCTTTCTCCCTCTCTTCTTGACTAGAAAGCAAAAACAAAAATTGGGCAATGGTATAAGCAATGCCATTGTTGTAAATGCCCTAATCCTACATAATTTTTCCCATAGCAATTAGCATATTTTCCCAAAGGAAGAATAATTAAAATATCATTGGATTGGGGATGATAAAAGAGTGTTTGGTTTGACAATTTCTAATATATCTTACAGCATCAAGAATCAATATCAGAAAGTGAAACGATAATCATTGTTTTTTTAATAAAAATAGAATCACTTATCACAAAGAGTAACCTCGTTTCACTTTCAAATGGTATCATAGAGTTTCTCTCAAGTATAGTATACTCGTTCTTATCCAAATTACTTTAAAATATTTCTTTTAGTTTTGTTTAATTTATATGAAGTGAAAAATAAATATAGTCTCAATTCAAAATAAAATTAAATAAACCTTGCACGTGTAAAAATAACAAATAACTCAATAGTTGTACATAAAACATTATTATGTATTATGGTAGACGAAATTATAAACAGCTATACCTGTTCAATTTTATCAAGATACTTTAGAAGTAATGACAATTTGTAATGTTTAATGTCTTTAAAATTGGAAAACAGCTTTTAAGGCGAAAACAAATAGGCGCTTAATCCTTAGTTACCATTTTTTATGTGTAACAAATGCAATTGAAAACATCAAACTTCAAATAACATTACCCATAAACCAGAAAAACACTGACGAATTCAGATCCTGTGGTGTTGCAGTGAGCCAGTGACAGGTTAACAAAAAGGTAAGAAACAAATCCTTGGGAGTAATAATCACCTCATCTCACTAAGAAGCAGATGCATACTAGTTATGTTTATATTGTTCCTATTAATTATCAGGCCTTTTAGCTGGCGCTTTGCTGCGGCTTTATCCATTACTTCTTGAACAGCTACTGCAGCGACGAACGCGAGTTCAGCCTCACAGCCACTTAAGTGGCAGGTTAAGTAATTGAATAAAAGGTATTGTTAAATTGAGTGAAAACTAATGTCCCACATTGAAAGAATCATATATAAAATATAAATGTATTCTTCATACTGAAAGCAACTCTCATATTAAATTTTCCCACACAAGACTCTCACCACTTGCTCTTTACTATTGTTATTTGTTCTTTATCATAGGTGGACAAAAATGTACCCAGTTAATTATAAGACATGCTTCTTTAGTGCAACAAAAAAATTTGGTGAACCAATTACAAGTAGCTTTTTCAAACTATGGAAGTTACTTTTCAAGGCGACAAATGGTCTTGAATTGGGGTGAACTAAAATCTGGAAGGAGTTGCAAGTTTCCTCTTTGATCACGAGACTACCATGAACAAAAGCAATGTTTACATTCATGTAATATAATTATAAATTCTATTACAAACAGTTAGGGCATGTTCTTTTTAACTGGTTTTCAGTTTTGCTCAATTTTGATCAGTTCTTCCTAGTTTTTCCTACTTTTTTCAGTTACCAGTTACAAAATACAGTTTGACCCAGTTTTGCTCAATTTCTTCCAATTTTTCCCAATTTTAATATTTATACATAATAATTAAAAATACAATACATATTAAACATAATAATAATTAAATTCTATTACAAACATGCCCTAACTGTTTGTAATAGAATTTATAATTATATTATCAATTAAAAAATATATGAATTGACTAATATGTAAACACGACTGTCATAATAATAATAATAATAATAATAATAATAATAATAATAATAATAATAATAATAATAATAATAATAATAATAATAATAATAATAATAATAATGAGCCCTTAGTTGGGAAGTTGTGAAGTAAATCCTTTGATATTTGAATGCCAAGTACTCTGACTACTCGCTTGGAGTTTGGGAGGGTGATTAACTGGTATGATACCTCAATATTTACTATATTTATTATATAGATTTAAATATATTTTTAAATATATTTATCGTAATTAATTTACAATAATGCAATTCTCGTATTTGATATTATTCTCGTTATTAAATTATTGAGATCGTAATAATAAATTATTTAGACAATTTAGTATTTAAATTTCTTTACGTATTTGAGAGCAATTACTATTTATAATTTAAATAGTATATTTTCAGAAATAGAGTTGTTATGATTATTTAATTAAATAAATAAATTTAGATTTTGGAATCCTAATCCAACTAGATTAGGGTCAAGTCAAATTTGGGCATGAAGAGACCATAAATAGGACAAAAGGGGTCACCTTTAGACACTTTTGTTCAGCATTCAACCGTGCCTCTTTCTCCCTCACTCACAAACTCTCTTTCTGTCTCTTCATTCTCTTTCTCTCACGCAACTTTCTCTGTCTCCCCTTGCTCAACCTTACTGGCGACAGCCCAAAGGACCACCGCCGATGAGTCGCTGCCGCCAGGCCACAATAGGGCCACCGTGGCTGGCGCCCTCTCACTCTCTTTCTCCCTAACGCTCTCTCCTTCTCTCTCCCCTGTTTTTCCCCTTCTCTCTCTCCTCTGTTTTCGCGAGTAATCGGGGGGAAAGAGTCAGGCCACCGCCGCCAGAAAGGTCGTGGCAGCCCGGCCGCCCGCTCAGTCGCGCCCCAAGAGTCGCGTGCTCATTTTTCTCTCTCCTCCGCGAATCTCCACCACAGGCGTCCCGGCGCCGGCCAACCACCGCGAGACCAAGGGAGGTCCGGTCGAGCCTGGTGGTGGTGGTGGTGGTGAGCGTAGGAGTCAAATTTCGCGTTTTGGTTTTCGTGTTCTTGAGCTTGATTCGAAAATAAAAGAAAAATAAATTCTTTAATTAAACTGATTTATTTTTCGATTTTCAGCAATTTTAATTTCAGTTTTAATTGTTTACAGAATTTTACAAATCCGATTGTCGATTTTCAAAAGCCTACTTTGGTTAGAAAATTTAAAAGAATTTAATGATGTTATCAGATTTAATTTACGACAACGTTTCAATTTTATGGATTAGAATTACTAATTCGGTAATTTGTTTTAATTAGGATCCGAGACCCGTTCGTGAACTCAAACGCTTCGTAGGACTCTTTATAGTTTAGGAGCGTAAGACAAGGTAAGCTAACATGTCAACCTTCTTCTAAATCTCAAACAAAATATTTGTTGTTGCTACATGCTATTTGTGAATAATCATTAAATATATATGCAATGCATGATTTAATTATTCTCGTTTATAATCATGATTATAATTTATGTTATATTAAGCATGTACACTGTTGGGATTTGTTTATGATGTATAATCAGGAATATCGAATTTATATGATGTAAAATAACTCATATATTAATTATTAAAGTAATTCATGAATTATGAATCTATAACATATGATTACTTGTTAAAGCGGAGTCATGCTATTGTGCCGAAGTGTTGCCGGATTTCTATCATAATCCATTAGTTACCCAGTTGCATAAATTGGTTGTCAATCATGTTAACTTGAACATAAGTTAAATTGGACTCTTAGTTCCTTTCTCATTATTATACAAGTTCTTATTGAACCTCGCATATTAAATGAATTAATAAAGAGAATAAGATTCCTAATGGATCCCTAGGAGTAGTCGAGCTTTGGAGTGCACTAATGAGTGTTACTCAAGGGATGAGTGATTCCCAAATCTTTACTCTCTCATTATGAATACAGCGATGTTGTATTCGGAATGGATCATTCCCCATTTATTAAGCCCTTTTGACTAACCATGAGTTACCTCGAGGTAGTGTGCACACTAGAGTCTTTAAGTCCATGGCAAGATTATTATTCAAGGCTTCGCCTCATAAACATCGTAGACGGTATGTCCTCAGTTTATGTAAAGATGAGCGTCGTGTCTTGGTGTTCCACCAAACGGCTTGTCTAGCTCTCTTATAACTCTTCAAGATGAACTATGTCTTGTGTGATCATTAAATAAGATAATATTGAATGAGGTGTCTTATATGACTATTTGCTTATGTGTGAGTGCAAATGAATTTCAAAGATTCTTTAAAAACCCAGATAAGGTTTGCAAAAAGGTTTTTACTGGGTTTGGATGTTAATTACTTAGTTTATCTGATTTTTGTTTTGTTTTGTTTTTCTTTTCTTCTGTTCCCGTCGTGGAAATTGTTTGTGCAGGTAATGCTGAGTGAGGACGTCTTAACCTCGGCGTAATTATTAAGTTTCCGCTTTCGAACTCTTGTTTGGTTTGGATTGTAGCCCGCGTGTTTTGGGCTATAAACATTGGATAACAATTCAAGTTCACTATTTAGACAATGTTGGATAATGTTTTATTAATCTTAGTTTCCATTTAGAAACACCTATTCTTTCTTTCTGCATAGCATTTACTCCTTAGTGATAAATATTGCAGTATCACCGTTGGGTTTGTGACGGTCCAGTGGTGTCAAGTCATGGATAATGACGTCGATAGTTCCCAGTAAATCGTTGTGAATTCGGAGGTGGTACAACTGAGTTGTTCAATTTTGTGATTTAGGCTCGTTTACTTACTGGTAATGCAATGTAATCATTTTATAGAATAAATGTGGAGGGAAAAATATAACTTTATGTTATTAAGATTTCAAAGCTTTATGGGATATAGTACCCAATTTTTGTAGATAAAATGATATAGTACGTACTACATACATACATGTAGTAACAATACTGTTATATTACATATGGAGTACATAATTATATAACATAAGAACATCATAAATATATCCGTCGCATACATGCAATATAACGAACAAAACAGGCAACTATAACGTGACATTTTAGTTATTTAGTGGTGACAATAGTTAAGCACACCACATATACATATATAAAGTGATATTTAAGGGATAGATCCTCCATGCTGTGCCCCTAACTCTTCTTAGCTAGGTGTTGGTATAATGGATTGGAACTTGGAAGTAATTAAACCCATAGATGACGGGGTAGGGGCTCCTCGTGGTTCTTGTACTGGAAATCAAACGAATTGACACCAGTGAAAACACCATCGTACAATGTATATGTAACTTTCTCACCCGTAGTGTATTGGTCAGTCTGTTTATAAGAAAAGGGAACATCACAAGTAGCTTTAGTAGCCACTAGACTGACATTTACTTTAGTCCTTGGTGGCACTGTCACCGTGTATCCAGATTGTATCTCCTCAGTAATTGTCTCGGTTTTTCCCCATGTATACTCATTAGTTATCTCGGTTGAAACCTCGACTTTTCCTTCAGCTATAAAGGGAACGCCGGTCTTGAAACTAGTAGTAACACCCAATTTGACGGAGATACTATTACTCCAGGTGTTTTCAGTGGCTTTACTGTATACAAAGTTCAAATTCATGGTTTGGGTGTTACCGCTAGCATTGATGGCAGATTGTTGAGCCAATACCAGAGGTTTTGCACCATAAATCCTAGCATCTTCCACATGAAATTCATACACATTTACGGTCCTAGTAGTAACTGGCTCAACTACCTGTGCAAGTAGATCGGATTAGAGGACATAAATTTCATAATGAAGGTTTAGTAGTGAATAATATATACAGAGTATTTTTCGTGTCTCTAGATTTAAGAGACTCCTTCATATGTGTGCATTAATCTTAAACAACATATATTTTGAGACGAAGGGAGTAGCAAATGAAATTAACCGCCCTGAGGTTTGCCACTAACCTTCAAATGAGTATCGCTTGTCATGCTGCTAGCGGCAGCATTCAAGCAGTTATCCTTCTTATCAGCAGTTAGTCTTAACAGCCCTGAGGGTTGATGCTCAAGCAGTAGTGGTTGGATTTTGACAACATGCGAACATCACGTCCTGACTGCACATGAACAAATGTTACAACAGTATGTGAATATTGTGGCTTGAACAATGTGCAATTCCATGCCGACTTGTCTTCAACTTGCTCAGTAGATCCTGCGACTATGTATTCACCTTCAGCCCTGTAATGGTAGCATAGCTTAATTAGTAGTGCTAACTATATGTTATGATCCAAGTAGTAGTAATAGGGCTTATTCTACAAAAAGTATGAGTAGGTCTCCAATTTGTGTAGGATAAGTAGTAATTTGGAGTACTAGCTATAGTCGATGTACAAGTCTTTTGAAGGTTTATAAAATAGAGGGGGTAGTAAATTGAAAAGGCTTAGATTGGTCCCAAGTAAGAGCGAGTTCCTTAGCTTGTTGTACAAAGAAGGTGGGTTAGGGATTTAGGGTGAGGCACTAGTACAAAACAGGTCATTGGCGTCGGTTGAAAATCCCATTAGGCGTCGGTTGTCAACTGACGTATACGGAGGTGACGCCTATGCCAAAGGGAATAGGCGTCGGTTGTCGGACCGACGCTAAAGGGTTATAGGCGTCGGTCGATCTAAACAACCGACGCCAAAAACAAGGCTATAGGCGTCGGTAGATCTCATCCTAGACCCTGACACACATCAACTCAGAAAAAGAAAAAAAAAAAAAAAAAACGAAAGTTCTTTCTCTCTCTCCCCTCAGACACGACAGTTTCAAAAGTGAAAGCAAAGGGAAAGTTTCACCCCTCTCTCTCCTCACGTCTCACAGCTCAAACAAAAAGAACGGTAAAAACAAATTATGAAACAAGGTTGGATGATTGTTTGGATCATTCCAGAAACCACAAATTAAAAAGCTCAGATCAATAGTTATATGCTTTCACAAATAGAGAGAGTTCAACTCACTACATTGTGCCAGTGAATCAATGAAGCACAGTCAAGCATAGGAGAAAAAAGACATGACCTTTAGTAGTAAACTTAGTTAAGATGGAATGAACTTTTCCACTTAATGCAAAGTCTCACATTTCTAAGCACCCAAATTTGAGCACACTTTCATTGAGTTTACTAAACCAAGTGCATTTACCCACCATAAATATCATATATGTCTATGCTAAAAACATCAATACAAACAACACCAAAATTTTAGAATTGTAGAATTGTTTGGAATTGTGAAATTGTGTTTATGCCATTTGTGGATGAAAGTTGACAATGATTTAGTATAAAATTTAAAATTGACACAAATCTAATTATATTTGTTAGAAAATATGCAAGACTCATCAAAGAAATCAAAGACGCGTGATGTAAGAAAACTCTTATTACACTCAAAGAAAAGAAAAGATGAAGGTGTTTCTTCCCCACCACCAATTCCACCAAATATTCCTTCTAGTCATGAAAGTGCTCAAAAATTTTCTCCATCACAAAATACATTTCAAACTCAAGATACTCCTCAAACTCATGAGACTCCTCAAACTCATGAGAGCATTTTCTTCAATGAAGATTGTGAAGAGCCCATTGAGAAACAGTATGGGTGATGAGTTATTGAATGATAACTTGATTACTTTCATCGAGAGAGAGCTGCGTTTTTTCTACAAGTTTTCAATGAGGAAATCATAAACCGCTTTCAAAATATGAAAACTCGTAGACAACAATTGTAATTTTTATTTGGTTGTTATTGTACTACGATGACTATGTTGATTTCATTTAATGTATTATTATGATTTTTGAGTTAAAAAAAAAAGTAGGGTATTTGTGGGTGTGGCGTGTGGGTGAACTTGACACCCCTAATTTTGTATGGCCCTTTCATTTTCTTTGCACCCATACTCTTATTTTTCTGGGTTCGCCACTGTTGGGTGTAGACCCTTCAGTCGTTCTCTTGCATCCCAAGTATAATGCAGTACCACCATACACTGGCATAAGACCCGTTAGCGCAGACAACGCCATCTCTAAATCTCTCTCCTTACTTTGTACTCACAATCTTTAGCTCTTGTGCATGATTTCTTGATCCTCTCTATTTATAGGAAAATTCACGCTCTCATCAAAAAGTATTATAGTATAGATTAATAAAGTTGTATTAACTTCCAAAAGGAGTATCAACTTATTGGGTGGACAATTGGACATTATTGAAAGGATCGGATGGAATATGGTACTTGTGCTTGTATTCGATCAACATGTTCTTCTTTGCATATATTCCGTTACCAAGTTCACAAAAACTTCTATAAGACGGTCTTACTATAACTTTTATTGCGACGATGATAATTTTTTAATGAAATAAGGATTATTGTTCATAATATGTGACCCTACATTTCTAAATAGTAATGACTTGATTTAAAGTGAGTTAATTAGTCTCACGCAAAACTTGCTTACTCAACTCTTAAATGAGTTTAAATCGGACTTGGATGATGCAATTGAAAATCATTATAGAATCGGACTTGGATGATGCAATTGAAAAACATTATGATTTCTGGGTGAATTGCGAGACAAGGAGTACTCCCTAGAAGATTTGTTTTGCTTTGAACTTCATTAGGCGCGTAATATGGTGTATTGATTTTACCTGTGTTATTTCAATTGAGTAAATTATATTGTTAGAGCCACTAGTTCCGAGCATATGCATGATTACTATGTTCTATTTAACCTTTTTTAAAAGGTGGGAATCACACGTTGAACGATACTATGATGGGAGTGTGCTTGTGGGGTGTTTGTTGGCATATATACTTCCGTTATATTCCAAAGTGCAATAGGCCTTATGTAGAGCGGAGCTATCTTAGGCATGAGAGGGGAAGAGGAAGAGAAAATGAGGACAGGAGAAATGTAAGAGACGTCCTATCATGAGCTCGCCATATACAAATTTTTGTATCCAAAGTTTAAGCAATATATAAAGGATCGATAAATATCAAAAAAAGAAAAAAAAAAAAAAAAAAAAAAAAAAAAAAAGAAAGTCCCCTCTCATCCCTTAAGCCCGACTTCTTGCTCTATATACAAACTACACTTATCAAATCTTTTGCTTATACATGACTTGAATGATGCACCTCCATTTTGGGAGCAAATGGGAGGACTTCGGCCTACACATTAGATAAGAGTATTAGACCCTTACAATGCATGAGATCTCACAAAAAAGCACTTAGGATGTATTCTTTGGAGTTTACACGGTCAATTCAATTTAATTCAATTTAGTTTGGGAGTAGTCTCAAGTCAGTTCAGTGATTTTCAGTTCAGTTTATTAATGTTAAGTTCTGTGATGGTATTTAGTTCAGAATTTTTTTTTTTTTGTCTCGCATAGGAAAGTGTGGTTCAATACAATTCAGCAGTGTTCAGTTCAGTTCAATAGTGTTGAACTCTATTTAGTTCAGTTCAATTCATTTCTAAAGAACGCACCCTTAGTTTAAAATCAATTATGTCATCCGGTCCATTGATATCTTATCTTTTGTTTCCTACGGAGATTCTTTATAATTTTTCTGGTATGGAAATTTTGCTACAGGTTTTTTTATGTTGTTAATTAGCTACTGTGTCTTATTAGCTTTTATACCCAATTAGCTACAAGAATGAAAATTTATAAGCTAATCAGTTAGTGAAATTTATGTCACTAATTTATCTTAATCCATCGTTAATCAGCTATGAAAAAAATTTCAGAGCTAAAATCCAAATCAAAATTCTGTTTTATCGGCAGTGATAATTATTCTGCTCTATTTATTTATTAGTAATTGTGTCCGTGCGAAGCATGGGTTAAAATCAACATTCGTTTTTTTTTATTTTTATACCATAATTTAAAATTTACTTAAGGAAATTAACATAGGATACGATCTTTATACGTTTATTGTACCCATAGTGACGTAATATAAATGCATCTCATTCTAAAGTACTTCTCAATGCGAGTATGATGATAATGTAAATATTTACTTTTTCTTTCTAGAGATGTGTACAAAGGTTATATTCCATTTTGAATATTTAACAAAAATCAAGTTATAAAGCGTATAAAACATTAGCTATATATCACTAGCAGAACTCTGTTTTACATTATTCGAAACTTTTTTTTTCGCCAAAAAAAAAAACTTACTTACGTGGTAATTTATATAACAGGCTCTATGCTCTCAAAAAATATCAAACTTGATATATCCAATTAGATTTTATGTTATCCATTTCTTATCTTTTGTGTTCGTTTGTCAATAAAGTAAAACTTTTCATCTCAAAATAAATAAATAAAGTGACTTTCTTGTTACAGCCTAAAATTCAATTAGATTCTTGTAGAAGTCTTTGTATTCAATTAGATTATAAGAGCAACAAAGATCACACAAGCCTTTATTGTTATGAAGTTTGGTTGCATAAGTATCACCGACATTGAAAATAGGTTGTTTAGACCCCAATGTTTAATTTTCCTCCATGTAGACCCTCGAAAGCTTGAAAATGAGGAGAGTAACCTACAATTTCTAATTACATAATTGAGTTTCACAAAAATATTATTTAAATTTGTTAGTTAAACTTAACTACTTGTAAATGCAAACGAATTCTACTAGTTTTTCTCATTTTGAATTAAATGCAAGAATTAGCATTACTTTTTTTTTGTTTTTTTGCTGTTATTTCCATCCGTTTTCCTTTTTATTTTTTTTACAATAGGCTATAATATTTTTGCAAAAAATATTTAAAATACTAGAGGCATTAATATGATTGGAGATAAACGGGAGCATAATAGATCACTGGTCTTTATAATTATTTTTTAAAGACAAAATAAAAATTGTACTAGGCAAACTTATTTCCCACAATGATTGATCACCGCCATTCTAATAAGATTTTTACGATTGAAATACATATTAATTTTTATTAATTTATTTTTATTCGATTGTCTACAATGGATAGTCTGCTTGTACCTAATCATTTATGGTCTATTAAGGTCAAATTAAAGTATAAAAAAGTGTAAAAATTGGCAAGTTTACAAACAAAATAAGAGATGGAGCAAACTTTTATGAAATTAAAAAGTGTATTATAGCAAAATTATTAAAGAGGAAAAAAATTGTTTAATTGTCTATACCCTATTTTATTTTATTTATGTTTTTGGTGTGTGTTTTCATTATTTATACTACAATATTAGTTTTTAGTATTGTCATATGTTCATTGAAATTAATAGGATAAAGAATAAAAGGATAAAAAAAATTAAAAAAATAAAAAAAAGATTTGGTTTTTTTACTTTTCAACATTTATTCTTCATAACACTTGCCTCATCGGAGAGCATACATCACTCTCTTATTTTCTGGTCATCTAAGGGTCTATATGACTAAAAATACAACGTTGGGGTTCTATATGACTTATTTTGAACGTTGTGTTGCTTGTATGATCTTGGTTGTTATAAGAATCACTTTTAACACCTTTTCAAAAACATTAAAATCGCTTTTAGCAATAGTGGCTTATTTTTTTCCGCCATGTTGTGCGCAAGGTTCGTGGGAACAAATAACATGGACCCAAAAAAAAAACAATAGTAAACAAAATAATATTCCCCAAGGCCTTCGTTCCATTCTTCACGATGACTAGATGTATACTCAGTGTGATATACGGGCTTGTAGATTATTATTAGATAATATATTTTACAATATTGCTGTTCAATTTTTAATTAAGAATGATTTATCAATTAGGCATATAGCAAGTAATATAGAGTTACACAAAATCAAAATTATGATGTATGTGATTTTTTTTTCTCT
Organism: Tetragonia tetragonoides; assembly: GCA_038025085.1. NCBI lineage: Eukaryota > Viridiplantae > Streptophyta > Magnoliopsida > Caryophyllales > Aizoaceae > Tetragonia > Tetragonia tetragonoides. The sequence goes on from CM076150.1 coordinate 21,108,832, forward strand.
TATTTTTTTAGCTATGTGTAATTTAAATTTTCTTATTTGACATGCATGAAATAGTTGCTTGATCCAAATGGATAAATGAATTTCATAGTTAAGTGCCAGATTCATAACTACCGTCTTGACATACTATATACTAATCAAATTAGTATATGTATACCTTCATGTATTTACGTATATCCATAACTTTCTACAAAGAGTAGTTTTCATTTATCCATCGTTGGTTTACATCATAGTTTATGAGCATTTTAACTATAGTAGGTTTACATCATATTTTATGTTAAATTTCTTATGTGTCATTCATTTGTTATGCAACTCTTGTTTAAATAGATGTGGAGATATCAATTGATGTTCTCTTCTGTTTTTTAAAAAAAAAAAAAAAAAAAAAAAGAACTTTCAAATAATTATTGAAGAAATTAATTATCATTACAATTATCTTATGCACAAGTTCTATCAATACTATATTTGTCCATCTCCATGGTGTTTAATCATGTATTTTCCCAACAATGGCTTTCTACTATACAACTGAGGTTTGAAATCACTTAGAAATTTGAGATGTATGTATAAAGATTACCGATACATAATTTTCATCATTTATTTTAAAATAAAAATTATTTGTGGGCTACTATCCTTTATTAAATTCATTATGCCTAGTCTTTAGTATAATTTATGTTATGTTCATGTACCGTATTTATTAAGTTTATGTTCATGTATGCTCATTTAATTAGATTATAATAAGGTTCATGCATGTATTGTATTAATTATAGGTAATAGCATTAATTACTGGATATGATGCTGACTGGGTAAGTTGACATTGCATGACACGTGTCAATGCAGCAGCGTACATGATCCACTTATATATATATATATATATATATATATATATATATATATATATATATATATATATATATATATATATATATAGATGTTATAAGAGTGGTTAGCCACGGTTTGTTTCTAATAGTTAATTTTGGGACTTCTTCTCTAACAACCAAAAAAAACAAATTCTTGTACCACGCACTGTTTAATGGTACTATCAGTGAAAATAACCTATTATACTTCAAAATTATTAGTTACGTAGAATACTTCACATAAAATTTCATATGAGGCGATCTCATGTATGAGACGTGATACATGTGAGCATAAAAATAATACCAATGGATAAAGAAACGGATACCTTTAGGTGAAAAAATTGATACCTCATCTATAAGTATGCGTCATAAGAGAATCATTGTACTGATTCCATACAACTGTTTAAACTAATCTTTAAATTGGACAGTCTTTGGTACGCCATCGCTCGAAAGAATATAATCTCACATTATTATTTTTCTTTTCCAATAGCATACATTCCCAAAAGAAGACCAATTTAAAAGTTTGATGGCTCAAAAAAAAAAAAGAAAAAAAATGTTTCTTGGGGATAATATAAAGAACATCCAATTTGACCATTTCGGTATATCTTACATACAACATCAAGAATTAATATTAGAAATTCTAAGAAAATGTAATGCAAAAAACTTTTACGAGATCATTACATGGTGAGACGGCAACCACTTTTAACAAAAATAGGGTCTTTTATGAGAAAAGTGATCTCGTTTCACATTGAAAGTGTCTTATGTAGAGTTTTTTGAGAGATAATAGCATATTTGATTATTATTGATGTAATTGATCCCTATTTATAGATAGGGAGTCTCATGGTCATGGAAATTCTAGACAATCTCTATAATATATGCTAATCTAGTATAATATTCCTAAGAATACTACTCCCTAACACTCCCCTGCAACCGTAGCGGTAGATGAACGGACACTACGATACAAAAGACATAATTGAAAAAACACTATAGTAAACATGGAGTTCTTGAAGTTCAACTAAGTATGAAATCTAGCCGAAACAAAACTCTCGTGTTGCCACCCAATTCATAGTCAACCGTGATCAAGGGGAAAGAACGCGTCAATAGAAGACTATAGGGATCGACAACAGCAGATCACGCAGTAGCAGGGTCAACACTCGGCGATGGCAGAGTGCAGGCAGTGGACGTCGGTCGGCGGATGACGGTCAGTGACGGCAAGAGTGTAGATGGAGGACGGCAGAGCTGAAGACGTGCGAACCTGACGTGATCTGAGTTTTCAAAAGTAGGGTAGACTTTAAGATCAAAAATCTATATTTAGTGGTGGAGATCAACGGAATTGAATTTAATCTATGAAACTAAAATCTAATGTGTGTGGATAGCAAAAACAAAAAAAAGAGTAGTTCGCCTGTATGGGAAATTGATCTACCACCAAAAGTCAGAAGTTTTGCATGGAGACTGTCAGTTGATGCGTTGCCAACTAGAGGAAATATAAGTAGAAGAATTGAGGGAGCAGACGGAGTTTGTCATCGATGTGGGCATCTTATGGAGACCGGCCTCTCTCCACGCCATCTGCTACTGTCACAGTGTTGTAGGTATCTGGGAGGAGGCTGGTTTGGCAGAGGTGACGTAAACTGACCATTTTCATTTAGCTATTGACTGGGTAGAGTTTTGGCGTACTAAGCTTAAGGGGTATATGTTTGAAAAACTGATGATGTTGGCCTGGTCCATATGGAATGAGAGAAATAAGGTGCTTCATGGGTTGGACCAATGTAATGCTAAGGACCTCGTTAAGCGTGCTTTTGACTACTTAGAAGTATACCAAGATTTGTATAAAAGAAAGGAGGTGGGGTGGGATTAGGAGCAGTTGTGAGGGATGACAAGGGTGAGGTGCTTCGTGTAGCTGTGTTGCAAACAGTGGCCAGCTGGGACACTAAATTGGCAGAAGCTCATGGCGTCAAACTTGGCCTGCAAATGGCACTTCAGTGTGGAGCTGAACAGATAATTGTAGAAGGCGACAATTTGGAGCTTATTACGTGCCTTTGCAAACAGGAGAGTTATATTTCATATTTGGGGAATTTTTTGTTAGAAATTTATATGATTTAGCAAAATGTTTTAATTCGGTTGGTTTGGAGTCATGTTAGGCGAACTGGGAACAAGGCGGCCCATGCTGTGGCTCATCTTAGTCCTATTTCGTTCTCAACAAGAGTTTGGGTGAATAGTTGTCCAGAGGAGGTACTTGATGTAATTGCGTCGGATTATTGTAACTCCATTTCTGTCAATTAATAAAAATTCCACCCTTTCATCAAAAAACAAAAGAAAAAAGTATAGACCCATAGAATGAAATCTGCTAGGCCTACAAATTTTCAATATGCTTGCGATTGACATATGGCACATTCAGCATTGTGTTATTTTAAAACCAAAAAGGCCAAAACCAACCCAAGTCTAAGTCATTCTAATATGGGCTACGGATCATACTAGGAGTATGTGACAGACAGACATACACTTTCTCTCTCTTCCTTTCTCCCTCTCTTTCTTCTTCACTAGAAAGCAAAAACAACAATTTGGGCAATGGTATAAGCAACGCCATTGTTGTTAATGCCCTAATCCCACATAATTTTTCCCATAGCATATATTCCCAAAGGAAGACTAATTGAAATACTGTTGGGTTGGGGATAATAAAAGAGCCTTCGATTTGGCAATTTCTAATATATCTTACAGTATTAAGAATCAATATCAGAAAGTGAGACAATGATCTTTTTTTTTTAGAAAAATAGGATCACTTATCACAAAAAGTGACCTCGTTTCACTTTCAAATGGTGTCATAGAGTTTCCCTAACAAAAAAGTATAGTATACTTGTTCTTATCCAAATTATTTTAAAATATTTCTTTTAGTTTTGTTTAATCTATATGAAGTGAAAAATAAATATAGTCTCAATTCAAAATGAAAATAAATAAACATTGCCCATGTAAAATAACAAATAACTCAATAATTGTACATAAAACATCATTATGCATTACAGTAGACGGAATTATAAACAGTTATCCCTACTCAATTTTATCAATAAACATTGCCTGTGTATGAGGGCGTTTGGGAAGTGGGAATGGGATTGTGAGACTATAGAGATGAGGATGGGATTTGTGTTGAGGGGATACGGAATTTGTATAGTTAATCTCATTACCATGTTTGTTATGTGGGTATTAGATAAGGGAATAAATTGGGAATTGTAAAGTTAGTTTACCAAAATGCCACTAAATAAAAGAGGAGACAAAATCTGGAGTCATTTATAATGGGCATTATAGTAATTTGACTATTAAAATCCTTATCCCACCTCCAATTACCAGCCCCCCTATGGGATTAAAAACGTGGGATAAGAAGCCTTTTTACCCCATCCCTTCCCCTTCTCTATTCCCCATCCCTTACACCAAACATGGATTTTACAATCCTAATTTTCTAATCCCTATCCCCACCTCCTAATTCCACTAAACAAATGCCTCGTATAAGTAATGACAATTAGTAATTTTTAATGTTTATAAAATTGAAAAACAGTTTTTAAAACGAAAACAAACAGGCGCTTAGGCCTCAGTAGAGGTGGCCACGGGCCGGTCCATTCCGTTCGTGGGTCGGGCATTGTCGTGGGCCGGGTTTCGTTGTATCTCTACACTGACCCGCATGGATGGGAACCGGTCCATGCCGGGCCATCCACTCGGGCCTCGGGCCTGGCAGAGCCTTAGCCAGCTTTGGCCCATGAAGATGTATTTTGGGGAGGAGGAAGGAGAGTGAATGGGGATTGGGGAGTTCCTGCCATTGTTGGGGATTTTGGGATGTATTTTGGAGAGGTGGAAAGAGAGAGAATGGATTTTGGGGAGGCGGAAGGAGAAAGCTGTACCCGAACTTTTTTCGTGGCAAGATCGAGCCCGCACTATTAGTTCGTGGGCCGTAGCAGTGTCGGGCCTGAGTCTCACCTCAGCACTAGTTTGGCCCACACCCAGACCGGTCCATGCGGGCTTGGGCCAAGCCCGGCCCAGTGGCCACCTCTAGGCCTTAGTTACCATTTTATGTGTAACGACTGCAATTGAACACATCAAACTTGAAAAAGCATTACCCATAAACCAGAAAAACACTGGCGAATTCAGATCCTGTGGTGCTGCAATGATAGGTTAACAAAAATGTAAGAAACAAATCCTTGGGAGCAATAATCACCTCATCTCACTAAGAAGCAGATGGATACCAGTTATGTTTTTAGTATCCCTATTAATTATCAGGCCTTTTATCTTACGCTTTGTCGCGACTTTATCCATCACTTCTTGAACAGCTGGTGCAGTGATGAACGCGAGTCCAGCCTCATAGCCACAGAAGTGGCAGGTTAAGTAATTTCATAATAGGGATTGTTAAAGTGAGTGAGACTAGTGTCCCAAGTTGAAAGAATTGAGAGAAACATCAACATATGAGTAGGTAGCGACTAGGGTTTATGATATTGGTGGCTCCCTCTAATTTCTTTTATTTTTCCTTTTCTTTTCCATTTCCCCTTTGGTTATACATGCAAAAAGTGTCTACTCCTAGTAATAACTGAGCTCTTGCTTCTGAGAAGATGAATGAATTTTCATTGCTTGAGTAGGAGTGCAGATGCATCAAAATACTGACAGAGACCGGAAATGAACCTGAATGTGTTCCGGGACTGAATGTCCTCAAGACCTTAATGGAAACTGAACAAAGAAGATTACATGAATGCATGACCTGAATCGTCCTCTTACGTTTTCTTTTCTTGGTATTACATGAACGCATGACCTGAATCAAACCCTTTCATGTCGGCTGGTTATACATTAACAGCAAACTGTTCAAATGAGCATACTGAAAAGAAATTGTAGTCCATCAACTGGTTCAAATGTTCCAGCTGTGGTAGCATGATAAAAGAAGCAAAGAATCTAAGAACAGAACGAAGGATCAAGACTTCGTAATCTTTCTGCAACTTGAGAGAGAATTTCAGTGAATGAAAAATCTGTTCAAAGTACAAGCTCTAGTTGCATGTACAATTACAACAAATTAGTTAGGAGGGTGAGCAGTTGTAACTTGTAACTAACTTGCTGGTGATGAAGAAGACAAAAGTTATATTATGTGCTTCAGCATTTTGCTTATATCCAAGGTCACACTCGAGATAATTTTCGTCAGCGTACATGCCTCACGATTCGACAGTGAGGAGGTTGCTGAGGTAGGAGCTGCCTGCAATATTCACCTTCACCAACAAAACAAATTAACAAAGTCGCAAGTTTTTTTAAATACTTGATTGAAATCACAATTGTCACTCAAAAATATATCAGAACTTGAAGCAACAATTATCGACCAAGAAGACATAAGGTAAAATAACAAGAGCATGTGGGGTGGGTAGTGCAGTGGCGTGCCCTCCACTTGTTCCCTCAAATACCTGTTTTTCAACTTTAGAGGCACATTGTTAGAGTACATTGCTAAGGTAAGTTAACATGGGAAACTTAACTAAGACAGCTCTTTGGCTAACTGGCTAAGGACATTGACTCACTCGTGACAAATGAAGAGGTGATCGCGGTTCATTATGAGAGAATAAGCAAAGTGCATCATTAGACCAAGAACAACCAGATGTTACATACTGAAAAGCACACGAATTTATATGTCCCATGATCAAGGAAAATAGTCTTGCAGATCACCTGAAAAGCCAGTGCTACAACCGCCTTATTAAATAATCAGATCGAATAGAGTCTAAACATAGCGAGGATCCCTAGGAAGGGTGGGGTTACTTGAAGCATAAGCTTCAGATACAGCAACGCCTTATAAACTCCCTAAAGGATATGAGTATATTTATCATCCCTGTTCTAGATTTTCCAGTCTAAGCTGGGATTATGTCTACTTTCTTATCAGTAAAATGCATCATCATCAAGAATAACCCAGCACAAGGAGAAATTCACTTGCGAGAATATCGACATCAACAAAGAGGTACATGCACAAGCTTTTGTGAAAATCATGGAATAGAAATGTGCAAGATTAACTGTATTCAACAAGATCGCGGTGAATTGCCTCCAACAAGACACACAAAGATCAGCTCACCAGAATAATGAGTCCACAATTGCTTTCGTTTTACTTTTTCCTCCAAGATGATCTATGAAATCTTGTGTCTAAAGTTGTTGAAGTGGATGTTCCCCGGTCAAAGCCCCTGGTACAGATATAGCCTGTACCAATTAGGAAAACATTAACATGATAGGAGTACTTTTCACCAATATGCATCATCAGAGATCAACTGTTACAAATGTACCTCATCTTCACTCTGAAAATTTGAAGAAAATATACAAAACAGAAAAACCAAAAAGAAAGGAAAAAAGTGGAACAAGAAAGCACCGTCTTGGAAAAGGCTCTGGATCTCATGTGCGGATAAACCTGACAACCACAAAATATTTTGTAAAACATCTAATGAGAGAAGTGCAGTAATGTTCTGCCTTATTATTGAGGTTACTCAGCCTACTGTAAACTGGTTCACTCTATAGTATCATGAATACATAAAGTATTTCTCTTAAAATTTACGCGATAACAAGTGAGACAGTACTTTTGGATAGAGCCTAAAAGCCAGAGGATACAGCTAATTTTCAAAGACTTCTATGCAAAAGCAAGTTTCTCACCTTTAACTATTCTGGTCAAATCTGTCCCACAGTACAAAGTTTTCTGTGGAACTTGCTGTAATGTTTTCCGACGAACATCCACTGGAGTATGGCTTGTCTCATTATCAGCAAAAACCTGAAAAATAATTGTAGCAGTCCATATAGCAGAGAAATTCCGAACTAGTGAAGCCTGTGAATCTTGTAAACAATGAATAAGAGAGAATTTAAATTAAGTTCTAACTACGTCACCTCATTTGTCTGAAAATAAGTTCCATTAAGTGGAAACTTTCCTCTCAATGCTGTTCGGTATGGGATCTGTGAATCCACATAAAGATATAGACATTCATTTATTCGCAAAACCAAGACTGTCATCAGAAGCCATTAGTGTGCTCAGATAGGTTCTGGCTACCTTACCATTATTGTTCCAGGAACTGTTCGAGATCTTTTTACATGACTAGCACTGAAAGACAATGCACTTTTGACCAATGGATTTCCTGATTTCTGAAAGTCACATTGTCCTTCAACTGGTTCAATAGAAAATTAGCAGTTCTGTCTCATAGCAAACATCAAAGTTTCAAATATAGCTAGTAGATTGCTAGTGTACAACATTATTTTAATAACATTCCAAACATGAATTCAAATCAATAAGGTAGGGACAAGCAGCATTTTTACCTGATTCCCATGTAACAAGGAGATATGGAGAATTGTCGTCAGGGTCTCGATCGTCGAACTATAACATCACCATAACAGTCAAGAATGGAGTTGCACCTTAAGAAAGACCCATAAATTTCAAGATAGCAAAACAAGTTACTCACCGTTTCTAGAATTGGATGCCAGTCAGGAAGTTTGTAGCTGCATTTGAATTTCAATTAGTTACAAACAACTGAACAAGTCCACTATTTCTTTAGTTACTATATGAAACTACCGAATTGTCTGAACTTTTGCCATATGCTTTCCTGAGTTCATCTGAAGAAGAGCTTAACCTTGTGAGGATTCAATTCATGTCTTAAGAGATTGTGTATTTGCAAAGAGTTTTTGGTACTTCTTCCTTGTAACTTGTACTGATACCTTCAATAGTCACCCACTCTCAGATTGGCTCAAACTTAACCTCAAACTGCACTGACCCCCTTCCTAACCCTCCCCCTTGGACTGCCATTTCTGGTTACACTCTTTGGCATATTTGGAAACATAGGAACCTCAGAGTTAATGAAAACAATATCCCCCCTGTCTTCAACTCGTTCAAATTTGTTCTTTTTCTGCTTGGATTAGACTCGACACAGATGGCCCAAGACTTGGCGAGCAGAATTGGGCTGGTTCGGTGGTGTTTTCAGGGATACCAATGTGCAATGGCTACTCAGCTTCCAGCTCCACTCTGGCAGCATGGGCCATAAAGTAAGGCCCACAAATAGCTGTCCAAAAGACCTGGAACAAACTCATCATATGTTCAAATTCACTTACTGCAGTTACCCTATCAATGATGGAAGGAAAAGAGAAATCATCTCGCAAACTTTATTCCGCAATGCTGGAATCTGAAGATTCAGATTCCAGGTGAAGCTGTGCTACCAGTACCAAGAGAGAAATCAACTCGCAGACGTTGTTCTAAGGAAGCTGCCTCAAATGGAGAAGCCTATTCTAACCTAGTGTTCAGTGATCATATCAAGCCTTCTTGTGTGCTAGCTTGTGTAGTGATTGTATGAAAATTTTGTTCCCAAGATACATTGATGTAACTTAACTAATTATTAATTTATGCAGACGTATAAAACAAAAATGAAGAGCTATAATTTTACTTACTGAAGGTAAAAGAAATGCAAACCGCCAACTTACACAAAATGTTCAGTCCTTGTTCGATTTCTGTTTGGTCGCCTTCCGCGTGTGGAAGCAATATTCTCATATGTCTCGTTTTGGGGTCTCCATCTCAAGGGTGGTTGAACTTTTGCTGGAGTTTTCAGAGCTTCCACAGAGTCTGCAGAGCACAAATCTTCTATATCAATTTCCAAATCACTTGGTTGGCATGTTGCACTCAAGGATAGGGTAGTTTTGTCAACTAAAGATGTTTTTTGTTTGCCAAAAGCATTTATGGCAACAGCACTTTTCGTATTATGAGGCTGAGCAGTCCTTTTTCTGCAGATTGTAAAGGAAATCAGTTGTCAAAATCCATCCGGTAATTTGTAGAACTAATTCCATCTACATCAAATTCTGCATGACAGAAATAATGTTTTTGTTTCTTCGTTTTCTTTGCAAAATGAATAATTACTTCATTAATCAGAACAATGAGTGACATTCGACATACCTCTTATCTGTGCTGACATTATATTTGCATTCTTTTCTCATGGGACATTCACCACATCTAGGCTTCTGTGTTGTACAAAATACCTGTATAACATAAAAGAGCCACCATTATTTTGGTATTATATATTTCCAAGTTGTAAGACTAGAGGCTATTAACTCTCAGAAATATGGTAATCACTAATCAGACTACCTTGCCAAAAGTAATCATCTGATAATGTAGCTCGTACCTAGACGTAATGAAGAATTCATTCGTGATTTTACTAATAGGAAATAAATAGGTACGTCTTGTTTTCATGAAGATGAATGTGGGAGAGGTCTTACAAGTTCTTTTGATCAAGTTTACATAACCGTGGTGAAAGGTATTGCTGAATCAATTCATGTAGTTTGGAGTTCCTGTACACAGAACATTTTGAGGTTTAGTTCTGTGATTAGAGGTCTTTCAATTGACTATGAGTAAATAATCAATTTTTTTGATAAAAAAAATATGAGTAAATAATCTTACTGTGCCAAAAGATGCACTTTATGGTTGTCATCAATTGGAGGAGCTGGAACCCACCCAAGACGTACAGTCACACGAGCAACATTCACATCAACCTTATTCAAGGACATTTTGTCAGATTGACATTGATCATAGTCGATACGCCATTTAAGCAATAGGCCACATTTTCATATTCCTTACAGGAAAGGCAGGCTGTCTAAGAGTTAAAAGCCGCACACATTCTACACTTTTCAACCCAAATCCTTTTATGCTGAGAAGAAAGTCCCTACACAAAGAGCACTACAGAAGTATAGACATATAGAAAAAACATTTTCCAAAATATCTGCCACAAAGTCTCAGAGAATTGATCCCATCTATGCATGAAAATTTGTGCTTACTTTGCTTTCTGTGGGGGAACATTTCTAACCCATTCAAGGTCCAAATTTCCGTGATCCCAGACAAGTCGCTCCAGAAGATCCTACAACAGGATTGACTATCATTGACTTATAAAACAGAAATAGATAGTTTCTTGACAAAGGTTAGATGGAAATCTAGAAAATACCTTCTCTTACCTTAATTCTCTGAGCAAGCTTCTTATTCATGCCTCTTGAAGAGATGGCTTTAGAGATATGCTCAGCATCTGCTCGCCTAACAGCTACCCAGTCTACATAATCTACTGCATCAGTGCTTCTTTCTCTTTCCACATCTTCAGGATTCTCCATTCGTAGCGTACTCCAGTTGGGGCTAGGATCCTCTTTCATAGGAACCTTACCATTACTCGGAGTTTCTTTTCCCTTCTCATCGAATGGTATCCTGCTTTTCTTTTCTGACTCGTTTTTCAAACCACAATCTGGCTTTTGGTGAGAACGAACAACATTTGATCTTTTCCCCCTTAGCATTCTATGATGCTTGCTGTACACACTACAAGCAGGATGTTGCGGAAAGCGAGCACCAAGTGACATGAAAGCAGAGCTGCGTTGAAACTATAACAAGTTAAACCTGAAAAGAAAATTACATCTGCTACCTGCCTCCAATTATATGGTAAAAATAATTAAGCATACCTTGAAAAATTATCAGAAACTTTCTGAGTCAGGATTGCACCAATGACAGAATCCAGAACTGAGCCTTTCCAAGGTAAGAATTCTCTTCGGCCTGGGTAGCAAGTTAAGCATCGAGTATGAGAAACAAAAGGAACTAAATTGACTTATTAAGAAAAAAAAAGTTAACAGAACATACCAAGTTGGTAAAAGTTAACACTGGCATGCCAGTGAACAGAATCATGCTTAAGTTAGGTAGAACAATATTATGGTACTTGTGAGTTGTGATTGTGATACAGCACTGGTATAAGAACTTCCTGCTCCGCTACTATACCTCCGTTTTGTCTATGCTAATGAATTTCTAATTAAAAAAGGACACTTAAGCACAATTTCGCAAACTTTTACGCGTGACCAAGATCTTCACAAAAGAACTCTTCTAAGAAAAAGATAAAACAGTTTTGTATCATTAAACCTAAGCATCATTAGCTCTGGTTATCGACACCTATATCAGAATAAACATGCATGATCCATAAAATACCTTGAATTCTGCTCACTTTAGTGATAAAAGTTTCCCCCCTCATACATAAGAATTGTGACTCGTCTTCCATAGAGATGCCCTCATCCTGGTCTGATTTTGCATCACGGCTTTGAGCAGAACTGTTCTTCAGCAACTTTCTCCATGCTCTCATTGCCTCATTTCCAACTCCAGGGCTAAGTTGCAGTTTCTTTGACAGCTTTTCCTTTCTCTTTAAGACGACCTGCGTGCCATGCGTGTTCAGCTGACCACTCGAAATTCGGTTTCGGCCAGTGCGATTGCAAGGCTCGTTGCTTTCCCCTTGATCTTTGAGTGATTCAATCTGGTTCAGCACAAGTTGATTCAAGGAGCGAGTATAATAATGTGCTTTGGCTGCCATTTCTTCAAGCATTGAGAGCTCATGGTCTTTCTGAGATTTTGTTGCAGTGTCTGTTCTTAATTGGTTTCTTTTGCTGGTAACTAAGCCTTTTCTCCTTAAAGGACACTTTCGTCTTGGCAAAGGGGTCTGGGGTTCCATAACATCAGATACATATTGACTTTTGCCTTCCTTCACCAGGTTTCCCTTACCTCGATTCTCCAAGGACATTAGAGTATCATTTCGAGCATTGATCCATATCTGTTTACTAGTGGACTCGGTATCCTCCTGCGACAATGGTGACCATAAGTGTATAACCTTCTTCTCTTCTAGCTTTTTATGCTTTACAGTACCTGAAAACGTAAATTAGTATTTTAATCATCAGTTCATACTATTACATGATGCATATTTGGGAGTTGGGATTCAGTTGGAAAACAATACTAATACCCTACAGTTTTTTTGCTCGTGTGCTTCAAATTGTTCACAAATAATTATCCATCAAAATTTCACTTTGTTCACAGATTCCAGTACTAAGTGTGTGATAAACTAACAAATTCACACATTAGCTGAAAAAACAAGGATAAAAGAAAAAAAAAAAAAACCAACATGTTCACACAACTACATGCACACATACATACAAAGTTAAGAGTCCATTGGCAGAGTCTGCGTACCAAGATTTGGAGCTTTTTGGGGTCTCTCACACTTCTCATCTGCCGCAAACTCACTGTAATTCTTGTTTTGCCCACTGTGGAAGTTCAACTTTAGTTCTGTGACTTCTGTCAAACCCGAATACTCATCTTCAAGGTTCATTTGTTTGGAACTTCTGGCAGCTTCTGTTGCATCAACATTATACACACATCTTTTCCTTTTGTGGATCGAAGTCGAAGATGTGTCATCAAATGTCAGGCGCATTTTGCAACTGCAGATCCTTGTTGTTCTGGGCCTTTGCGGTGTAGCTGGATAACAAAGCTGAGCCAACATTGAACATAGAATTGGATTTTCCTTCTGGTTTTCCATGACTTGTCAGCTTTCTTCCTATTTACACCGGTAAATATAGTTATAGTTCCATGTATATATGTGGTGTTATAGTTTTTTGTTTTGAGTATATCACAAATATTCAAAGTACTGGAGCAATCAGCTGACTCTAATGTTGTAACTGAACAATTAACCCCCTCTCTTTTCAACATAAGACCATCTAGACCCACAAAGACCACACCCTTGGTCGCCTTTAGAGTTTAGAGCATCTTTACATTACTAATAGCAACTTTAAAGAGTGGCTAATCGCAGTATTGGGTGCCACCTCACTTATGAGCAGTTCTTCCAAAATAAGTATCTACCCTATCCTGAGAGTTACCAAAAAAGGCTCACAGATCCACCTCACATTTTTAATACTTTTTCAACTCAAAATAAGTATTTATCCTCTATTTTTTATTAAGAGTGTGTCCTTTTTTCTTTGGAAAATGGTAGTTATATATATTCCATCTTCCAAAGGAGAGCCAACGTGGCCCCCTTGGAGAAACAGTACAAAAGGAAAGACACCATAATAGTGTCTGCTGATTACAATATCTCAAGTAAAGACTAACAAAAGCCTAAGGAGACGCTAAGGGTCACTACTACTCATTCACATACTTATAAACTCTAGCTGAGACAACAAGCTTAATATGAGTTACAATATGTTCAACAGTTCTGACTCGCGAGCCAAAAATTCTACAATTTCTTTCTGACCAAACCTCATAAACAGTAGCCGCTAGACTCGCTTTCCTTCTCCGTTGAGTTATAGTCTGCCCTTTAACATTGTATCTAAACCATTCAAGTTCCCTGGTGAGGACCAAGGTGTCCTGAATCTCAAGCCAAGTCAGAATAAAATGCCAGATTTGATTAGCCACAGGGCACAGGAAAAACAGATGCTGGCAACTATCACAGGCTTTCATACACAAGCTACACCTATTAGCTAGCTGCACTCCTCTATCCATCAGGAGATCAATTGTAGGGTGTGTCCTTTTCCACTCAACTAAACTGAATTGTATTGAACTAACCATCATTAAAGTAAATGAAAACAATATAGTAATATGTGAGAGAAAAAATGTCACTCAACTGAACCGAACACCACCAAAAGGAATTGAAACACACCGTAAGGGGGCGTTCTTTTCTACTGATTCCAGCTTATTTGATTTTATTTTCATGTAAAGAAAACTGATTCAATAAGGTCCCTCTACTGATTGGTACTGATTCAATAAGGTCCCTCTACTGATTGGTACTGATTCAATAAGGCTTCATTCTTTTCAACTGGAAAAAGAACTGAACTGAACTGAAATGATTCTCTTAACTTCATTCTTTTTATTGAACTTATCTGCAAAAGACAGAAGTAAACTGAACTTTACTAAACTAAAATTAAATTTACTGAACTGAACGGGTATTTAGGGTTGTTCTCTTCACCTTCTTATTAGTGAACTTATCTGCACAATACTGAATTAAACTGATATTTACTGAACTGAACTGAATTCTTATGAACTGAACTTACTTTTACTGATTTTACAATTACAAAGGGTAAAATTGTACTTTAGTTTACGAACCGAACCAAATTTTTCTAAACTGAACTTCTTTTTACTAAACTGAATCGAATTTTACTGAATTGAACTCAAATTTACTGAATATTTCATGGAGAAGTTGAAGAGAACAGGGCCTTACTGAATTAACCTTACTTTTACTGAATCTATAATTTGATGGAAGTGAAATTGCTCATCGTTTTACCGAACTACCTAAGATCTCTAAACTGAAATTCTTGTTAGTGAACTGAAATTATCTTTATTGAACTAAACTGAATTTTACTGAACCGAAATGAATTTTACTGAAAAACTTCATGCAAGAATTTGAAGCCAACAGACCAAAATCAGAATCAAACCCCAAGAAAGATCGAAGAATTTAGAAAGCCAAAATGGAGGCATGAAGATAACCTTTTTCATCGGGAAGAAAACTCTGATATGTCTTCTACTATACTATATCAAAGGAGCTAGCTAGGGAAATTAAGCATGCAAAGAAGGTAAAGAGTTGAGACTGTACCTCTCTCTTCTCTCTCCGTCTTTGGCGGACTTGTAGCTTTGATATGAAATGGCAAATGAATTATGACCAGAGTAGTTGAGTTGAGTTGAAGGTTATTAATTGGATGTAAAATAAAAATGACGGTCTTCTCCGCTGTTTTAAACATCACATCATCATCATCATCATCATCATCAAGACTTTTTTTTTTTTTTCAAAAGAGGTCCTCAACGTGAGGCCTCTCTGTAACCAATGATATAAGTATGACGCTATGTTTGTTAAGGGGTCTTACTTTAAGGTCGTCTCATATGAGTTTTTATGCTTTTTTTTTATAATGAGAAATTCCGCAAGCACAATCTTTAAGTGTGCACTGAATAAATCCCGATTGTATGCAATAGTCTGCAAATCAACATAAAATGCTGCAGACATGCTCAACAAGAAGGCCTAGTGAAAACTGAATCCATAATCTTTGTCATGAAATTTAACTTCATAACCAACTCCACCGCTCATGACATCATTCATGAAGACTTACGAAGGCGAACGTGGACGGGTACATGTGTAGCCTTTTCCCGCCTCCCTTCCCGCCAATTGAGGTCCACTTTTTTCCCCTCTTAGAATGGCAATTAAACAATGAAATAAAAATAACTTGTTCTTGAATTAAAAATTATTGTATGTAATGTGTTAAAACATTGGGTGGGTTCTTTTCCCTTTATCTAATACTTTAATTGGTTGAGTTTGAATGTTCAATTTAGTTATATTCAGTTCAATCTTATGATTATTGGCTTTCATTTTACCAATAATTCAATTTAATAACTCAATTCAGATATACCAAAATTTGTCATAGGTTAGAAGTGAGGATTCTCTCCACAAGAATTTGCCAAGAAGCACGCTTTCATTTACTAAATAAAGGGTTAAGTGAATTTTTTATGGCCCTCCATTAAGGAAATGAAAGCAAACAAAATAGAGAAGGTCCCAACTCATTTGAATACCAATTTGGTAAATCAATTATTGTTGATCGGTGTCAAAAACATGGACCAAGTTGAGCTGAATTCGATTCAATTAAATTGAACCAAAAAATAATAAAGTAAATTTATTGGATTAAACTACAATGAACTAAAATTGAGTAACAACGAAGCTGTAGTAGGTTTCTGAATTCGTAGCATGGATGGAGACATCATTAGCTTGGGTGCAAGACCGTGTGGGAATTGTTCAATTCTACTTGACTACTTGAAGAAGCTATTGGTATGTGTGAAGGTGTTAGGGAAGCAAGAAGTAAATGTATCCCAAACATCACAATTAAAGATGATAATCTCATGGTTATCAAGCATAGCAAGCAGAATGACTTATTCATTGGGAGATAGAGGAAATTTAATTGATACTAAAAATAATTTACATTTCTTGGCTAATGTAGAGGTCCTTCTAGAGCTCCACTGTTTTAGAGAAGCCAAATCTGTTGCGATTTTGTGACTAACCACGTCCAAGTCTTGCTGTCCTCATGAGAGAAGGCCCCAAAGCTGGTCCCCAAACTGACTCAGTTGTAATTCCTGCGCCCAAATGGTTCCCAATAGAACAACTTGGAGCATGTCTTTTGCACTGTTGGTATTAAATGGTCTTGGCTCCTCTTGAGCTAGTAAATGTGATTATCACTTGATTCCTAAGGCACAAAACACACCCAAAAAGACTAGGATACAAGGATCAATAACATGACACTTGATTTTCTACTCGTTGGCTGCTCTCGGCTTAATTAGACGCGGTATTATACGAAAGTAAAACTAATTAACATTAACCTAACTTATTGAAAGCAATTTAAATGTTAACCATGATGCTTAGGTGTCCCTAATGAGTAGAGTACACCCTCTCCCCCCTTATGTGTCTTGGTGGCAAACAAACTTGCAATCTGAGATAGAGAAGGGATGCTCACTTATAGCGTAGTTAAGCTTGTTCTTGGAGTAGCAGCTTGCTCAATTGATTTCGTATCAAGTCTTGTGATAGAATTAATATCACATTAGTCGATCTCTTTCGACCAATCATTAACCAGGTTGTTTAGGATAATTCTCTATGAGCATTATATTGGTTCTTTTGATTTTTCATAGAAAATAAACTTGACAAGTCTATTTGTTGCAATTAGAATTTTGATTTTGATTTTGATTTTTTATTTTTTTTGGACAGTGTTGAAGAAATCTACATTACAGAGCCATTCTTGGAATTTGCTCATTAGTTTGATGAAATTGCTTGAAGGTGCTAAAACTCGTTGAAAGTTGCTAAGAACTAATTGGTAGTGAAAGTTTCTGAATTCCAACAAAATACCATACCCTATATACGATGAATGAACTATAATTTAGTGGTAGTTTGGTTGACTTTTGCAAGTTGAAAATTTCAAGAAGTTGAAATTTAAACGAATGAAATGGAGCTTTTTAGGAAATAGGGAAATAGTGTGTTGAGAAGCAATGAGAAGTAGAATTTCCTCCCAGAAGAAATGTCTTCCTGCAGTTTATGAAAATTTATTCTATCAATATTTTTTTCTCCTTATTTTAACCAAACAACCCCTTCATCTATACTTCTATTTTTGATATTTTCCTCTCTAATTCTCAAATTGTTGGAGACCGGAGTAACTATGGCTCTATATGTTTCAAAAAAGATCTAAAAACCGTGAATATTGAATTAAACAAACACCCCTAAACACAACTAGTTGAGCTTACAAGTGATAAAATCTTATTAACCTACAAGCTATTATACTATGACTCTATAAGTAGTGACGGACCGAGAAAAGTTAAAATTTTGGGTGCACTAAAATTTTCTTAACACCACTTTTGTTAGAGCTCAGTCCCAATTTGCACACAAGCACAAAAACTTTACCTTATCCTTATTTTTTTTAGGTGTAAGAAAATTTTCGTTTTTGACCAACAATAAATGCAACTTTAAAAGTTGGAAAATAGATGCCTAATTGCCCAACTTCTAAATCAGCCCAATTTGTTGAGCCTCACGTATAAATAAAGACTAATTTACATTACCTCTCATTTATCATTTGTGAACCATGGTGATCAAAAAAAAAAAAAAAAACAAATACAGAACCTTAAGTTGACATTTGTATTGTTAAATTGTGAACACGTAGCTTCAATTGTGTTAACTTTTAAGATTGATATGTACCTTGATTGAGACAAATTGACAAATGACATGCTCTTATTCTTTTCTCTTAACTCTCTTTAAAGCTTCCATGTTCAATAGTGACGAATGTCAACTCTCAACTCTCAAGTCTCTCATCACCTTAGAAAATCAGGGTACCAAACAACTCAATCATTTCTTTTCCCTTATCCATATCGCACACTTCACCTTGATTGCAAGCCCCTCTACAAGAACCTTTGATGCAACAAAAGTTTTCTCAAATTCTACCAAATAAGCAAATAAGTTGTAATAAATAAATAAAAAAAAATCATCCAAATAAGCTATTGAATAAACACTTCAAATTTGGGAAAATTAAAGCTAAGTATGATCAATAAAGAGTGTTCAGTTTGCCGACCGTCCTCTGATATGATGCACTGAGCCATCGATGACTGCCGCTGCCATCAAAAGCTCTTGCAAGCCAGCTTTCGAAGTATTTCAACACTAAGAAATATTGAAAAGAGAGAAAATGGAGATTAATAGTTGATGTGTCTCCAGTGGAGCCAAAAGCTTCTCTACTTTTTGGCTTCGGAATGTAGTGGACTAAAGCAAAATAGCTCATAAAATTGTCGGCACTTCTTATTTATTGTGAAGTTGCCGATAGTCGTCGCACTTCGGATCTCGGGTCAAAGGAAAACAGCCTCTTTGTGAGACTCTCACGGGGGAAGGCTGCGTACAACCGACCCCCCCTTACCCTGCCTAGGCGGGAGCCTCTTTGGAGGCACTGGGGTAATGTTGATATTGATGATGTGTCTTTGAAGGAGGTGAGAGAGAGGTCTGATGACTAAGTGCACTTCACGTGGGTAGCAGGCCTTTACTCTTATGTTTTTGTTTTTTTTTTCATTTGCCCTTCATCTTTCTCAACAATCTCTGTATTTTATCTTTGGGTGCAAAGTAAAACTAGACGAAAAGTATGGGTGCAATAGGTATAGAATTACTCTTTTTTCCCCTCAACACTATTCCCTTCCGTCAACAAATTTTATAAAGTATGGAATCACGTGAATTGATTAGGAAAAGACACACTTTAAAACAGAGACAAACCCACATTATAGAGATAGAGTCATCCGTCCCTGTCTAAAAGTGTGTTTTTTCCCAATCCATTGAATTGAACGTAATAGTTACTAGCAAAACAATAATAATCTCACTGAATTATACTTACTAAACCAAATCAATATTAAACAAATCGAGAAGAACATGTCCTATGTGTTTCATATCCTCCTATCATACAAAAACCAAAAAAGGAGAGGCATATGCCTTTTGCTGATTCCACTTTCCACATCTGTGGACATCTTTTCTGTATACCTGACCAAAAATTGAGAAAGAATAATAACATGAAAAAACAAAAAGAAGTGAAAAAGAAACAAGGCATGGCCAAAATTAAGGACATTTTGGTCACCCACAATTAGGGATAGCAATGGATCGGATATGGAGCGGGTGGAGCCATATCCATATCCATATCCATTTATTTGGGCTCCATCCATATCCATATCCATATCAATTTACCTCAATTTTATCCGTCCATTTAGATATCCGTGGATATGGCGGGTAAATAGATGTCCATTGGATTTCAAGTTCACATTTTCGTTAAGGAAAATATTTCACATTCCGCGCCAAACATCGACTTAGAAATGAATTCGAAAATCATTACAAGTACACTTAAGTACTTAAACCAATACAAGTAATTATTCAAAAAAAAAAAAGGAGATACAACACTAATTGAAGTTGTTTAACACTAATCAGCTACGTTCCTTGCACTTGTTGGTTGCCAGATGCCTCATTCAGACCTCACAAAATCACAACTCAAAAGTTCTAGCTCATGTAGACATCATTGCCTTCAAACTAAGGAGAAAACAGAAAAGAAAAAATAAATATATTAGTTCCTCACATATTCAAGGTGACTTATCAGTTTATCTAATAAAACAATTACCTCGTCAGTAACCCCACTGGTACATGATTCCTCATTGTCTGTATCCTCAAGCACAGTAGCATAAGCAAAAGAATTTTTTATAGGGGAAGCTACAAGTAAAATTAAAGACGAAACTTATTAGTTTGAGATGAAAAGCTTCTACCTTCCAAAGTATAAATCATATGAATATATAATAAAGAAGTGAAATATCTAAGGGAATAAGTTACCTGAAGAACTTCCTGCCATCCAATTCTGAAGACACATTAATGCTTCTACTGTATTTGAATGTAGTCTAGACCGATGATGACTTAAAACCCTACCACCAGTGCTAAAAGCACTCTCTGAAGCAACACTAGAAACAGGTATAGCCAACAGGTCTTTGGCGATCTCCCGTATAGTTGGGTACGCCATGTTATTCTTCCAAAAGCCAAGGACATCAAAGCGAAAATCATCAGGTAATACATCATCCTCTAGGTAATGATCCAACTCAGCAGTGACATTCACCCTTCTTTTTTTTGTTTTGCTGCTTATGTATGGAAAATAGATGTCGAGAATTAGGCACAGGAATACCGCCATGAGATGAACCAGGGTCTTTTCCAAGTGAACTAGATTGTGTGGATGGTTGAGGTACTTGAGGATGGGTAGCATAACACTCATTGGTCTTATCTTTGTACTCAATTATCAAATCAGAAAGCAAACTCCTAACCCTTTGAATTTCTTTTTGAGTAGCTCCCTTGTATATATGTTTGAAGTAAAATTCCACACAGTCCATCTTGGATCTAGGGTCCAAAATGGTAGCCACTGCCAAAATACCGTTTATAGTTAACCAATACTTGTCAAATTTTAATTTCATTTTTTCCGCCATTTCTCCTAATTTGTCAACCTCATTATCCACCCAAGTTGTCAGGTTCATTTTGATTTCACAAATTTCACGGAAATACAAATTGGATGTAGGATAATGTTTTCCTGAAAACAACTCAGAGGTCTTGTTGAACACTTCCAGCTTGTCACAAACTTTTCTAGCCAACTCCCACTCCTTTTCAGAAGGCACATTAATCTTAACTTGCTTATTCAATTTCGTGAGTTTTGCAAAAACTTCAATGTAAGGAAAAGCGGTCTCAAGCATTAGGTAAGTGGAGTTCGAGTTCCACCTAGTCTTACAATCAAGAATAAGTCTTTTAGCTGAAGAAATCTTACAAGATCTCGCTGCATCTTCAAACTTTTCAAGCCTTTTTGGGGTGGCTATCGAAAATGCAACATTCTCACGAATTTTATGAATTTGTTCATTTATGACATCCAAACCATCTCTAACAATTAGGTTAAGAATATGTGCACAACAACGCATGTGTAAGAAATCCCCATTCAACATAAGAGAGGACGCGTCAAATTTCACAGTAACAATATCCATCATTGCATCATTTGTACTACAATTATCCAGAACCACTGATGAAATCTTAATCCATATTTGTAGAAACTGTCCATCAAAATATTTGCAAGAACCTCCTTTGTATGTGGACAAGGCACATAGGCAAACATATCAAGTATAAATTTACAAAATAATAAAATTGCCAGCATACAATGTAAAAACAACAAGAAAAAGTGTAGCATAAGATCACTTACCTCAGTGTTTAGTTTCGCAATATCCAATCACTATAAATAAAATGCGCAGTTACAGCCATGTATCCTTTCTTTCTGGTTTGTAGTTGTTTACATATCTGTAGTAATAGCAACTCGACCATCATGATTCTCCAAGAACTTCTTCAAAGCCACTGTTTCAGATGCGAACGTCTTTAAAATATCACTTCTCAATGTGTTCCGGCTTATCACTTTGAATTTTGAATTCAAACTACTCACAAACTCCCGAAAACCAATATGATCAACCATGGACAAAGGGTACTCATGCATTATAATCATATTCATTAGTTTACTCCTTGAAAAATCTTGCTTGAACTTGGGTTCAATAATGATCTCTGCTTCATCATCAGTCACATTGGCCTTAGGGCCGAACCTTATTGTTTGTTGCCCTGTTTCAAGTTTCAAATGTCTCTTTGGGCACCTATTTTTCCCATGATTCAATAGATGTGAAGTTCCACTCTTGCTTTTAGCGGTGTAAAATTTCTTACAACTCTTGCACTTAGCCATCATTTTACCATCCTTATTTTCAATTGGTTCATCAAAGTAATTCCAAGCCTCGGAGGTACGTTTTCTTCCTCTACGGTTGCCTTGAGCGTCAACATCATCTTCAATTTCTTCGTCATCAATTTCATCCCTCACTTTCACATTTTCTCCTACATCTACTTCTACAGGATTAGAAGCACTACAATTTTCAGCCTCTGATGTAAAAACTGGGGAAGAAGGAAATGAGAAAGGAGGAAATGGGGAAGCAATTGAAGGAATCGAAGGATTCGATTGCGCTGTACTTGCACTAGGAGCAACCTTAGATTGTTCCACTTCTTCCTCCATACTTCACACTCTGCACATACATTAGCAATATTTAGAAATCAGAAGTCACTTAATGACTTAACACATTTGAGAATCTACATAAAAAGAACAAGCTAATGTGTTATGTATACCCAAATAATTAAAAAGAAAAAAAAAAGACTAGGGAGTGTCTAAAATAAGCAACAATCATACCCAAGTTACAGAAGATTGGAATAGGAGCAAATGAAAGATTAAAAAAACTACCCAATTTGATAGAATTGTTTTAATGTTAACAGTAGCTCAACAAAGCTAACAAACACCAAGCAAAATAATAAAGTTGAAAACAACAACTTGATTTCACTTATAAGGGTCCAATTCAAGAAGGAAAAGGTCAACTTTAACAACATAAAAGCTCTATAATTGAATCAATTCGAGTAATTTTGAGGTCTAATTCAAGTGGGTCAAGTCCATAATAAGTTATCAATGACAAAGAAATTAACCCCAAAGCAAACAGATTTTGATAAATTATGTTAAAAGCAATGAAATTGTATCATACATACATACCAGAAGAAAAGGGAAGAAGACAAAGACAGAGAGCTTACAGTGAGAGGCGACGACGAGTAATCGACCTTGGATGACGATGGTGTTGTTTGAGAATAGAGAATTTGAGACAAAAGAGGAGTATGAGGAGAGAAGAATTTAGATGAGAGCTTCAGATAAGGAGGGAGGCGTAGCAAGTAGTCAACAACAGTCAATAGACTCAATACTCATTAGGGTTTGGTTTAGAAAAAAAGTGGTTTGTTGAAAAAAATAAAAAATAAATTAAAATTAAAATTAAATATTAGTATTAATATTAATTTAATTTCGGATGAACGGGTGATAAACGGGTGATAAATGGATGACAAATCAGCATCCATATCCAACCCAATAAACATCCATATCCAATTCATATCCATTATTCATCTATTTAATGTCATCCATATCCGTCCGAAATGGATATGGGCGGGTGGATGTTCATCGGGTGGATATCCATTGTCATCCCTACGGGCCACAATCTACACTGTTTGTACAACAAAACATGAAACACCAATCGAATGCCTTGTGTAACCCGTGTAGACCTGAAGGGCCCATGTCAGAATTTAATGTTTTTGATGGCAATAGCGACTAGGAAATTGCAAATTGGACTGGCAGATGGGGAGATTTAATTTTCTTTCCTTCTTTTATTTGACAAATATGGAGAGAGAATTTTGAGAAAAAAAACTAAGTCTTTTCCCCCCTAAATCACTGCCTCTCATTTCACTTGTGTGTGTGAGAGAGAGAGATCCCAAACATCACAGAGAAAGAGCAATAACAAACAAAGAAGGGAAAAAAAGGGGCAAAGTTTTTTACTTTCGGTCAACTCAATTCAATTTTGAATTTCCACAACTGCCCAGAAGAATTTTTGCAGAAAGTTCACAATTTCTGAAGCTGGGTTTATCAGAATTTCTCTGAATTTCCCAAATCTTCAAAAGGGTCCATTTTTTTGGCTCTTTTTTTTTGGTCTTAGATTAAAAGAGGAAGCTGAAACAGAATCTGGGTTTGTGTTTGTTTGGACGATTATGATTGAATGGTAAATCATAATCGTCATTATTGTTGTTGTTGTTGTTTTGTGAGAAAGCAATGTACAGCAGTAATTTGAAAGGGGTTATACTAGCATGTGTATCAAGTGCATTCATTGGATCCAGTTTCATCATCAAGAAGAAGGGTCTCAAGCGTGCTGGTGCCTCTGGCGCTCGTGCTAGTAATTTTCTATCTTTCCCTATTTTTTCTTGTTTGTATGATTTTGATTAGTCAATTTTGTAACAACCCTTTTCATCATTTACTTAATTATGCCTGAAATGTGAGTTAATTACATTGCTAATTGTCTTGTGGGTGATCTATCCAAGGTGTTGGAGGATATGGCTACTTGTTGGAACCCCTTTGGTGGGTGGGCATGATCACTAGTAAGTCACCTATTTTGCCCTCTTTCCCATTTCTATTTGGATTGTTGGTCAAAAATGTAGTTTTTACACTTTCATGCTAATATTGAATGTGATCATCATGGTATTTTAAAAAAGGGGCACATTTTGATTGTAGTGTTATAATTGCATTGTGGAACACCAACTGCCCAAATCTTTGTTAATGTATCAATTGGATTTCCAAGTCAATATTGGGTTCTGGAACAAACATCCAGAGTTCCTGATGTCAACAAGTTTTTGGTTGGTGATGCATTTAAGTGTGAAGTGTCTTTTTTCCAGCTCTAATTGTTGTACAGCTTTGCCATTTGAACTTTCCATTCAATGACACGGCGTTGGTTTTAGACTTCAGTTCAGATGGGTTTCAAAATAAATTTGATAAAGCTATGTTAATTGATCACTGTATATTGTTGGACAAACTCAAGTTCAGATTATTCTGGTGGTTTAAAGGTCACTTCTCTGGTATTTCTTCCTTGCATGATTGGATTCAAAATCCGCACCTGGTTCTGGCTCACTCTGACCAAGGTTACACACACAGGCATGAATGGAACCAATATAAGTTGGCAAGGTCCTTGTGAGGGATGGTTGAAATGTAATTTGGACGTCTCTTCACTGGGTAAACCCGGTCTAGCAGGATGTTGAGGTATTACTAGAGATCATCTTGGTGATATTATGGGCATTTTCTCGGTAAATTTGGGGTATTGGATTCCAATGCGCTGAACTACTTGCTTTCCAGCATGCACTCATCCTGTTAAAGCCCCTTCATCTATGGCCTAATCTGAAAATTAACTTTGAGAGTTATTCAACAAATATTGTGGGATGGATGAACTCTGGCAGCACCTCTCGTCCTTGGGCTTATTGGAAACTTTTTAGAGAACTTGATAGTCTCTTAGCTAGCTTAGATGGGTTTTCCATTTGTGATGTTGTAAGGGAATTAAATTCCGAGGCAGATACACTAGCTAAGGCAGGAGTTCATAGAGAGCATAACTTGTATATGTGGGTGTGAACATGGGAGGGCCTCAACGTGCCTCGGGATTGTTTTGTAGATGGTTTCAAAGCAATAAGTTGCCGATAATTAACCCTGAGGGGTTAGCTCAGTTGGTAAGATCCATGAGATTTATTCCAGAGGTCCCAAGTTCGAGTCCCCTCAGGGCCACTGGAGGTTTTCCGGGTCGTTATCTTCATGGCCCAAGGGATTAGTCAAGCAATGCTTGGATACCCATGTTATCTAAACACAAAAAGTTGCCGACTATTAATAATATTCTTTTGCTTTTCAAAAAAAAATTAAAAAATCACTGTATATGGTTTTGAGGTCTAGGAAAAATGGGTTTGTTTGATTTCAAAGAGCAAATTTACTTGTTGAAATGCTTAGGAGTTTTCTTGTTTATTTGGTTTGGATTCGGCTTTATAAGTTGCTTTGTGTTTGTTATTCTCTATTCAATGTACTTATTTTTGTATTTTGGGATTGTACTTTTGGGCAGTGATTGTTGGAGAAATTGCTAATTTTGTTGCCTACATCTACGCGCCTGCTGTACTGGTGACGCCACTTGGTGCACTGAGTATAATTGTTAGGTAAATTGAACTTAATCTTGTTGGCATACTTGTTTGTTTATTGCATCTCTAAGAAAAGCTATATTTGCACTTTCGTGATTCGTAATTCATAATCCTTCATGAATATGTCAGTGCGGTTTTGGCCCATTGCTTATTGGACGAGAAACTACAGAGAATGGGTATGCTTGGGTGTCTTCTCTGCATAGTAGGCTCCACTATTATCGTGCTTCATGCACCAGGAGAGCGCACACTTGACTCTGTTGATGAAATATGGGGATTAGCTATTCAACCAGGTTTGCATATCCTTTACCCTTCTGTTTATATCCATTAGAACTTCATTTTAATGGTTGTTTTGTTTACACACCCAGATTTTCTGTTATATACGGCGTCGGTTATAGCTGTGGCATTGGTACTGATCTTGTACTGTGCTCCCCGATATGGTCAATCAAATATATTCATTTATATAGGCATATGCTCTATAATAGGATCACTGACTGTAAGTTATTCTTTCTCTATAGATTGTTGTTGATGCCTTATGCCTGTCCTTCATCCTTGTTCACCCTGCTTACTTTACAGGTGATGAGTGTAAAGGCCATTGGCATTGCTATAAAACTTACCTTGGATGGTGCAAATCAGTTCATATACTTCCAAGCATGGGTTTTTGGGATGGTTTCAGTTACATGTATCATTATCCAATTAAATTACCTGAACATGGTAGGTATTATTTTTCTTTTTTGGGAACCAATTGATTCTCATATGCATCTTACTCTATGATTTCATTTTTTTGTTTTGTTTTGGGCACAAGATTTGTGCTTAATGGATTCCCAAAAATACAGAACCATTCTTTGTGTTTATAACCTTGATACTGTGTGACTTACTGACCACGTTTCCCCTTCCCCTGTCTCTGAACTTCTGTAGAGATCAAGTGCATTGTGCATGTAAAGTACCTATTGCTGACCAATAGCTCTGTCTTTACTCCTGCAACTAATTTAATTGAAGAGTAGAGGAGATAAGTCACTATAAGTGAGTTAAGGTGTTCAATTGTTATTCTATACTGCAGCGTACTAAATAGTTTTTACTTTTTAGCCATTTTTCTTTTTCACTCT
The DNA here is from genome assembly GCA_038025085.1 of Tetragonia tetragonoides. NCBI lineage: Eukaryota > Viridiplantae > Streptophyta > Magnoliopsida > Caryophyllales > Aizoaceae > Tetragonia > Tetragonia tetragonoides. The sequence goes on from CM076150.1 coordinate 21,136,162, forward strand.
CAGTCTTGTCCGTGCTATTGGTTCGTTTACCTGGTTAGTCTTCAAGTTGATCTGTTCAGTAAAACTGTTCTACGGAGTTGCACTAGTTTCATATGCCTAGGTTTGGAACATTGCCCAGTTCCTCTAAAGAGCCCGCCCAGGCAGGGTAAGGGGGAGTCATTTGTATGCAGCCTTGCCATTGTGAAAACAGAGAGGTTGTTTAATTTATCAAAAAAAAAAAGAAAAAAAATAGAGGCTGTATTATTTATAAGAAACGTAAAATGCTTAAAGGGCAACTACTTTGATACAGTATCAGTTAATTAAACTCGGTAGAAACATATACATATGCAACTAAACTTGTAAGATACTGAATAGTGTTATGTCGATCCTATCTCTAACTCTCAACATCCCCAAATAGCAAGTATTTGCAAGGTTTTTATTCCTAAGATCCTGCCTTCAAGGCTTTTTCTTGAAGTCCATGTTATTGTGAGACAAGGAAAGTTAGGATAATCTCCATGGTGCCACCGTGTCTTGAAAAATTCTGCATGGTGAAAAGTTCTATTTTCAAATTACACGTGGTTCCATTGTACTTTAGACAAATGTTCTACTTTGATCTAACATTAGCATTTCGGTTCAAAATTGCTGAATGTAGCTCATTTTGTCGAGTTTGTAAAGCATCGTTACAAATTGAATGACAATTTTGGTCCCCTCTCATCTTTCACATGTCATTTTTGCCCCTTGAACAGGGAGGGTGATAAACCATGTTGAATTGTTGATCCATGCTAAATGAGCAAAAAAAAAACGAGTGAAAAACAAAATATGGTTAAAAAAACTTATTCTATATGTAAGCTAACAAACTCAATAAAACGTGCTACATTAAGTAATTTGGGACAGAAACCTTAACGAAGGGTCATGATAAGATATTTGTCAAAAGCATGATGGCACCGTGTGTAATTGGAAAAAAAGAAAAAAAGGCCACCATAAAACACAGTGACATCATGTAGAATATCTCAACTAAGTTTTATGTTTGATGTTTCAACAAATTTAGTAGCAAAATTTGATCAGTTTTATTGGCAATTGAGGGGAGAAAAGTAGGCTTGCAAAGACATGAATGTTGGTAGTTACTAGTTAGGTACACCATACTGAAGTATTTGTGTACAGAGAGGGTGTTGAAATCTTGTTTACACTTGGCAGATTTGATTGATTTGGATTTATTAAGGGCACAAGGTTGAAGGCTATGTAGCTTACAGGTCCCCAGTCCCCTTTTATCTAGCTAGGCTAATGGCGTAGATTGTTTAAAAGGAAATTCAATATTTTAATGGTGAAAAGATTTTCTTCAGAGTTGCTATTTCTAATACATGATGCGTTGTTTTGCCACTCTCTTCACTTGTAGGATGAATTTGTAGGCAGGTCAACATTTTTGCAGTAGCTGATAGCAATTAAATCTAATCTTATCCAATAATCTTTAATCTGTGAAAAGATGTGGATGTGATGTTTTCCAACCTAGGTAATTTATCAAGTAAAATGGCTGTTTTATACTTTTTGTCTGTTATCTGAGACATTTATTGAGCCTCAATGCGTTTGGGTTATGTGCAATCTGACTTATGATTATAAATTCAACTATTTTCAGGCACTTGATACATTCAATACAGCAGTGGTCTCTCCTATCTATTATGCATTGTTCACATCATTTACAATCCTTGCTAGTGCAATAATGTTCAAGGTACACCTTCTAGACATGTACTGATGACTGCACAGTACGCACACAGATGCCTGTACATCTATGTACTGGGTACTGACAATTTGCGCTGTATTGTAAGGTTTTGTGGCTTGCTGTGACGTTGCTTTTCTTGCCTCTACTGTATAGGATTATTATGGTCAAAGTATAAGCAGTATTGCATCAGAGCTTTGTGGCTTCATCACTGTCCTCTCTGGCACTTCGATCTTACATAGTACAAGAGAACCTGATCAGCCATACATTACAGGTATCTGCTTTTTTGTATTTTATTTATTTTTCTTGCTACTTCAATTTCTCCCAGAGTCCTGGCTATTTTTGCGATTGTGTAGACCATGGAAATCTATTTATACTATAGAGTCTATTTATACTATAGTATAGACGTAGCATGTTGTTTGGTTTTCGTCACTTGCCCTTTGCCTTTTAATATGCCAGGGCCTAGGGATAAGTGCTGTACCATGATGGAACATTATTAGAAATCTCTCAACTCCAAGAAAAAAAGCGAGGAAAAGAGAGAAAAAAAGAAAAACGGAAAGCCCAAGTCGATCTAGATAAATTGGTAGATAGAGACATAGGAAAGTTGGGAAGAGGAGGGAGTTAGGGTGGCTGTTGTGGAACTGAAGAGAAGTGTGAATTTATACTGTTTTCACTTTGATTTACTGGTTTTGATACTAAGAATTATTAACGGAAACCAAACCAATGCAAACGTTTTATTTTTCTTTTATGTCTGTTTCTTCATTTGTGCAAGTGAAATGTCAGGAGTCTTACGTTCTTAATCTAAGGAAATCGGAAGTGTAGGATGATTTTGCTTGATGAACTAAGGCGAAATTCGTTTCCCATGACTGGAAAATTAGGATTTTTGAAAAATCTAGATTCTTAGTTCAACTAAATGACTTTTTAACTTATAGAAGTACTTGCTTGGAATCAGCATGTACCATGTCTTTCATAATTGTGTATAAACATGAGGACCAAATGGACGAACTTATAGCTTATTCTTCCTTTTCTGACATTGGACAACTAAATGCCAGCCCTCCGTGGAGTTGGCTTTGGAAATGGAATAGAGTCATAGACTCAATACATGCAGGAGAGTCACTTAAATTGGTTGACTCAAAGTTTTTATCTAAAAAGACTAGACACATAAAAAGGGTTGGGGAGAGTTGGAAGTTAGGGCTGGGTGGTTTGTTGGTGCAAATAGATTGGAGTATGAAGTTATGGATTGTTTTTTTTTTTTTTTTCCTAGATAAGAAAAATATTATTAAAGATGAAATTGGAATTTTACAAAGCTAGAGGACAAGGAGTCCTCTATAGGAATAATAAAAACAGTCTACAAGTCAGCCCACACACGTTGCACATCCGTGAGGGGCACTCCATTAAAAACCCCAGCTGCCTTGGCCCAAAGAGAAGCAATGTAGGCCACACGTTCCCAAACAAAATCAATTGGCCTGCTAACGCCCTAAAAAATCCGTGAAATTGTTTTCTAACCAAACACACCACAAGATGGCCATATAAAAGCAGCGCCAAAACACCTTACCCTCCTTCCCTGCCCCCTACTTCCAAAGCGTATCTGCAGAAACTAACCCACTGTTGGAGGGCAAGCAAAGTACATCACCCTAAACAGCCCGTCCCACAAGGACCTGGCAAAGTACATCACAAACAAATGCAAACAACTCTCACTCCCTGATTAACTGGTTGCCTACCTTGAAATTTTGTGGTGGTTGAGAATTGTGATCTCAAACCAAACCAGTTAATTATTTTATTTTCCTTTAAGCTGTTTCTTTCTTATTGTGCTTCTTCTATGCATCATTCCAATTTCCAGATACTGGAAGATGTACAATATCAGGTATTCAGGTTCCACTAAGCCATGTTTCATCACTTATGTTTGTCTTACCAATGGTTCTTACCTTTGTGCTGCATATGTGGGTTGATCAAATGTTCAGTAATAGATGAAGTCAGCTTGTTGGATTGGTCTTGGCTGTTGTCTTCTGCATTAATGTAGAATTATAATATTTAACCTTGCCATTTGCCAAAAGTAGGAAGTACATATAGAGCAGTTTGACTATGGCCGAGGAGGAATAACTGCTAGAATCTACATTCTGGGCATTCCCCCGATTTCCCAAGATTCAGTAAGGATTCAGGGCTTGTTATAATATTGGATGCAAATCCATAATGAATTACTGTTTCGAGGAAGTGACCATATTTTCTGGACATCTAAACTAGTAATAGTGACTTTTTTTTTGGGAAAAATAACAGATTTCGTTAACCAGATAAGCATGGAATACAGCCAACTTGTAGGACAAACAAGTCAAGTCAAATACAAGATCTCCTAAGGATAATGCAAGCCATCAAGATTCCACTGTGCCACCTTCTAGGAAGGGTTCATGGTGGAATCTCTCATATGACAGCAACCAGTCCATACAATTAGCTAGGATAGCTATTTTAACTTTGATAAACATTTCTGCCAATTAACAAATCTCTGTCCTAGAAGATGCCAATCACGACAATCTGCCTAATTCTCAGCTGCACAGCTTGCTTTGCTACTGGAAACGTCTTTGATTTCTGTCAATCCATATCCATATGTGATAGAATGAAGCAGTAAACAGATGTCCTAGGATTTTTTGGGTTTTCCGCCTTTGATTCTACTCATAGCCCACTGAAGTTCTGTGTCCCAAGTCCCCGATTCTCTACCTTCACCAAAACAGTGCAGTATACTCCCCCACAATTGTTGAGAATAGTGACATTCAAAATCCGAACTTTTTGCATAGTCTCCTTGTAACACCCCGGCCCAACTGGGCTGCTGGTGCTACCCGGAACTGATTCGATCGCTGAGAACTGACCCACAAACCACCACAAGGCTTTCCACCATGCTTTGTCCTCACTCACATGCCCCTGAGAAAATTTCCCAGGAGGTCACCCATCCTAGTACTACTCCCAGCCAAGCACGCTCCCTGAAATGGAAGCCTTTCCAGCATGCTTTGTCCTCACTCGCATGCCCCTGAGAAAACTTCTGGCATCCAGTGTCGAATAAAACATACTGAGAGGGAATATTTAAGTTCAAGACCAACCTGTCTGCAGTCTTTTAAGTGCCCATGCAGAGCAACCTACAGGATATATCTATGTCTGGGGAAGAGACCCCTCATCTGAACACACCTTTTCCAAGGTACTGGACTCGTGGAAGGAGAGAGAGCCTTGTAAGCGTTTTCTATAGAGAACTTACCAGTCTGAGCAAATGAGTTCAAAACGGTGAGCCAACTAGTTGCTCCTTGCAACCACTTTTTTGCACCAAAAATCTTTTTATTACCATACTAGCTTGTGTAGTCACCTCAACGAGTTCAAAACGGCGAGCCTTGTAATAGTGACTCTTCCTGCAGACAGAGGGAGTACTAAAAGAAAATTAACATGTTTTTGACATTTTTTAGGTAGCAGAGTGAACCTGCTCCTAGTATCTGTTGTCCCTTTGATATTTATTAGCTTCTTGTCTTGCCATAAAAATCTTCCTTTAGTTTCTGCATTTTCATTCTACAACATTTGATGTATACAGATCTTTACACTCCACTATCTCCAAAAGTATCATGGCACCAACTGCAAACGAATGGGGAAACGTGGAAGCGAAAGGATGAGGATGGGCAGGACCCTAATGTTATCACAATTGTCAGGCAAGATTACTTCAACTAGGTCGATCATCATTGAAGATGTTTTGCCTTTCAGCGATTTGTCCTGCTCTCCATATGCTGTCGCTCTGTACAGAAAGCATCATATATGATTTCGTAGGTAACCTTCAGGCGAGGTCTAACATATTTTGACCATCATACATGCCTGTGCCGGCAGGATAAGATGCAGTGATATACATTCATATTGGTTTAGCTCAAATATTTTTTCAGAGGCTGCTTCTCTTGGCTGGTCCATTGTGAACCACCTTGGTTGAATAGGTCTTATAATTAGTGATGGCCTACAAGTAATTATCTATGTCCATCTTTTTGCTGTCTATGGTCATGCAACTTAGTTTATACTCCAGTATGGTTTCCTTCCTTTTCATTTTTACATGTAAATTTATCTTTACTGTTTAGTGGCAGAAGCCAAAATTTTCCCCCTTCCTTGCTCTCTTTTTATTTTCTCCTCCTCCTAGTTCTATGTGTGAGTGAATTAAGGGGTCGCAAGTTTGCAGATTGTACAACTTGACAGAAACAATTGTATGAGTTAATTCAAGTGAGGAATTGCATCCAATGAACTAAAGGTACATATTTTGCCGATTGCTGTATTGTAGAGAAAATTCATGGTTATTACCTGAACTTGTACTGTAAACCGTAATCATTCGAGTTTTCTTGTATGTGTGTTCAGGTTTTTTTCCCTTCTTTTTTTCTGTGTTTATAATGGAGATAGGCAGATACAGTGATGTATTTAAAAGGGCTCAAAAGGACAGAATTTGTTTTTCCAAACGAATTCAAATTCATTTTTATTTACATAAAATTTCATATTATAAACCTACATATTCATTATGATACAATTGAGATTGATACATTTTTTTTGATGTTAAATTCACAAATTAATTATGTTGTAATGATTGATTCATTATCAATTTTTCATAAACTTACATATTCATTTAACAAATAATTATAAGCTCATAATTAAAAAGGAAAATAAAATATAAAAAAGAAAGTATGTTTTCCATCTTTATGGATTTTTTTTTGAAGGAAATCTTTATGGAATTTTGAGATTTTCCAAGATCAAGGTTCAATTCGTTGGCAACATTTTTTTAGAGTAGAAACTTATTCCTTATAACTAGTACATGAAAATAAGCTTATTTGATTATTTCTATTTCCAATATAGTCTACTCTTTGTGTAGCTTGGAAATAATTTTTTTTTTAAATTTTTTAAAGTAGAAGCTTGTTCTTTGTAACTACTCTTTGGAATTCAGCTTCTACTTTCAACTAAAGAATGACCTTTTGATTGACCTATCGTAATCAATTAAGTTTTTTCTTATTACTAAAATTAAGTCATAGTGATGTTTTAGTTGACCAAGTAACCCACATAATATTGAATTAGCGATTTAAGAATTATATTACTTATTCAAAATTTGATTTACAATGTTAAATATTTGACTTGTAATTGGTCTCTAAAGTTATTGTATTTTGAGAATTAATATCGTTGGATGATTTCAATCTTTTATATACTGAGAATGAATTTTAAAAGAGACTTCGGTATTAATGAGCACCCTTTTAATTGAATTGCGATTCCTAAAACTGAATACCCATCATACCAAGAATAAAGAAGCGGTGAATGAATTACTACCTTAAAAAAAAAAATCGTGAATTTAATTTCAATTCCGTATTTTGGGTTGCATATCCGATCATGCTCACAGCTCACCCCTAGGCCCTAACCAGCCTGACGAGGTCGCGAAAAAAAAAGGAAGTCGTTAACGCGCAGGTAGACAGAATACAACAAACAATGACACTATGAGAGGACAAAAGAGCTTTCCCTTTGATGAGCAATAATTTCCTTTTGCAAATTGGCCAATTAACAACACTAAAAACTTTAAAAATGACCAAAAAAAGCGACCCCATCCTTCTACTTTCACAATTTAGTCAACTTCCCTTCATCAATCAATTTTTGCAATCCAACAACTGTTATTCTCTCATTCATTGTCAATTTGTCATACTACCAAAATTCAGAGAGAGAGAGTGTGTGTGTTTTAGAGGAGAGAGAAAATGGGGCATGGAAGTTCAAGAGGTGCTGATACTAATGGCTCTGGTTCAGGTTCGGGTTCGAATTCGAGTTCAAAGTCGTCTCACAGGGCCAGATTCCGGCAAAAACTCCGGCGAATATGTCGCCGGAGTAATCATAGTTCCAAAGGAGGATCATCGGAAGGGTATAAGCTTGTCTCCGCCGACGATTTCGCCGGAATCGCTCTTCTCACTCTCATTTCCGTCGGTTTTCTCTCTCCTCTTTCTTTCTCTATTGTTGTTGTTGTTGTTTGAACAGAAAATTGAATTTTTATATATATTGGCAATTATTTTCCTAAAAGAGTACAATGCTGATGTTGTTGTTAATATTGTTCTTGCTAATGTTGTTGTTGTTAATAATGTTGTTTTTGTTGTTAATGTTGTTGTTTGTTTTTCATGGTGTTGCGGTTGTTTTTGTTGTTGATTTATTTTGTGTTTTGATATGGTTTGGTTTGATGTGTTAGGCGAATATGGAATTCAAGGATAAATGGCTGGCGTGTGTTTCACTGGGAGAACAGACTTTCCGGACTGACATTTCTGATCAGTTAGTGCTCTTCATTTTTGTCTTTCAAACTTAAATTTTATTTTTAAATCGGTTTTATTGTTTAATGCTTGGTAGTGTTTCAGTCGGTCCCGTGTGTTAGGTTAAAGTTTGAACAATTGTTGATCACATTCTAAATTATTATTATTATTATTATTATTTTTTCTCGTCAAAAAGAAGGTGCAAGTGAATGGTGACCGATGCACCCCGCTATGTCATGTTTGGACTCTTGTATTCAATAGCGAACATATCAGACTAGCTGAACAACCAGCGCAAACACTGGCCCCGTCAACGTAGCACCAAACAAGGGGCAATTCTTCTCTGTTGATTTGGTACAATTTTGCTAAATTTGGGAATACATTTTAGTGTCAGTGTTTTTGGTTTCATAAAACGATACAGAAAGGAAGGGGTGGAAAAGGAAGAGAGAAGAAAGGAAAAGGGAGTTTCTATGCTTGGCAATGAGGCTCATAGAACTTAATAGCTTTTTCCTGTTATAAATTCCACCAAATGGCGGAAAAGTGAAATAACGGGTGAGATATATTTTTAGTTCTAGTGGAGGGAGCTCGTGCTTATATGGTGCAGTTTCGATTAGTATTGGTTGCTGTTTGTTTGGAGTTTGAGGATTAGGGAGCCTTTTATGGAAAAATCATGAAGAAAGTGGAGGTGTTGGCTGGCTGTATGATGCCAAATTCAAGTGTCTTATGAATACAACAAAATGTTTAGCTCATTCTAAAAGGATCTTGCCAGTTTATCCTGCTGAGAAGTGGCTGATGTGGGAAACATTCTACTTTGGAGCTTGGTTCTGTCACTGTGGAGCAGATGTTGTTTGATTTCCAGTCAGCTCTGGGGTGTGCCTCTTTGAGTAGACCTGCAACAAAATGTAAAATAGGTTTGCTGGTTTAAGATTCTGTGGAGGTTTGCTGTTTTAAGAAGTGAAAATTTTGATTGAACTAATGTGCCAGGGTGGGGGGGGGGGGGAGAAGGTTAGGTGTTAGGAGTTAGGACCTTAAGAGGAACCTGTTCTGACAGGTGGCACTATTGTTTGCAACATGAAGAGTTGTCAACGGGACATTTTACTTGCAAGGAGAACAGGGTAAACCACCATAGGAAATTGAATTGATGGAACCAATGGGTTTAGGCGGGGTTCAGTGCTTGTTGTTTGATAGTGAAAGCAAGTTTAGAAATTAGAAAATGATGATTGATGTTGTTTCCAATTATTCTATCTTCGATGGTGTTAGTATGTGGTAGAGTCTCATCACTGAGATTAGTGGTTGACTGTTGACATTTCATTGTTTCCATCAACTACTTTTATTTTTAAGTGGCTGGAGGCGGACCTCTTATAGTCTTACCCCTGTGGGGAGATGTATTATTCTTTACACTCATGTCTTTCTTTTAGTGTGTGTGTGTGTGCGCGTGCGTGTGTGTGAGTGTTATTGCTGTTCCTTCCGTGGATTCTACTTTGGGTGGTTAACAGGTTGGAGAAGTTTATTAAGTAGTTCTTGCAGTTGAGCGGTAGAGAATTGGCTAGAGATCATCTAAGGTCACTGTTCTTTTTACAATGCCCATCACATTGTAGCGAAGTGGTGGGCACCTTGATTTGTGGTCCTAGTGACCCAGGTTCAGACCCAAATAGTGGATTCTTGTCCCTATCTACCATTGTTTCAGGGGTATACCCCTCCCATCTCTGATATTCTTTTTAGATAAGAAGAGTGTTTTTAGCTAGTTTCATGCGACTGGGGTGTTAGGTAAAAGCATGAATTCGAACTTTATCACTCTTGTTCCTAAGAAGGATCGGTCTATTAAAGTCACGGATTTCCGACCGATTAGTTTGATTACGAGTGTGTACAAGATTATTACCAAGGTCCTGTCTTCTCGACTTGGGGCTGTCCTGTCTGATACGATTTCGGTGGCTCAGAGTGCTTTTGTAGAGGGGCGCCAGATCCTTGATGCTGCTTTGGTGGCTAACGAGGTGGTGGATGATGTGCGCCGTTCCAGCTTTCCGGGTGTTTTTTTTAAGTTGCATTTTGAGAAGGCGTATGACCGGGTTAGTTGGAGTTTCTTGGATCGGGTGATGGATAGGAAAGTTTTCGGAGGGAGATGGCGTAAGTGGATTAGAGGTTGTTTATCTAACGCGAGTTTTTCGGTTCTCGTTAATGGTGCAGCCCGGGAGTGGTTCACTTCGTCGCGTGGTCTTCGACAAGGGGATCCTTTGTCTCCTTCCTTTTTACCTTGGTAGTTGACGTTCTTGGTCGCATCGTTCTTGGTCGCATGTTAGATAGGGGTGTGGAGCAGAGTCAGGTGGAGGGTTTCCGAGGGGGTCGAGAGAGAGTGTCGGTTTCACACCTCCAGTTTGCCGACGATACGATTTTGTTCCTCTCGGCCGATGTTAACGGCTTTAAGAGGGTTCTCACGCTTCTGCAGGTTTTTGAGGTTGTGTCGGGGATGAGGATTAACTTGGCTAAGTGTAGTTTGGCGGGGATTAATGTGGGGGAGGACCTCCTATAGTCTTTGGCTGCCCTAGTCGGTTGTCAGCAGTGGCCGCTTACTTACTTGGGGGTGCCTCTTGAAGGTAAACCCAGGTCGGTTTCCTTTTGGAAGCCGGTTGTCTCTAGAGTGACTAAACGTCTAGATGGGTGGAAGGGGGTGTATTTCTCTTTGGGGGAGGGGGGGGAGGATTACCATCCTTCAGTCTTGCTTAGCGAGTATTCCTCTTTATTACTTGTCTCTCTTTAGGATTCCAGCTAGCGTGGCTAATCGGATCGAGAGAATGATGAGGGACTTCCTTTGGTCTGGTCAGGGGATAGTCGACGGGATCTCTTGGTCAACTGGGAGCATGTCTGTAGGCCTAAATCGGAGGGTGGTCTGGGGTTCGGTAGATTGGTGTCCAAGAACATCTCGTTAGTGGGTAGGTGGTTGTGGCGGTTCCCTTGGAGTCTGACTCCCTATGGCACCGAGTTACCTGGAAGTACATTTGTCAGGTATCTTCTTTTTTCTTTTCACTGGTCAGGTTTAATGTGGGTAATGGTAATCGGGTACGGTTCTGGGAGGATGCGTGGAAGGGTTTTCCCTTCTCTTCTGCGTATCCTCGGGTTTTTTGGTTGTCCACTCTCCACGGGGCACCCGTGTCTGCTTTCTATTCAGGCACGGGTGGGTCCTGGGATTTACACTTGAGGCGTCCCCCACATGACAGAGAGATGGAGGACCTCCCTTCTGAATGCCCTCCACTCGACCACGCTCGTCCCTACGGACGACTCTAGGACTTGGATTGTTCTGGGGTTTTCTCTTGCAAGTCCTTCCATCACCGGCTTGGCCTCCCCTCACAGTTTCCGCAATTTCCATTAGCTACATTTATTTGGAAATCTAAGGTCCCGTTGAAGGTCCGTGCTTTTGTATGGACTTTGGTGCTTGGTAGGGTGAATACATATGATATGGTGCAGCGGCGGAGGCTTGGATGGTCACTCTTACCTGGGTTCTGTGTTATGTGCCGTCATGATGGGGAAAATTGTTTGCACTTGTTTATTATGTGTGACTTTGCTACGGCACTATGGAATAGATTGTTGGAGAGGGAGAGTTTTGCTTGTCCTGCCACGGTGGGCGATTTCCTCCAGCTTCGTTTCGCATCAATGAGGCGAGGCAAGGAGGGGCGGTTGTTTTGGAGATGTATGTGTATGGCCATCTTGTGTTGTGTTTGGTTGGAAAGGAATTCCAGGGTTTTCCGCGATGTTGGGAGGACTATAGATAATGTTGGGGATCATGTGGTCTACTTGGCCTCCCTTTGGGCCAAGGCGGCAGGGGTCTTTAGGGGTGTTCCACTTAACCTTGTACAACACCATTGGCGAGATTTGTAGTTTCTTTTGATTCATTATGAGGATACCTTATCCTCTTTTTTGTATTCTTTACTGATTTGATCAATAAATTTTTTCTTATCTAAAAAAACTTGTATTAAGAATAGGAGAATAATTACATCTAAGCGGCCAAGAGTCCTCAATGATGTTGAACATCAGTGAGAGAGAACTATTTAAAAGCTCCTTTATGATACAAGGCCAATATTCTTCCTCCCATCTATCATCGTGTTCTTTTTTCTGTTGCTTCTTATTTGTTTGATGTGATTACTGTTCTTTCTTCTTTTTTATGGTATGACATTGATGTTTATGATTGCAAAACTTTAGGTCCTTTTTTTTTGAGGGTGCAAAACTTTGTCTTAAATGTGATCTTTAGTGTGTGTTCTGGGAACTTTTCTCTCTGTATTTACTTTTGTTACATTGTTCTTTGGTGCAGCACTGAGAAGCCTGTTTGGAACTCGGTAAGCAACCTTGAAAGTTTTTATTTTTGGCTATATTTCATAATGATCCCATTCCCATTATCTTGGACAACATTCTCTTCAATGTACAGTTTAGTAATTTATCATGGATCGTATGTATTGGTTTTTTCAGATGGATATGGTATTTGATGGAATAGATTTTCATCCGGCTAGTATACAGTCAAATGTAGCAACCAACCAGTCAAGACTAATAGAGAGGCAGTATGAGTCATTTTCAGTATGTCGAAAAGGAATATTAGTAAGAAATTGGTAATAGTAGAAGTAAAGCATTTTGGGAGAGAGACACAGAACTAAAGTTAACAATAACAAAAAATATGGCGAGGATGGAGTTGAGCATACTAACAAATATATAGGCACAAAACCCTGAGAGGGTAGCTAAGCTGGTAAGACCTTTGCGAAGTATTCCAGAGGTCCTAGGTTTGGAGTCTCCTCAGGGCCACTGAAGGTTTTCATGGTCGTTAACTTCAGGGCCCATGGGATTAGTCAAGCAAAGCTTGGACACCCATGTTATCTAAAAGAAAAAGAAATATATAGGCACAAAGATTCTACAACAATGTAGTAGTAAATTGTAGGCAAACAGAATTGTAGCAAACAATATTGTAGCAAGAGATAAACAATTTGGGAGGATATTTGGAAGGATGGACAACCTTTCTGCATGAGTCCCTCGATTATTCTAGCTATCCACTCTCCATGGTTGCTCAGTTGCTGATTTTTTCAGTGAGCAGACAGGTTGTTGAAACATAAATTAGCGGAGACCCCCTGAGGACTTGGAGATGCCGGAGCTCACTTCTTTGCTGGGCATAATGGAATTGGGGCAGCTTTCAAGTCGTGATGACTCTAGGAGTTGGAGTGTCGATATTCAGGAGAACTTGCTCTATGTTCTTTCTTTAGCGCTTGTGATTGCCCCTCCCCTGGTTCCCTATAGTGACTTTACTTTGAAGGCAATGTTGGCTTTGTGAGATGGAGGCATTTGTGTGAACTTTTGCATTGGATTGGATGAACACGAATGATTTGTTAAAGGAGGCGTGCAGGAGTAGTTTCATTGCGTGCTTTGTCGGCACATGTATTTCTGTAGCGGATGTAGCGTGTAGTCTATCGAATAGATTGTTTGGTGTGTTTGGGGAGGCATGGGTCTGTCCTAGTGTTGCAGCGTTTCTGCAGACACAATTTTTGGGTTTTGGGAGAGGAAAGGAGAAAGTTTTGTGTGGCGTAATGCTTGTCTGCTAGCCTTATGGTGCATCTAGCTTGAGAGGAATGCATGGGTTTTCACAGAGAGTTTCCTCTTCTTCTAAGATGCTTTGGGATAAAGTTACATATGTGGCGTCTTCATGGGTTAGGGCAATTGGGGCTTCTAGGAACTACACACTATTCCTGAGGTCCAAAGAAATTGGGCGAACTTGTAATTAGTATTCTGTTAACATGTGAGTGTTGCACATTGGAAGAGTTAGAGAGAGTTGGATTGTACATAAGTTAGTGGATTAAACCAGCCTATGTTTCTCACACTCTCTGACACGTGTCGGATAAGACGCGAATACAAGTGTCGGGGTTGCCGGTTTTTAAAATTCAATATACAGGGATACAGCTTCATAATTTATATTTGAAATTTAATAAAACATTTATAGAAATTAGGAATCTTCAAAGTAATTTTATTTAATGATAATTATTAAAATAAATCAACTACAGTAGTTCACAAGTAACCAGGTACCTATTTACTAAATGCAAGAGAAGCTCCAATATGTCCACAATTTCCAGTGGAGCCAAAAAGCTTCTCTACTTTTTGGCTTCGGAATGTATTGGACTAAAGCAAAATGACTCATAAAATTGTCGGCACTTCTTATTTATTGTGAAGTTGCCGATGGTCGTCGCACTTCGGATCTTGGGTCAAACGGAAACAGGCTCTCTGTGAGACTCTCACAAGGGTAAGGCTGCGTACAACCGACCCCCCCTTACCCTGCCTAGGCGGGAGCCTCTTTGGAGGCACTGGGGTAATGTTAATGTTAATGTTTCAAGAGAAGCTCCAATAATGCCTGTGGGGTTTTAGAATGGAATCCCACTGAGCTTGCATGGAGTCTACTCTCCTCCATATGCGGGCCTGCAAGTGGTAGACCCATTGAAGATTTAAAATCTTCTAATAGTGAATACCTTCCCTCTTTCGCTGTATATTTGACACTTATTAATATGCACTTTCTCTTTATATTAAAGGGTGTTTCAGCAAATAGCATATCTGCTACTTTCGATGTAGTCATGTAGGTGGGTTAAGATTGCTCATTCTTAGCTCCCAATACCCCGCCAATAAGGGATCCGTATGGGTTGTAATAGTCCAGAAACAGGGCAAGAGTACGAGGAAAGAGCAAAGATATATGCATAAGCAGAATGGCATATGGAACCACAGAATAAAACTTGCACAGCAGCTGATAAGGAAAAGGGAATCACAGAAACCTCACACTGCTTTGTTTAATGTGTCGCCAGGCGAGTGAGAGTTGCTTGCATTTGTTTGAATTGTGTGATGTTGCCAGGCCATTTTGGGATAAGTTGTTTATTGGGGAACAATTTGCTTGTCCTGCCACAGTTGGACAGTTTATGCAGATGCATTTTGTTCATTGGGGACGGGGGAAGGAGGGCTAGTGGTTGTGGCATTACTTGTGTTTGGCTATCTTTTGTTGTCTTTGGTTGTAGAGGAATGCGTGGGTGTTTACTGGCGATGGCAAACCTGCTGGATATGTTTGGGATTGTGTGGTGTACTTGACTTCTCTCTGGCCAAGGCGGCTGGGGTTTTTAGTGGAGTATCCCTTACGGATGTCCAATGCTTATGGAGTGATTGATTTGTAGGTAGTTTGCTTTTCATTTGGAGGACTTCTTGTCCTCTAACTTCGTATCGTTACACTTTGATCACTGAATGATAATGCCTTTTCTTATTTAAAAAAGTAAAATAAAACTCACACAGAAATTGAAAAGGGAAAAAGAATCACTATCATCCTATAACATCTAGAGGTTAAAAGCGAAGGGACTGCTTATCTAGAGTTTAATAGATAATGGTAGAGCGTCGCAGGGTCCAATCAAGGGCTATGACTTGTGTCCTTGTGATATTTGGATTGGCGAATCCTCTCTAATTACCTCTACATATTTTGTTATCCTTCATCTATTTCTTTTCAAATCTCGGTGCTGACCCTTTCATACCTCCTCACAGTACCACCATTCCTCAGTTGTGGATATTTATTTGGTATTATTTTGTTAGTTAAAGAGCAAGATTTTATTAACAAAGTATCAAAGATTACAATAGGTGAGGACAAGATGTCCTGCAAGGAGAAACTAAGTACAATTTAGCCAAGTTAGGCCGGACTGTAGTAATAGAATAACCCCTAAATGCCCCTGAGGCTCTAGGCCTCCAGCCCATAAAGGTGCTAGATAAGTGACTCAATCCCAAAGCATATCTACCAAGATGGTCACCCCATCGAAGACCTGGGCATTTCTTTCCAGCCAAAGACACCAGTAAATTGCAAACACAACATTACACCACAGTGACCTCATTTACTTCCTCCTCCAAAGTTCAAAACTCTCAGCTGTAGGAACTCCACCACACTAGAAGGGTATACCCATTCCTCCTCAAAGATACCAAACAACCTATCCCATATGTGATGGGCAAAGTCAAAAGTAAGAAACAGATGTAAAGCTGTTTCACTACTTGCCCGACAAAGGAGATATACATTTTGGCAAAAGAGCCATCCCTGGCCTCCTCCTCTGACGCAGATCATTAGTATTCACCCTATCTAGATTCGCTTCTCTGTTGACACTCCCTACAGTGGCTAGTTGGAAGTTTTTTCTGTCATAATTTGCTTACATAGTGATGTGTCTGATTTATAATTCCCTATCCAGTACTATGCGCTTCTTGTGAAAATTAATGGGCCTCACAGTAAAGATCACTTCACTGTACCAAACCAAATCAATCTGTTTGTTTTTGCAGGAAAAGAAACTTCTTTTGGAAAGTAAGGGGCCTCACGTTGCCAGAGTATCTGTGTATGAGGTATATGCTGCTCATATGAGTTTTCTGTATGATTCATGCATTACACTTTAGACTGTCAAATTGTTATTATTAGAATTTTTATTTATTATAAAAATAACAATAATAATGATAATAATAATAATAATTATTATTATTGTTATTATTATTATTATTATTATTATTATTATTATTATTATTATTATTGTTACTATTATTATTGTTATTATTATTATCATTATTATTATTATTATTGTTACTATTATTATTGTTATTATTATCATTATTATTATTATTATTGTTATTATTATGATTATTATTATTATTATTATTATTATTATTATTATTATTATTATTATTATTATTATTATTATTATTATTATTATTATTATTATTATTATTATTATTATTATTATTATTATTATTATTATTCTCTGTCAAATGACATTGTAGAGAATATGTTCATGAAGATGTGGATAGTTAGTATTCTTGTAGATACTTAACTCTTATTCTTGTACTTTGAGGATACCTTATCCTCCATTTTGTATTCTTTCACGATTTGATTAATAAAAAGTTTTTTCTTATCTAAAAAAAAAGATGTGGATAGTTAGTATCTTTAAAGTCCAAACAGCTGATGAAAGTTACGAGTATAAACTATGGGTTACCCTAAGTCAACAGCTAACCAAAAATTGCAGAAAAGTGGCTTGAGAGGAATGTGTGGGTCTTCCCTGGGACTTCAATATCTCTTGAAAAGCCTTAGGATAGGGTTCCTTCTCTTGCTTCTCTATGGTTTAGACAAGCTGGGCATTTGGCAGTTGTACTCTTTAATTGCAAGATGAAGCAAATGTCTGCATTGAACATAATTATCTGATTCTATAAAACTTATTCTCTTTTTGGATATATGATGCAGACCAACAGATTAAGGAAGAGCAATCTCATAGGATATTGTGAGATTGACCTTTTTCAATTTCTCACTCAGGTGAATTACCTATGTCTTTTTTTTGTTATCATTTCCGCCGGATATCTTTACTACTTCGTAAACACTTACACTAATAGATTAGGGAGCATCTTTGGATCCTTGTTGATCAATATTCTTTGGCATGAAGTGTCAACGACTGAACATGTGATTAAATTATATAACAGAAAGTGAGTGATTCGTGTACGAAGCGCCTCTGCAACAAGCTCTTTATTTCTCTCAGAGACAATTTGGTTTGTTGACGGTTGGGACTTCTCTCTGCTAAACTTTGTGATTGGGGTGGAAGAAGGAAGGTGAAACATTTGAACTGTGCATTTGTTGCCATTCTTTTCAGGGATTGATTTTTCTGGACAAGATTTGATCAAGGTTCAAATGTGTACCATTTACTTTAGATTCAGCAAAATAAGAGTGGTTTCTTGGGTTGAAAACATATTGTAACATATTAGGCTTTGTTCTCGTGCATAAGTTTTTACTTTTCACTTATTAAAACCCTATGTTCTTTCATGTACATTGTATCTTCTTTTTTTTTATAATGTTATAACAAGGTAACAGACGATCCAAAAAAGAGTTCTTATTATCATTTTTATATGAAACCCCTTATATCTTATTGCAGGATTCGGAGTCTGAAGCAGTTGATCTCTTGAATCCATCCTCACCTAACATTGTCATTGGCCAACTATCTTTCTCGTGTTTTGTTGAGGTTTGCTTTATTTCATGTGCTTGAATAATTTATGATCTCTCTTTAGGACCATACAATGATCGCATGAGGCCTCTTGCAGGATCCAGAAGAAACAGAAAAAGGTTTTGCAAGGCGTATTTATCTATTGTGGTATGTCATGCTTTCATAGTTGTCTCGATTTTCTAAATTCTTACTTGGGTTATTTTTGGGTTTAGACATTGAAGTGTCTCCTTTGTCCTCCAATATGGAATTCTCATCAGTGAGTGATGAGATAATATCACACTTTTGAGATGAGGAAAGTAGCTCACATCATTTTACTCTTGGTCGGCAAATATTTGCCTAATCGGATTTTCATGACACCACTAGCGTAGGGCAGATTTTATTGTAGCTTTTTTTTTCCTGTCAGGAATCCCCTTACAAGATAATTGCGAGGAATCCCCTTAGAATTTTCTTTTTTTTTTTTTTTTTTGTGTCGAGAATCCCCTAATAGAATCAATTTCTGTGACAGTAACCCCTTCTATTTTTTATTCAAATTACAAGGTAAAGTGAGTAATTTTCCTCATGTCTAATAAGAAAATTAGGGCACGCCAGCACGTGTCTGGTGATCATTTGCGGGTTCGGGCTGGAGACGGGCTGTGCTTTTAATGAAAAATTTGTTCAACGGGCCTAAAATTTGTTGCCCTTGTCCGCCCATCAGGGCTCAAAATGGTTGCCATGGCCCGCCCTATTAACGGGTTGGGCTTGCCTATGGGCTAACGAGATTTTTAAAAATTATTTTCCAATTAAATTTTAAGAGCTTTTCTTTGTTTGCGATAAATAGTTTTACTATTAATATGCAACCTAACTCTAAAATCAAGCATAATACTCCACATAATCATGATTTTAATATTTTTCTCATACAAAATAAGTCTTAACAACATACAAACAAACAAAAAAACTCACAATTTTTTAAGTAAAAAATATTAAACGGGCAGCGTGGGCCCGACCACGGTTCATTTTGTGTTGTCCTTGTTCGTCCATTTATTTAAACGGGTCGGGCTAAGCCCGCCCATTAAATAATATTTTTCCAAAAACCTTGTCCACACTCCGCCCAAATTACGGGCTAGGAGGGTCGAGCTTTTCGGGTCGTCCTGTCCATGATCATCTCATGGAATTGAGGGAAATTAATCTAATTTGACCAGAAAATTGGTTGTAGGGGTCACCGCTATGGAAAGTTGATCTCATTTAGGGTTTTGTATATTGTTTATTTACTTAACTTTTAAATTTATATTTATTTTTATACAGGAATTCTTCGCAAAGCATGTAATTTATAAGCATGTTTGCTAAATGACACCAAGAATACTTTTTTTTTTTTTAGATAAGAGAAAATTTTATTAACCAAATGGTAAAGAATACAATAAAATGTGGATGATAAGGTATCCTCAGTATAAAGTAAACTATCTACACATCACGTCAATGGCGTTGAACTATAATTAAAGGAACACCCTTAAAAGCCCCCGCCGCCTTAGCCCAAAGAGAAGCCAAGTAGACTATGTGATCCCAAACCAATCAATAGTTTTCTTAGTCCCGGAGAAAATCCTGGAATTCCTCTCCAACCAAGTACACCAAAGAATAGCCATGCAAGCACAACACCACAACAACCTCCCCTCCTTACTCCTCCTCATCGCCACAAATCGCATCTGTAAGAATTCACCCACCGTGGCTAGACACACAAAGCTCTCCCCACACAGTAATCTATCCGATAAGCTCCGCGCAAAGTCACATTGCACAAACAAATGCAAACAATCCTCCCCACTATCCTCTCACATCACACAAAACCCCGGTAAAAGGGACCAGCTAGGTCTCCTACTCTGCAACATATCATACGTGTTCACCCTACCTAACACCAAAGTCCATACAAAAGCGTGCACCTTCAATGGAACCTTAGACTTCCAAATAAATGTAGATAAGGGAAAGTGGGGAAACTGAGAGGGAAGGCTAATACGGTAAAGGAAGGACTTACAAGAGAAGACCCCAGAAGGATCCCTCGTCCAAGTCCTAGAATCGTCCCTAGGAACGAGAAGGGTAGCATTCAGAACACTCAGGAGGGAAACAAGCTCCTCCATCTCCCTATAATGTGGTGGTCGGCGTCCCTAGAACCACCTGCGACCGAGAAAAACGCAGCCACAGGGGCCCCATGTAAAGTGGAGAGTCGAAAAACCCGGGGATATGTGGAAGAGAAAGGAAGATCATCCTTCCACACATCCTCCCAGAACCGAACCCGCAAACCATTACCCACACTATACCTGACCAGTGGAAAGAAGAGAGACGATACCTGAGAAATGAACTTCCAAGGACATGCATGAGAAACGTTGGAGCCAGCATGAGCGTTCCACCCGTTGCACATATGACCGTACTTGCTCCTGAGAGGGAATCAGACTCCAGAGGAAACCGCCACAACCACGTCCTCACTAGCGAAATGTTCCTGGACACCCATCTACAAGACCCAACCCCCCCTCTGTTTTCGGCCTGCAAACACGGTCCCAACTAACCAGGTGATCCCTCCTCTCCCCTCTATCCCCAATCCTATTGGAATTCTAAACAAGGAGAGGTAATAGATGGGGATACTAGCTAAGCAGGACTGAAGAAGAGTAATTCTCCCCCGAGGGAAAAATAAACTCCCTTCCAACCATCTAAACGCTTCACCACTCTAGACACAACAGGCTCGGGGGTTACCCCCTAAACGAACCCCCAAATAGGTAAGTGGCCGGTGCTACACCTGGCAGCCCACGAGACCAGCAAAAGTCGCAAGGACTCCGTCCCCCACATTGATACCAGCCAAACTACACTTAGACAGATTAATCTTCATCCCAGGCACTCTCTGAAACCCTTCTACCTCAGCCGAGAGGATTTCGGCGAACTGAAGGTGGGAGACTGACACCCTCTCCCGCCCAACTCTAAGACCCTCAACCAACCCCCGCTCCACTCCCCTATCCAACATCCGACCAAGAACATCGACAACCAAAGAAAATTACTAAACATCACTAAATTCGTCCAAATTAGACTAATCTACCATTTTCATATTCCCCTGTCCTTTTTTCCATTTCCCCATGCCGCTCTTTCTCTCTCATCTAACCCCAGGTCCCCAACCCACGAAAGCAAAAAAAAAAAAAAAAAAAAAAAAGCACAGCCCCTCACCGTCGTAACACCGATTAATGAGAAGTCAAAAAGTCAAATGAGAAGATAAGAGAGGGACGGAGGGAGTATATTTTTTTTGAATGACTAACTTAAACTATTAAGCGATTGATTTGATCACTTCAATTAATTCCCAACAATGACCACATGCTAAACACAAACCCAAAGTGACTTAGCAGATTACCACATTGGCACATACCAAACAAGCCGTAGAAGGAAAAATAAACATTTTTCATTGTGTTCTTTCATATTTTTTTTTTCTTCCCTCTCCGTTTATTGTCACTAATGTGTACTTTAACATGGAAGATTTTGTCTGTTTAGGACTATGACGAAGATGGTGAACTCTCTTTCTCGGAGTTCTCTGACTTGATTAATGCATTTGGCAATCAAGTGGCAGCTGACAAGGTCACGATAATTTCAATGTTTTATATTCACATCATTTATCTTTGGAAAATTCGACAAAAATATTCCCAAGTTTGAGCGATCAGACAAAAATAATCCCAAGTTGAAAGTGTACAAAAATAATCCCAAGTTGTCATTTTTGTCATAAAAATGGACGTTAACTTAAACGGTCTAATCTGTTACTTAATTAACTCTAATTAAACTAAATCCTCATTTGAGACGTGATGAGATGTTCTCGTGGATTCGGGTCATGGTGTTGTGGGGTTAGTGGTGGTTGTGGTGGATGGCGTCTGGGAGAGGAGAGGGAGTGGTGGTGGGTGGGGGGGGGGGGACGATGGTGGAGAGTGGTGAAGGAGCTGGAGGTGGAACTTGTGGTGGTGGAGTTGTGGCTGGTTGCTGAGATGGTGAGGAGGGACATGGGAGAGGGTGATCGATCTTGGTGGTGGTGGGCTGGTGGCTGAGGGTGAGGTGGGTGGTGGGCTGCTGCGTGAGAAGGGAAGAAGAAGGAGAGAGGAAAATTTGATCTGAGTGGTGGAATTTTTGTTCATTTTTTAAAATTTTTCTTATTATTAAGAATTAATAAACATTAATACTATGATAATGTGGGATACTAGGTTTGCTGTCAAGGTCGACGTCGTTTTGGGCTGTTTTTTCTGTGACGGTGTGTTTGAACGTTCGAGGTAGAGGGGAATGGTGGTTTACCTCAGTGTATAGCCATGTAGACATTCTGTGACGATCTTTTTTCCAGGTGCTCCCCACACTGGATTCTCGGGGGAGATTTCAATGTCGTTCGCAGTGTGGGAGAGCGACTAGGACGTTCTGGTGGGTTGGGTGATATGAGGGAGTTTAATACAATTATCAGGGAGTGCGACTGCAAAATCAGTTTACATGGAGTGTTAGTGGGCGACGGTGTGCTTCTTCGAGGTTGGATCGGTTTTTGTTCACTAATGCGGTTGAAGATGAGTTTCCTTTGTTGTCACAGGAGGTGTTCTCGCGCCCTTGCTCCGATCACTTTCCGATAACCCTTCACTCCAGGCCGGTGCAATGGGGTCCAACTCCATTTCGCTTTGAGAATATGTGGACTTTACATCAGAATTTTCGTAGGAATGTGGCTGAATGGTGGAGCACTTGTGAGGTCCAGGGGTGGCAGGGCTATTGTTTCATGAGAAAATTGAAATTTGTTAAGGAGCACCTCAAAGGGTGGAATAAGGAGGTTTTCGGGGACATTAACCAGAGAAAGAATGAGTTGTTGAGTGAGATTGCCGTAGTGGATCAGTCAATTAGCAACGTAGAGGGGGGTGAGGAGTTGTACGCAAGAGTGTTGAGTTGAAAAATGATTTTCAGGAGGTGCTTTTGAGGGAGAAGCAGTGTCGACGACAGAAAATGAAAGTGAGGTGGGCTAAAGAAGGAGACACAAATTCGAGGCTTTTCTTTAAGGTAGTCAATGGGAGGAGGAGAAGGGGTTTTATTAAGGAGTTGGAGAATGATGATGGGGATGTGGTTACCGATGTGGGGGAGATCAGCCGTGAGATTACTTCATACTATCGCTCACTTTTTAGCGAGGAGGAATGTTACGACCTCGTATTGAGGGGTTGGACTGGAGCCTAATTTCACCAATTATGGCGGCTCGTCTAGAACACCCTTTTGAGCTAGAGGAGGTTAGAGCAGCGGTGTTCAGTATGGATAGAGAGAAAACCCCGGGCCCCGATAGCTTCACAATGGCCTTTTCTCAGGATTGTTGGGAGGTGATTAAGGATGATCTTCTTCATGTTTTTGCAGAATTTCATGTACAGGGGGTTCTTGGTAGGGGTATCAATTCTAATTTCATCACATTAGTTCCAAAGAAGGATCGTTCTATAAAAGTTAAGGACTTTCGTCCTATCAGCCTCATTACTAGTGTTTATAAAATCATCACGAAAGTCCTCTCTGTGCGGATAGGGGCTGTGCGGATAGGGGAAGCTCTGGCTACTACCATTTCTTACTCTCAGAGCGCTTTTGTGGAGGGGAGACAGATTTTGGATGCTTCTTTGGTGGCTAATGAGACGGTGGATGATGCGAGGTGTAGAGGATCACAGGGTATTGTTTTCAAGCTAGACTTTGAGAAGGCTTATGATAGGGTGAGTTGGCGTTTCCTTGATGGCGTACTCGAGAGGAAAGGTTTTGGGTTACTATGGAGGCGGTGGATTAGGGGTTGTTTTTCGAATGCTCGCTTTTCTGTGCTCGTAAATGGAGCGCCCAGGGAGTGGTTTTCTTCCTCTAGGGGTTTGAGGCAAGGCGATCCATTGTCGCCTTTTCTGTTTACGCTGGTGGTAGATGTGCTTAGTAGGATGTTGGAGAGAGGTATTGAGACGGGAGTCGTTGCTAGTCTGAAAGTGGGTCGGGAGGGGGTGCATGTCTCTCACCTTCAGTTTGCAGATGACACTATCCTCTTCTTGGATGCGGATCTTGAGAAATTTAAGAATGGTTTGACAATCTTGCAAATTTTTGAGTTGATTTCAGGGATGAGAGTCAATCTTGCGAAATGTAGTGTGGCTGGGATAAATGTGGGTAACGACTTTTTGACGACGATAGCAGGTTTGGCAGGCTGTCAGATACAGGAGTGGCCACTTACCTACTTGGGTGTGCCTTTAGGAGGTAACCCACGTTCGGAGGCTTTTTGGGAGCCAGTTGTGCAGCGGGTGTCCAGGCGCTTGGATGGTTGGAAGCGAGTTTATTTCTCGTTCGGGGGCAGGATTACCCTAATTCAATCTTGTCTTTCTAGTATTCCGCTGTACTACCTCTCTTTGTTTCGGATTCCAGTAGCCGTAGCTAATAGGATCGAGAAACTCATGAGAGACTTCCTTTGGACTGGTGTGGATGGGGAGCGAAAGGATCACTTGGTGAGCTGGGACAAGGTGTGTCGCCCTAAGGAGGAAGGTGGTTTGGGTGTGGACAGGTTGGTGGCAAAAAACATCGCCCTTGCGGGCAAATGGCTTTGGCGTTTTCCACGGGAGCCTAATAGTCTTTGGCATCGGGTCATCCGAAGTAGGTATGTAACGCAACAGAACGGGTGGGACGCACAGTTTACAAGGACTTATACACATGCTAGTCCGTGGAAGTTTATTTCACAAATCCTTCCGCGCTTCCTTCCTCATGTTGAGCTGGAACTTGGGAATGGTGCACGCATTAGGTTTTGGGAGGATAATTGGAGGGGTGGTGAGCAGTTTTGTACGAGATTTCCTCGATTGTTTCAGTTGACCACTCTACATGGGGGTATGGTTGCTGATTTTTTCTCGGTACAGAGTGGTTCCTGGAATTTACATCTTCGTCGGCCACCTCATAATAGGGAGATGGAAGAACTCACTTCGCTTCTTACTCTTGTAGAGCCTATTCAGCTGTCGAGCTCAGATGATTCTAGGAGGTGGATTGGGGAGCCTTCGGGGGAGTTCTCTTGCAAGTCCTTCTGTCGGGATTTGGGGACACCTCTCCCTTGTTTTCCTCTATCAGACTACATTTGGAAAGCAAAGGTACCTATGAAGGTGAAGGCATTTGTGTGGACTTTGGTGCTGGATAGGGTTAATACAAACGACTTAAGGCAGCGGAGGAGACCCGGGGTGCTTTTGTCACCAGATATGTGTTCGTTATGTCGGCTGCGAGACTTCTGCACATCTTTTTCTTTGGTGTGATGTGGCACAAAGTCTTTGGCGTAGGTTGATGGAGGGGAGATGTTTGTTTACCCTTCTAGTGTTGAGGCTTTTCTACAGGTGCATTTCCGGGGCTTTGGGGGTGGTAAGGAGAGGAGGTTGCTGTGGCGCAATGCTTATTTTGCAATTTTGTGGTGCATTTGGTTAGAGAGGAATGCACGAGTGTTTAAGGGACTTTCAGCAACTCCTGCGATGCTTTGGGAGAGAATTACTTATTTAGCCTCCTTATGGGCTAAGGTTGCGGGGGCTTTTAGGGATTACTCTATAACTGATATAAAGAGGAATTGGGGCAATCTATAAATGTTTTATTTAGAGGATACCTTACCCTCTCTCCTGCTGTACATTTAAAGTCATATCAATATACTTTTTCTTTATCCCAAAAATAAAAATAAAATTAATACTATGATAATTAACGGCAAGCAGGTCCAATAATTAGTGTTATTCTTAACCGAGTTAAACTGGGTCTATTTTTGTGACAAAAATGACAACTTCGGATTATTTTTGTACACATTTCAACTTGGGATTATTTTTGTCTGATCGTTCAAACTTGGGATTATTTTTATCAAATTTTCCTTTATCTTTGGTTGCCTGTTATAACTTTGCACCGGAAGTTAATGGGTTACACATTGTTTGCAGAAAGAGGAGCTTTTCAAATCTGCTGATGAAAATGGAGATGGTGTGGTTAGTGTGGAGGAGTTGGCTTCCCTCCTTGCTTTTCATCAGGGAAAGTAAGGATTCAAAGATTTTGCGAGCGATTAATTTGGTTCTTGAAGTATAAATTGGAAAGTCATTTGCTTTGCTGTATTAAATATGGTTATGTGTTTTAAATTTGGGCTTCGATAGGGTTAATTTCCTGTTTCTTTGGTTTTACATTGTTGTATATTTTGATCTTCGGCAGGAATGCTGCCAAGACTTAAGTTGATCTCATTCTCTGAAGAAACATTTGCTTATTTGACCCTAGTGAGTGTTTGAAGAGAGGACAGGCTCTTACTTATGAATGTGGAGGTTAAGAGTTTAGGAATGTACTCGTTATCAAACTATCCTAGGATCAACAAGTTGAATATACAATGACCCCCTGTTTTAATTGCATAAAGATGTGCTAATAGAGGGTACTTGTTCACATGAGGCTGATAAATGGTGAGGTTCAAGACCAGGTTAGCCTGTAAATATTGTGCAAACCTTGGTTGATTGTGACTCAGAAGAGGGAAAATTGGAAAATGTGCAATTAGGGCACTATACATATTGGCAAAAGCAAAGAAAGTAGTTTTGAAACCATGTCTAGCCCCTATGAGGTGCTTGATAAAAAAACTAGATACGAAGGATGGGGAGAATGAGTTGTTCAAGTTGGAGAAGGCTTGGGAGAGAAGAAAGAGAGACTTGGGCAAATGTTAGACTTGTTAGTTGTATTAAAAATGAGGAAGAATCTGGTTCTTTTAGACGAGATAGCTACCAAGAAGAGGTGGCAGAGTTATCTCAATAAGCTTCTTGACCAGGTTGTGGACGTCTTTCTTTTGGGTGAACTTAGCCATCCAGTGATGCACTAAAATAAGATACTGTTGCTTCACAAGCAGAGAAGTGAAGGGTCTATTTGTAGTTTGACGAGTGGGTGAACGGTTGGTCAAAATTAAATCCGAGTAGAAATAGCATTACTCTCTATTTTCTCTTTGCTTTGTGATTTGGGGTGCCAAAGTTCGGTTGAAGGTATGTGCTTTCTCTTGATTGCACTTTTAAATGGAGTTAACACCTATAATCTACAAGACAGACGGAGGCCCTAACAATTGCTCTTGCCAGATGTTTGTGTGATGTGCTATAGGAGTGAGAGACTAATGGGCGTTTGTTTTTGCATTGTCCTTCTGCAAGGAGTGCTTGTCAGCAGTTATTTGGGATCTTGGAGGATGTTGGGTTTGTCCTTTGAACTTGTATGTTGGCCAATTAAGCGAGCTCGTGAGGGGACATCTTGGAGTCTTAGGAATTATGGATGACCTCAATCGAATAATCTAGGATGAGGTCCCTTAGTGTATGTTGCTTGTTGATGAGTAGTCTTTGGGAATGAGATAAAGGGAATGTGCCAACACTAATTAGAGTTATGGGGGGACATCTTGGAGTCTAAGGGTTATAGCCTTATAGGTTGATTACAACTCATACATAACATTTGGAAAGTAATGTTAAAGTCAGGGCTGGTGCACATATTATCTTCTAGAGTCATCTGCAGAGGGCCCCTCAGGATAGGGAGTTGGATGAGGTCAAAACCTTTCTTGGTCTTTTGAAGACTATACATTTATCTGACACTCAGGACTCTAGAAGATGAATTGGTGATTCCTCGGGAGATTTCTTGTGCAAGTCCTTACTCCAGCTGCTCGCACCCCTTTTTCCCGGTTTCCTGTAGCAGATTTTTATTTGGAAGGCTAACGTGCCTTTAATGGTGCGGGCTTTTGTGTGGACCTTTGGCGTTGAATAGGGTGAATACTTATGATCTTCGTCAGAGAAGGAGGTCGGGGATGTGTTTGTTGCCTGATGTTTGTGCTCTTTTTCAGGCGAGCCACGTGGCTTTGCATTTGTTCTTTACAAGTGATTTTGCTCGCTGCATCTGGGGCGGCTGTTTGGTATTTTGGTAGAGAGGTGGGTTTGTCCTTCTAGTGTGGTAGAGTTCTTCCAAGTGCTGTTCCTGGAGTTTGGGAGAGGAAAGGAGAGGAGATTACTTTGGCGTAATGCGGTCTTTGCTATGATTTGGTACCTTTAGTTAGAAAGGAATGCCTGGGTCTTTTATTCGCGTTACCATGTCGGCTGATTTGGTGGGATAAAGTCACTTACCTGGTGTCGTTATGGGCTAGAGCTACGGAGCATTGAGTAGTTATCTGATTACTCAGATCCAGCATAACTGCGCGACTGGGCTGGATTGATTTGTAACTAGACTCTTCATGGAGGACCATTTGTCCTCCACTGCTATACTTTTGATACTGATTATACTTGCTCTTTATCTAAAAATAGGTGGGAGTGGCCTTTGAAGGTAAGAACTAAGAAGCAAGAAGGAAAGCAGAATTAGCTCAACTAATTATGATGGAGGTTAAGATGGTCTGGTTGAGTTATCGAGCTATAAGAGTTATAGGAAGGCATAATTAGCTCAGAGCCTCAGATAAGATTTAGCTCATCTATATCTCATTGTGGACACAGTCCTTGATGGGAGTTTGTGGCAGTGTAGCAGGGTTGACATCACTACTCACTAGATAAGGGATCGACTTGTCCATTTGCTTGAGTTATTCTTAGTGTAGATCCTGGAGCCCTTACGTGTTACGTATCATTTTTGCTTGTCTTTCCCTTTTAAGTATTACTTTTAATTGATGCCTATTTGAAGGACTATTCTGCTCAACTTTGCAGCTTATGTAATGTCTTCAGTATTACTTCAATTGGTATTAATATTTGAGCCCTATCTCTTTAGTATTTGTTATGGTAAACTTGTACCACTTCTACTTATAATGTTCCATTCGCTGTACTGCTACAATTGGGCCTATTTCACTAGAGTATTATTCTTTTTTTTTTTATTTATGTTTTTGTTTTTGCTTGTGCTTTTTATTTTGTTCTCATGTAGTTCTTTTTCTACTACCACCTCTATTACTTCTTCTACCACTACTACACTTTTATCAAATTCTTTCAAGTAAAACTCGTGTCATAGTTTTTGTTAGAACAAAACAAGGGATTTAGTGCAAAATAAGAGAGTGAAAGAGGCATGAAAGAGCCATGTGGGAAAGTGTAATACCCTTAGATTCATGGTTGAAAAGAGCTTAAATGGTTTGATGGTAGTACTCAAATCACTAAGTTGTATCTCCTTTTCAGGGAGCCCAAACCTAAGAAACTCGACAGTTAAATGTGCTTGGTTGGGAGTACTACTAAGATTGGTGACCTCCCTGGAATTTTCTCAGGGGTATGCGAGTGAGGTGCTAGAAAGGCTTGTAGTGGTTTGTTGGTGGGCGAGGGGTTCTTTTTACTATAAGAAATAGGCTTCTGGGAATGAACATTGAGGATGCACAACAGGAGCATGAGATGTCCTTATATATTATATTTAAACTTAAGCTCATCATGGTGTTTTTCGAAGACGGATGTGTAAAACAAGTCCATCTTGATCCTGTGAGTTTTTGTTGGGCATGTGTGAGATAATTCCTAAAAACAGTTATTTCTTTTGTTTGTTAATTAGGACATTTGAGGTTGCCCGAGGGAGGAAAATGCCCGCTAAATTTGCTGTTCAATGTAGAGTGATGGGCTGGGTACCACTACCAGATAGCGGATGGGGGGGGGGGTATGGCAGGTTTCGGATGGGCAGGCTGACAGGCAATAGCTTGTTTAAGAAATTATTATTCTTTACGAATGTTCACACATGGTTTCTCGGTAACTTCTGTAAGAAATATGTATTCTTTGTTCTTTGTTCTTTCCTTATTGATATTGTGTTTGTGTAACATTGTGTCTCCCTGTACGGATAAGGTGATTTCTGTTATTATTGTGTAATTTACACATTTTAAGTAAACTTGTCTTTTCCCTGCTTTCTGGAGGTGCAGGGAACCACTCATAAACTCTTGTCCTGTTTGTGGTGAGATCCTTGAAGCTTCCAATGTGTTTGGGAGCATGATTCATATGACCTTGTGTTTCGATGAAGGGACTGGGAACCAAGTGATGAGTGGGGGTTTCTTAACAGATAAACAAGCTTCATATGGGTAAGAATATAAACTTGTAGAATCATTCAGAGCCTGATAGCTTTTTCTGTTTCTTCTGAATCCTCGTACAGATGAGTTCATAGTACTTTCCATCTCTTAACTTTTTGTTTCATTGTTATGGATCCTAGGTGGTTATTCAAAGTAAGTGAATGGGCACACTTCTCATCCTATGGGATTGGCTTGAACTCAGGCTCAAAGTCTGCACATATTTTGGTATGAAGGGAATGATGTTGACTTTGTCTCATTCATTGCTTTGTTCTATTTGCTGATACACTGAGAAATGTTTCTGGGGAGTTTTTTGTAATTGAAGTTGTTAATATCTATAATTTTGGTAATCTATTTTAATTGTATGGTAGTCCACCATTTCCAGTGGAGCCAAAAGCTTTACTACCTTCTGGCTTCGGAATATAATGGACTAAAGCAAAATGGCTCATAAAACTGTCAGCACTTCTTATTTATTGTGAAATTTGCCGACAGTCATCGCACTTTGGATCTCGGGTCAAACGGAAACAACCTCTCTGTGGGGCCCTGTTCTCATAGGGTAAGGCTGCGTACAACCGACCCCCCCTTACCCTGCCTAGGCGGGAGCCTCTTTGAAGGCACTGGGGTAATGTTAATGTTTTATTTTAATTGTATGGAGTGATGAAGTATTAGATGAGTCCAATTCTCATAGTTGCATGTAACGTGGGTCGTTAGTTCATTACTGAGGTGGTCGATCCCAGATTGATGATTGATCATCT
This sequence comes from Tetragonia tetragonoides, assembly GCA_038025085.1. Classification (NCBI taxonomy): domain Eukaryota; kingdom Viridiplantae; phylum Streptophyta; class Magnoliopsida; order Caryophyllales; family Aizoaceae; genus Tetragonia; species Tetragonia tetragonoides. The sequence goes on from CM076150.1 coordinate 21,166,809, forward strand.
TAGAATGTGGGTTGATAGTGAGCTTTTTGATATGGGAGACCTGATCTGCTGCTGTCAGTGACCTGTTTTGGTGATACTATAGAGTAATAAAAGGAAGAAGAAGAAACAAAACATGAATGCCAAAGGAGAAGTGAATGAGAGGAAGGTTAGGAACTTCTTTTCTTCGGCGCACCACTGCGAATGGTGGTCATGGCCCGTGGTCCTCATGGCCCACCATTGTTAGAGGACAGGGGCTGGAGTGGCAACTATAGAGCTAGGTTTTTTTTATGGTTATGTTAAAAAATACACGTTTACGGTGGGGGCTTAGGTGGTTGGGCTTTGGTCAGGATAGAGACATACTCCGCAAATTATTGCACGGACCAGGTCCAGGTAGCTGTTTGGGCCCACTGAAATGATACCCTGAAGAAAATGAAACTTTGACAAAAAGAAATGAAACTATGACAAAAAAGAAACTTACCAAATGATAGTTTCCTTTTTTAGCCTAAGTTACCTTTTCTTCGGGGTATAGTTTCATTGTGACACACCTTCCTGAACGGGGGTCAATATGCAATACGAATTGTACACGTGTTATGACTTTCAAACATGTGTTGGGTTGGGTTAAAACCCATCTTAAATTGTAGTTTCAAATCTTATATTTATGAACTTCAAAACATGAATGGGGAAACAAAAAGAATTAAAGAAAGAAGTACCTCAATGAAAAGTACAAGCAAATTCTTCCAAAGTTCCAACTTAGTGTTGAGTTGTTGACACCTTCTCTTGTCTCATCCGCCAAGACAAATGTAGCACAAGGCAAAATTGTTCTCAGGTCGTTTTTTTTCTCTCTAATTTCGATGTACAGGAAATGTTCCTTTTCATTTTGTATCTTCTTGGCACTGTGCTTGTGTTTCTAGCCGTTGCGAATATGGGAACTATACAATTGTATCTACCTGACTGTATAACTATTTAAACGGTTATGTGAGAATTAGTGACTTTTATACTGTTAGTTGTATATCTGATGCTTTGGATAAAATCTCAGTAACATAGATATATATTGCATACTGCGTCTCATCTGATTAGTTGTCACACTGATGTTCAAGTCTTATTTACCTGTCTTATCGAAATTTGTTAATTAATGGTACTCTTTATATTTTAGGTTGTCGATCGCAGCACAAAGAGGCTGGTGGAAGAATTAATTGATGGAAAAATTATTTTATCAATGCGGGCCATATATCAGTCTAAACTGGGGCTCCATTTTATGGACAAAGGTACAAGCATGTAGCTGGGCGTTTTATATTTCTTTGCTGATTCTCTCTTTATCTTACTGTGTGTCTCCCTTTGTGCATGTATGTGCATGCATGCATGCTTATGACTGTGAGTATGTTCATGCGGGTATGTGTGTCGTTCTCGATGGACACAGTTGACCATAGGGGAACTTTTGAGTGTAACAATACCAGCTATTGCCCTTGTGCCGTATACGTCACAAACTATACGACATTACAAATTCAACACCAATTCTATGCGCCCGGTAAATATGTAATACAAACCCTCATCGGATTTCTAATTTTCTCAAAAGAAAGTAATGTCCAATAGAGGTGTTCACTGGGTTGTTTCTTTTAAGCTTCTCTGGGATATAGCTATAGACCTAGCTTCTTTATGGGCTTTGGAAGTAGGGGATTTTTAGGAGTTACACTGTTTCGGAGGCCCAACGAAATTGGGCTAACTTGTAAATTGTCTGTTTATGGAGGTAAATTCTAATACACCTCTATTAAATTCATTAATATGGTCCACTATAGTGGTTGTATGTTGGAATTGGAGCTAAATTAGAATACAGTTAGAAAGCAAAGACCAACATTTACACGGGATAATATCCAGTAAGTAATTAGTCCGTGTATTTCAGTGTTGGTGTATATTCCAGCTTTTGTGTATTACGGGAGGTTGAGTCATTTAGTTGGAAGAGTTTTCATTGCCTTGGGTTACGCGTAGCTTGTTACCTCCTTTTGGATTTGGTTGAGCTTATTTACGCATGAATGGGAGTATTTCGCTAGTAATATTGGTTGAGCTATTTTCTAGCAGTTTGTTTGTTTCCAAATTTCTAGGTGTATTAGAATTAGGAAGGTGCTTTATGTGACTCTATAAATAGGGACCTAGATGTTCATTATATTCATCCCATCCTCTTGAGTTAATAAGAGAAATCCTAGTACAACCATGGACGTAGGCTGTTCTTGCCGAACCACGTTAAATTGCTTGTGTTCTAATTGTTCTTCATTAATTTTTTTGCCTTATTATTATTGTGTGAGTGACTCGATTCCGCATATTCCCCAACAAGAACATAAGCAATACCACAGTTGGAATAATAAGGCAAAGGAATTAATGAGGAAGAATAAGAACACAAGCAATTTAACGTAATTCGGCAAGAACAGCCTACGTCCACGGTCGTACTAGGATTTCTCTTATTAACTCAAGAGGATGGGATAAATACAATGAACATCTAGGTCCCTATTTATTTTTTAGATAATGAAATTTTTTATTAATTAATTTATAAAGAATACAAAAAGGTCTGAGGATGGCATCCTCAAGACACAAAAATAAAAGTATCTACACATCACGCCAATGGCGCTGTATTAAAGTCAGTGGGACACCCTTAAAGGCCCCCGCCGCCTTAGCCCATAGTGAAGCCAAGTACACTATGTGATCCCAAACATAATCAATAGTCTTCTCAGTCCCCAAAAGACCTTGGAGTTCATCTCCAACCAAATGCGCCATAGGGCATAGAGTAGCCATGCAAGCACATCCCCACAACAATCTCCCCTCCTTACCCATCCTCATCGCAAGCAAATTCTAGCTGTAAAAACTCACCCTCCGTGACTGCACACACAAAACTTTCCCCACACAGCAACCTATTTATAGAGTCACATAAAGCACCTTCCTAATTCTAATACACCTAGAATTCGGAAACAAACAAACTACTAGAAAATAGCTCAACCAATATTACTAGCTAAATACTCCCAGCCATGCGTAAATAAGCTCTACCAAATCCAAAAGGAGGTAACAAGCTACATGCAACCCAAGGCAATGAAAACTCTTCCAACTAAATGACTCAACCTCCACTATTACACAAAAATTGGAATATACCAACACTGGCACACACGGACTAATTACTTGCTAGATATCATCCCCTGTAAGTGTTGGTCTTTCCTTTCTAACTGTATTCTAATTTAGCTCCAATTCCAGTTGAACTGTTTATGGAGGACACCTTGTTCTCTCCCGCTGTGGTTTTGATACATATTAACATATACTTTATCGTTATTTAGAGATAATAGCAAAACATATCTACTAATTTTCATGTTAAAATTAATAGAAAGAGATCAAAGATTTAGCGTTTTGACATGTGAATAAGATATTTTTAAAAAAGTTGAAGATTCTGCTGAATATTTATGTTCTGGTAAGAATATTCAATCAAGCTTGTATTGATTTCAAACTTGCTAAAAATAAACATCACTATTAACCTCAATCATAAATCATTGAGATTATGAATATTGTTTTCTGGTCAGATTTTTTGAAATCCGATCACATGTTGATGCTATTTCTCTAAAAGATGTGTAGTTCGTGATATATGTAATGACAGTAGTTGGTGATATCAAATTCAATTTACCCTTGAATAAAAGTGATATTGATGCTCTTTGAGGACTTTGTTTCTTCTTAGCTTATATTTTTTACTTCATAGGTTCCTACTCATTATTAATAAAACTTTTTCTTATTAATTTTAGTAGTGTTAATCAGTAGTTACTCTTATAGTTTCTTTTTTTTAGTGAAACTGAAATGAATAATCACCATTAATTCAGATCTGTAGTTTTGGGGAAATTAAATTTGTTCTTTCTAGAGGAAAAATGCTGGAAGGATCAAGCATTTTTTCTGTCTTTCACTCCCTAGTTGGACAAGTTGCCATTAATTCACCTATTCAAAAATCCTTCAAATTGGCTTTCCCTACCTGAGGGCTCTATGTGCTGTTACATAGGAGAATCAAAACCAAAATCGAAAAGAATCCTATGGGTATGCAATCATCACATGCAAGCTCACTACCGGTATTGCTCCATTGTATTCTCGGCAAGCCCACGTCATTACCCATTTCCGATGCTGCATGGAAAAGAAACGTGGAAATGGAAAACGCAGACACGGGACATGGGAAACACAATTTATTATGTCAATTTTCCCTTAATCTGATCGGAAATGGGTGTCGTGTCCAAGTTTCCGACACGTGTCCGATACAGACACGTGACCTTCTTGGAAGTGCCCGTGCTACATAGCCCATTTCTAAATTCGTCCATGGTACGCCCATGCTTTTGAGGCCCCTAGGTGAAGCAATCACCAGCTCAACTCTGCTGCCTGCAGTTTGACTGCCTTATCTACTCAGAATATTCATCACCACCAGAAGGCTGCTGCCAGCAAACTCCTTTCTTAGAAATGATCACTTTCGCTCCCCATCCAAAATGGTGAGATCTTACCAGCGTGTGAGTGGAGCTAGGGCTCATTGCTTAATTAACTTTGTAAAATTGGTGCTTGAATAGTGACTTTTTGATTGACTGCAGATGGAGATAGGAGGGATTTGGTGAGTTGGGGAGGGTGTTCCGCCTACAGAAGAAGGGGGTTTGGGTGTAGGTAGGTTGGTGGCAAGTGGCCTTGACGTTTTCCATGGGAACCAGATAGTGTGTGGCATTGTGTTGTTCGGAGAGGTACAGGTTGCAACAGAATGGGTGGGATGCACAGGGCCTTTGCGTTTTCCTTGGGAACCAGATAGTCTGTGGCATTGTGTTGTACGGTGAGGTACGGCTTGCAACAGAATGGGTGTAATGCGCAGGCTAAGAAGAGTTTACACTGCGAGTCCATGGAACTTCATATCCCAGAAGGTTCCCTTGATTGTTCCAAATAATTAAGACTTCATGGTGCTGTGGTTGCCGATTTCTTCTCGTTGCAGAGGGATTGTGGAATTTACATCTTCGACGATCAACTCATGGTTGGGGGATGCAGGAGCTCACTTCCCTCTTGGAACTTGTGGACTCAGTCCAGCTTTGAATTCAGTTGACTCCAGTACGTGGATTGCTGATCCTTTGGAGGCGTTCTCTTGCAAGTACTCCCTTCGGTGCTTCGGGACCCCTCTTCCCTGATTTCCTCTAGCAGATATGTTTTTTTTCTGGGCTGGGCTGGGCTGGCAGTACGATGTCGGCAAACCTATTTCTTTGTTCTCATGTGGCCCGTTATCTTTGGGGTATATTGTTTGTGAATTGTGGGAAGTATGGGTTCCCCCTTCTACGGTTGCAGATGCGGTTCCTAGGCATTAGGGTTGGGAAGGGGAAGAAGTTGTTATGTTGAAATGCTATTTTTGTGATATTAAAGTAGTATGGGTAGACGACAGAGAAGGTGGAGTGTGCTCGGAGGAGAGGGAAGGAGAGGAGGCTGCTGAGGCTATGTGCTGTATTCGCTGTTTTATGGTGCCTCTGGTTGGAGAGGAATGGAAGGGTGTTTGCAGAGTTTCTGTCTCACTTGGGATGCTTTGGGATAGGGTTACATATCTAGCATCCTTATGGGCTAGGGCTGCAGGAGCATTTCGGAACTACACAGAAACTCAGCGTAATAGGGTAATTTGTAATTATTTTTTTGAGTGGATGTCTTACCTCTGTACAGTTGACAATCTTAAAAAAAATCTATATACTTTTTCTCTTTCTCTTAGAAATAACAATAATAATGATGTCTATAGGAACAGGCACTACATTACCATCAATTTTGTACTATTGCGTGTCTGTTCCTTAGGTTCAGGAAACTTGAAGCTTGTTTGTTTGAGGAAAACATTCAAATTTGACAAAGTTTCTCATTTGGTTGAAGATTGTTATGGAAAGTAAGGTGGAAGGTGGTGCTCAGTGGTAGAGAACAGAATAAGTTTGGTTAGAAGTTTAATTCGAGAAAGCTTAAAGGTAAGGTGAGATGGGGCTCCCAGAATGAGGTGTTCGAATAAGCTTTCTGTCCCTATCTAGGAAACAGGATTCTTGCTGTCTGTGTGAGTCCTTCTCTTTGTTTTAGTATTCTTGTCCAAGCTCTAGTATTTGAAAGTTTTGTAGCTTGATAAAAAAAGAAATATCCAAGAGTAGTTTCTTGGGGATTATTTTGGGACCTGATGTTCCTTTTGTCATGCCCGTTTGTGTGATGTCCCTGATTAAAAAAATTTATCCCGAAATGCTTAGATGGCTGAATAAGTGCTTTCTGCTCTTAGGGAGACATGGGCTCTTGCTTTCTAGTCTCCTTTACTGAAAGCAGAGGAGGACAAGTAATCCTCCAAGAAGAGTCCAGTTACAAATTAGTCCAGAGCAGTTACGCTGGATCTGAGTAATAGAATAGCTCCTAATTGCCCCTGTAGCTCTAGCCCTTAACGACGCTAGGTAAGTGACTCTATTTCATACCAAATCAACGGACATGTTCACACCATTAAAGACCTGGGCATTCCTTTCTAACCAAAGGCACCAAATGATAGCAAACACTGCATTATGCCAAAGTAATCTCCTCTCCTTTCCCCTCCCAAACCCCAGGAATACGCACTTGGAAGAAGTCCACCACACTAGAAGGACACACCCACGTCTCTCCCAAAAAACCAAACAGTTGCTCCCAGATGCAACGAGCAAACTCACATGTGAAGAACAAATGCAAAGTCGTCTCGCTGCTCGCCCGACAAAGAGCACAAACATCAGGCTGCAAACATTTGTTAATGTTTTTCTTCACGTTGGTATTATGGAGTTTGTTTTGATTGAAAGGATAGCATAGGATTTCTTTATTGATGCAAGAAGTTGATATGTTTTTTCATTTGTTATTTATAATTGCTTGAAACCTAAATTATTCGTGCGCATTTTCTCTTTTTGCTTCTAGTTTTAATACTCTATAACATTGTTCTGATCGCCGACTCCTTATGGGCTGTTTAACCTTTATATATACCCCTATTGCGGGTATCTTTATATGAGTAAAATTGTAATATTTATGCTTGGTGCGATGCAGGAGCAAAGGAAATTTTGCGGGAAATATCTGAGAAGCAGGGCAAAAAAATGAACTCAGCTGATTCTGCAAAAGATATACCTAAGTTTATCCACCTTTTCCAGGCATGTTATTCTATCTGGGGCGAGATCTATGAGACTACGTCTTCATCTGATCCAACATGTGACTTATGACTAATGAATGTTCACATGTTGTCCTCTTCATTTATACATTCTATTCTTTAATGACATTTTTTCTTAATTTTTTGTTTCTTCTTTGCTGAGGGGGGGGGGGGGGGAAGGACGAGTTTTTTTAGGTATGAAGAAGTTGTATTATTCAATGAAATAGTCAATAATTACTAGAGGGAAGACAGATCCTTAAATAGAATCAACACAAAAGAACCCTCCAGTCTCTCTCTGCATATTGATTAGAGGTGAAAGATCTCAAGAGCGAAAACCCAAGGCTATGCAAGATGCACCACTTTATTCCGCACCTCCTCCAGAAGATACTTTAAAAGTCTGATTGTTCTAGTATTGTTTTGTGCATAGGCAACTGTCCTTTTCTTTTGGATGGGGTGGGGGTGGGGGTGGGAGAAAGGAAATCTTTTGTATATATACTGGCATGCCAGATTCTGGTTTTCAAGGATGTGGGCAGCTACACTTCTCCCAATGTTAAACAGAAATATTCTGCCAGTGTTTGCCAAACTAGTTGCATAAGTGGATATGTCAATTTTAATCTTGGCAATGCTGAAGTCAGTTATTCTCATTTTCTCCCTGATAGGGTCAAATTAGTTGCATTCCCTTACATTGCCTTGGAGAACTTAAGAGTTGGTTATTTAACTACACAATCATCCACATGTTTGATTTTGCTTCAAATTAACAATGATATGTGTTCAGTGTCCGGGCACTCTATTTGGTTTTACTTTTTGCTTTTTTTTAATCGGCGGTTAGGGTTGGTTTGAGGGGTTACTACAAAGTAATTGGGGCTTGATGAGCAGGGACCGTGGTTTATTAGGGGCATGAGCTGTATTGTTGCTAAATATCTGGACTGGACCTGGTAAGCAATTTGATGTAGTACAGAGGATGGCCCTAATACCTCAGTCACTATCATATCAAACCATCTTCATTTTTTTTGGAGGGAGGAGTGTGCGACTTCGAATACAGTATTGAGATCAGGCTATAAACTCTGCTTTCCTGAGGTCCTGTTCTTTGAAGAGTTTGCTTCAAAAATAATACCTGGTCGATAATAGACTGGCTTTTTCCTTCAATTATTGTCGTTCTTCACAATAATATTCAATAGTGACTATTTGGTTTGCGCAAGCTTGACGTTGATTCGATGTTCCCATTTCCTGATGTTTGGATTGTTGTGAGAAATCTGAGATCTCTTTGGGTGCAGTGGATTAAAACATATATCTAAGAGTCATTAGTCATTCTGGGAAATGAAAGGGAGGTAGAATGATTCTCGGCACTGGAGGAAACTATTAAATTGACAGATGAATTGGTCTTGAAATAACGGACTCACCAAGGGCAGCTGCTATGCTTGAGAGTTCCGTAAGAGTTGAGAAATTTAGTACTCAAATGGACTATGATTACTACATAGGTCAAGGAAGACAACTTTATTCCCGATAGATGTGCCCTACAAAGAGACAATATTATTACTTGGCTGACTGTTCAAAACAGGTTAGCCCTACTAACATACTTATTAAAGGGTTCAGGTGCCTAATGTCTGCTTATTATGTAGTGTAGAGGTAGAGTCTTGTTCTCATCTATTTTGTTTTGGTCTAAGTCCTGTAAGGAAGTTTGAAAAGGAGATCTAACTTGGCTGGGAATCACAAAAGGACCTGTTATGCGGCCTGTATCAGGATTCAGGAAAGTAGTATTAATTTTTAAGTATATCCTAATTCCTAATGGAGTATGTAGAAGTGAGTACATTTTCTTATGGTCGGAGTGTACGTGTAACTTTTGTGTTGGTGATGAAATCACCTCTATCAGTATTTATTTTATGATTTACGACTAATTCTATAGGAAGAGTAACTTTTTATGGTCCAACTAGGAAATCTTGATCAAGGTTTGGGATTCAGAACTCAGCTCAATGGGTGCATACACTCTTCTAATACAGGGACACTTCTTAAATATTTTATCAAAAAACTTATTTTATAAAGGAATGTTTCTAAAAATACAAATCCAAATGGGTTCCATGAAATCCTCTTGAGCCACTATAGATCAGCCAGTGTTTATGTCATCAGCATGTATGCAGATGATCCACTGAATTGGAAGAGATGATTATGCACAGGATCAGAATCTGTACTTCTCGCTACTGTGTCTAGGCTTTGGCGAGAAAGAGACCGTCGGATTTTAGTCGAAAAGAGCAGAGACATTTCTCAGATATTTGGGCAGAGCTTCTAGATGGTGTCTGGTACATTGATTGCTTTATATTGAGATAAGGGAAATGCTTTAATAGATAGGCTTCTAATTTGAGTTCGAGGCAATTGTGAGGGTTGGTTGGTAGGGTTTATGTTGTAATTATGAAGGGTTTAGTGACACTTGCAGTCTTCTGTATCTTGTACGTTTGATTTAGAAATAAATGGATTTAGTTATTTGGGAGAATAAAAAAGATTTTGATATCCATTTGTACAAGTATGCTTTTTCGCATGAATGATGCTTTTTGGTATCTGCACATTACTTTCTCATCTCTTTTTATTTTTGTCAGCCGATACTGTATGCACACTTGCGCAGCTGTATCTAATTCTTTTGCTTGTATAATTTTGCAGGATCAGATCAACTTGTCTGAAGTGAAATATCCTGTGGATCATTTCAAGGTATGAATGTTTATTGAAGAAATCTTTGCACTTAAGATCTAGTGTCATGACGTGTTATTTACTCATCTCAAGCTTTATTATGATGGAGGGGTCGAATATGTCTTGGAATTTGCACTTTAGGAGATATCTTCATGATAGTGTAATGGATGAGCTTATAATTTTGTTTTGGATGTTAGAGCTTTGCACATATCCTATGTCCCTGGGTATTGCTCGGAGCCCTCAGGAGCATTTTGTCATTCCTTCATTATCTTTAATGACCTTCTATAACACTATCTCCCTGTTTCTGAAGTGAAAGTTCAAGGTGGCAAAAGCTCTTAATACAGTCATGGAGGTCAGTACATGACAGGCTTGCTAGTGTGGAAACCAAATCTAGTTGGTTTGCCCTGATTTCTATCTTGTGCAAGAAACTTGGGAGATTTTTTTGATGTTTCATTAGGTGTTCTTGCTTTTGTACTTTTGAGTTTGCTACTACTATGAATATATATATTTTTTTTGATAGTATTGGGGGACGGCGCGTGACTATGTCCAGTGACATTGAAAACCATCTCTAAGTTATGTTACATGAAACTCTTCGTTCTACCTGAAGTACTAGCCTGAAAGGCATGAACACTTTAATTTAAACCAAAAAGATGCGAAAGTTCAGATATTGGTCGACTGTGGCCATTTGGCATGTAGCCATATTGGATATTTGTAGCTTTGTCTATGTTAACCAGTCTCCAAGTATGCTGGCTTTGCAAGGGATATCCATGCAATGCTTTCTTTGGTACAAAATTGTGTTCGTGAGTCTGAGATGAGGATGTGCTTTGATTGTGTATTTGAAATGAAGTGGTTTCTGAGATTTTTATAGTGTCATTGGTATGCTGCTTTTTATGTTTGAGTTTTCTTGCTTCTTTGTTGTTCAGTGAAACTTGCTAGTTTGTGTTTGTTACTCTATTCATAATTTGTAGATAGCTTGCCCTACTTAGCTAGTTTTACAGCGTTGGTAATACGAATATTCTCTTATGTTAAAAAATGAGCATCGCTCTTCTTGCATTTCTGATTACTTTATTTGCTGATTGAATCAGCCTTTAATCTAATGAGGGTTAGGGTGGAAGCTATTCCTTCATGTTACTTGGTTTTTATTGAGTTGGAATTTTTTAGTTTGGTTCAATACTTCAATCTGTCTCATGTTAAAGTTGAAGATTCACGGATAGACATTTGAAGTTTTTGGTTAAGCTGATATCCTTCTACTTTGAAGTGAACTTTAGACATGCTTTCCCTGCTGTGGCACATCACTCAGGGCTTTACTCATAAATGATGCAATCTTTTGCGTGTAATCTAGTTTTGTAGTGATGTACACAGATTTGAAGTCAATCGTTCAGCTGTGTTTACGTAATTTGGTTTACAAATATTGTGAATCTTTTGCATCATACTAAATGTGATTTGTCTTCTTTGGGCTTTGTCAGTACCCTCAGTTCATTTTGTGGATTATTTTTGGATAATGAAGGTACCTTTGGAAGAAGCAAGCTTTGTTGTAGTTCTTGGGGTTGGGTAAGATCAACACTAAGTGACAACGGAGAAGGATGGGGTTATCTATTTCTCCAAATATTTGTGTTCTCTACACTGCGGCACTTTTATTTTTGCACTGTCAGGTTGCAGAGTACGTTTGGGACAAGCTATCTGAGGTGTGTTGGTTTGGGTGGGTTTGTCTAGAGTCTTGAAGTTTATACAGATGCATTTTGTGGGGTTTTTGAAAGGGAGGGAGAGAGCTGCTTTGGAGGAGTGCTTGCTTAGTTTTTCTATGGTATGTTTGGCTGGAGCAGAACGCACAGCTCTTGATAGCGGACATGCTTTGAAATAGGGTAAAATGTTTAGCTTCTCTAGGGCTAGGGCAACTGAGGCGTGCCTTAGTTATTGTACTTCTGAGTTCCAAAAAATTTGGACTAATCTGTGCTTAATGGCTCTTAAACGGACACCTTGTCCTCTGTGCTGTATTCTTGTTTCACATCAATATATATTTTTCTTATCTAAAAAATATATATTGTTGACGTCTTCTTTTTGAATGTGCAGACATTTAATGAATTTTTCATTAGGGAATTGAAGCCTGGGGTGAGACCCATTGCGTGCACAGATCGTGATGATGTTGCAGTCTGTGCTGCTGATTGCCGTCTAATGGCTTTTAAAACCGTTGAAGAGAGTACCAGATTCTGGATAAAGGTATTATTCGACAATTGTGCTTATCATTGGGAAAGTGTTTTATGTGAGACTTTGGTTTTCTTGTTGCTTTGGTCCATTACAATTTCCAAGCGAGTTGATGTTTGTTTATCTGTTTTATACATGCAACGGAACAAGTGCATCAAATTACTACTAATTTGTTACCTGTTGATAACTGACGTGCAGTATTGCCACCATATTTCTTGCTTAATATTTCATATGATAGTCTTGAGCGTTTGCATCTTTTTAATGCAATTGAAGGCATGTATTGGCTGGATACATATAGATATAACTACGACTGTGTGGAGGGAAAAATATAAAATACAAAGCTGAAATGTTTCTGGTACACATATGCTCAGGTTTCTAATAGTAGTAGATAGTAGTGCCTGCTGGCCATCTAACTACTGGATCTTGTTTAATGTCATCATGTTCTAGCTCCCATAGATACTTACTAATATAGTATTTGGTTAAGGTTGAGTTCCTTTCGTATCTTACCATGTGATCATTATATTTATTGAACTTTTACCCTAGTATTTTGCAGAGTAGAACTGAATAACAGTAGAATAATAAAATTCAATCTTAGACAGGTCTTGTTAAACTTCAATACAAGACATAATCATCTTAACTATGATATTATAGGATTGCAACCACTCAAGTACAAAGAAAGCATTATTTAATTCATGTTCCAAACATTTAAGAAACTGTGAACTGAGCCGGGGAGTGATATTGGCTCGACTTCCATACAGTATTGTAGAGTGTATGTATTGTAGTGTGCTATTTGTGTTGCCTGTCTGATATAATATGTTTTATGTAGGGCCGAAAATTTTCTGTTCAAGGCCTATTGGGAAATGACACTTCCGCAGGCCCCTTCACTGATGGTACAGTGGTGATATTTCGATTGGCACCTCAGGTAATTGTACTGTTATTTCAAGAGAGGATTTGATTGACATATCATTTTATTCCGGAGTTTAACCTGCCAGCACCATTTCCACCCTTCTGAACAAGTTTAAACTCTCTTTTGTGGCAGGATTATCATCGGTTTCATGTACCAGTTTCGGGAACCATTGAGCAATTTACTCATATCCCGGGGTCCTTGTACACTGTATGATATGGTTCCCTCTGTTCATTCAGTCAGTACGCAGTATCTGAGCCGCTTATCTTATTTTGGTCACTTTATATTCCTTTTGTTTTATTTTACAGGTTAATCCTATTGCTGTAAATAGCAAGTATTGCAATGTCTTTACAGAGAATAAGCGAGTTGTATCAATCATTTCTACTGCCTACTTTGGAAAGGTTTGTCATATTTTTGTGCAGGCACTTACTCCTTGAGTGTTATCAAAGGCATGTTTTGCTTTGTCTCTGAATTAATTGATTTCTTTGGGTAGTATAGTTGACATCTTCATCTTGCATCAGTATCCAAGAACTTTGATATTTGACTGTAATACATTATGTGGTTTGTACTTTATAACTAGTCCCATCTCTCATTCTACTATATACATCTTTTTTGTCTTAGAATTGATTTTCCGGCTATGATGCCGAATGTAGAGGGACATACTATTACAGGCTCCATGGTAAAATGCAGCAATGGTGGTGTGCTCACATAACTGTTTATATGCATTTACTATCCTAATACTAACATAAGATATGTTTCAGATTCGCATTCGTCATAAGATGCATGATACTGAACACAACAATAAATAAATAAATAAATACATACTTTATGTTTATTTAAAAGTTACATATTCAAATAAATATTTTAAAAATAAACTAATGAAATAACACAAAAACTTCTATAAGATGGTTTTTTGAAACTTTTGGTGAGACGGGGGTCACTTTTCAATGAAACAAGGGTCACTGCTCCACCATAAGTGACCCCTACATTGCTAAAAAGTGACCCCAATTTTTTGTGAACCGGTCTTACACAATACTTGCTGCTAATTGATTAAAGTAATATTATATTAATGTAATAACATGTCTGAAAAGTCACAGAGGTTACTAAAAAATGACGGTGAAAAGCGCCCCTTTACATAACGCGATGGTCGCTGTGGCTGTGATTGACTGCTCATCGTCATAGAGCGATGAAAGCATACTGGCCAGTTCCACTAAGTCACGCAGCGGCGGCATTTTTGTTCCCTGGTCGTCCCCCCTTATAACATACCTCCATATTGACACGAAAATACATGAATAATCATATGGGAAGTAAAAATATTGTAAAAGTGATTCTAGTTGTTCTTTAATGGTTGAGAGCTCGACCTCCAACCTTGTTTCTGGAAGACCATGGAGGTTAAATTTCTTTGTACCCTTAACTTAGCTTGGCTGAATCCGTTTGTGGTATGCACCTTGGACCCCTTATCCCTCTAGGTTCAACCCTTTAGCGGTTTAACCAATCCAGAAATTCCAGACATTGCAAAACTGGGGAGGCCACCACGCGTTACCTATCTTTAAAAGGACGGTGGAAGGGATATGAAATGATGAGAAGCTCTAAATTTGGACCATTAGATCTAGAGTAATGTTTAATATTATTTGTAGCGTAATGCTTACTTTCTGATCTTATGGTGATCTAGTTGAAGAGGAATGCACGGGTGTTCAATGGGGTTTTTTGTTTCTCCTGTGATTCTGTGGGGGAAGGTCACACACCTGGCTTCTTTATGGGGTAGCCCGCTAGGGCTGCTGGCGTTTTTCGGGATTATGCGATTAGTCGATTACTAATATCCAACGGAATTGGAGGAATTTGTAAATGATTTGTTGTAGAGGATACCTTATCCTCTATCTTGCTGTACATTTGATATTTGATCATTATGCTTTTTCTTTTATCTAAAAAAAATTGTGACAAGAAGTCAGGAAGGAGGAATTATATAAATAATGAAATCACAGTACTAAGTTATAACTAATATATCTGCTGAGATCACATAGCTCTCATTGAATTTCTTTTCTAAATTCACCCCCAGCGCAAGTGGATATCTTCCAACATGCAGTTATCCAGAAACCTGCCTAGAATCCAATTCTTAAACACAAATATTTTCCTAAACAAAAAACACAATCTCCAAATTACTATTATTAAGTATTAATAATGCATTGGGTCATACAAATTTGTAATGGAGAAGGAAAGATTGAAAGAGGGGGAAAATCTAAGAACTTAAACGTTAACAATATTTATGATTTGAATATAGTTTTCAACATGAGCTAGTGGTATGGGTACGAGGCGGGCGCAAAGTCAAATCCACACCTGCAGATTGTGAGTAATACTTTCAAAATCACTCCCTAGCCCACCACCACTTAACCCTCCTCCATGCCCACTCCACCTGGGGCGGAAGCGAGGTGGTATCCATTTGTACCTGCCCTAGTGCCATTATTATTCTGCTTGGAAGCAGTTATCTCAACAAACACAATAACTGATTCGGCAGATCTGTTTTATATATGTTTTCTTAGGATAAGGGAAAAGGTTTAATGGAAAGTAACCTTAGTATGACACTTGAGTAGGAGCCCTTACAAAGAAAGACATAATGGATTTCACTTTTTCTTTCCCTTATAGTTACGTTGAAGCTTGTAAGTGAAGTATGTTTCTGTATGAAGGCTTTGGTTTCTTGAGCACACTGGTTGTCTGATTGCCTATTATACGAAGGTATTCTTATTCCTTATTAAATTATCTGTTTGCAGGTGGCCTTTATTGCTATTGGAGCAACAATGGTTGGCAGCATCACATTTACTAGGGAAGAAGGCGACTATGTTAAGAAAGGAGATGAGGTTGGTAGTCTTGAGACTTGAGTATATCAGTGAATACATAGTATACGTCCTTTCTATCCCTTCTTTTCCATGACTGTAATTGCTTGCTGATGCAGCTTGGATACTTCTCATTCGGTGGAAGCACTGTTATTTGTGTCTTTGAGAAGGTATGTTTCATAAACTTGCAAGGGACTCCTGCCCTTTTCTAAAAAGCACATGCAGAAGTGTTTCAAGACGGAAAATTGTTGTTATGTTTCATTAATATGCTTTTCTAGATTAAGAATTTTTTTATTATAGAATGAAAATTACAGTGCAAAGAGGACCACAGTCCTATCAAGTAATATTTATTAATAACATGCTTGATGAAAAAGTCCACCCAGAGAAGCCACGTGAGCATAAGACTGAGAAGCCAATAACCAGTCTATCTCACAAAAATCCAGTGAGAAGTCCGTTGTAGAAAAATCCTGTTGCTACAGTAAAACCTAATTAACGGCCTAAAGAAGCACAATGGTCTTAACTTTTAGCTGCGTATGTTTAATTGAAAATCTAGTGAAGCTCTTAGGCTTTAGCACTGTGTTCAACTAGGCCTATAGTTGGCCGGGTTCTATTTTTTGCTTTCCTTTCTTGAGAATACATCAACATTACCCCAATGTCTCATAAGAGACTCCCACCTAGACGGGGAAGGGAGGTCAGGTCTACCCAATCTTACCTATGTGAAAACACTTACAGGTTTCAGTTTGACCCTTGATCCGAAGCGCGATGACCATTTACAGCTTCAATAAGAGTGCAAATGGTTTGATGAGTAATTTTGATTTAGTTTATCATATTTCAAAAGCCAAAAGAATAGAGAGTCTTTTTGCTGCCCTAGAAATGGACATCCTTTTTTGATAAAGAAAACAAGATAAAATGTAGAAAGCTCGACAACAAGTCCATGAAACAAAAATGGAAAGCTAATACAGAAACGGACAATAAGTTTCTTGCAAAGCATTACTAGAAAGAACCACGAACAATGCAAGACAGCATTATCTGGTTTCTATTTATTATCATGGACTAGGCAGATATGGCAAAGACACCTAATTCTGTGCAGCTATGTATGAATTGAGCAGATCAAGTTAGCCGATTTTGTCTTTTAGAGCTTTACCCTTTGTTGCCTGTCACATGTGCATGAAAAGTGCCAAACGTCTCTACTCAACTATGCAGGGTTGATTTGGACTGCCAGCTTTGTTCAAATATATATGATCAGCTCACAACAACCTGTCATCAAAAACCCTTCTTGTTTGCCTTAGCCAACCTTGATACAAGTTTCTGAAATGCAGCGTCAATAGAATCCCTCGAAACTAGTACAATTCCTCGAAACTAAAAGTAGAATTCCTCGAAAGTAGTAGAATTCCTCGAAACTAAAATGTAAAATATGGTTAAAGATGTAGTAAGACAATGAAATAATAGTTCCTGTCAAAAAAAAAGACAATGAAATAAAAATGAACAGAAAGTAGACATATGATGATCGGAGCAACCATTAGGACAGTATACTGTTAATTAGCACTATTACAAGCAACGATGACAAAACCTGTGGCTACTGAAGCTCTTGATAAATCAATTTTAAGTATTTGGTTTCAAATAATACAAACTGAAATGCTGGTAAGTATATCAATGTTGTTTTCAGTCATTTAGAGGTACTTGACCGCATTTACTCCTTTTTTACTTTCTTCTTTTGGCAGGATGTGATACAAGTAGATGACGATCTTCTTGAAAATAGTGCCAGATCACTTGAGACCTTGGTACAAGTTGGGATGAAGTTGGGTGTATCCACCAAAGTTGGCGAACAGTACTGAAACTATTGTATTTATATTCTTCAGACGATACCTACTTAAGATTGAAATGATTCATGTATAGAAAAACTGTAAATCAAAATGTGAGCTCAAGTGTTTTGAATCCTTACTCTGGTAACTTTGGTGACATCTCTCTCTCTCTCTCTCGGCAACCTCGCTGAAACTCGGTGACAACTAGTTAGAGAGCGGATTATTTGTGTTTATGGGTGTTGCATTGTCTTTGGGTAAAGTTGGGTATCTGCATCTTTGCAATAAGTAATCCCAAAGTTTGCGTTGGTGAACAAGTCATGCTACCTATCATACATTGGATATTGCGGGATGATAGATCGCTGATGCACTGAAAGTCATTGCGAACTTTGCTTAATACCACAACAGCATAGACTACTAAGGAAAACTATGATATGATGTCATGGCATCATTGAGCATCCTTTTCGAATAGCATCTTAGTGCACTGTGCTCCCACATTGTTCTGAGTGGAAATGGTCCTTCTACCTTGTCAATCTTCAAATGGAATGTGAATCGCAAAGAAGGAATTTGAAATTATGTTGTAATCCGGTTTCTGTAGTCCTATTAACATGCGTATATAACTACACTTTGAATTCATTTTTTACAAAATAATAATTTTCTCCCTACTTAGCATAATCTACAATAATCACAATGGTGTATTTTTCAGCTGATTCTTCTATTTGTAACATGGTCAACCAACAATTGTGGCCTTAATATATTGGTGACCTCTATTCAAGGATGTATCAATATCAGTAACCGTAGCCAAAGCCTTGACTTCCCATGTTTGGGGGTCTTGCCTGCATCTTTGACACTCCTACCTGACCTTGCATCCCATCCCTTTGGTATTGTTGCCACATTAGTTGTTCTTCAAGCAATAATCTTTGTTTCTTCTCTATTTCTGACATTTGCACATAAGATGGTGGGGGTACTCCCATAGAGGCTGCAAAAGGGTCCGTCTTTACAGTGACGGCGGTTCCATTATTGCTTGATGACAATGGGGGAGCTGGTAATGCAAGCAATTGTGGGTTCCCTCTTGAGCCAAGAGCCACGCTACTAGCACTCCCGGACCCTCCTACATTGTTAGCGGTTAGGGCAACATTTGTTGCTCCGTGTTGATACATGCCATCAAGCAACATCATGTCGAAGCCACCACCAAGAGAGGTCTTTTGATGGGGCAAATAGCTTGTTGATTGGACCAATGTCGTCTCCCAGTCTGATGATTCGTTAAATGCTTCCCAAACTGGATGCGGGGGCGAGTCTAATGTGGCAGTTGTTGCACCATCAAATAGAGCCAATGCCATGTTCTCCCCATGCTCTTCACTTGTAGGTGCATCATCACCCAAGTGCAATAAATCGACTTCGGTGGGTTCTGGTTCTTGTTCTTTCTTTTCTGGTTTATTTTCTTTCTTTTTCTCTTCTTCTAGGAAACCTTCTGGTGGGGGAAGTGCTTTTATTGAGTTCATATCTTCTTCAAGAAGTTTTGTCTCTATTTCTTCATGTGAGGTAGTGTCAACCTTATCATCACACCTCGTAATAGCTAGTTTGTGTTGTGCATTAGCTGCCTTGTCTCTTATAAATTCATCCATAAGTTCAAGCTTTTTTGGTGTGATTCTCTCTACTTCAGGGTACTCGGAAGAGCGTGCAATTCCAGTTTCCTTACCCCATGAATAATATGCGTCGAGCTCGTCAAATTGTTTTGAAATCCTAGAGAAAATTTCATAAACTTTGATGCAATCTGGTACATCTAACTCCATAAATTTGTCAATTAGGATACTGAGTATGTCTGTGATCTCGAAATACATTTGAAAACTCTCTTTTATTACAGGATAAAGAGCAACTATAACAAGGCGATTGTTCTTTGCTATACCTGTAGAAGAAGAGAAAACGTAATTTTATGATGACAAAATAGTATTAAGAGAAATATTGGATGTATTTGTTGCACCACATTATTTGTTCATGTAACATGTCTTTAATAATTAAAACTCTTGTTAATGGAATTATCAATCTCAATATTAATTATTTTTAATGTAATAATATTTTTGGCTATAAATAAAATATTAATTGCACAATATGATTATAAGTATTTTCTACATAGAGTGGTTAATTTGAATCATGTATCAAAATAAAATGGGCAAATATTGTAACTTAAGGGAGTAAGTTCAATTCCAATTTCGATAAATAAATTAAAAGAACTCAAATAGAGTTCGCCTTAATTTGTTATTTTTTGTATGGATAAAAGATGGAAGCAAAATGGATAATATATTAAGACCAATAGGCCAAAAAGAATAAGAGGGAGATAGAGGGAAGGAACCTGTTGGCCTTGTGGCAAGAAACCTCTCAAGGAGTTGTTGTAAATGGTACATCTTGGACAAAATTTGTTCAACATTGAGGTCACGAACAGGAGTAGTTTTAGTCGAAGTAGCTGAAGCGTTACTTTGCACATATTCCTCCTCCTCATAGGAGTAGGCACAAACGTTGTGCTTCTTCCTCTTGCCTTGCATCCTGTACTCTAACCGCTCGTCCAAGTACAAGGCGTATGTCCTAACGAATGCTGAGTAATCCCACGAGTTTGATCGTGAACTATCCCGAAAATCTGACATGTTAAGCAAGCGGGTCCCACACCTCGTTGTGAAGAAAATCTCTTGCTCATAGGCAGGATCTCCTTCTTCTAAGAGCCTTTGGATTAACATTAGTGTCTTTAATGCTACTACCTGCAATCCCAAGAGTTCTTAAAGTTTGCAAAAATGGTAACATGCATGACTCGTTCTTGTACTTATTCATTCGTACCAAATTGAATACTCACTTTCCTATTCGATTTGTCCCCAATTGCATTTAAGAGACATAAAATTGTGGTAAAACATCCCTTATACCCTTATGTTGGGTCTCACAAAATGATTTAAATATCTCCCACTTTAAATTAAAGTGAGGGGTATGGTAGGAAATCAACTACCCATTTGACATTGTATTGATCTTTGTGCCCAAAAGAAGTAGGAGTTATTATAATAATTATTATTATTACTATGAGAAGAAAAAAGAATAACATTCGCGGAATTTCTTTTCTCATTTATTACATTCGATTAACCTACTCGTTTACACATTTCAAGTACAAAGTGTTTGTCCATCCAACCCTATTTTTCCCTAATAAATAAAGTGACTTGAGGAATCATACATTTCTTTTCTAACTAGTGTTTTTAATTTGTTATAAAATTTCTTGGACACAATAGGTTGGTAACTCCCAACCTATAATAAGAGTGTTGGATGTGTTTTGAAATTTCAACACTCTATTATTCTTTTGTGGCATGATTGATTCTAAGTGAAAGAAAGATAAATAGTGCTACTTGAAATAGGCAACATATGAGAAAATATATAAAATGCAAAAAGGATGCTTGAAACTACTAATGGTATTAGTTTTGTGAATAAATAATTACTCTGGGTGGTGAGTGCATACTTGTGTACTCCAATATGTGGATAAGTCTCCCTCCCCCCAGATTTAAGACACTCAAACAAGCAAAATATTAACAATATTTCATTTTGTTAATCATTCTTCCTATTACCCTCATCACAAGCATACTTTAAGGCGTGACCAATTTTTTTACTACATAATTTTATTCATTTTATAATCAGAGACATTATAAGATATTAAAGAAATCATTTACCCAATTTTTTGTCTTGCTGAGGCGCCTCGAGAGGGTATTAACACAAGCCCCAATATAGGCACGTGAGTAGCATGTCAAACTAAGGATTTCACGAACGTACTTCTCCTCAGCAGGATATTCTTCATGTCTGGTTGCCTTGACAATGGCAACATCAAGATCCGCTAACGAGTTACCACTTCCAACTTTTGCCAACCCAATGCTTGTTTGATCCTTTACTACACCAATGGCTCTTCTTAGTGCCATATATATTAGCTTTTGAGGTGCTAAACTATTTAATTGACTTTAGTTCTGCAAAGATTTATATGCAGTAAATCAATACTTTTGGCTAATTAAACCCATACATAAATAAAATGTGTAAAGAATGTAAATACTTAAATCACATATATCCAACCAAACAAACTGAAAAGTTGTAACATATGTTAAAAAATAATATAAAATAGAAAGGAAAATTGATGATTTGGATATCTTTTTTATTGTGCAATTTGAAATGATCGACATGCTGATATGTTATTCCAATTATAGTATTACCTAACTGTAAATGTTATCTATAAAGTTTATCAGGAAGAGCAAAACTTGCTAAAGTAAATTTGTTTTCTGCTCTCCCTTCAACTATGTAAGTGCAAGATCATTAGAAAAGTAAAAGAATTAGAAAATGTCAATGTAAGAGATGATACGTAGGGCGATTAATGACATAATACCTTAAAAATTCGAGTCTGATAGAAGATGATGGCATTCTTTACACATTCATTTTAATTTGATAGAAGAGAAACTTACCCAATAACCAAACTGGTTATATTACACTTTGGTCAGGAATGTTGAAAACTAAAATATTGTTCTCTTTGTCACTTATGAAGAAAGTCTCCTTAATGATTTTTTTTTTTGTTTTGTTTTTTGGAGGGAGAAAGCTATTTTATTTATATATTGATATTTCACCCTTTGTTGTAAAAATGTCAAGGGTGAATGGATGATGAAGGAAGAGAAGTTTAAGAAATGAGAAGAGTAAGAATATTTGTTCTCTTTTCCTTCTCCCCTATGTTTCTCTCTCCTTTCTCTTTTTTTTCTATAGTTTTCACAATAGTGGATGCCGCAGTAATTTCGAACACAACCATACATTACCCCATTATTTTAGCATGAAAAGTTGGATTTACAAAGCAATTCGCATAAGCCAGATGGAAACTATTATTTTTAGCTAAAATGTTTAAACAATTTGTAATGTCGTTTAAATGACTTCCTATTTGTCTTTTCTTTCATGGTCGGTATTGATTTGTACAAGAAAAACTTATTTGACCTTTTCAAAGGCCAACAAATGCCTATTTTTTTATTTATTAATCTTGTCTAAGAATGCAAACATATGAATGTTGTATAAAATGTTATATGTATCATTCAACATAATTTTGGAACCATTATCTTTATTACCAAATTGCATTCTTATTATTGAAGTATATGATGTTTCATGTGCTATTTAAAGTAACTACTAATACTATATTTGATAATAATCTTTGTATTCATTTTATTTCTTGATTAACTTCATGCAATTAATTAATAAACTTTTTAGTTTCTTATAAAGAGAATTGCAGAACACTCAATACTTAAAAACCTTTATTTCACACAAAACACTCACTTCTAAGTAAAAGTTATTTTTTCCCTAGAA
The DNA here is from genome assembly GCA_038025085.1 of Tetragonia tetragonoides. Lineage (NCBI taxonomy): Eukaryota > Viridiplantae > Streptophyta > Magnoliopsida > Caryophyllales > Aizoaceae > Tetragonia > Tetragonia tetragonoides. The sequence goes on from CM076150.1 coordinate 21,189,675, forward strand.
AAAAATAGAATTTGTTTCTCTCCAAAGCACTCTCCATATACAATGTTTAGAGATTCACGCATAATATTACAAAGTTTTGATTGCTATCTATATGCTTGATATAAAATGTTTGCCTACATTGAAAGTGATATTTTGATGAGGAATAAATTGTTGATAGCGATATGATGAGAATCAGTAGGATGGAAAGATGGAGAGATAGAGAGGTGAAGCGGTGTAGCAGTGAGACAGTTATTTATTTTTGTTGCTTCTGATGAGGATGATTGTGCAATTTTTTTCTTGTTATACAAATTTTTCATATCCGATTATTCTTTCGTGCTCGACTATTTTTTCCTTATCTGGTAATATTTTCCCTTTTGATGATTGGACTATATGAAAAACGATTGAAGTAACGATTTTTGATAAAAATGTCTTAAAACGTGCACATTAAAAAAATTTGGTTAGAAATGTCCCATATGCTTTACTACGTGAAAATTCAATTGGTAGGATCTTTTGAATTTCTTGTGGTTCTAATTAAAGTTTGCCAAGATATATATGCGGGATCTTTAAAAAAATTATTAGAGGTAAGGATTTTGAGAACATGGACTTTCAAATGCATCATGGGTTAGAGAGTTGACTGATGTTGGCGATTGATCTAATATTTTTGCAATAAGTAATTATTTTTCTTTTTTGACTATCTGAATTTCTTTTTTTTAATTCATTCTCTAAGTCTTCTTATAGTTTTGACTCTTTTTTCTTTCTTTCGAGTAGAGAGAGATGAGACATGTTTGATTGTTTTCTCTATTTGTTTGCCATATAACAGATGTTTGGAGACTACTTTGAGTGAACTATTTGGCTTTGAACTTCCTTACTAAAGACACTAGATAAGGCAGTTGATGTTATTCAAATATCTTGTAGGACTACCATTTGATCCATGGAATACAGAATTCCCGATGGAATTGAATTTCTTTGATGTAAATATGATTTGACACTTGGTTTGAACATAACTCAAAAACTCTTTTACTTCAGTAGGCCATATTTCTTTTTATGCTACCAAAGTAGAGCCACCATTCATAGAACCATAGTGAAAAGTTACTAAGGCCGTGAGGGTCAAAGTCAAAGTACCATGAGTGGTGGAATGGTCTTAGTAAAAAGTTTCAAAACCATGCACTTTGCTTGTTTATATAGTTGTAGTCTTGTGGGTAGTAAGTAATTAACTAAGAATGATATGAGAGCATAAAATGGACAATCATTCTATTGGAGGAATTATTTTGAGAATTTTTACATTAATTGTAAATATTTGTAGCATAGAGGAAAAGTAGTTGTACTAGTGCCAATACAAATGAAAAGGAACGTAGTAGAAGACATTAATTTGTGAGTTTATTGGTAAATTTTTTGGTACCTGAATAGAAAACGCAAAAACAGTACTCCTATTTTGAAGTGATTGCTCTTGTTGACTTTTCACAAAAATTAAGGAGGATATAAATAAGGAAGCAAGAGTAGGTTTTAGTGTAGCAGTAAACTAAATGCACTAAGTGGCATAGTCATTTAAGACACTCAATAACGGACTTCCTAAAAATAGAAATCAAGTAAAACAACATCAGCAACAACAATTACCCAGTAAGTCACATGTCTTCTTGGGGTGTGGGGTAGAGGAGGCTTTATGGAACAGGCTGTTTGCTGTCAGGGATGACTGGTGAGACTTGGGCGGGTCCGGTCACTATGGAGAAATGCAAGTTTGGTTATGGGGGAGGAACGAGAAGAAATTGTTGTGGAAGAATGCTATCTTCGCAGTCTTATGGTGTATTTTTCTGGTATTTCTATTACAGTTGATATGTTGTGGGATAGGGTAGTTTACCTAGCCTCTTTGTGGGCTAAGGCTGCGGGTGTTTTCGTAGTTATCCTATTACACATGTTCTGCGTCAGTGGGCTGACTTGTAATTAGACTCCTTTCGAGGACTCCTTATCCTCTTAGGTGTACTAAGATTTCTATCAATACAAGTTTTTTCATATCTAAAAAAACAATAACTCAATAAGTATCCCGCCGAGGATGGGGTTTGGGGAGGTTAAGATGTACGCAGTCTTACCCTTAGCTAGTCGCTTAATGGCCTAATAGGTGGTAGTTGCCATCTGCCAAGAAGATTGAGAAGTTTGATGAGGATTTCTTGTGTTCCGGGTTTATGGAGATAGGAGGCTTATTTCTCACGATTTGTTTTGTAGAACTGAAGAGGAGGGTTATTGGGAATGGAAGGTTAGTCTCAATGGATATTGCTCTTGTAAAGAGGGTCCTCGGAAGAGGTAGGTCATTAAGAGTATTCTCTGTGATAGTGAGTCTTTCTCGCATATCTTCCTTCATTATAAGGTGGATGGGCACCTTTGGAGTAAATTGTTTGGTATTTTTAGGGCGAACTACGTGTCCTTTTAAGTGAGACTTTGGAGGTTTACTTCGTGGGCTTTCGGAAGGATTAGGACGAATAAATTGTTATGGCTTCTTGTGGTTGTGTGGGGTCTTTGGCTGAGAAGGAATGCGGGATTGAGCTTCTTTTAGATCTAATGGCCTACTTAGCCTCATTATGGCCAAGAACGGGAGGGTCTAGTAGGAGAATTTCTGTAGCCCACAGGAATTGGGCTAACTTGTTATCTAATTTTTGTTGGCGGACAACTGGGCCTCCTTGGTTGGCTTTTCTAGCAGTTTTAATACAATCTTTTTCTTATTTAAAAAGAATCAAAAACGGAAAAAGACATTCACCATGAAACATAAGGTAAACATCGGATTGGATACAGTGTCATCCTTTGATCTTCCTTGGTAAGAAGAAGCAAGAATCCCTCATATCTTTGTGTTGGGGCAGATCCTGCAAACAGAGATCTTTAGACAACCAATTAGTGTAACTAAATTGAGAAGATGATAGCCCTAATATGTAGTGTCAGATAACAAGACTTTGTTGTGTAAACACTGTACCCGCACCGCAGTTCAGGTTTCTGAAGCGTAATCCGTGGTTTTCTTATTCTCGAAACCGTAGCTTATTATCTTCGAAAATATGCGCTTGTGGAGAAAATCTAAAGATTAGGCAATTAATGTTCAAAACAATAAATCAACTTGGATATGCTTAGGAAGTATTAGATTACTTATGGGGTGATAGTGAAAACTTTTTTACCAAGTTCTGTTTTATGACCACAGTGCATTTCTCAGACACAACGTACTTGTTTCTCCTTTCCATTGTCTGGAATGTAATGAAAATGGTTTTGAGTTATTTACTATGACCTTTTGAACTCCGTAGTCTACAAAATTACTCAACTTCCATAAAAGGAGACGAGGTTATTGTGGTGTAATGCTGTGTTTGCAATTTTCTGGTGTCTTTGGCTGGAAGAAAATGCCCGGATTTTCGATGGTGTGATCGCCTCAGTAGATATTTGGGATAAAGTCACTTCTTTAGCATCTTAATGGGCTAGGGCATTTAGGGGGGTATTCTATTACTACAGTCCAGCGTAATTGGGCTAGTCTGTAATTATCTCTAGAGGACAACTTGTCCTTGCTTGCTGTATTCTTTGACAATTCATTAATAAATTCTCTCTTTCTCTAAAAAAAGTTATTCGTTAAAACTAGACACCAAAACTCTAGAAAAGTGATATAAAGAGAGTGACACCTGGGGGTAAAAAAAGTCATAAATCTAGACAAAAATGTGATACTTTTGGCCGCCTCATGCATGAGGCCTCATAAGAGAATGGCTGAAAGTTATTTATAAAAGGTTGTGTGAGACCAACTCACAATAAAATGGGGTCAATATTTAGAAATGTAGGGGTCACTTTTTTGAACCGTGACCCTTGTATCACTTAAATCTGACCTTCGTTTCACCAAAAGTTACGAAAAGACCGTCTTATAGAAATTTTTGTGAAGTTATAATATATCTTAAGTAAGTTAAATAAGTTGCGTCCACTGATATTTCTGTTTCCTTACAAGTTACGAAGATGCAATGATTCAGGCCCCGAATGTTTCTTTGATATTTACCATATCAGAATTTTCCAAAAACAAAACCGTGGCACTTAAAAAATTATACTTAGTCCAATTGTCTTGCTGTTTAGTGGGTGCAGAATATTGTAGTGAGGATTCCCTACTGGCTGATTAGTTGAATGTTTAATTTGTTGGGTAGTTTTCCATTTGCCCATCAGAAACTCACTACATACATTTTACTTCAGCAGGGTATATAAGCTACACAAAAGAAGGTATTTTTTGTAGAGCCATCACTGTCTCAGTGAACTATGGCTTTTCAAATGGGGAGCGGTGGTAGCAGCGCTGGTGGAAGTGGGTGCAGTGAGGATATTGGAGGGTATGATACTCACAATGACAGAAGAAACTACCATAGGCATACGCCTGAGCAGATTGAACGGATGGAAGGGTAAGGCATTCATTATGTTCTAATTAAGAGCTTTTGTTTGATAGATTTACTCACTCATGACATTATTTTAGTTTCTATTTAGAATTTATCTTGTTTTCCAAGGTGATTTCTGAGGTATGACTAAGAGGATACAGATCTCCGACTTCTGTTAGCTAGTTGTTTATCATTGATGGTGCTTATGTTAATTTGCTTTGAATTAACGGCTATGTGATAACTATAAGTTAATACCGTTAACAAAAGCCACGGAGTTTATGGGCTAGATTGTTGTGTGGGGAGAGCTTTGTGTGTCCAGCCACGGTGGGCGATTTCTTACGGATACGATTTGTGGCGATGAGGAAGAGTAAGGAGGGGAGGTTATTGTGGCGTCGTGCTTGTATGGCTTTACTATGGTGTATTTGGTTGGAGAGAAATTCCAAGATTTTTTCCGAGACTGGAAAAACTATTGATTACGTTTGGGATCACATAGTTTATTTGGCTTCTCTTTGGGCTAAGGCGGCGGGAGCCTTTAAGGGTGTTCCATTGACTTTAGTTCAATGCCATTGGCGTGATGTGTAGATAGTTTTCTTTTTATACTGAGGATACCTTATCCTCCATTTCTTTGTATTTTTTATTATTTGATTAATAAAATTTTCTCTTATCTAAAAAAAAAATACCGTTAACAAAAGCCCCTCACCCCAAGATCTATACATTGCCCTTATACAACAAACATCCAAAATTGCATTCGAATTGCGCAATTTGAATCACGGCTGCAAGTTTATATTTTGTCACTGTGCAAATTCTTCTTGGACATCTTATTAAGGTGAATATTAATGTAGTGTGGGAGAGATGGGCTGAATATAAAACCAGTTTTTGTTCAAGAATTACATGATTTGATGCCCTCAGTCCCTCACGAAGGATATTTCAATCTATTCCACACACTATTGACGTCTAAACTAATAGACGTCAGAAATGGGTATGCGGCTGTGCATTAGCTTAAAACCTGAGGGTAACTATGTGCCAAAACTTTAAAGTTTGCCATCTTTTACATTTTGTCTTTATGTTGTTCACTATTAACCCTAAGGGGGTAGCTCAGCTGGTAAGACCTCTGAGAAGTATTTCAGAGGTCCTAGGTTTGAGTCCCTCCCCTCAGGGCCACTGGACGTTTTCCTGGTCGTTAAGGGCCAATGGGATTAGTCAAGCAAACCTTGGACACCCATGTTATCTAAAAAAAATGATGATTGTTATATTAGTTTATATTGGTTAGACGGCGGTTTATCAGTTGGTTTCATTGCCTCTGTTTCATCCACTCTTCTGACTCTGGAGCATGGTTCAAAATCGCGGTATCGGTCGCAATCGCGGAAACGGTCGCGACATCGCGGAAGCGGACTGATATCGGCGATGCGTATCAAGTCATGCTTGTCGCGGCATAAATTATTGTATCAACTATATCTCCCGTATCGGCTATTTATCGGCCGTATCGGCCGTATCGGTCATATATCAACCCTGTATCGGCCGTATCGGTCATATAGCGGCCGTGTATCGGCCGTATCGATCAAATATCGGCCAAATAATAAACAACGTTACATAGCGGAATATCGCGTATCGGCGACCTCAAAAACCGATACGATACGGCCGATACGATACGTCGCGGCCGATATTTAATACCATGCTCTGGAGATCTCTCAATCGTTTTCCCAACCAGTTAGCGAAAGACAGCAAATTAGGCACTCGATCGACAATGTGAGACTTGGTGTTCTGTGGAGTGGATATTTATGCAGCGTGCTGGTTAGAAATGCATATGGTGATGGTCCTCTTTATTTAAACAAAAAAGATAAAAAAAGTTCATATGGTCCACTCTATCTGATGGGTTAATGCTTGGTTGGTTTTGGTTTGGTTTTCTAATTTCTTTTCCTTATTTTTTTTGGGTGCAAAGATACTGAATTTGTTTGCTATACTTGGGTGATCTGTGCTATTTAGATGCAAACTACATCAGTCCAATTCTTTTTTTCCACGCTTCTTTCCATTCTGTTTACTTATCTTGTAGGGTTCTAGGAAGAGGTTCAAATTTTCTGTCTGTTGTATGCTTTCCTTTTCTGCATGAATGCAGTGAGATGTGAAGTAAGTTGGGGATATGCTCTTTTTTTAACCTTTCTGTGTTTGGGATTCTAACAGATGTAGATTGTAGCCAACTGAAATTTTGTAAAAAAAATTTCCATATTTTTTAAATGGATACGTAGGTAAGTTACTGGAGGACATATAATTAGGGAGATTCTCACCCCTGTTCCTCGACCTAGTTGCTCTTTTCCTCTTTAAGTCTTATCTTCAAATGTTTTGACCATAGGTTTTAGCTTGAAATGAAAAAATCATTAATGCTAATTAATGACGTCCTTTCGGTTGCAGAAATAATAGATAACGGTTACATTTATGTGATACTTTGACTATTTGCATTGGATTCTAGAATGTCTCCCCAAATGTTCGCGTAGAGTTTCTTCTTTTCTTTTGCCGCTGGCAGAAGTTAGCATGATTGGGTAAGTCTTTGAATATGTAGCAAAAGTTGATGGACGTTTTCTTTTGAGTCATACAGGTTTTACAAGGAATGTCCACATCCAGATGAAACCCAGCGGCGCCTACTTGGCATGGAGTTGGGTCTGGAGCCTAGACAAATAAAATTTTGGTTCCAGAACAAGAGAACCCAAACAAAGGTTTTGCTCAGAAACCCTGATTCGCATTCTGGGAATTAAAGTCTGCTGTTTGTCTGAGAGATCTAATTTGACGATGGCTAATCATTCAGACCTTCCATTGTTTATCCAGGTGCAAAATGAGCGGGTAGACAATGATTTTCTGCGCTCTGAGAACAATAGAATGAAATGTGAGAATGATGCCATTCGGGAAGCACTGAAAAGGGCCTCCTGCCTATCTTGTGGAAGTCCATCCTTCAGGGAGGAAAGGAAGAAGCATCTTCAGAAACTACAGCAAGAAAATACACAACTGAAGCTAGAGGTAGTTCTGCATTTTCTGCAATTAACATGCCTTGCAATTGTTATTGTTTTTGTCTGTTGGGATTTGGAAATCTTCAGATTGGTGCTAGAGGTTGGATGCAATTTTATGTGTTTTCCGACCTTTTATATTTTCTTGTCCAGGTCCTCCAGGACCTACAGCTCTTTGCAATTTTTTTCCCTCCACTGGTTTTAGTGCATGCTTTCGTATGGCATAGAGTGTACCTACAATATGACAATTACACTATAAGGCTTAATTCGCCCTATTAATTGAACCCTGGGGATACAATAAAGCCTTGTCCGTTGTCCCTAACATCACCTTGGACTGGCAATATAAGGTTAACTAAGCGTCTCAGAGAATAACTGATTGTTAAATGATAGTGTTGGAGAACATTTTGATCTATAAAGAACGACCAAGTAATACTTCGTGTTTATAGGAAAATTTTGCAAAACCTGCAGTCTCATGGTTGAACCATGACCATGGATCTTGATTAACGACAACATTGAAACAACATATGAGGTAGTTCAAAATAACCAACGATACCCACCATTATTTTATCAACTTAGTTACCCTACTCTAAAATGGTTAATTAAGATAGTTTGGTATAAAACTGTAATATTTTTTTTTAGATAAAGAGAAAGTATGTATTAATCAAGTATCAAATGTACAGCAAAGGAGGACAAGTAGTCCTCCAAGAAGAATCTAGTTACAAATCAGTCCAGACCAGTTACGCTGGATCTGAGTAATAGAATAGCTCCTAAATGCCCTTGCAGCTCTAGCCCATAACGACGCTAAATAAGTAACCCTATCCCACACCAAATCAACCGATAAGGTCACACCATCAAAAACCCGAGCTTTCCGTTCTAACCAAAGGCACCAAATAAAAGCAAAGACAGAATTACGCCACAGTAACCTCCTCTCCTTTCCCCTCCCAAATCCCAGGAATTTCACTTGGAGGAATTCTATCACACTAGAAGGACAAACCCACGTCTCACCCAAAAAGCTAAACAACATCCCCCAAATGCAGCGAGCATAATCACATATAAAGAACAAATGTAATGCTGTCTCTCGCTACTCGCTCGACAGAGAGCACAAATATCAGGCATCAAACTCGTTGTGGACCTCCTACCTCTGATGAAGATCATTAGTATTCACCCTATCCAGTGCTAAGGTCCACACAAAAGCCCGCACCTTAAGGGGCACCATAGCCTTCCAAATAGAGCCTGCTACAGGGAACTTGGGAATAGGCGTACCCACTTGCACGAAGAATTCTCCTGAAAAATCGCCAACCCATCTCCTAGAGTCAAGACCAGCACAAAGATGCACAATATCCAAAAGATCAAGTAAGGTTGCGAGCTCGTCCATCTCCCAATCTTGAGGGGGCCTCCGAAAATGAAGGTTCCAAGAACATGTCAGTGCGCAATAAAATTCAGCCACAGTAGCACCATGTAAAGTAGAAAGCTGAAATACACGTGGAAATCGCACACACAAGGGCTGCCCCCCAACCCAAATATCCTCCCAAAATCTTATTCTCTGCCCATTTCCCAACTTTAACTCAACTAAAGGCAAGAAATTTGAGTAAACTTGAGACACAAACTTCCATGGGCTAGCATGTGTAACCCCTGATGCCGATTGTGCATCCCAACCATTCTAATGCATCCCATACATGCTCCTAATAACCCTATGCCAGAGACTAGCAGGCTCTAGTGGGAAACGCCAAAGCCACTTACCAACTAGAGAAATATTTCTCGCAACCAGCCTGCCCACACCCAACCCTCCTTCCTCCTTAGGTCGACACACCTTATCCCAGCACACCAAATGCTCTCCATCCCTGACCATAAGAAATCCCTCATAAGCCTCTCAATTCTGCAAGCAACTGCAACCGGTAACTGAAATAAAGAGAGGTAGTACAAAGGAATGCTAGAAAGGCAAGACTGAATAAGGGTAATCCTGCCTCCCAAGGAAAAATAGACCAGCTTCCACCCATCCGAGCGCTTAGAAATCCACTACACTACCCGTTCCCAAAAAGCCTCTGAATGTGGATTGCCGCCAAGGGGCACCCCCAAATAAGTCATCGGCCAACAATCCATTTGCCGTTGTCAGGAAATCCGTTGAGAGGGAGAGAAGGCAAGTTGTGGCGGAGGTATGCTTGTCTGGCTTTTCTGTGGTGTATTTGGTTAGAGCGGAACTCGAGGATTTTTTCCGCTTTTAGAAAGACCATCGATTGTGTTTAGGATCATATTGTTTATTTGGCTTCTCTTTGGGCGAAGGCAGCCAGGGCCTTCAAGGGGATTCCGTTGACCTTTGTTCAACTTCATTAGGGGGAGTTGTAGATATTTTTTGTATTCTTTCGAGGACTTCTTGTCCTCCCCTTTTTGTATTCTTTCATTTGGTTGTTTAATAAAATTTTCTCTTATCTAAAAAAAAAAGCCCCGATTGACCAAATAGGTATATTTAGCGAGACACCCGCGACAAGTTGGTATATTTTTTAACTCCGGCGATATTAGGGTATATTTAGTGACTGATTTTGGCACTTAGACCCATTATTTAAGTTTATTTGGGTATTCCGGTCCGATCTCATTTTTTTTATTGCCATAATTTTTTCCTTTTCTTCATTTTTCTTAATTATTTTCGCAATTTTTACCCTTTTTCCAGTATTTAACCCCTAACTCCCAACTTCATTGCTTCCCCTTACACAATATTAGGGTTTACTAAATTGAGGGAAGTAAAATCAGGAGAGCTCAAATTTGAAGGAAATTGGGGACCAATTTGTTCAATCCATCAAATAAAAGGGAGGTTGGGTAATAAATGGAGAAATGAATAATGAGAGGTGGGGAAAAAATACGAAAATAATTTAACAAAAAGAAAGAAAAGAAAATAATTAGGTCGAAAACAGTAAATTACAAGGATCTTACCGGAAATTCCCATTAAAATTGAAATAATGGGTCTAAGTGCCAAAATTAGTCACTAAATATACCCTAATATCACCGGAGTTAAAAAATATAGCAACTTGTCGTGGTGTCTCACTAAATATACTAATTTGGTCAATCGGGGAAAAGAAAAGGAAGAGTGAGTTTCTTAAGGAGATTTTCGACGCAGATATGGCTCTTAGTCAGGGTGGGTAGGACGTAGGAGGAGGGGCTTCTTAGAAGGAGCCTAGAGCTCAAAAACAGTTCGGAGGAAGTTCTCGTGAGGGAGAAGCAGAGTTAGAGCAGAAAATGAAAGTGAAGTAGGCAAAAAAGGGGGATTCAAAGTTGAGGTTGTCCCGTAAGGTGCTTAATGTTAGAAGGAGCGGAGTTATATTAGGGAGTTGGACACTAGTGGAAGAGGGGTGGTTTCAGATGTGGGAAGTATAGTCATGAGAATACTGAGGTTGTGAATAGGCCTATGATTGACGGAGTGGAGTGGTCACCTACTTCAGTACAATTTAGAGAGTGGTTTGAAAGGCCCTTAGAGCAGGATGAGATTAGGGCTCCTGTATTTGGGATGGATAGGGAGAAGGCCCCTAATTAGGATGGGTTCACGGTGATTTTTTTTTAGGATTGTTGGGATGTGGTTAAGGAAGACTTGTTTACTGAGTTTCATTCCACAGGTGTCACTAGAGAATGTATTAATTCTATGTTTGTTACTCTTGTTCCTAAGAATGATAGGTCTATTATAGTTAGGGATTTTAAACCAAGTACTTTGTTCACCAGCTTTTCTAAGGTTGCGACGAAAGTCCTCTCCGTTAGAATTGGGGTTCTTTTGTTGGGGACAAGAATGTGTTCGTGGAGGGTTACAATCTGTAGATATATTACTGGTTGCAAATGAGGTAGTGTATGATGCTAGGGGGTTTGGTTTTGAGGGGGTGGTGTTCAAGTTGGATTTTGGGAAGGCCTGTGGCAGGGTCTCTGGGTAGGGTTTTGGATAAGAAAGGGTTTGGTGGGAGATGGCGTACATGGATAAGAGGTTGTTTGTTTAATGCTAGCCTTTTTGTTTTGATTAATGGGGACCCTAGGGACTGGTTCTCGTCTTCTCGTGGTCTTTCCCAAGGGGATCCTCTTTTCCCTTTCTTTTTACCTTGGTTGTGGATGTTTTTGGGAGGATGCTGGATAGGGTTGTGGAGAGTTTTCAAGTGAGGAGGGATAGAGTAGCGGTTTTTCATCTTTAGTTTATTGATGACTCCTTTTCCTTTCTCATAACCTTAAGGGGTTTTAAGCGGGCACTCACTATTATGGGATGATGATTAATTTATCAAAGTGTTTGGGGGTGTGCGTAGATGTAAGTGTAGTGGAGTCCCTCCCTACTTTGGTAGGGAGTCAGGCTATGTTACCAAGACTCGGCACTTTGTGCCATCGTACCCGTGTCAACACACACAACACAGGTGCTGGCACGAAATACGCGTCTGACATGGATTGTTTACAAACTGAACTGATTTTTTTAACTTGATCGTTAACCATTTAAAATTTGCCCAAACATATTCAATATTGGACTCGTTTGAAAGTATGGTTTGAGATCTTTCCGGTGACATAGATATCATCCTTAATTTATTTCGAAATAAAAAGTTGTTTGTAATTTGAGTGATAAAGTTACATATGAATTGAACTGGACTGAACTGAACTGGACTGAACTGAACTGAACTGAAATTAAGTAAAATTAGGGTGAATCAAACAGAACCTAAGGCATTGTGCTATTTTTTTGCCATTTTTGGTGCAGTTGGTTGGAGCATAATGCTATGATTTTTTCAGAAACATCTAGGCCTGTGGATTTTGTATGGGAATCGGGTAGTGTATTTAGGGTCTCTTTGGGCCAAAGTGGCTACCAGGGCGTTTAACGGGGTGCCCTTACTGACGTTCAGTTTTACTAGGGTGATTTGTAATTTTTTTCTCTTTGAGCACAGCTTTGTAACACTTACTCAGTTTTCACTTTTCAGTAAGTTTCTACTTATCTAAAAAGTATAAAAAAAAATAAACAAGGCAACAACGGACATCGGCTAAAGAAGGGCCTCATGCAAAGCAATACCAACACTTACGTGGGGGTGTCTTAGTCATTTCTTGTCCTATTTTTGCCAAATGGTGGCAATAGTAGGCTCCAGGAAAGAAAAACATCATCAAAGGTGATTACAATTAAAATAAAAAACACACCTTCGCAAATGATCCTAACAAAATCAAAGAGTAAAGGTGTATGATCAACATGTTTTTAACAACTTTTAACATCAAAAGTTGAATTGTTCTATTAGTATATGCTTATTTATCTCTTTGAAGTGAAAGAATATTTTCTTTGTACTTATTAACTTTGTCATATATTTAGTGTAAGGGTTATAGTAACACCGTCAACACCAAAGAGAATTGGAAAATAGTGAGAAAATTCATAATCTATCCAGATTTGTGCTACTCATTTTGCCTGGAGTCTGAAGTTGGCTATCACTGTATTTTTAATAAGACATATAGTGTACAAGGGCCATGGTCGAATCAATATTCATTTAATCAAATTCAGCACTATCTTTTTTGAAACCGCTAATCAAACCTGTATGAAATAGATGTATTTGAACACTAGAAACTAAGGAATTTTGTTGAAAGATTGACTTTCTCCTTGTTTAGTACGCTGAGAGAATGATACCGTATCATCTATCAGTTGAAGAAGGGAACACAATCATGCCCTTGCCTAATGAAACACTTTGTTAGGACGTGTGGTTTCTGTCTAATTGTGATACACCTCGTGCTGATTTGGAGCTGCTTATGGTTTATTAGTAAGAGCACATTTTCCTTATTGTTCATTGTTTTTAACATTTTGAAAAAAAAATAAAGTTTTCTTCTTTTTGGTTGTTTGTATAAAGTCTTCTACTTTATTCTTATACAAGGGCAAAAGTATGGGAGGACCTAGCCATGAATTTTCTTTTTCTTTTGGGGGGGGGGGGGGGGGGGGTTGCCAAGATTGAAGCCTTATAATGCTTTTTTTTTTTTTTTCCTTTTTCCCCTTGTGAAAAGTATAGTTTTACGTAACGGCAGTTATATAATCGATACTAAACCCCCTCGATTGGAAATTTTTGGGTACATCAAAAACATTCCTTCCAGCAGTTATTGGGTGCTCCCAGGAGTACCTAGATAAGACACCACAAAGGGACGCATGGACCCCCACACACTGTGCGTGGATCGCGTACATAACACGTGTCTCCCTTTGTGGTGTACTCATATGGGTACACCTGGTAGCTCCCAAATTTTTGGGATTCCCTCCCCTCCTTTCTTCCTCAAAATAGGAAAAAGGGAGTGGAAATGGAACTTTGATCTTTAATAGTTTCATTACCTTATGTTGGTCGAAAGTAGGGACCCGCTGAAATTGGGTAGAGAGACAAGTGGAAACTGGCAACAACTAACCGTGAGGGGGTAGCTCAGCTGGTAAGACCTCAGAGAAGTATTCCAGAGGTTCCATGTTCGAGTCCCCTCAGGGCCAATGGAGGTTTTCCTGATCGTTAACTTCAGGGCCCATGGGATTAATCAAACAAAGCTTGGACACTCATGTTATCTAAAAAAAAAAAGAACGAAACTCACAGCATCTTGAGGGCATCGTATTCATATGTGAGAATCAAGAAGATGGTCAAGACTCAAGAGCGTATACCAATTGAAAACAACCTACTTATTGCCTTGCTTTTCCTTTTACTTTGGAAAGTCAGGGCTTCATAAAGTTGCACTCGATGTTTGTACTCTATTGCTGGAAATGAATTGTGAGATTCTGTAGATTCAACCAGGAAACTGTGTAAGATCTGTGTGAAATCTCCCCAACCTTGGTGTACCATCTGAAAGTTCCCTAAATATTTTTATTATATCTAATACCAGTATCTTCTGCAGTATGAAAGGGTGTCCAATATTGTGGCGAAAGTCATGGGTAGACCTGTACCAGGAGCAGAGTTCAACATACTAGATACAAGTCTAGGATGCCAAGGAAGTGGAAACCCTGCCTTTGATGTTGATTCTCTGATTGGGAATATCAATGCTGATAATCTCGACTTGGCTTACCAGATGAAAGCTCCTGAGATGGAGAAATCATATATGGTGGAGATGGCTACAAGTGCCATGGTTGAGCTGATTAAGCTTTTGAGGATAGATCAACCTCTTTGGTTCAAGTCTCCAATAGATGATCAGTATGTTCTTGATCATGATAGTTATGAGAAAATTAGTCCTCAATCTACCGGAATAAGATATCTGAAATCGAGGATGGAGTCTTCAAAGGATTCTGGTCTAGTCATCATGAACGCAAGATTGCTTGTGGATCTCTATCTTGACACAGTTAGCTCATAACCCTTTCTTTCTTTTAGTGTTTCTTAATATACTCCCCCTTTCCCACTAAGATGAGAATGAGTGTAATTCCCCTTGAGGAATTTGTGTTGTATTAGTCTCTTTATATAGTAATTACATGGAGCAATCTAGAAGATTACAATAGTATGCAAGTATAATCTAGAATACTCTAAATATCTAGAATACTCTAAGTATTATCTAGAATACTCTAAGTATAATCTAGAGAAATACAAATATAAGTAATGCTCTACATACAAAGAGGAATATTTACATATTCTGAATTATTTACATTATCACACCCCCGCAGTCGGAGCGGGAGGAGGGCGAACGCTTAGACTGGAGCGAAAATCATTGAAAAGAGTGGATGGAAGGCCCTTCGTAAATATGTCCGCATATTGAGAACTGGAAGGGACGTGAAGAACACGAACATGGCCCAAAGCTACCTTCTCACGTACGAAATGAATGTCAATCTCTATATGTTTCGTGCGTTGGTGTTGAACTGGATTAGTAGACAAGTACACGGCACTGACATTATCACAGTACACCAAGGTAGCTCGAGTGAGAGGGCAATGAAGCTCTAGGAGCAAGTTGCGAATCCAACAGGTCTCAGCAACTGCATTAGCGACACCCCGATATTCGGCTTCAGCGCTAGATCGAGAAATAGTAGCTTGGCGCTTAGAAGACCAAGACAGAAGATTAGTACCCAAAAACACACAATACCCCGATGTGGAGCGTCGGGTATCAGGACATCCACCCCAGTCAGCATCAGAATACGCAATGAGGCCGGTGGTAGTGGATGGATACAGATGGAGGCCATGATCTATGGTGCCCCGGACATATCGGAGAATGCGTTTGAGAGCATTGAAATGGGGTTCTCGAGGATCATGCATAAAGAGGCAGATCTGCTGGACAGCATAAGAAAGATCGGGTCGAGTGAAAGTGAGATATTGCAATGCACCGGCAAGACTACGGTAGAGAGAAGGATCCTCAACTGGAGAACCCGAAGGACCAAGTTTGGACTTCGTATCAACAGGGGTGGTGCAAGGCTTGCAATTGGTCATATTGGCACGATCAAGTATCTCAAGAGCATACTTTTGTTGGGAGAGGAAAAGACCGTCCTTGGTGCGGGTTGCAGCGATCCCAAGAAAATAGTGTAGAGGACCTAAATCACTCATGGCAAACTCAGAACTGAGAGAGGAAATTATCCGCTGTAGAAGGGTGTCTGAGGAAGCTGTGAGTATGATGTCATCAACATAAAGTAATAAGAATGACATGTCATTCTTGTGGCAGTAGATGAAGAGAGAAGAATCGGAGACACTATGTTTGAAGCCGATGCGGGCCATATACTCGGAGAATCGCTGATACCAGGCACGGGGAGCCTGTTTGAGGCCATACAGCGATTTGCGGAGACGACACACATAATCAGGATGAACAGGATCAACAAACCCAGGGGGTTGATGCATGTAAACGGTCTCCTGTAGGGTCCCATGGAGAAAAGCATTTTTCACGTCCAATTGATGGATCGGCCAGGAACGGGAGAGGGCAAGGCTTAATACAGTGCGAATGGTAGCTGGTTTGACAACTGGACTGAAAGTTTCATCACAATCAATACCAGGACGTTGAGACTTACCATTGGCAACCATACGAGCCTTGTATCGCTCCAGGGACCCATCAGAATTGAATTTGTGCTTGTATAACCACATAGAACGTACCACATTAACCCCGGGAGGGCGGGGTTCCAAGACCCAAGTTCCGTTTTTAATAAGAGCATCATATTCGGCCTGCATGGCCGCACGCCAGTTAGGATCCTTGAGGGCTTGAATATGTGAACGAGGAATAGGTGAAAGGGTGGAGGTAAGAAGGTTAAGTTTTTGGATAGGTTTAAAAATTCCATTTCGACCCCGGGTAACCATGCGGTGAGTGGGATGGGGAGGGGGAGGTGGTGGGGGAGGAGGTGTAGAGTTGGTCGATGTAGAGGTGGGAGACTCATTAGAGCCCTGGCCATTTATGGGAGATATAGAGGTGGCGGTAGGGCTTGTGGGCGGAGATGGAGTCACCCCCGGAGGGGGAAGAGGCGTATCCACCTGTGGCACCGGGTGGGGAACACTCGGAGACTCAAGAAGAGAGCGAGAGATAGGTGAGATATCAGAGGAGACATCCAAAAAGTCATATGTGGAGGGTGGTGTGGAGGAAATAGAAGCAAAAGGAAATACGGACTCGTCAAACGTGACATGACGAGAGATGATAATTTTACGAGTCTGAAGGTCAAGACAACGGTAACCCCGGTGATTAGCAGGGTAACCAAGGAAGACACATGGTGTGGACCTGGGAGCTAATTTGTGAGGGGCGGAGGAAGAGAGATTAGGATAACAGAGACATCCAAAAACCCTAAGATGAGAGTGGGAGACGGGTTTGTTGAAGAGTTTAGAGAAAGGTATGTCATTTTGGATTGTGGTGGATGGGAGAATATTAAGAAGATGAGTAGCCATGTGGAGAGCTTCAACCCAATAAGTCGGTGGGAGGTGAGCCTGAAAAAGAAGGGTGCGGACAATATTATTGATGGTGCGGATCATCCGTTCGGACTTCCCATTTTGTTGGGAGGTGCGTGGGCATGAAAAACGAATCACCATCCCGTTTGCCGCAAAAAGATCATGAAGTGGGGTATTATCGAATTCACCGCCATGGTCACATTGAAAAGCTTTTATTTCACGATTAAATTGAGTATGAACATAAGCACGGAAATGAAGAAATTTAGAGAAAGCATCGGATTTGCGGCGAAGAGGATAAACCCACAAAAATTGGGAGAAATGATCTAGAAAAATAACATAATATTTTATTCCACTCACACTAGAAATGGGAGAGGTCCAAAGATCTGAATGAATTATATCAAATGGAGACTCTACGACAGACTCAGAACGACAAAATGGAAGTCTAACATGTTTCCCTAGTTGACATGCATGACATAAGTTGGAATGTTTGTCCTTTTTATTACAAGAAATAAAACCCCTAGAAACTAAAGACTGGAGAACTGTGTCGCCTGGGTGACCCAAACGGCGGTGCCAGGTGGAGTGGCTGGTGGTGAGGAGAGCGGTAGGTGGAGCTGCGGAAGGTGTGGTAGTGGCGGGATAGAGGTCGCCGTCACTATCACATCGGAGTAGCATTTTCCGCGTCAAAAGATCCTTCACAGTAAAGCCATTGGGGTCAAATTCAACAGAACACTTATTATCTCTAACAAATTGACGAACTGAAATAAGATTTTTAATAATTTTAGGGGACACAAGCACATTCTGAAGGTAAAGGGGACGATTGGGATTGGGTAAACAAGTGGAGCCCATATGAGTTACAGGTATCAAGGATCCGTCACCGACTATAACAGAATTAGTGATGCTTTTATTAAAAATAGAATGTAGATTACCTGGTGTGGACGTCAAATGGGCGAAGGCCCCTGTATCCATATACCAACCGACATCACCGGGATCCTGGAGAGAAAGAGTGTTGAAGGCTTGCGGAAGGGAAGTGGTAGGCGCAATAGGAGCAGCATATTGGTTGGCGGACGCAGGTGAAAACCAGGTCCATGGTGGTGGGACGGTGGCCGAGAATGCTGAAGGGGTGGCGTGTGGGCCCCGTCCAAGCACGCCGGGCGCAGGGGAGGGCGCCGGAACACGTGCCAAGGAAGGCTGAGGGGTGGCGGTTGAAGTGTTAGGCTGGTGCCAAGTAGGGGCTACGGGCCAGGGTGGCGGCCAGTAGAAGGGTGGCCAGACCGGTTGTGCGAGTTGAGTCGCGTTTTGTGAGGTCCTAGCTTGTTGTGGTGTGGAGTTATGGCGCCCACGACCATTACGACTCCCTTTGTTATTGTTCTTTTTGTTATTGTCGGTGTGCCGGGGCATTGAGGGTGGTGGGGTAGATTGGGCTTCCGGTTGTGAGAGGGTAGGGGTGAAGAGGATAGTGGAGGAGGATGAGTGATCAGTGTGGGAGGCTATGGTTTTTCGAGGTTTGGAAAGACGTTGTTCCTCGAGGAGGAGCATTGAACGAGCTTGAAGAAAAGAGGGGAAAGGATTGCGGTAGCGAATGATGGGTCCCATATGTTCAAATTTTGAATTGAGACCATTTATAAGGTAAGTGACAAGATTCTTATCCGGGACAGGGTTGTCAATATTGGCAAGAAGGTCAGAAAGGATTTTAATGCGGTTGCAATAGTCATGAACAGAGGACTCACCCATTTCAATATTGCGAAGCTCGTTGTCAAGCTGAATGGCACGAGCATCTTTGTTATCGCGAAAGAGGTTTTCAAGACTAAGCCATACCTCACGGGCAGTGCCGCCTTTCTTGAGAATCATTTGGAGAAGGGACTTGGTGATAGTCCCATACATCCACAATTTGACAATACCATCAAGACGTTTCCACTCTATGTCAGTTTCTCCCAAAGGAATGGAAGTGCCGTCAAGATGACCAAGAACCCCAAAACTCAAGCAATGAGTTTCAAATAATTCTCGCCACGCATCATAGTTGAGTTCATCAAGGTCCAAGATAAGGGGTATATAAGCCTTGATATTATTAATGCCATAAGGCTTTTCAGGATTGAGTGGTGGAGGAGGGTTGGTATTTTCTTCGGCCATGAGCAGCTGGAGAGAGAGAGAGAAACAGGGAGGATGAAGAGTAGAGAGGGAGAGCGGTGAGGTTCACAGTGGAGGGACACAGGCACAGGAGAGAGAGAGAGGGATTAGAGAGAAATTTAGAGAGTGATTAGAGGGAGGTTGAGGGAGAGAAGCTCTGATACCATGAGAATGAGTGTAATTCCCCTTGAGGAATTTGTGTTGTATTAGTCTCTTTATATAGTAATTACATGGAACAATCTAGAAGATTACAATAGTATGCAAGTATAATCTAGAATACTCTAAATATCTAGAATACTCTAAGTATTATCTAGAATACTCTAAGTATTATCTAGAATACTCTAAGTATAATCTAGAGAAATACAAATATAAGTAATGCTCTACATACAAAGAGGAATATTTACATATTCTGAATTATTTACATTATCATAAGATTGTCTCGGTTGACTTTTCACACATTAATAAAAATTGAATGTGTGGTGTATAAATACCTTGATGAAAAGTATTTGTGGCGAAGATTGCTTCTAAAGGAATAAAGACAATCAAAACGGGACATCCTCAAATAGAAAGTGAGACCATCTTAGTGGGACGGTGGGAGTATCTGGTAGTGCAGAATTATCTTCTTGCATGAATTTCAGACACTATTCTAATTTGCAGGATAAATGGGTTGACCTCTTTCCTACTGTTGTTTCCGAAGCAAGGACTATTGATGTGATAGAAGCTGGATTATCAGGCAACCGAAGTGGCTCATTGCAGCTGGTAAGCTATCTAAGTCCATCCAATATCATTCTACATGAGAGATAATTAGATAATATCTTAACCAAGTCAACGGGATTTTTGATGCAGATATATGAGAAAATGCATGTTCTTTCACCTCTGATCCGACCCCGTGAATTTGGTGTGCTTCGTTATTGTGAGCAGATTGAGACAGGAACTTGGGTGATAGTAGATGTTTCGTGTGATTGTCGCAGGGGTAATTCTCATGTTTCCCCAACCTGTTGTTGGAAGCATCCTTCTGGCTGTATGATCCAAGAGATGCCAAATGGGTTCTCCAAGGTGAACAGTTTCTATTCTTTGGTTGTATCCTTGCTTGTGTAACTTGCATTGCATATTAGAATTACTGAAATTTTGCCTATTGTTTCCTGTGATCCTTTCTTCATTGAGAAACAATGATCTTAGAATTCTTAGGTTTTCACTTGAATGTGTCCTACAAACTGATCTACTTGATTATGTCATTCAATTTAAATTTTTGTAGTGAATTCCAAGTTTTTTCCATATATTCAATATCGGTTTTAGAAGTAAAATAATTGCGCAAGTTAAATAAACTGATGAGATGTTGAAACGGTTTTTAGGTAGGGATATAGACTGGAGCGTATATTGGACAAATTATGAAATGCTTTCTTCAACAGCTTACTAGACATATCCTCCTAATGCTTCCCTGTTACAATTTTATTTTTGAGTGCTGACTGCTGAGGGCTTTCTTACCATGGCATTCTAATGTGACAGGTGACATACATAGAACATGTAGAGATTGATGATAACTCCCAGCTTCATCCTGTATATGAAGATCTAGTGAAAAGCACTTTGGGATTTGGTGCAAAAAGATGGATTTTGACACTTCAAAGAACATGCGAGCGTTATTTTTACTTGATGGAGGCTGGCAGGCCAGGGCGTGAACTTGGAGGAGGTTTCAACTTCTATCTATTGGCTTTCATTACACGCCTGTTTTCTAGTTTTCTTTCTCTTAATTGCATTTGCTGTTCTTCTCTTTCTGTAAGTAATACATTGCCCGTGCCCTGTTAGGGAGGAGCAGCATGATAATGCTGGCTTGTAGGATGGTCAAGAGTTACTATTCTATCTTCAGCCTGTTCGCCAGTGCAGATAACTCTGAATTATCTGTACTGACGAACAACAGGGTCCAAATTGCTGTTCGTAAGAACACATGTCCTGGCAGACCAGTTGGACTGGTTATCTCAGCTGCTAAATCTGTATGGGTTCCTGCATCATCTCAGAGAGTCTTTAGCTACCTAAACGATCACATACAACGTTCTCAGGTCAACTCTTTTTTCTTGTTATTTGTCTTTTTCTCTGTTAACTATTTGACAGGGAAAAATGATTCAGCACTCTGTTTCTCCTCAGCCAATTTATGATGCACTTTATTTTCCATTTTCTCTGACATGAGTCCATTTTCTTTTTGCACATATTTTTACTCTTTCCATAAATGTATGAAATTGTGCCATTTCTTGTAGTCCAATCTGATTTCATGTCATAGAAAAGAAAATTGTATTTTGCATAAGTCATAATCATAATCATAATGGTACAGCAATTGCCAGGGACTTCTCACTAGAAATTTGGCAAGTGCAGAAGTTGAAAATGAAATTACACTCATTCCTGAACCTTGACACAAATTAAGTTCAATCATTAATTGTCCAAAAGATTTGGCGTCTAGAGTCACTTTTTCTGTTATTGTCATTCATCATAGAACTTTGGCCACACAGAGGAATCCTTACGCTTTTGTTTTTGTTGATGTCTACCAGTGGGATGTTCTTTGCAATGGAAATCCAGTGTGTGAGGTCTTGCAGATACCAACTGCAAGGGATTCAGCAAATCGTATATCTGTTCTGCAGGTGATGTCATTTTCCCAATCTGTTTCCTTCCGAATCTTGCAGAATGACATTTATGAAGTGTGTAACATTACCAAAAGGTTATTGGGGAACAACTAAGCCTTGCTATGTGTTCTGGGTGGAGACACTCTTTGGTTTTACATCAGGCCTGCTTTTGATATAATCAGCAGTGTCATACTGTGGAATTTGAACAATAATAATGAATGATGCCAATGACGGCTTTTCATTTCCCTTCTTTTTCAAGTTTTTTTTTTCTTTTTTGTGATGGGAGGGGGTGCATTTGGATAGGTCGTTTAGTTTCTAGATGATGAAATCAAGCTATTTACGAAGTGGCTCAATAAGGTTGACCAGTTGTGGTCTCCTACACGAGCCTAAATGTTCTGCACAAAATCTCGTATGAGGCGGCCTCAAGGTGAGGCCTCTCATACAAGCATGATGTCATGCCGATGTCATGCTTGTATATAGAGGCCATGAAGTATCTTATTTGTAGGAAGTCTGTGAAAATCATACTTTCCGAAGAAAGTAAGACTGCTTTGAAAGTCATGATGTTCCATGAAAAAAAGCCTCTCAGGTCTTGACAACTTAATGATCTACAGCCGGGTACCCTTTTTTGTAGGAGATATTTCAGTGACCTGCATTATTAACTGCTTCAATAAGCTCCTTGTATATTACATAATTACCTTCTCACCCTTCAAGTGACTGATTTGCTAAGTTTTACTTTGATTCTGTCAAGCAGCCTCTAAATCGCAACATGATGATATTTCAAGAGAGCATGGTGGAGCAGTTTGGTTCATTTATAATTTATGCACCAATTGATTCATCAACCATGAATGAACTGGCAAGTGGCATAGACTCGAGAACTATTCCGGTTCTTGCATCGGGTTTTGCTGTTAGCCCTGATGGCCCCAATCAAAGAGCTACACCTTCAGGTATTGCAAGCGTTCGAGGGTCAGGCGGCTCCCTGCTTACTGTGGCATTCCAAATACTGGCTTGTAGCTCATTATCTGCAGAGGATGTGGCCATGGATGTGGTATCAAAGGTTGAAAATTTCATGATTCATGCTATTTGTGCAATAAAATCTGCCGTGGACTGCTCTGGATGAATTTCTACTGTGTCTGCTGTCTTCGTTAGACATCAAGGGAAGAGCATTTTACTGCTGGTGTTTTGATTACAGATGAATTCAATTTTCTGGTCAGTACTTGAAAAACCTGAAGCTTGAAAACAGCTTTCAGCTCTATTTTAGTGAAGTTTTCTTAAATAAGGTTTGGCTAAATTTTCAGCCACAGGCTGATGGTTGATTGACTTTGCCATTTTAGTGGTGGTTTGATTTACCAGTAACTTACAACATTGCATGTTGAATCAACTTCAACTGTGATTCATTCTTGAAAATTGTGGTTTTATATAGGGGATTGCTAAACGTAAATTTCAAATTACTAAACGCAAATTCTTTTTTCCCAGATTACCCCTAGGCCCTAGCATTCTCATTCCCTTCACCTCGCTCCTCCCTCCTTGAGCGTCTCTATCTAATATTGGCAACAACCATGGGTGGCTACTGGGTGGTACACCGAACATTCGTTGTGAGCAGATTTGGGTGGGAAGGAAGGGCTTGCTCAATCTGTTACCGTCGAGTGGAGTTCGCCAGCAAGAGTGAGGGCAGTGAGAGAACGACGACGAACGACGAGAGTGGGCGGAACTGATCAAGGTCGCCAGATGACCTCGGACGCTCAGTCGCTCCCTCTCAGTGTTCAGCCACCCTCCACCGCCTATCTCTCCTCCTGCCCGCCGTCATGTGGCCTCTGTCTGCCCATCTCACGCCTCCTCTCACCAAGCCAGCCCAACCGTGAAACAGTACCAATCATAAAGCCCTTACTCATTCAATATTATACGAAAGAGAATTCAAATTCAATGTAAGTTGAAGTATCAAAATGTCAATATAATTTGAGTCCAATTACCCGTGATCTACTTTCGTTTATTGGAAAATGGATGAACAAAGCCAAGGAGATGAGAGATGTGAGAGGAAGGGGGAGGGCATTCCATTTCAGTGAATAAGGGTATTTTGGGGAATATGGTAATAAAAATATTTGCGTTTTATGTATACTCCTTTCGTTCCAAAATATCTTGAACTTTGACTTTTTGATGTCAAAGTTTTCAAATTTTGACTATTTGTTAACTTATAAAGTAAAAGTACTTTTATTGGATTCATTTTATATACTCCTTTGAAAAATCAACTTTTTATACTTATGATAATAGTGTTTGATTCAATTGAATTGTACGTAACTGAACTGATTAAATTGAACATAATTGCCCTGAACTGAACTTAACTGAACTGAAGTTAAATTAATATAATTATAATAATAATAATTATAATAACGTTTATTATAATTATGATAACTACTATTATAATAATCTGAACTTAACTTAACATAATGACACTGGACTGAACTGAAATGCACTAAACTAAACTTAATTTAAGTAAAATTAAGTTGAATCAAACAGATTTAAATAGAATCATAATTATTTAAGGTCAAAGTGTTGTCTTAGAAATGGTTGAATATTAAATCTCAAAAAGAATATACAATTCAATAACTAATATCAATGAGCCTCTGTTAGGTTCCTGCATGTTAGTTACCTAATTAAGAGAAAAATAAATAAGTAAATAAATAAAAGAGATCATTGGAAGAGAAAATGCTGGACTCATAAGTTGAAGTGTCTAGAATAATGGGAGTTGAATAAGGGTGTTACTAAATGCCGCCCCTAAATTATTAGGTACCGCCCCCCAAAATTCCAATTTTGCCCTTTTTTAATTTTTCACTCATCCTCTCCCTCTCTCCCTCTCTAACTCTCACACCACTTCTCTCCCACTCTACCACCCACTCTCATACCCAACCTTCATCAACATTCACTCAAGCAACCCGCGGATGTCTGCCGGCGATCAAGAAGTGTCGTCGACGGTGGCGGAGGTAAAATTAATTTTTTTTGCGCATTTTGTTTGCACGGTCGTCTGAGATTTTCGACTCACCCTTGGGTGAGTCGTCTGCTACAGGCGACCCATCCAAGGGGAGTCGTCTGTAGATCGCGACTCACCCTTGGGTGAGTCGTCCGCTACAGGCGACTAACCCTTGGGCGAGTCGAGATCAATAGACGACTCACCCTTGGGTGGGTCGCCTGTAGCAGACGACTCACCCTTGGGTGAGTCGAGATCGACGACCGACAGACACAAAAAAAAAAATTTATTATTATTATTATTATTATTATTATTATTATTATTATTATTATTATTATTATTATTATTATTATTATTATTATTATTATTTATTGTTTGAATTTAAGATTAACCTAACATTGTTTTCGTTGTTTTCGTTAGATTCCTTTGGAGCGGTTCGGTGGTGATGGTGTTGATTACAGTACGCATTTCGTCACTGATGAGTTATTTGATAGTGATACAGATGCAATTAATTGGGCAAAACAAATTGCACTTACTATCGGGTTTGAGTTGATAATTTCGTCACACAAGAAGAGTGGAAGCGTAAAATTGTTAAGATGCAATCGAGGTGAACGCTAAAGAGGGGAATTAAGAGACTTAGATACTGCTGCTCGGAAGAATACGAAAACAAAGGCTTGTAAATGTACGTTCCAGTTGAGAGCTCGGCAAGTGTATGGATCCAGTAGTTGGATGATTGTCACATTGCCTGGGACTAGGGGTACGCACAACCATGACTTTGCTGTGTATCCTGAGGGATATCGTCAGATGAGTGGTCTTAGTCCTGGGTCAAAGAAACTCGTTCGTGACATGACTTCGGCACAAACAAAGCCATGTGCTATCTTGGCCGCGATTAAGGAAAAATTTCCCGAGGACAATGCAACTAGACGGCATGTGTACAACCACAGAGATCGTATAAGGAAACTTGATTTTGAAGAGAGAGATGTCATTGGTCAGTTTCATCATTTAGCTGTGGCGAATAAGTATGTACATTGGACAAGAGCCGACCGAGCTACTAATGAGGTAACTCACGTGTTCATGGCACACCCTACATCAATTCAGTTACTTCGGTCTTTTCGTTGGTTGATTGGCTTAGATTCCACGTACAAAACAAACAAGTATAAGATGCCGTTTCTTGAGATAGTGGGGATGACTCCAACCAATAAGAACTTCCTCATAGCTTATGCCATTATGAAGGATGAGACTCAGGCAAGCTATGCGTGGGTCTTAGATAAGTTGAGGATGCTTATTGGAAATGATGTACACCCAACAGCAATTGTGACCGATCGTGAGCTAGGGTTGATGACACCTATTAGAGAGATATTTCCCGAGAGTGCCCATTTGCTCTGTACATGGCACATTAACAAAGTCGTTGAAGACAAAGTGTACAGACTTTGTGGAAAAGATAAGGCCGTCGCGCAGAGGTTCACGAATGGGAGGTGGAAAATTATCATGGAAGCTTCCACAGAAGCTGCGTACGATAGAGCAGTGCGTACGATGAAGGTTAGTTGGAGGACTTACCCTCACGTGATATCCTATGTAGAGGAGACCTGGCTGAGACACAAAGAGATGTTTGTGGCTGCGTGGACGAATAAGGTGCTACACCTTGGCAA
The DNA here is from genome assembly GCA_038025085.1 of Tetragonia tetragonoides. Taxonomy (NCBI): domain Eukaryota; kingdom Viridiplantae; phylum Streptophyta; class Magnoliopsida; order Caryophyllales; family Aizoaceae; genus Tetragonia; species Tetragonia tetragonoides. Next base: position 21,216,122 of record CM076150.1, read on the forward strand.
CACTACGACTTGCAGGGTGGAGAGTGCACATGCCGCGCTAAAACAATGGTTGAACTCCTCAACTGGAGCTTTGGACAATGTTTGGAACAAGGTCAACAAGTCAATCGAGTCACAAATAACTGAGATCAAGTACACACTTGAAGAGTGCAGAAGACGAAGAAGTGTGGTGTACTCGGGTTTCCCATTCAACTATCTGACCGGGTATGTTTCCCATTACTGCTTACAAATATTATTGGCTGAGCTGAACAGGATGAGAGAATTGAGTCACCAAGTATTTGATCGTTGCGGTTGTGTATTGAGATCCACTCATCAGATCCCGTGTGCGTGTGAGTTGAAAACGGCCACGGATACGGGCACGCCAATTAGCTTGAATAGTGTCCACGAATTTTGGCGAACACTCGTTATTAGTGATGCAGTGGAGATAGCTACGCTTGACATGACTGAGCATCCATCTGAGGACCATCGATACTTTCGGTCTCTGGTCGACGAGGTTAACTCAAGCGACCCAGCAGTTGTGCGCAACATATCTGTCCTTATGAATGAGCAGCTTCATCCTGAGGAAGCGAGTTACGTCGAGCCGGAAGCGAACACGACAATCAGAGGTCGACCGAGAGGGAGTTCCTCTACCAGACGTGATCCTAGTTCATGGGAGTACTCCCAGAGGGGTCGTGGTCGCCCTAGGTCATCCAGTTCGAGCCGCGGGCGTGGTCGTACCTCATCCTCATCGAGTAACTTCGTAAACAGTACTGGTATGAAAACCCATAATTTATTAACATGTACATAATGTTGTTACTTTTTGATAAGTACTATTATTGACTTTCTATTATATTGTCTTGCAGCTGGACACGCAATAGATATCACTGAATTCTATCATGTTAACAAAATTCCGGGAATCATCGTACCTTTCATTGAAGGATATCTCGATGTGCTTGGGGATGGTAATTGCGGTTTCCGTGTCATTGCGGACTACATTTTCGGAGACCAAGAGCAATGGCGAGTGGCGAGAGTTTGCATTGCACACGAACTCTTAGCTAACCGAGCATTGTACGAAAACTTATACATTGAAGGGGTCGACGCTGGTTACCGCCGTATTATGTGGGACGGAGGTGCGTGTAACGATGATCACTGGATGTCAGTTGCGACGGCTAGACGATTCACCCACTGCAAAAAAGTAACAATGAGTGTGAGTTCAGAGATATGTAATACGTAAAAAAAATATATATTTTTTAGTTAATCACTTACATAATCGCTGTTGGATCGTGGAGGAATCACAGGTGCTGCAGCGTCACGTATCAGCCGAGGGTGGGAGTGAAGGTAGTACCATGCGAGGTAGTCATCCGTACATGCCGTGGGATCTGACGTGGATGCCTGAAACCTATGGAGACCAAGAATGTAAAATCCCGGGAACATACGCCAAGCATCAGATGAGATCCGTTCGGGGAAGACAACCTTGTACGAACGACTGCTCCATGACCTGATCGCTTTGACTGGCCTAAAGATCGGGGTTGGGATACTTTGTACGTACCCGATTTGTCGTAAACAACGACCAGGCATGTACGGTTCGATAATATCCCGATACTGTAGCCACCCCATGAATACAGTCCTCGGTACAGATACTGCCGGGTTAGAACCGTATGGCAGCCACACCACCTACGTAGAAATGTTGAAAATTACGGTGAAGTAAAAAAACATAGCAAACGACGAAATAAATCATGAACACCGATAACTAAATGACGTACCTCTGTCGCTCGCAGATGATCCAAGCGTCTACGTAAGGAGTCCAGTCGACCCATGTCCTTGCCCTCAGCCAGGGCACTCCATACGGACGCATGGGGAGCCTCGTCGTCCCCGACAACCATCCGCTCCCGATGAGGTCGAAAGCAGGGAAAGTACTCGTATATCCATGCCTGCAGGAGAGTTAGGCATCCGCAGATGCCCTGAGAATCCCCGCGACTAGCTATACCGAGCTGACGATATAGGAAGGCGAGGGCAGCAGATCCCCAAGAGAAGTCATGCACCGTATCGACACCGTCGTCCATCACCTCCATCACGCAGGAGGGTCTAATACGGTTACCACTCTTGTCGACAAACAAGGTGGATCCAATAAGTAACCACATCCAAGCTGTCGCCTGGATGTCATCTATTTGCTCACGGCAAAGCTCAAAAACCGACTCCGTGAGGACCGCACCGCCCTGCCAGTGGCTACACATCAGTTCTTCTGGGCTGACCCCGAGAACCTCCATGGCCGCCGTCTGCAGCTGCCCATCCCGTCCCTCATTGGAAACGAGCTCTCCGTCTACAGGAATCCGAAGAATATGCCATACATCGTGCAACATGATCGTCATCTCTCCGAACGGCATGTGGAACGAGTTCGTATCCGGCTGCCACCTTTCCACGAATGCAGATATCAGGGGGAAGTCAATATGTCTGAACATAATGTCTGCCAGGTGTGATAACCCAGTCCCCTCGATCTGGGCCCTCATCTCGGCCGACATCTCCGCTCGCCACTGACTCAGCCGCTGACATACAGTCCATCGGTTCTGACACTTCAAGAGACCCCTCATCTCTCCATTCCACATACGAGACGCTACGTGGCCCAAGAAGCTCGGTATGACGCTATCATCCGCCGGCCCACCGGACACAGGCTCTGTAACAAGCCACGTAGTGTCGTCCTCCGCTCTAGATCGTTTGCCAGTACTGGACGACCCAGTACTAACAAACCTACCGCCTCTGCCCTTCACCACGCGCCAATCTGAGGATAATTCGACGCCAATCTGATCATCGGACTGATCCCCGGAGTAGAACTCGCTAGTTGCGTAATCGTCTTGCTCAGCAGTCATCTCCCTCATCCGAACTGCCTCTCTCTGTCTCCGTACAGAGGCATCAATCCCGCGCGTCCTCGTGTGACGCGGTCCTAAACCAGCTAGTTCACTAAATAACCGAGGCACCGATTTACCGGCTCCTCCCATCTATCATTTCACATTTTTAATTAATTAAACAATAATCAATAATAATAATAATAATAATAACAATAAATAATAATAATAATAATAATAATAATAATAATAACAATAAATAATAATAATAATAATAATAAATAATAATAATAATAATAATAATAATAATAATAATAATAATAAATAATTTTTTTTTGTGTCGGTCGTCTGGTCTCAGACGACTCACCCAAGGGTGAGTCGTCGGCCGATCTCGACTCACCCTTGGGTTAGTCGCCCCAGACCGGCGACTCACCCAAGGGTGAGTCGTCTGCCTGTCTCGACTCACCCAAGGGTGAGTCGTCTGCGACAGACGACTACCCTTGGGCGAGTCGAGATCGGCAGGCGACTCACCCTTGGGTTAGTCGCCCGTCTCAGGCGACTCACCCAAGGGTGAGTCGAGATCGGCAGACGATCGACGCAAAAAAAAAAAAAAAAAAAAAAAAAACACAACTTCAATTCATAACTTCACGATTCAATTCAAGGCAAAAAATATTCAATTCAAGGCAAAAAAAATTCAATTCAAACAAAAAAAAAAAAATTTCGAAAAGTTACCCCCCCGCGCCGTCGGTCGCCGCCTCCCTCGCCGTCGAAACCTCTGCCGCCGCTGCCGCTAGCACTTGACATGGTCGTGGTGGTGGTGGTGGTGGTTGCCGGTGTGATGGTGTGGTGGTGAGGATGAGTGAGTGAGGAAGAGAGGATGAGTGAGAGTGGATGAGTGAGAGTGAGTGAGGAAGAGGGGTGGGTGAGGGTAAAATTGAAAAGGGGAGGGCGGTAGCTAGTAAAAAGGGGCGGTATTTAGCAATTCACTTGAATAATGAGAGTTACCGCCGGAAGGTATTGTTGTAGCTTTATAAAAATCCCTAGCTTATAATTTCGTTATTTCTTCCCTTTAATTTCCTACTCTTCATGTTTTGAATTTCAGTTCTATCATTTTCTTTTCTTCTCTCAAAAGTTTATCTTCAAATTTATTTCTCATTTTTAGTTTTCTATTGTTTTGGTTTTCACCTAAAAGTGTGTCTGAATTTAAAATTTAAAATTTAAAAGCAAAAAATTGTGTTATGATATTCTTGTTAATCTTCTTGTGTTTGAACTTTTCTAAAAATGTTACCGTATTTTCTCAAATGGAAGGACTTGTTTCCTTCATCTTTCATGAACAAAACTCTGATATTCCAAGTCATGTTTCTTTTGTATGTGTTTTACTACTCTTGACTTTAGAAGGGGAGCAGAATATATAGGGCTAAGATAGAAGTTATGGCTAGAACAAGAAAATAGAAAGGGGCAAGAAGAACCTGAGACACACAAACATGATACGAGCAGTTATAAGATCAAATAGTTTCACAGGCAAATCTGAGAATAAACTAAATTTCAAATAGATTTCAGTTTTATTCCAAAAGAACAATTTCATTAAGAACCAATATGGTTTATAAAAAGATTACATGACCAAATTTGACAACATAGATTAAATGTGGATAAATAATAATAAAATAAATGAATAAATATCGATGATGGAAAGAAGTCTTTAGAAACCATGTGGTTTGAGAAACAAACTCAAGAGCACTTTAAAAAAAACAATGACTTATAACTAAAATACAGGAAAGTAATTGATAGTTTTAAAGTACAACTTTCGCGTAAAGAGAAACCACATGGTTTCATAGTCTACGAAATAGGGAGGGGAGTTTTAGAGAGAATGACTTCTCTCTCTAACTCCCTCAAACCCTAGCCCCCTCTTCCAGTATTATTTTTGGTCAGCCGCCACCCATTTTCTTCAAGTAAACAAATTTAGTCCATTTCTAGTCCATTGCATCAATTTTAAGTCCTTTGTTTGATCTAGTTGTGGTTTCTCCCTGATCTAATTTCTTTGGGAGGAGAGAGAGATACCTTAACAAAGCCAATTTCACTCAATTCCTAGCCTATCTCTTGTCAATGATTGACTACTGGCTTCCTCTTCTATTCAATCGGGTTTCATTGGAAGACGGTGGGTGGTCATTGTTTTGGCTTCTAGCCTCTAGGCTACGGTTGCGATGAAGATGGATTGAAGACAACAACCTAGTTTCCATTTGTTGTTGAAGGATTTATATGGAAAAGGGGTAATTATTCAGCAATCAGTTTTCTTCAGACCCTCTCTATAGATTTCTCTTTGCTCATGAGAGAAAGATGTAACACACCAAAAACCACTTCAGCCATCAAAAAAATTTCGATCCAGCACCATTTACTAGGTGTTTTACTTGTGAGCTACTGTTAGAATTGGGGGGTTTTTGAATCTCAGATCTGAAAACCCTAAAGTAGATTTAAAAAAAAAAATTGAGCTTGGATGTTGATTGCTCCTTTTTATCAACCTACTAGCCACGATGAGGCGTATAATGCCGATTGTGAAGCTGGTGGTGATCCTGGCGGTAGAAGACTAGAGTATATGCGTCTGGTTGTCACCGTGACTGGTTTTTCAACAGGATTGAAGAAGTAGCAGTTGATGAAACATTCGTGCTTACCTTTTATTTGGATATTAGTTTATTTTTAGTAGTTTCTTTTATGTTTATTTTCTCTGTTGTGTAATTCTGTATTGAGTCTTATGACTCTTGACCATTTATGGTCGGCCTTTTTTGCCTTATCAAAAAAAAAAAAAAACATGGTTTCATAGTCTTCCCAAGTAAAGCAGAGGAACCTGTGAAAACCATGTGGTTTCATAAGCAAGTTCATGAAGAAAAAAAAAAAAAAAAAAAAAAAATTGAGGAGTTTGTAGATTGAAACTAGGCTTGACAAAAGCTGACCCGACCCGACCCGACAATTCGATCTGAACCTAACCCGAAAAAAGTGGGTTAGGATTGAGATTTTCAACCCGTTTATTAAATGGGTTAGGTTAATGTTGAAATTTTCAACCCGAAAACAACCTGTTCAACCTATTTACTTACATATGTCAATTTTATTTTTGAAATTCGGTAAGTATTTATGAGCCAAATAATTAATAAATACTGAAAAGTATAAATCTCAGTAGTTTGTTTTGTATATATCTACTTACTATAGAAATTTGAGGGTATATATCCCTTTTATATCATGTTTTTACCATTTTTTACTTATAATAAATTAGTTAAATGGGTTAAACGGGTCGACCTAATTAACTTGTCTATTAAATGGGTTGGGTTAGAGTTGAAGTTAATTTTCGACCCATTTAAAAAATAGGTCAGTTGGATTCAACCCGAACCCGACTCGACCTAATCTGTTTGTCAGACCTAATTGACACATTAAAAAGACTCAACCGGCTTAAGGAATAAAACGAAACTTTTGGGGTTTCATTTTAAATTTGAATTCCTAATTTAAGAAGAAGAAAAAAAATTAGGAATCAGCGAAGTTGTTAGGTTTGATGAAAAAGAGGAAGATTGTGACAATAAAACAAGGAAATTGCTGAAGGTAAATTTTGTTTTCCAAAATGCCCCGAACATTCTTCCATTCTTCTACCTCTCTCTTCGTGATTTATCTCCTTCTCTCCTTCTCTCCTTCAATCATTGTTTCTGCCAATCTAGTAAATAAAACCCAGTTCACCACCACTAAGCAAAATCCATTCTCACATTATGTTTCATCAACAAAAACAGATCTGATGGTCCAGCAATAATCTCAGCCAAACAAACATCTTGAATCACACTTTTATCAACAGTCTGATATGCAAAGCATTATACAACTGTTAACATGATATTGACAGATTGGCTTTGGAGCGCTGGCGGTCGTGAGAAGGTGGCGGTCGGTGAGAAAGCCGGGTCACCCGCCGCACACTTGCCTCCCGCCTCTCGGCGAGACCAGCCACCGACTATAGCCACCCACCGGTCTGAATCGCCGTCCAGTTGCTATTTCAGCCGTCACCTTATAAACCCTAATTAAGTCAATTAATCATGCAAAGGAAAAAAAAGAATTACATATAAATGGGAAACTAAAATCTAAACTGTTACTTGAATTTTTTATTCATATTGATTTAATCTACTTCAATGTGGTGAACGGTAGAGTTAGGGGGGGAATAGAATAAGGAGGAAGAGATCTCCCTAACAATGAAAAGGATATTTTGAAAAATGTTGATACAGAAAGATTTGTGTTAAGTAATTTTGAATTTACATTAAACAATTTCGTAAAACAAATGGAAAGAAGAAAATGAACAAAATTGAATAAGCCAAAGTCCAAAACCAGATGCAAGTAATTTGAGATTTAGGTTTATTATTCTACTTTGCACATAATATAGCTTCAACACTAAAATGTGGAAAAAAAAAAGCATATTAAAAGTCCACATGATAATTTTCTAAATCTGAAATTCACATTCAAATTCTCATCTCCAATGTCACTAAACTTCATATCTTTGAGGAAAAGAGTGGATTTTATGTAATCGAGTTACGTTCAATGGTTCCTTTAAGGGATCAATTTAAATGCAAATAAGTAATTAAAACATCAGTTTTTTTTCATAGAAATATGATAAGTAATAGCAAAAGGGGGTGCTTAATACCGCACCCTATTTTAATCAATACCGCACCCCATCCGTAGAAATTACCAACATACTCTTAAACATAAGAAAACACAAAGAAACAAAATTCTACCCACCCTCATGGCCTGCCGTTAGAGTCAGATTGTCAGACACTCCCCTTCCCCTCCTTGCTACTGACTCATTCACCCCTCCTCACTTCATACTAATTTTAACTCGGTCATGCATGATTACTTGTACAAAATAAGAAGAACTCAAAAGAAGAAGACAAAATATCTCAAGTAATTGCAATCCAGCAAAGTTGAACTGATCTTCAAAGAATTGTACTTTATCGATTCAAATTACATCCAACTATGGCCAAACTAAATTGAAAAATCATACAAGGAGACTGTAATGCTCACAAATCCAGATCAAATAGAAATGGTTTGACTTTTAATTTCCACAAAATTTCTTCTCTTTAATGATCCGCCGGATAAACTTGGATTTTGCCTATCATTTGCAATTATAGGTTGTGTCGTTGCGCCTAAAATAGACGAAGATAGTCCAACGCTGCGCCTAATTTAGGCACAGGAATTTGAATCCTACGCCTGATTTTGGCGCAGACCGCTTATATTTGCGCCTGATTTGTTGAATTATTTGATCTGATACTCACTGTTATGAAGCCATGCAGAGGAGTTAGCTAGTAACTTAGTATCTTCAATTTGCTTTGAACTTTCGTTGCCCACGAAATGTTTGTTCTTTTTGGTCTCAATCAAATTTGATTTCCAGATTTTAATTGGTATTATTTTTTGTCAATATATAAACAGAAAAACGAAAGTAAGCTTAGGGTACCTGATTAAATGCTTCATGTTAGTTCTTTTGGGGATAAAGATAATCTTAGCCTAGGTTCAATAAACTGTCAACTATGGAATTGTTAATGGATGGGAAGAACGAAGAGGGCGGAAAAACTCAAGAGTCAAAGGAAGGAAAAGGGCATCGAATTAAAATGAAAAGGGTATTTTGTCTTTTAAATTTTTAGGGTGCGGTATTAATTCAATAGGGATGTGGTATTAATGCGAACTGTAAATGGATACCATCAAAAACTAACTCATGCTTACTCTACGATAATTAAAAGATTTTTTATTAAGTGAAAGTTTTTAAATAGAAAAACAAGCACGTGTATAAATCATTATATTTGGAGTTAAACGATTTAAGATGGTAATACTAAGGTGTTTATTTTTTCTAGGTGTTTATGTGCAAATAATAATAATAATAATAATAATAATAATAATAATAATAATAATAATAATAATAATAATAATAATAATAATCATCATCATCATCATCATCATCATGTTCTGCAAAATATAAATTTTAATAGGTTTTTTCAAGCAAAATTTTCTACCTTAACTAACATTACATGTTGATTTGGAGTCATAATTAAACATCGAAGTGACTTTCTCACCAAAAAAAAAATAAAAATTTAAGTGATTTAAGGCAAATAATAACAAAATAGGTAAGGTTAAATAATTCCTATCTTGTATTTCTATTACTGATATGGCCTTATATATAGGCAAAAATACAAAACGTATATGAAACTGCACAATAATGCACATATACAATATTTACTACTTAGGCACACAAAAGGTCACGCTAATACTCCCCTCAAGTTGGAGCATGAAGATTTTGAATGCCCAACTTAGCAAGAAGATACCCAAATTGTTGGCGCCCTAAAGCTTTCGTAAAAATATCGGCAAGTTGATTTGTAGAGCGAACGTATGAAGTACATATATTACCAGCAAGCAGTTGTTTGCGACCATAATGACAGTCAATATCGATGTGCTTCGTATGCTCGTGAAAGACAGGATATGGCGCAATGTGCAAAGCAGCTTGATTATCACAAAATAAGCGCATTGGCGGCTTATGGAAAACCCCAAGGGAAGCGAGACACGACTTTAACCAAGTAAGCTCACAAGTGGCTACGACCATAGCGCGATATTCAGCCTCGGTAGATGATCTAGCAACTGTGGGTTGCTTCTTTGTCTTCCAAGATATAGGTGACTCCGCTAGCTTGAAATACCCAGTCAAAGAACGACGGGTAAGTGGACAGCTAGCCCAATCAGAGTCACAATAACCATATAGCTGCAAAGAGCTGTCAGCTCGAAGAACTAGGCCTTGCCCAGGGGTCCCTTTAAGATAGCGGAGGACCCGAATAGCTGCATCCCAATGGTCTTGGCGAGGAGACTGGAGAAATTGTGAAAGAATGTGAACGGCATAACACAGATCGGGTCTAGTAATAGTGAGATACACTAGACGCCCAACAAGGCGTCGATAGCGTGAAGGTTCTCCAAGCACAGGTCCAGCAGCTAAAGCCAGATTGTGATTCTGTTCCATAGGAAAGGGAGCAGGCTTTGCAGAAAATGTCAAGCACATACTTTCGTTGAGACAAAAATAATCCTTCTGGACTACGGGCAACCTCGACACCCAGAAAGTACTTTAAAGGTTCCAAATCTTTAATCTGAAAGCAGGCATTCAAATATGTTTTGAATGTTGCACAGGCGGCGGTGTTATTCCCAACAAGAATAAGATCATCAACATATACAATAACCGATAGGAAAATTTCACCATGACAATACGTAAAAAGAGTATAGTCAGTATGAGACTGAGTAAAACCATATAAACGAAGTGCAGATGCCAATTTTGCAAACCAGTTGCGTGGAGATTGACGAAGACCATACAAAGACTTCCGAAGGTGACAAACTTTGTTGGGATGAGAGGAAGAAAAACCTGGAGGCAAGCGCATATAAACCTCTTCATCAAGATCGCCATGCAGAAAAGGATTATTGACATCAAGTTGGTGAAGTTCCCAGCCCTTTATGACAGCAACGGCTAAGAAAGCTCGAATGCTAACGAGCTTGGCAACTGGAGCAAAACTCTCGTTGTAATCAAGTCCCTTGACTTGAGTGTCGCCACGAACAACCACACGAGCTTTGTAGCGCTCAATGGTCCCGTCAGAGTTAAACTTGACTTTGTACACCCATTTGCAACCAATGGGCTTCTTTCCAGGAGGAAGATCTGAAATTGTCCAGGTTCCATTTTTCTCCAGAGCATCAATCTCTTGGCGCATGGCATCACGCCATCGATGATCTTGAACTACCTCAAAATAAGAACGTGGCTCGACAATAGCTGAAACTGAAGCCATAAACTGTGTATACGTGTAGACACCCTAATCGGTTCTCATCCCCTGACACCGCAACGCCCGATGATGATGGTAATGGATTAACATGGACGTAAGTAGGAAAGGACATTGCTCGAAAATCTAGACCAAATTCCTTGAAACCTCAGTCTTTGGATAACCCTTGTTATAAGGATTCCAACGCCTTTGACCTTGCCTCAATCAAGTTCCCGGATCAAAAGATATCGCGTCTCGAAGATTTGGGTCAAAACCGCTCAATCCCGGCCCCTGGGCCAGCCCAAGGGCAATTTCGTAATTTACAGAGCACCAAAAATCAAAACCCTAGTCACGCGCGCGCCGTCAGGTCCAGCGGCTGACGCGACCTGTCCGGCGGCAAGCGTGTGACAGCGGGGGCCATTGGGCCAGCCGCTGGCCCCAGCGTTCACCGCGGGCCCCAGCTGCCCTCCGTGTGGCCGCTGAACCCCTTTTTTGACTGGGCCGAGTTTTGGCGCTGGGCTTCTGGCCCTAGGTCCCTAAATCCGTCCCCCAACTCTATAAATACTCCCTTTCACCCTCTTTTGCAGGAGGTCAGTCAGTTCACAATTTTGAGAGCATTGAGAGCACATATTTCCCCAAATTCAGAAATCTGAAGATTCAAGCAAGCAATACACCTAGCCTAGCACCCAAGATCGAAGAGCAATCCCAATTCTACTAGTCCCGTTCGAATAGAACGTCCAGGTTAACCATCCTGAGGGTCTAACTCTTCATTAAATCTCTTGTTTTATTGTTTATTAATCATATTTTATTTAGCTTTTGATTATGGTTGAATAAATTTGCATGCTTTTGATTTTGTATATAATTATGCATAGTTTGTTAATATAAAGTTTATGTCTTTTTATTAGTTTATGCAAGTTTGCATCTTTTCATAGTTTTTGCATGCATATAATAGCCTCCTAGGTTTAATTTAGCATAAAGTTAGCACCTTTATAATATTACTATTATTCTTTTGAAGATACTAACAGTTTTATTGATGTGCATATACAATACATGGCGCGTTTAGCAAAGTTGGTAGGTTGGAGCGTTATTTGATGTTCTATATCATGTTTATGCTTGTTAATAGTATGCATGTAAATTGGATATAAATTGTGCAAAGTGATAACGTAGGTAATTTGGTTGATCTTAACCCGCCTAATTAATTTAGGATAATTAGACGACCGGATTTGTATGGAATTAGATAGCATAAATAAATACTTGACATGGATAAGCTTAGTAGAGCACTACAAGAATGAGGTATTTTAGCTACTGATTTAGAGACCGAATAAAAATCGGTAGTAATTTTGAAAATTTAGAGACCCTTTAGCAACTGAACTATAATTCGGTATCTAAGGTAGCAACCAAACTCAAGTTCGTAGCAATTTGGTTTCTAATTTCAAAAATTTAGAGACCCTTTAGTAACTGAACTATAATTCGGTATCTAAGGTAGCAACCAAGCTCAAGTTTGTAGCAATTTGGTTTCTATTTTAGAGACTAAATAATATTCGGTCTCAAAAAGCGTATCGAAATCAGCGACCTTATTTTTTTATTTTTTTGTTGCTTTTTTTTTTTTTTTGGAAATTGGCGACCTATATTTATGGCTTAATTAAATTAGTAGCAATTTTCAAAATTTAGAGACCCTTTAGCAACAGAACTATAATTCGATCTCTAACTTAGCAACCAAAATACATTTCGTAGCAAATCGGTTTCTATTATCAGAGACTGAATTATATTGGGTCTCAAAAAGCGTTTCTAAACCGGCAACCATCTTTTATTTTTTTTTTCTTTTTGTTTTTTTGGAAATTGGTGACCTATATTTATGGCCTAATTAATTAATAGCAATTTTCAAAATTTAGAGACCTTTTAACAACTGAATTATAATTTAGTCTCTAACTTAGCAACCAAAATAAATTTCGTAGCAAAACAGTTTCTACTATTAGAAACTGAATTATATTTGGTCTCAAAAAGCGTATCTAAATTGGTGACCATATTTTCGTTTTTTTTTATGGAAACTGGTTAGTAGTTACCTATACTTATGGAGTAACTAATTTAATTAATTTTTTTAAGCAAAAAAAACCTTCCTATACGAAGTTCCCGCGGACAAAACCTTTCCACTGTTCCCTCTACTCACGTCTTATTTTCAGTTTTCCCACCACCTCCATAAACCCTTTCTCTTCCACCCAAACTCACACAACCTGCAATTTGACTCAAGAGGTCAGAATTGCCGCGACGAAGCTTCGCCGAAGGTGGTGGCTGACCCACATCACGCCTTGCTTTGGTAAACATCTAGTACCCTTACTCTCTCTCTCTCTCTATCTCTCTATTTAATTAGGGTTTAGGTGATTTGCTTTCTATGGATGATTTTCTCTTGATTGAATGATACCTGAGTGAGTCAATTCAATGTTAGTGATTAGGGTTTAAGAGTATAAGCCAATTTTGCTTGGTTGCTGCCTAAAATTCGATCTTTTTGCTTTCAGATTTCATAATTTTGATATTGGGAATTTCATACCCCTGTTTGTTTTTACCCTGTCATGTCTTTTTGTTTTTGGTGGGGGGAGGGGGTTGTTTCTATAACGGCAGTTTTTGCAATTTTGTGTTGTTAAACTAAACCCTAATTATACTCAAACACAATGAATTATTTAATTAGTGATTTGCTATGTGGGTAGGCAATTATTAGATCAGTTAATCATAATTGGCAAGTCTTCCATATTTATCCAACAACAGCATGTGATTGGAAATTCAGTTTCTCACATTTCTATGTTTTATAATGTTAGAGTACAACAGTAGGTGACTAGGAATAAACTAGAAAACTAAAAAGTGGAAGCCACTTTTATTGCTGCTTGAAAAACCTTAGCTGCATCTCTTGAAAAACTTTTATTATGTGGATAACTAGCATAACTACAGGCCTTAAAGCTAATTAGCAGAAGCAACTAAACAAACCAGCATTCTGAGCCTTGATTTTATCTGGCTTTACACAGGAGAATCTAACTTTCATGACAGCTTTAACTTGTCCCACGATAACTAGTGCATCAACCCTCTGACTAGAGAAAAATAGCTCTATTCCTAGCCAGGCAAATGAAGTAGACAGCCGCAGCATAAAGAGCAGAAAAAAACCATCTGTCTCTGCTGCTTACCTCCCTTTCTTCTTAGTGGCCAATTTTGCCACCTCTGATACTCCTTTGGCCAAGGGGACAAATTTAGCCAGGAGCATAAGCTACCAATCACTTCTGCAAAGCAATGAGAATTTCATACCATTTCTTAACAGTGTACTGTCCAGCATGATTAACAGGTCAGGTTAAACTATGTAGAAACCAGCTACAGTCTGCATGTACCTTGTAGCTATACAAATCAGCAGCCTTAAGAGATAAACTGAGTTCACCCACCGCACCCAGAGGCTGTCTTTCTTCTTTTCAATTGCCCACAAGTGCTTGGCAACAACATCTTTGTTCCAGTGCTTGCAGTTCTTCACACTAAGCCCTCCAAATTTCATAGGACCTAGTTTCTAGCTTTCTTTTTTCTTTTCTCTTTTGCTGAAAGTTTCTAGCTCTTAAAGTGATAAAAGTGAACTTTTTTCTGCTGTAAAAATTCAGATGATGAAGTGATTTTGGAACCCAAAGAATTGCGTCCAAATGTCTTATGGTTAGTATTATGGTTTATGTATTAGTCAAATACTTTAATTTTCTTTCTTTTACTGTGTCCAAATATATTTTCTTTATATTCGGTTTATTTAAAAGGTTTGAGCACAACAAAGTTGCACGTGGAGTCACTAAAAGCATCCAAAGCTACTATGAGGAACCTTGCACATGTTGGGGAAAAGCAACACCACATGCGAAAGAGCAATGGTGGAGAGAATTTAAGGTTAACTAACTAACATCTTTTTATATGTTCGCTTCTTGTTGTTGACATGTATTATAACTTGCCAACATTAAAATTCTTTATCATTATGTTTTGTAGCAACGTTTTCATTGGCATGAAGCATTAGACAGTCATGTTAAATCAGAGTTTGCGCTCACTGGTGCTAAGAATCTTAAAAACATGGTCTACAAAGCAATGACTACCCCAAATGCTCCTAAATGGATGAGTAAAGATGTTAGAAAACAATTAAGGAAGATTAGGCAAACACCAGAGTTCAAGAAGAAGTCAGAACGATTCTCCAAGAATAAGCTCACATGATCTAAGAAGGGCACACTACATATGCAGGATCAACTCGAGAGTTGGCCCATCGTCATGTAAGTAACCAGTCTTTTATTTTAGCTTCAACATTTTTGAAGTCAAATAAATTTTCTAACGTATTTACTTGAAACTTTGGCAACAGTTCAAAGCAACTAAGGAGATCCTCTCACTGGCTGATTGGTTCCTTAAATCACGTCAAAAACCAGACAAATCCTTTGTTGATGAACGGTCCAAGAAAACATGGGTAAGTAACCATCTTGCTAAATATGTTTCTGAGCTATTTAATGGGTTGTTGGCTTCGAGATTTGCTGCTAATTTGTGCTGCTGAGTTATGAAATTCACTATATATATGTCACTCTCAAGCCTCAACAAACCTGCTCTTCCAATTTAGTGAGTTTTCATTGTTGATTTGCTGTCAACAGATGGTGGTTATCTAACACTGTTCTTTTGTAATAAGTACATTTGGTGGTCAACTTGTTTTATTGTCGAGTATAAGAGCTGTGTAGTAATCACATGAAGCTTGTTTGTTTTGAAATGCTTCACATGAAGCTTTGTCTAGTAATCACACTCCATCCATTTATAGCTGTATATTACTTCTTTCGGGTGTAAACAATTTAGGCATATGACTATTAATTCCGGACGGAGGATGTAAATGTAACTTGTCAGAAACTGACATGGAAATTTAGGCATATGTTTGTTTTCATAGCACTGGAAAGAAGTGCTGGACATGTTTATTCATAGTTCTATCTAGCTAGAGACAACCTTTCCCTTGTTAACATGAGTAGACATAAATTCTGCCTCTGATATTGTGCTTGAGAAGTGAGGTAGTATTTTCAGAAAACAGTTAGAAGAACATATATTCACATATAACAGCAAGAAAGATGAAAGCACATTTTATTTCACTGCACTGGCATAGTAGAATTAGGAGAAAGTAGACAAGTATATTTAGTGAGTATACTCCATAAGCTCACCCAAATCATCTTCCTCTGCATTTTTTTCTTTGTTATTCAAGATTGCTTGACTACCAGATTCTTATTTATGTAAATATTATTTCAACAGCTCAACACCCCCCTTATATATGTAAAGTACATTGCTATATTTTTGTAATGTGTTGTTGTTGCTTTGTTGTTTCACGCTACTGTGAGTTTTGGCTTTGATCGGTTCATATGAATATGCAGGATAAGTACCAAGAGTTGAAGAAAAAAAAGAATGTTGAGAAAGATAGTCAAGAACATATAGATTGTTTCTTTGATGCTGTTGGTGGTCGTTCTAAGAAGGGCACGGTCTATGGACTAGGTAACCTATCTGACTTCTACTATCCAAACCCCAAAAAATCAAAGACTCCAATGCCTCCGCGAAGCATCGTTGTGGAGCTGCAAGAAGCGCTAAGGACTACACAAGAAAACTTTGAGGATTACAAGAAACGAAGCGAGGAGGATAGGAAACGAAGCGAGGAGGATAGGAAACGCTATGAGGAGGAGAGAAAAAAAAGAGGAGGAGAGGAAAAAAAGTGAGGAGGACTGGATACAATATGTTCAGGGAATGACTGCTTTGAAAAGACAAATGGATGAGTTGTCTCAGCAACTACAGGGTTGTTGTTCTGGTTACTTTGCTTTCAATACTCCTGATTACAGACGCGACCCTGATGGAGATACAGCCGTCGCGGACTTCCACGCGGACTTCTTTTGGCTATGTGGACTTTCTTTTTGTTGCAGTTGCGTAGTTTTCTTTTTTGCTAATGGAACTTGACTAGCTAGTGCTTTGGTATTATGGGACTATTTCGATATTGCATACCTCGATGGTTAGTAGTTTTAAATTATGTATTGAGATACTACTTTTAAATTGATGTATTCGAATTGCTATGCTATTTTTACTATTAGGATTATTGACCGGTAATATAATCAGGTATTTTGAATACTATTTTGTTGCGTTATTTGTATTATTATGATTATTGACAGGTAATAAAATATGAAAGGACTTTCAGTCACTAAATTAGCCACGATTTAGCTACTTAATTTCAGTCACTAAGTTTTGGAGGTAAAATCAAATATTTAAATTTAGCTACGATTTAGCTACAAAAATCCAGTCGCTAAATAGGAGACCAAATTTCGGTAGCTAAACATAGCGACCGAATATCTGTAGCGAATTTTGCCACAGATAATTTTTGGGTCGCTAATTTCGCAACTGAATATTCGGTTGCGAATTTAGCAACTGAACAATGGGGTTGCTAATTTTGCAACCGAGTATTCGGTTGCAAATTTAGCAACTGAACAAAGGGGTCACTAATTTTGCAATTGAACAAAGGGGTCACTAATTTTGCAACTGAACTATTCGGTATCTAATTTGCAACCGATACCAAGGGTAGCAAAATTTAGTTACCGAATTGAAATGGGTGTCTATTCGGTGGCTAATTTTTCGGTAGCTAATTTAGCCTCCAGGCTTTTAGCGACCGAATTCGATGGGTTGCAATTCGGTTGCTAAGGCCGATTAGCGACCGAAATTTCTCATTTTGAGATCGATTTTTCAGTAGCTAAAACACTTCATTCTTGCAGTGGAGGCCGTCAATACGGGCAATTTAGATGAGATTCGTTTTGTTTATTTCGTACCTACATACCCGAAGTCAATATTTAGTCCCCATGGGCATGAGTCAATTCCCAATAGGAATTGGGATGCATTTTTGATGGTTTCCAATTGTTTCCTTAAAAATTGGTTGCGGCTTCTTATTTGCAAATTATTGTTCTTTATAATTAATTTGAATCGCATGTGACACATATTTAAGAACCATTAATTCCAATTAAATGCACCAATTAAGAGCGCCCGAAAAGGCGAGGGTTCTTACAATGGCGACTTCACTGGGGACTTAATAAGAGGATGTAATTCGAACACTTATCCATGTCAATAATTTATTTTAACTATTTGGTTCAATTACCGTACGTGTTTATTTTCTTTGCCTCTTTGCATCCATATCATTCATATTGCATGCATTATCTTTTCAAGATGTCGAAAGACATCACCACACCATTATATGATCTACCCTTGGAGCATTGTCTATGACTTAGGTCAGTGACCCACTCGGTCCGAATTACCTTTGCACATAGTCGTGTTCCACCTTGTGGCATTTACATGTTTCCATTCGAGATGTGTAAAACGGTACGTCTAGTCTTACTATGCACCCCATAGATGACAAAACGCATCCGGTCATGGGTTACCTTATCCAACCATAGATTATGTCAAACTATTGCACTAAGTCTCATAGTCCATATCAAAGTGCTAATTGCTTTATTTGCTATATTATTAATTGTTTCCTTGCTATGTGATTAACTTCCATAAGAATACTAGGATTAGATCCCCCCCTTAGGATTCTTTTATTGAGTCCTGGTTAGGGAAGGTTTCCCTTTTGTTTGCTTGTTCAGGTTTACAAATAGAGTCTAGGATCTTATCTTTTTAGGAAGTAGAATCCCTGTATAACTCCGACGATGCTAGTGACCATGTTAGGAAGATGTTCCTTTCCATAAGAATTAGATTGCATGCAAATAACATATTCCCGTCAATGATCTTTCACAAAAAAAAAGAGTCCAATTTAATTCCATATGCAAGTCAACAGTATTTCTCTTTTTCTAAAATTAGGGAGTTTTATCCCATATGCAAGTCAAGTGTATTTACAATTCTAATAGAGTCGAAAGATCAGTGATTAGAATATGCTATTTACATAAAATCGCGTGTTACCCAAAAGATCACCATGTTGAGGATTAGTGCTAGATTCTCTTCCCACATTTGTTTTAAAAGAAAACTTTTATTATTATGTGGAGATTCCCAATTATTTTCTATTTTCTTAAACGGGCCTTTACATGTCCAGAATTGGTAGAAGTAGAGATCCTGGTCCTAGGGAGTGGGAGAGAGACGAGTTCAGCAAGAGGTTAGTCCGCAAGTTGTCGTTTGAACCTTCACCACAAGCACAGTTCATGGGCCCTGTTTGGCTCGATTACCTTCGCACACCGCCACTGTTACCTCAGACCTCACCATCCAATTCGCCTAAGTCCGCTATGTCTGGAGACGCCGAGAGAACCGCTGACCAAAAGATGGATGACCTTTTAGCCCAAATGGTCGCTATGAATGCTAGATTCACTGATATGGAAGCCCGTGTCGCCAAGTTGGATCCCCCTAAAGAGATGATGATGAGCCCAAGCCCGATGGGCAAAAGGGCCGAACCCTCCACTAAAGAGGTGCAAGAACTTCAAGCCAAGTTGAATAGGCTTGAATCTGTCCTAGGTAAGAGTCGGGCCTTCAATGACATGATCATCAATTCTGAGGGCTATGCTCCCCACATCAAGGGAAAACTGCCCACTAAGTTCTCCATGCCTGAAGTTCCCACATTCAAAGGAACCGACGATCCACAAGATCACATTAGGGCTTTTACCACTGCATTGGGCCTTAGAGGCATTGAACAAGAGCTATATGTTCACCTCTTTCCTCAAACCTTGGATCCTTCTGTCAGGGTCTGGTTCTTCAAGTTGCCAACTCAAAAGCTGGAAAAATGGGAAGATCTATCCACACTGTTCCTTCAGAGATACGCTGACAATGTCTTGCCACCCATGACATTAAGAGAACTGGACATCACCAAGCAAGGTGACAAAGAAGGGTTCACTAGTTTCGTGAGAAGATGAAGGACTAAGGTAGCCGAAATGATTAATCGCCCATCTGAAAGGGATCAAATCCGCATGCTAGTCCAGAATTTGGCATCTGAATACCGCGAACACATGAAGTTTCAACCCATAACCACCTATGCCCAATTAACTGAAGTGAGCATGGCCATTGAAGATGACCAACCCCAAAGAGGGAAGAACAAGGTCACTTACAATAACAACACAAGCGGATATAAAGATAAGAAATACACTAATACCAACCATGCCTCCACAAGTAGAGGAAATGAAGTGAACCCATAGCTGATAGGCGTCCAAGAAGGTATACTCCCCTTGGAATGACTTATGTCAAGGTTCTAGATAAGTTGATCAAGGGAGACTATCTACATCCGATTGGGCCTACTCCCGATCCACCTGTAGAGAAAAGGTCACCATACTGGAACGAATCTGCATTCTGCAAATACCATAGGGGGCGTGGAAACGATTCTGAAAAGTATTACACCCTTAAGGATAAAATCCAAGACTTGTTTGACAATGGAACAATACCATTGCCTAATGATGCACCACCACCCAGCAACAACAACAATGCCCTTGGGAACTCTTTTGCTATTGACATAGAAGAAGGGTTTGATCCGTCCTATTTGATCACGCCTATTGGACAGGCCATACCACCATACCCAAGCCCAAGATCCACGCTAGACGTCTGCGGCCTTTGGGGTAGTGATGAAGAGGATAATGGGTCACATACTGATCTAGAAGATGTGTTGACTCATCAAGTTCATGACATAGCTAACGGCAAAGCCTGGTATGATATCTCCGATGATGAGAAGGAAGAAGATGACAAGGCTCTAAACTATCTCACAAGATCGGGACGCCAGTTCAGGCCCGAAAACATTTATATGGATCCATCTCAAATCCAACCTGTAGAGCCTGTAGCCATCCCCAATAGGGATTCGGCCCAAAGGAAAATGGCAAAAGAAGATGATGGGACCAATATCCTCAAGCAACTGCAAAGAACAAACGCCGATATATCTATTTGGCAACTGTTGACCACTTCTATCACTCATAGAAGGTCCGTGCTAGAGGCCTTAAACACAATCACCATTTCTCCAAATGCCACTCCTGAAGAGGTAGTCAACCTCCTAATCCAAGGAAAGTCATCCACGCCCATCACCTTTTCTGATAAAGACTTTCCACCCGAAGGTATTCACCACAACAAACCCCTTTATGTTACTGTAATCTGTCAACAGAGGCAAGTCCCGATGACTTTAGTCGACAATGGCTAAGCTGTAAATGTATGCCCTTTGAGGACTGCTGAAGACCTCAAAATAGACTGCAACAACCTCGCGCATTCTGCACAAGGGTTAAGGGCCTACGATAATTCCAAAAGAAACGTATTGGGTACCTTCTCCATGAATATCAATATTGGGCCCATCGAGAAAATGGTCCAATTCCATGTGATCGACATTCCAGCCACTTTCAACTTACTCTTGGGAAGGCCCTGGTTACACGGGTTACATGCTGTAGCCTCAACTCTGCATCAAAAGGTGAAACTATCCTTGGTAGGATCCACCTTGGAGGTCTGCGCTGATACTATGATAGTCCAGATTGAGAAAGCTCCAGTCCTAAAGATAGAGCATAATGAGCAAGACGAGGAGTTATAGGGTTTTGAGATAGCCTTCATAGAAACAATAGAGCCCACGCTCAATGTGAACGCCTTACTTAGAAAGCAATGCTACTTCCCAGGTACCACGTTGGGCCCTCATCCCAAGGTAGCTCAAACCTCTTGGAACACCAAGATCAAAAATGACTTATTTGGGCTAGGCTACAGGCCCACAAGGAAAGAAGTTAGGGCCTACATATCCAAAGTGATGGCTAAGAAAAGAGCCCTTGTGGCTAACAAACCCATTACACATAACATGGATCCTTATCCCCACACCCTCAATGGGAAATTCCTTCAGGAAGGCGACCCATATCCCTACTATGGATTCCCTGAACCATACACAATCAACGGGATCCTGATGCCAGGCTTCGAGGCATTTAAAGACTGTTTCCTCATGAGTGAAGACACACCCATACCTCCCAATGAGGACCAATCCACAAAAGATTGGGTTAATGACATGGCACCCAACGACTTTGGGCTTTTATTTGGCGAAGAGCGTCATCAGTACGACGAGACCACTACCAAACTTCCCCTTACTGTGCTTTTCAATGAAGGTTTCGACCCGACCAAGCTGATCGCCCCAATCGGGCCAGACCGCACTACCTGGAAGCACAAGACGAGTTGGATTCCGGTCAAGGGAGCCAAGTACAAGTTCACCATCCGCAACGGTCCTACAGGAGGGCCCGATTCTGATTCCGAGTCTGATTTTGAGTCTGAGTCTGATTCTGAGTCTGTTATCCTAGAAGTGTCGGGTAGTTCACCCTAGTCTATTCCTAAGGTCCTTAGTGATGACCTCATTGATGTATTGTCCGCTTCTGTTAATATTATGAACGTCGATTTTGCTTACTCGGATTGCCTCATTGCTAATAATTCAGAAAATATAACGGAATTGCCAAAAGAAGTTATTAAAGCACTAATCGAACATGAGCAAAAGACTTCAATAGCCGAAGAAACGGAGACAATAAACATTGTAACTAATGATGAGCCTCGCCACGTGCAAATAGGCTTGTCTTTAACATCTAATGAACGCGAACAATTCGTAACACTCCTAAAGGATTATACGGATGTTTTCGCCTGGTCCTACAAGGACATGCCAGGTGTCACGGTCCGCCTTTTCAAGCTACGGAACGTGCGGCGCGCTCTTGTCTCCTAGAGGCATGAGTGCCAGCCGTACACAAGGAACGTCTTTGGGGTGTCCGTGGACACACAAGAGAGTGAGGGAGGGACGGAGTTTGAGAGAGCGGTTGGATGATGCACGCTATCAACACAGTTTGACAACAACAAGCATTGACTTCAATACATCGATATGGAGGACTACTTTCCCCATAAAGAGTCTTAAAAGGTTTATTCATAATCACAGGAGTATACATCAAGAGTGCATAACTTTCATACTTTACATCTACTCCTAAAAGTACACATCAAGAGTGCCTAACTTTCATACTCGACATCTACTCCTATAAGTAAAGAACTAGAAAGCTTAAAGAAAGCGTAAAGACATGTCCAAGGGTCAACACGCAGGAAGTGCCTTAGAGACATGTTACATTGCAAGGAAAGTAAAGGAAAGCTGTATTACAAGGTGTGAAAGGCGGAACCTAACATTCTCCCCCACTAAAGTTGTCGACGTCCTCGGCGACGTGATTCAGTCATCAAGTGTCGGTGACGGCTTGGTGCGGATGTTCGCCCGAGTAGACTTGTTGCAGGCGGAATCTTCTGGATCTGGATGATACGGCTTCAAACGACTCACATGAAAGACAGAGTGTACTTTCATCCAAGTCGGGGGTTCCACTTTATAAGCCGTACTTCCCACCTTTTTGGTGATAAGGATGGGGCCTTCATATTTGCGGACTAACCACTTGTCGCTTCCTCTTAGGAATCTCATCTTGATGCGGTAGCAAGTGTGCAAAGTAAACAGAACAACCAAGAAACTAGCAAGAGAACATCTATTCTTGTTTACATCGAGTTTCTTTGGTGGTTATGCATTAAACTGACTCCTACAAAGATAATTACATGGAGTTTACACACAAGATCGGGATTAAAGCTATTATTATATGATCTCATTCGTTATAAGGATTCCCGTAATTTTGACAGCTTCTACACTGGTTCGTATTTTGATCATAACTCACTCATACGACATGGGATCGTGGTGATTCAAAGTTCTTTAGAAAGCTGGAAAAGATATCTAAAACTCCTATCTTTTGAGTTTTCCCATATTCGAAACGTAACAGGGTTTAAAAGGCGATTTAATTTACAGTGGAAAGCTGTTCCCACGGGTTTGTGCCTTGGGCGCTAGGTAATCAGTTGTTCAGTTCTATTTCGTTTAGTATTCCCTTAATTAGTTAGAATATGTTTAGGAGAGTAATAATCTGATTGTTATTAGTATTAGAAGTCCATTAGGTATTAGGAAAGATGTTAGTTAGTCCGTTTTACAATTGTAGTCAGTTTCGTAGTTAGTTTCCTATTCGGACTAGGATTAGGATTCCGAATAGCTTTAGATTTCTTTGTCTATAAATAGGGGAGAGCATTGCTATTGTAAACTCGTGCTTTGATGATTAATTATTGAATACGTGAGTATTTACCCCTCAAACTGAGTGATTCAGGTTGAAACCCTTACGAGTGATTCGTGAGTTGTTCTTGAGTGATTCTTGAACAAGATCCCTTTGTGTGATACTATCAAAGGTTAATTTCCGTTTTGTTACTTATTTCACATCAACTTGGTATCAGAGCTAAAGGTTTGAGCTTTCTTAAGTTTAAACAACACGGTCCTGAGCATAAACACGACACCATAGCGAGCTTTCGAGAAAGATTCTTGCAAGATCCGCCCTTTGTTCTCGAAGACAGCCAAGAAACCCCCAAGAAACCAACAACCGAAGCTATGGGTGAGCCCAACGAACTAGCAAAGTTGTTAACAGCCATGGAGGATCTCAGGGCATCTTTCAAAACTCAAGAAGAGCGGATGGCAGAGCGGATGGCTGCTATGGAAAGAAGAAACCAAGAAGATAGGGAGAACATGGAGACAAGGATGCGCAGAATTCATTGGAGAAACCACAACCATGACCCCAACTTCGATGAGGAGTTTGAAGACACAAGTGGGACTAGAACCAATGACGCTCCTAAACCACGAAACCCCTATGATGATGACAGGAACTTGAAGGTCGAACTCCCTGAATATGACGGTTCCTACGACCCAGAGGCCTTTCTTGATTGGCTTAGAACTATGGAGAGAGTCTTTGAATACAAGGAGTATGATGAGCGGCGAAGATGCAAGTTAGCCACGCATAAACTCACCAAGCATGCTTCTTTTTGGTATGAAAAACTAAAGGCTCGACGCAAGAAGGACGGGAAAGCAAAGATTGAGACTTGGGACAAACTCAAGAAATATTTAAAGAACCGATTTTTGCCTAAAGAATTTGAGCAAGAACAATTTTTGAAACTTACGTCCTTAAGCCAAGAAACCTCAAGTGTACAAGACTACCTCCAAAAGTTTGAAAACGCGCACATGATGTGTGATCTCGTGGAGAAGGAGGAGTTAAAGATTGCAAGATTCATCAAAGGACTAAACTCAACTCTAAGGCACAAGATGGAGCTTGTTCCTTTCATATCCTTTGAGTATGCATGCAAGATAGCTCTCAAGATTGAGAGGCAAGAGAGGGAGCAACAATTAGTGCACCTACGAGCACAACAAGCATACCAACAAGCACTTCAACGTCGAAATCATAAGTTGGAGTACATGAAAGGGTGCATAATAAATGATCAACCCATCAATGAAGATAGGCTCTTTGTTGTGGATACATTCAAAGGAAAACCAGATCTTGATGATCTTGTCGCTTCCTCTTAGGAATCTCATCTGCTCTGGGAGAATCTTCACCATCACTAGGTCTCCCACTTCGAACTCAAGTGGCCTTCTCTTCTGATCGGCCCATTTCTTCATGTACTTCGAAGCCTTTTCTAAGTAACTCCGAGCAATGTCGGTGTTTTATTTTCATTCTCTGGTGAACTCATATGCCTTCTTGCTTCTGCCCTTGTAATGATCATCCATAGTGTGTGGTAATAGAGGTTGTTGTCCTGTGACAACTTCGAAGGAACTCCTGTTGGACGAGGAGCTCTTCTGAGAATTGAAGCAAAGCTGGGCTACATCTAGTAGTCTCACCCACTCTCTTTGGTTGGCGCTCACAAAGTGTCGAAGGTATTCTTCAAGGAGCCTGTTGAATCTTTCTGTCTGTCCGTCTGTCTGGGGATGGTATGCTGAAGACATGTTCACCTTTGACCCAAGAAGCTTGAACAGTTCACCCCAAAAGATACCTGTGAACCGAGCGTCTCGGTCACTCACAATGCTCCTAGGCAGCCCCCAGTACTTGACAATGTATTTGAAGAAGAGGACGGCTGTCTCTTCTGCTCCAGTAGCTTTCGGCATAGGGATGAACGTGGCGTACTTCGAGAATCGGTCCACTATCACCATAATAGAGGACAAAAGGCCCGACCTTTGGTAACCCATTGATGAAGTCCATGGAGACACACTCCCATGGTCTCGTCCGCACTGCAAGGGGGTTTAGTAAGCCGCCTTGCTTGAGTCGATCCGGCTTGTCTTGTTGACACACGAGACACGTCTGAGTGTAACTCATTACGTCATCCTTCATCTGGGGCCAGAAGTACCCCTGTTTTAACAAGCTCAAGGTTCGCTGCCACACCGGATGTCCTGCCCAAAGGGTGTCATGACATTCACTCAATAATTTCCTCCGAAGGCCCTCGGCCCTGAGGACATACAACCAATGTCCCTTTGTGAAGATGAGGCCATCTTCTATCCAGAATCGTCGCATTTTCCCTTCTTCAACGAGCTGTTTGATGGTGTTTGCCATTGTATCCTGACCCAGATGTTGCTTGATCTGGACGCGGATTGTCGTGGCCACAAGACTTGTCGACAAGTGAGCCATTTGTTTCAAGGAAGCAAAGTCCACCCGACGACTGAGAGCGTCTGCGACCTTCTTGTTGACTCCAAGTCTGTAGGTAAACTCCACATCAAACTCTGCCAGAGATTCCTGCCACAGAGCTTGTCGACCAGTGAGTCTTGGTTGGGTTAAGAAGTGGCTCGCCGCAGTGTTGTCTGTGCGGACGAGGAACTTCGAACCCAGAAGGTAGTGTCTCCAGACCCTTAAGCAATGTACAATTGCCAATAACTCCTTCTCTTGAGCGGCATACCGCTTCTCGACCCCATTCAGCTTGCGGCTCTCGAAAGCAACTGGGTGCCTTTCTTGAAGTAGTACTCCTCCGAGGGCAAAGTCTGAGGCATTTTGCCTCGACTTCAAAGGGTTTGTGACGTCGGGGAGAGCCAACACCGGTTCCCTGATTACCATCTTCTTCAACTTTTCAAATGCCTCATTCTGTGATTTGGCCCAATTCCAACCTTCACACTTCTTGAGCAAGTCTATAAGCGGAGCCACAATACCAGAATATCCTGCAATGAAATGCCGGTAGTAGTTAGCAAGGCCAAGGAAGGAAGGGAGCTCGGAGACATTCTTCGGAGGCTGCCACTCCTTGATGGCAGAGACTTTCTTAAGGTCCATGCGCATCTTTCCCTTTCCCACAAAGTGACCAAGGAAACTAATTTCCTCTTGTGCAAACGAACACTTCTCTGGCTTCACGAAGAGTTGGTGCTCGCGTAACTTCTCGAACACAAGTCTTAAGTGTTCCAAGTGTTCGCTCATGGTCTTGCTGTAGATCACAATATCATCGAGGTATAACACCACGAACTTATCCAAATACCCGTGGAAGACATGGTTCATCAAGGTGCAGAATGTTGCAGGAGCATTCGTTAGCCCAAAGGGCATCACTAACCATTCAAAAGCCCCATATCTCGTCACACAAGATGTCTTCGGCTCGTCCCCTTCTGATATACGAACTTGATGGTACCCCGACCTCAAATCAAGCTTCGTCAAGTACACAGGATCGCCGAGTTGATCGAACAACTCAGCAATCAACGGAATAGGATAGTGATTCCTCACCGTCAACTTGTTGAGTGCTCGATAGTCAATACACAGCCGAAGAGTCCCATCTTGCTTTTTCTGAGACAGCACCGGAGCTCCATAGGGAGCTTTGGACGGTCGGATGAATCCTCCTTTCAAGATTCCATCCAACTGTTTTCTCAGTTCTACTAGTTCGGGAGGTGCCATCCTCTAAGGACTACGAGCAGGTGGTACGGCACCCCGGATCAACTCGATCTGATGGTCGACAAATCGACGAGGAGGGAGGACTTGGGGTAGGTCATCGGGCAAGATGTCCTTGAATCCCTCAAGTAGTCTCACTACTTCCGGAGGAGTGTTCTCATCTCGACAATCTTCTTTCATCGACAAAGTAGCTAGGAACGACGGTTCACATCTTCGAAGTCCCTTCTCAAATTGCATCGACGAGAGCATCTGTCCCCTTTTACTCTCAACCTTCACATTTGACACTTTCACAAGACATGGGTTGTCACCCATCAATAACAAGGAACTCAAATGTGGCATGGGCGCCGCTTTAGACGTGTGGAGGAAGTCCATACCCAGTACCATCTTGAAATCATCTAGTGGAGTCACCGTAAGGTCCAATCGACCACTCCACTCCCCTATACGAGTGAGGACTCCCTTGGAAATCCCATGAATAGGTCTTACTGCCGAGTTCACAGCCTTCATGCTGCCGCATGCGCGGTCCAGCTTCAGTCCCAATCTCTCTGCTTCGGTTCCGGCCACGAAGTTATGGGTGGCACCAGTGTCAACCATTGCTCGAGTGCTACGTCCATTTATCATTACGTCGACGTATATGAGCTCAGTTGACTTGGGTTTTGGGGAGGTCTCATCACTCCTCAAGGCGCCCAGTAAATGAACAGCTCCCATGTGGGGTATCTCATCCTCATCCATTTCATTGTTCCTGCTTGTCTCTCCTTTGTTGGTGCCATCAGACTCCACAGATATCTTAAATAGGTTCTGCTGGAGGGAACTCAAATCTCGATGGGGGCACTCGGTGTGTTTGTGTGCCCCTTTGCAGTTGTAGCAACTCAACTTCGATGGCCACCTTACCGCAGAGGACTCTGTCCGATTGAACGATGAGGTTGGATCTGGCGGCCGGTAGGGTGCCGGTCTAGGAGATCCATCTCCAACATTCCCGTACCTACTATTACCGCTGCTGAAGTTACCCCCATTGTAGCTTCGAGTGTTGTTCGAGCCTGTCTGAGAGCCAGTTGACCCTGATCGGTTCGCCATCAAACTTGGCCCTGTTGGCCCTTTCTTTGGTGGGATCTCTTTCCCTAGCTGGCTGTCGAAGAGCCGTTCAGCCACACTTATAGAAGCTGACAAGGTGTCTAGCTTTTGTCTGTTCAACTCACGTTGAGCCCACTCTTTCAGCCCACCGATGAAGTTGAACATACGATCCTTGTCGCTCATGTCCCTGATTTCAAGCATGCACGCCGAGTACTCCTTCACATAGTCTCGGATGGTACCCGTGTGCTTGATGCCCTTTAGCTTCCTTCGGGCAATGAACTTAGTGTTCTCTGGGTAGAACTGGTCATTGATTTCTTTCTTAAACTCTTCCCATGTGTCTATTTTCAGCGTCTTGGCTTCGATTTCGGCATACTTCGAACGCCACCACAACTTCGCGTCATCCACTAGGTACATGATTGCGGTATCGACCTTTTGGTCCTCTTCCAGTCCATTGACTAGGAAGTATTGTTCTAGGTCGAAGACAAAATTGTCTACTTTCTTGGAGTCTCTAGCTCCACTGTAGGTCCGGGGGTGAGGGGGCTTCACCCGTCTGGACCCTGATCCACCACTAACAACGACTCGGTTGATCGTAGCACACTGATCCCACAACGCTTGGAGTTGATTGTGGATGTGGTCAAGCTCCTCCCGCAAGCTTGCGGAGGAAATATCATGCACTTGGGCCTCTAGTGCATCGATTCGGGCATCCGACCCGATCACAAGTTTCTCTAGCTCTTTCATGGTCACCATGGTTTCGAATTCAATCTAGCAACCTTTCACTGAGCGTGCTTTTCTCGCTGGGCTCTGATACCAACTGTCACGGTCCGCCTTTTCAAGCTACGGAACGTGTGGCGTGCTCTTGCCTCCTAGTAGCAAGAGTGTCAGCCGTACACAAGGAACGTCTTTGGGGTGTCTGTGGACGCACAAGAGAGTGAGGGAGGGACGGAGTTTGAGAGAGGGGTTGGATAATGCACGCTATCAACACAGTTTGACAACAATAAGTATTGACTTCAATACATCGATATGGAGGACTACTTCCCCCATAAAGAGTCTTAAAAAGTTTATTCATTCTCACAGGAGTATACATCAAGAGTGCATAACTTTCATACTCGACATTTACTCCTAAAAGTACACATCAGGAGTATACATCAAGAGTGCCTAACTTTCATACTCGACATCTACTCCTATAAGTAAAGAACTAGAAAGTTTAAAGAAAGCGTAAAGACATGTCCAAGGGTCAACACGCAGGAAGCGCCTTAGGGACATGTTACATTGCAAGGAAAGTAAAGGAAAGCTGTAAATTACAAGGTGCGAAGGGCGGAACCTAACACCAGGCATAGACCGCAAAATTGCTCAGCATACCATTCCACTAAATCCCGACTGCAAACCAGTCAAACAAAAGCTAAGAAGAATGAAGCCAGAATGGGCCCTTAAGATCAAGGAGGAAGTCCAAAAACAACTAGAGGCAGACTTCATAAGAGTGGCCAATTACCCCGATTGGGTAGCCAACATTGTCCCAGTCCCAAAAAAGGACGGACGGGTTCGAATGTGTATAGATTTTAGGAACCTGAACAAAGCAAGTCCAAAAGACGACTTTCCCTTACCTCACATAGACGTCTTGGTAGATAACACCGCGGGACATGCCCTTCTATCACTCATGGACCGGTACACAGGATATAACCAAGTCTTGATGGCCAAAGAGGACGAAGAGAAAACCACTTTCATCACACAGTGGGGCACTTATTGCTATACGGTGTTGTCGTTCGGGCTTAAGAATGCGTACCAAAGAACCGCTACGACCTTACTCCACGATATGATGGATAAAGAGGCTGAAGTGTACGTAGATGACATGATCATAAAATCCAACGACAGAGAAGGGCTTGTACCCTCACTTCAAAAGTTCTTCGACAGGCTTAGGAAGTACAATATGAGGCTTAATCCCAAGAAGTGTGCATTCGGAGTTACATCCGACAAACTTCTAGGATTTGTCATAAGCACCAGGGGGATAGAAATCAATCCATCCAAGATGAAAGCCATAATAGACATGCCACCTCCGAAAACAAAAAAAGAAATAAAAGGCTTCCTGGGAAGAATCCAATACATAAGCAGGTTCATCTCTAAGTTAACTATCACTTGTGAGCCCATATTCAAGAAACTCAAAAAAGAGGTAAAAACGGAATGGGACGAGCAATGCCAAAAGGCCTTTGACAAAATTAAGGCCTACTTATCCGAACCACCCGTTCTAGTACCGCCCATTCCAGGCATGCCTCTAATTCTCTACCTCACGGTCACAGAAACATCAATGGGGGCCATGCTAGCCCAAGAAGTAGATAAGGAAGAGAAAGAAATATACTATGTAAGCAAGAAGTTTCTGGAATATGAAACCCGCTATTCATCCCTGGAAAAGACATGTTTAGCCCTGGTAGCGACTACCAAAAAGTTACGACACTACATGCTCCAACACACGATCCATATCAAAATCAAGAGAAAACCCTTTGAAATACATATTCGAAAAGCCCACACTAAATGGTAGAATAGCAAGGTGAACCGTTCTCCTCTCAGAGTTCGACCTCAAGTTTGAACATCAAAAGGCCATAAAAGGGCATGCTATTTCAAAATACTTGGCCGACCAAGCCATAAATGAACCAGACCACAAGGATGAATATCACTTCCCAGACGAAGGGGTTATGACCTTAGACACCGAGACTTGGCAGCTATACTTCGACGGAGCATCTAACCAAAAGGGTTTTGGAGTAGGAATACTGATAGTATCCCCCGAAGGTGTACATACACCCATTTCAGTCAAACTAGATCATGAGGTTACAAATAATGGCGCCGAATATGAAGCTTGTATAATAGGACTGCAATCTGCCATAAGCCTTAGCATTAAGACACTCTGAATCTATGGGGACTCGTCACTCATAATTAACCAAATTTCCAGAGTATGGAAGGTTAAAAGTGAATCCCTGACACTCTACCAGGAATACTTAGACAAGATCATAGTGTATTTCAATCAAATACACTTTACATACCTTCCACGAGAAGATAATCAATTTGCAGACGCCTTGGCTAAGTTAGCAAGCATGATTAACATACCAGAAACTATTCGGATGATGCCCATTGTGTACAAAGAAGATCCGAGCCTTCATACTGTGACACCCTGAAAGTGTTCCACGATGAAGAAGATGAGTGGTACACCGATATAAAAAATTTACTTGTTTACCAGCTCTACCCTCCTGATTCTAGTCCTAGAGCCCAGAAAGCACTCAGGAAGATCGCGGCCCAATTCTTGGAAGTACAGGGTGAAATATACAAGAAAAGCCCAAACGGAGTCAACCTCCGCTGCCTAGGTACCGAAACGGCCCATAAGGTCTTAAGAGAAGTACATGCAGGAGTATGTGGACCGCACATGAACGGTATGATGCTATCTAGGAAGATAATAAGGCTTGGATATTATTGGACAACGATGGAGAAAGACTCTTGTGAGTTTGTCAAAAGATGCATACAATGGCAGACTCATGCAAATCTACAACATCTACCACCAAGCCCGTTATATACCTTCACCTCACCTTGGCCTTTCTCAGCTTGGGGGATCGATATCATCGGTAAAATAACCCCAACAGGAAAAGGGGGACACGAATATATCCTAGTCGCAATCGACTACTTTACCAAATGGGTCGAGGCGCAATCATACGCAAAGCTCAAAGCAAAACACGTGGTAAAGTTCATTAAGAATAACATAATAGCTAGATATGGAGTTCCCCAAGAAATCATCAGTAATAATGGGTCACACTTCATGAAAGAAGTGATCGAGCTGTTGGACCAATTTAGAATCCAGCATCGAAAGTCATCTCCCTACAGACTGCAAACAAATGGTGCAGTAGAGGCAGCTAACAAGAACATCAAGAAAATCATTGAAAGAATGTCCGAAAATTATCTTGACTGGCCAGACAAGCTGCCATTCGCGCTTTGGGGTTATAGGACATCGGTTCGCGCATCAACGGGAGCAACACCATACTCCCTGGTTTACGGAATGGAAGCCGTATTACCAATCGAACTAGAGATCCCATCTCTAAGGATTGTTTTAGAAAGTCGAATCCCAGAAGTGGATTTGGTCCAAGCCCGCTATGACCAACTAGTCTTGCTGGATGAGAAAAGGTTGCAAGCCTTGCACTATGTAAGAGTCTATCAGAATAGACTAACCAGACACTTTAATCAAAGGCTCAAAATGAGGGACCTTAAGGTTGGAAACTTAGTACTTAAAGAAGTAAGAGCCAATGTCACTGACCCAAGAGGCAAATTTTGACCCAACCGGTCAGGCCCGTTTATCATCACAAAGATCTTAACAGGTGGCGCTGCAAGATTCGCAGCTTTAGACGGGATCGAATTCAGTCAATGGATAAGCATGGATCAATTAAAGAGGTTCTATGCTTAGGCAAGACACCCAATATAGCACTTTCGAGAGCCCACACAAGGCTAACTAATCCCGTAGAAAAAAAAGAACGGGATTGAATGTAAAAAAAAACGGATAAGAACTACGAGTGGCTTGATTCCCCTAAAAGGATACGTAGGACAACCCAATTGCAATTGGGCCCGGCCCCTTCATCAAATTCGCATTCAAAAAGTTGTTAAAATTTGTGCACATAATAAACACAAGGTTGCAAAATTACAATGAGCATGTCTCCATAAATAAATAATAATAAAGTCCATTACAAGACTTGACAATTCCTAAGCAACAAAATAAATTAACTAAATAAGAAAAAGAGGGGGCACATCACCCTTATTGAATTTAAAAGTATAAAAGGCAATCCTAAGCTACACATGCTCCGAAAAAGAGTATTTCCTAAATAAACTACTCCGTGGCTTCGGCAGTAGGGACAACATCCTCCATAGGTTCATCAACCTTTGGGCCTTCCGCTTCGCGCTCCTTGGGAGCCCATCTTTCTCGGACCACGGGCTCTTCTTCCTTTTCAACCTCCATTAGAGGATCACTTGTAGAGGCTTCATGAACATTGGCCCGAATTTGGGGCTCCTCCTCTGGCTTAGTAGTAATCTTGGCTAAAGCTTTCTTGGCCTTTGGGTTAAGGACACTTTTCACATGCTTGACTCCCTTTTGTTTACCTTTCCCTTTAGGATCATTAGGGTTGGAGAGTCTTAAGCTAGCCTTGATCGATTGGGCCTTGAGATCATCTTGTTCAGATTTCCTACATGCACGACGACCCTCCGCAGTCTTACAATCCATCCAAGCTTCATAAGCTGAAGACATCGCCGTTGGGGCCTTGATATGAGGAATAGTCCACTTAGGGCGACGATCCGATGCACACTCCCACGATCTTACCATGCTAATAGTCAAAACCCGGGTTGCAGGCGCAACACTATCCTTCTGTGGGATGATCTGGCGTTTCCCATATTGCTGCATGATACGGCTAGGAAATATGTAAGTCAAATTTTGAAGACCAAGGACTTGCTAATATCCCGTTTCCTTGCTACATCCGATTGCGGATTTTAAGCCCCACCACTTGACAGTCCACCTTAGCAAAGGGAAAGCTTTAAGGTATCCACGCCATTCATCAATGGTGGATTCATAATAAAGCCTTCGATGGGTAGGAAACTGGTTTGGTTGGTACTTGAGCGCATTAGCCGGCCTCTCAATGAAGCACATATGCTCCAAAAGCCAAATCTACAAAAAGCACAAAGCAAAAAGCAAAACAAATAATAAAGTTATGTATCCATTAAAGATTCAAACATTATATCAAAGCAATTATTCAAGCACTCACTTGAAGGAGAAGAGGGCTTCTCGTCCATCCGCCATGAGTTGGTTCTTGTTTCTTGCGATCCAAGCACATTAAGGTCTCACCAAGAACAAGAGATATAGGGGTAAAATCGTTTTGAATTTGTTCAACAATTCTAAGCATACAAGTTTTACCATTATTACCTCCACCAATAAAGAGGTACCTATGCAAGAGACATAAGATAAAAGCACACATATAATATGTCTCATTATGATCATCCCTTACCTTGGGGAAAAAGATGTCAATCACACCATTGAGGTCTAACTCACCGGTTCTAGCCACAGAAGAGGCTTGTGTTGCAGATAAACCAAGATACCTTTTATAATAACCTTCAAGGTTGGCCCCGAGCCATGGAGTTGCAGGTGCTTGATCATGAGGAAACCCAATTATGGTAGCAACTTCTTCAGGGAGAGGGCACAATTCGTTATACCCGAACCTAAAAACATGAAGCTTGTCATCCCAAAATTCAACCGCAGCCACAAGAAGGTTCCAGACAACTTGAACTTGCTTCAGATGGAAGAAAGCATTCAAGTGAAAGGGAACAAGTCTCACCCTCTCTTCAGGGGTCATAGATTGCAACCACTTATCGAACTTAACTTCAAAGCTTGTCATGGCTGAATTCTAAATTAATTGGGAGTTTCTCTCTCTAAAAGCTCTCTATTACTATTGAATTATGAAGGTGATGTCCCAAAATCGGACTAACACAAGGCTTATATAGGGCTCGCATGGAAGAAAGACAAAAATAAGGCAACCCGTCGAAAAATAAGTTTCAGCGGCCCATAGGGCAGCCGCTGAAGGCTCGGCGGGCCCGTTATGGCAGCCAAGGCCCAGCGGCCCAGCCGCTGAGCTTCAGCGGCCAGCCGCCCAGCCTCCGTGGTTCCGCCGCTGAGTCTGCCGGCCTCAGTTTTAACCTCCGCTCCTTCGCGTCAGCCGCTGAGCGCCCCCCTTTGGCCGCCGAGCCTCTTTTTCGAGACAACACTCTTCTACCCGGTTTTGGACACTTTCTTAACCATTTTGGACTCCGATTTAGCTTGGTTTCCTATTTTTTCTATTATTGCTATTTTCTATTATTTCCTTAATTATTTGTGGGAACCCCACAATTTTCTTATTTCTTTTTTGGATGATTATCATCTTTTATTTTGTTAACTCTTTTTACACTTATTAATTTTATTTCATTTTTGGCACCCCTTTCTTTTCTTCATTTTTTTAGGGGGGATAGGGTACACCCAATTTTAACTTTTTGGTTGTACCATTTTTTTTTTGACTACATGGCTATTACTTGCGCTTTTGCTTGACTACCTGTGCATTTGCATTAGCCTAATTATATGCAGGGACCAATAAGAACAACACTATATTACAAAACAAAGTCCGAATGTTTGTTCAACACAAATGTTCATAAATGTATTTCATACAAATGCATTGTCATAAATATCATCACCCGCATCAGCATCTGAACGGAGCACCTCAAAATGATCCTCTAACCTCCGGGGCTCATCACCAAAGATCACCCCGCATCAGCATTAGCCAGCTGGCCCGGGTCAAAGGAAGAATGACGGGCAGGCTCCCGATACGAGCACCCCTCTCTAGCATAACTCGAATCATACCCCCACGAAAAACGAGGAGGCATGGTAGGCATCATAGGAGCAGGGATAGGGGGCTGGTAGTAAAGACCACCATAAGGAGCATACCCCGCATACCCGGGAAAAGAAGGATACATCGGCATAGGCATAGGAGTAGGCTCCACAAACGGAGTCATCCTACTCCCACCAGGACGGTCCGTCCGATGCACTGGCTCCCTCTCACTCCGAGGACTCTCCCTCCGAGGACTCCTCTCGCGGGAAGGACTACGCTCAGGCGAGCTCACAACCTCATCATCCGACAATACCACCTGTCGTGACCGACGAGGAAGGGGTCGACGATACTCCACCTGCAACCACCAAACATATAAGATACATTTCTCAAAGCATACAACTTTGAAGATGCGAATCAAGATTACCTTATCCAAGTCAGCCCTCGAGCAGGTGCCCTTCGAGAGAGCTCGAGAGATCCAGGACTTCAGAGCATGCATCATCTTGAAGACCTTCCCGATTTGCTCACGGTCAAGCTGCGGAAAGAAAAGTCAATACAAGCATAAAAGCAGTAAAAATCACATGCAACAGGTAAAATTACGAATTTACCCCTGGATGCCCAACTGGAAGAGGAAGACCCTGGATGTCCTCATTAAGGTCCTCCGTCATCGGGACCTCTCCCCAGCACTCCTTCCTGCCATAATCCCGACCTCGGACCCGCATATCCGGGACATCCACGTCGACATCGTCAACCCGAGGCTCCTACAAAGCAAAATAGGTCAGCAAATCAACAAAGCAAGAAAGGCATAGAAAATACATATAAAAATTCTTACCTTCAAACCCACAAATGAAGGCATGAGGCGATCACAACGGAACGGCTCGTAGTGCCCCGCAAGGTCCTCCGCAGGCTCCCTCAGATACCGCATAACATCTGAGCCCACCATGGCCTCCGCAACCTACTCGCGAGACAAGCACCTCACCAAGAACATGGTTGAGGGAGGATCCAAGGGAATCCTCGAGCCAGCCACGTCAGGATAAACCTGACAAAAGATCCGCTCTCCCAAGTACCACTCGAAAAAGAACGGACCCGCAATCAGGATCCTCTGGCGGTCTATCGCCCTGGACGTAAGGACAGCATCCGGAGCCGACCCATGGTACTTCGCCCAAGGGAAGTAGTCAATCTACACAAACATGCAACATAAGATATTTCCACACCAAGATATACGATCCATGCAACAAAAAAACAAAATTGCGTTACCTTGTGCCAATCTAGGCGCAAGAGAGCCTCCCTATATTGCTGGAGGGTCGAAAAGGGCGCAGGACCTCTGTGACGCCACGCCCTGCAAACCGGGAAATCCAACTCCCAGCCCGTGGGCGCCATGTCCGGGAAATGCTCGAAAAACCAGGGCTACATCGAAACATGAAGTTAAGCACTATATACTTAAGTCATGCAAAGCATCAAATGGATACAAAGCAAAACGTACCTGCAAGGCCTTCTGGAAACCGCATAAGCTCACAGGAGGAAGAGTCGTCTGCTTGTATCCCTCATCATTCACGCGGCAAGCAAACCGCATGCACCTCAAGAGGTTGGCGTAGCCCGGCAACCCCCAGTTGTACTCTCTCACCCTCTACCAATCCAATAAGATAGGGAGGTAAATAGCATGAATACGCTCTCCCTTGTCACCAAAGATGGTGGTGGCAAGGAGATAGGCGATAAACTTCCTCGCCTTCTGCTCCACCGAGGTACTCCTCTTGTACCTCGCATCAGTCAAAGCGGCATAGAGCCCGCTATAGGGACGATAATGGTGACCCCAAGTATTCCCCCAAGGGCCAAACAACTCCACCATCTCAGTCTTACGTTTCCAGATGGAAACATCATACACAATGGGCGTACCCACGCAAGGCACCCCAATCAACATAGCAAACTCCGATGGAGTGATCATCATCTCCCCATTAGGGAAATGGAACGTATTGGTTGTATCCCAAAAACGTTCCAAAGACAAGCGAACAATGCATCTCTTGACTCGCTCAACCGAGTTCATAATTACCATGGGGCTTCAAGTTCCCATCGGGTTCCTATGATCAATTTGCAACCTCTTCGGTTCACATTTCAACCAAATGTTCAAATCCTAAGCATGTTTCTAAGTTCGTTCAAGCCGCGCAAGATCACATGCGCTACAAACTTGACAATTGCATACAATTTTTACATAAATTCTACTCAAGGCAAAGCATATAAACTAAAATTCAATGCATAAAACTATGAATTCAAAGTTTGAGGCTTACCACAAACTTGGAAGCACGGGAGCTCAAGTGAGTCCCCGATCGAAAGAGCAACTCCGACCAATCCCAAACGATGTCGGGCATCCTATCCGACCGTGTATACCTATCTTGAGGAAAAGCCACATTAGGCTTCCTCTTGGAAGGCTTGACATGGGAGGGAAAAGCTTTGGGAAAGGCTTAATTTCTTCAACCTCCTCCCGGACCTCGGTCCTTCTACTCCTCTTCTTCACCAATTAGGGAGCCATGAAGAAAGATGAACAAGCTAGCAAAGATCAACAAGCAAGAATTGAGGATTTGGGATTTTTCTCTCTCCAAGGGTTTCAAAAACCCACTCACAAATTCACTCCAAATTTGTGAGAAATCACAAATAAACTTGAAATTATGCAAAGATTATGCAAAATCAAGCAAATGCAAGCACAAAGAAGCAAATTGAGCAAATTTGAGCAAGAAACAAGGTTTGGGCAACAATGGAGGAAGAGAGAGAGAGAGTCTCGGATTTTGGGGAAGAAATGACCCAAAAAACTAGGCTCCCCGTAAAAATACACATTTTTCGATGTAGCCCAGGCTCCGCGGCTCAGCGACCCGGCCTGGCGGCCCCTCGTTTAGCCTCCGCACGGCTTCTTCAGCCGCCGAGCGAGCCCGTAAAGGCCCCCTAGCTCTCGACGGTCGTCCGCATGGCCGCCCAACCGTTTTTTTTTTTTTTGCGTTTGCCCCCTCGGGGCGGGCCCAGGAGTTCAAATTCCGCGCGGAATTGCGTTTCTCGACCGTTGAAAGCCCGGGAAATTTGAATATGTCACCCAAAATGACTCTTTTACCCCCACATCTTGGTTTCTTATCCTAGGGACCCGGTATTATCTATTTTTGCAGGCGCGAGCCTTATACCTAACCTTTTTACATGCACAGGCCCTTTATTATATTTTTTGCAGGCATAACTTAAGCAGAGTAACATACCGCTCTTTGACGTTGAGGCTATCGAAATAGCGTCACGTTGGCAACAGTTAAAGCAGGGCAACGCAATGCCCTTTTGACAATGAGGCTATCAAAATTAGCGCCAAGTAAGTATCCGCAAAGCAGAGCAACATACCGCTCTTTAAAACAAAGCAGAGCAATGCACCGCTCTTTAAACAAAGCAGGTAACCTTGACCACAGGCGGTCAGGAGTCTATCTTTTCTTTCTAACATAAAGCATTTTCAAAAAAAAAAACAGTGCAAGCATTTTTAGCAAATACTTTGACCTTCGCTTTTACAAGCTCGGCCAAAGTGGGGGCTTCTGTAGACACCCTAATCGGTTCTCATCCCCTGACACCGCAACGCCCGATGATGATGGTAATGGATTAACATGGACGTAATTAGGAAAGGACATTGCTCGGAAATCTAGACCAAATTCCTTGAAACCTCAGTCTTTGGATAGCCCTTGTTATAAGGATTTCAACGCCTTTGACCTAGCCTCAATTAGGTTCCCGGATCAAAAGATAACGCGTCTCGAAGATTTGGGTCAAAACCGCTCAATCCCGGCCCCCTGGGCAGCCCAAGGGCAATTTCATAATTTACAGAGCACCAAAAGTCAAAACCTTAGTCACGCGCGGCCCGTCAGGTACAGCGGCTGACGCGACCTGTCCGGCGGCCAGCGTGTGACAGCGGGGGCCATTGGGCCAGCCGCTGAGTTTGCCCTAGCGGCCACCGCGGGCCCCAGCTGCCCTCCGTGTGGCCGCTGAACCCCTTTTTTGACTAGGCCGAGTTTTGGCGCCAGGCTTCTCGCCCTAGGTCCCTAAATCCGTCCCCCAACTCTATAAATACTCCCTTTCACCCTCTTTTGCAGGAGGTCAGTCAGTTCACAATTTTGAGAGCATTGAGAGTACATATTTCCCCAAATTCAGAAATCTGAAGAATCAAGCAAGCAATACACCTAGCCTAGCACCCAAGATCGAAGAGCAATCCCAATTCTACTAGTCCCGTTCGAATAGAACGTCCAGGTTAACCATCCTGAGGGCCTAACTCTTCATTAAATCTCTTGTTTTATTGTTTATTAATCACGTTTTATTTAACTTTTGATTATGGTTGAATAAATTTGCATGCTTTTGATTTTGTATATAATTATGCATAGTTTGTTAATATAAAGTTTATGTCTTTTTATTAGTTTATGCAAATTTGCATCTTTTCATAGTTTTTGCATGCATATAGTAACCTCCTAGGTTTATTTTAGCATAAAGTTAGCACCTTTATAATACTACTATTATTCTTTTGAAGATACTAACAGTTTTATTGATGTGCATATACAATACATGGCACGTTTAGCAAAGTTGGTAGGTTGGAGCTTTATTTAATGTTCTATATCATGTTTATGCTTGTTAATAGTATGCATGTAAATTGGATATAAATTGTGCAAAATGATAATGTAGGTAATTTGGTTGATCTTAACCCCTCTAGTTAATTTAGGATCATTGGACGACCGGATTTGTATTGAATCATATAGCACAAATAAATACTTGACATGAATAAGCTTAGTAGAGGCCGTCAATACAAACGATTAAGATGAGATTCGTTTTGTTTATTTCGTACCTACATCCCCGAACTCAATATTTAGTCGCTATAGGCATGAGTCAATTCCTATGTACTTTTGATGGTTTCCAATTGTTTCCTTAAAAATTGGTGGCGACTTCTTATTTGCAAATTATTGTTCTTTATAATTAATTTGAATCGCATGTGACACATATTTAAGAACCATTAATTCCAATTAAATGCACCAATTAAGAGCGCCCAAAAAGGTGAGGGTTCTTACAATACGCAGGTGAAAATTTGGCACAAGAAACATTGTTAGCTAGAGGGTACTGCATACCTGAGGAGTTGTGAGGGAGTGATGAAGCCGAAATGGGGTCAACCAAATGAGCCGAGTGACAGACATAATCTTTCAAGTAAGCTGGCGGACGACGTTGGCGTTGGACTCGACCAGTAGGCTCGAGATGTGCAGACGGTGACGAAGGTGATATAGGAGGAGACATATCAGGCTCAAGAGAAGGAGGAGAAGTCAATTGTTGATGTACACCCTCAAGGAGAGAGGGAGAGGGCGATGCAACTCCCCCTGTCGTTACACCTGACTCCGTGAAATGAGGTCCCCAATGCCAATCATCTGTAAAGGACAGCTCACCAGCATACTCATTACTTGTAACTGGAAGGACTAACGGAGATGCAAGTGGAAATTGTGCTTCATCAAACAAAACATCCCGAGAAACAAATACTTCATGTGTCTCCAAATCATACACTCTCCAACCTTTCTGACCATGTGGATATCCAAGGAACACACATTTACGACCCCTAGTAGCAAACTTATCTTTCTTACGAGGCTTGTTATGAGCATACCATAAACACCCAAACACACGAAGATGCACATAAGATGGAGAGGAACCAAAAAGTTTCTCATGAGGGGTTACACCCTTAAGCACAGAGTTAGGGGTGCGATTAATTAAATGAGCAGCTGTAAGAACACATTCTCCCCAAAAGTCAATGGGAAGGTTAGCCTGAAAACGCAAAGATCGAGCAACATCAAGTATATGTTTATGTTTGCGTTCAACACAGCCATTCTGTTGAGGAGTATCTACACAACTTGTTTGATGCAAAATACCCTGCTCAGCATAAAAATGACGCAAAGCTTTAAACTCAGCCCCATTGCACTCCGAATAATCTTAATAGATTTACCAAATTGTGTTTGAGTCATAGCACAAAAATTGCGAATTAATTGGCTAGTCTCACCCTTATCCAAAATAAGAAAAACCCACACAGCTCTACTATAATCATCCACAACGGTGAGGAAAAAACGAGAACCAGTCAAAGTTGCAACAGGATATGGACCCCAAATGTCCGCATGAATTAAGTCAAAATCATCTTTGACAGCAGAATTACTAACAGGAAAAACATTTCGAGTTTGTTTTGCGCGACAACAAACATCACAAAGTTTACTGGTTTCCTTACTAGAGTTAGGGCTATTGCTAAGTGCGGGAATTAAATATAAAGGTTGGCGAGAAGGATGTCCCAACCGTTGGTGCCACAAATCATAAGAATTAGCTTGGGTTGTAGAGACAGTAGCAACAGTACCCCCTGTCACTGGCTTGAGAAAATAGACCTCATCTCGAAATTCACCTGCTCCAATCATGCTCCTCGAGGTTCGGTCCTGCAAAATACAGAGTGTAGAAAAGAAAGTTACATAGCAATCAGAATCACGTATGAGTCAACCAACCGAGTCCAAATTTACAGAAAGTTCTGGCACATAGAGGACATGTCGTAAGCGAAGTCGAGGATGTAACATGACAGTTCCCTCTTTGGTGTCCATGGTGTGGACGCCGTTTGGTAGGCCAACAGGAGCAGGAGGAATGTCAACAACATTATGAAGAAGAGAAAGATCACCGGTCATATGATGGGAAGCACCACTATCAATTAACCAATGCTTACCACTGAGCTTGTCAGAGGACAGGGAAGGCTCGAGAAGAGTCATAAGTCACTGGAGTTGGTCATTGCTTAAAGTAGGAAATGCTGGCATGGGAGTAGGTGTTGATGGCATAACATGAGTAGCAGCAGCATAGGAGCTGGTGAGTGCACACGGCCATGTCCCCGCCCACGACCACGTCCTTGAGGCCATCCAAGGCGTGCATAACATGTATCATAAACATGCCCCTGCTTGTTGCAAAAGGTATAAACAGGTCTATTTCTAGCAGGCATAGATGACCCAGTTCCTTGCAAACCACGCCCCTGGGAACTAGGTGATTGAACAACAAAACCCACAGCAGGCAACTCAATATTGTGGGTAATAGAACGATGACACTCCTCTTGCATAACCATAGCATAAACACGATCAATATCAGGAAGAGGTTCCATGCTAATAATCTGAGATCTCAAAGGACCATACACATTATCTAGTCCCATTAAAAACTGATAAGTTTTAAGGTTTTCAAACCATGTTGTCACTTTTATGCCTCCTTCACAATCACAAGCTTCTAGTGGTGAAAGTGTAGTCAAGTCCTCCCATATACCAAGAAACCTTGTATAATAAGACATGAGAGATGATCCAGATTGTTTAGCGAAGGTAAGTTCAGACCACAACTGTAAATTTTAGGACCATTCTTAATAGAATATCGGGTTTTAAGAGTTTCCTACATAACTCTAACATTTGATAGACGAGAAATTGTAGTCCTAATAGCAGAATCAACAGAATTTGCCATCCAAGAACACAACATGGCATTAACAATCTCCCAAGCATGAAATTCA
This sequence comes from Tetragonia tetragonoides, assembly GCA_038025085.1. Classification (NCBI taxonomy): domain Eukaryota; kingdom Viridiplantae; phylum Streptophyta; class Magnoliopsida; order Caryophyllales; family Aizoaceae; genus Tetragonia; species Tetragonia tetragonoides. The sequence continues at coordinate 21,259,352 of CM076150.1, forward strand.
GGTGTGTCCTTATCAGGTTTAGCAATAGAACCATCAACAAATCCCATTTTATTCTGAGATTTAAGAGCTGAACGAATTGCTTGTTCTTAGGAAGGATAATTTTCTACTTTCAATTCAATTTTAGTGAGGATCATACCTGAATTAGCCGTGGGATGCAAATAATAATGGGAAGTAGGATCAGTGAGTAAACAAGGGGGGGTTTTCTCCACCTCCTCCATTAGGGACTTCACCATCTTTAGCCATGGTGGTCTGGTCTCGGCAATCGAAAGATTACAAAAACCTGAATTGGTGTGACAAATTGGGAACCAACAGCAAATTATATCAATACCAAGCTTGGGACTCGAAAATGATGCCACGACTGATGGGAAGTCGAATCAAGGTGGATCAGCTAGGCTGCAGCTAATGGGTAGTGAATTTAAAAGGCAACTGGGCTAGCAACTTTGCTGGGGCTGGTGATGTGAATCAACAATGAAAACTGATGAGAAGCGGAAGCGTTTGATTAGAAAGTTAGGTAACCTTCCTCTGATACCATAACAAAATAGGTAAGGTTAAATAATTCCTATCTTGTATTTCTATTAGGGATATGGGCCTTATATATAGGCAAGAATACAAAACGTATATGAAACTACAATATTTACTACTTAGGCACACAAAAGGTCACGCTAATAAATAATTCAAAATTTTAATTTATTTTTTATTTTATTGTGAGTAGGCAAATAATTTAACTAGGTTTCTTGAATATTTAGATGACCCTTTTTAAATTTACTTTTCTAAAGCCTTTAATCTTTTTTACTTTTCCCGTTTATGCATTTTGGTCTCATACACAACACTCCTGTCCTGTAGAACTAAAGTAGAAAGAGCATCTCTCTTCTGGGGTTTTGGGTTTAGGAGCAGCCGGTTTCTACTTTGAAGCACCAGAGAGAGAGAGAGAGAGAGAGAGAGAGAGAGAGAGAGAGAGATGTGGTATATGTGCGTATTTTTCCACAGATTATTAGATTACAGGAAGCCAGAAATTGAAGCTCTTGCTCAACTATGTGGTGCTTTTGAAGATGAAAATAACAATGGTGATAACCAAAAGCAAAAACAAAAGCAAACCCATTCACTTGAATGGAGGTTACCAGAAAACTTCCACCCTGATTGCCCTTTTCATTTCGTCAATCTCCCTTCTGAAGAAATCGCTCGTAACATAGCCAATCGAAGTCAGTTCCAATTTCTCTCTTTTATTTTATTTTCCTTCTTATTTTCATCTTACAGAATAAATTTCATGATTTTACTGCTTGCTTTTTGTGTCACTTTGCTGCATTTTTCTGTTGGGTATTCATGTTTTTGTGAGCAAAATTTGTCTGCTAAGTTATAATTATGTAATGTGATTGAGATAAAAAAAAAAATTGTGATTCTAAGCTGCCCATTTTCTTAATTTTATGCATTGAAAAGTTGGGTTCTTTTTATTCTTGGGGATTATAAATCCAATAAGACTATAAGCAGGGTTCTTTGAACTATGTCGACTGTCACGTTTACACTTTTATGGTGGTGATTGAGAAGCTTTTAGGTTTTGGGAATTGTTAAGTTGCTCTAGTAAAACTGGGTTTGTTTTGATTGCTGGCAATGGAAAATCCAGTAGCCTAGTCTCATGCTTGTAGGGATGCTAAGCCATTTTCTTTTAATATAAACAGTGTTATGAGTTTTGCTATTTTGCGGATATTGGAGTTCATTTTGCTGAAATCTCTGAAAAACATGTCTTATACTACGTACTTTAAGAAAATGCCGCTAATGGAAGCTTTAAATTCATCGTTTACCACATGAGATAGTTGTTGGCGGTATAGATCCATGAAAGTCATGTCGAAGGAAAATGGTGTTTCTTCCAAGGGTGATTAAGGTGCAACTCTGAAGTGTGATTGGTACAGATCTTTACCATGGGTGATTAAGGTACAAAGTGCGATTTGTTACTATCAAGTCATTCTGTCTAGACTGGATGATTCTGAAATTTAACAAAGAGTTCAGGGGATAATAAATCATGCAACAAATATTTAGACTTTTGCTTGATTTATTATCTTTAACTTTCACCATCCATGAAAAGAATGTGTTATGGGCTTCTGGCCAAAAGAATTACCTTAGAAAATCACAAAGATGCAGCTTGCATTTATGCTATTTCATCCTCAGTTCTACAACTAGAAAACGTTACAAAAGAGTGGGAAGTTCTGCTTTCAACATAGTCTTGAATTATTTTCGGGTGAAAAAACTAAGAATCGAATCAGTTAGCATTTATGCAATTTCTTTCTCAGTTCTACAACTAGAAAAAGTCACAAAAGAGTGGGAAGTTCGGCTGTCAACCTAGTCTTGAATTATTTTCAGGTGAAAGAACTAAAACTGGGAATCAGATTACACTACCATAACTGTATGTGAGCATTGCTTTGAGCTCTGGAAGCAAGAATAGTGATTGGTTTTTAATCTAAAAACAAAAGAATAGTTATTTGTTGTCACTATAAACTATAAACTATATATGCTGTTGACGACTTGACATATGCTGATAGCAATTCGCAGGTATACTTGTGAAGGGAATGTATGAGCTTTGGGGGGAGGGAAACTGTTATGAGCAGCTGGAGGAGACTGTGAGAGCCTATCCTGATGAGAGAAAGTTGCCTTACTTGACATCTGAAAGCACTTTCAAGATAAACATTGACAGCTTTGGCAAGACTTTTAGCACAGCTGATCGAAAAGATCTCTTAGAGAGGCTTTCTTTCATTCCGTTCAAGGTATCTTTACTGCATTTCCTTCAAAATCCCTGCATATAATCTGTTGTAGATGTATGTTTGGCATCATGATCCATTATCTGAAGTTCTGAGCCCTTTTACTTTGTCCAGTAATTTTGCATGAAAATAGATGTTGCAGTGAAGTATTCCTGTTGTGGGTTTGTTTCTTACCCTATTCAGCTTCTTATTCTGGTGAAGCTTGCCCTGTTTCCTTTTTCTCTGTGATCTTATTGTTTCCTGTGATACTGCCCATTTACTTTTTTTCACTTGAAATTGAGAAGACTAAGCACTGAGGGCCTACAATTGGCCTTTGACTACACCCATGTGTTTCCAATCAAGGGGTCTACAACTGAAGCAACCTTTCGTGTAAAAGTAGGAGTGCCGACTGCCGCATACTTCTAACCCCCATATCCAGCCTCACCCTCGAGGGGAGCTGCTCCAAATAGTGTTTTCTTCTTTACCACTCTAAAAAAGAGGTATCCAGTGCTAGGCGGAACCACAGAAGCCTCATCTGATGCACAGGGTAATGGTAGGTATGCTAGGAATTTCAAGGTCCTTAAAGTGGAGTATTGGTAATAGCTTGAACAGTAAACATATTACGAAATGTTGTTTTCAGAACTTATTCATTGTGTACCCATCTTTTTTTGGAGGAGTAGTTGAATTGTATGACATTGCCTTAAAGGAATCACGCACTGCCACTATGGAAACAATTATTTGGTTGACCCACAGAAACACGAATGATAAACCATTTCTCAAGGGCCCAAGGGTCCCACTATAATCAGCACTAAGGAGGTCCGATATGCAACTTTTTCCTTTGTTTTATTTTGTGCTGGTTACCGATAAACCCTCAGTGTGTAGAAAAAAAAAAAGACCAACTTTCTAAGTTTCTGAGTAGAGGATATTGAAAAGTAGTTGTCCAAAATTACCAGCAAGGTATCCATTCATAAATTGTATTGTCTGCTTATCAATTTTCTGTGCCCTGTGCGCTTCCTCTCAGAAACCTTGCTACTTTGTCTATCTAGATGCTATATGCAGCTCTGTAAGGATCGCTTATTTTGCAGTTTGTGCCTTGACTTTTTCACGAAACGTACTCTGCTATTCTGTTCCAAGTTTGATTATTTTGTCACCAACAGGGTAGTGGTCTAGTGGTTTCAAGTTTACTCCTAAGTGGTAAGACAAGGTCATGGGTGCGATTCCCCATCCCCCCATGCCTTGTGTCTGCTGGCTTCTAGGAGCTATACTAGCCCCTTGTTGGTGCTACGTTGACGGGGCCAGTGTTTGCACTGGTTGGTCAGTTAGTCTGATATGTTCGTTGTTGAACATGAGAGTCCGAACATGACGTAGTAGGGGGTGCCTCGGTCGCCAACTCGCCATTCACTTGCAAATTGCAGCCTCTTTTTGTGGAGCAAAAAAAAAAGAGGATTATTCTGTTATTCCAAATCATGCAATTCTCTCTTCACAAGAATTGATGCTGACATGAAGAATGATGTGTGGCAGATTTGAATTTCAAGTGTTTAATTGTAACTAAGCTAAATTGCTATTCTCATTCAAAGCAAGTGTTTTGCAAATACAACTCAAATCCCCAGCATAAAGGGGACCTTACCATGTATGAAGAATTAAAAATGGTGGAAATACATGGGAAAGCTAAAAAGAGAGTTACAACCTATGAAGCACCGAAACGTGAAAGAGGCAACTTTTCGCGTTTCCGAAACGTTTCGGAAACGGAAACGTAATCGAAACGCATTCGAAACGCTCGAAACGCTGAACATAAAACAAAACGCGAGAGAAACGGTTTGCTGAAAAAGAAACGCGCGCGAAACGCCATACTGAAGAAAAAACGCGTCCGAAACGCCAAACTGATGAAAAAACGCCTACAAAACGCCAAAATGAAGAAAAAACGCGCGCTGTTATCTTGATGGAATAATTATTTTCTGTTTTTTTAATATATTTTTTTAATATTTTTTTGTGGGGACGTTTCCGCGTTTCCGGCATTTTGAGAATTGACGTTTCCCGTTTCGCGTTTCACGTTTCGCGTTTCCGCGTTTCACGTTTCCGTGCAACCTTGGTTACAACAAATCAAGAGTCCTTTTTCTTTTCTTTTCTTTTCTTTTCTTTAGTGTCTATGCTATTTTCTTCTTTGAATTGCAAGAAAGTATAACAGGTTAACAGCCGATGCTAAACATCAAGACACCCGTTAATAAGCTTCAATTTTGAAAGTATAGGGTGATCTATCTTTTGTTGTATTAGTATACCTGAAATCTGTTTCATCTGAAAAGACTTCTATTTCAACTTTAAGATATGCTACAATTGGTGGTTGATGTTGAATCTGTATTTCAGGGCAGAGTGAATTTACGCAATCCAGAGCACAAGTTTTGGTTTATAGAAATCGATGAGTATGAAGCTAATAATGGCCTCCCCCCTATCGTTGAAAAGAGAATCTTCTTCGGACGAGAGGTTGGTGCAGCAGATAGAAGTCTCTTGCCTACGTATCAGTTAAAAAGCCGTAATTACATAGGGCCAACAGCAATGGATGCTGAGATGGCTTTCCTAATGGCCAACCAAGGACTTGCTGCCCCTGGGAAGCTTGTTTATGATCCCTTTGTTGGCACTGGTAGCGTTCTGGTGGCTGCAGCACATTTTGGAGCGATGACAATGGTTGGTTCCTTTTTATTCTGTGCTTTTAAAGTAGCATTTTCGGTGGCTTTTTCCTGAAGATATTGATGGTAGCCTAGCGGGTAGAACATGGGTGGGTTTCCCATCCGGCCCATGTTTCGATCCCACTAGGGGCATTTGGGAATTTCCCTGTCCCATTTGGGCATATAAAGTTTTGGCTTAGGAGAGGGCTGGGCTTAGGACCCCTCCTTAACTCCCCCCCCCCCTCCTAAAAAAGGACGTTTTCAGGTTTTGGCGAGAACACTGATATAATTTTCAGGGTGCAGACATAGACATAAGGGTGGTTCGTGATGGACGAGGACCTGATCGTAATGTATGGAGTAACTTTAAGCAGGTAAGCCTCGGATATTCTGTTCTTAACTCTACACATTTATTTGCAGAATAGCTAAAGAATGGCATGCTATATACAAATTGAAAACATTTGTTTGCTTATGTTGGAAGATGTCACATCCAGAACATTTGAGGCTTCATTTAATTACAAGCTATCTTTCTTTTGTTTTGTTTTGGGAGATTCCAAAAACTACCTTTCTAATTATATCCAAATTTCAGTTAGGCAGTACTGTTTCATGTTGTACTCTTCAGGTTTCTCTCATTCGGGTTTTATTTGTCTTGATAATTAATTTTTTGGACTTATGTATATGATTCATTTTATTTCTGTAGTATGGATTGTCAGATCCGATATCTTTATTAAGGGCAGATAATAACCTTCCTCCATGGCGTGCTGGTTTGAAAGAGGTACTTTCTTGCTCTCTTGAGCTGTACAAATTATGTGAAATTCTTGGGTAGAGAACGTGTTCTGTCTTTTAACTTTAAGGTGCATGCTAATTTAAGTAGAAAATCCCAGATTGTAGATGGTGTTCTTCTAGTTCTATCTCATACTGGATTTAACATTATTAATATTGAGTGTATATTAGCGTAATATATTCATTCAGCAATTAAAACATACTAGCATTTACTGGTTTGAAGACCAATATTTTGCTTCCACCTCCGTGAAACTTGGCTGAAATGTTAGTCAGGTTTAGCTAAGTGAGAACCAACAAAAAGTCACTTGTAGCAGAAATTGCTTATGGGTTGTCTTGTTCCGCATTCCAGATAAAACCCGCCATTATGAGAAAGAGGATTGTTAAACAGCTTTTGGTTCTATACTGTATTCAACATTCCTATATCCATGATCAAATCATAGAGCAGAGGCAGATGGTGGGTGTTACTTAGGGCACTTTGTGGTTGACTGATTATCATGTTCAGGATTGCAGTCGTGAGTTATGTTCTCGTTTTTTGGATGTTTATGGGAAGGGGAAGATGAAGGTGAATAAAAAGTTATTGTTAAAATTAGAATATTACCTTTGAAATAGTGAATGTTTATGGATGCACAATGCATTTGTTTTTCACAGTGCAATTAAGTTCTTTCCTGACTCACATCTTGGACTATCCTCTGCTTACACTAGTGTTTATATTTTATTAAGTTTTCCTGTAATGATATGCCAAGTGCTTAGTTACTTTATGATCCTTTTGAAGGTATTCGATGCGATAATTTGTGATCCACCATATGGTGTCCGTGCTGGGGGACGTAAATCTGGAGGTCGAAAATTGCTAAAGGGTGTTGTGGGCCCATATACAGTTCCTGATGACAAGAGAGCAGGCCATATACCATCAACAGCTGCATATAGCTTGGTCGAATGTGTCCATGATCTACTTGATCTGGCTGCGAAGATGCTCGTGATGGGTGGCAGGCTTGTGTACTTCTACCCTGTCCTAAGAGAGGAAGATTCCCCAGACCCCACTTTTCCCGAGCACCCATGCTTCAAACTGGTTGCTGTTTCTGAGCAAATACTCAGCTTTCGTTACAGCAGGGTGTTATTAACAATGGTGAAGGTAGCCCCATATACTGAAGAAATTGCCCATACAGCTAGTATCATGCATTTAGACTTCAAGGCAAATCATTTGAAGTGGTTAGAAGAGGGCAACCTCCACTCTGCTGTCTTTGCTCCAGCTAATCATCAACTGGGAGACGCCGATGATTCCAAGTTCTGCAAAGAATCCAAGCCGAAATACAGAGGGAAATATGTTTAGTTTATGATTCCGAGCAGCTTTATCATGTGATATCTAGCTTCTGAAATGTTGTATTTCCTCTATGAGGTTTCAAGTCTTTGGATGGCAGGTCTTGTATCCTATTGTTAGTCTTTAGGTTATAGCTTGGTGTAAACCTTTTGCTAGCTATTCATTATCTCTCTAGCAAGGAGAGAGAAAAAAGGTATTTGTCAGTCTAGAGTTAAACGATGTTAGCTAATAGGTACGGGTACACCATTATCCGAAACTAATTGTGTTGCCATGATCTGTGACTCCCCCATTCCCCCTCTTGGGTTGTGTACCATTCGTGTTTTAGTAAAGCGATGGATTTTGATTATGGAGTGTAAGGAATAACATAACTTATGGGGCTTGAACCTGCTCTTGAACCTGCTTTGATCCTTTTTCTTTTAAAGTTTTTTTGGGAGGGATTGGGTAGAGATTTTGTAACTTAACTTATTTATCATTACATAGTAGGGATCTCCTTTGGATAACAATGAATTCATACCTAGGGTATGGAATTCTCATCCTTCTTAATACGACCCCAATAAACTCAAACCGTGATTGACAAAATAAAATTTCAAGTAAATACGACACTAAGCTCGTCAAGAGAGAACAAGAAGAAATGCGAGATTCAAATTGTGATCTAGAACACTACTATTACTAGTAGATTTTGTACATCTAAAACAATGTTAGTCAAACAATGTCAAATAACGAGATGTTTCTAAATGGGAAAAGTACTTGAAACAAAATCAGAGATACCCTAACGTTCTGTAGTCCACAACATAATAATGATCATCAAGGTATCACCTCTAATTTATTTACATATCATATCACAAGGTTTACAGCAAACCAGACCTGATAAATGGTTCGGTCAGGTTGGGTTTAACTCAGGTAACTTTGAGTTATGGTCATCATATGGCAGGTCAATACCGGGTCAAGTAATTGTTAAAATCAAGTTATGTCGAGTCTTTGCTGGATCAGACTCAAGTCGATTATCATGTTTGAAATGATTTTATCTCACAAATTTTGGGCTTAGGTTATTAGCAAATCAAGTGTTTTGAGATCGGGTTCGAGTCGAATCTTTAGCAAGTTAGGTTAGGTTCGGGTTGAATCTTGTTTTAGAGTCGCTTATTGGGTCGAGTCAGATTTTCCGTATTCTACGACAAACTCTCCATTCTCAAGCAAGTCCTCGTGAGAGGCAAACAACTTATCTGGGTCCAATAACGCTCCAACAACGCCTTGTTGAAACACAATTTCATAGTCACTAGTGTAAAATGCGGAATCTAAATACCTACAAAAAAATCTTAAATCAAAATTAACTATAAAATTAAATCCAAAGATAAAATGTCGGGGTCCGGTTAGGTTTTAAATCGGTCAAAGATAAAATGTCGGAATCCGGTTAGGTTTTAAATCGGTCAAAAATAAAATGTCGGGGTCCGATTAAATTTTAAATCAGTCAAAGATAAAATATCAGAGTCCGGTTAGGTTTTAAATCGATCGGTTTTCGGTACAGGTCAGATTTTGCAAGCTCCAAATAGAAGTATCATTCTCTCTGTCGCACACTGTCACCTTCAAATGGAATTTCTTCACTCCACTCCTCTACTACCTCCCCCCAAAAAATCTCCAACCCATTCTCTCTCTCTCTCTCTCTCTCTCTCTCTCTCTCTCTCTCTCTCTCCCCTCCCTCATTTCCAATGTCTACACCACCGATATCATCAGCCGAACTCATCGCCGGCAACAACGACCTCCTCTCAGAAATCCTCTCTCACCTCCCAATCAAACCACTCCTTCGTTTCAAATCAACTTCCCATCAATTCCTCACCCTAATCTCCGACCCCACTTTGTCTCTCCTCCACACTCGCCGCCATACCCACCACCCTTCCACCGCCCTTTTCCTCCTCCATCGCAACAACCACGATTCTCTCTCCTTTGACTTCATCCCTCTCTCTCCTTCTCTCTCTCCTCCTCCCTCTTTCTCTCTCCTCAACTCCCCCATTCTCCAATCCTCCAATGGCCTCCTCTTACTCTCATCCTCTCCCACTCCCACAATACATAACCCCACTACGAACCAATCGGTGCGTCTTTCTTTACCCTATCGTAACGTTGTCGCTGTCAATTTGGCTTACGATCCTGATTGGTTTGATTCTCATTACAATGTTGTCTGCGTCTACGAGTCGGTGGAGAGAGAGAATTCGTTCGGCATTGATGTTTATTCGTCGAGGGATGGGCAATGGAGGGTGGTGGTTGATTGTTTTACGGCGCCGTTTGATGTGGAGTTTGAGAGGGGAGTGTATTGGGAAGGGAGGGTGAATTGGTTGAGTCATACTGAGAGTACTGTGTATTTTGATTTGGAGAGAGAATGTGTTGAAGTGTTGGCATTGCCGAAAGCTGCACCCGACGGAGGTTATATTGAGAGGTTTAGGTATTTCGGAGAGTCGTGTGGGCATTTGCATTTAATTGAGATTCGGACGAATTGTGTTTCGGAGTTTGATGTATTGGAGCTTGATAGGAAAGAGAAAAGGGAGTGGTTTGTGAAGTTTAGGGTCAATTTGGATGTGGTAGGGTTAGGGTTTGAGAATGAGATGTTTCAAGAGAATGGTGGTGATAGGTTTAATCGGAGGTTTCGGTTTTATGCGTTTTCTGTTCTTGCTGTTGTCAGAGCTAATGCCGGTGATGATGATGATGATGATGGAAATGGTGGTGAGGATGTGATCGTTGTTTCGGTTCCTGGTAAAGTGATTTCTTATAGTTTTAAAAATAAGGTGTCTAAGTTGATTTCTAATGTGGTTGATGATAGTGATATATGGTTGCCTTTTAAGGGTTATAATGCTTATCAGTTTATTGAAAGTCTCTACTGTCTTTGATTGCGAATACGAATTGGATATTTTTGTCTCTGTAATTTCAAAAATAATCTAGTTGGGTTTGGGAGATTGAAAATGTGATTGTGTATAGCTTATTGCAAGTTCTTGTACTTGTCGCAAGGTGACAACTTGATTGATATTTTGTAATTCCTTGTGATCATATGCTGAATATATGTAACTCTGATGCTCTTTGGCTTTGATTTAGTGCATTGTATAAGGCAATTTGGGTTAGAATGATCAGTATTCAAGTTCGATATAGTGACCACAATATGTTGTTTTCAGGGGAAATTACTAGTTACAGCAACACTATGTATTATTCTTCATTGTTCTATGACTAACACTATAGAATAGCTTTCTTGATATGACTTAGGATAGGTAGAAAGAAACAAGAATGTCTTGAGCGACTTCCACCTATGCCGAGAACTAAAATCATGGATGTCTTGAGCATAGAACTGGAAAAAAATTCTAGGTCTTTCAAATTAGAGGGTTGATATCGGATTGGCTCTATATATAAACTTTTAAGAAGTGGTGAGACAATTTTGGTATACTCAATAGGTGGTAGTCTTGACTACTTTCTCTTGGATTTTTGTTGAGTTTGTACTTTGAAGGCCTTGCTTTATGGTTGGGGTACTTAATTAGCACACCGGTTGTTCATTAAGTAAACTTTCCAATGTCAGTGTTGGACTATAGGCTGGTTGTAGTCTTGTAGAGGGTGAGGGGAGGACAGAAGTTTGGGAATTTTAGTATGCGGAACGAGGACATGAATGGGTGGGTGGGGGGTAAGAATAAGATGAAATGAGCAAAGGATTGACTTCTGAAATTGAAGGCTTTGATCTTGTTGGATCACAGGAGGCAAACAACACACTAGTTAATGCAGTGAACTGTAAGGGACCAGTGAGCTATTGTAATTCATCAAACTCGTCGAGCAGGACTCACTCAGCAGACCTGCACAACAATGGCAACGTCAATCTCGATGAGCTTTGGTTTGATCATTGGAGAATTTAGCAATCTCATGGTTGTGCCTTGCACTCTTGATGCTGGAAACAGAGCCTAACTCAGAGCTGAAATAAACTTTTTACCTGGTTGATTGTAATTTGGACCCAAATCTTTCACCTGATGCTTTGTACTTGGATGACGTCAATCTCTTAGTGGACGAGCCTATGAACCCTCCTGGCCCCAGTAGGCCAGGGAAGGAAGAGGAGCAGAGTTGTAAGGAAAAAGGGAAGGAGAATAGGTGTAAAATAACGGGAGCCAAAAGCAACACCAGTCAGTGAAAGAATGGTGATTTAGAAATTAGAATTGACCCAGCAGCTGGTGAACTGTGGTGAATATGTTAGTAGTAATCACAGAGAAGCAGAAAGTGAAAATGAACTTGGGTAGCATATTAGGTCTTAAGTCCGCAGAAGAGCCTGGGGCGATTAAAGCGCTTGCTGAAGTCAGAAGAACTGAAGAAGTGCAAGGTTGGCAGCTAAAACTAAGAACAGAATAGTGTAGTTGCTTTTCATTCGTTCAAGGGGGTGTTGATTATGCTTCGAGGTGTATTAGCATGATTTTTTCTTTTTTAAACCTTCTGGTTTCTAGATGGGTAGTTTTCCCCTTTGGGTATTAGTTAGGATGCTTTCACAAAGGCTGGTGGTTGTTTTTCTTTCCATAGGTGTTTTGGGGTGTTCTCTCAAAGGTACGTATTTGGTGTCGCCTTTCAAAGCGTGTAGACTTAAGAACGGGAAGAGGAAGGTAATCCTAGATGAAGACGGAGAAATAATTTAGGGTGCTAATTGAGGTTATGCATGTGTGTCTCCCACCTTTATGCCAACCATGTTTATATATCGACGGATTCCTCTCCCTCTCCCCCCCTCTTCTCATCAAGCCTCATAGGAACAGTCCTGCGCATTGGCTAATTTGCTATGTTGACTATTGTCATGTGAGTTGGGTGTTGCTGATGGTTGGTTTTGCATTGTTTTACTTCTTTGTATGTGATTGTAGAGAAGATGCAATCCTTCTTATAACCTTGTATTGTCAATGTTTTCACTCAACATTGTGTTAGCTTTTGCAATGCAACCATATATCTCATTATGATCTTTACTGCTTCCCAACTGGTTTTGGTTTCATCTACCCGTCCACGAGTAAGCTTCAACACATAAATCCCAATCCCATATCTGGACGGAGGTGCACAAATATATAATGAATTGGTACCAAGAGGTCCTAGAGAATTTTGGGTGGGTTTGTGATGGCTGGCTTTGTTGCTGCTCATGCTATGGCAGGAGAGACAGAGTTAACTGAATAACTTGAAAGGAACTTTGTCTAATTTGAACTTCTATTACCATTTTTGTTCAGGATAGTTGATTCAAAGATTGAGATAATTGATTTTTGATCAATCTTTAGAAAGGCTATGGCAGGATGGGGTTTCACTTCACACACGATTACTTGCGAAGTACGGACACTGTACGAGGGTTGTCGACTTGTCGAGCCCCCAAAAGCTTAGGATACTCGTTGCATTTGTTGTTTCCACACCTCCCTCCCCAGTATATGATTGTATTTTTTTCCCTTCAGTATACTCGACACCAATTATTTTCCCGCAACCCACCAACTTGACTACATCCATGATCAAATAGTAGGTTTATTACAATAAAGTAGTGGGTTAGAAATAATGAATTCTACTATATTTTGAAAAAATATAAAAAAAAAGAAAAAGAAAATAATGTGAGAGCGTGTAGGCAAGTTGGCTACACCTTGGCTACACCCAAGAACCATTTCCGTCATCCCCCTTGCCACTTAATTAATTGGATAAGTAATTTACACCGATCAAGATCTACAATTTTTGTATGAGATCAATTCACAATAAAATAGGGTCATTATTTAGAAAGACAGATTTCTCTTGAACAAGGATATAGGTAGGAGGACTTTTAGTGGAATTTATGTAATTTTAGAGGTATTTCCACCTCCTACCTTCTTTTCCACCTGGATTTTGGTTCCACTTTCATTCTCACCTGGATACTCAATTAAAAATCAAACAGCCTCATTGAAAGACAACATGAGTAAAAAAACAATTCCAATTTTTATCAAACTACGGACTATCTCAAACATGAAAACAGGAAGCACTTTTACGGGGATTACCTATTCCCTAATCTAATACTCATGCACGTAATAAATAAAGGTAGTGGGATTAACTATACAAATTTTCTAATAATTAAAAAAGTACTACCTTCAAAAAAAAACCTAGCCTCTCTTTTTGCCTCTCCTCTTCCTCTCTCAACCCTAACTTTTACTTGGACAAATTTTTAGGCCGGGAAGGCCGATTTAGGCCATTCCCGGCCTGTGATTCATGTTTTCCACCTCTTTTTGTCATTGATTTCTAGTTTATGTTCTCTAAGTGGAATAAATTTTCTCTCCCTTTTGTGGAGTTATTAGGGATTTTTATATTTTTCCTCTTTGTAGGATCCTCTCTTCGCCTATTGTACGATTTAGTATCAAGTAATATGAATTCGGGGACCGGATATGCACAAGATCGATGGTATCATACAACGTTTTGTGAGCAAACAATTACGGTACTTGCGGTGAAGATCTCCACTTCCGTTAAAGATGAAGCATCAAAGGAAGCACATGGTTACTATGCATGTTGGGAGTCGCGCTCGGGTATTCAAGTTAATTGTTTTGTTAGCAGATTTGTTATTGGTACCGTTGATTTAGTATATTCTAGGGTTATTTTCGATCTAGATGCCGTATGGCTCTTCTATGAATGAAAGTCTCTTATTCCCCTCTCAAAAAAAAAAAAAAAATACAAATTTCCTATTATCCGCTCAACCCAAATTCTGTCCCCATCCCTATAATTTCATAATCTCATTCCCACTTTCCAAACGCCTTCTTACTGTTGGAAAGCTCCTGAACGTGCAAAAATAGAACACTACGCTCGTAACTCCTTTGAGCCAAACTCTACCCGTTTCTGGCTTGATTCATGGGTAGGAGATAAACCGTTAGGTAAATCATTTCCTAGACTTTATGCTTTATCTAATGAACCAGAAGCATTGATCCGTGACGTGGGAGTATGGGATGGGTTTATATGGAGGTGGAGTTTGAGTTGGAGACGAAGTCTTTTTGTGTGGGAAGAACAGCAAAAACAACATTTGAACGCTACTCTCGCTCAAGTGCAACTTGACCCTGGGATCGAAGATAAGTTTTTCTGGAAATCGAGCAATGATGGGAATCTTTCTGTCAAATCCATGAGACAGGAAATTATTAAGAGAGAAGGAAATTTGATCAATGAAGCGGTGAAGGGTGTATGGCAAGGTCTTGCTCCTCCAAAGGTAGAAATTTTCATGTGGCTGTCATGTTTAGGGAGATTAAAAACCAAAAACCGCTTAGCCAAGATGGGTTTCAACTGCATATCAGACACGGGGTGTGTATTGTGTGAACAAGAAGAGGAATCGTGTTAACTTGCTTATTCATTGCAGATTCACAAGGGCTTTGTGGAACAAGTGGTTGCAAATGTGGGATTTCTACTGGTGTGCGCCTTTGGGGATGATGGAATTCTATTTACAATGGTGTTCTATGGCATCAGGGAAGCATTTCAAGAAGGTTCATGTTACTTTTTTATTTGTGATGGTTTGGTCTATATGGAAAGAAAAGAATTGCAGGTTATTCGAAGGGAAAAAATGTGATGGCAATGAAGTGTTCGACTTGATTATGTTACGCCTCGGTTAGTGGGTGAAAGCAGGGATGTTAAATTTCCCATATTCGCCTCATGAGGTGTGTCAAGTCCCGAGATGTTTGAAGCTGTATACTCCGGAACCTCGAGTGAAACCCATGCTCCAATGGGAGCCTCCTGGGCAGGGCTGCTTGAAGTGGAATACAGATGCGTCATTCAAAGATGGGATTGCGGCAGTGAGAGGAGTTTTAAGGGACTGGAAAGGGAATTTCAGATGTGTGTTTTCGGGTCGTGTGTCTTGCTTGGAGATCAATCACGCAGAGATAGCTGCTATTGGGCGTGCACTACTGGAAACCTTATCCAAGGAGTGGTTGGGAAATTTTGAGATCATCTTTGAGTCTGATTCGTCAAACGTTGTCACTTGGTGTAACGATAGAAGTGGGGGTCCTTGGAATGCAAGGTTCGACCTCAATTTCATTAGGAGTACTAAGGAGAGATGGCCCAATTTCTGTTTTGTTCATAGGTCGAGAAGTGCGAATGCGATAGCGGATGGTTTGACTAGACAAGGGCTTCATAGAGAGGGTATTTTTGTAGCTTGGTTCTAGACTTGTATTTTTCTAGATGTTTTTACTGTTTTTGTTGCTTTGATCTTGACATATGATTCTAATACTATGATAAACCCTTCCTAAAAGGTGGGGGTATAGTATGAGATGATGTTAAGACCAAGCGACTTGGCGTTCTTTGTATTGCTTCTTCTTGAAGCTCTATTTCTTTAATAAAAAAGGATGCCTAATTATCAAAAAAAAAAAAAAAACTCCTTTGAGCCAGTAACATAATGAAAAGTGAACTCCTACTGCAATTGAGAACCTCGTAAGTCCTAGACTTGAGAACATAAAACAGAGAATTAAACTATTGCATGATACGAGTATTAAATAATTCAAATTCAATAAACTACATCCAAAATTGGCAATTACATAATATTAAAATGAAACCCTGAAAAAGTGAAATAATAATGAAGTCCTACAACATAGGATATTGAGGAGTTCTTTTTATCATATTATCTACAAATACCTTATTTACTTTATGTTTTAATTATATATTCGTGCATTGTATGGATACAACGTACCATATAGGTTATCATAAAACTAGAAGAAACATAAACTCCCTTCTTTCTTTCTTTTTTTTTTGAGGAAAAAAGAAATTTCATTAATTGAAAGCCATACGACACTTATAAGAAGGATTGAATTCAACAAGAAATAGATCTAAAACATCGGAATACATTCGAATGAAAAAGCTATGTAGCACTAGAGATTCAACAATTTCGATCGGCTTCCATTTAATCGTTGTTTTCCATATTACAGCCTCTTCGCGGAAGACTCTGCTATAGCTTTGAATGCTCCAATCAGACATCGTAGACCACCTCTTGATATAATAGATCCGCCAAAATACATACGAACAACAAAACAAAAAACTAACTATACTCTCAAAAAGTGAGAGACAGCTGAACCCAATGAATGGGACAAACTAACTCTCACAGATGGAGAGACTGATATTATTCGACATACTAAAACTAAAAAACAGAACAAAACATTGAAACAAAAAGAATTGGGGCTTACCATTAGCAAAGAATTGCTAATACAGCCCCTAAACCAAAAAGCGGCTAGGGTTTAAAAAAAAAAAAAAAAAAACATAAACTCCCCTCTAAACTAGGAGAAAGGTCCCCTCAAAAAAAAAAAAAATAATAATTCCTCACTGGTAATGTTAGAATCCCACTGGGGCATTCGAAGTTGTTCTACATATCCTACTGCTTCCAAATATTTGACCACTTGTTTTTGGACATTTATCAAGTGATCAGCTCATGAGTAGTCATTCTTATCGTCTTAAAAGTTAAATATAAAAATTTGTGTGGATTTAGTCTATAGTGGATCAGTGGTCTAAATGTCATCCCATATATACTTTATTTGGAATTACCCTTCTAATAATGGAGTCACTTCATACTTTATCTGGAGTCACCCCTCTAATAGTAAAGTCACCCCCTACTGCACCTGGAGACACCCCTCAAATATACATGTTGGTTCACGATGGACTAAGTCCACACAAAACTAGCTGAAAATTAAATGACACGTACTTAGATTTGGCCAACAATTCTGATTCATTTATCACATTATTACCGTTGTCCAAAAAACAGTTTGTAATGCGCGTAGAAGATAAGGGTGGTGTCATTTAACCGGTAAATTAAGTTCGTGCTAAAAATCGATAAAAGTTTGGATTATTATATAAAACTTGGTGTTAATAATTCACTGTTTTATTAAATTTATAAGAAAAATAGCCTCTTTTAAATTACGAATATATAGGAGCGTATTCAACTGTTTTTCTTTTGTTCATACCAAGGGTATTCATCGTAGACCACAATGATTATCTTCCCGTGTTGTCTTGTAGGCACCTTAAAGAATAGATGAAACAATTAGCCAAGGAATATAAGGCTGCTCCAAGCCCAATGTAAAATTCGTACCTCAATCTTAAGAATGAATGAGTCCCTATTTCTCAACCACATCCGCGACCCGTTGTGATGGCACAATACGTTTTGATGATCATGTGAATGCCGGAGAGTTGGGTTTGATGGAAGGAGCGCCGAAATTCGTAACCACCAGAAGCTCTCAGATATCATTGGCCGTTAGAGGCAGGTAATGCATCGAATCGAACATTACCACGTGGAAATATCAATATTTCCCATAGTTTGATTCCCAAGAAAGGACCCAAATGCAAGTATAGGATCTTATATATGCTTAATTAATTATTATACATTATATTACTATAATTAAATAGTGTAGCTCATACACATTTCATCACGTACTTAATACAAATAAATATACAAATAAATATACTAATATACTATATATATACTAGGAGTATTAAGAAAGAAATAAAGCTTGAGTTGAACGATAACAGGAATCATAGTTAGAAGGGAAAAGAGGGAAAGGGAAACGAGTAAATAAAGCCCTTAATTTGTAGGGGCCCTTTAACTTTTTGTTTCTTTTTGTTCTTTCTCTCTACATTAGCTTCTTTTCTTGTCCTTTTATAAACCAACATATCCCCCCCCCCCCTTAACATTTCCCTCTCCCAATACTTCTTCATTTGATCTCCATTCTCTTCTCTCTCTATATCCTCCTTTTTTCTCTTTGGTGTATGTTTTATACCTCTAAGAGAGAAAGGTTGAGAGAGGCTAGAGGGGAGATTTATATAGTTGATGGCTCCTGTTGCATTGCCTCCTGGTTTTCGATTTCATCCCACTGATGAGGAACTCGTAGCCTACTACCTTAAGAGGAAGATCAACGGGCGAAAGATTGAATTGGAGGTCATTGCTGAAGTTGATCTCTACAAGTGTGAGCCCTGGGAGTTGCCAAGTACGTTTATTATTATTCCGTATATAATAAGTATAGACGATGCTCTATGATCTCGAAAACTGTCTTAATATTTCATGAGTTTCGACCATGATTGATATTTGATCAACGGTTTATGAGAGAAAGAGTGCTATATATCTACATGATGATGTTTTTGGTCTAAGATAGTACTTATTTATATGCCATGTTCCGTATGCATATGGAGTTTTTTTTTCATGTTATATATGCATGCTTGTTTTAGTTTGAGTTATCGGTTTAGCTTGCATCAAGGTATCATGCAAGAGAGAGTAATTAGGCCATAGTTTTCCAAAATTTAGTCACAAAATTCAAAAGAATTTAGCAGGATCATTTGGTTTCATATAGTATATGATCTTTGAATACTTCGTAATTAAGTTATGGAACGTAAATAACACATGTAGTAGAAACAAAAAGAAGAGCTTATTGGTCTAAAGAAACCTTACATTTTCCCTCCTTTTTCCACTTTCTATATCTATTTTTTTTCTGAAAATAACAATAAACCTTATCTTGTACATCGCAGTTAGTGCATATCTTGTACAATGTAAAAAAGAAAATAAAATCAAGAAATCATTTGACTGGGAGTTGCCAAGTACGTTTATTTCATATATCATAATTAAGTTCAACCATACATCAGAAGATTATAAACGGTGTGCTCTATATGCTCTCGAAAACTGTTTTAATATTTCATGAGTTTCAACAATGATTGATATAATTGAACAATTTGTGAGAGAAAGAGTACTTACATTTTCCCTCCTTTTTCACCTTTCTATTTCTATCTTTATCTGAAAATAACAATAAGCCTTATCTTGTCATAGTTAGTGCATAAGATAATTTACAATGTAAAAAAGAAAATAAAATCAAGAAATCAGTTGACTGGGTCAAAGAAGGAAATGCTTTGCTTTTGCATGGTTTACTTCTTTTTGAGCACTTCCCTTCAAGCTAATTAATTTTCCTCTTCTTGTTTCACACTGCCACAAATTCTATGCTCATTTAAATCCCAAAGAATCAAAGTAAATAAAAATAATGAAGGGTCATTGAAAAGGATTCTCTTCCTTTGTGGCATTCTGAAAACTCATATGATGAGGCGTGCCTCAACGTGAGCCGCCTTAAACAAGTATAGCGTTATGTTGACATCATGCTTGGCTGTAGAGGTGACCTCATATTGAAGTGGTCTCATAAGAGACCTTTTTTGTTGGTATATCTACCATCTTCAAACCATACATAAGGTTCATCGGTTGCAACGAGTTTATTAAGAATGAACTTGACATTTTTGCAGGTAAATCATTACTACCAAGCAAAGATTTGGAGTGGTATTTCTTCAGCCCTAGAGATAGGAAGTATCCAAATGGATCAAGGACTAACCGAGCAACTAAAGCGGGTTATTGGAAGGCTACAGGAAAAGATCGAAAGGTGAACTCACAAATGCGAGCCGTGGGTATGAAGAAAACTTTGGTTTACTATAGAGGGAGAGCACCTCATGGTCATAGGACTGATTGGGTTATGCATGAGTATCGCCTTGATGAGAGAGAATGTGAAACTAATTTAGGCTTGCAGGTACGTACTACTTTATCCGTTCCTTATTCTTCTTTCCATTTGACTTTGTACAGTATGCATTCACGACACTTTGATCATTTAACTTATTCGAGTTTCTAATAATTCGCCTTTCATTCTTTTCTTGTTATAAACCAGGATGCCTATGCACTATGTCGAATATTCAAGAAAACAGCACCACCCACCCCACCCAAGGTTGCACCAGTACAATATGCAAATTACAACACAAGCATGGCTCAAATGTCAAGTGATCAACAGTCTTCAAGCATTGACATATACTCCGATGGAAGATGTGATAATGATTTCAACAGCTCTGATTTCTCCATTACTATTGAGAGATCATGCTCAGTACCTAATAATTTTGCACACAACCATCACCATGCATCTTCTTCATCTCTTCTTCGCAATATGGCGGGTGACGGCGGGCAATGGATGCAATATTTGAATGATCAAGAAGACTTCAGCTTTCCAACTCCGTCTTTCCAGAATTATGGATCCGCCACTTACCCTCCATCTAAGGTACTACTTATATCCTAAGCATTTCATTTAGAAACGTAAAGATCAATATAAGTTTTGTGTTGGACCAATTGACAAAAAAATGAGGTCACTAGGGAGAAATATAGGGGTTACGTATTATGAGTAGTGACCCTTGTTTCACTAAAGAGTGATCCTCGTGTCATCAATAGAGTTAATGTAAAACCATCTTATACGAGTTTTTGTGTCAAAATAATCATAGAATTTTCTTTTATAATGCCTTAATTAATTGGTTGTTCCTTTTTGTGAAGGTTGACATAGCAATAGAGTGTGCAAGATTGCAACACCGTTTCACCTTACCTCCATTGGAAGTAGAGGGTTCTCCACAGCTTGGAGCCACATTATCAGACCTCGGAATATCTCAGCATTGTTTCAACAATAATGGCGCCGGGAATAATAATGGAGTTGATATTCTCGACGAAATCCTTTCTGTAGCTCAAGCTCAACAAGATCTCATAAATCAATCCAACAATAATAATATGACTACTTATGGAGGACAAAACTACAACCACCATGAAGGTCGAACGAACCATGCAAGTCCTTTGAGGGTCATGGATGATCCATGGGGTCATCAGGACATGAACACGAGGTCGATAGGGATTGGAGGTGTGGATGAATCTGGATCTGGAAGGATGGTGGATTACTCTGATTTAGTAGTATCGCCCGAAAGAGCCTTGGAGAAGGTAAAACCGAAAACTCAATGTTCCTATCAATGCAAATTAGAAATATTTTTTCACTCAAAATATGCATGATATATTGTTATGCAAGGAGTTATTTTTGATCTATTTCATGTGTAGCATTTTTCTCCTTAATAACAAGTCATTTTAGTGATCAAGAAATTGGACAAGACATGTACTCTATATATAACGGTAGTTGTCTCATGGTGAGACTGTCTTATATATATAAGTTCTTTGTTATATAAATATATGTGCTCCGATACTCATGCATGTACACTTATCTCTTCTCCATTTTCACCATCTTTTATGTGATGTAACAGAGTTCTGGTGGAGAATATGATGCAGTACATGTGGAAAATACTTCAACTTTCAGTGAGAACCATGAAATTCAAGGTATGATTAATTAACCTTACCGGCCAATTAATCCTATATATCTCCAACCTTAATTAGCTTCCATGAGGTCTTTTAGTTTGATCTTATAATTATATTTATACTAAAGCTCATTCACCTAATATGATGTGTAGATGATGAGTATAAGACGGATAATTTCCAAGATGGGTTCGTAAATGACGATCTAAGCAAGAGCTTCATAGACGATGAAGATATCGACAACTTTTCAAGTACACCAAGTTTCGAGCAAGTGTTTGAGGAGGTAGTAGAAGTTAACCATGCCCTATATGTTTCATCCCAATGGCTATCTGAGACGCGATTCCACCAAGTACAGCCTACGAAGACAGTTCAAGTCTACTTGCAACGTTCAATCGGATTGCAAAACTCAAACACTACTGCATCAATAGAAATGCATACTACTACTAAAAGATCATCAAAATCGTCGTCATTGCTTTGCAAAGTCATAGATTTCGCTTGGAGTAGCCTTGGAGGAAATACAAAATCTACGTCGAAAATTGCTAACTTCAACAAGGGTTACACCGAAGATCACCAAATGTTGAATAAGCTGGATGGTGTTAAGAGCAAGGCTACTTATTGCACTAACAAAGTAGAAGGGTTCATGTCTAATTTGTTAGTTAATAGGGTTTGGCCTTCCTTAACTGTTCTTTTAGCTCTATTTACCTTATGGGCTAACCATGTTACACCCTCAGCTTAACCCCGATAATTAACCCGAGTTCAATTAACCGCGGTTAATGGCCGTTTTAACTCATTGGTTCTGTAGGTTCTAGTTGTATTTTTCACACCAGATCATGTGGTAGAAGTACATTTATTTCCACTGATTATATTTTTCTTTTAACTATATGATACTTAATTATAATGTCAAAATTTCTTTGTCATTGACATGTATTAATATGATTATTAACGATATCCCTTTCTTCATCATTTCATTTAATTTCTTTTCTTGGTTGGATTATGTCATTATGATTTATGATGATTGATGAGTGCACAAAATTAATCTGTGTTGGACTTTATTTGTAAAGAGAGATACATGGATTTAGATTAACCTTACTTCAAATTAGCATATTTTCATCACATCTCAAGGTACGAACGACGAATGAAGGGTTTAGATTCACGACATGAAGTTTACACATGGAATGGCTAGCTAGAAATACCCCCTCTATACTTCATATTTCCACCTTTTTCTGAAGGTCAAACTTTACAAACTTTTACTGTAAACCTATAAAAGATTATATTTAGTTGTGATTTTAGAGTATATACATGAAATTTGTTTTGGAAGTTTTTTTTTCAAAATATCACCAAATTTGTTTTTCAAAATAGTTTTATGTTAAGTATAGTATCTGTAAATTATTGCGGTCAAAGTATCACCTAAGAGACCTTTAAAAAGACAGTTAATATGAACTGGGGACAGAGGAAGTATTCATGAAAAATATTGATCATATGAATAATCTTGGTCAAAAAATTGTTGTTAAACCGTTTTATAGTTTAATTATATATACTTTGAGTTTTAGGATCTCTTTTTTATTTTTCCCTTTTTTTTCAAATCTCTTGAGATCTAGGCTCATATCAACTCAAGAGTTTAAAGGTTTTACCAGCCACACATATATAAACTCATCACTCATCTTCTTATCTTTCCATGGGGGACTCTTCTCCATTCTTCAACTACACATGGAAAATCGCAACACATTGGTGTTGGAGTTTGCTAGAAATTTATAAATTTGCTAATCGATCGTGTGAAATAAAATTCATTGTAAAATGTTGAAATTTGCTAGTGGAACTTGTTCAAAGTTCTTATATAGTACAGTTGGAGTTTGTTAGAACTTGGCCAAACATGTTGGGTTCTAGCAACTTTCCATCCATTAGAACTTTGTAAACGTTTGTGCCCTTCCATGTGGGAGACAGAAGAAGGGCAAAAATTTGGATACATCATAGTGTAGCGAAATAGCTATTTTTATGTATATATCCAACAAGTTGTGCTATAAATAAATTACAATAGTAATTGCTAGGTGGATATTATACAATGTTCAACTAGTCTACGTTTTGAATGTACCTGAATCTAGCAAAGAACCATTTTAAAAGGAGGTTTAAATGTCGTTTTAATATGTAATTGCTAGGCGGACATTATATAATGTCCAACTAGTCTACGTTTTGAATGCACCCGAATGCCGAACCTAACAAAAAAAACCATTGTAAAAAGAGGCTTAAATGTTGTTCTAATACCTAGAATGGAGAGTATCATCTTGGTTAATTCCTACATATGCACACACACAAGAAAACTCAATGTAACATGAGAAAGTTTTATCCGATTGGAGATTTTCTTACTGATTACAGTATTTTTTATTTTTTTTTTCTGTTTAGTTTGTGTGTAGAATAAAGATAAAGGCTTAAAGCTTCAGTTTCTTTTATCATTTGTATTTGTCACGAGACCGACCAACTACAAGTACAAGTGTACAACCATATAAAAGGTATCCCACAAGTATGATAGGGATCTTGATTTTGTTTTGTCATCACTTCACAAGAGAATCAACCAAACACTTTTTCACCAAAGCAACTAACAAGAAAGAGAGACATGCCGTTTTCCAGCTGATCATTCACAAAAAATAATAAACATATCAAAACATAGTCAGATATTATGAAGCATTTTCTATTTTTTCTTGTCAGATATAGAGTGTAAGTGAATGGCAATTGATACACCTCTTATTGCGTTATGTTCGAACTCTCGTATTTAATAAGCGAATATATCAAACTAAATGAACAATCGGCGCAGGTACTGACACCATCAGCATAGCAGCAATCAACAAGGAGCTAGTATATATAGTTTTTAAAAGCCAACAGACAAAAGACATAAGGAAAATGGAAATTTAAACTCATAATCGGCCTTACCTTATCAAACCAGTTAGGAGTAAGTTTAGAATCACTGAAATGTCGCCCTTATTGGTGTGAAGCATTTTGTAAAATCAAAAAAGGAACAAGGTATAATTTTATTATATATTTTTGAAAGAGGGGAATAAAGGTATAATTAAGAAATGGCGGTGACTGTGAGCCTGTGAATGAATGGTGGATTGGTGGTGCATGCCACATGGGGTTAGTTATAAGATGATAAAAAGGGCAGACAATGAGAGAATGGTGAAGTTTGAAACAAAGAACAAAGGGATGTCAAGAAAGTGACAAAGAATATGGCTAAAGTTAGATTCACGGCTTAGTATTAGTACGGTTCTGAATTCTGATAATAATGGGTATTTGGTCGCATTCCTAATAGTTGGTTTCTGAACCACATGCTAACCAATTTTGATTTTACAGTCAATTTAGTCCTATAAATCTCTTTCGTACTATTTATATATAATAAATTTATGTCATTGTGTTTTTTTCCAGTTGATCTAATGTTGATTAAGGCATTAAGCACAAATATGCAATTAGCTTAGATTAGGATTATGTTCTCTTCAACAAAATGATGTATAATAATGAAAAATGAAACAAAATAAGTTGCATAATTTTTAGGATTTTTTGTGGGGAAGTACCTTGTTTGATGTCTCTTTTGTGACTTAGTACCTTACCATTTTTTTTTGTGGGGAACTACCTTACAATACCAAATTCTTTGTTGACTCATACCTTTGACCACTTTTGCGGGTATAATTTTTTTAAAACCCCAAACTACCCCTACAGTTTCTCTCTCTCCTCACAGTCTCTCTCTCCTCCCCGGTGATCCCCTACACCATCTGCCATTGCCGCCGGCGATTCTCTCTCTCCTCACAGTCTCTCTCTTTCCTCTCCACTCTCCTCTGCCTTTATTTCCCTCTTTCTTTCTCTCTCTGTCATCTTCTCTCGTTTCGCTTCTCTCTCTCACACACACGAGCTCTGAGAAACCGCCATTAATGGCGGCTTAGAGCTGCAACAAAGAACAAATCGAGCACATGCATGGGCTCCATCGACCATGAAAATGAGCTCAAAAAATATTCATTAGTGGCGATAAGAACTCAGGCGAAGGTTGTCGATTTTGACGATTTAAAGCTCGATTTTCGATGGTTTAAAGCTCGATTTTGACGATTCAAGCTGATTGTAAAGCCTGTTCTGGTTGTGTTCTTCAATTGCGAGCTCCATTGAAGCTCCATTGAAACTGTCACTCAGACCACCACCATCTCGTGCTATTACGCTAGGGGTAGTTTGGGGTTTTAAAAAAATTATACCCGCAAAAGTGGTCAAAGGTATGAGTCAACAAAGAATTTGGTATTGTAAGGTAGTTCCCCACAAAAAAAAAATTGTAAGGTACTAAGTCACAAAAGAGGCATCAAACAAGGTACTTCCCCACAAAAAATCCTAATTTTTATCTTCTTTTCTCCCTTTGACAGTTATCTTCCCTTAAAAGTTGCAAAAATGAGGGCTTCACAAAAAATTGGAAAAGTGAGTAACATATATATAACATTAAAAATCACCTTAAAGAGGCTAATGCAAACTAAACTTGGAGACTTTAGTTGATACTCACAAAAACTTGTATAAAACGGTCTTATTGTAACTTTCGGTAAGACGACGATCAGTTTTTAGTGGAACAAGGCCGGGTCACCGCTCATATTAAGTGACATGGTGACCCCATTTTAATGTGAATTGGTCACACACAAGACTTGCTCTTCATAAATTAGTTGATATGCACTAAGAAACAAGAATTGCTCTTGATAAATTAGTTGATATGTAGTTGTGTTGACCCTGCCTGAAAAAATGGGAATCGTGACTAACAAAAATTGAAACACGGATTGATTTGTGCCAATTATAATTTCATTCAAAGTTTTACTTTTTTTAGTCACAGTTTTATTTTTTTTCAATACAGATTTATTGGCCGGGTCTAGACAATAACTATCTACACCTTGGCCCTTGCTGAGTTTTTGAAGTTAGGAACTTAGGATCCTGTTGTCCATTTTTTTCTTTCTCTCTCTTCCCAAACTCTCGAACGCCAATCCCCCGCCCCTATTTACAAAAGAAAGAGAGGGACTGAAACTCTACGGTATCACACAGGATTCAGACTCGGTATACTGGGATGTCTAGGCAATAATTTAGACCTACGAAAAGTATGAACAAGAGGATCCCACCCTAAAATTCCTCGGGAGTATTTTTCAAGATAGGGTGGTGGGAAAATTAGTAAAATTATGGGAGAAAAAAAAATGCAAAATATAGTAGACACAAACAAAGTTCATTGAAGCAAAATGAGCCCCACTATTTACCAATCCTTTAAATAGCTAAAAAGCATAAGACCTTTTTCTCCGTTGAATTCGAAGTGGAAACAAAAACACATGGGGACAACCTATTCATTAGTACTCTCCCGCTTATTCATGCCAATCAGAGAAGAGTAAACAAACAGAGTACTCTGCATCAAGTTCATCTTCTTCAAGACCAATAACTCCAAAAAAAAGAATTTTAAATGTTTTCTTCATCAACTAAGTATAATCAACAACAAATCTTAGGGAGTGTTTGGCTCTTCATAATCATGACATTGTTAGATGGATGAGAGAGAATTTAGCATTTGCTTCACAGCAGCAAGTGAAAGTAGGGAACATCTCTTCAGTTGGTGATGCAGTCAATTTCAAGATATATTATGGCCAGACCTTCAAAGTTATCAAGAATGCTAATGATGGGAAAAGTTATCTTCTTATTCAGGTTTGTTACTTTCTTTGTTCTTAGTTTTATTTGTTTTTTTTCTATTATGGTTTGGTTTATTTGCCTTCCTACAAAGCAGTTGCATAGATTTGTGAAATTGTGTTTCCTAAATGGACAGAATTATTCTTCATTTTTATGATGTTATGAATTGTGTTTCTTACACTCGGGAATTCAAGAATCGGGTTCTGGTGAGCATCTGAGAGTCGGATAATCGGACTCCTCTATTTTAAGGTTTTTTTCCTTGTTTTATTGTTAGTTTGAAGTGTTTTAGTATCATATCGTATCCTAGAGTCCAACAAGATACTTTTATTGAGATAAAGTGTGTGAGAATCATAGGTCATAAATGATGTTTGCTGATCTTAAAATAAGGAGTGCAATTATGGTCATGAGCTATCCTTTCACAAACTTGAGTACTAAATGGAATTTAGTTGTAAAAAAAAAAAAAATTGCACCCGAATAGGGAGTTGTGTTAACGAATCATGATGTAAGTAATGTGACTACAATAATTCATGTTATTTATGAATTGAATTTGAATAATGTAATTTAACACACTAAAAGGAAACTTAAAATTTTAGAGTAAAACACCCTCAACCTGAGAAGAAGAAAGAAAGACTTTTCAATCTGTTTTCGGGTGATATATTAGTTTACGAGTTTTGGATGACTTTTTAGTTTTAAGGTGACATTTCGCCTCGTACAAGAATCTAAAACCTGCTCAAAAAGAAAAGGGAAGTTATAAAACCTCCATTTAAAAACTCTAGGGGATATATAAGCTGGATGCAATGAAATTAGAGGTACAAGCTTATTAGCAGAGAAGCGTAGCCGCATATATGTCACGGCCTCACGGGTGGAATCAAACCAATGAGATGATGAAATCAAGAAATGCAATCTGAGTGTATCACCACATGAAGAGAGCAACCGAAACCCCAATCAACAAGCTAAGGCTGCACAAGAGTTGACATTGTTTAA
Source organism: Tetragonia tetragonoides (assembly GCA_038025085.1). Lineage (NCBI taxonomy): Eukaryota > Viridiplantae > Streptophyta > Magnoliopsida > Caryophyllales > Aizoaceae > Tetragonia > Tetragonia tetragonoides. Next base: position 21,287,543 of record CM076150.1, read on the forward strand.
CTTAGTCATTTTACCCTCAAAAATCCTCCCCTCTCACCTTCAAATGATGACTTCTCTATATGAGCACACTTAGACCGGGCAAATGGGTTATTGGGTCGGGTTCGGGTTGAGTTATTTCAATTCGGTTTGATTCGAGTTATCTCTATTTTTGATTCGGGTTCGGGTATGTTTGGGTTCGGGTTGATTTGGTTTATGTTGTTTTTGGTTCGGTTGCGGGTCGGGTCAATCCTGTTCGGGCCATATCAGGTCGGGCTGAATTGGGTTATCATGCACTGTACTCAGTTCGGGTTCGGGCCGGTGCGGTCCAGGTATATTTGGGTTCAGGTCAATTTAGGTCATGTTGTTTCGGGTCAGATGTGGGTCGGACAGATTTCAGTCCCAATTTTTTTTCAAGTTTGATTTTAGTACAACTTTCCTCGATTGATTTACTAGATTTTGAGTTTGGGTACAAGTCAAGTCAACATCAGAATGATTGCACGTCATTTCTGTCATTATCTAATCACGATGTTGTGACACATGTTTCAAAGTGAAAAATTAAATTGGGACGAATGGAGTGATATTTTGGAGTGACTGCAATTTTTATAGTAGTAAGTGTAACAGAATTAAGAAGATCTAATCAATTGCTTGCAATTTTTGTAAGAGTAACTAATATGCCATAAATATATAAATTAATTATATAAACAGAAGTTTTAATAGGTGAGTGTAATCACAATGTTTTAAAAGATTTTAATTTTACTATTTTTAAATCACTAACTAATAAACAAATAAAACTAAATAAATAAATTAATAAATTAAAATAAATAAATAAATAAAATTAAATAAATATATCAATAAATAAATAAAAATACTATATTATCAGTTTCGGTTCGGGTCCGGGTTCGGGTTGGTCTGGGTCATAAATTTCGGGTTGTGTTCGGTTCGGGTCCGTTCGAGTTATTCGGATTGGGTCGACTTCGGTTTGGATCAGATTCGGGTACGGGTCGTATCGGGTCGGTTCGGCTTGGATTGGGTTGTTTCGGATTTTCGGTTCAATTTCGAGTCTTGCTATTCGGGTTGAATCGGGTTATTCAAATCGAGTTATCGGGTCCAAGTCAGTATTGCCAGGTCTAAGCACACTATTAGTGGCCTATAGATTCCCTACTAAAAAAACTCCGATTAGAGCTCCCTTGATCTTCTGCCACTGATGGATCGTTTACTTGCAAGTAATTCAATGCAATGAAATTATTTTATAAAGTAAATGTAAGACGGAAAAAGGAGGAGGTGGAGGAGATATGAGAAATGTAAATTTGATTACACCATCTAAAGTGATTATTTACATGAGTTAAAGTTGAGCAATTATGATTACACTCGATAGTGCAATCAATTCCACTTTTTCCATCTTCTCCTTTTCCTCATCCACTTTTCACCCAACATTACTCTACAAAATTATTGCATAGTATTACTAGTAAGTAAACGAGCCCTTAAAATTAGCAAGTTACATACAATATTCCTCGCATACAAGTAATATTTTAAATATGAATTATACTATTAAGGGCATGTTCTTTTCAACTAGTTTCCAGTTTCGTCCAGTTTTGTCCAGTTACTAGTTACAATATCCAGTTTTGTTCAATTTGACTCAGTTTTGTCCAGTTTTAATGATAATAATAATAATAATAATAATAATAATAATAATAATAATAATAATAATAATAATAATAATAATAATAATAATAATAATGTGTATGGACAAAAAATTTTATTATTATTTTTATTATTGTTACTATTATTATTATTATTATTATTTTAATAATAATAATAATATTATTATTATTATTAATGTTATTATTGTTGTTATTATTATTATTATTATTTTTTTTTTTGTTACTATTATTATTATTATTATTATTATTATTATTATTATTGTTATTATTAGTGAAAATTAAAAGAATTTCCAATTTTTCCCATTTTCTCGCAACTTCTCCCATTTTCATCCAGTTTGACCCAATTTTCTCCAGTTACCAGTTAGACGTTTCAGTTTTGTCCAGTTTCTCCCAGTTTCAGTTACCAGTTTCCAGTTGAAAAGAACGAGCTCTGAATAGGAAAACTGCTAAATGAACTCCTAAATTAACAACAACCGGCTTTTGCAAACAAATCGCCCAACTGTGCACCTGGAAGTGCCAAACCCGTGTGCCACCTCGTCAAACTCACCAATGAAGTTGCACGACTATGTTTCAACATCTCTTTGCGACTTCACTAGTGGCATGAGGGGATTTTCCTCGTCATTATTCGTCCTCTGGCTGTTTCTTCAGAACATTGATCAATATTGGGGTAGATTCTCGCATAGATAAATTAGGGAAATGTTTCATTGACCCATTGGGTTGCCAACTCTATAGTCTATTGTGTCTATTTCTCTCCTAACTTAATTAAAGTTTATTGAAAATAGAGGAGAGAAATTGTGAGAAAATGTTAGGGGTTTGGTAATCAGTGGACGGATGTATCTAGGGGTAAGCGCAACCGGAGACCCACCGGGTATTGCACTACCCGAAATTGAATTGGATTCACCGATTCCTAATTCCTAGGAATTGACGTTGGAATTGGTTGCACCGGTTCCTAATTTCTAGGAATTAGAATTGGATCCACCGGGTACCCACCGATTCCTAGGTATCCACCCGTTTTTTCAGTGACACTTTAACTTGAAAGTACAAATATACCCTTGCACAGTTGCACATGCTAGTCATGTGCCGTTTTAATTTTTCATCCCGTTTTGAAATTCTCTTCCCTTTCTATTTCTATATCTTTGTTCAACAGACTCTTTATTACCTTTGTTGTTCTCCTTCTCTAACTCATCTTTTGCTGCCCCTTCTCAATTATTGTTGATGTTATTCCTCTCATACCCAAATATGTAAGATTGTACTTCCCACCCTTTCTCCATATTTTTTCCCATTTTTGTAAATAGGGGTTTAAACCCGATTTGGGCGTAATTGGTTGGCTATTACTTTCGTAGTTGTAATGACTACCCAATGACCTACCCTTTGTGCAAAATAAGACGTTCGCAGCTTGTACCTAATGATCAATTGTGTTATTTTGGGTTTCTTGATGTAAAATGTTTGGTAATGTAAGGGATTTTATTAGATGTGCACGTTTAATTAGAATGAGTCATTTCTTTTGTAATGGATCAATGTTTTTTTCCCGCTAATCAATTCTCAACTTCACAGAAATTATTCTACGATCCACAAGCTAATATATTTTTTTCATAAAAGTCCACCAATTTTATTTCACCTTTGACGGTAAAACTAACCGTCCTCCAAATCCAATTTATTTCATATAATTTTTGTTTGGATGTTATTCATTGATTGAGGTTAACTTTCGAATTATATTTTTGATCTTGATCTGTTAGATTGAAATCTTTGATAAGTTTTTCTAATTTTTGGAGTCCTATAATGACTAGCAGAAAAATTTTGTGTTTTTGATGCAGAGAATTGTAAAAATTTATTAAGGGTTGAAACGAAAAATAATGATAATTTTTTTGTTTGTAATGACAAATGTAAGAATATTTTAGTGCAGAATAAAGTTACTGAAAAAAAGTTAAGGTATGTCCCCTTGGTGGATTATTTTTGTAATGGAGTACTTGCTAAAAGAAAAAATTATTTGAAGTGTTTTTTCATTTTAATAAAAAATTAAACTTAAAAAGACATGTGATTTATCATATACCATGTTGTTTAACCTAATACAACCTAACGTAACACAATACAATGAAGTACTCGAATTTGTTAAGTGGGTTCAATTGAACTACACATTTATTTTATCACATATGATTTTGTGTCTTGAGAAAAAAAAACTGAGCTGTATTGTTATTATGAAAAGGCTTAACTACTAAGAGAATTTGAAGTGAAGTATCCAGTTTCTATATGACATTGAACCTGAGTTTGTTGATTCTCTCATTAGCTAAAAGAAACGAGGGTATAAGTGTTAATGCAAGAAGTGAAATTTGGTTTGGGTGGGGAAAAACAAACTAGGTTTGCTTTTTTTTTTTTTATCTCAATAATTTGGAGAAATCCTAGAGTTGTGCCAAACTAGCCCATATGTTTGGTTTCGTAATGCATGGCTCACGACTTAGTTAGTAAACTTTGTGTTGTGCAGCCTCACCTGTTGTGTGGTTATTTTCCGTCAAAAAGTAAAACTTATTTAAATATGATTATAATGCATTAAATCTTATTTTATAATTATTATACTCCTTCTATCCCATATAAATGTATAAGTTCTAATTTTTGCATTAATTTTAACTTTTAAGGCAAAAAAATGGGTATAATTTTCAAACATTTTCCTTGCTTTTTGGAGAATAAACAGATGTAGAGTCCGTTTGTGAGGTAATGATATGGGACATAATGGTAAAAAGTCATTGAATCCACTTACTTTAGTAACAATGTATACATTTATATGAAACAGAAAAAAGAAGCAATAAAGTAAATATTTATGTAGTGCAAAGGGAGTAGTTGATCAATTCTCATGACTAAATTGTTTGAAAATGTAATAGGCATAGCCGCATAGAAGTCTACTAATATAACTCCATGTGACCTTCCCCAATTTGAACTTCTTTGTTATTTTTAGGACTGACTAATGACTACTCCTACTTCACTAATCACACCACTCACCACTCACCACTCACACCACTCACAGGTGAGAAATCAAAATTTTGTTTTTGTTTCTTTTCTTTTAGAGGAGAATTCAAAACTTGTTTGTAAAATTAAGGAGACACTTATTTTGTTGATTTACAAAGACTCACAATGATATACTATGCTCATCATCAACAATCACTCAAGTAGTTAGTATTAACTATTAAGAGATGTCCCCTCAAAAAAAAAAGTGAATTGCTAAATACCGCCCCTTTTTACTAGCTACCGCCCCCCCAATTTCCAATTTTACCCTCCCCTCTTTTCCTCACTCACTCTCACTCACTCTCACTCATCCTCTCTTCCTCACTCACTCTCACTCATCCTCTCTTCCTCACTCACTCTCACTCATCCTCACCACCACACCATCACACCGGCAACCACCACCACTCACGGCACAACCACCACCGGTAAATTTTTTTTTGCGCATTTTTTTTGCACAGTCGTCTGAAATTTTCGACTCACCCTTGGGTGAGTCGAAAATTTCAGACGACTGTGCAAAAAAAAAAATATTATTATTATTATTTATTATTATTATTATTATTATTATTTATTATTATTATTATTATTATTATTATTATTATTATTATTATTATTTATTGTTATTATTATTAATATTATTATTATTATTATTATTACTGATTATTGTTTAATTAATTAAAAATGTGAACTAGCTCGGCACCGATTTACCGGCTCCTCCCCTCTACCATTTCACATTTTTAATTAATTAAACAATAATCAGTAATAATAATAATAATAATAATATTAATAATAATAACAATAAATAATAATAATAATAATAATAACAATAAATAATAATAATAATAATAATAATAATAATAATAAAAAATAATAATAATAATTTTTTTTTGCACAGTCGTCTGAAATTTTCGACTCACCCTTGGGTGAGTCGTCTGCTAGAGGCGACTAACCCTTGGGTGAGTCGGAAATTTCAGACGACTCACCCTTGGGTGAGTGAGTCGAAAATTTCAGACGACTGTGCAAAAAAAATGCGCAAAAAAAAATTTACCGATGGTGGTTGTGCCGTGAGTGGTGGTGGTTGCCGGTGTGATGGTGTGGTGGTGAGGATGAGTGAGAGTGAGTGAGGAAGAGAGGATGAGGGAGAGTGAGTGAGGAAGAGGGGATGAGTGAGAGTGAGTGAGGAAAAGGGGTGAGGGTAAAATTGGAAATTAGGGGGGCGGTAGCTAGTAAAAAGGGGGCGGTATTTAGTAACACCCAAAAAAAAAAACTATTAAGAGATGTTGGCTCATTATCAATTTTGAATTGACAGAACAAATCATCCCGCTTCAATCCTACACCGATTTTGCTTTTCCAAAATCCTGCCTAACGTTCCCCCATTCCCTTTCCAATTGGGGCGAAACCCACCAGTATCCGCCCCACTGCTATCCCTAGATGTGATAGTGTCTATGTGACCTTTAGGCTTCTATGTTATTTTTAGGTCGGATTACTTCACTAATCACTAGTCAGTTGTCACAACTCACAAGTCACAACTCGCAACTCAGAAATCAACATTTGTGACCGTTTTTCGGTCTTTCTGAGGGGAATTTTGTATGTAAAATTAAGGAGACACATTGATTTACATAAGACTGACAATCCATTTGCTATGATATGTATACTATGCTCACAATGAACTATCAGTCGAGCAGTATTTTTAAGATGTTGGCCCATTTATCAATTTAACGACATTGAAAATGACAGAACAAATCGAGGATGGCATCAAGAACAAAGTACTGTACATCCAGGATGAAATCCTTTGTCATCCCCATTTCAAATTACGCACTTGATCTCGATACTTTTCCAGGCATTCCAGGTGAAGAAAAAGATCCATTTTTGTTGTTCTTGTTGTTGTTCTTTCAGTCATTTTGTCAAACATTTGGTGGGCATCTAACAATAAACGCATTGTTTGTGTTGTGTGTGATTTCTTGCAGTTTCTTTTGTTGAGGTGAGGATCATTTCCCTGGATTTTTTTGTAAGTCTACTCTTGTTTGGGTATTATATCCAAGGGACTCAACCTCTATGGCATAAATGAGGGATTATAAAGAAGAAAAGCGGGTTTTAAGACGGGATGGCAGTGAGGCGAATACAATTCGATATCTCCCTGTATGGCAAAATGGGTAATGATGATTGGTGAGGATGGGTATAGAATTCATACCAACGACGATGAAGTGTAGGGTATGGTTTATAACCATGGACCTTCTCTATATCCTATTACTAAAATACTCTAACATAAGAGTACAGTACTTAAGAGGTTAAGCCCCCTGGAACCTGATACAATTTGGAGTTTTGGACACACAATTATGTTATCTTGAAACTGTATTTCAGTGCTTTTCACAGACATTGCGCGCCAAATACAAAAATTAAGGAAACTTTACTATGCAATGTGAATGTGAATATGTGATTGCTAAGTTTAGCCTCTAACATCACACTTCTGATTTCTGGCAGCTTCTAGGCCTGCTAGGAACCTGTAAGGGTATTACTTCAAATGATATGGCCTCTCAGTGCCTATTGAAGTTGTATGAAGGAGGGGAACTTACAATGATAAACAAGAGTCAGCCAGAGCAACTTTCTGAGTTTTCAGCTTATTTTACAAGTGCCAATGACCAACCACAAGGCTGCAATGTTGTTACATTTGTACCATCGTCAGAAGATTTTCCACTTCAGGTTAGCCGAGAAAATACCTGATCAATGAGTGTATGGTGTATGGCATTTCTTTTTGTTCATATAAATTGTATGATTGCTATGTGTCATTCGTATGAGAGAACCTCATCTTTAAACCGATTCAATCACTGCGTGAGAGACTAAGACTTTGTTGTATGAGTACCATTTGCATGTCGCGTACTCAGCTCTTGTTTAAAAGTTTGAATGACTGATGATCTAAGCGTTTAACTATTAAATGTTAGCGTGCAGAGTGGATCAAGTACATAGCCGCATTTGCAGACTTGGAATTCAGAGCCAATCATGTGTATGATGCTGTAAGTTTGACTGAGAACCTCTTGATAAGTGATTTTTTAGATAGAAACCTTGGTTGTTGGTTATATAATTTAAACTTTGATATCATAGTGAATTCATCGATAATGTATCTGTATTTGTAGGTAAAGAAGAACTATATGTGCTTGACAACCATGGCCACAAGCAGAAACTCATCCTTCAAACCTGTTGTTGCTTGGATGCTCTATGATGATGTAAGTGTGCCAGCAAAAGTTTAAAACAAATCCGCAAACAATTAGCTAGTAATGATTTACATGCTTCACACAGGAAACATAACAGTGTTAGTCTCGCTGTTTACTTCAAAATTGAGGTAACTTATTGTCTTTTATATCATTGCTTGTAATGCTGCTTCCTCCAGATTTGAAAACCCTTGAAGGCTAGTTATATTTGCAATATATAAGAGAGAAAAACTAGTTCTTCTTATATCCAGTTGGCCCAGGTTTATGCCGTCATAATCTAGGGGCAATAATTTGTGCTTTACAGTACACTATCCAGTAAGAAAATTTCTAACTAAACTCTCTGATTTTTGCTCCAGGATATATGGTCCTTCACAACAGAAGCCTACAAAACAAAGGTATGATGTTCTTCATCTTGTAAACTATTATAAGTATTATTACTGGTTACCTTCACATTTGAGATTGAAATAATACATTTCTGCTCAATAGTCAAGGCAATAGCAGTCATGTTCCTTTAATATTTGAATTAGTTAATTAACCAAGCCTTCAATTCCTCGAGTTCCTTGAATTGATATTAGAAGGGTTTTGGGAATGTAAGATATGTAATGTTGACATCCATCATTTTGTTTGGCTATATCACTTTTGATGCAGTTCGTAGAAGATGCGGGTGGAGTAAATGTGGATGAATCCATCAACAAAATGACCTATAATATATCAGTTCCTGATGACCTGGATCAACTTCATGCTATCTTATGTGTGAGTTGATTAAACTATCATTCAGTTCTTGTGTTATATTATATCAATGATAATATGTCAAGTCCTTCAAAAATATTCAAATTTGAAGCGGTAGATAAGATGCAGAGAATTGTTTAAGATGACAGATAAAGAAGCTTAGAGATGTACTTGAAATTAGTTAAGGAAATCTAGGATAACTTTCTGTTTTAACTGAACTGTGGAAACAGATATATCGGAAGACCATCCTAAGCTGTATTTAGGACTGGAGCAGAAATTTTATGACATTGAACTTCTAGAGTTATCCTCAAGAGGGAACATTAAGTCTGGAACTTGAAAACCACTACTCGTTTTCATGTGAAATGGCTGTTATTTTTATCTAGAGTGAAGTGGTTTCTAGTAACAGAAGATGTTAGTTTTACTATGATCTATTAACTGTTGATGATACATCTACAATACAAAGAGCATTTGTTCATTCCTTCTTTTTTTTACCTATACTATCTTCTTCGATGGTATTTAGTTCTAAAACACTCAGATTCACTTCTATTATCCTGTGCAGAGTGTGGATGTTGTCATTGATGAAACATATACACCTGATCCTCTTGCCTACAACGTGACTATGTTCCTCCAAAATATTAGTGTTCAGGATCAATCTTGCTTTTCTTTTTTGTCGAAAGAAAGCATATGGAGATATGACAAGAGGATGCAGAACACTTCACTTGGTGAGCATCCATCAAATACTCTCTTTTTTCTTCCAAAGTGATTAATAGAAATATTAATGATTGGCTCCTGTGTATCTGCTGCCTTTATTCTTTCCTTATCTGACAAAACATCGAAAATTTGATTGGGTGCTTAGGCACTTGATTTATCTTTGGGGGGAGGCAATGGGAGAGAACATAACATAAAGAGAGGAAGGGATAGGAATCACAAATCCTCTATACTCTTGGAAGGAATAATAAAATGTCTGTAATGAACAGTTTTAGGATTTGTTGATTGCTCTGTCCTCAGTCAGACCGAAAAGCAACCAAAATGGGGATGAGGAATCCTAACCCTGTTCACTTTTTACCTCCACGTTTCGGGTTTCGGAACCAAATCAAACTGAAGGAAGCCACAGCTGTAATTTTAGTCTAAGAGAGTTATCCATTGCCTTTAGAAAAGATGGTACCAAAGTTGTGTTTCCAAACAATTTTTTTGCATTCCTGTTTCTTGCTAATCAATGATCATGGTTTCTATTTTTATTTTTCTGACGATAATCTCTTTTTCTACCCTTTTTGTCAAGATTGGTACGATGGCGCTGTGTCTCAGCCCCAGTTAGCATTAGCAGATTTGATGGAAGCAATTTTTCCCACAGGAAACTACACAACAACATACTTGAGGAACATTGCAAAGGTCAGTTATGTTGTAATATTATTGGGGTAGAAATTGTGTCTTGAGCAAGTCTTGTGTGAGACTAACTCATAGAAAAATGAGGTCACTACTTACAAATATAGGGTCACTTTTCATAAGCAGTGACCCTTGTTTCACTAAAAAGTGACCATCGTCTTACCAAAAATTATGAAAATACTGTCTTATACAAGTATTTGTGTTGTGTCATAATAAGTATTCCGAAGCAAATTGCTCGCTACCATGCATAGTGTTTAAATGGTGGTTCTTATTAGTTATTGCCAACTTATGCAGGGAGAACAGATTACAGACACCACAAACAATGAGAAGTGTGATACAGGAACTTTCAGTGCCTTAGAGCCAACAATTGTACCTTGTAAATAGCCTTTAGAATTTTTATTCAATTTTGTATTATCATTATAGATCTTCTGTTTTTTTTTATATTAGCTGAAATAGTCTATAGTTTTATTGTTAGTTATATTTCCTATCTTCAACTATTAAAAAACTTGCTTTTAGAAAAAATATTGAGAGTCGAATCTTTGGATTAATATAAATATGATTACGGATGGTGATGAATCCAGATGAAGATCTAATTTCTCTGGAAGGAAGGAAAATATATGCTCTCATGTATGTCTATTAGTCTTGATCTCTTTTGTGTCCAAGAAATACGACTTCTTGTTGATGATCCTTGGTGTTACTCTTATAGATCCGTCTTTTGTCACTGCGTCATATGGCTCGGGGCCTGGAAAATGGTTGTAGCACTTGTAGGAGTGTGCTTTTGTTTTCTTTTTCTATTTTATATTTCTTTTGTTTGGGCTTGGAAGTGATCATGTGACTTGTCACATGATTTATGGCATGCAAGATGGAGTTTGCATATGGCTAATGCTGCCCCCTAAATCCCAGATTTAAGGCCTTTATAGTTCATTAAGCACATGCTCCTTTTCTTGGAGTGCTAAGCATAGGGATGTTTAGGTTCTTTTGATCTTCGATTATATCTTTGCTGTGAAGAAAACGTGATGGAGTGTCATAATTGATTGATAATATATGAATCGAGCAAAATCGTGTTGCGGATGAATGCAGTAAGGTAGTCCATGATGTGCGTGGTCGTTGCATCATGATGGATTGGCAGGAATTTGCTCATTGCTGCATATGGTCAAACTATCAATCAACCCAGGGTGCTCTTTCCACTTGCTGACTTACCTGATCAATACACTCTTTGAACCACAACTAACTTTATGTTTGGCTTTTTGGCATCCATTAATGAAAAATACAACATAAGTATATTTTTGTTATATGTATTTTAAATAGTACTTTCAAATAAATCAAATTTTTTTTTTTATGTTCATATTATAAGAGTTATAAGTGGTCGAAATAGTATCTTGAAAATCACAAAAAGCCCAATGTAAAATAATTTGTGGTCCGAACGGAGTATTCACTTTAGTGATATTTTGTTCTTTTATATTCCGCTTAATTTAATTCACTTGAATCACTTATACTTTTTCTCTCACTGTTAGTGCTGAAAAAGCTTGTTTTTCTCTTACAGGGTAAAGTGCTTCCACCAAATAATGTCTCCATTTATAAGATTTTTTTTTTTCCTGCAATAGCCTGCAAACCACACGCGCCGAGCAAGCCAACCCATCTTTGATGAGCTGACGGGCTCAAGTAGAAGAGAAGACCCTCCTTACAAAGAAAGGTAGAGGAGGTTTTATTTACAAGAGTTTGTTTAGGGAATAAGCCGACACATGAAATATATCACATGATATTAATACACAAAACTAGCTCGACTTCGTTCGGTCCAAAATGATACTCGATTACATCCGATATGTGTAGCGGTTTGAACCTAATATCACTCGACCTGAAGTGACTTGACACTAAATGACCTCTAACGGAAATCTAATCCTAATATATCTCATTTAAAATAACTGGAAAAAAAAAATTAAGTAACACACAAAATGAAATGATCGTAAAAAGATATTATAAAAAATTATAAAATTGAGCTTACAAGATTTAATTTTACGTAAATATGGATCCAAAATGCCAAATAACTTAATTTCACATAAGATTTTAAAATTCATATTATTCTTTTTTAACAAGAAAAACTTCGCTACCTAAAGTAAACAATTTGATATGATTTGATTTTACAAAATGTTAAACTCGAGTTAACCAACACGCGAACCACCCCAAGCTACATGAAACACGATATCAATATAAATCTGATTCAACCCACTTAGTCAAGCCGACTCGTAAATCATAATGGCGACTCAAAATCGAAAGGTCTTTATCTACAACTAAACCAACCCACTTGATTGTCGGGTCTGGATCCTCTGCGGGACCGCAGAGGTCCATTCTCTGCTATTCCCTTTGTAAATAGGGGAGGTATTTAAGGTTTGGAGAGTTTGGAAAGAAGAGAGAAAGGAAGAAAAGAAGGGAGAGAGGAACTGCAGAGGATCCTTACTCTGGATTGTCACCTCAACACACACCAACACCAAGTAGTGTGCGATGCGAATATGCCAATTATAAATTTTCTTTTTTGATGGCAACCAAATTTATTTACTTTTTTCATTTTGAGGGAGTTGCAACAAATTTATCTTGTTTGCATTGTTGTGCGTAAATAAGTTCCGACAAAAAAAAGGATCATTTTCAGGAATCTTTCTATAAACTCCTCACAAACTCCTTTTTAAAACCCCCTCATAAATCATAATCATCTCCCACCACCACAACACCTCATCGTCATTCATCACTCTCCACTTTCCATCTCACTCTCTCTCTCTCTTAGTCGAAGCTTCCATCAATGGCTGCCACTGCCACTTTGAACCTCGCTGATGCCGAGAAGCTCCAGAAGCTTCAATCTGCTGTCTCTAGCCTCAACGAAATCAGGTCCGCAAATCAATCAAATTTTTCATTTTCATTTTCCCACATAATTCATCATTTCGATTTACTTTCATTGATGTTTGGATCTGATTATCTGATCTGAGATCTAGTTTCTCAATTTTCTCTCTCCTCTTTTGATCTCAATTACAGTGACAACGAGAAATCTGGATTCATCAACCTCGTCTCTCGTTACCTAAGGTACGTACGGAAAATTAAATTAAATTGATCGATTTTTTTCATTTTTCGTTGATTTGATCGAGTTTTTCGTTTGACGCATTTGAATAAAATTGAAGTGGCGAAGCACAACATGTTGAATGGAGCAAAATCAAGACACCTACAGATGATATCGTTGTTCCTTACGATATTTTAGAATCAACACCTGAAGGTAATCACTAAATAATTTGATCTATTGTTTATTTGAAAAATGGCGGTTGATTGTGGAGTGATTTGATTTTATAATAATATTATATATTGTTGAATTCAATAATGCAGAAGCTGCTCAGACTAAGGAGCTTTTGGACAAACTTGTTGTGTTGAAGCTGAATGGAGGATTGGGAACCACCATGGGGTGTACTGGCCCTAAGTATGTTGTTTTGACTCAGATCATATATACTGTTGTTGTTTATAATTGAATTACTTTCTTAAAGATGGAGTAATAATATATTTGTTTTATCGAATATGATTGCATTTAGTAAGATCTGATGTTGATTAGATGATGTTATAGTTATGCTTTGTATGGCCACCTGTAACTTTGTTTGATTGTTAAGATGTGGTAGTTGGCTTTGTGTGATGAAGAAGATATGTAATGTTTTAACTTCTCATGCCTTTAATGATTGATAAAATGTAGTACGATCTAACGTTATTTATAGGAATGTACTTAGTTTTCAAGCATGCATTGTCTTCCAACTAATTGCACAATCGAGAACTGTACTGCATAATTTTGGGCGATTGGTCGAACTTTTATGTTAGTTTGAGTTGTTCTAGCCAAATTCATCACACGATTGTGACTTCGAGCATTGTCTCGGAACTATGGTTGATCACACACAAACATGGATACACGTGTAAACTGCATTATGGTGACGGTGGTTCTATAGGCTTATATAGCTGTTTGTTAGTGTAGTAACTAGTAAAGCATGAATGGCTACTGGCACATGGGAGTATACGACCTAGTAGTTCTTGCATTATTAATCCCTTTGTAGTAGTTCTAAGGTAATTTCAACTGATTATATGTCAGGCTCTCAGCAATGAGTCTATGACATTTATAAGGAAGAAAAAAGGAAGTACAAATTAAGGTCATACTCAGCCGGATGAGGTTCTCTTTACTGCCAACTTATCCCGTTTTGTGTGACCTCTGCAAGTGATCCTGTTAATTTATCATCATTGCCCTGTTCTTCAAAATTAATATATATTTTTTTTGAAACCCACAAAAACTTTTTACCAAACTTTGTACTTGACTTCTATGTACATAAGTTCACCTGGCAATTGATGTTAGAGAGCATGCCAATTGACGCCTTTCACTTTTAGTAATTTTCCAATATTCCAGTGTCGTGATGTACATCATTAGAAAGAAGGGGTAATCTTGTCATTAAGATTTTTGGGAGTGTTCATGTACATTTTCTTTGATATGATTATTATTGTGGTCAAGAGTAATTCCAATATGTCCATTTCTTATATTCAATACCTACTCAATGCAGATCTGTCATTGAAGTCCGCAATGGCCTTACCTTTCTGGACTTGATAGTCATGCAAATTGAGGTAATTCGTGTTCCTTTCTTCAAGATGTCTCTGTAATAAGTTAATACTTGGCGCTTATCATTTTGGAAAATTTACAGAGTCTTAACTCCAAGTATGGATGCAAAGTTCCTCTTGTTCTGATGAACTCATTCAACACACATGATGACACACTTAAGGTAAGGTACTGTTTTAATAAGTTACAGTTTTCTATTGGGTTTAAATATGATTCATGAGTTGGAGCTCATTGCCTGCAGATTGTGGAAAAATACTCCAGTCACAATATTGAGATTCACACATTCAATCAGGTTTGTCACTTGACTCAAGAGTCCTCATGTTTTGTGTTCTTGAAATTTGACGTGACATATAAATTTGGACTTGCTTATACAGAGCCAGTACCCTCGTCTGGTTGTTGAAGATTTCTCACCACTACCGAGCAAAGGTCAAACTGGCAAGGATGGATGGTATCTTCTTTAACTGCGCTGCTATTTGATTTCCCTAGATGCGTAGATTGATTCATTTTTCTGCATGCTGGGTTGAAAATGTAGTGTGAAGCAGTCATCCTCTCTTCTTTTCTATTTACCATAATTGGTATCCAACGCAACACTTACTTTAGAACAGAGGCAACACATATTTGAATAACTGTCTTTACTGCATTTTTCAATTCGTTTCTTTTTTCGTTTTTTCACTCAACTAATAGTCATTTACCCATTTGAAGGTATCCTCCTGGTCACGGTGATGTGTTCCCTGCCTTGAAAAATAGCGGCAAACTTGATCTCTTCTTGTCACAGGTAACTTTGTCCTTACTGAATTTCATGATTTCATACACTCATACTTAACTTTTTTTTACCTTGATAGAGGATTAGTCACTATGAACTACTTACACAGCTTATCTTGTATCTTAATGTTCACTTGGAAATTATGCAGGGCAAAGAGTATGTCTTTGTTGCCAATTCTGACAACCTGGGGGCTATTGTGGATTTGAGTATCCTGAATCTGGCTTGGCCCTTCTGTTTGATTAAGACTTCTTGTAGATTGTTGCTTGCTTTTTTATGTTGATTAAGTGGGGGGGGGGGATGGCATGCATGCTTTTTATCTCCTAATTTAGACTTGTTGTTGTGTTGTTAAGCTGTCTGTGATCTGCAATTCCAACTGTTGTCCTCCTTATGTTACTTCTATAGAGATCTTAAATCACTTGGTCCGAAAGAAGAACGAGTACTGCATGGAGGTATGCCGAATGATATTTTGAAGGCTACTAATGGTTTTTCCCATTCCTTGATGTCCTTACTATTCTGTATTCATTCAGGTTACCCCCAAAACCCTGGCTGATGTTAAAGGTGGTACTCTTATTTCCTACGAAGGGAAAGTCCAGGTATGTTTTACTAACTTGATATCTATTAAAACCATATTTAGTTCATTCTTATTCTTTAGCAAATTCCGGTGAAACGTGGTGGTGTTAGTTATATTCTCATTTAAGGTGCATATATCCTATAATGTTTTGGGGATTATTATGCGTTAATTCCACAAATTGCAAATGCCCACTATCAGATTTTTTCAAATTGGAATCAGTCAAAATGACAAGGACAATAACACAGCGATGTTCCTACAGAAAAGGGATTCATTCAACTTAGAAAATTCTCCACTGGATGGTATTAAACTTCCTTCACAAGTCACAAATTGTTTGAGCTTTTTTTGGATAGGAAGTCTTTTCAGGATTTTCCAAATGACAGTAACTAGTTGGTCTTGATATAGGTAAAGAAAAAGGTAAAAGGATATATACTCTTGCACTAAATAAGTTCATCTATTCCAAAGAGGATATTTGTTCACAAGTGGTTAACTCTTTGGAGAATTCAACCTAAGATGTTCTCTTGGATAGTTGGATGCATTGACTGTGAAACAATGACATGCCTATGAAACCACTTTGGGCCCGTTTGGCCTACCTTCTCCCAACTTTCTCCTCCCAAATTTGTTCTTGCTCACTCCCTTTTCATCCACTTTGTCCTCCATTTTCAACTTCTAAGAAGTTGAAATAAAGCTAAAATTGGACTAGAAGGAGAAGTTACAAATTGTAGTTTTTCCTTCCACTTCCACTTCTAGCTTTATTTCAAGCTCTAGAAGTTGGAGGTGGAGGTTGGAGTGGATGAAAATGGGGTGAACAAGAACAAATTTGGGAGGAGAAGTTGAATTTGTGGGAGCTTGGCCAAACGGGCCGTGTATCCCATACTCCGGTGTATATTGCATGATTATCGGCGTATCCTCGCCAGAGGCTTATCTTTCTGCATCTCCTAGCCCATGACATTTGAACTGCAGAATGTCTTCAGGTGTAAGCGATGTTTTGAAAATCAGATTGGGCATCTAACCTGACGCCCTGCTGGTTCGATGGTTCAACTGCTTGGACTGGCCTCAAAAACCAGATGATATCTTAATCAAAATAAATTTCGATAATTAAAAATGTAAAAGTACTTTGAAAACTATGAAAAGAATGTAGAAAAACTTTATAGAGGTTATTTGCATTTTTTTTAAGTAATTTAAAGAAAAAAGAAGAAAGAAAACATTAAAGTGAGGACAAATATATATATATATATATATATATATATATATATATATATATATATATATATATATATATATATATATATATATATATATATATATATATATATATATATATATAAAAGTGAGTTCATTTCGTGTGGTCACGCCACGTGGGATGCCACGCAAGCACCTATATTCATGTGAGGGCGACACGTGGGATGCCACGCAGCGCCCAAATTCGTGTGGTGATGACACGTATGCAGCCACCTAAGCCACCCATCCAAGTGGGTCAATCATTAATGCGTGATCATAAATACAACATAATATAATTATTATAATATTATGCAAACTATAAAATAAAATAACTTTTGTTATGCAAATTTAAAAATTATAATTCTTACTCCATTGGAACAAGTTCGGAAAATACTTCAAAATGAGATACATATGTACTATGTCCTATAAAGTTGAGTTCTTTTCGTGTGAGGATGACAGGTGGGACGCCACATGAGAGGGATATGTTCGTGTGAAGATAACACATAGGTGCCACACCGGTATACGTATAAAAGTGAGTCCAATTCGTGTGGGCATGATACATAGGACACCACATAGGAGGTGTAAATTCGTGTGACGATGGCACCTAAGCGTCATGTAAGCAAAGCTTGCCACATAACCTAAGAACTCGTCATCCATGTGTCACTCATGAATGCCTCATCATAAGTCGAAAAATTATGAATATTACTTCAGTGGATTGGATTTGAAAAAACCTTCAAAATAAGATATATATGTCCTATAAAAGTTGGGTCATTTCCATGCGGTAATGACATGTAGGATGCTACATAAGAGGAAATGTTCGTGTGAAGATGACACATAGATGTCACATGTGCACAATTTGGCCACATAACTTAACGGATCAATTCAAGTGTCAGAATTCATTATTACTCAAATTTATTATTTGATTTATGTGCATATTATTTCAAATTATAAAAAAACATATCTTAAGTTACATAAATCTAAAAATAATAAATCATAGTTGATTAGATTGGTTTTGAAAATGTTTGGTATAAATTAATTGGATAAGACACTTAAGATATCCATATTTATATTATATTAGTTGTAAATCACACTTGAATATTAGTAATGAAAACATATATTCTAAACATTTTGAATTTGTTAATAAATATTTTATATTTATAAGAAAAACGGAGTCATTTTTCATATACAGATGTCATATGGACGGACATTTCGTGTGGGGGATGAAACATGAACTTCAACTCATCATCTACTCCAATGCTTTCTTAGCAAATTAATTAAGACTTTAATATAGCACTTTAGACATACTTATGTGATACAAATGTCACGCAAACGAAAAGTAAGATTCAAGTAACACTCATTATAAGTTATTATGTTGAAATTTACGAACGTTGAACTACCTAGCACATTTAAGAAATAAATATTTAGGATCAAATTGTTTGATTATAACTTTAGAAGGTGGAAGTTTTTTGCTCACCACTAATTGATTTTATTCAATTACCAAAAATCCAATTACAATAAGAGAGTATTTTTAACTAGAGAGAATAATTAATCTTTATTTTTTTTCTTTGGAACTTTTAAAATAGGCTCAAATTATGTTCATAAATCAATCAATTTTTACATACATTCTATTTTAGATGTAGATCAACTAGATATTTAGAAGTAAATTATGAAATTATACTATTATTTTTAAGAATTAGCATGCATCTTATGCATAAAATTTTTGTTAACATAAAATTAAATGTATTTCACAAATAATAGTTATAATTTCAAACCATAAAGTTTTAATGTCCTTATTAAATATATTAGTAAAAATGTTTCTCTTTTTCTTTTCGTGTGTGCATGACATGCAAGACGCCACATAGAGGCCCAAAATCGTGTGACAGTGACACCGAAGTTGCCATATTAGCAAAGCTTGCCACATAGCCTAACAACTCATCATCCAAGTGTTTCCCCTTAATGCCTCAAAATTAGTTAACTTTATTACATATTTATTAGCATATTTTTATATTAAAAAATAAAATAATTTTAGTTCTTTCAACGGAGATATATGTAACCTTTACAAGTTGGGTCCTTACCATGCAGTGATAACATGTAAACGCCACATAAAAGGGAGTGATCGTGTAAAGATGACATGTTGACGTCACATGTGCAACTTTGTCACATATCTTAACAAATCATGATCCAAGTGCCAAATGATCAATATCACTCGATTTGATTATATGATTAATTTGCTTATTATTTCAAACTACAAAATAAAATATATTAAGTTACGTAACTCTAAAATATAAAAATCTTACTTCATTAAATTATATTTTCTTATTCTTTTGTGAAGTTTGAAGTATCCTCAAATTATGTTCATAAATTAATCTTTTTTTACATTCATTTTATTTTAGATGGAGATCAATTTAAAAGGGCATTTTATTAATATTGAAATAGTCAAATATAAAATTAGTTGTGCGGAATACAACAGACATGAGGTATCACCTAAAAAATTATCTACATTTCCGAGAGACATTTACGAGTCCGTGCGAAGCACGGACATAAAACTAGTAGTGTTTAAAATGGTAAAAAAAAACAGCGCATATGCCACAAAAAGTTCACAAATTGTCTCACATCGTATTTTGAGAAGTAGTCTTTGACTAATTTATATAAAATGGCAACTTGAAATGCTGAAACACTTTTTTCCATGGAGTAGGCTTTTACAGATGGGCCCATGTGAAATTACAGGCTAGTAATAGTAGCCCACTAGCTAAAAATGGAATTTAATATCCTGTCCGGTTTGGTCTACCGGTTCACTTTCCCGGTTTCATTAGGCTCATTTAGACCGGACTGGCCTCCGGTTTAACCGATTCGGCCTGGCGGCCCGGTCCGGTTTTAAAATTATTGGGTGTAAGTGAAGAAGTTTCCGCAACAATTTCAGTGAACTGGAGTGCCGTGATTTAGTCCAATGAAATTATAATGTCTGCAGTGACTAATGACTAATGAGTACATGGAACAACTTACAATATGACTTTGCAGCTGCAGCAAAGAAACACGTTTCTTTGATACTCCTGAATAGTGAACTCCAGCTTTCATATCTGAACAAATAAGAAACATAGGCATGCATGTACGCTCACATCACATACATGTTTCCTGCTTAGACACATATAACATGTACTTTCTGGGTGATGGACAGTAGTTTTCTTTAGCCTCATTCTTTGTTAATTATCTATTTGGTAAGAAGTGCCCCCTAACCTGTCCCAAACTTGTATTAGGCTAGGATAGTCCCAAGACCTCATCTTTATTTATTATACCTTGTAGGCCTGTTTACCGGCCTACCACTAATTTGTACCTTGATCTACTTGGTTATTCACATTTTAAATTTCCATTTGAAGTTTTAATGATTCCATTTGCATTGTCTTTTGGCTTATCACATAGTTTCTGACTACCTATGTAGCAGTGCTGATGATTTTTCTTTCTTATGATGCAGCTCTTAGAAATTGCCCAGGTTCCAGATGAGCATGTGAGTTATTTTCTTTCTTTGTTTGTTATAGTTTTTCATTCTTTAGGATTTCAGCATAACTACATTTTTGTTGTTTATCCTCTCGTACTGTAGAAGCATGTTATTCTGTTTCCTCATTGTGAAACTTCAGGTACCAGTATCATGATTTTTGATAACTTAAAGATTGCTTATATAGTGTACATCTTCTTTGAATCAGGTCAATGAGTTCAAATCAATTGAGAAGTTCAAAATTTTCAACACCAACAATCTGTATGTTGTATTCTTTTGCAAGTTTGTGTCAACTGATTTTCAATATCAGAACTTGGTTATAGCCTAATATAATTTTCAGGTGGGTGAACTTGAAAGCAATTAAAAGGCTTGTAGAAGCTGATGCACTTAAGATGGAAATAATTCCAAACCCCAAGGTACTGCATCATTTTCTTGCAGAAATTATTGAATATTGTAAAGGGAGCCTTGTCTTAAGGCTTAAGTTCACCTTGCTCTCAGGAAGTTGATGGTGTTAAGGTTCTTCAACTGGAAACTGCTGCGGGTGCTGCAATTAAGGTACACGTCATGTATAATTTGTATTGTTTTTTCTTTTATTCATTGATAACAGAAAGTTCACTTCTAAATTTTGATGTTTGTCTTCCATGAAACAGTTCTTTGAAAATGCTATTGGTATCAATGTTCCACGATCCCGATTCCTTCCCGTGAAGGCAGCTTCAGATTTGCTCCTTGTCCAGGTACCTTATGAACAATGCCCCTTCCATTTTGTATATCTAATACATGTCATTTGTTTAAGATCGTCAAGTTCACTGCAGTCTGATCTGTACACTGTGGTTGATGGCTTCGTGACAAGAAACCCAGCTAGAGCCAATCCTGCAAACCCATCAATTGAACTGGGGCCAGAATTCAAAAAGGTTCTGTCTTGCTTTGACCTTGGATCTTCTTTGATATCTACTGGTGGTTGTTTTAATTAATTGATTTGATGAGCAGGTCAGCAACTTCTTGAGCCGCTTCAAGTCCATTCCCAGTATCATTGAGCTAGACGGCTTGAAGGTTACAGGAGATGTATGGTTTGGTGCTAATGTCATTCTCAAGGTACCAAGTACTTTTGTTTTCTGCACTTATTTTTTGTATTGTCTTTTATATCCAATCCCGTCAACCAATGTGCATTCTTTCGTCTGATTGATATATTGATGTTGACATCAATTTGAAAGGGGGGCATTTAATTAGCATGACACGTACATATGCATGTCCAAATATAATATCTCTCTTTTGTCTTTTGATCTAAGTTTAATTCACTCCAAAGCAATGCTGCCATGCTGCACCGCCCCACCCCCACCCCTATCACACTCACACACATTGAATTGAGAATAAGGTAAAAAATCAAAGGACTGGAACAACAAAAGCAATGGGTAAGGCAGAAAAGGAAAATACATCTTCCAGTTGCTTTTAACTTCTCCCTAACCACTGCTTATGTAGGAAATAAGATACATTATACTGTACCGGAAGTGCTAATGTTCTCCAGATTGTATTTTGTCTACTTGCCTCATGTCTTGTTTAGGAAGGTGGTTATTTACTTATCTTCACTGTTCAATTGACCATCAACAACTTTTGTCATGCGCCACTTTCTACCTATCTGAGCTGTGGTAGCAGCATAATTTTGAGAATCCTCTTAACTTTATCCTTTCCGAGTGATATCGCTGTTACGATATGATCCTCTCGACTATTGTTGTTCTGACCCCACGTGACAGCGTGAATGCATGGTTACTCTGAGGCTTGATGCTGCTAATATGGAGAACTGCTAAACTGATTCTGCTTTTCTCTGATTTGCACTATGCTGACTGCAATTTCATTTTCAATAGGGAAAAGTAACCATCACTGCCAAACCTGGAGTGAAGCTGGAGATTCCAGATGGCGCTGTGATTGAAAACAAGGTTAGCACTTGACTGCTTTTTCCTATAGATTTGATTTGTTCCTCCTCAAACGATAAATTTATGTTAGTTGCCTTGCGTTTCTGAAGGAAATCAATGGCCCTGAGGATCTTTGAAGCATGATCATTTGACTACCCTGTTCTTGGAGTATAGTTTATAGATACGAGGGGACAGTTTTGTTCACGAGACTTTCTAGTTTTGGAGATTGCTTCATTGAGCTACTTTTACCAAAGCTGTCTCTGTTTTTTGGTTAAATTCATATGAGAAAATGAACACCAGAGTTTTATAAAATCTAAATAAAAGCAAAGTTTTTCAATCAGTATTTGATCTTTTCTTCGTCTATTGCTATTAATGTTGGATTCTGATGTGAATTACCCCACTCTATAACCTTCCTAAACTAGAGAAGGCCTGGAATGAATTTTGATTAGAGGTTCTGGGCTTCTGGCATATGCTCTAGAGTCTAGACGGATTTAGTTCGGGTTATACTTTTGGGTTTGTATTGCTTTCGCCTTTCGGTCGTATCGAATCGGGCAAACCAAGTTGGATCAATGCCGTTTTGTGTCGTATCGATATCTGATCATTAATGAATGAAGTACGGAGTATTATTTTGATCGACAAAGCTTCCATGCAGTCAAAGCTTCCACGCAGTGGCCTATCTAGGATTTTAGGGGTACCCTTGCTCGGTTGCTCCCCCCTCCCACCAAAAGATCTACTCATATTTTTTTTAGGATAATTTGACACTAATAATAGCATACTTGACTCATAATAGAGAAATAATCCAAATTTGATTTTTGGCCCAAAATAATCTCCAAAATTTACCTTGATTCTATCTCAGTGGGCTAAATGAAAACAACGTTATAACTTATGCCTTTGCAATGGATGTTGTGATTGACAAGGAGTTAATTGAATAAATTAGGAATTTTAACTCAACAAATTACAAATTGCTCATCTTTCTCCTTTCTCCACAAATTGCCTTATGTTCCCGGAATAATAATAATAATAAATTGTTCATCATTTAACTCCTAAATTGGTAAATATAAGTAGCCTAAACATCTTACATTTACTTGCATTGAATCAACTCAACAATAACTTGAAAATCAAATGAAAAAATACACTTAAAGGCGAAATTATTGACTCAACAAAGCATGATAAACGAAATCGTCTCAATAAAATGCACTAAAAGACAAAATATTTACCTACCTATTTCAATTAGTCATTATGTCTTGTAAGGATCCAAGTATCTTAATGAGCAATCATCATCAACGCTTCAGTTTCTTGAATCCTTGAAGTAAACATGTCATTATTGTTACACGAAAATAAGGACACTTTGTCTATTATCATCAAAACCAGAAACCCAACCGGGCTTAAACACAAATAGGTATGATTTACAAAATCAAGTGGACCTGATTTTAAATCCAAGTGAATGTATCTAAATGACCTGTCAAATAGGTACACCCAGTGGATTACAGGACGAGTCATTTCGTGTTTGGGTCGGGTTGGTTTTCACTTATTAGTTCATTTTTACGGGTTGTAAATGTGTTAGGGTAGAGAAATTTATGCCTAGATCCTGAAAAAACGGGTTTTGATCGGACTGCGTTTTTTTGGGTCGGGTCAACTTTTGACAGCTCTAAGAGTTATGAGTACTCCTATTTGTATCTATTTGGATACACCAAAACTTTAATATTAAGTGTACTTAAGAATCAAGAGATGCTCCACTAGTTAGAAGTATCATCCCTCAATAATGAAATTGAGGATTCGATTCCTATTTAGACCTTTGTGCCTCCTCCAACACCTAACAAAAAAAATTAGATGTACTTGCATGCATACTCATGTCGTGTTTTGAACATAGGTGGATTTTTTCTTCTTATATTTTTCCAACTCATAGGTGAGGTGGAGTTGAGTAAGCAAAAAAAAAAAAAAAAAAAAAAAAAGAAGTAGAAAGGTAAAAGGGAGATATAAAATTGTAAATGGGTAGTTGGGTTATGGGTGCGGTCATTTTAATACCTTTTTCTGGTGCAAATGGTCATTTTAAAATTTTAATACTAGTGGACTAGTGGTAGTGGCTATAAGAATAGATACAGAGTAGTCTTTGTTTTAGTTAAGACTCAAGTTGCTTGACTTCACGCTTCACCACCAGCCACTGGCGTTGTGCGACTCCCTCTACCGTTCTCAAACGCCAGACGCCGTTCGCCTTTTAGGTATTCTCCCTCTCTCTCTCTCTACTTCTCTCTCTCTCATGTGGACTTTAATTGTGAAGATGTCCATTTTTTCACCTACTTTTAGTAGTATAAATTTACGTGGGAATTTCTTAACTTTGGAAATTAATTATGAAGTAGTCAAAATTTCCCTCCTTTTGGTATCAATTATTGAGGGCTAGGAAAGAAACTGATTGTAAATTTAGTGTTTTTGTCTGCTTTGTTGATTGTCTATTCATGTGGGTATCTCTTATTTTTGTACTCTGATTGTCAATTCATGTGGGAATGTGACAAGATTGAGGCTAAAAGCTTGTGTTTGTATTGATTATCACCGAGAATATGTATACAGTCTTAGTAATACAGCCCTAGTATCTATATACATATCTTTTAGAAAACAGAAACAATTTGTATATGGAAACAATCCTAAATCATATCAAACTCTATGATAACTTGCCATATTCAGGCGCAACTGAACTTTCCATAAGTCACGTCTGAAATCTCGCAGATCTTGTAACACCCCCCCTCAAGTTGGAGCATGGGGGTTCAGGATGCCCAACTTGCTGAGTAATAGATCAAACTGCTTCCTGCCTAGAGCTTTTGTAAATAAATCAGCCAATTGCACCGTTGTAGGGACATATGACGGGGCAATTAGTCCTTCGGTAATAGCATCACGAACAAAGTGACAATCAACTTCAATATGCTTCGTGCGTTCATGATAAACAGGATTGCGGGCAATATGTAAAACCGATTGGCTATCACAAAACAATGGATGATGAACACCCAAGCTTAATAACAAACCTTTCAACCACTTGAGCTCACATGTGATGGCAGCCATGGAGCGATATTCTGCTTCAGCGGAAGACTTTGAGACATTAGTTTGCTTCTTTGTTTTCCATGAGATAGGGGATTGACCAAGAAATACCAGCCAACCCGTTAAGGATCGCCGTGTGAAGGGGCAGGCAGCGCAATCCGAGTCACACCATCCATTTAAAGATAAGTCACTGTCAGCTCGCAATAAAATACCTTGACCTGGAGTTCCCTTCAAATAACGCACAACGCGCAAAGCGGCCTCCCAATGCTCTTGGCGAGGCTCTTGCATAAATTGAGATAAATGATGAACAGAATAGGCCAAGTCAGGTCGTGTGACAGACAAATACACAAGACGACCTACAAGCCGTCGATAGGATTCTGGATCATCAAGTTTGGCACCAATGGCATAGTCTAACTTGTGGTTTTGTTCAATAGGAGTTTCTGCTGGTTTTGCCCCCAAGAGGCCGACCTCAGTAATAATATCAAGGGTATATTTTCGTTGACAAAGAAATAAGCTAGCTGAACACCGAGCTACCTCAATACCAAGAAAATATTTAAGTGGACCAAGGTCTTTCATATGAAAACAGTCACCCAAATAGGCCTTGAAAGCCCTTAAAGCAACAGAATCATTGCCAGAAATAATTAAATCATCAACATACACCAAGACATTGAGCTGCACGCCATCTTTAGTATAAGTAAACAATGAATAATCAGAGTAAGACTGAAGAAATCCATACCCTTTCAAAGCAGTGACCAGTTTGGCAAACCAACAACGGGGTGCCTGTTTTAAGCCATATAGAGATTGGCGAAGACGAAAAACCAAATTTGGCTCCGAGGACGTGAAACCAGGAGGTAATTTCATATAAACTTCCTCATCAAGATCACCTTGGAGAAAGGCATTATGAACATCCATTTGGTGAAGTTCCCAATTCTTGGAAGCGGCAATGGCTAGAAAGGCACGAATGGTTGCCATTTTGGCAACGGGAGCAAAGGTCTCAGAGTAGTCCAAACCTTCAATTTGATGATTTCCATAAATAATCAAGCGAGCTTTTAACCGCTCAAGATCTCCATTGGAGAGGTATTTCCTTTTATAAACCCATTGATTTCCCAGTGCACGTTTGCCAGGTGGAAGTGATTCGAGAGTCCAAGTACCATTATCCTCCAATGCTTAAATTTCTTCTTGCATAGCCTTCTTCCACCCATCATCTTTCATGGCCTCCTTAAAGGACCGAGGTTCCTCTCCTGTAGTGACAGCTGCAAGAAACTTGCGATAGGGAACAGAGAAATTGTCACAATTAATATAATGCGCTATAGGGAAAGTAGCAGTGTTCGATGGACTCTCTATAACAATGCTGTGAGTAACAAAATCCTTTAGGAGCACTGAAGGGGTTTTAGTGCGCTTTCCACGACCCAAAACTTCTTCGGAACCCTGATTATTTGGGCCTGCCTGTTCTTCAGTATAGTCAGAATTAGACCCAGTTTGGACAGATTCGTCCACAACACTAGACTGTTCTATTTCTATTGGGCTTGCCGGACTTGTGGTTTGGTCAGACCCAGTATTGACAGTGGCAGAGGAAGTAGGGTCATTGGGGATAAGAAGCACATCTAGATCATCGACTGTTGTATCCCTGGTATTAGGGACAGTGGCAACAATGGAGTCATCCAAAAATTCTGCAAAGTCTAAATCAATATCCACATCCATATCAAAGTGATCCATTGGTCTAATATTGCTAGCTTCCATGTCAATAAAAGGAAAAATTTCTTCAAAGAATTTTACGTCTCTTGACACAAAGAACTCATGTTTATCAAGATCATAAAGCCTCCATCCCTTTTGGCCAAAAGGATACCCAACAAATATGCATTTACGGCTACGACTCGCAAATTTATCCCCCTTTGTCTTTTGGTTGTGGGCAAAACATAAAGACCCAAACATTCGAATGGCATCATAAGATGGAGAATAACCAAACAATTTCTCAAAAGGAGTGTGATTATCAAGGACAGTGGAAGGAGTTCTATTGATTAAATGGACAGCGGTCAAGATACTCTCCCTCCAAAAATAAATAGGCAAATTAGCTTGGAAGCGCAAGGCGCGGGCAAAATTTAGGATGTGTTGGTGTTTCCTTTCAACTCTCCCATTTTGTTGTGGTGTCCCAGTGCATGAGGTTTGAAATAAGATACCACAAGCAGTAAAACAACCAAGCAGACACCGGAACTCCGTTCCATTATCACTCCGAACAATTTTTATGGTTTGAGAAAATTGTCGCTCAACCATAGCAACAAAGGACATAAATTTGGAAAAGACCTCTGTTTTATCATCCATCAAATAAACCCACACAGCCCGAGGAAAATCATCCACAATAGTCAAAAAATATCTAGCACCACAAGAAGAAGTATGACGATAGCCGCCCCACAAATCAACATGAATTAGTTCAAAAATTCGACTGGCTTTATTCTCACTCAAAGGAAATTTGTCTCTGTGATGTTTAGCTCTAAAACATACTTCGCAGGCTTTATTCAAACTACCTTTAGAATTACAAACGGGAGGGAGTAATTTTACTACTTTTTCTGAAGGATGCCCCATCCTAGCATGCCAAAGAGACAAAGAAGAAGCGTCCTCGTCCACTGTGACTGTCTGCACTGTTTGTGGTCCCTTGAAGTAGTAGAGTCCATCTTGCTTACTTCCCATTCTAATCAGCTTTCTCGTTTGGTCCTGTATAGCACACACATGTCGATTAAAAATGACAATACTATCCAAATCATCACATAATTGTGACACGAACAATAAGCTGCAATTTAAGAGAGGGACATAAAGAACATGAGTGAGAGTCATAGCATCCAACAATCGCACTGATCCCTTCTTTGTTGCAACCACTTTCTTTCCATCAGGAAGACCAACGAGACATAAGATGTCTTTTACATCGAATAATAGAGAAAGATTACCAGTAACATGATTAGATGCACCTGTATCAATACTCCAAGAATGACCATTAATCTTACCACTCAAACGATTACCAGAAACAGTAATATTACCAAAGACACTTGCAAGTGCCTTCCATTGATCAGCGGAAAATAATTCTGCAGATGGTATTCCAGTAGGTTCTGAAACAACTACAACATTGGCACGGACCCCCCCTCCATCGCGTCCTGTCGCAAGAGAAGAAGAAGAGGTCGTTGATGGTTGGTTACGACCAATCATCAGTTTGGTCATACCTGATCCGCTGTCAGACTTCACACGATCCTTCCACCATTCTGGATAACCATGAATTTCGAAGCAATTAGTTACTTCGTGGCCTGTCTTCTTACAGTAGGTGTAGGATAGACGTGATTTATCAGGTTTCTCTATTTTGCCTCGTGTGCGCCCACTAGTTCGCACAGAAAATCCAACAACTTCGGACTTCTCCTCGGGCAGAGCCGAAGACGTTCTGACTCGTTCATCTTGAATAACAAGCTGGTAGGCACAGCTGAGAGAGGGCAGAGGGTCTTGAGCAAGAATATTTGATCGCA
Source organism: Tetragonia tetragonoides (assembly GCA_038025085.1). Classification (NCBI taxonomy): domain Eukaryota; kingdom Viridiplantae; phylum Streptophyta; class Magnoliopsida; order Caryophyllales; family Aizoaceae; genus Tetragonia; species Tetragonia tetragonoides. The sequence continues at coordinate 21,316,589 of CM076150.1, forward strand.
AAGGACCATAAGATGGAGTATATAAACCCATCAGAGATTCATGGAGCATGTCCTTTGCACGGCTACGCTCATGTTCTGGCCCTGCGGTACACTTTGCACTGCAAGAACAAGTAATCAAGGGTTCATGATTATGCAATTCCTCCCATAGAGCCGTGAGTTTTCCATAGTAGGAAGCAACCGACATGGATTTGGTTTGCTTACAGTCAGAGATGGCCGCCTTCAATTGCTGTATTCGTGGTCCATTCGTAAGAGCAAATCGCTCCTTAAGCGTCTCCCGTAGACGCCTGACATCTTTATATTTGGAGAAGGTACTCTTCACTTCTGCTGTGATGATATTCATAATCCAAGATACCAACATGGCTTGGATTGTATTCCAATCATCTTGTGTGCAAGGAGGTGTTGGAGATACAATCGTACCATCCAAAAATCCGAACTTTCTTCGAGCTTGAAGGGCGGTTTCAATTTCACCAGCCCAATAATCATAATTTTCGCCATTAAATCTGGCTGCAGTTATAAAATCACCAGGTCGATCTTGAGGACCTAGGAAATAAGGGGATTTTGAGTCAATTTTTGGTGGTGGATCTTCCACGGCCATTGTTAGGGTTTAAGGTTTTTGGGTTTTTATTTAAGGTTTATTTAAGGATCTTTCAGGCTCTGATACCATGACAAGATTGTGGCTAAAAGCTTGTGTTTGTATTGAGTATCACCGAGAATATATATACAGTCCTAGTAATACAGCCCTAGTATCTATATACATATCTTTTAGAAAACAGAAACAATTTGTATATGGAAACAATCCTAAACCATATCAAACTCTATGATAACTTGCCATATTCAGGCGCAACTTAACTTTCCATAAGTCACGCCTGAAATCTTGCAGATCTTGTAACAGAATGTCTTAGTATTGCAAATTGATTGTGAAGTTAGTGTTTTTGTCCCCTTTTTGAGTGTCTATTCATGTGGGTATTTCTTATTTTTCTCACTCTGATTGTTGATTCATGTAAGAAAGTCTTGATAGACTATGGTTGTGAATTTAGTAGTTTTGCACACCAGTTGTTTGATAATTGTTATGTGAGGAAGCTAAGGTATGATTGTAATTTACAGTTGTCTAATTAAACGAAGAGCCTGGCTTTTAAACCCCCATAAGCAAAATTCTAGAGCTTCTCTGTTCCTAATTGGCTCCATATCCAATCGGGGCTGCTGTCGGAATGAAGAAGAGGAACCCAACGCGGGTATTGTCGTCGTCGTCGTCATCATCATCATCATTTGGCTGGTATTTTCTGGCAGAAATATTGATAGAGGTGTTTGCCAGACTCCCTGTGAAATCCTTGTTAAGGTTTAAGTGTCTTTCCAAAAGTTGGTGTAACATAATTGAAAACCCTGATTTTGTTTCTAAGCATTTTTGTTGCTATAATAAGGGTTTTTTGCTTAAAACTACCTTCGGGTTTAGCACTTTTTGTTTAAAACTACCTTACTTTCGGAACTTTGTGAGAAACTACCTTGTTTTCATTTTTTTTTGCCAAAGACTACCATTTGACAGAAAAATGGGTAACGGGGTTAACTTTGAGTGTAAAATACCATATTACCCCTCACTTAAGTTAGTTGACTGAGTCAAAATCATTTCCCTCTCTTTACCCCTTTTATTTTCCCCCCCTTTTATTTCCCCCCCCCTTTTTTCCCCTATTATTTCCCCCCATTTTTTCCCCATTCTCTCTCCTCGATTTCTCTCTCCTCCTCCTCCGCTTTCTCTCTCCTCGATTTCTCTCTCTGATTTGTTCCTCTCTGCTCTGATCACCTCATATTTGTGTTTGTCATTGAAGATCTTGAATCAAGCAGGTAAAAATCTTCCTTTTTCATGCTTAATTAAATTTCCCCAAATTCTAGGATTTATGTTAATTAGGGGTCTAAGAAGCTAATTAATCAACCAAGCATTCTCCCATGATAACGGGCATCATTCTCTTTGTCCCTCCTTATGTTTGTGCTCTACCTTAAAGTATGAATTTTGGACGCCATTGACTCGCAAACACCTGCCATACAAAGAGACCCAATATTAGAAATCCTTTTAGTTCCTTATGCCTTCAACTCAACTGAGACTGAAGTTCTACTAAAACTGGCATCGGTGCAGTGCTTCAAATATTTGACTGAAAGTGGATGGAATTTTTATAGATGCGTGATATCTGAAACTGAAAAAAAAAAAAAAATGGAAATGTTTTGATAAATAAAAAGGGCACGTGAGGGACACGTGTTTTTGGTTCATAAATGAGGGGTATTATGGTCAAATCAAGTTGTTCACACTCAAAGTTAACCCCGTTACCCATTTTTCTGTCAAATGGTAGTCTTTGGCAAAAAAAAATGGAAACAAGGTAGTTTCTCACAAAGTTCCGAAAGTAAGGTAGTTTTAAACAAAAAGTGCTAAATCGAAGGTAGTTTTAAGCAAAAAACCCCTATAATAATGATAATAATAATAACCAGAACAACAACAGCAGTGAAAACAAGCACTGTCACTTTTTAGCCTTTGAAGGTTGGTTATAAGGAGAGATCTATTTCACAATACGTTGTAGTGAGACATTAGTGAGAGTTGCTAAACTTGTCAAGGTTCCTGAATTTTACTGTCCTCTTGCTAGCGTTGATGGGTTGATCTTACTTACTTATGATGGCGCCGAGCATTACCTGCAATTGTGGAACGCTTCAATTAGGAAATGGTTACAACTTCCTCCATGTTCAATGTTATCTGACAAGCAGCAACAATTTGCTGTAGGATTTGCCCCTTCGAGTAATCAATATAAGGTGGTTATTTTCAATTTTCATAGAAACACGGATTTTGTGGTTTATGGAGTCAATGATGGCTATTGGCGGAGTAGCACCAGGGGCATGGATGTGGCCGATTGGCCAAACTGCGGAATTAGTTTCAATTGTTTTTCCACCAAAGGGGCAGCGTACTGGCTAATAAGTTCTGTAAAAGGGGAACATTACACCCATGTTGTTTCCTTTGATTTTGATGCTGAAACCTTTAGCTTGCTGGAACTTCCAGATAATGGGGGAGAAATGTCAATGTTGCTTTTTCTCCTTGGAGAATCAGTTGCAGTTCTGTAAGCACCTGCATATGGATAATGGAAAAGGATGGACGAAAGGAGTCATGGAGTAAATGGTACTCAGGGGTTTCAAGTGTGGATGTATACGAAATCTTCTCATGTTGGGGTCATCAGGGACCGTCACATGGGGAGATTATGTATGTCAAAAAGAGCGGTGTGTTTCTGCTAAAACATGTATCTCAGTCATTGATATCGTACAACATTAGAAGTCATGAGATCTGTCGTGTGGAAAAATCTGATCACTCTGTAACTTACATGTATACATATGTAGAGAGCTTGCTATTGCACAACGGATTGGCAGCCAAAATTTTGGCCTCTTTTCCTTGAAAAACGTAACAGTAGATGGAAGGTTTTCTTGTGGAGAATGAACCCAATCTACTAGATTAAAAAAAGACCTTGGATCGTGAACTTGTATGGAGAGGAAAATCAAAGTGCCCTAGCTCGTGCATCTGCTGTTTTATAGAATGTCAATGTGGACTGTGTGAGTTTGTCTTTGGAAATAGTTTATCTTTAGTTCTACTGTATGGTTGCAGTTTTGATGGTTCAATATTTCGTACTGTAATAATGTATAAATTGATCGTGAAGTAATCAAAATTTTCCTTTCTTTGGTATCAACTACTGAGGGCAAGTCTTATCTTTGGGAATAATTCGATTGTGAAGTGAAGTGTTTCGGTCCAATTTTTAAATTGTTGATTCATGTGGGTATTTATTAGTTTTGTACTCCAATTGTTGATCCATGCATGAAAGTCTTAATTTTGGAAAATGATTGTGAAATTAGTCGTTTTGCAAACCACACCAGTTGTTTGGTTGATTGATAATTGTTATGTGAGGAAGCTAAGGTCTGGAATTATAATATGCAGTTGTTTGATTAAACGAAGAGCCTGGCTGTTTAACTATAGAAGCAGCAATGTAGAGCTTCCCTGTTCCCAATTGGATCCATATCCAATCAGCATTGTTGTAGGAAGGAAGAGGAGGAGGAACCCAATGCGGGTATTGTCATCATCATCATTCAACTGGTATTTTGCGGCTGAAGTACTGACGGAGGTGTTTGCCAGACTTCCAGTGAAATCTCTGTTAAGTTTCAGAGGTGCGTTTCCAAAACTTGCCGGAACTTAATTGACAACCCTGATTTGGTTTTCTCTGCATCTGAGTTGAAATAATAACAAGAACAACCATGTCCATGAAAAGTTCTGCCACATTTTAACCTTCGAATGTGGCGGGGAACTCTATTTCGCAACACGTCGTAGTGATACATTTAAGAGTGTAGCTCAACTTGCCAAGATTCCTGAACGTTACCGTCTTCGTGCTAGCGTTCATGGGTTGATCTTATTATCTGGTATGAGCCTCAAATAGGTGATAAACAACATTGTGTGCAACTGTGGAACCCTTTTATCAGAAAATCATTGCAACTTCCTCCATGTTCATTGTTACCTGGTGGGCGTAGTCTATATGCCGTGGGATTTGCCCCTTCAATACAAGTTGGTTGTTTTCAGTGGTTTTTATGTGTTTGAGCCGGCATTTGCAGTTTATGGACTCAATGATGGCTGTTGGCGGAGGAGCACCAATGGCATGTATGTGGTCGATCGGTGGAACTGCAGAATGAATCGTGATTATTGTCTTTCCACAAGAAGCTGCATACTGGCTAATAAGTTTAGTATCATGGGACATTACACGCATGTTGTTTCTTTTGACTTCGATGCTGATAAGGGGGAAAAAAGTTGTGAACCTTGTGCTTTGTGCCTTGTGGTTGCTTTTCCTCCTAGGAGAATCTGTTGCAGTTTTAGGTGTTTTCGTTGTAAGTACTTGCATATGGGTAATGGACAAGGATGGAGGAAAGCAGCGGTGGACCATATGGTATTCAGGAAAATCAAGTACAGATGCATACAAGTTCTTTTGCGGAGATTTTGTATTGTGAAGAATAGCGGTTTGTTTCTGGCGGTTTCATGTAACAGGGATCGAGAACCAAGATCATATAGCATTAGAAGTTATAAGATCAGTCGCTTGTCAAAGTCTATGCTCTCTCTACTTTTCATGTATACAAATGTAGATAGCTTGCTATTGTGCAAAGGATCAGAAGTAAGCCCAGATCTTTGACATCTTTCCCGTGAAAGAAGAATAGTAGAAGATGGATGGTTTTTGAACAACACAGGTAAAACAATGAACCCATCTGCCATCGTCACTTGACTCCCGTTGTCTCTGTATCTTTTTCAACTCAACTTCATTGGATGTTATCAAAGGCGACCACTTGCACACATAACCTATCTATTAGAAGAAAGACGCTGAGATCGAGCTGGTGTAATGGAGAAATTTGGAGTGCTCTTGTCTTGGTCAAATGTAAAGTGTATGATGTCTTTGCAATAAGCTTTATCATCAAGTCTCCTCCTTGGTTGTGGATTTAATGGTTTATTATTTTGTAAGATTCATTATATGTAGATGGGTTTTTGCATGTTGCAGATAAAACTTCTCTTATCAAAAAAAAATTGTTGCAGATAAAAGCTTCATTATGTAGAAAAGCTGTTGTATATTGCAGATAAATCACCATCACTATGTCGAGTATTCAGTGGAAGCATAGAGAGAGCAAGGTTTGCTGCTTCCCATATTTCATGTCTCTTACTATAAACCGATGATCCAAGGTTTGCTGTTCGCCCAGCACCGAGGGTAAAGTGCTCCCAGCTCCCAAGATTTGAACCACGGACGTTAGTTAAGGGATGAGTCACTCATGACAATGCCGAACCACTCACTGACTCACACCATCCAGAAGGTAGAAATGTGTTTCTTTAATTGTTCGAATAACACATAATACATAGGTATCAGCCTATCAGATACATAAATATGTAAAGACTAAATTTCAATCACATATCTCTAGGAATACAAAAAGAAAACAGAAGAAATGCATCAGCAGCTCTCCTATCAACCCTTTTTGCATCAATATCCAAACTTGAAAACTTGTTTATCTGTTTAGTTACAATTCTTTTCTTTTCTTTTTTTTTTCTTCTCTTTGTAGCATATGCCTAAGCTGCTCTAACAAATTAAATAAGTATACCCATTTTTGGACCCATATATATTTCTCAAGGGGACCAAATTAAACTACCAACAGCTCAAGATCAAGACCTTTGCAAAGTCAAAAAAAAAAAAAAACCAATACCCAGCTTCTAACCTATAACACAAGGTCAAATAATACACAATAATAATAACATACAATAATTTCATGCTAGCTTATCAAATATGGATATTAGCATGAAGGATATAGGGATATGAGGTGAATCCCTATACAAAATATTATGAAAAATGATGAATACTATAGTTCTTAGTTAGCAGAATTCTTCTTCATTCAAGTATTGCATCCATTGCCCATCCCCAATATCACAAAGTGACGACGAAGACGATTCATGAGTGAAGCTGGTTGAACATCTCTCTATAGGGACTGAGTAATCAGAGCTATCGAAGTCGTCACAACGGCCTTCTGAGTATATGTCGATGCTTGATGATTGATCACTTGACATTTGGGTTATACTCGCCATGAATGAATTGTCTTGATGGCAAGGTGATGCTATTTTTGATGTGGTTGTTGAACTTTTCTTGAATACTCGACATAGTGCATAAGCATCCTACATGTTATGTCAAGAAAGATACTAGAATGTCAAAGGATAGAACCAAACTATCACTAGAACCAATAAGAGTTTAGCTTGCAACTGACCCCTCCATGATGGCCCATGACAGGGTTCATGGGAGCGCCCAGAGAAAGCGTAGTTCTTTTTTTTTCAAGAAAGACAAATCATTCTAAATCTTGCAATTATAGTTTAAGAGTAATGCATGTATATAGCGAAAAACAATTGGTTGAATGCTTTAAATTTACCTGCAAGCCTGTTGCAATTTCACACTCTCCCTCATCGAGGCGATATTCATGCATAACCCAGTCAGTCCTGTGGCCATTAGGTGCTCTTCCTTGGTAGTACACCAATGTTTTCTTCATCCCTACAGCTCGCATTTGCGAGTTCACCTTTCGATCTTTGCCTGTCGATTTCCAGTAACCTGCCTTAGTAGCGCGATTAGTCCTGGATCCATTTGGGTACTTGCGATCTCTTGGACTGAAGAAATACCACTCCATATCATTGCTTGGCAATAAAGATTTACCTGTAGTCATCAAAGTTAATTTAATTCATGATAGAGCTTAAGTAATTAAACAATGTCTTAACTTATTTGCCTCCTTCAATCATAAAGTGACTCTTTATCTTAATTATTAAGCACAACTCTTGCACCGAAATAATTGTTACACATTTTTCAGATAAATTCATCAAGAATGAATAAGTCAAATATGTGAATAATTAGAGAAAATAGTGTTTTTTAGACATTATATCTGTATGTGGTTTGCAGGCTATTGTACACACTCGAAATCTATCCAGTGCACACTCAAAGAGTAGTGGTTGCGGGGTACTCGTATAAAAAAAATAGTCACAAAACTGATATTAAAAAAATAGTCAATTGAAACCCAATATTGACAAACTACAAATATGGCTCTAACTGAGTTCATCGCCCTTTATACCAATCATTTGTATCTAAGAAAGCCATCACAATGCAATAAAGATTAAACAAAGTGACCAAAAGAAAAGAGAATTAAAAAGTTGGGAAATAAATAAATGGTGTCTTGAAAGACAAATATGCCATGGGTATGTACGTGGTTCATTCACACTTGACATCAATATTGTAAGGAATAATTTGGTGTTTATAATAGGTGAAATGATGAGATCATAATTAGCTTATGATTGCTTGAAGCTTGAGCAATAGGAAAGTATGTAGAGTATTAGAATATCCGTATAGAAGAACTAAGAAGTCCTGTCGATGAAGGAAAGCATAGACAGCAAAAAGCGCATTTGATTGATGTCTTTGATGTTGGCCATATATAATTATGAGTAGATTGTAGTAAAATGAGTAGTATAGTACTACTATTATGAAGAAGAAACTGGAATTAAAGCGACAAGGTTACTTCCCTAATACACTCTTTCCTTTGGGATTCAGGTCGGTGGGAGTCGAGATGGCAAACACCTCATCCGAATTTCCGAATAGCTCGGGTTTCAATCTCACCTCCTATTTAGTGAGGGATTTATCCCTCCTCTCCCCCTCCTAGGTGGGGTCTCCTTACCAAATAAACAAAAATATTTTCTTTTTTCTCTCATATATTAGCCAATATATATTAATGTACGAGCAAGCACATTTATTTATAACAGATAGATTGGAGGTGTGTCACCGGGCTATTTTGTGTTATCAAACCTCATAACGTAGACTAAAGAAAAGGAATCGGTTCACACTCCTTTGTTGGCTCATATGCATCCCTAAAGTGTAGAATAGATGGCCAAGGGATTTAAAGTTATTCCATGTCCAAGCAAAATTTGAACCCTCGTCTTTGGTTAAGATGGATGACTAACGAAAGTAAGTGTCAAGGGAAATGTATAAGAGAAAATGAAATTAGTAGTCTTCTTTCATATAACAAACAAATACATTCTACGAGTACTACTTATAACACAAGCAAATTAAGTTGATTAAAAAATACACAAAAGGAAAACAAGAGAAGCTCGCACGTTTCACACGGAGTAGGAGAGAGAGAATAACAAAAATTGGGTCGTCAAAGAGAACGAAGCAAGATTGGTACAACATTCTTGACAATTTAAAGAATACATGCATGTCAAGTGTTTCATACTTTCATGTTCTAGTAGCCTTCTAGTTCTATGGGGTCTTAAAGCCCTAATCTTTTCAAAGAAACGAATCAAACGATGCACAATGGAATGGATTGCTTGTACTCCTATAATAATGGAACCGAATGTGAGACAAGATGAAATGTTGAATGAGATACAACGCAAACCAAAATGAAACGGAATAACGAATTGGAATAGAACGGTACAGAATGCAATATGGGAATGACGAAAAGACCGGTACCTAATTATATGAATGCATATATACAGCAAGAAAATATTTACGTGCAAAATGATGTTCAAGTGCAAAATGCACTATGATATTAATGTGGTGTATATGAAGTACGAGTATATTTTTTTTATGTAGCTAAAATTAGTATATGCAATTATGCATCATATCTATTACTCATTCTATACATACATGTCTAAACCAACGAACCTACCGTTAAAGCCAGTATTTTGAGTGTACAATTAGGAGTAATAATGAAGTAAATAGATGTACGTACTTGGTAACTCCCAAGGCTCACACTGGTAGAGATCGATTTCAGGAATGATTTCGAGGTCGATTTTATGGCCATTGATCTTCCTCTTGAGGTAGTATGCAACCAGCTCTTCATCTGTTGGATGGAACCTAAAACCAGGTGGTAATGCAACAGGTGCCATTTATCATATAACCCACCAAAGTTATATATAAAATCTTAATTAAGTTATAGTAATTAAGCTCTAATTCTTCCTCACTCTCTCTTAAGCAGCTTCACTAGTTCAACTTCCCCAAGTGATCGCCACTTACATGAGCAGTACAGTAGAGGACTGAGAGAAGGAGAAGAGAGAGAGAGAAGGGAAATGTTTTGTGGGCAAAATGTTATGATATATAGTACTCAGTGAAAAGACATAAGCTATAGGTAATTAGAGAGAGATACAAACAAAAAGAAAGGAAAAGAAAAGTGTGAATAATTATGAATATAATGTAGTACTACAATATATTTATATCTTCCCTTTTGCTCTTTTCTCTTTTGCTATCTTCATCATATGATTCTTGTTATCGTTCACTTCAAGTCTCTCGATCTATCTCTCTCTTTCTCTCTCTTTGGCGACAATATGAAAGTGATGAAAGATTGATGATCATAAAAATGAGATCCCATGCTTGAGTTTTGTCCTTTGCTAGGGAATCTACTAAAGCAGAAGTTTAGCCACGTGGTTTTGTTCGATCGGATGACCAATTATATATTATTATTAGTACAGACTCATTCACCATAACTAACGAAATGTGGTTAAGTAGCAGAGTTTGAATCTCGTCTTAGACATGGATCAGTATCTCTTGGCCAAATGTATCAAACTTAGAGTAGGGTTATTTATCGGTTTGAACCCGGGTCGGACCGACCCAAACCACGCGCACTCATCATGTCCAGGCTGAGACCGGACCAGATCGAGCATGTCCGGTCTGGGACCAGACCGGTATTCGAAATCATAAGACATATAAACTATTTTATTTACCTTCTTCCCTCACCGTCTAGCTGGTCGAGACCGAACCGAATTGTAGACCGGATCGACTCGGGCCGAAACCCTTTTTTCAAATCCAAAAGTCGGATCGGATTCGTCTTGGCCGGGTCGTCAATTTCGTCGATAATCTAGTGAACAGCCCTACTTAGAAGTTCTTACTAATCAGCTCAGAGAAATAATCACTGTATCCGATGGTGGATATCTCTGGGCTACTAAACCAAAAATAAAATAAAATATTATAATAAATAGTTTACCATTTTACTACCCACAAATCTCTCTATGCATGATCAAAGTAAGATATCTCTACTGATCTACTAGCAAAGAATTCCGGCGCCCTTTTTTGTTAGCTTGACACCCAAATGTTCTGTACAAGAACACATACAAAAACTGAAGATAACAAAAACATAATAAAACAAAGGAAAAGAAAGACTACCGACAGTTAATAAGGTACACCATGCAGATACAGTACAGTATCTTTTTTTAGCAAAACTGTAGGTATAGTCATAGAGAGGTACTTTGATCATAGATACCCAGCTGATCTTAGATAGATAGGTTCTTAATCGGGATTGTTGTTAATGTGCTTTATTATCTTTTTGTCCTTTTTGGTCAGTAATAATCACGAGGAATTGAGGTGTAAAGATCTACCTTCAGACGTAGCAAAACCCAGCTTTTTGGATGTATGTTTTGTTTTTGTCATGTCAATATTAGCCAATGTAATTCCCAAGGCTTCCTTGCTAACTTGCTGGGAACTTTTCGTTATTTTTTGGAAGGAATAAAAGAGCTTTAATGCAATTTAAGGGGTGCTGTTCCTACCTACAACGTCTAGCAAAGACACAGCTTAGGGCTGATGGACTTGTATTCGAGAAGGGAAATTAATTTGTACGTGTCAAGACCTGACAAACGGGTCGGTTTGGTTATCAACGGGTCGGGCCTTTATCAAGTCGGTCATCGGGTCAAAATATCTCTTTGTCTCACAAATTTTGGGTCTCGGTTCGGATAGTTTTGCGTTCCGGTCATTTACAAGTCGAACATTTTCAGGCGGGTCAAATTTTGTCAGCTCTAGTACAGGATACACCTATCTTTGTATAGTATACAATATCCTTTCTCATTAATTCTCCTATGTCTTCCCCAAAAATTCTAGTCTCTCACCCCTTTTCAGATATGAGTTTTGCCCCTCCAAGACGAGAACTCTATGTCCATCACTACTTTAGATACTAATCTGTGTTACGTTTCTCATGTCACCTTGTAGTTCCTTGACATATTACATGACCCTTAAATGACAAGCTTGGTACCTGGTAAAAAACAAAATGCAACACGGGAATGTGGGGAATGGGTAGTGCCCACGGGGTGATCCGTGCCAACAGTTAGGGAGGCTTGGGGGTTTGCCCAGCAGCCAAACCAGTCCCCTGTCTGGCCGGCACATGAATCGGGCATGGTGGGTGGGTGGGTAGGGGGATGCAATTGCAAGGGCTCTACCCAAAATTTCCTGGCTTGGCTAACAAAAATAAAATGCGCAGCTTCCCTCGAAATAGTATCGCTGCCAGTGCATACATTACACGAGAGAGCGAGAATAATGAAATCAAGGATTGGTGATTTTCTTCAAGTATTGTTATGTACAGTTGTTTACAGAGTGCACAAAAAAAATGAGGCGCAAAGAGTGGAAACCTATAGACCAAAAGACAATTGAACAGAAAGAATAGAGGTTCTATGCACATATAGGGGACAGCAGATACTGCAAGTTAATACGCTGTCACAAAGAGGCAGATTGCACTTGAATCAAGTAAACACATACGTGAAGGTAGTGATCTGGGTTCATTAAATTGTTGACAACCCAAGAGAATGGGATCTCTGGTTTTGGCTCGATGCCTTGAATTCGGATGAGCTTAATTTCAACATTTTCTGATGGTTGTCGGGACTCGACTTGTTCAGTGTTGGCTGTGGTTTCCTCTTCTGCCACTTCTGACTGCACTACTTTAACCCCCTCTCCTGCTTTCTCATTGTTCAGTGTTCCTTCTCCAAAGTACTCTGGCAGGAGATTCTTCATAGCACAACATAATGTGAAGCACTTGCCTGCATTATTATTTGCATATGTTAAAGAGTATATGAATTAGTTTCAAAAAGAGAAACCACATTTGTAGTAGAAGTAGCACTAGTTCCCAACGTGTTCTGTTTGGTATTGTCAATAAGGCAAGAAAGCCGGCCATAGGCCATTACATCATAGGGGAGGGGGGAGGGCTCACAAACCTACAGCACACAAATCCACCCTCAGTCCTAGAATTAAGGGCAATGAGCTTTGAAGTTTGAACCCCCAACCTTAAAGTTGGAGGTGTGGGTGCTCTACCATTGAACTGCACAACTTATGCTCAACTAGTTTCCAACGTCTATCACAAAATGAAAATACTTGATGGTCCTAGATGCCTAACAATATATTCACATTTTCTTTTCACCTATAACAGGAAGTAATCACGATATAGGAAGCTATTCCACTTAGTGTCCTGAACATTTTGAAATAAAACTCCCCTTAAATAGAAACATTTTTAATGAAACATATCCTCACCTTCATATTTATCAATTTCAATGGGTCTGTTTATGTAAGAGATTTTCTCCCAGCTGTCAATTTCAGGGGCATCTTCTAAATCATCAAAGGTCTCAGTAAATATCCTCGCATACAACCGAACTGGAATTCTACCTGCCACAATTTTAACATAGAATATCATACAGCTGCATCACAGAGAGGCAAAGAGTGAAAGGCAGAAAAAAAAACATACAGACTGAGGCAGGGATGCAAGGATACAGGACAATCATTAAGAATAGTTCTATCATCGTGCACATAAACTAGAGTTCACAAGAAATCTCAATCTTCACAATGGTGATTGAGGCACCGAAATACAACTTAAAAAATACAAAAGAAAAAAAAAATTAACATCTATACGCACATTCCTTTTTTTAAATAGGAAATTTTTTTATTAAAGATGAAATTGGAATATTACAAAGCTAGAGGAGAAGGAGTCCTCTATAAGAATAATAAAAACAGTCTACAAGTCAGAATAATAAAAAATTAACATCTCTATGCACCTTCCTCTAAGATAGAAATATTATGAACTTCAATCACAGATGAATGATAAGTGATAACAACCAAACGGTGTCATAATAAGATACCTGAGCAACCATGTCAAGTCTAAAGAAGCCAAAATAAGGGGAGATCGAGATACTTTCTTTGATACAAGGAAAATGTAAATTTAAGACTCATATTCTGAACATGCTCCATCAGCACATTGCAGATTACATATATTAAAGACCAAGGTACAAAATGGAGCTAATCGAGCATTATATTCAGAAAACTCTTAATCTTAAGAACTGTAAAATGGCAACATATATGCAAAATCAAAGTAATAGACTTAAGAGTAGTCACTACCAATTACTGCATTGTAGTTTGGATATACATTCAAAGCCGCAGAGCTTCGACGGCTAACTCAAAATCAATGAGTAGTTTACTTGAAAAGTTTTATTTGAAATGCATTGTTTCTTTTTGATTAATTACATCATTTTTTGTAATAGGAATAATCATGCTTTCAATATCGAATGGCCTCATAAGACTTTGAAAATAAAACCATATGCATGTAGGATTGAGGAATATGCAATACAACTCAAAAATTTCAAATACAGCACCTTCCTCTAAGATCGAAATATTATGAACTTCAGTCACTAAAGATGACAAAAGGTGTCACGATCAGATAATTGACCAACCATGTCTAAAGAAGCCAAAAAAGGGAAGCTCGAGATACTTTTTTTCATACAAGGATATTTTAATTTAAAACTCATATTCTAAACATGTTTATAGCACATTGCAGATTTATATCATATTAAAGATCAAAGTATAAAATGGAGCTAATCGAGCAATATATTCAGATAACTCTTAATCTTAACCTGTTCTGTAAAACAGCAAACATATATGCAAAATCAAAGCAATAGACTGCATTGTAGTTTGGATATACATTCAAAGCCTCAGAGCTTTGACTGCTAACTCTGGTTCGTAAATCAACGAGTTGCTTACTTGAAAAGTTCTACATAGCCTCACAGGCCAGGGTAAAGAAGAAAAGCATTGTTTCTTTTTAAATAATTCCATCAATAATTTCCATTAGAGACAATCATGCTTTCAATATCGAATGGTCTCATAAAACTTTGAAAATAAAAATATAAGCAATGTGGGAATCTTTTAGAATCCAGCTATTCTATCTTGTTTTCTTTTCTTACCATTGAGATGTTTTTTCAATCGGACATCATTTGTTTTACATTTTCTAGTTTCTCACAGAAGTGAGACTACAGCCAGCTAGAGCCACAGATGGTCCTTCGAAGGGTTACTTCGCAAAAACTAGATGTAAATTCTAGGCATAGGTGACGATGGCAACAATGGCACCAGCCATGCAAACAGCCTTGCAAATGTTCATTTCTAGTAATCTCAACAAGAAGGCAAGAGGACTTCAGGTTCAAGCTAGTGTGGAGCCTAAGGTTAACTGATTGCTCAAACACTTATCTTCTCCTTTAGTAATTTGAAGTATCAATCCAAGCATGGCACTGAATAGCTTCAGTGGCTCATACGGTGTTTGAAGGCTTCCAATGGCATATTTTATTGGCAGTTCTCTTCCATATTTTATTGGCAGTTCTCTTCCATGATTCTACCCTGTTTTAAGAGTAATCATGCTTGAAATATGGTAGCTGTAGACAGAACTTCTTTACACAGAATTCACAGTAGTGGCAGCTTGACATCCTTGCTTTTGACAACAGGGGATGGTGGTTGGCTTTGGCCCCAAATAGTTGCATATAATTTGTTTTGCAGTTTTTAATCTTCCCTTAGTCTCCAATATAAGTACAACAGAACTCACAGAAGTATTATTTATAGTATCAAACACATTCTTTCAAGACTTGGCTTCTGTTCTCAGATGTCTTGTCGGATCTCGTTCTTAAGGGTTATCTTGTGGCTTTGGATTTTTGGGATGCCAATGAGCTTTGTCCTTCAGAAGAGCTTCAGCTTCATTTTCAGTCAGGAGAAAAAATATCGTAATAAAACCACAAAAAGAGGGCTCCTAGTGTTGGACCTCGTTCTTAAGGGTTTTCTTATGACTTTGGATTTTTGGAATGCCAATGAGCTTTGGCCCTTCAGAGCTTCAACTTCGTTTTCAGTCATGGGATAAAAGATACAATAAAGCCACAAAAAGAGGGCTCCAAGTGTTGGAAGTGGAAGAGATGGTTTAGAATCAATACAACTTCGCAAACTGAGATTACCACCCTCTATGAGCCTGAACAAAATACCAAATCTTAAGTATGGGAGTGAAGTAGTCCTCTCCGCATTTGTTCTCTCCCGCATTGGAAGCAAACAAAAGAACAAGGTAAGGAGATGGGGATTATTCTGGCAAAACATTCAACAATCAATAATCAAAACATTTATTTTGGCGAGAAAGAGCCTTGAATTTGTCAATTTTTGTGGGAAAGCACCTTTCTTTCAGAGATAAAAAAATATTCAATTAATGATCAAAGTGAAGAATACAAAAGTAGAGGACAAGGAGTCCTCAAAGCGAAAAGCAAATCTAACTAAAAATCAAATCACTACATAAACACTGAATAACCGTAAGGGTCACGCCCTTAAAAGCTCCCGCTGCCTTGGCCCAGAGAGAAGCCAAGTACACCACATGACCCCAAACCAAACCAACAGGATTACCAAGCCCAGGAAAGATCCTCGCGTTCCTCTCCAGCCATAATCACCAAAAAGTATCCAAACACAAGCAACACCACAACACCTTTCCCTCCTTCCCCTGCCCCCTATGTACAAGACGCATCTGAATGAACTGACCGACTGTGGCAGAACAAGCAAAAAGTTCCCCACGAAACAATCTATCCCTCATTGATCCGGCAACATCACAAATCACAAACAAATGCAAACAACTCTCACTCGCCCCGTGGCACATCACACAAACATCCGGTGACAATGACCACCCAGGGTGGGAAAACACCTTTTATAAACATTTATGTCCTTTCATCATATTATCTCAAAAAAAGGTACCTTTCATCATACTTTCTTTTGTTGAATGGTACCAAATGACAGTTCATGTTAACTTAAGCACTGAATTGCTGTTTATGCCCCTCGCTTTCTAGCCATCCACGAGTTGTTGACAAATCAACCCTTTGATTTACATTCCTTCCCTCTCAAATTCATTCTCTCCCTCTCAAATTCATTCCCCACTCCTAAATAAAGTTCCCTTCCACGTCCCTTCAGAAATTGCTCCTTGATCAACCAGCCAACCTCATTTTTATCAACGAACCATATACCCCAAAATGCACATAACCAAACATCAACATCAACATTACCCCAGTGCCTTCAAAGAGGCTCCCGCCTAGGCAGGGTAAGGGGGGGTCGGTTGTACGCAGCCTTACCCCTGTGAGAGTCTCACAGAGAGGCTGTTTCCGTTTGACCCGAGATCCGAAGTGCGACGACCATCGGCAACTTCACAATGAATAAGAAGTGCCGACAGTTTTATGAGCCATTTTGCTTTAGTCCATTGCATTCCGAAGCCAGAAAGTAAAGAAGCTTTTGGCTCCACTGGAAATAGTGGACAAACATAACCAAACACAGAATCAATAAAGAATTAATCTTCGATTTTTCCGGCATAATAATAATAATCAATTACTAATTTGGAGCAACCCTGTTTTTCTTCACATCGTTTTTTAGATAAAAGAAATATGTATTTATTAAGCAATATAGGAGGACAATAAGTCCTCACACAAAGTATCACATAGACAGATTAAGCCAATTTCTCTAGATATCAGAAATCGAGTAACTCCTCAAGGCCCCATGCGGCCATGCCCCACTCCCTCTAAACCACAAAGAAGCTAAATAAGTCAAACTATCCCACAAAGAAGCTAAATAAGTCACACTATCCCACAAAAGCTCAAGTGACAGACCACCCTAGAAAATACTCTTGCATCCCACTCCAACCAGATGCCCCCCCCCCCCAAAAAAAAAAAAAATAATAAACCAAAGTATTTTCTTCTCCTTATCCCTCCCAAAACCCACAAAGAGAACCTGCAGAAGCTCCAAATAATATCCGGACAACCCCATTGGTCCCGAAAAACACCAAAAAGATTGCACTACAAATCTGTGCCATATCACAATGAAGGAAAAGATTCGAGCAGGACTCACTTTACTCCGAAAAAGCAAATAACCATCCCCTGTAGCATCATCTGTATTACTCTCTCCAGTGCCAATGTCCAAACAAAAGCTTGCACTGTCAAGGGAGTCTTCGCCTTCCAAAGATAAGTAGCAATAGGGAAATGAGCATATTGCGGAGGTGAACCAAGACAAGCAAGAGAAAACCTTGAAGAAAAGATTCCTGACACATCACCTTTCCCCACCCTAGCATCCTCTGCCCCGGAAGGATTTTTTCTTCACATTGTTGGATTCTCTGTTTTTTTTTCTCTCTTTCTAGCTTCAACAATACTAGCTCTCTTGAACCAATCATTAGAATCATACCTGAATGTCTGAGGGAGATACATATCACTTTATCTGAAGATCTTCCTAACTTCATATTTAACCTTATAAAACATATGCATCAAGCTTCCCCTGTTTTGGGACACTAGAACAAGTTTCTCCTCCTCGTTCAGATCGAAAGCGAGGGCGAAACCGCGCTTGCAGGAGAGATCTAGGCCCATCCACAGGCCCACCAGCTCTTGATGGAGCTGTTGGCTTGGTGTTCTAGCCCATGGAGGAAAGAGACTTGGAACGATGGATGGCCCACGAGGGGGCCAGGGCCGGAACGCGTTGGCAGCTTGGGAAGAGAGAGAGAGAGAGAGAGAGAGAGAGAGAGAGAGAGAGAGAGAGCCTCCATCTTAGGCCGACCCGTCATAAGCCAGCCTTCAGACTGGGAGGTTTTTTTGTGGATGGTTTGGACAATTGAGGTCATGGTTGGAGCTTAGAGAGGGAGAGAGCGAGGGTGTGAGAATGGGGAGAAGATTGAAATTCGCGCGCGCGGGGGGGGGGGTGTCAACAAGTACGTGGATTGTAATAAAACCAGGGGCATAACGGCAAGTGCTTAACAGATTCTTCCATTTGGTACTATTCAGCAAACAAAAGTATGAGTAAAAGTTCCTTTTGACCAAAAAAATATGAAAGGTGCTATCCCACAAAAGTGACAAAGTTAAGGTACTTTCCGGCCAAAATTCCTAAAATCAATTAGGGAACATTAGTATTATGATCATGTTTAATATGCCTTTCATCATCGACTTACTTCTATAGATAAATATAAAATACAGAATTTCATGAGGATGAAAAACTAGCTTACAACTGAATATCCTTTTATCATAGAGATGACTGTCGGTTCAAGGAATAAAAAAATTAGAAACACAAAGGTGTACATTTTTATATGTAGATCTGAAATCGAAAATCACCTGTTTTGACAAGCCCGGGGCTATCTATATTACCAGCAGTAGTCTGAGACTTTAGTGACGGATATAGTTTTGCTGTGTACTCATCTTTAACAGCTCCAAGCTTCAGCTTTGATGATACCTTGAGGAAGCAGTCCAGTTTGCCTGGCATAACCACAAAAGTAAAGTATCAGGATTATAACTAAAAAGTACTAGGGCAATGTATTAAGTTGGAGGCATAGATGGATTCAGGAAAGCGAGTTATCAGAAGAAGGGAAGCAGCTGAAAATTAGCAGAAAAGTCAGAAATCAAACGAAAATCTGAATTTTACATACCAATCATTAAGAGCTACTGAGAAGGGTCATAATCCCAATGTTGGCAGTGTCAGGACTTCGCTCTTAAATAAGCTTTCAGTTTTTTTTTGTTTAAATTAAACCACCCTTAGCCCCGAAAACTGTGCTTATCAAACAAGCGTTTGAAGTAGAGTTTAGCATTTGAGGTAGTGAATTTGAAAGGTTACTCATGATAGCTGAACAGTAAGGAGGTCATAGAATTTGTATTCATTATTCTCTTTTTGGAAAAGTCGGCTGTCTCATACACACAAACATTAAGGGATGTTCTTTTATGTCTCCAACAGTTATCAGGTAACGTAGTAGTCTCATACTTCGGTTAAATACTATTCCATTCAACCAGCTAGCTAAATAGCTAACAACTACTAACACCTAACACCAAATCCCTAGCTGGTAAACTGCAAGTAGAGCAAATAGATTCTCAGAGAGTTTGAATCTCTGAGCAAATGGAAAAGATGTCGAAACGATCTTTATCATAATAAATATGTTCAGAAGTACAACATCCTTGTATTACTTAGTTGTAAGTACCCTAATGAAATACCTAGAGAACCTACAAATAAGAATGACTAAAATACTTAAGTTCTCCATATATGAAATCCTCTCAACTTTCATAAATCTGGTTTTTCTTTCAAATCACGGTACAAATTCTCTAGACAAGAAACCATAGTCTTGCATGCCAGAATCAGATTTACCCTTTAGTTTTAACGGCGTGTCTCATGGAGACCACAGAGGCAGCAACAGAAACACACTGGTGCAACACACTATTTGAGTTGCGCACTAGGCCCTCAACAAAACGCAAGACAGAAGCCAAAACAACGGAGACAAATTATTTACTCTGAAAGTAGAAAGTATTTGTAAAATCAATATATTAGCAGTTCATGCAAAATCATGCACCTTCACCTCGTCCTTTGCAACTCAGCTCTAGCAATCCTTCGCGTCTCAGAGCACCCCCACAGTATTTAAAGCTTAGAATCAGAACCCAGGGAATAAAAGAAACAAAGAAAAAGAGAAAGAAGAAGAAAAAAAGAACAAAAAGAAACAAAGCTCTCCTTCAGCACAAGTTATCAGGCTTATTATATTAACACAGATATGAACAGTAACTCATCCCTCTCCAGAAGCGACTCATAATTTTATAATCATCTGCTTGCAGTCCATGCAATCGCAGATTAGCAGACAACAGCCATTAGATCCAAAGGGACACTTTAACGACTTAAAAATATTTCAAATACCCGAATGTAATTCGTCACTTGTAAGGAAAATAAAGAATGTATGGAGCAGAAGCAGAATTTCATGAAAGCGTTTGTGAACTTGTAATGAAAGCAAAGGAAGGTTGCTTCTCTACAGGAATCTCTAGTAAGAAGTTAACACTAGGTTGTGAATCGATAACAACCCTGAGGGGGTAGCTCAGCTGGTAAGACCTCTGAGAAGTATTCCAGAGGTCCCAGGTTCGAGTCCCCTCAGGGCCACTGGAGGTTTTCCTGGTCGTTAACTTCAGGGCCCATGGGATTAGTCAAGCAAAGCTTGGACACCCATGCTATCTTAAAAAAAAAAAAAAAAAGTTGTGAATCGATAACTCAAGCTTCTTATGAGAAGCAACTTTTGCTAGGATGGAAAAAATGTACAGAAATGGAAAAAAGGCAAAACCCCTTTTCTCATCTGATAGAAGTCTGTGCTACGCCCTAAATAAAAATTAAAAATTGTTTCAATACTTTGGTTCACAGTTTAGAACATCCAATTTCTCTTCCAGAGAGGAAGAAAATGCCAGTCCAGCCAATTGATGCAGCTCATGTCAGTGCCAAGAGCAATGTGGCAAACTAGCAATCACTCATGCTGAAGCATCATTTTGAAAATCATCTACAAGTACATTTTAAGCACAAAAGGATGCTCAACTCATTCTACTTGCTTCTGGCTTGGCTTCTTTTAACTTCCGACAACATCCTCTCAAAGTATTCCCAAATGAGATTGTGATCACAAGCAACAACACAGCAAGACCACCTAGTGTAGAACCCGCAGGGTTGGGGAGATCAAGATGTATATTGCCTTAAGCAGTTATGCTTAATGCGTCGAGATTGAAATAGCAGAAACCAAAAGAAATACTCCCCTATTAAGGAAAAATGTCCCTTTTTTAGCATGTCCAAAAGAAATAGTTTATTTTTTTTAGATAACATGATATCTGAGCTTTTTTTGCTTGACTATTCCCATGGGCCCTGAAGTTAACGACCAGGAAAACCTCCGGTGTCCTTGAGAGGACTCGAACTTGGGACCTCTGGAATAGATCTCAGCGGTCTTACCGACTGAGCTATCCCCTCAGTGTTTTCCAACAGAAATAGTTTCCTAAATTAGTCATGAATTATCGTTGTATGCCCAATAATACCTCCCATATCTCTTGTAGTTACAGAGCTAGTAACAGAAGCTGAATTATCATACAAGGGTGTTTTGGTCAGATGACTCAGATATCAAAATACAACAAATCCCTAATTTAAGGAATTGCCACATGTGACAACTAATCTTGAACAGGGGAGTATGAATTATGCTTATCTAATTCTCAGTCAACTATTGTGCTTACCATTTAAAACAGAGCGCCACAACTCCAATTGATCAGACTGGGACATGTTCATAATATTCTTGCAGTTCCCATTAATAATGTAGGCAGCCTGCAGTGACCAAGACAGGCAATCAGAAAAAGCATCTTATCATAAGGTAGTGACAGTAAAAAGTTAAACAACATAACAGTTCGATTTCCAGCCACATAGATAGAAAGATAAAGGGGCTCATCATCTGAAATAAGGATATTACAATGAAAACGATGCACATAACATAGTATTGAAAATCACTTGTGGCAAAAAGCTTGCTTTGATATATTAGTTTTTTAAGATAAAGAGAGTATTATTATGTAATAAAGCCCGTTTTACATCCTAAGGTGGTGTTACTTGCTTGCAATCAAATGCTTGCAATGCAATCATTTTATAAAGTAGATGTGAGGTGGAAAATAAAGGAGGGGGAGGAAGGAGATGAGAAAAGTGAGGTTGATTACATCATTCAAAGTAATCAACATTACATGGAAAAAGTTGAGCAATTGTGATTACATTGAATGACACAATCAACCCCACTTTTCTCATCCCTCTCCTCCACTCCTTCACTTTTCACCCCACATTTACTCTACAAAATGATTGCATTGCATTACATTTGATTGCAAGCAAGTAAACGAGGCCTAAGAGGACAAGGAATGCTCAAAAGGTGTTGTTTACAAGCCCAATGAAGCATAACCTGTGTAACAAGATAGCTACGAAAACACCAGCAGCGTTAGCCACTAAGAGGCTAAGTAGATCACCATATCCCACAACATATCAACTAACACTGAAACACTAGAAAAGACCGTGGCTTTCCTCTCTAATCATATACACAAAAGCACTGCAAAAATAGCACTCTTCCATAGCAACTGCTTCTCCTTCCTCCACCCGAGTCCCACACGCCTCGCTTGTAAAAACTCCATAACTGTATCCGGGTACACTCAAACTTCGCAGCATTGAGAGTTGATACACTCTACGTGATGCGGGAGCAAGTGTGCATAGTAAACAGAACAACCAAGGAACTAGCAAGAGAACATCTATTCCTGTTTACATCGAGTTTCTTTGGTGGTTATGCATTAAATTGACTCCTACAAAGATAATTACATGGAGTTTACACACAAGATCGGGATTAAAGCTCTTATTATATGATCTCATTCGTTATAAGGATTCCCGTAATTTTGACAGCTTCTACACTGGTTCGTATTTCGATCATAACTCACTCATACGACGTGGGATCGTGGTGATTCAAAATTCTGTAGAAAGCTGGAAACGAGATCTAAAACTCCTGTCCTTTGATTTTTCCCATATTCTAAACGTAACGGGGTTAAAAATACGATTGAATTTACAGTGGAAAGCTGTTCCAACGGGTTTGTGCCTTGGACGCCAAGTAATCAGTTGTTTAGTTCGATTTCGTTTAGTATTTCATTAAATCGTTTGATTATTGTTTAGGAGAGTAATAATCTGATTGTTATTAGTATTAGAAGTCCATTAGGTATTAAGAGAGCTGTTAGTTAGTTCGTTTTACAATTGTAATCAGTTTCGTAGTTAGTTTCCTATTTCGACTAGGATTAGGATTCCGAATAGCTTTAGATTTCTTTGTCTATAAATAGGGGAGAGCTTTGCTACTGTAAACTCGTGCATTGATGATTAATAATTGAATACGTGAGTATTTACCCCTCAAACTGAGTGATTCAGGTTGAAACCCTTGTGTGTCATGCGCAAGTATTGTTCTTGAGTGATTCTTGAACGAAAAACCCCAACCCCTTGAGTGATTTGAGAGGTATATCCCTTTTATTGTTTTGTTTATCAAAAATACAGAAAATCCCTAAATAAATCACATCACTACGGAAACACATACACATTGGTTGCTCATCTCCCTATCCATCCTCCCACAACCGAATATGCAACTCCTTCCCAATATCCAAACAAGACACGAATTTCCAAGGGCTCACATGCACGACACCAAATGCGTTCTGAGCATCCCGTCCATTAACCTTAGCTTAATATATTAATTATTACCTTAATATCGAAGTTTAGCGCAGATACATCAAATGAATGATCGCACAACTATTGTAAACAAATTTTTTTTTTTTTAGATAAAGAAAAAGTATATTGATATGATTTTAAATGTACAGCAGGAGAGAGGATAAGGTATCCTCTAAATAAAACATTTACAGTGTATATCAGTTATAGAGTAATCCCTAAAAGCCCCCGCAGCCTTAGCCCACAAGGAGGCTAAATAAGTAATTCTCTCCCAGAGCATCGCAGGAGTTGCAGAAAGTCCCTTAAACACTCGTGCATTCCTCTCTAACCAAATGCACCACAAAATTGCAAAATAAGCATTGCGCCACAGCAGCCTCCTCTCCTTACCACCCCCAAAGCCCCGGAAATGCACTTGTAAAAAGGCCTCAACACTAGAAGGATAAACAAACATCTCTCCCTGGATCAGCGCCACATCACACCAAAGAAAAAGATGTGCAGAAGTTAGACCGACATAACGAACACATATCTGGTGACAAAAGCACCCCGGGTCTCCTCCGCTGCCTTAAGTCGTTCGTATTAACCCTATCCAGCACCAAAGTCCACACAAATGCCTTCACCTTCATAGGTACCTTTGCTTTCCAAATGTAGTCTGCTAGAGGAAAATAAGGGAGAGGTGTCCCCAAATCCCGACAGAAGGACTTGCAAGAGAACTCCCCCGAGGGCTCCCCAATCCACCTCCTAGAGTCATCTGAGCTCGACAGCTGAATAGGCTCCACAAGAGTAAGAAGCGAAGTGAGCTCTTCCATCTCCCTATCATGAGGTGGCCGACGAAGATGTAAATTGCAGGAACCACTCTGTACCGAGAAAAAATCAGCAACCATACCCCCATGTAGAGTGGTTAACTGAAACAATCGAGGAAATCTTGTACAAAACTGCTCACCCCCCCCTCCAATTATCCTCCCAAAACCTAATACGTGCACCATTCCCAAGTACCAGCTCAACATGAGGAAGGAAGCGCGGAAGGATTTGTGAAATAAACTCCCACGGGCTAGCATGTGTATAAGTCCCTGTAAACTGTGTGTCCCACCCGCTCTGTTGCGTTCCATACCTACTTCGGATGACCCGATGCCAAAGACTATTAGGCTCCCTTGGAAAACGCCAAAGCCATTTTCCCGCAAGGGCGATGTTTTTTGCCACCAACCTGTCCACGCCCAAACCACCTTCCTCCTTAGTGCGACACACCTTGTCCCAGCTCACCAAGTGATCCTTTCGCTCCCCATCCACACCAGTCCAGAGGAAGTCTCTCATGAGTTTCTCAATCCTATTAGCTACGGCTACTGGAATCCGAAACAAAGAGAGATAATACAGCGGAATGCTAGAAAGACAAGATTGGATTAGGGTAATCCTGCCCCCGAACGAGAAATAAACTCGCTTCCAACCATCCAGGCGCGTGGAGACCCGCTGCACAACTGGCTCCCAAAAAGCCTCCGAACGTGGGTTACCTCCTAAGGGCACACCCAAGTAGGTAAGTGGCCACTCCTGTATCTGACAGCCTGCCAAACCTGCTATCGTCGTCAAAAAGTCATTACCCACATTTATCCCAGCCACACTACATTTCGCAAGATTAATTCTCATTCCTGAAATCACCTCAAAAATTTGCAAGATTGTCAAAACATTCTTAAATTTCTCAAGATCCGCATCCAAGAAGAGGATAGTGTCATCTGCAAACTGAAGGTGAGAGACATGCACCCCCTCCCGACCCACTTTCAGACCAGCAACGACTCCCGTCTCAATACCTCTCTCCAACATCCTACTGAGCACATCTACCACCAGCGTAAACAGAAAAGGCGACAATGGATCGCCTTGCCTCAAACCCCTAGAGGAAGAAAACCACTCCCTGGGCGCTCCATTTACGAGCACAGAAAAGTGAGCATTCAAAAAACAACCCCTAATCCACCGCCTCCTGAGTAACCCAAAACCTTTCCTCTCGAGTACGCTATCCAGGAAACGCCAACTCACCCTATCATAAGCCTTCTCAAAGTCTAGCTTGAAAACAATACCCTGTGATCCTCTACGCCTCGCATCATCCACCGTCTCATTAGCCACCAAAGAAGCATCCAAAATCTGTCTCCCCTCCACAAACGCGCTCTGAGAGTAAGAAATGGTAGTAGCCAGAGCTTCCCCTATCCGCACAGAGAGGACTTTCGTGATTATTTTATAAACACTAGTAATGAGGCTGATAGGACGAAAGTCCTTAACTTTTATAGATCGATCCTTCTTGGGAACTAATGTGATGAAATTAGAGTTGATACCCTTGCCAAGAACCCCCTGTACATGAAATTCTGCAAAAACATGAAGAAGATCATCTTTAATCACCTCCCAACAATCCTGAAAAAAAGCCATTGTGAATCCATCGGGGCCCGGGGTTTTCTCTCTATCCATACTGAACACCGCTGCTCTAACCTCCTCTAGCTCAAAAGGGCGTTCTAGACGAGCCGCCATAGTTGGTGAAATTGGGCTCCAGTCCAACCCCTCAATACGAGGTCGTAACATCTCCTCCTCGCTAAACAGTGAGCGATAATATGAAGTAATCTCACGGCTGATCTCCCCCACATTGGTAACCACATCCCCATCATCATTCTCCAACTCCTTAATAAAACCCCTTCTCCTCCTCCCATTGACTACCTTAAAGAAAAGCCTCGAATTTGTGTCTCCTTTAGCCCACCTCCCTTTCATTTTCTGTCGTCGACACTGCTTCTCCCTCAAAAGCACCTCCTGAAAATCATTTTTCAACTCAACACTCCTACGTACAAGCGCCTCACCCCCCTCTCCGTTGCTAATTGTCTGATCCACTATGGCAATCTCACTCAACAACTCATTCTTTCTCTGGTTAATGTCCCCGAAAACCTCCTTATTCCACCCTTTGAGTTGCTCCTTAACAAATTTCAATTTTCTCATGAAACAATAGCCCTGCCACCCCTGGACCTCACAAGTGCCCCACCATTCAGCCACCTTCCTACGAAAATTCTGATGTAAAGTCCACATATTCTCAAATCGAAATGGAGTTGGACCCCATTGCACCGGCCTGGAGTGAAGGATTATCGGAAAGTGGTCGGAGCAAGGGCGCGAGAACACCTCCTGTGACAACAAAGGAAACTCATCTTCAACCGCATTAGTGAACAAAAACCGATCCAACCTCGAAGAAGCACACCATCGCCCACTAACACTCCATGTAAACTGTGCATTTTGCAGCTCCCTGATAACTGTATTAAACTCCCTCATATCACCCAACCCACCAGAACGCCCTAGTCGCTCTCCCACACTGCGAACAACATTGAAATCTCCCCCGAGAATCCAGTGTGGGGAGCAAAGCCCAGCCAAATCAGCCAAATCATACAACTCCTGGAAAAAAGATCGTCGTTCAGAATGTCTGCACGGACCATACACTGAGGTAAACCACCATTCCCCTCTACCTCGAACGTTCAAACACACCGTCACAGAAAAACAGCCCAAAACGACGTCGACCTTGACAGCAAACCTAGTATCCCACATTACCAAGATCCCTCCAGAAGCCCCCAAAGACGGAAGAACCACCCAGTCCTTGTCTCGTGAGTCCCAACAACTCCTAACAAAAAAAGAATCTGCAACCTCCACCTTTGTTTCCTGTAAAAACACAACATCGGGAGAGACCTTAGAGACAACCTCTCTCACCACATCCCGCTTATTACTCCTTTCCAAACCATTAACATTCCAGCTCAAAATCTTCATAAAGAACAACTACGACCCCTCCTACGGCGACTCTCCTTGCCATAATTAACACTGCTCTGTAGATTACGAAGTTCCTTCTCCCAATTTTTCCCTTTCTTCCGAGAGTGCACCTTTTCACCCACACTCACCTGCATTTCCTTCTCCGAAACATCATACAGGTGGCATCGCATGAGCCCAAGAACCGCCTGCGGATCTCTGTCATCAACACCCGAGCCTGTCAGTGGTGCTAACTCAATAACGCCATCTATAGGGGCATCTGTTGTGTCTGAATTACACGTACCAGCATCTGTACTTTCCTCTGCAGATGATAGAAACATATTAGAATCTCCCAGGTTCAGCAAATTTACCTCCATATCACTGTCTGTTGATATGTCATCAACCTCCTTCCGACGTAAGCTCTCTATAAGGAGCTCCGTCTCAGCATCCTCATCATCAAAATCACTGAACAAATCATCATCATCTTCCCATCCCCCAAGCTCAGGGACCTCCTTCGTGGCATCTCCCAAATCTGTTCGAAGCCGGACCAAAACATCCTCTAATGGAACCTCAGATTGTGCTGTGGTTTCCTTAAGAACCTGAGTCGTATCAGCAACCCATTTCCCAAATAAACAAATATCTCCAAGTAGCTTGCTAGCCTCCAAAACGGACTTTGGAAGAGTCACCTTCCCTCCTGCCGACGGCCACAGCCCCTCACACCCGCCACTCAGCTCGTCGCTGCCAATCAAGGGAGGGGAATACGCAGCCAGCTCGCACTGGGAGCAACCCACTGTCCCACTCACCTCCCTAACCTCCTCGCCGGCAAAATCCGACCCTAAAGCAACCCCAGTAATGGTCAGAGCCTTCGCCGGAGACGCAACTAGTATCGCCGGCCGATTCTCTGGCCCACTCACCTCCCTAACCTCCTTGCCAGCAAATTCCGATCCTAGAGCAGCCCCATTAGTGGTCAAACCCTTCGCCGGAGACGCAACAACCTGCCCACTTGAACGACCGGCAAATTCTGGCTCAGACGGTGGTTTTGCCGTCCTTGGATCTGATTCCCCACTCGGCGGCCGGTCAGCCTCCTAGGTATCTAATATCTACGCCATAAGCAAGAGACGTTTAGACTCATTTCTTGCCAAAACTATTTACAAAGTTGAAACAAAAATGTATTTCTCCGTGCTGAAGTTCCTGACTGTTCGTCAAGAAGAAATTCGACATTCTAGGGAGACAAGGGTTTCCCTAAGTTCTCCTAAGCATCATGCCAAAATAAGGTATTTAGGTTTTTAGAAGGACAAAGAAATGAAAATTATGTAAAACACTGAATTTATATTTTTTCCATTCTGTGCTGTTGTGATGAGAGATGAATGCTGTATCTTACAGACATTTACTTGGGAGCCAACTTGTGAAGGTTTTAATTATATTAGGCTCCAAAAGATGATACAAGCTTAACAAGAATTGTCATTTTTCTGGTTCATATCTGATGAACATCTTGCACTTCATTCTAGGTGAAGGAAAATTTTGTTGATGCAGCTGCAGAAACAGGCAACAGCAAGGGAGGACAAGGTGTCCTCACAAATAGTTACAATTGCAGTTTTCTTTTTATTAAATCATGGGTATCCAGACTTTGCCCGACTAATCCCTTGAGTTCTAAAGCTAACGGCCAACAAAACATCTAGTGGCCCTAAGGGGGCTCGAGTAGTGACCTCTGCTATAAATATTCACCCTTTCAAATCATACTTTTAGTTTTATTTTATTTTTTAGATACGAGAAAATTTTATTAATCAATGATAAAGAATACAAAAAGGTGGAGGATAAGGTATCCTCAAATCATACTTTTAATTACAGAGTAGCCCAGTTTCTCTGGACCTCAGAGATCAGGTAGCCCCTAACAGCTCCTCCCGCCCCGGCCCACAAAGAAGCTGAATAGTCACTCTTTTCCTTACCAGCTCAGGCGACAAAGAACCCCTAGAAAGTACTCTCGGATTTTCCTCTCCAACCAAATATATCACCGGACTGCAGAAAAAGCACTAAGCCTTTCTAATTTCTTCTCCTTAGCTCTGCCAAAGCCCACAAAGTGGATCTGCCATAGCTCCCAGAAGAAACCTGGGCCATACCCACTGCTTCCTCATAACACCAAAAACCTTGCACCAAAGAAACAGCACCATCTTAAGCAAAGGACAACATGCCAGCAAACTCACTACTAGCTCAGGTCACAACTCGGACATGGGTAATAAGCCTTTCTAATACTAAATGTCTTTTTTTTATTCTCTGAAACATAATCAGTGGGACAAGTCAGTGACTAATATGCAGAATTTTTGAAGGTTTCTCTTAGTGTATATACTTCATTAATTAAGTAGAATTTAAAATATAAAAATAAATAATAAATAAACAAAACCTCATTTGGGAAGTTAAACTAAGTTTAACCATTATCTTTAAAAATTTTGCAGAATCAAATGACATATTAGCCCCATAAATTTTATTTTACTTTTTTTTTTTAGATAAGAAAAATTTTATTAATCAATTGTTAAGAGAATACAAAAGGTAGAGGATAAGGCATCCTCAATAACAAGTAAAACATATCTACACATCACGCCAATGTCGCTGAACTAAGGTCAGCGGGACGCCCTTAACGGCCCCTGCCGCCTTAGCCCAGAGAGACGCCAAATATACTATGTGATCCCAAACTAAATCTGAAAACTGCTGAGTCTCGGAGAAGACCCCTCGAGTTCCGCTCCACAACAACCTCCCCTACCTACTCCTCCTCATCGCAGCAAATCGCAGCTGCAAGAACTCGCCCACCGTAGCTGGGCACACAAAACTCTCCCCACACAGCAATCTATTCCAAATATTCCTAGCAAAATCACACAGTACAGACAGATGCAAACAATCCTCCCCACTATGGCGACACATCACACAAATCTATTAGCCCCATAAATTACTCAAAAGATCTCTGAAAAGAAATGATTTCTGAAAGATAACACAAGGCTTCAAGAAACATGCACGTTACATGGGCCTGTTCCAGTCCACTCTCTTTCCCAATCCACACTCTTTCTCTCCCTTCCTCATACCTTCTGCCCCCCCAAACCCCAACCCACCACCACCCAAAGTTCATCAATAAAGCTCATGAGGCTCCACAGTCCGTTTATCACCTGCAACCTTCTCAACTATCCTTCTTTGCCTCCCCTCTCCTCATTTCCCAAAACAATGACTGCAGATAGACAACAAGGACAAT
Organism: Tetragonia tetragonoides; assembly: GCA_038025085.1. Taxonomy (NCBI): domain Eukaryota; kingdom Viridiplantae; phylum Streptophyta; class Magnoliopsida; order Caryophyllales; family Aizoaceae; genus Tetragonia; species Tetragonia tetragonoides. Next base: position 21,347,165 of record CM076150.1, read on the forward strand.
GGCACACTTCAAACCCTCCTTCATGCTCTCCCTGTACACCACCACCCCAGGGCCTCAAAGCAAACGACATTAGATTAGAGCCATATGAGCTATCAAATTTTGTGAGCCAACAGTGTCAAGATTATGTCCGAGACTCAGAACTAGGGTCAGGGTCAGCGGTAGGCAGCCGAGCGGTCATATCAGTTTCAAAATATCATGAATATTTTTTAATATTAACCTGCCAAATGCACCCAAGGGTAAGTGGTCATTTAGCACTTAGATCTTACAGAAAAGCTTCTAGGGGCAAGTGACTCATCAAGCACCACTCGTCAACAACCATTTTCGATATTAAACTGTCATCCGTTTGGAACCATGCACTTTAGCAGAGGAACCCTTCCCCAGACACCACACCAGTAGGGTGATGCAATCTAACACACAGAACAGCATATTATATATAAAAAAAATTGTTTCACGTGGACTATCAGCCACAGATGAGTCTCATACTTTCTCTACACACAAGCAAAGGAGCCTATACTAAAGTAGCTCCCTTCACAAGGATCCAAGCCAGGCCCCAGGGGGATATGTAAGGATGCATGCAGAAATAGCATAGTTTCGTACCTCTTTCACAGAATTAATGAAGCTCCACTTAACGGCATCTTCACCTTCACATGGTGTCAGTATGTTACTAGGGTACCCTCTAAAATGTACCTGTAGAACGTTGTACTTAGACTTGAGCTTATGCAAAGAGAAAAAAACTGAAAGTTAACAATGCTTAAAAACCACAACAACATCGAGCAAACGACTGCCTATCACAACTCATAAACCACACCAAAGTAATGAATAGACATACATTCCAATGTTGATGTAAGTGACTAAATACAAGTCAGCAGATGTTGTTTTGGTATATTTTGGTCTGAGCAATAACCAGCCAGAAGCAAGAGTAGCGGCATCAAATTTAAATAACTCACTCCGAGCTTTTGCCAGCAGGCATTACTTGACATTTCAAACGGGAAACAAGAAATAAAAGCAACGAAGGGGGCAAAATGATTCTGTTTTGTAAAGGAAATGAACAAAGTATGACCACAAAACCATCCAATCGATGAGTATATATAATGAGACGAAATAGCTGCCACAAAATGCAGGGGATACTACCCTAATCCAAAGCATCACATGATCAGATATCCTTTCACTCCTTTCTAGCTAATGCAGTTTTGAATAGCGTGGTGAACGATAATCAGCTACACAACGACAGCGTGAATTTCAAAAAAGGATTTAAGAAAAGGACCATACCGTAAGATTCCAAGGTCTTTCAGGCTCTGCACATAAAAGATCAAAAAGAACGCCTGTGGGTATATACCTGTATGAGACACAGAACCATAGTGAATGTCACTCCACAATAGCATTCAAAAAAAAATACAGGAAAGAGCTAGCAGCTAGGTCCTGTGGACTTTATGTAGAAAAAGGAACACAGGCAATACAATCATCAACCAAAAAGACACGTTTATATTATCGGTAACTTGATCCATGGCATCTCTGCAAAATCCATGGAAATTTTATATCTCTTGTTTACATCCCAAAAAAATCCTGCTCTCTGATTTGGTGGTATATCAGTTCTCACCAATGCACACCAATACAGGTTACAGCAAAGAAAGGATATGAGCGATGTGTGTTGAATGCCAATCATGAGAACATTAACAACAGGGTACACATCAAGATAAGTTCCTATAGTTGAATGCCAATCCTGAGAACATTAACAACAGGGTACACAAGATAAGTTCCTACATAATGGATTAGTATAATCCATTTTATTAACAATAGAAAAGGCACAAGTTCGTAACATCACAAGAAGTCAAAGCTCAATACAACCCACACCCGCTGGAGAACCGTGCAACCGGTAGTTCAAAACACCCCGTTTGCAAGACATGGCTCAAGATACCCTAAAAACCACCTATGCAAGCCATAGTTCAATCAAGACACCCTATAAACCACCTATGTGTGTCATAGCTCAAAACACCAATGGAGCTAAGACACCTGTGGGAGTCGAAAATCTTTTTTTTTTAAATAAAGAGAAAGATTGTATTAATAATGTGTCAAAAAGTAAAGCAAAGGTGGACAAGACGTCCTCCAAAATAACTTGTTACAAATAAGCGCAGCCCAGTTATGCTGAATTTCAGGAATGGTGCAATTTCTAAATGCCTCTGAAGCTCTAACCCGCAACGAAGCTAGATAAGTGGCTTTATCCCACACCAGCTCATCCGAAGTAGCCACATCGAAAATCATTTTTTAAAACCTATGATTACTTGACATTGTGCACAAGCTATAGCTAATCAGACCCCCTTCAAACTCCAGAACCGTGAGGAGCATCCAACATTGATGCATCCACTCTCTGCTATGTTTGAAAGCTCATTTACAAGTATTTATATCCTTTGTAGGTGTTCAATAAGTCTGAAAAGGGTGCAGCAGGGTAAACAGAAGATCAGAGTAAATTAGCAACTCAAGCTGATTCACAGAATAACATGAGATAGTTACAATCTTACAATTTTATGCACTAGATTGAAATTCATGACTACCGGTAAAGAAACATACCATTTCAGGGGCAGCCCATTGTACTCAAACCACACAGTGTCAGTTCCTGGAGGAAGTGTGCTGCTGAAGAGAGGTTTAACTTGAGGTCCTAGTAATGGCAGATAGCCTATCCGTGGTGCTAAGATCTGTTGTCGCACATAAATTTTGAAATGTGTAGATACTATTAGAATTTATGTGTAGGTATATGGCAGACTTCTGAACAAGGCTACCATCTTGCAGTTAAGTAGTGATATATATGCTAGAACTGAGTTTGCTTGTCTCTTTCTGTCGAGTGTCAACGCATGTGTTACTCATCCTATTACTATTACTACAACATTTTAGTGCATTAAGGGCAATGTATCACTTGTGTGCATTAACACATCTGCTGAAGTTTACAATGTAAATGCCCGGTGTACTCGTACCCGGGCTTTGCCTTACTAATCACACGGGCCCTGAAGTTAGCGGCCCGGAAAACCTCCAGTGGCCTTAAGTGGCTCAAACTAGTGATCTCTGGAGTAGTTTACAATCTAAATGTCAAAACATGCAGAATGCATCAAAATTGATGGACAAGGAAATTTGTTCATAACCATAATTCATACTAGATAAATAAAGAGAAACTTATTTAGTATAAGGAAGGTGTACACTAGGTAAAAGAAACGTAACCATAAGAACAAAATCTACAATGACTTTAACATTGTTAGGTCATACATGTCAGACATGCTTTCCAGTTTCCATCATTCCACCTCTATATCAGGAACATTTCACCTTTCACATGAGTGGAGTTTAAGGAAAAGAATAGAAAAGATAAAATTAAAAAAGGAAATGAAAAAGCTATTACGTATATGCTAATGTTCACAATTCCACAGAAGAAAGTAGATAATCAATTTGGGGATCCCAGTATGAGAGCAAGACATATATTTTGGGTTAGATGGATTAAGATAGTAATGCATACAGTTCCCTCTCTATCCATTTCCATCTGTCTACCAATACCCTTTTCGTCTTTTCCAGTAAAGGTCCTCTGCCAGCACCCACACAAATTAAACCCAACCAACTTCTTGTTTAAAAGAACAATTACAACCTTTCTCCATGTGATAGGCAGATACAGCCACATCACCCACATAACCCAACCAGGTTTTATAATATAGGGGCAGTGCGTGTTTTATGTAACCATCACCTTTCTTACTATATTCCTTTTCCTTCTAACATTAAAATGACTCAACTTGCTTTAATACTATTCACACAATTGGCAATCCTTCTGATAAGACACCTAAAATTGCTGCAGTGTTTATACCACTAAACAGTTTCCCCTATGATTATCTCAATCATCATATATCATTGTTTTGCTCGCATCATATACATCAAATCTCCATCTGCTTTCCAAATTAAACAGCCTCATTTTCACTAGACTTGAAACAATAACAAAGGAACATCAACTACCATCTATTCTAACATGGCCTGTTGATGAAGTTTTAAACTGCTTCCAAACATCAACTTCGAACTATGTAGTACATGATTGCAAAGAGCACAGTAGCAGAAACTGAAGCCCACGATCAATAACTACAACTCCCCATAGGCAATGATCACAGAATATCAAATTACCTCAATGGCCAGCATGCAACAACATGAAATTCATTTATCACACCTTTATCACCCCAATTCCTTCATTTTCCTGGACTAGGTACGTCGATCACAACCTATCCAACACTTCGGCACTTGGGTAAGATTCCTTCAACCATGATACAACCTCGGAAAAAGTCGAACACACCCATATCAAGATACTATTAGCAAATCTAACCCATTTGGGCTAGTTCCAGTAACAAATGTCCACACTCCCAAGACAACAAGAACCTCACTAAAGCACCATGGAAAAAGGGTCCCAGGTATCGTCAAAGTTTGACTTGCAACAACATATAACTTTCGATCTTTGAATCAAGTTGTTCAAGTTTACCCAATACCATCAATTTGAACTGGGTTCTACCGAAACCAAAATACCACAATGGGTAAAAGTTTTTCGCATTGGTTAATTTTTATTTCTTAAATGGCAGATTATTCAACTGCATTCAAACTTGAAACATTTATATGATTCAGCAACAAATATAGAAAACTAATTATTATGAACAATGGCAGTATATAATTAGCTGACTAACAGCAATAGAAAAGAAAAGACTAACAGCAATAATTAGAAACGCAAAAATCAAGCAAAAGAAAAAAAAAACCAAGATAATCAAGAATCAGAAAACTGACCATAACTGGAGGAGGGGGAGGAAGAGTGGTGACTTCAGAATCATGGAGATGAAGTTGAAGGGGAATTGCCCCTCCCCATACATACTTCATGGCCGCTTTCTCCATCTTTCTCTCTCTCTCTCTCTCCTCTCTGTGATTACCCGCAGTTCGAGTGTCAGGCACGGCAAAGATGGTAAGCAAAATTGTGATCAATTTTTGTTGCTTTTTTACGGGCCGCTTTTTTAATGCGGAGTAACCAAAACAAACCACCCCTCTTCCCAAAATCTTCTTCCATAACATTTTGAAGATTTACAAAAAATAAAAAAAATTATGGACTCATTTTCACTTAATTTTATCATATTTTTATAATTTTAAAGTATATAAATTATAAATATCGGTCATCTTGGCAAACCTTGTAAAGTCAAAGGAAAAGGAGATTTTAGAATTGAAAGGGTACTGAATAGCTAAAATAAGGTGAGTATAAATACCGATATCATATCCGAATTGGAATTAGGGGCTTCTTGACAGGCTGACACTCCAACTTGTGGTCGCAAACAATTTCAATTTCAATCCACAAAATTAGCAAATTAAATTCCAATTCTAATTTGGTGAAATGCCCAGGTATGAATTGTCAAACCAACTTTGATTTTATTCTCATCAACATATCTGTCATTTTCCGTCCAACATTTAGTTCTTTGTGTTATTTAGGATTATAATAAAAAAAAAATTGGAGCATACGGTTGTTAAATATACAACCACAAAGCACTGTTTGTTTGTATATAACAATTAATGGTGACAAACCACCTACGATAACATCTTTAATAGGGATGGCAGTGGGGGAGATAAAGGTGGATGTCCCTCCGTACTTGCCCCAGGTGAAGTGGGGATGGAGGAGGTTAGGTGGTGGTGGGGTGGAAATGGTTTTTGAAAAGTAAAATCTGCGATAGGTGGTGGGGCGGGTGTGGATTTGATTTTGTATTCGCCTCATACCCGCCTTATAACCACAATACTAGTTCATCTTAGCAGCTTATATTAAATTAAATTGTAAGATTTTTCTTTCGACTTTCCTCCTCTTCTAATATTCCTCCTTCATAACAAAGTTGTGATGAACTTAAACGTTAACAATACTTATTTTCTATTGTGCTCCTAAAACAATCAATAGTAAGAACATGTATACACACATTATACTTAATGACAACTATAATCTGTGGGACATTCCTTGCAACACCCATGTAAAGTGCGCTTTTTCTTTTAATTCAGATCTCACTCACAACACCTGAGAGGAAAACCCTCTTCCATAATTCCACTTCTTCTGTATTGTTTCCCCTAGTAGTGTTCTTTGAACCATGCAGCCTCATGCTTAGGCCCCTAGATATGCCTATGAACCCCTATCCTCTATCCAATTTAGCACACCATGACAAACTTGCATGGTAACTACGCACCCTAAATTGTTAACTATTTTCTCAACAGTACAACAGATACTAACCTATTTTTTATATCACAATTTTTCTCCTCTACATCTCTGCATTCCGCCAATAGTAGGCAAAGTCCATTGCATAATCATTCAGATCTAGGTAATGACCTAATGTCTAGGTATACAACTGCATTATTTTTCAAAAGATTGTTGGATACAATGTAGGATAAGTGTCACTGAGTAGTGTTTAAGAAATAGAAAATTAGGAATACAAAACTCCTAATTTGAAAAAGATAATTGCAAAGCATGAAAAAGAAAAAAATCTTTGCAGATAATATTGTGGTTTAGTAAGCGAAAAGGCTCAAATTTTCATCATATAGCTAGATAATTAAAAACGCAGGCCTTCGACCTCTGAAAAACATAATGCAGGCACTCCACCCTAAAAACAAAACAAACAAAACACATGCTCGTCATGTAAAATAAAAACAACATGTCCTCCATCTAGAATTACTGGGTACCCAATAGCGAAATTGGAATCAATTGCGATTCACAAAAATAGGAACTTATACCATTCAATTCCAATTCTTATTCCTAACATTTCGGAATTAACACCAATTGGGTAACCAGTGTAAAAAAATACAAGACTTTTTTCATTGTTGGAAATAATGGTAGTTTTCTAGTAATATTAGCAATTTAAAAAAATTATATTTGTAATACTCATGACTTAGTAATTGTATTTTTAATAATTGTACTCACTAATTAATTTTTTAAATGTTTAAGTATTCACATAAACTTGTATAATACGGTATTATCCTAACTTTTGGTGAGATGAAGGTCACTTATTATTAGTGAAACAAAGGATCACTATTCTTAATAAGTCACCCCTACATTTGTATATAGTGACCCCATTTAACTTTGAGATGGTCTTACATAAGACTTGCTCTTAAGTATTTTAGATTGTATGGAGTAAAATCAATATTTTTTGGTGTAATATTATAAATTCATAATTGTTATTTTTCTCATTAAAATAAACAATTGATTTATTTTAAATTTTTATTAAGTATCCTATCAAAAGAAATTATAAAGTGGATTATAATATGGACCTCAGTACCAGAAAAATGAAGTTTATCATTAGAGTCAGGATATAAATTGGCCAAAATCTCCTAAACTTCTGAATATTTTTGCTAGAATATTCAAATACCTTGAATTTTGACAAGTACTCCCTAGAAAAATTAAAAAAACCATGTTAATCCCCCCAAGCTTGATTTTCCGATCACTTTATAAATTTTTAATCCCGTTTTGCCTTCCTACGTTTTATAAAAGATACATTTTTTCCATACAAGATGAAAATTTATCACATAAAAAGAAAGGTAATGGGAATTACAATGTGGTAACTTTTCATTTTGTATGGAAAAAAAATGTATCTGTTACAAAATACATAAGGGCAAAACGAAATCAAAAATTAATAAAATAGTCGAAAAATCAAATTTGGAGAGATTAACACAATTTTTAAATTTTTCTAGGAGATATTCTGGCTAAATGTTCAAAAGTCTAAAGGGTTTTAGGTCAATTTATCCTTAAAAGTCAAACAAAATTTCACGTGTGGTAATGCAATAGAGGAGAGTGAAAAGGAAAGAGAAAAGCGAAGGAGTATTCTATTTTCTATTTCGATTTCTCCGGCAGCCTGAGCTCTCAGCTTCGCACGATGGCAGGCCGCATAACGAGAACAAGATCAAGGTAACTTCGACATTGCTCAACTTTGATTATCTAGGGTTTATTACATTTTGCGTTTTTGATTTTTGTTGAAAATGAAAATGATTAATTAAGATGAATTTCCATTTTAGTTAGGTTAGGGACTTCAATTAGGGTTTAGTTTAGTACATACATTGGTTGAGTACTTGAGTAGTTTCAAAGGGTTGAATCTGTAGTGTGTTTATGGTGTTGTTGATATTTGAATTATATATTGTTCTATTATAGTGTTAAATTATAGCATAATTAGTTGCCTTGCCTATGGTAACTGAACGGCTACTGAAGAGGTTTCACAAAGGCAGATTATACTTGCAGAGCCATTGTGTTTGCCTTCATATTTGTGGAGATTATTTGAGTTGAGGTAGCATTTTACTCATACTATAATGCTTCTTTCTCTCTTTCTTTCTTTTTCTCAATCAACAGATATTTATCAGGACCTGACATAAAAAGACATGGCAGCTTCCCTGATGAAAGTTATCTCATGGTACATGGCTACATGCTTATAACTTTGTAGATCTTTTAGTTTTTTTGTAGATTATAGGTTAACATTCCCTTTCTATGGTATTAGTCTCTCTTTGACTTATACTGTTTAATTATCTGATCATATTATGTACTCTAGTGAACAACATGATAATGTAAACAATCATTATGAAAAACCCTCTTTGCTTAACTGACAAAACTAAGACCACATACGTTTTGACCTGCGAAAATTCTCATTGTCCTTGCTGCATATGTTAAACATATATTTCATTCTCTTTGTGTTCCTCAACCAGCGTCATAAAATTTCAGTATTTTGGTGCTATGATGGATTGTTCGTACGTCTCTAGTAATGGGAGTGATGGATCCAACATGTATATAAAGAAAAGTGAAAAAGTAGGAATTGGTGGAGTAGGAGAAGAGCATTGTTTGGGGCATGGGGCAAGGGAGCTGCATTGTACCCTGTTTTTTGGGAGGGGGTTAAGTATTATTTCCAGACACTAAAGTAATACCCTCGGAAATTTACACCTAAAAGGCATACCAAAGAGTTACCTTTAGATTAACTAAACCATCCAAACATAACTGTTGGCTATACCGCCTATTTACCCAGCAGCCTATCTGTAGCTATGTTTTCAATTTTCATCTATACTTTCAGCTTTACACAATAGGATACGTATACTAAGAAAAAAAAAATTGTACTTTTTTTACAATCTGTGTTGAATCTCTATGTTTATCTCTAAAAACTCTTGAATTTCTTTCCTGCCAAAACTCGTAGATAGTAGCAAGAAGGGCACATTTTCGTCTTCTCTTCTCCCAGCTCTTTCCTCTATCATGCTTTTGGTACCAACACAGCTGCATTTTACCTTTGTCCATGCTTTCGATATGTTTTAGTGTAATGTAGGGATCTTTTGGTCCGTCTATAGCTCATATTTGTGGCTTACAACCAGTCTAAGAGAGAAACTTCAATTATAAAAGTTTTCCTCTCCCACTGTCTCTTGACGTTAGGTTGTGCTCTATTTTTTCTGTAATGCTATTAGCTTTACTTGAAAGTGATACATCTATACGTGCATTGTCTAATCATGTACATCAAAATTTAACTTAGACTAGTTTAATTATAGAAAGTGAACACGAAAATATGCTATGTACTAGATCATTAAGCTACAACCTTCATGGAATGAAAGTACCCTATGGGAGGTAAATATAACTTTTGCATCTGAAGTACATTGGGAAGGTTTTTCGTGTCAAAGAATGTTTGTTTTGGTACATTTAGTGCAGAGATGTGATATTATTTTCACTGCTTAATCAACTAATAATACTGGCCAGTGAGAAAAGAGACTTCATAGCCTGCATAAGTTAGTGTTCGTCCATTGACTATGCTTTTTACGAATGTGAGAGCAAAAAATACTGGCAGTTGAGAATTTATACCAGTCCTTAGATCAGTGGTGACATGTGTTTGACAAAATGTCAGATGTTATGGTTCTATTTAAGTAACTTGACATAAACTCGTGCTTTCTAGATTCATTTTGTGGGCGGGTTCGTGACATAACTTGACATAACTCGACATAAACTCGTGACATTCCTAGGCCGGGTTCGTGCTAAGTGGGTCATTATCCTAATTAAGCAACTTCTTCCTACAATTGTGTTGATACTTACTGTATTAAATTCATTGGTCAAGACCTTGGCAAAAACTACAAGGCTGTATGAAAAACCGTTGTTCAAGCTATGTTATGCTAAGATCCAGGTCATTCAACTACTTACTTTATTGGTTACTGCCACAACATACTTCAAAGATCAGATGAAGGTTTTGGAGGATACAGAAAAAGCGTTGACAAAATTGGAGAAGGAAAAAAAAGAAGTGCAAAAATTGGAGAGCTGATGAACTCGTGACTATTTCATTTTGAATCATTATTGGAAGAGTTTTTGTTAGTTGTATAAATTTTAATTCTAAGAATGTATTGGCTTTTGTTGTGATATAAATTTTGATGGTTATTTTTCTGGTAATGATGTTTGGGAAGGACATGTATGATGAATTGATGACTAATGACTATAAAAATCAGAGAAGTGTTGTTGTTTGAATTACCGCAGGTTTTATGGTTGAATATTACCTGAAGCATTGAGAATGATTTCCTGAGGTGAACTACCTCATCATCAAAGGTGGCTCTGTAAATCATTGCTTCAATCCTTTGAAAGTCATAGGGTATTGTCAGTATCTCTTTAACAATCTTCTCTGCTAAACCCATTTCATTGATGTCTCCCTTGTAATTAGCAAGCTTTGTCTCTTCTTCTTTAGTTGCTTCCATTTCTACGAGGGGCCTCCAGTTTTTGCAAGCATAAACCATCACCTGACTTTAATCAATAATTGGCTCTGTTAAATGTGGTCACTCTGCAGTTCGAATAATAAGATAGATTGAAAGCCTAGCCTACTCTAACCCTTTTGAGTTTACCATATACTTTTTTTAATGCTTTGATTTGTAAGATTGAATACTTGTTGCTTGAAAACATTTAGTGTCTATATTGGAACTTTGTTATGCCCGCAAGATGAGAATATGGCAGTTTATATAATCTTTTGCCTACAGCTTGTGGGGGTGGGATTTAGGAAGAGAAATGACCATCTTGTACATAAGCAAAGATTATATCACCCAATTTCAGAAGTTGAGATGTACCTTGTACAAGTGCTTCGCAAACCTTCTCAACGGTCACATTCAGAGCTTTCGAAAGTATGGTTATGTTTTGCAGTCTTTTCGGCTTAAGGACATGCTTGCTAGGTGACAGGGTTTTGCTCTTCCCTTCCTCATTTTTCAATGCAGTCTTAAGGTTGTAGCCAAATAATCATTCTATCGTCTCCTCATCCAACCTGCATATCACAAATATCCCCTAAGTTCTGGAAGCCCAACTTACTAACAGTCTATTTCTATGATCATATATGATGAAGCAAACTTGATACTCACTCAAATGAACTACATCGTAGCTGGTCCCACACCATAGATCGATCTGGTGCAGCTCTTACTTTGTCCCAGTGAAATGGTTTCAGTTTTGGTAGTGGAGCACCATATTTCCCTAGTGGTGTAAAAGGGATAAGATGACCAGGTGGACCTTTAAGTTGATGTTTCCATTTAGAAATGGCGGCGGACATGGTGGGGAAGGAATGTTAGACAGAGCTTCTTGGGCTTTTGGGGTGGTTGATGGTGAAGGCAATTTATTATCTAGTGTCTGAGTTGATCCTGAACGCGAATCAGAATTTGAGTTAGATGAATTCTGGAGGCTTATAGAAGTCTTGTGAGTAATTTGGGCGGAACAAGCAGAATGTGGAGGAGAAATGCGCATAAATGGGGGTAGGGGTGGTGGTGGCGGTGGAGGAGGATGTAATGGTACTGGTGGTTGTGTGTTGTTGTGTAGATATTGAGGAGTATTTGCATTTTTAGCAGTTGGTTGTACCTCCCTGAGTGGACATGGAGGAGGATTCAAAGGCAATTTGATACCTGAGGTTATGTTGAAGGTAGGGGCTGTTGTTAGTGAACTAGCTAATCGATTTGGCTGGTTTGGGGAAACAACCTCCATTGGGTCACTAAAACTGCCTGATGAGACATTGAAAAGCCGCAAATGACTAGGTGAATTGAAATCACACAATGAGTGGAAAGATTCATCGTCAGATGAGTGATCCATGCTAACAATATTATCATCATCTGCAGAGTTTTGATCATCAGATTCATATTTACTTGACTCTGCATACTCATGAACAGATATAATTTCTTCAGCCAAAAAAAGAGTACTCTCTCTAGATCCACACTGTGTGGCTTCATCACCTGATTCTTTTCTCTCAAGTGATGCGCAACCCATGTTTTTAGCAGACATTGTTGTCAAGTGTTCACAAGTTCCTTTGAGACATGCTTGTGGTTCTAAAGTAGTTGCTATAGTGTTTAAGTAACAGACATCAAAGTCAGGGTCCTGGATTACCTTGCTTAACAAATTTTGTGAGGTTATACTCTTTGATCTCTCTCTGTTCCCCCCTGATCACGATGTAAAGATGCTGTTCTTGTGGCACCTTTCTGTCTTTTAGACAATCTTCGGGTAATCCACATTAGCCCAAGAGCACAAATAGCCATTTCCACTCCTGTGGACACTACTGATGCTATTATAATTCTTTTATATGTGTCATTCTCTCTGTGCTGATTATCAAACTTGTGAATTGGAAGCATGGGGCGAGGGCGGGGTAGTAGATGATGGTGCGAGCGTACATGGGGTGTTGGGGCTGGGGCCGGGGCAAGAACTGGAGCTGGGGCTGGAACTCCATCTTTGACGGTGCTAAGCGAAGGAGCCAATGCCGGAGACTCGTCTTCCCATGCTCCTTTAGATGATTTCATTTTGTTGTGAAGGCTTCTTAGTCCAAGTAAAGCCCTGAACTTTTCCAACACAAAACCCTCTTTCTTTTTACTGTCATCCTCCCCAGAGACTGCTTTGATCTTGGTTTCTCTCCTATAAACACGTAAGCTATGTGGTGCCTGATTTTCGGGTTTTCAGAGTTGCGATCCAAGAATCGTTGCGTTACGTGCTGATGGGCACGTCCCACGAAAATTGACCGATTGAAGAGGTCAATTGTCAAGGAATCATCATAAGGTTCGAAGTCGCCACCTTGTTATGACCCAAACAAGGACGGGTTCCAAAAGGAAAGGGTTTTATAAAAGATTTTAAGGAAAACCATTTAAGAAACCCAAAAAATGACTTCATTGCGATAAGGCACGAAAATTCTTTGAATGGTCTGTGAATGCAAAGATCTTGGTTCGGGATCTAGGTTAGAAGGTGCGGACATCGTTGGACCCGTCTCCTCCTCCGTACTGAGTACGGGCTCTTTACTAATACGTTGTATCCCAATTGAAAGCTTTGAATTATATTATATAATGCCTAAAATGATTAGGAAAAGAACATATTATTTACACATTGTAACACAACACACTCGCATGTAAAAATCGGTTTTGGAACCGGTATATTCGTTTATGTACAATGGGCTTGGATACGCGTGTATTGCTCTACATACCAATCATTGTAGGACTTGAATCTACTCTTGGATCGAAACCCTAACGTAGTTCTGATCGGGGGATCCGTTCAATATGACTCTTTGGATGCCATTAAGGCGGGTATGATTGTTCTTTCCCGTGAGAGGGATATAATTAAGAAACTTATATGATGACTCGCAACTTAGAGTCGAATTGATCCGAGGAACCGCCTACTTTCCTATAAGAAGTAAGAAAAGGTTCAAATGGGAAGATTTGCCTACTCATTCGAGGCGTTCAACCCGACAACATTCAGTAATATATGGGGATCAACCCAATTCTTAGCTTTGAGTATACGTATAGCCTTCTCAAAAATATTCGTTCTCCACTAGGGAATAACATTCACTAGGGATGAATAAACGGATGATTTGTGTAGAGTATGGGTATGTATTGGTGTAATGGCTTAAAAGAGTCTTTTCGATAGGATCCCCCGGGATGGCCCGAAGTCAAATAAGAGGGGACGATCGATTATTTACTTTTATTCGATCATAGGTATTCCTTTGGGGAAAATGATGTCACAGGGGAAATGTGGATTCCACTAGGTAATGTGATTTTTTATGAAGGTGATTTGACGTGGTGGTAAGTGGCAGGGCCGTCTTCGACATTTTAGGGGCCCTGTGCAAAAGTGTGACTCGAGGCCCCTAAAAAGCAAAAAAAAATAATTGCGGTGATAAACTTTAATTAACATTCATTTGCCTAAATGAAGTACAAAAAGTTTCTGTCAAAAATCATTAATATAGTTCAAAAAGAATGTGACATTCATCCACAAAGACCTGTAAATGTAGCTGAGAATACTTTGCATAATCTAATAACATGGTCGGTACTATTGCACCACAAAATTAAATTAAAAAACAACTAGCTTCATTTGAATAGCGACATCCTTCTAGCATTCCTTGAAGCAAAATCGTTGACTAAATCTTCACAATCAACACTTTCCAAAATATCATTCTCAATTGCTATCGTTGCTAGTCCATTAAGTCTATCTTGTGTCATTGTAGAGCGCAAATAAGACTTCAACAACTTCAACTTGGAAAAACTTCTTTCTGCGGATGCAACAGTCACGGGAACCGTCAACAATATTCTATAGGCAACAATTGCATTAGGAAAAAAATCTAAACGTTTCAAGAGTTTTAAAATATCAAATGCTCTCATCTTTTCCTCAGGCAAGCATTCCCGAAGCAATTGTAGCTCCAAATACAATTCGTTTGCATCGATATCAGAATGTTCATGATTTTTAAGTGCAAATTCTAAACAACTACAACAAGATTTTAGACTCATATGATCCAATGATTGCAACTTGTCAGAAGTAAACAAGAAACCAAAAACATCTTCATATTGTTGATATTGCTCAAACCTCCTATTAAGTGAAACAATTGCTTGATCAACAATGCATACAAAATAACTAATCCTAAACAATTCCTTTGCAGATTTTTCAGCTAATGAGTCATCATTTGAATTCTCATCAAAATGTTTTTTCCTTCGAATTTGACGCCTTTGAGGAAATACTGGATTGATATCCAATTGAGAGGCAAGCTGTTCAGCAGCACTAATAGCATTATCAAAACCAGTTTGTCTATATTCTTCAAAATACAAAATCAACCCTCTTACTTTTTCAAGAGCAACATCAATGAGCATATCTTTGGATTGTAAATGCTTGCTTATTAAATTCACTGCATATAATATCTCAAACCAAATTATTAATGACACCAAAAACTCAAAGTCACCTAGCTCATTTTTTGCTAAAGATTGAGCTTCACTTCTGATTTTAGAATCATTATCAGTTTCTGCTATTTGAAGTAAAGCTTCTCTTATTTCTAGAATCTGAAATCTTATAGCTTTCACACTCTGAACACGACTTTCCCAACGAGTGGATGACAATGGCTTAAGAGTCAGCCCCGTTACATTATCTTTCAAAACTTGCCATCTCTTAGTAGAATTTGCAAATATAGTGTAGATGCGTTGTATGACTCCAAAAAAGTCCCTAGCCTTACCGGAAACATTAGCTATATCACATAACATCAAGTTAAGACTATGAGCACCACAAGGAGTATAAAAAGCTCTAGGATTTATATCTAAGAGTTTCTTTTGGACTCCTTGATGTTTTCCTTTCATATTTGACCCATTGTCATAGCTTTGTCCTCGCACATTATCTATATCTAGATCAAGAAACTTCAGTTCATTTTGTAAAACATCAAAAAGTCCCTGCCCAGTTGTATCATTCACATTCAAAAATCCTAAAAAAGATTCCTCAATCGTAACACAAGTTGAAGAAACATCCACATATCTTAATATCAAAGACATTTGTTCTTGGTGACTAGCATCGGGAGTACAATCAAGTATCACCGAGAAATACTTCTCATGCTTTATTTTTTTGATGATTTCAGATTTAATTGTAGAAGCAAGCAAAAGTATTAACTCATTTTGAATGTTATGACCAAGATAATGAACATGAATATCATCATTTCTAATGCGTTGAACATGCTCTCGAATAACTAGGTCAAACTCTGCTGACATTTCAATTAAGCCCAAAAAATTCCCATTGTTGTCTTGAAACAGCTTTTCATTAGTACCACGGAAAGCAAGATTACGTTTCGCCAAATATTTAACAAATGAAATAATTCTTACCAACACATTTTTCCAATGCTCTTTTTCTTTCCGAAGTTGCATTTGAGCTACTTTATCAATAGTTCGATTCTTTTGAAGCCTTAAATGCAAATCATACCAAGTGATCATATTCTTAACATGCGCTATGCTGGATTCATGCTCTCTTAGCCTATTGCTAATATGTGACCAGTCCCCAAATCCTTCATTAATTAATTGACCTTTTGCAAGGTCTTTTTTGAAAATTTTACAGCAAAAGCAAAACACTTTATCAAGCTCCTTTGAATAGACAAGCCAATCTCTATCCGACTTCTCTCCATTTGATAAAATCCTAGTATAGAATGTGGAAGAAAATCGTCTAAAATATTTATCCCTAGGACCTTTTTCAATAGACATATCTCTTTTAGGGCCCCCATTTGCCACTAAAAGATCGATCATTTTCGAATCAAGGGCATCCCAAAGCCTTGGATCAAATATATCCACCATAGGTTCAACATTATCATTAACCTCAGCATCTTTATTTACATTATCTACATCATTAATATTATCATTCTCAATCTCAATCTCAATAGGCACATCACTATTATTAGGAGCATTTTCCTCATTTATAGGCACATTAATATCATCAGCAACACCAACATCATTCTCATTTATATGCAAATTCACACCAACATCAACATTGTTCACATCTGCAGGCACATCACCATTTTGGTTTTCATTTGGAACTTCTGACTCTTTGATAAAGAACTTATCAATAGCTCCTATTTGAGTCCTAGTTAACTCTATAATTTTTTTCTTTTTTTTACGCTTTTCACATCCAGAATTATACTTTCTAAACTTAGAAGACATAACCACAAAAATTAGAGCAATATAGAGAAAAATCAAGGAGCGAAAAAATCTGGGAGTTGACGGCTGATGTTTACGAATTAAACACCATCTGATCCATTTTTTTCCTTTCAGTCAAAAACCTTCAATAAAAGGTATCATCTCATCAGAAAAAGAAATAAAGAAAAGTACAATATTGAACAAATTCTTGAAAGTTATCAAAAATAAAAAAAAAAGAAGGTATCATCTCGCTCTAGTAATACATCACATGCTTAGGTGAAAAACTGAAAATAGATAATTGTCTCATTGCAAAGTCAACTAGAACATATTTGTGGCCACCAGTAACCCAAAAGTTGTTCTGGAATACTATAGAAAAAATGCTGAGGAACATAGCACAAAAATCATTTGGTGGAATATAAGCAGCAATTTCAAAAGAACTAATTACTGCATTCTAAAAGAAAGGTGGGCAAGGACTTCAGCTTGAAAAACTAGAGGTAACTTCCTGCGGAGAAGCAAGCATGATAATCACCTTCTAGCCCCGCCTCTGATTATAAAACAACCACGCTATGATGTATTTAAGTTATTAACACCTAATTAGTTCACATCTACTATACCTTTGTATCCTAGAAGGGCTAGAACACTGGAGGAAAAAAAAGGCAGAAAATTGTTGACCAAATAATCAAATTCCTAACGCCATTCATTCTCAAAATCTCAATAAAACAATCATATATACTTAAAATTACCAAAGACAATGAATAATTTACACGAAACCAACATCAGATTGTTTAATTTAGGGGAAAGAGAGAGATTAGGGTTCGAGTAGTTTACCTCACAATTGGTTGCAAATGAATTAAGAAGAAACGAATTTTTGGGTACAACCCACTACCCAAATTCATAAACAGTATCAAGCAATTTGTAGTTCAAACCCAATTTCAGAGGAAGAAGATGAGATGAGAATAGATGAAGAAAAGAGAAGAGTAATTGGATATGATTTAATAACCCACAAAATATATACGGGAGAGAGAAGAAGAGAAGAAGGAGATCAATTATTGCCATTGAATGAGATATTGAATTGATTTGCCGTTGTAATTTTGGAATTGACAGAGGTGTGGAAAATTGAAGAAGAAGATTGGGGAAGAAGGTGAGGCGTCAATTTGGCTACTTTCCTCTTTCAATCTGCTTTTTTGCTTTCTGACCCTTCTCCCGTGTCTTCTGTAGAAACACTAGTATTTAGTACAATTTTTTTTTTTTTTTTTTTTTTTTTTTTTTTTTTTTTTTTTTTAAAAACGTGGGTGGGCTTTTTTTTTGGGGCCCCTAAATTTTGGGGCCCTGTTCAGTCGCCCCACATGAACCTGTTCATAGCCGGGCCTGGTAAGTGGAATACCCATGATCACGTATAAGTAAATATCTGATTCTAACCTCGAATTTGATTTTGGGTCGGGGTTGTACATAAACGGATATACTGATTTTATTGAAAACATGCAACGGAATATATCACACATGTGAGAGAAGTTCTTTTTACTTATTTTCCGAGTTGTATTATTAGGTGAAAACAAATGAATGCAAATGAAACTCGGAATAAACGAATTACAACTTGAGTATTTACAATAAAATACAAAAAATGTCTAAAAGTCTTAAAAAGGAGAAAAAGACTTGATCTTCATGTACATGGCGCCTCCGGAGCTCGGTCTTGATTTTCGTCTTCAAAAGTTGGACTTACTCACAAGAATTGGTTCATTTACAAATGAATTGTTTATTTACAAAAAGAATTGGTTATTTACAAGAGCGATTTGAAAGAGCTGACAGGGGACTAGTCCAAACATGACTTATTGACTCCAAATTTAATTTTATAATTCGACGGACACACTAAAATAATAAACTGGAGAGTTTCACATTTTTATCATTTTATTTGATAATTAAACAAAAATCGTATACAAAATCGCATAAAATTGAATTTACAATAAACTGGGTAGAACTTTTTTATTTCATAACTTGGTCATTTCTTAATCAATTTGAGTGATTCTAAAGCCCAACTTGGTTCATTTTACGTCCTCTATCCACTAAAAAAAACCAAGCAAAAACAGTTCGTGGTTGATGAGTTATAAGCGAATTACCAGTTTCTGGAACTCAATTGACAGATCTTCGATGATTGAATTACTGGGAATTAATTACAAGTGATCTAAGTCTAATATTTACACAGATTAAACTAGACTTGAAGATGGATATTTACACAAATTATCAAAAATTTTACGCAAGTCTAAGTCATTTTACCAAAATTAACAAAAGTTTTGAGCAAAAACCTAATGTTCTAAATTATTCTAAGTTAACAAATTATTACCCATGTTGACAGACTTGAACTCGGTTTGGATTAATTCATTAAAAATTTATTATAAGTCCAAATTGAGTAATTCAAAAGTCTAAATTGGCCCTAATTGAGTCTAGTATCCAATTCTAAATTC
Source organism: Tetragonia tetragonoides (assembly GCA_038025085.1). Classification (NCBI taxonomy): domain Eukaryota; kingdom Viridiplantae; phylum Streptophyta; class Magnoliopsida; order Caryophyllales; family Aizoaceae; genus Tetragonia; species Tetragonia tetragonoides. Next base: position 21,366,505 of record CM076150.1, read on the forward strand.
ATTTTATATTAAATGAGCATGGATCACTTCAGTTATTTAGATTAGTGAACCTTGATGTTTCAGGATCTTAACTCGGTTGGTTAATTTTAGAATTATTTATACATGATGGAATTATTTATACACATTAAATTAGACTCGTTTAAAAACATTCACAAAAATTATCAAAAATTAATTACTATTCTAAGTGGTTGCTTTTGGCCGATTATTAACAAGTACTAAACTTAAACAAACATTTAGCAGTTCAGAATTACTTTTTCATTTGAAAAATCATTTAAAATTCATTTCTTAACCGAATTGGACAAAATCGGTGTCTGTCGAAACCTTGTTGAACCCTCTTAATTTTCTTAGAAATGGTTTAGGTCAAAAAATTAACCAAACATTAGTTATTTACAGATGTAGTTACGGTGGTATAAAATTGACAGTTGGATTTCAAAAAAGAATGGGTATAATAATAATAATAATAATAATAATAATAATAATAATAATAATAATAATAATAATAAATAGTAATAATGAATAGTAAAAACGCAAGTTAAAATTCGGTGTCTAGAAGCTCTCTACTTCATCCCAGGAAGCAGCATCCACCATCAAAATTCCCACATTGTAGACTGTGATTATAATGACGAAGACCGCCATTATGATCATCATAGTGGGAAGTATTTTATGAGTGTTCTTCATGTTCTTTGGTCAGAAAACAAGCAAAAGAATATGATGAACCCACTTTAAGCCTCAAAAATCTATTGGCTCATTTACTCTCTTTCTTTCTAATTCCCTTTTGGATGCAAAAGAAATACATTTATCATTTCTGATGCTGCTGTTGATGGTTAGCCAGTGAGGTGAAGAAGGGTAGAGAAGGAGAGAGAAAATCTTTAATGCTACTCCAAGGAACCGTTATATTCCCATTTGTGATCTAATGACTGAGATTATGAAATGTAAGAAAGTTATAGAGGGCAATAAGACTCGATCTTAAGTTATTGCTAGTTTTATCTCCGTGTGACGCACGGATTCGTGATTATCTCTCGGAAATGAAAATAATTTCCTAAGTCATACCTCATGTCTGTTTTATACTGCACAATTAATTCTACATTTTGATTATTTTAATATTTTGGTATGAAATGTCCTTTAAATCGATCTACATCAAAATTAGAATGAATGTTATTGATTTATAAACATAATTTTAGCCTACATCAAAATGCAAAAAAAAAAAGAAGATAAAGATTAATAAACCTTTCTTCGAGTATACTAAGACTTTATTTTCTCAATTTATTAGTAGTCCAATTTAGTTTAATCCAATTCAGATTAGTTAAGTAGATCATGTAGGAACGTACCACTTAAATAAATTTCATTTATGCTATAAAATATTAAAGGTCAAGTTAAATACATATGACATCAAATAGTTAAGGCCGGTCTTGTTAGAAGTGTCATTTATTGTTATTTAACCAAGTTGTACACGTGTGGCATCTATATGTAAGCTTCACACGAACATTTACTCTTAAGTGTCATCCTACATGTAATCACCGCTAGGAAATGACCCAACTTTTGTAAGACATATATCTCATTGTAAAGATTTTTTCAAATCCAATCCATTGAAGCAAGATTTATAATTTTTTGACTTACGTAATTAAAGTTTTATTTTTATTTTGTAATATAAAAAATCTAATAAATTTGTAGCAAATCCAACTAATGATAAGGCATTAATGAGTGACATTTTGATGGTGAGTTGTTAGGCTATGTGGCAATGCTTACATGGCGCTTATGGGTCATCATCACACGGATTTACACCTCCTACATGGCGTCCTAAGTGTCGTGCCCACACGAATTGGACTCACTTTATACGTATACCGATGTGGCGCCTATGTGTCATCTTCACACGAATATATCCCTCCCATGTGGCGTCTCACATGTCATCCTCCCACGAAAAGAACCCAACTTTATAAGACATAGTACATATGCATCTTATTTTGAAGTATTTTCCAAACCTGATCCAATGGAGGAAGAATTATAATTTTTAAAGTTGCGTAACAAAAGTTATTTTATTTTATAATCTTAACAATATGATAATAAATATAATAGGTTGTATTTATGACGTCAAATAATGATTATTAATTAATGCTACACACTTGGATGGAGGCTTAGGTGGCGGCATACGTGTCATCACCACACAAATTTGGCGCTTACGTGGCATGTTATGTGTCATGCCTACATGATTTTAGGCGCTTGCGTGGCATCCTTGTCATGGCCACACGAAATGAACTCACTTTTATATATATACTAGGTTTAAGCACGGGCTCATAAAATAATTATATATGGAATATATATAATAATATAATGCTATATTTGATGTGAAATTATTAATTTTATTAGTAAAATACATTTTATTTTATTTTTGCAAAGATTTCTATCCATAGGATGCAGCATGCTAATTCTTGAAAATGATATTCGCATGCATGCGACCTTCATTTGTAATGAGATTGACTAATTTTAGATAGATAATAAAAACAGTATATGTACACTAATTTTAATAGGTAATTCAATTAATGAAAATAATGAATAAACTCATTTTGCATTAACGGTATATGTGCACTAAAAGTTGATAGCACATGCTCGTTTTATTCCGTACAACTAAAACTATGTGATGTGACAAAGTTGAGCACATGTGGCGTGTGCGTGTCATCTTCATGCGAACATTTCCTCTTATGTGACGTCCTACGTGTCATGACCACATGAAAGAACCCAACTTTTATAGGACATATACATATATATAACGTTTTGAAGCATTTTTCAAATCCAATCCAACGGAATCAGATTTATAATTTTTTGACTTACGTTACTAAAGTTATTTTATTTTGTAATTTAGAAATATGTTAATAAATATGTAATTAAGTCAACTAATGATGAGACATTAATGATGGATGATGTGTCATGCTGCATGGCTAGTTTGTGCATACGTGTCGTTTGTGTGTCATGCTTGCACGACGTTGCTCGCCTATGTGGCATCCCACGTGTCGGCACCACACGAAGAAGGACCCAGTTATATATACTAGTTTTATCTCCGTGCTCCGTACGGACTCGTGATTATATCTCGAAAATGAAAATAACTTCCTAAGTGATAACTCATGCCTGTTTTATACTACACAACTAATTCTATATTTAATTATTTTAATATTTTTGGTATGAAATGTCCCTTTAAATCGATCTACATCAAAAGTAGAATGAATGTAAAAAAGATTGATTTATAAACATAATTTTAGCCTACATTAAAATTCTCAAAAAGAAAAAAAAAAGATAAAGACGAATAAACCTTTCTTCGAGTATACTAAGACTTTATTTTCTCAATTTATTATTAGTCCAATTTAGTTTAATCCAATTCAGATTAGTTAAATAGATCATGTAGGAACGTACCACTTAAATAAATTTCATTTATGCTATAAAATATTAAAGGTTAAGTTAAATACATATGTCATCAAACAATTAAGGCCGGTATTGTTAGAATTGTCATTTATTGTTATTTAACCAGGTTGTACATAAGTGGCATCTACATGTAATCTTCACACGAACATTCCCTCTTATGTGTCATCCTACATGTCATCACCGCCAGGAAATGACCCAACTTTTGTAAGACATATATCTTATTTTGAAGATTTTTTCAAATCCAATCCATTGAATCAAGATTTATAATTTTTTGACTTACATAACTAAAGTTTTTATTTTATTTTATTTTATTTTGTAATAGAAAAAAAAAAGCTAATAAATATGTAATCAAGCAAACTAATGATAAGGCATTAATAAGTGACACTTTGATGGTGAGTTGTTAGGCTATGTGGCAAGCTTTGCTTACGTGACGATTAAGGGTCATCATCACACAAATTTACACCCCCTACGTAGCGTCCTACGTGTCGTGCCCACACGAATTGGACTCACTTTATACGTCAGTATGTGAGTTATACTCCCCTCTCCACCTAGCTATATAGAGTCTTTCCCTCCTTCTTTCTCTCTCTCTCTCCTGCCCATTCTCCCTCTCTCCTGCCCATTCTCTCTCTCTCTCTCTCTCCTGCCCGTGGACCTCATCTGCCCCTCCCACCTCCACGCAACTCCATGGAGGTGGGAGTATATAAAAATTTGCGCTTTATACGTATACCGATGTGGCGCCTATCTGTCATCTTCACACGAATATATCTCTCCCATGTGGCGTCTCACATGTCATCGTCCCACGAAAAGAACTCAACTTTATAAGGCATAGTAGATATGCATCTTATTTTGAAGTATTTTTCGAACCTGATCCAATGGAGGAAAAATTATAATTTTTAAAGTTGCCTAACAAATGTTATTTTATTTTATAATCTTAACAAAATGATAATAAATATAGTAGGTTGTATTTATGAAGTCAAATAATGATTATTAATTAATGCTTGACACACTTGGATGGAGGCTTAGGTGGCAGCATATGTGTCATCACCACACGAACTTGGCGCTTACGTGGCATATTGGGTGTCATGCTCACACGATTTTAGGCGCTTGCATGGCATCATACGTGTCGTGGCCACACGAAATGAACTCACTTTTATATATATATATATATATGCGCAATTTGGTTAAAACCACCTAAAATGTTTCAAAATTTGTCCAGTACCCCCTGAATCGTTACTATTTGGTGAGTACCACCTTAAATGTTTATTCCGCCGTACAAGTCACACCTTAATTGATTTTCCGGGCAAATCGTTAACTTTATTGACCGTTATACCCTCACGTGTGCCTCACGTGACAACTTAAATGAACAATTGTTTTTTTAATTTTAATTTTACTATCCTATTTGTTTTCTTCTTCTCCCTCTCTCTCTCATCTACCCTTCTCATCTTCTCTTTAGATTTGGAAATAACATGAACACCTATTTCCACCCAAAACACGAAGAACATCAAACTGGTAATTCAAGGGATTCACAATAGGAAGCTATGATGTTGCGGATTTTGCTTCAACCCACTAAAACTCAGATCCCTTTTTGCTTCAATCCACTAAAACCCAAATTCCTTTCGATTCATGCGAGATAAAGCACAAAAGTGTGTGGGTTTTCGTTCGTTTTGTGGGATCTCGTTAATAGACGTCAATGAAGAAGCCTATCCATGGAGAAAATGAAGAACACGAGTGGCAAGATCTTAGTTGTTTAAACGTTATTCTCATCTTTTTGTAATTTCTAGATCTGTTTTGTTTTGTTTTGTTTTTTATTTTTTATGTTCATTTATTACAGATTGTGACTATAGAGTTATAGGTTGATTTTTATGGTCTTTTGTAATTTTATACTTGTTAGGTTTCTTCTCCTTCAATTTCCAGGTCTACCTTGTGTAGTGTTTAATCCTGTTTGTGTTGGTAAATATGAACAGAAACAATTCGTGAGTTTCTTTGCAGCAAATGTGTGGAAAACTTTAATTTTGGTTGTGGAAAACAATTCGTGACCAATTAATAGTTTGAGTCATTTTTTGAGCTTTTAAAGTAGAAATTCTTGTATTTGTGCTTCTCCTTTTCTGTTTGAGATCTGGAGTTCTGATAAGTTTGTACACAAAACTACTTACTTTGGTGATGAAAACCTTTGATATTGTGTGAATCATTGTAATTTACTTATGAAATCTTGCTTTGCTTTTCATCTGGAGAGAGTATTATCAGCCTACTCTCTTTCATCTGAAAACCTCCAAAAGTTTCTGTTTGTCGAATAAAATCTTGAGGTGATTGCCATTTTGTAGCGTCTCGAGTTATGGCGTTGCCCAGTTGTTCGCATGATACTTCAATCAATTGAATCATGATCTGACATTTGCTGCTGCTAGTGAACCTCCTCTTTCGTCTTCTGGTGTTGACAATACTTAGCAAATTTATTTGGTCAAACAATTTAATTAATTGGTCAAATAGGATAGTAAAATTAAAAAAAAAAATAAAAAATTGTTCATTTAAGTTGTCACGTGAGACACACGTGGGGGTATAACGGTCAATAAAGTTAAAGATTTGCCCGGAAAATCAATTAAGGTGTGACTTGTACGGCGGAATAAACATTTAAGGTGGTACTCACCAAATAGTAACGATTCAGGGGGTACTGGACAAATTTTGAAACATTTTAGGTGGTTTTAACCAAATTGCGCTATATATATAATATGATAATATATGATGATTGGGGACGAGCGGGGAATGCGCCATTACCCTTGTAGGATACGACACCAGATTTATGTTTGATAACATTGCAGCCACTGTTACTCCACTATTTAACACCACAACGGTCAGGGTACTATTATGCACTATTAGACTTAAATTTTCTGTGTTGGTAATAATACTGGCAGTTGTGTTTTGTTGGAATTTTTTAGAGAACAATTCTTATTCAAGTAATCTCCGTACAACACTAGATGCTATTTGCTCGAAGATTTATTTTGTTGGCTTGCTTGATGTGTGTGGTTTGCAGGCTATTGCATACACTCGGGATTTATCCGGTGCACACTCGAAGAGTAGTGGCTGAGGGTTCCTCGTATCAAAAAAAAAAAAAAAAGATGCGCTCGAAGAAATTCGTTAGTAATGATTGTTGATTTTGGTATGCATCACTATTACTAACTTGTATCGTTGTCGTAGTAAATGACTAAATGAGTAAGTATTGTACGATACACATACATTAAGAGATATGGTTGGAAAAGCGAAAATGCTTAGCTTATTTGAGTCTTAGCATAGGATGATTATACTACCATTTAGGATTCTAAAGTAATATCCAAGCAAATAGTATCTTTGACTTGTGCATAGTATATGTTGCTTTATGCTTTTAGAATGTCAAAGTTGATTTGGTCAACTTGTCTGGTTGCCCTCTAATCTCTGCGTTATTGTTGGTGTTTTTCACTTTTCAGGCATACTAGTTGTTGGAACGCGTGCGTCGCACGCGTCCCCCCGAATAGGTTAACACAAATTCAAAGTCGATAAATAAGATCTCAAATTAAGAATCACAATGTCGAAGTTTGAATTCTATTATGCACACTAAAGAATACAAACCGAAACATCTGTTTTTGGTTGACAGATCATGGTTATGAACAAGTTGTTGACCATACCTCCTCTATTATTTGGAAAATAAAGATCCACCATGCTAATGTAGCAAAACCAATAGAATAACAAAGATCTCAAAAACAGAACCACCCCAAAAATTCCCCTGTAAACAATATATTGCAGCCTACTCATGGTGTGGTGCATTGTGGAGGTGACGGTATTGAACTTTCTCCTTTCTTTTTCATGCCAAAGGAAAGAGACATTGGTGTTCTCTGTCTACCCTCTGAACCTTTCCACTGTAGTTGGCCTGGTTTCATTGAGGCAAGTGTACGACCCCCACACTTCCTTGGACAATACAACTTAAGAACAAGTGATAATAGCCCTTTGTACTTACACCAACTTCTGATAGCACACAATCAGTTTGTACTTACACACCAACTTCTGTAGCTTACCCTGCATAAAGCGTGTCTAGTTAAGAGCTAATCAAATGCAAATTTGTATGGAGACGTGACTGCAGCAACGTGACATGACAAATAACCACAATTTCACAAACATAGTAGAGTAAAATGAAAACAGTCACAACATTCTTTTTCCAACAGATACACAACCTAAACAAGCCACAAAGTTAGCCAAACAATGGTAAAGGCTATTTCGTCAATAGTGAATATCATTTAGTATCAAACTCAAAAATGATAATCAATGTTAAAGAGCACATGAATATGAATACAGCAGAATGATTAAGTAAGACTTTCTAGCGACTATGGATATATTATTATGTAAATCCATGATACTCCTAATGTATGTACAGAATACACAAACAGCAAAGAAAATTAATCTTACTCTCAGAAACAAACTACAGAACATAAGAATCCACATCTCCCCTCTCATGTTAGACTTCAATACACTACACAACCCAATTTAGAAATAACACCAGAAACATACATAAGTCCAGTTAAAGGCTGAGCACATAAAAAGTTGAAAATCTTCTCACCAAAAGATTATAATCAAAATACCAGCTAAAGGCACAAAACATATTTAATGAACAAGGATAAGCAATTGTGTCTACTATTTCTACCTAGGAGATAAAGGATACAAAAAGTTCAGCTAACACATCATAAGCCTACACTGCTAATTACACCCAGGATTTCTTTTTCGATTTCTCTCCTCCAGCTTGTAAATTCCTAACAATGATACTTACACTTTCTACTAACGCTAATTATGTATCGCCACATATGTAGAGGATAAAAATTAAGCAAGGGGGCAAAAAAGTTTAGCTGAAACAATGACAGAAATCAACAAAGCAAACGAAAAATGTCTCAAGCTCGTATAAGCAAAAACAAAGCAATAGTAGCAGCTACTGTCGAATCCAAAGATAAGTACCCAGATGTCCAGAAAATCTTAGGGAAACAATATCATAATAGCACATTCACTAAAATCTTAAATAACAAGCGCAGCTTAAAACAAAAAAAACAAAAAAAACATGCACTACTATGTGCTTGTCATAATAAAATAGCCAACTAAGAAAATTACACCAATTGCTTTTCCAACAAGATTGCAACATGACAGTGCCAAGAAAGTACTCAACAGAAAGATACATAAGAAAGTGCTAAGAAAGTTCAATTCGAATCAAGCAAGCTAGACAGAATATTTTTGTTTTCAAGAATTTCATAATCTACCCCATCACTGTGGTTGGGAAGTTATTGAATTCAGATGAATGATCTATTTATCCAACATAAATATCAATATCAATAACCCAAAAATCTAAAATAAAAACATGGGACTATGATTACTTACCATAAGAGACATCAGTTCAGACTTCCTCTCTGTTTTATACATCCTGGTACACAAAACATATCAGACAATCAATCAAAACATCTTCAGAAATGCAATTGTCTTCTTTATCAGAACAACAGGAACCAACATTAAGAAGAGAACAACAACAACAACAACAACAACACCTTCGGAAATGCCAGCTTCTATTCGACTCATAGTTGCGGCCAAGCGCGAACACCCAGCGAACTCAGAAGGCAAACCAAGACACTCCAGAGATTTACTCGCCTCAGTTTCAGGTTGTTGTGGTTTTGATCCATCTACAGGACGAGTTGATTCCACTGGTATGGTCTTCTGCTTTGGAGATCTGCCCCTCTTGGTCATGGCTGCAAATGGCGAAGGATTGGTGCGTATCCTACACCAGGAGAGCTCCCACGATCTCAATGGTCTCTCAATCTATTCAATATGAACACATTTACATTATTAGCAGATAATCCATTACTTCTGCAACCCTCATTCTATTAATGCAACATCTTCTCACACGATCACCTAATAATAAGCTCTACCCCATGTGCATAAACAAAAATCTCATAAATAAACTCATAGACCCCAACTTCATACTTTTTACTCAATCACTCAGCAAACATTCATCCTCTATCCATGATTAACCAATATAATTTTCAATAAATACAAAAGAACATCAAACCCAAAACCCCAAAAGTATACTCCCGAATTCAATAAGGTCTACGAAATGATTTGACCTAAACTTATAATCCCTATGCTACAATCACTTAATCCCAAATATTAATCAAGTATATACTATAAAGTAAGCATGCTACATGATAACGTCAAATCTGCTAAATCAGAAAAAGTACCCACATTATTACCACAAAAAAAAAAAAAGAACGAGGAAATGTGTATATATATGAACAATGAGCTCCAGCAGCTTTCTGGGAGATCAAGAGCTCTATATTTGATTCACAACATGAAGAATCTGAACAAAAAAATAGTACCTTAATCAGCTTGCAAACTTAAAATTTGTAGCTCTTTTTGTTTATTTATCTACAACATGACCTTCACATAGTGTTCCACTCTATGACCTAGAAAATGGTACAAGGCAGTTCCCAACCTGAAACAAAAAGGAAAATAAATGAGTTTAGCATCACACCAATGAATTTCCTTAAGCTGAAGCCTTTTTAACGTACTATAAAAGTTAAGTGAATACAAGTACATAGCATATACTATTTTGAAACACTAATCTATTTAAGCAATTATACCACCCAACTCACACCCCTAATCATCATCTATTACTTCTCTTAGTTTCTCATACAGAGAACAGGTTTCTTTTTTCCTGATAATTTACAGAGATCGGGTTAAGGCTAAGTCTAGCCTGGAATAGTAGGGAAACAACCTAGTTGATTAGTTTGCCCAGAACTTTCAGTTTAGTTAATTCCAAGAGAACAGGGAGTAGTACCCACCTTGCAACTTGTTGCTTCTATTATCTTCTTCTTTCTCTCAAAAGCTGTTTTGCAAGTTTCCTGCCATCTAAATTCCGCAAACTGAAAGGCAATGACATTGCAGCACCCAACTAATCAGATAACAAATTTCATAATTTGAACAAACCATATACAAATCATTATCAAAATTCACAAAACCTAGGAGAGATAAGAGAGAAAAAAAATACCTGAAATCGAAACCACAAGCAGATACAACCCCAACATTCGAATAATTGTTGAACAAGGGTTGAGATTTTCTATCAAAGCATTGATATAGATGAAACTCCATAATTGGAGCAAAAACAAAAATAGGGATACAAATTACCAATAGAGGAGAGGGTGAGTCAGAGACAGATGTGATTGAGAGTAGAGAAAAGGTATGGTTTTGTACGTGAGGTAGAAGAATGGGGGGGTGAAGGAAGGGGAGAGAGAAAAGGCTGTGCCCTGTTTGTTTACTGTACTGGATTGACAAAAGAAAAGGAAAAGAAAAGCAGGAAGGGGGAAATAAATGGGTTCTGTTCATATGAACAGTCAAAGGCCTTATTGGCTTTTTAAAACAAATAGTGTATTGTCTATAAGTAAAGGAGTTGGTCACCTAAGAGGTTTTTAGAATGCCTATTAAGACTAATCACACTAGGTTATGAGGTCGGGTGTCTGATAAAGTACAATTCGCCATTGAACACTAAAGTCTAATCATCCTCGATCGCCATTCATTTGCACCCTCTTTTTTTGACGAGCAAAAAGGTATAATTTTGTTATCAAGTCTCATCTCTTCTTAGATTCCCGCACTAGGCCAACAAACATACAAGACAAAGGCTGTTAGAGCCTACCATATAGAACATACATAAAATCAGGCGAGTTGTAACTACAAAAAGCAAAAAAGAAATGGTAGGCGCCAATTCATTCCCTTGCCAGCTCCTGAGGTGGTTAGCCATTCTATTTCTTGGGCATCTATAGTTAGAAAGCACATGCACATGTAAAAAAAAGGCATCAAAGAAACTTGAAGTGAGGGTTGGGAGGTTGTACTTGTACTATTCTAAATCAGCCCACCGCAATATTCTCAAATCCCTACGGTTTTCGGCTGAGGCGTAAGGATTCTCTGTCTCATTCGGTGTGATATCTCCTGTCTCACCCATCTAAACATTTGACGCACCGCTTTAACAATGAACATAACAAATAAGTCCATTCGGATTTCGAAGTTTAATGTCACAGATTTGAACGATTCTTTTCAACAGAATTTGGATAAGTAAGATTCAACTAACCATTATCAATTTCTAGCAGGGGATCATGTACATGCATATCAAATCTGCCAAGATCCCACAACATATTAGAGTTTTTTTTTTTTTTTAGATTACTGGCTAATTCTTATGTAATTAGGTCTGATATACCAGTTGCACCAGATGCGCCTCTTAATCCATCTATGGATATTTTCGCTGTTGGGTGAGCTTCTGATTTTTTTTTTTTCTAGCTCATAGCAATCATCAGTTTATTGTGAATTTGTGATGGTTCTAAATTCCTCAAAGCTGATTTGATGCACAAGTTTAGAAGTACATTTCTTAAACTTACAATATAAGAAGCGAATGATTTATGCCATAAGCTATATCACATTGACTTAATTGCAAGTAGTTAGATTCATAAAAGTAGTTGCATAATTTTTTTTTTGGTTCACGACCAAGAGTATCCACCGTCGACCACAGTGACTATTCCCCACGCTGGCTTGTAGGCACCTCAAAGGGTGGGACAGCTGGCCAAGGAATTTTAAAAAGTAGTTGCATAACTAGGTTCAGACTTCAGACTTCAGTATGTTTCTTGAAAAAAGGCACGCTCATCTGGATGATCCAATGCTATTTCACCGCTCTGCATCAATAAAAAAAAGTAAGAGTGTAATATGAAGGCTCTGCAACTCATATATGAGGTTTAAAAAGCAGTCGCACAAAACTCACACAATTTCACAGTTTGTAAAAACACGAAATTGGGGACAAGATAGTCACCTTTTTCAATTCATCAATGTCTCTGCCAGATTTCCTAATAATCGAACAGATTCGCGCATGCGCATAGAGTAAATAGACCGCAGTATTTCCCTAATCACCAAACATAGCATCCAATACAAATCAACACATTTCACAGTTAACTATATGCATAAGCACGGATAAGGGCTCAAGCAAGAAAACAAGTGTACAGAGATTTTTTGAATCATGAAGTCAAAAGTTGTCCCATATTCCTGTTTTTCTATATTTCAAGTTGACATTTCGTCTAGGGTCTGATTTAGGATTTGACTTGATTGGAGGTCTTGCCAAAGCCCAAGGTAACTCAGACATCTCAGCACTCGAAATACCTGCCAAAAGATTGAATGCAGCAAACAACCTCAGACTAAGTTGGGCACAAGGAAAGCGTTCTGTAGAAAACACCACACAAATAAACCTCCTTTCTCTCTGGCACTGGTAAGTCTAAAATCACTGTCGACGCATGACAATTATTACTAGGAATTTTCTTTTTTTTGAGAGACGAGTAATCAAGTTACCAATTTCACATTTTTCTTCTAGCAAACATTAATATATAGTACAAAGGAACTTGTTATCTACCTGATGGCAACTTCCAGTCTCGGCATTCCAAAGAGACACTTCCTTACAACCAGCGGCAACATAAATAAGAGGTCTTGCCATGGCAGAAAAAGGTTGATTTGGAGGAGGAACATAGAGACAGATGTTCTCTATAGGACATGGATGAGGATATTCCAATGAGTTGACCGGTACAAGGAACCGAATATCCCATAGAGTCATGACTCCCCTAGAAGACCCAGATACAAACCAGTTTCCGCATGGATCTGTGACCAAAGTAGAGACATAGCCCTCCTCAGGAAGGGCTTTCAATGTCCAAGAATCAGTATCTGTTCTGGTGTCCCAGAGATGAATACCACAATTCTGAGTGCTGTACATAACCATATGGTTCGCAGAGGGCACAGCAGAATAGTTGACAATGCTAAGTACAACACTTTCTCCGACTTCCTTCTTTTTAACATCAGCAATACCTGAGTACTTCTCAATAACATTGCCAAGTCCTCTGGAAATGTAATCCACAGAGAACATGTGAATCCTGCCAACACATGCATCAACAACAACTTGGGTAGAGCCCCGGAGCATCGTAGTGCATAAGGCACGTGTTCCTTCCAAGGGATAAGTAAGCCTAGACCTAAATGAGATATCCTTTTCTAACCTTCTTGAATCCCATACTTTCACGGTTGAATCATCAGATGCACTTACAAAAAAACTATGGTCAGATGAAACAGCAATGTCATTCACAGCAGAACAATGTTCTTGTAGATGAGCAACCAACAGTCCACGGGGCCTCCACCCACCATCAGGGAGTGTTGAAGTCCATGAGACAGATGGTGCTCCTGATATCTCGCTAGCAGATGAAACATCATCAACAGACATTGAGGTTCCTTTTACAGTGCTTGAAATTCCCGATCTTGAAATTTGCCACTCATATAGGAGGACTGGTCACTCTCCCTTGCCTCAGGTTCATGTACAACTCTGTGGAACTGCTTAGAGCCGCTACCGATGGTGAATGAACCTGACAGAAGCTTAGGTGCTGGGACTGAACTAGCCATGCCAAATGGTTTGTTAACTTGATCCATCCAACTTGGGGAAGATGAACCGATTCCCAAGGGGTTCAGCTGCAGTGTGGTATCAGATGCTGCTTGAGTGTTACCCACCGCTCTTTTGTCTAGTGAGAACGAGTACAGGGGTATATTTTCAGATGATTTATCGTGAAGGAAGCTATTCATACCATTAAGCTGCGGAGATATCAAGCCAGAGAACTGTAGCTTTTCAGGTGAAATATGATCCTTAATATCAAGTGTACTGGAAGCATTCCGCATATAACCCCTCAGAGCTCTCAACTTAACCTCAGGACTGTCAGATTCAAATGTCTCTATTTGGTCACCAGAAAGTCCCCCAACTTTTTGATCCTGGGGTTCTTGGCAAGTGTCAGGCCATGCCTTGAGGGAAAGCAAATCCTCATCCCTTTTGCGTAAATCTACAGTCTCCCATTGTTTAGGCTGTGTGGATGTACTGTACCATATTTTTCTCTGTCTCTCCAACATGTCGGAGCCCCGGGCATTTTCCAAGACTTGGTAAAATATTTGTCTAGAGACAGGAGGCTTTAGGCAAGAAAGAAGAGCCTTTTCTGACGCTAAAGTAGCTGGTTGCCTGCGTAGAAAAGGACGAACAACAGGAGCTAGAAAAACATAGGAGTCCACAGCTCCCAAACTCTCACTACTTGCAGCTATAAAAGACGCAACTGACCTCCTCACCCATTGACTGGGATAACATAGCAAAGGAAAGGCATGCTGTATCATTTAAAGGAGTACTCTTTTCCTTAAGAATCCACTATTGCACAATACAGTCAAGGAATCCAAGGTATTCGCTATCACACCTTCAGTTGTATCACTCAAAGCTTGCTCGATGTATGGTAAAAGATATTCCTCGACACTTCTTTGACCCACAAAGAAGCAGATATAGACAATCTGGCCATAGAAAACTGTTCTCAGCTGCTCACACGGTCATTCAGAAAAGCAGGAAGGATAGGCAACAGAAAATCATTGTTCTGCCTCTGGCCAAAGAAGCAGCTCAAGCCAGCAATATCTTGCAAGAGTGCTCTCCTAATATTTGGAGTCTCTTTTGGACCCATTACCAGTTCTTGAACAACCTCAGCTATGGAGTTCCTAAGATGAGCAAGTTGTGCATTGCTATTTATTGTCAGTGCCTTGCCATTTTCAATCAATGGTGCTGACGACTTTTGAGGAGCACTTAATTCATCTAACACTCCTGCCTCACTCATCCTTATCGATTGAATCAAAAATCCATAGGATGTTAATGCAAGTTTGGATATATTGCTTGCATAACAGATTCACACACTTTCCTCAGGATCATCAGGGACCATAGAGAGCATTGGAAGAACATATTCAGGAAATATTTTAGCATCACTTGGAGAAAATTCCTGAACTAATGGCAAAATAGCACAGAGAGTCTCTCTACTTTTTGGCTTCGGAATGTAATGGACTAAAGCAAAATGGCTCATAAAACTGTCGGCACTTCTTATTTATTGTGAAGTTGTCGATGGTCAATTGCACTTCGGATCTCGGGTCAAACGGAAACAGCCTCTCTGTGAGACTCTCACAGGGGTAAGGCTGCGTACAACCGACCCCCCCTTACCCTGCCTAGGCGGGAGCCTCTTTGGAGGCACTGGGGTAATATTGATGCATGTTGATGAGTCTCTAAGGCAGCGCAACGAACAATTTCTGCTGAGTCATTTAGCATAGCAATTACATATGGAAGCACACGCTGCAGACGATCTTCGTCATCAATATATACAGATGAGGACTTCAACAAGAGTATACAACTACGCCGCAACTGAGGAAACTTCACATTACGTATGCAGGAACACAGCAGAGAGGTAATAAGGACCATACCTTCACAACTCATAGCATCAGGAGGTAACTGTAAGAAGGGCATACGATAAGTATCAGATTCACTGTCATACTCAGACAACAATGACTTCAAGTCATCTATAGTAATCTTCTTCAAAAAGACTTGTTCACGCCTCTTAAACACATCAGAAATACTTTGAAGCAACTGGCTAGGAGATTGCATTCTGTGATCCTGCTGATTTTGCATTAAGCAAATTTTAGATGTATCCTCCTGAGTCTTATCACTAGAAAAATGATTTGAGTGGTCCACATCCTTCAGTAAGGTACCTAGATCACCAAGAAGCTCAAACCGCTCGCGAGCTGGACCTTTTGTCAGAAGATCCTTCCTCGAAGAGCCCTTCGGATAGCTGTGGACTTGTTTCAGGAACATTTGTTGGGACGTCTTACCAGCAGGAGAGTTTGAAGGAACCCCAAGTCCATTACTTGTTTCCTCACCAGATTTACTGCTGGTCATTTGCTTAACTATTTCATGGAACGCGCTCTGACACATTAGAACCTACAATAACCATCACACAGGCCAAGCATTAGAGACAAAAACACCAGAGAAGAAGCATTCACGAGTTGATGAAAGTTTTGATTACCCTTGCGTCAGAGTCAAGAGAACTCAAGCATGAGTAGAAGTTATGCAAAAATGGTGAGAAATAGTTTGGAAACACAACACCAGCACAACTCTGCAAATAGCCTTCAGCAGATAATCGTTCATCTGGATTCAACTGAATCATGTGAAGAATCATCTTTCTAATTCCTGGATCGGGAATCTAGAAAAATAGAACCCATTCATTAATTATTGAAATTTACAATGAAGTTGAAACAAAAACAGCAATAGAGCTTAACATCATGCAGAAATGGTCTCCAGCCACTGATCGCCAAGACGACACCATGGGAAGACAACATAGAACCAGTTAATCCAAGGACTTAAAGATCATGAAGCAACCAACAGGTAAGTTAGGATAGCCAAAAAGGAATAGCGGTGACGCTAACAAAAGTGGAATCTGCACTGAAGTAGTTGCAACCTATCTAACAGGTAGCTTGGGGGGATGGGAGTTGATGTAATTTGCATATCTAGCTTGCATCAGCAAGTTTCCAGTTTGTTTTTAGAATACTGTTTGACTTCTATGACTACCATTAATATGAGGAATAACAAAGTGGAGTTTACAACAAGGATGAGTTGTTGCATCCCCCTTAAATCGATAATGTCAATGTCTGAGTGTCTTTCATTTGTTTGCCGCCTTATTTCTCTTACTTCATTTGGGGTACATTAGGATGCAATACCTTCTCAAGATGCAGGCTGGGATCATGTTGTCCTCTCCGATAAGCAAGTAGCTGGGAGAGTTCATATAGTGGCTGGCCTTCCAGGAAAAGCTCTGCTATCACACACCTAAACAAAATAAAACAAAACAAAAATGAAAAAGTTAAACAAGGAGGATGAGGTGAGAGTCATAAATACAATGACAGTGAAAAAAGTACGAACATGTAGCCTCCCAAAACAAAATGAATTCTGAGAGACAAATAGATCAAGCAGTAGATGAGCAAACTGACAGCACAGAACTCCATTATCAGGCACTTCTACGGTTCTCAATTCAAACCATATTTGTAGGGCCATAAAATAGGTCTTGTTGAGTGGTGTTTGTGTTCAAGTCTATCAAACAAGTCGACAGTGGGAACAAAAAGGGGAAAAAGACCACTAATTTCTAAATCTGGCTAGAATATTGACTGTAAGAGGCATGATTCACAAAATTAATCAAGAGATGGAAGCCTGAAGTGACGGTCATCTTGGCAAGCTTTAGATAGAAAGGCTCACCAGTATCATGATCACAATTCTCTACCACTTAAAAAGGGTCAAGAGCTACTGCTGAAATAGCCATTCCCAGAGGAAGCTATCTTCTTTTTGTCCTTGAGGAATGAGGATTTCACTCAGAGGTTTGGGACCATCAAAATCTACAGATCCATTTCTGCCACAATGCCCCACTCTCTTTCCTTCCTTAAGCTCAGACAGACTCTTGGGTCCTGAAAATGTGGTCTCGAGTATCTCTCTCTCTCATTGAAAATGATCTCTGTTGGCCTTCAGTTGATGATTGAGGCCATCTCATCCTGTCATACTCCCTGGAGACAGTACGCCTTGGATACCTAGGTCTGCCTCGCTGGTCTGCATCAGCTGCTGAAGTTCTTCTCCTAGCTAATCCAGCACCATTTCTGTCTACATTTGATGCTACCCTCCCGTGTAACCGATGTTTTGAATCATATCTTTGAAGCCTGTCCTGCCTCTCATCGCTTCTATGTGCAAAGTCATGCCAAAGCCTCTCCTGCCTCTCATCTCTTCTATGTGGAAAGTCATGCCTAAGCCTCTCCTGCCTCTCATCTCTTCTATGTGCAAAGTCAAGCCTCAAGGCGTGTGGCTCCAAAAAACTACCAACCGTCCTCCTCCTCAGATAATCTCATAGATCCATACTAAATTATGGATAGCACCTGATAGATCCACAGATAGCAATTTCCTCTTCAGTGTGGCAACACGGCCTACTCTCCTGTCCACTGAGTGCCTTGGAGAACGTCTGCGAAAATCAGATCTGTACTCATCATCTGAAGAATATTCAGAAGGGTCATAAAGTCCATGTCTGATATATTCTCTTTCATCATAATCATTCTGGTCAACATAACCATGCTGCATAAAAAGAGATTCATGGCCCCCATCATTCCCATCAAGAACACGCAAGTACTCTAGATCATCCTCATGAGCCATATCTTCTGTGTTCCCATCCACAAGGACATCAAAGCCTGGGGATGATTCCCACCACTCATCTCGTACACAAGTATCATCAATTAGCTCCTCCGAACTTTGGTCAGAACCCAAGCTAGGCTCACACTCACTCTTAGTCAAGCCTTCTGCAGGCTTCAAGGTAACTTTATTAACAGCAGCTGTTTCTTGATCCTCCGAAACGCAAGCTTGAGTGGATGCATTCAGTTCCTGCATATTGTTTGAAGATAGCTTTTGGACATGCAGTTTTTGCTGAACCTGCGAACCATCACCACTTTTCAGGGGGATTTCAGATGAACTAGGAGGTCTCTTTGCTGGTGCTGCATCTGTATCAGTTCTTGCAGGTGTCTTTGAATCCAGGAGTTGCACCGGAGCATCAGGAATCATGTTTGCCATCTTTTGTTTCCAAGCAAAAGCGTTAACAGGCTCATGCAGGAAAGGACATCTGTCACCTTTGTTGCAAAATCCATTGAAGTAAAAATAACATGGGACAGTGGTCTTGGTTGCAGGTAGAGAAGATAGATTCGGAAAAGAGGCAACAACTTCTGATGATGCTTCAGTGTGTACTTCTAAGGCTGTAAAAAAATATGCCAACAATTGAAAAGCATAAGATGCCTTCTATAATTTGAAGTTATTTTTCTTCTCTTTTGGCCCTTGTGAGGGGAGTCGGAAAAAAGGAGGAAAAATTAGCATGCTCTACCTAGTACCCACCACAACTTCAGCAACTGAGTACTGCACAAGTATATGCAAAGGAAACATGGATAATGTACATTCATGGCTGATTTACTAAGCATAATTTCTGAGCTTCCAACAGGACAAAATTACTTTCACAATAAAATAAGCTTCCTTATTCTCTATTCGGTCTTTGCTTCTCCAATTTGAAATCTATGCTTTAATCATTCACCATTGAAAAAAGTTAACATGCCTGGTAAAATTAACTTGCAATATATACAAGCACGTACATCTAGACTTCTACATGTCTGTATGGGGTGTTTCTGGTACCTCACAAAGACTCACAACTTCAGATTTCCTTGTCTATCTTTTCTATCACTTTGCAAACATGACTTGGGGTTTTATTCCATTAGTCTTGAACGCTTTGCTTAACCAAGTTTGTTATGCAGTGTACAGAAGAGGGTGAATATGTATGTTTAGAATATTTGGCATAATACATTACTCAAAGGGTCACTTGGATCAGCCATTCAGCCTACACACAGCCCATTTTGGTGATCAATTACAATTGTACTATACTTTATACAGTTGTTTGATCAAGAATGTCAACAAGATCACAAATAATGAATCACAAAGGGGGCAAACTCAATCAAACAATGTGATGGAGCTGGACGTTGGTGAGATTTTCATTTCTTTTTCCAAAAAGTCCCCATGGACGTGTTCTCCCACAATTAAGAGACATACTCCGAGCCATCAATTAAAAGTTTAGGGTCCCACTTCACCTAATGGAATAAGTAAACAACTAAACATCTATAGTGTCTTACAGAAAACACTTCCTCCAGTTGTCACATTTACACGGTTTAGCCCAGAGATGGACCTTTACTGTTAAGCATCAAACACGACCTTTCACAAATGAATGTTCTAATGTCATGAACAAAGCATTTCCTAAGGAGTTCATCAACGAAAACTTTTTTAAATTTTTTTTCAGCTATTAGCAACTTTCCCCCACCAAAAGTTGAAGGCTTGAAGCTACAAAATCAAGGCTTGAAAGTGAATCAAAATTCAGTTTACATGTTACATGACTTATTCAATTCACATTTCAAGACCCATCTTGATCTCGGACACTTAAACAGTTAAACATAAGCAGACCCTTTAAAGAAGAAGGTTGACTTGCAAACCCAGACATGTACCCATGCCAGATAAGTCTAGACCAACTTCATGTAAGACAGAATTCAATCATGAATACAATACAATAGAATCCATGTCTGTATCAAAATTGCTTCAAACCTCAACTACACTAGTCATAAAAGTACATGACCTTCCTAAGCAAAAACATAATTTCAGTAGATACCACTCAAGGCTTAGAAGTATTTCGTGCACAAGAACTTAGGCAAGGCAACATTTTGCTTGATCCAAAGTTCAAATATTACACATAATTTCATAAGCAACATCTATAATGATCATAGTTTCAAGAAAGCATCAAGATTTACCGAACTCAAACGATATAGCTTAACAAAACTCACCGGGTGACGATACGCACAGGTTGGATTGACACAATTCCCAGACAACCAATACCAACAATCCGGTGGGTTTAACCTCGCCATTTCACTGTGCCTGTACTCACACTCTGCTCCCTGTTCATCCAAATATAACACAATGATTACAATTCTCCATGAATAAAAGCAAAATTAGTCATTTTTTAAAGAAAAAAACAGGGCATTCACATCACAGCTTTGGTCTCAATAATCCTAAGCAATCTTTTGTACAATGCCATTAATATGTGGGACAAAAGTAGATAAATTGCATCGCAAACTGAAAACCTAACATCATCTGACAAAAAATATAAACCCTAAGTGTCAACGAAAATGCAAATTACACAAAACAAGAAACAAAATTTCACGGAAAAATCAAAGTTGAGAAATTAATAAACAGAAACAAAAAAAGAAAAAGAGAAATTTCTTGCATGAAAGAACAGAAAATGAAGGGGAAAATAAATAATCGCCATTTTAGTTTTTTTCGGAGAAATGAAATGAAATATTACGTTCTTGCATGAGAAAGGAGAGGCCAAGAAATAGACACAATCGGTGTTTCTTTTGAGTAATTCGTCTTCCATTTTTGGAAATTCTTGTTGTTGTGTTTCAGAAAGAAATGGTGTTGGCTAGTGAGTAGTGAATTCGAAAGAGGTGAAGAGAATTCATGGTCGCTGTTCGAATTCAAAGCATTAGAGAGAGAGAGAGAGAGAAGGGGGATTGTGGAATTGTGTGGAGGTTTTTGGGAAATGGGTTTGGGCTTCAAAACTTGGGAGAGAGAATGGTTGGGAATTGGGACTGCGCCGTTTGTGCGTCGTATTCGGCTTGCACACAAGTTTTTGTAGTCATTGTGACATTGTTAGAGGGCCTTGGCATGGACGTGCCATGGTAAAACATTGGTCTGGAAACATAGTAGTCTTCGGGCCGTGCTCGTGTTAACCTGTCGTGGTTTAAAGCATATTCTGTTTATTATGGGTGAGCAGAAATTCCGAATACTCAGTATCGAAACCGAAATTGGTTTGGAATCGATGGTCCCGGAATCGGAACCGGTTCAACGGTTCCAATTCCAATTCCCAAAAATAGGAATCGGTACCAACCAATTCCAATTCCGGTTCTTGGTTTTCGGAACCGGTTGGGTACCCGGTATAGTTGTATTTATAACCTTTTTATTTATAAGTTGTTGAGTTGTCTATTTGTTAAATTTAGGCCAGTGGTTTCTTTTCTGGTATTGGTAAGGCTGTGCAAAAAAAAAATTGACATTTGCAATAGAAATTGCCTTACATCCCTGCTGGGCTACAGTGAGGTAAATGTTTTGTTAATTTTTCTACACTATGTTACAGTAAGTTTTTCTTAGCTTGTCAACACTCCAAAATTCACTTAGACAATGATGTGAATTTCACTTGTTTATTCGGGAGTCAGCCTTGCGCGACTTACCTCTTAGTAATGGGCAGTTTACCTGGAGCGTGAGTGGAAGACGTAACGCGGCTTCCCGCATTGATCGTTTCCTTTTTACTAATGAGTTTGAGGATGAGTTTCCGGAGTTGGTCCAGGAGGTTTTGTCCCGCCCTTGTTCTGACCATTTTCCGATTATGCTACATTCTGCCCCAATCAAATGGGGCCCCACTCCTTTTCGTTTTGAGAATATGTGGACTACCCATGTGGATTTCGGGAAGAGAGTTAAGGATTGGTGGGCGAGTTGTGAGGTTGAGGGCTGGAAGGGTTATTGTTTCATGAGGAAGCTGAAGTGTGTTAAGGAGCAGTTCAAGGTTTGGAATAAGGAAGTCTTTGGGGATGTGAGGATTAGGAAGAGTGAGATTCTTAGGGAACTTTTGGTTACTGATCAGGCCTTGAGTGTTGAGGGGCACAATGAGGAGCTTTTGAGTCGGAGTGTTGAGTTGAAAAATAGTTTAGAGGAGGTTCTGATGAAGGAGAGGCAAAGTCAAAGGCAGAAGATGAAAGTTCGGTGGGCTAAAGAAGGGGATGTTAGTTCTAGAGTGTTTTTTAAGGTTGTCAATGGTCGGCGACGGAGGAATTACATTAAGGAATTGGAGACGGGAGAAGGGGAGATTGTGTCAGATATGAGTAGGATTAGCGCGGAGATCACGGGTTTTTACAAGGGCCTTTTTGCGGAGAAAGTGATAAATAGGCCTATGATTGAAGGTTTGGAGTGGTCTCCGATCTCGCCTCAGTTTAGGAGCTGGCTTGAACGGCCCTTCGAATTGGACGAGATTAGGGAGGCGGTGTTTGGTATGGACAGAGAGAAGGCGCCTGGCCCGGATGGTTTTACTATGGCTTTTTATCAGGATTGTTGGGAGGTGATTAAGGAGGACTTGCTTGGAGTGTTCACTGAGTTCCATGCTACGGGGGTTATTGGGAAGAGTATGAATTCTAATTTCATTACCCTCGTTCCAAAGAAGGACCGTTTCATTAGTGTGAAAGATTTCAGGCCCATTAGTCTGGTTACGAGCGTTTACAAGATTATTACGAAGGTGTTGTCCATTAGGATTGGTGTTGTGTTGTCTGGGACGATTTCGGATTCACAGAGTGCCTTTGTCGAGGGCCGCCAGATCATTGATGTTGCTTTGGTGGCTAATGAGGTGGTTGATGACGCCCGTCGTTCTGATTTTAGAGGAGTGGTATTCAAGTTGGATTTTGAGAAAGCTTATGATCGGGTTAGCTGGGGTTTTTTAGATCGAGTGATGGATAATAAGGGGTTTGGGGGCCGGTGGCGTAAGTGGATAAGGGGTTGTCTCTCTAACGCCAGTTTCTCCGTTTTGGTTAAGGGAGCTCCTAGGGATTGGTTTTCCTCCTCTCGTGGTCTCAGGCAGGGCGACCCTCTTTCTTCTTTTCTTTTCACCTTGGTTGTTGATGCCCTTGGTAGGATGTTGGATAGGGGTGTAGAACGGGGATTAGTGGAGGGTTTTAGAGTTGGTAGGGAGAGTGTTCCTGTTTCTCATCTTCAGTTTGCCGATGATACTATCTTGTTTCTGGCAGCGGAGGTTGAGGGGTTTAAGAGGGTTCTCACTCTCCTGCAGGTCTTAGACCTAGTGTCTGGGATGCGTGTTAATCTAGCTAAGTGTAGCTTAGCAGGGGTTACTGTAGAGGAAGGTGTTCTTGGTACGTTGCCGGGTCTAGCAGGTGCAACACTGGCCTCTTACCTACTTGGGGGTACCTCTTGGGGGTAATCCTCGGTCGGTTTCCTTTTGGGAACCAGTTGTCTCTAGAGTGGCTAAGCGACTAGACGGGTGGAAGGGGGTGTATTTCTCTTTAGGGGGAAGGATCACGATCCTGCATTCTTGTCTTGCCAGTATTCCTCTGTACTATCTTTCCCTATTCAAGATCCCTGTTAGTGTGGCTAAGAGAATTGAGCGCATGATGCGGGACTTCTTGTGGTCTGGAGCGGATGGGGGTAGGAGGGAGCATCTTGTTAGTTGGGACCATGTATGTAGACCTAAGTCTAAGGGGGGTTTGGGTTTCGGCTGGTTGGTGTCTAAAAACATCTCGCTAGTGGGTAAGTGGTTGTGGCGTTTCCCTTTGGAGCCCGATTCACTATGGCACCGAGTAATCAGGAGCAAGTACGGTCTGCAACAGAATGGATGGGACGCCCGAACTGGTATCGCAGTTTCCCATTTGCCCGTGGAAGTTTATCTCTCAGGTATTGCCTCTTTTCTTTCCCCTGGTTAGATTTCATGTGGGTAATGGACATCGGGTAAGGTTCTGGGAGGATGTGTGGAAGGGGGATTCCACTTTCTCTTCCACACATCCTCGGGTTTATCAGTTGTCCACACTACATGAGGCGCCCATATCGGATTTCTATTCCGTTGTGGGTGGCTCTTGGGACTTACATTTACGCCGAGCTCCCCATGATCGTGAGATGGAGGAACTTGTTTCCCTCCTGAGTGTCCTAAACACTACTCTTCTCGTCCCTAGGGACGACTCTCGGACTTGGGAAGGAGACTCCTCTGGTGTTTTCTCCTGCAAGTCCTTCCTGCATCGACTTAGTCTTCCTTCTCAATTTCCCCATTTTCCTCTTGCTACATATATTTGGAAGTCAAAGGTTCCTCTGAAGGTGCGCGCCTTTGTGTGGACTTTGGTGTTACGCAGGGTGAATACGCATGACATGTTGCAGCGACGGAGGCCTGGTTGGTGTTTGTCGTCGGATGTGTGTGTTATGTGTCGTCATGACTGTGAGGACGGCTTGCATCTGTTTGTGTTGTGCGACTTTGCGAGGGTGTTGTGGGGTAGGTTTACTGGGGGAGAGCCTTTTGCTAGCCCTGCTACAGTGGGCCAGTTCCTTCAGATGCGGTTTGTTGCTGGAGGGAGGGGAAGAGAGGGGAAGCTGTGGCGGAAGTGTGCTTGTTTGGCAATTTTGTGGCGTATTTGGCTAGAGCGGAATTCGAGAATCTTCTGGAAAGACTATCGATTATGTTTGGGATCATATTGTTTATTTGGCATCTCTTTGGGCAAAGGCAGCTGGGGCCTTTAAGGGTGTTCCACTTACCTTTGTTCAACTTCATTGGGGGGAGTTATATATATTTTTGTATTCTTTCGAGGACTTCTTGTCCTCCCCTTTTTGTATTCTTTCTTTTGATTGATTAATAAACTTTTCTCTTATCTAAAAAAAAATAATAATAATGAATTTCAATTTTAAATAAACTTGGGTACCCAAGAACCGGTGGGTACCCGGCGGATCCAATTCCAATTCCTGAAAATAGGAACTGGTAGCAACCAATTCCAATTCCAATTTTCAAAAACTAGAAACTGGTGAATCCTATTCCAATTCCGAATACTACACTACCCGCTGGGTACCCGGTTATGCTCACCCCTACTATCTATGGAATATGGATGATTCGTTGGCAGCGGGTCTCGTGACGTGTCATGTCGTGCCCCTTCATCCTTTGAGGCCCCTCATTGAGCCATGTTCGTCTAGGGTGTGCAATGGCGAATCCTGGGTGCAAGTGTCCTTTCACTCGCCCGGTGGCACATCACACAAAGCAACTTTTATAAACATTTATGTCCTTTCATCATATTATCTCGAAAAAAAGGTACCTTTCATCATACTTTCTTTTGTTGAATGGTATAAAATGTCACTTCACGCTAACTTAAGCACTGAATTGCTGTTTATCAACTCTTTGATTCCATTCCTTCCCTCTCAAATTCATTCTCTCCCTCTCAAATTCATTCCCCACTCCTAAATAAAGTTCCCTTCCACGTCCCTTCAGAAATTGCTCCTTGATCAACCAACCAACCAACCAACCTCCTTTTTATCAACGAACCATTTACCCCAAAATGCACATAACCAAACACAGAATCAATAAGGAATTAATCTTTAATTTTCCGACATAATAATAATCAACTACTAATTTGGAGCAACCCTGTTTTTCTTCACATCGTTTTTTAGATAAAAGAAATATGTATTTATTAAGCAATATAGGAGGACAATAAGTCCTCACACAAAGTATCACATAGACAGATTAAGCCAATTTCTCTAGATATCAGAAATCGAGTAACTCCTCAAGGCCCCATGCGGCCATGCCCCACTCCCTCTAGCCCACAAAGAAGCTAAATAAGTCACACTATCCCACAAAGAAGCTAAATAAGTCACACTATCCCACAAAAGCTCAAATGACAGACCACCCCTAGAAAATACTCTTGCGTCCGACTCCAACCAGATGCCCCCCCCCCCTCCCAAAAAAAATTATTACGCCAAAGTATTTTCTTCTCCTTATCCCTCCCAAAACCCACAAAGAGAACCTGCAGAAGAGCCAAACAATATCCGGGCAACCCCATTGCTCCCCAAAAACACCAAAAAGATTGCACTACAAATCTATGCCATGTCACAATTAAGGAAAAGATTCGAGCAGGACTCACTTTACTCCCCTGAAGCATATCATTGTATTTACTCTCTCCAGTGCCAATGTCCAAACAAAAGCTTGCATCACCTTCGCCTTCCAAGCAATAGGGAAATGAGCATATTGCGGAGGTGAACCAAGACAAGCATCACCTTTCCCCACCCTAGCATCCTCTGCCCCAGAAGGATTTTTTGTTCACATTGTTGGATTCTCTGTTTTTTTATCTCTTTCTAGCTTCAACAATACTAGCTCTCTTGAACCCATCATTAGAATCGTACCTGAATGTCTGAGGGAGATACATATCACTTTATCTCAAGATCTTCCTAACTTCATATTTAACCTTATAAAACATATGCATCAAGCTTCCCCTTTTTTGGCACACTAGAACAAGTTTCTCCTCCTCGTTCAGATCGAAATCAAGGGCGAAACCGAGCTTGCAGGAGAGATCTAGGCCCATCCACAGGCCCACCAGAGCTGTTGGCTTGGCGTTCTAGCCCATGGAGGAAAGAGACTTGGACCGAAGGATGGCCCACGAGGGGGCAGGGGCCGGAAGCGTTGGCAGCTTGGGGAGAGAGACTGATTGAGAGAGAGCCTCCATCTTAGGCCGACCCTTCATAAGCCAGCTTTGAGACTGGGAGGTTTTTTGTGGATGGTTTGGACAATTGAGGTCATGGTTGGAGCTTAGAGAGGGAGAGAGCGAGGGTGTGAGATAGGGGAGAAGATTGAATTTTGGGGGGGGGGGGGTTGGTTGGTTTGTCAACAAGCACCAAGCACGTGGATGGTAATAAAACCAGGGGCATAACGGCAAGTGCTTAACAGATTCTTCCATTTGGTACTATTCAACAAACAAAAGTATGATTAAAAGTTCTTTTTGACCAAAAAAATATGAAAGGTGCTATCCCACAAAAGTGACAAAGTTTAGGTACTTTCCAGCCAAAATTCCTAAAATCAATTAGGGAATATTAGATTTCATGATCATGTTTAATATGCCTTTCATCATCGACTTACTTCTATAGATGAATATAAAATACAGTTTCATGAGGATGAAAAACTAGCTTACAACTGAATATCCTTTTATCATAGAGAAGACTGTCGGTTCAAGGATTACACAAATTAGAAACACAAAGGTGTACATTTTGATATGTAGATCTGAAATCGAAAATCACCTGTTTTGACAAGCCCGGGGCTATCTATATTACCAGCAGTAGTCTGAGACTTTAGTGACGGATATAGTTTGCTGTGTACTCATCTTCAACAGCTCCAAGCTTCAGCTTTGATGATACCTTGAGGAACGAGTCCAGATTGCCTGGCATAACCACAAAAGTAAAGTATCAAGATTATAACCAAAAAGTACTAGGTCAATAAATTAAGTTGGAGGCATAGACGGATTCAGGAAAGATAGTTATCAGAAAGCAGCTGAAAATTAGCAGAAAAGCCAGAAATCAAAAAAAAAATCTGAGTTATTACATACCAATCATTAAGAGCTACTGAGAAGGGTCATAATCCCAATGTTGGCAGTGTCAGGACTTCGCTCTTAAATAAGCTTTCAGTTTTCTTTTTGTTTTAAATTAAACCACCTTTAGCCCCGAAAACTGTGCTTATTAAACAAGCTTTTGAGCTAGAGTTTAGCATTTGAGGTAGTGATTTTGAAAGGTTACTCATGATAGCTGAACAGTAAGGAGGTCATAGAATTTGTATTCATTATTCTCTTTTTGGAAAAGTCGGCTGTCTCATACAGACACAAAAATTAAGGGATGTTCTTTTATGTCTCCAACAGTTATCAGGTAATGAAGTAGTCTCATACTTCGGTTAAATACTATTCCATTCAACCTGCTAGCTAAATAGCTAACAACTACTAATACCTAACACCAAATCTCTAGCTGGTAAAATGCAAGTAGAGCAAATAGATTCTCAGAGAGTTTGAATCTCTGAGCAAATGGAAAAGATGTCGAAACGATCTTTATCATAATAAATAAGTTCAGAAGTACAACATCCTTGTTTTTTTAGTCGTAAGTACCCTAATGAAATACCTAGAGAACCTACAAATAAGAATGACTAAAATACTTATTGTTTAGATAAGAAATTTTTTTATTAATCGATCAATGTAAGAATACAAAAAGAGGACAAGGAGTCCTCAAATGAAAACAAAAAATATCTACAAATCATGCCAATGAAGTTGGACAAGTGTGAGGGGGACACCCTTGAATGCCCCCGCTGCCTTTGCCCAAAGTGATGCCAAGTAGACAATGTGATCCCAAACGATCAAGTCTTTCCAGAAGCGGAAAAGATCCTCGAATTCCGCTCCAACCAGATACACCACAAAATAGCCAAAAAAGCACACCTCCACCACACCCTACCCTCTCTCCCCTCCTGCCAGCATAGAATGACTAAAATACTTAAGTTCTCCATATATGAAATCCTCTCAACTTTCATAAATCTGGTTTTTCTTTCAAATCACGGTACAAATTCTCTAGACAAGAAACCATAGTCTTGCATGCCAGAATCAGATTTACCCTTTAGTTTTAACGGCATGTCTCATGGAGACCACAGAGGCAGCAACAGAAACACACTGGTGCAACACACTATTTGAGTTGCGCACTAGGCCCTCAACAAAACGCAAGACAGAAGCCAAAACAACGGAGACAAATTATTTACTCTGAAAGTAGAAATTATTTGTAGAATCAATATATAAGCAGTTTATGCAAAATCATGCACCTTCACCTCGTCCTTTGCAACTCGGATCTAGCAATCCTTCGCACCCCCACAGTATCTAAAGCTTAGAATCAGAACCCAGGGAATAAAAGAAACAAAGAAAAAGGAAAAAAAAAAAGAAAAAGAAACAAAGGTCTCCTTCAGCACAAGTTATCAGGGCTTAAATTATATTAACACAGATACGAACAGTAATTCATCCCTCTCCAGAAGCGACTCATAAATATATAATCATCTGCTTGCAGTCCATGCAATCGCAGATTAGTAGACAACAGCCATTAGATCCAAAAGGGACACTTTCACGACTTAAAAATATTTCACATACCCGAATGTAATTCGTCACTTGTAAGGAAAAGAAAGAATGCATGGAGCAGAAGCAGAAATTCATGAAAGCGTTTGTGAACTTGTATTGAAAACAAAGGAAGGTTGCTTTTCTACAGGAATCTATAGTAAGAAGTTAACACTAGGTTGTGAATCAATAACCAAGCTTCTTATGTGAAGCAGCTTTTACTAGGATGGAAAAAATATACAGAAATGGAAAAAAGGCAAAACCCATTTTCTCATCTGATAGAAGTCTGTGCTACACCCTAAATAAAAATTAAAAATTGTTTCAATACTTTGGTTCACAGTTTAGAACATCCAATTTCTCTTACAGAGAGGAGGAAACTGCCAGTCCAGCCAATTGATGTAGCTCCTGTCAGTGCCAAGAGCAATGTGGCAAACTAGCAATCACTCATGCTGAAGCATCACTTTTAAAATCATCTACAAGTACATTTAAGCACAAAAGGATGGTCAACTCATGTTGCTTGCTTCTGTCTTTGCTTCTTTCAACTTCCGACAACATCCTCTCAAAGTATTCCCAAATGAGATTGTGATCACAAGCAACAACACAACAAGACCACCTAGTGTAGAACCCGCAGAGTTGGGGAGATCAAGATGCATATTGCCTTACGCAGTTATGCTTAATGCGTCGAGATTGAAATAGCAGCAACCAAAAGAAATACTCCCCTATTAAGGAAAAATGTCACTTTCTTAGCATGTCCAAAAGAAATGGTTTGTTTTTTTTAGATAACATGCTATCTGAGCTTTTTTTGCTTGACTATTCCCATGGGCCCTGAAGTTAACGACAAGGAAAACATCAGGTGGCCTTGAGGGGACTCGAACTTGGGACCTCTGGAATAGATCTCGGCAGTCTTACCAACTGAGCTATCCCCTCAGTGTTTTCCAACAGAAATAGTTTCCTAAATTAGTCATGAATTATCGTTGTATGCCCAATAATACCTCCCATATCTCTTGTAGTCACACAGCTAGTAATAAAAGCTGAATTATCATCCAAGGGTGTTTTGGTCAGATGACTCAGATATCAAAATACAACAAATCCTTTATTTAAGGGATTGCCACATGTGACAACTAATTTCGAACGGGGGAGTATGAATTATGCTTATCTAATTCTCAGTCAACTATCGTGCTTACCATTTAAAACAGAGCGCCACAACTCCAATTGATCAGACTGGGACATGTTCATAATATTCTTGCAGTTCCCATTAATAATGTAGGCAGCCTGCAGTGTCCAAGACAGGCAATCAGAAACAGCATCTTATCATAAGGTAGTGACAGTAAAAAGTTAAACAACATAACAGTTCGATTTCCAGCCACATAGATAGAAAGATAAAGGGGCTCATCATCTGAAATAAGGATATTACAATGAAAACGATGCACATAACATAGTATTGAAAATCACTTGTGGCAAAAAGCTTGGCTTGATATATATGTTATTTTAGATAAAGAGAGTATTATTATGTAATAAAGCCAGTTTTACATCCTATGTTAACTTTTATAATTGGGCCCATTAAGAGAGTGCTTATAACATGAAGGAGGTTCCAACCCAAAACCAATTGGCAATGGGTGGAGTAACTCCCTTAGTTATAAACACCTCAAGGCACTCTTTCTTGATCAATGTGGGACAACCCACTTCAACACCCCGCCTCACGCAAAGACCCATCTTGGGCTGAAGCGTGGACCAATCAAAGCCAACTTGGGCAAGTCACACGCGCATGGGCTAAACAGGGCTCAAATTAAACTACCCCGCCCCACAATTGCCTCATTTGGGCTTCAACATGTGGGCCAACAAGGGGTCATAAAGGAAGGACCGAAGCCCGCTCTGATACTATGTTAACTTTTATAATTGGGCCCATTAAGAGAGTGTTTATAACATGAAGGAGGTTCCAACCCAAAACCAATTAGCAATGGGTTGAGTAACTCCCTTAGTTATTTTTTTAGATAAGAGAAAATTTTTATTAATCAAATAGTGAAAGATTACAAAATGGAGGATAAGGTATCCTCAAAGAGCAAAAATTAAAATACAGTATCTACAAATCACGCCAATGGCGTTGAATGACCGTCAGTGGCACCCCCTTGAAGGCACCAGCCGCCTTCGCCCAAAGGGATGCCAAATACACTATATGTTCCCAAACTACATCGATACTCTTTCCCACGTCAGAGAAAATCCTCGAGTTCCTCTCTAACCAAGTGCACCAAAGAATAGCTAAACAGGCACACCGCCGCAGCATCCGACCCTCCTTCCCCCTCCGCATAGCAGAAAATCGCATCTGTAGGAATTGCCCCACAGTAGCAGGGCACACAAAAGGCTCCCCACACAACAGCCTATCCCACAAGGCCCTCGCAAAACTACACATCACAAACAAATGCAAACAACTCTCTCCGTCTTGCCGACACATCACACACATGCTGGGAAGAAGACACATATGTGGCCTCCGCCGTTGCACCATATCACTAGTGTTCACCTTACCAAGCACCAAAGTCCACACAAAAGCACGAACCTTCAGAGGAACCTTGGACTTCCAAATATAAGAGGAAAGGGGAAAATGTGGAAACTGTGACGGAAGGCTAAGATGATGGAGGAAGGACTTGGATGAGAAAACCCCAGAGGAGTCCCCAATCCAAGTCCGAGAATCGTCCCTAGGGACGAGAAACCTAGTGTGGAGGACACCCAGGAGGGAAACGAGTTCCTCCATTTCTATATCGCGGGGTGGTCGTCGAAGGTGTAAGTCCCAAGAACCACCGACCTCTGAGTAAAAATCAGCCACAGGCGCCCCGTGAAGAGTGGACAAACGAAAAACCCGCGGATATGTAGAAGAGAAAGGAGTTTCACCATTCCACACATCTTCCCAGAACCGAACCCGGTGACCATTACCCACATTATACCTAACCAGGGGAAAGAATAAAGACGATACCTGGGAAATGAACTTCCAAGGGCAAGCATGGGAAACAGTGGAGCTGGCTTGCGCGTCCCACCCATTGTGCTGAAGGCCGTACTTGCTTCTGATAACTCGGTGCCATAGGGAGTCAGATTCTAGGGGAAAACGCCATAACCACTTACCCACTAGCGAAATGTTTTTGGACACCAACCTACCAAAACCCAAGCCCCCCTCAGTTTTCGGCCGGCAAACATGGTCCCAACCAACCAAATGATCTCTCTTACCCTCACCAACCCCCGACCAAAGAAAGTCCCTCATCATCCTCTCAATCCTATTAGCTACACTAACAGGAATTTTAAAAAGGGAAAGGTAGTAAAGAGGGATGCTAGCTAGGCAGGAATGTAAAATAGTGATCCTCCCCCCCAAAGAGAAATACACTCCTTTCCAACCATCTAGACGCTTAGCCACTCTAGACACCACCGGTTCCCAAAAGGAAACCGACCTGGGATTACCCCCGAGGGGCACCCCCAAATAAGTAAGCGGCCACTGCTGAACCTGACAACCCACTAGACCAGCCAGGGAGTTCAGAACATCCTCCCCCACGTTGATCCCCGCTAGACTACACTTAGACAGATTAATCCTCATCCCCGACACAACCTCAAAAACTTGTAAGAGCGTAAGTACCCTCTTAAAACCTTCGGCTTCAGCCGAAAGGAAGAGGATCGTATCATCGGCAAACTGTAGGTGGGAAACACAAACTCTTTCCCGACCCACCCGAAATCCCTCAACAAGCCCCCGCTCCACTCCCCTATCCAACATTCGACCAAGAACATCAACGACAAGGGTGAATAGAAAAGTGGAAAGGGGATCCCCCTGGCGCAAACCACGTGACGAAGTAAACCAGTCACGCGCCGCCCCATTAACAAGGACAGAAAAACTAGTGTTGGACAAACAACCCCTTATCCAGTGCGCCAACGCCCCCCGAAGCCCTTCCTATCTAAGACGCGATCCAAAAAACCCCAACTAACACGATCATAAGCTTTCTCAAAGTCCAACTTAAAAACAATCCCAGTGTGGTTATTCCGGCGAGCACCATCAACCACCTCATTAGCAACCAATGCTGCATCAATGATCTGGTGACCCTCCACAAAAGCGCTCTGGGCAGCCGAGATAGTCCCAGACAAAACCGCCCCAAGTCTAATAGACAGGACCTTAGTTAAAATCTTATAGACGCTGGTGACTAAGCTAATAGGCCTAAAATCCCTCACCTTAATCGACCGATCCTTCTTAGGGACGAGGGTGATAAAGTTAGAGTTCATACTCTTCCCAATCACCCCCGTAGCATGAAACTCAGTAAAAACCCCAAGTAGATCCTCCTTGATGACCTCCCAGCAATCCTGGTAATAGGCCATAGTGAATCCATCCGGCCCTGGGGCTTTCTCTCGATCCATCCTAAACACCGCTGCCCGTATCTCCTCTAACTCAAAAGGGCGCTCAAGCCAGTCCCGAAGCAATGGCGTAATAGGGGACCACTCAACTCCCTCCAACATCGGTCTATCAATCACTTCTTCCTCAAAAAGACCCTTGTAGAAAGCTGTAATCTCGTCACTAATCCTACTCACATCAGTCACACGCTCACCATCATCCGTCTCCAACTCCCGGACAAAACTCCTCCTCAACCTCCCATTAACCACTTTAAAGAATAACCTAGAACTCACATCCCCCTCCTTCGCCCATCTCCCCTTCATCTTCTGACGCTGACTCTGCCTTTCCTTTAGCAAAACCTCCTCTAGACTATTTTTCAAATCGACACTCTTCCTCAGCAACCCCTCATCATGGCCCTCCTCGCTCAAAGCCCGGTCTGTCACCAAAATCTCCTTAAGGATCTCCCCCTTTCGCACCCGCACATCACCAAAAGTCTCCTTATTCCAAACTTTCAAACGTTCCTTAACAAACCTCAGCCTCCTCATAAAACAGTACCCCCGCCATCCCTCAACCTCACACTCCGCCCACCAATCCCGAATCTTAACCCCAAACTCCGCGTGGGAGCACCACATATTCTCAAAGCGGAAAGGGGTCGGGCCCCACTGAATGGGAGCAGAATGTAAGACAAGGGGAAAATGATCAGAACACGAACGGCGCAGGACGGCGCAGGATCTCCTGTACCAAAGATGGAAACTCATCCTCAAAATCATTCGTAACAAGAAACCTATCAATCCGAGAGGCTACATCCCGCCTCCCGCTCACACCCCAAGTAAACTGTGCATTATCTAGAGGCAAATCGCGTAGGGCGGACTCCCTGATAAAGGAATCAAACTCAATCATACCCCCAGTCAACCCCCTACCACGCCGTTCCCCCGCATGACGGATCACATTAAAATACCCCCAATAACCCATCTAGGGGAACAGAGACCAGCAAGAGCCGCCAACTCCTCCCAAAACGACTCACGGTCAGCAACCCCACACGGGCCATAAACAGAAGACACCCACCAATCACCCCTCCCACGAACACTCAAGAGGACCGACACAGTAAAATGCCCAAAATGAGACTCAACTCGAGACGCAAAACGGGTATCCCAAGCAATAAGAATACCCCCCGACGCTCCTACAGAAGGCAAAAAAACCCAATCCTTAGACCCTGCATCCCAAAGACTTCTTACCAAAAAAGAATCCACTCCCTCAACCTTCGTCTCCTGAAACATCACCACATCCGGAGACGCCCGGCGGACAACTTCCTGCACTAGACTACGTTTCTCTACCATCACCAGACCATTGACATTCCAACTCAAAATCTTCATCTAAAACCACCGATACCCCTAGACCTACGACTCCCCCCTTCCCCATAATTAAGGGTCGTCTCAAGACCCCGAAGCTCCCTAATGCCAACACTGTTCCTCCGAGAGGGAGGTCCCCTCGCAGACACCTGAACATTAGCTACCTGACCTGAAGTACCAACAACCCGAAAATCAAGATCACGAAGAAGAGACTGAGGGTCTCGGTTGTCCCTCTCACCCGCCAATGGTGGAATGGTCACAACCATCCCCCCGGCCTCTGACTCCCCATGGCACAACGGAGCAGCAGAATCTTCCGGCGCTATCGACAGAACTGGCGTTACGCCCTGCCCAACAACCCCATCTCCCCCGCTTGCACCTGAAAAAACATTAGCAGATAACATCTGGTCAGCAATAGAACAAGCAGGTGCTTTTTGGGGGGTAGCAACAAAAAGAGAATAAAAGGGTAAAGGGGAAAAGGAAGTAGAAAGGTCCTCTTGGGCACGCGCCCTGGTATCCTCGGCACTAGGCAAAGGAACACTGTGAATGGGCTCCGAGATCTGCTGCGTCGTCACCCCCCAAACCATCTCAGCATTAAACAAATTCACCTCCTCTATCTCCTCCACCTCCTTGTCATCAAATTCCCTCAGACTATCCAAAAGCAAATCCTCATCGCCATCAAGAGAGCTAAAGAGATCATCCTCATCAACATCAAATCCCGACCCCCATAAAAGAGAGGTCTGAGTAACATGATCAACACGAAGATCTCTCCTCAAACGCGCCTCTGCCTCTAAAACAGGAACATCCCGCTGAGCTGCCCTTTGAACTCGTGCTCCCACCGCTGCCAGCCAAGACCCAACTAGACACAACTCTTTCAAAAAACCCCCCTGTGAGGACGTTGAAGACACAACAGAATGTTGCACCTCCTGCCCAACACCTCCCCACAAAGTTTCATCCTCCCTTGTCACAACCAAGCCCTCCCCCACAACGCCCACCACGTCACCAGTCAACACAGGCTCCAAAATCAGAGACCCATTCAAAACCCGAAGACCCGGTGCATAATCAGGCCCCCCACCAGCTCGACCCCCTGTTTTTTCACCACCGTCAGAGGAGTCGCCGGTCTTAACGGCCTCCGGCAACCCTCCCCCGTCAGTGGGCTGCTCCTCCGGCAGCCGTGGCACTTCACCCGCCACTGGCGCCCCCCGGCACCAGCCTGCTGTGGCCGACGGACCCAAATCGTCCCCCTACGTTGATCGCCGGCCTTTTCCGCCGCCGGGGAACCCTTTCGTCCCCTTGAAAACTTCGGCTGTGGTGGTCGACCACCGGAGCTCCGGCGACCTGCAGCAGAAGTGGTAGCGTGGTCACGATTTTGAGTCCCAGAAAAACCGTGACCATAAAATGTTCTGGGTCCCTCTCCTAATCGCAAAAAGGCCGAAGTCCTGGGTGGCCCAGCATCTTGGGCTCGAGCCCCTCTCTTTGCAAAAACACGCGGTCCACTTGGGCCTCCAAAACCAGACTGAGTATTAGAGAAAGGCCTAGAGCTATTATTATAAACTCTAGTACCCTAGGCCTGATTTCTTCCACTAGTGCCTGGCCCAAGTCTCTTAAAAACAGGCCTAGAGCTATTATTATAAACTCTAGTACCCTGGGCCTGATTTCCTGGCCCAAGTCTATTAAAAACAGATCTGCCACCAACATAAGAAATCCCACGTGTTTTTAAATTCTCCCTATTAACTCGGTCAACTCCCAAATAATTCTGGCGAGAATCACGCACAAATAATTCCTCTCGCCTGCCAAAATTATCTCGACCGTTACCAAGGTTCAAGCGCTGCACCTGCTGTCTCTCCCACCTCCGATCAGAAATTGGCGCCTGACCACCATTATCAGGCCTCCTCTCCGGTGGCCCTACCCCCCCAGAAACACCCACTCCTCTGGTCTCCCCAACGTACTCGCCCTCCCTGCCATTCCACTTAATTTCTGTTGACCCACACCTCAGACAGCAAGGGACACGAGGAGGGACACAAGGTGGGTGGCCTGGATTCCGTACCTGTGCTCGGGTCTCCTGAACTCTCTGGATTGCATCCATCATAGCCGACCATCCCTTACTCTGTTTGTCCTCTGGAACTCGAATTGACACTGGTCGATCATCATAAGGTATCCTTTCAAACAAGAAGAAACGTCCTCCATTGTTCTCCGCAATTCTAAGAACCAAGATATACCCCTGACCCACAAACTTCCGTAGCCACAGATCAGGAGCCTCACCCTTCCACAAAGATAGTGCTGACTTCGCCCACCATTGAAATTCATCCTTCTTCATCCTGATTTCAAACCTCTTCGTCCTGGCCACCTCTGTTAAACGAAAATAATAACCATCAAACTGTAAAGAGAATGATTTCCTCTCTGCTACAAAACGAGTAGCCATAATTGAGTAACAACACACAGACACTTAGTTTTCTTCACCGTAACTCCCTTAGTTATAAACACCTCAAGGCACTCTTTCTTGATCAATGTGGGACAACCCACTTCAACATCCTAAGAGGTCAAGGAATCCTCAAAAGGTGTTGTTTACAAGCCCAATGAAGCATAACCTGTGTAACAAGATAGCTACGAAAACACCAGCAGCGTTAGCCACTAAGAGGCTAAGTAGACCAGCATATCCCACAACATATCAACTAACACTGAAACATTAGAAAAGACCCTAGCCTTCCTCTCTAACCATATACACAAAAGCACTGCAAAAATAGCACTCTTCCACAGCAACTTCTTCTCCTTCCTCCACCCGAGTCCCACACGCCTCGCTTGTAAAAACTCTGTAACTGTATCTGGGTACACTCAAACTTCGCAGCATTGAGAATTGATACACTCTACGGAAACACATACACATTGGTTGCTCATCTCCCTGTCCATTCTTCTTCCAACAGAATATGCAACTCCTTCCCAATATCCAAACAAGACACGAATTTCCAAGGGCTCACATGCGCGACAAAAAATGCGTTCTGAGCATCCCGTCCATTAACCTTAGCTTAATATATTAATTAATACCTTAATATCGAAGTTTAGCGCAGATACATCAAATGAATGATCTCATTTGCACAACTATTGTGAACAAATTAATACGTATGATTGCTTAAAAGCTGAAAGGTGCAACAAGGATGTTTCACTAGGTTTCTAATATCTACGCCATAAGCAAGAGACATTTAGATTCATTTCTTGCCAAAACTATTTACAAAGTCGAAACAAAAATGTATTTCTCCGTGCTGAAGTTCCTGACTGTTTGTCAAGAAGAAATTCGACATTCTAGGGGAGACAAGGGTTTCCCTAAGTTCTCCTAAGCATCATGCCAAAATAAGGTATTTAGGTTTTTAGAAGGACAAAGAAATGAAAATTATGTAAAAGACTGAATTTTTTTTTTTTTCCCATTCTGTGCTGTTGTGATGAGAGATGAATGCTATATTTGATACATGAATGCTGTATCTTACAGAAATTTACTTGGGAGCCAACTTGTGAAGGTTTTAATTATATTAGGCTCCAAAAGATGATACAAGCTTAACAAGAATTGTCATTTTTCTGTTTCATATCTGATGAACATCTTGCACTTCATTCTAGGTGAAAGAAAATTTTGTTAAGGCAGCTGCAGAAACAGGCAACAGCAAGGGAGGACAAGGTGTCCTCACAAATAGTTACAATTGCAGTTTTTTTTTTTTTATTAAATCATGGGTATCCGGGCTTTGCCCGACTAATCCCACGAGTTTTAAAGCTAACGGCCAACAAAACATCTAGTGGCCCTAAGGGGGCTCGAGTAGGGACCTCTGCTATAAATATTCACCGTTTCAAATCATACTTTTAATTTATTTATTTTTTAGATAAGAGAAAATTTTATTAATCAATGGTAAAGAACACAAAAAGGTGGAGGATAAGGTATCCTCAAATCATACTTATAATTACAGAGTAGCCCAGTTTCTCTGGACCTCAGAGATCAGGTAGCCCCTAACAGCTCCTCCCGTCCCGGCCCAAAAAGAAGCTGAATAGTCACTCTTATCCTTACCAGCTCAAGTGACAAAGAACCCCTAGAAAGTACTCTCGCTTTTTCCTCTCCAACCAAATTACAAAAACTTGTGTGGACTTAGTCCATGGTGGACCAATACTTAGAGTCACCCCCTACTTCATCTGGAACCACCCCCTCCTAAAAGTGGAGCCACCCCTACTTCACCTAGAGCCACCCCTCAAATTTATACTAGGCACCACCCCTAATTCACCTGGAGCCACCCCTTACTTCACCTGGAGCCACCCCTCTACTTTATCTGGAGCCACCCCTCCACCCCCTACTTCATCTGGAGCCACCCCCTACTAAAAGTGGACCACCCCTACTTCACCTAGAGCCACCCCTCAAATTTATACTAGGCACCACCCCTACTTCACCTAGAGCCACCCCTTACTTCACCTGGAGCCACCCCCTACTTTACCTGGAGCCACCCCTCTACTTTATCTAGAGTCACCTCTCAAAATTACTTGGTCCACGGTGGATTAAGTCCACACAAGACAAGCTGCAACCAGATATATCACGGGACTGCAGAAAAAGCACTAAGCCTTTCTAATTTCTTCTCCTTAGCTCTGCCAAAGCCCACAAAGCGGATCTACCATAGCTCTAAGAAGAAACTTGGGCCATACTCACTGCTTCCTCATAACACCCAAAACCTTGCACCAAAGAAACAGCACCATCTTAAGCGAAGGAAAACATGCCAGCAAACTCACTACTAGCTCAGGTCACAACTCGGACATGGGTAATAAGCCTTTCTAATTTTAAATGTCATTTTTTTTTTCTCTGAAACATAATCAGTGGGACAAGTCAGTGACTAATATTCAGAACTTATGAAGGTTTAGGTTGTAACTTTTTTCTCTTAGTGTATATACTTCATTAATTAAGTAAAATTTAAAATATAAAATAAATAATAAATAAACAAAACCTCATTTGGGAAGTTTTTTTTTTTTTTGGATAAGAAAAACTTTTTATTAATCAAATCATGAAATAGTACAAAATGGAGGATAAGATATCCTCAAAGTACAAGAATAAGAGTAGATTATTTACAAATCACGCCAATGACGTTGAATGACCGTCAGTGGCACCCCCTTGAAGGCACCAGCCGCCTTTGCCCACATGGATGCCAAATAAACTATATGTTCCCAAACAAGATCGATACTCTTTTCCTTGTCAGAGAAAATCCTCGAATTCCTCTCTAGCCAAGTGCACCAAAGAATAGCTAAACAGGCACACCGCCACAACATCCTACCCTCCTTCCCCCTCCGCATAGCAGAAAAACGCAACCGTAGGAGTTGCCCCACAGTAGCAGGGCACGCAAAAGGCTCCCCACACAACAGCCGATCCCACAGAGCCCTCGCAAAGTTACATAAAACAAACAAGTGCAAGCAGTTCTCTCCATCCTGCCGACACATCACACACATGCTGGGAAGGAGACACATATGTGGCCTCCGCCGTTGCACCATATCACAAGTATTCACCTTACCTAGCACCAAAGTCCACACAAAAGCACGAACCTTCAGAGGAACTTTAGACTTCCAAATATAAGATGAAAGGGGAAAATGTGGAAATTGAGACGGAAGGCTAAGATGATGGAGGAAGGACTTGGAAGAAAAAACCCCAGAGGAGTCCCCAATCCAAGTCTGAGAATCGTCCCGAGGGACGAGAAGCCTAGAGTGGAGGACACCCAGGAGGGAAACGAGTTCCTCCATTTCTATATCCCGGGGTGGTCGTCGAAAATGCAAGTTCCAGGAACCACCGACCTCTGAGTAAAAATCAGCCACAGAAGCCCCATGAAGAGTGGACAAACGGAAAACCCTCGGATATGTAGAAGAGAAAGCAGTGTCCCCATTCCACACATCCTCCCAGAACCGAACCCGTTGACCATTACCCACATTATACCTGACCAGTGGAAAGAATAAGGACGATACCTGGGAAACGAACTTCCAAGGGCAAGCAAGGGAGATAGTTGAGCTGGCTCGGACATCCCACCCATTATGCTGAAGGCCGTACTTGCTTCTGATAACTCGGTGCCATAGGGAGCCAGGTTCTAGGGGAAAACGCCATAACCACTTACCCACTAGCGAAATGTTCTTGGACACCAACCTACCAAAACCCAAGCCCCCCTCAATTTTCGGCCGACAAACATGGTCCCAACTAACCAGGTGATCCCTCTTACCCTCTCCAACCCCTGACCAAAGAAAGTCCCTCATCAACCTCTCGATCCTATTAGCTACCCCAACAGGAACTTTAAAAAGGGAAAGGTAGTAAAGAGGGATACTAGCTAGGCAGGAATGCAAAATAGTAATTCTCCCCCCCAACGAGAAATATACCCCTTTCCAACCATCTAGACGCTTAGCCACTCTAGACACTACCGGTTCCCAAAAGGAGACCGATCTGGGGTTACCTCCGAAGGGTACCCCCAGATAAGTAAGCGGCCACTGCTGAACCTGACAACCCACTAGACCAGCCAGGGAAAGCAGAACATCCTCCCCCACATTGACCCCTGCCAGACCACACTTAGACAAATTAATACGCATCCCCGACACAACCTCAAAAACTTGTAAGAGCGTGAGTACCCTCTTAAACCCTTCGGCATCGGCCGAAAGGAAGAGAATCGTATCATCGGCAAACTGCAGGTGGGAAACACAAACCCTTTCCCGCCCCGTCCGGAATCCTTCAACAAGCCC
Source organism: Tetragonia tetragonoides (assembly GCA_038025085.1). Classification (NCBI taxonomy): domain Eukaryota; kingdom Viridiplantae; phylum Streptophyta; class Magnoliopsida; order Caryophyllales; family Aizoaceae; genus Tetragonia; species Tetragonia tetragonoides. Next base: position 21,408,487 of record CM076150.1, read on the forward strand.
CCGCTCCACTCCCCTATCCAACATACGGCCAAGAACATCAACGACTAGAGTGAAGAGGAAAGGGGACAGGGGATCCCCCTGGCGCAAACCACGTGACGAAGGGAACCAATCACGAGCCGCCCCATTAACAAGGACAGAAAAACTAGCATTGGACAAACACCCCCTTATCCAGGAGCGCCAACGCCCCCCAAAGCCCTTCCTATCTAATACGCGATCCAAAAAACCCCAACTAACCCGGTCATAAGCTTTCTCAAAGTCCAACTTAAAAACAATCCCCGAGTCGTTATTCCGGCGCGCACCATCAACCACCTCATTAGCAACCAAAGCCGCATCAATGATCTGGCGACCCTCCACAAAAGCACTCTGGGCAGGCGAGATAGTCCCAGTCAAAACCGCCCCAAGTCTAATAGACAGGACCTTAGTCAAGATCTTATAGACGCTGGTGACTAAACTAATAGGCCTAAAATCCCTCACCTTGATCGACCGGTCCTTCTTAGGGACGAGGGTGATAAAGTTAGAGTTCATACTCTTCCCGACCACCCCAGTGTCATGAAACTCTGTAAAAACCCCCAACAGATCCTCCTTGATGACCTCCCAGCACTCCTGGTAATAGGCCATCGTGAATCCATCCGGCCCCGGGGATTTCTCACGATCCATCCCAAACACCGCAGCCCGAATCTCCTCTAACTCAAAAGGGCGCTCAAGCCAATCCCGAAGCAATGGCGTAATAGGTGACCACTCAACGCCCTCCAGCATCGGTCTATCACTCACTTCCTCCTCAAAAAGACCCTTGTAGAAGGCTGTAATCTCGTCACTAATCCTAACCAAGTCAGTCACACGCTCACCATCATCAGTCTCCAACTCCCGAATAAAACTCCTCCTCCGCTTCCCATTAACCACTTTGAAAAACAACCGAGAGCTCACATCCCCCTCCTTCGCCCATCTCCCCTTCATCTTCTGATGCTGACTCTGCCTTTCCTTAAGCAAAACCTCCTCTAGACTATTCTTTAAATCAACACTCTTCCTCAGCAACCCCTCAACATGGCCCTCCTCACTCAAGGCCCGATCCGTCACCAAAATCTCCTTAAGAATCTCCCCCTTCCGCACCCGCACATCTCCAAACGTCTCCTTATTCCAAACTTTCAAGCGTTCCTTCACAAACCTCAACCTCCTCATGAAACAGTACCCCCTCCAACCCTCAACCTCACACTCCGCCCACCAATCCCGAACATCACAAAGTAATATAACTGACAACACTGACTGGGGGAGAGACAGATGGTTCGACCTCCCTGCTGCAGTGCTGCATCACCAGTGTTAATTAGATCCCATTTGGGAAGTTAAACTAAGTTTAACCATTATCTTTAAAAATTTTGCAGAATCAAATGACATATTAGCCCCATAAATTACTCAAAAGGTCTCTGAAAAGAAATGATTTCTGAAAGATAACACAAGGCTTCAAGGAACATGCACGTTACATGGGCCTGTTCCAATCCACTCTCTTTCCCAGTCCACTCTCTTTCTCTCCCTTCCTCCTACCTTCTGCCCCCAAACCCCAACCCGCCACCACCCAAAGTTCATCACTAAAGCTCATGAGGCTCCACAGTTCGTTTATCACCTGCAACCTTCTCAACTATCCTTCTTTGCCTCCCCTCTCCTCATTTCCCAAAACAATGACTGCAGATAGACAACAAGGACAATGGCACACTTCAAACCCTCCTTCATGCTCTCCCTGTACACCACCACCCCAGGCCCTCAAAGCAAACGACATTAGACTAGAGCCATACAAGCTATCAGATTTTGTGAGCCAACAGTGTCAAGATTATGTCCAAAAGACTCAGAACTAGGGTCAGGGTCAGCGGAAGGCAGCAGAGAGGTTATATCAGTTTCAAGATATCATGAATTTTTTAAATGTTAACCTGCCAAATGCACCCAAGGGTAAGTGGTTATTTAGCACTTAGATCTTACAGAAAAGCTTCTAGGGGCAAGTGACTCATCAAGCACACTCGTCAACAACCATTTTCGACATTAAACTGTCATCCATTTGGAACCATGCACTTTAGCAGAGGAACCCTTCTCCAGACACAACACCAGTTGGGTGATGCAATCTAACACACAGAACAGTATATTATATATAAAAAAAATTGTTCCACGTGGAATATCAGCCACAGATGAGTCTCATACTTTCTCTACACACAAGCAAAGGAGGCTATACTAAAGTAGCTCCCTTCACAAGGATCCAAGCCAGGGGGATATGTAAGGATGCTTGCAGAAATAGTATAGTTTTGTACCTCTTTCAGAGAATTAATGAAGCTCCACTTAACGGCATCTTCACCTTCACATGGTGTCAGTATATTACTGGGGTACCCTCTAAAATGTACCTGTAGAACATTGTACTTAGACTTGAGCTTATGCAAAGAAAAAAAACTGAAAGTTAACAATGCTTAAAAAGCACAACAACATCGAGAAAACGACTGCCTACCACAACCTATAAACCACCCCAAAAGTAATGAATAGGCATACATTCCAATGTTGATGTAAGTGACTAAATACAAGTCAGCAGTTGTTGTTTTGGTATATTTTGGTCTGAGCAATAACCAGCCAGAAGCAAGACTAGCGGCATCAAATTTAAATAACTCACTAGCTTTTGCCAGCAGGCATTCCTTGACATTTCAAATGGGAAACAAGAAATAAAAGCAACAAAGGGGCAAAATGATTCTGTCTTGTAAAGGAATTGAACAAAGTATGACCACAAAATCATCCAATCGATGAGTATATATAATGAGACGAAATAGCTGCCACAAAATGCAGGGATACTACCCTAATCCAAAGCATCACATGATCAGATATCCTTTCACTCCTTTCTAGCTAATGCAGTTTTGAATAGCGTGGTGAACGATAATCAGCTACACAACGACAGCGTGAATTTCAAAAAAGGATATAAGAAAAGGACCATACCGTAAGATTCCAAGGTCTTTCAGGATCTGCACATAAAAGATCAAAAAGAACGCCTGTGGGTATATACCTGTATGAGACACAGAACCATAGTGAATGTCACTCCAGGATAGCATCCAATAAAAAATACAGGAAAGAGCTAGCAGCTAGGTCCTGTGGACTTTATGTAGAAAAAGGAACACAGGCAATACAATCATCAACCAAAAAGACACGTTTATATTATTGGTAACTTGATCCATGGCATCTCTTCAAAATCCAGGGAATTTTTATATCTCTTGTTTACATCCCAATAAAATCCTGCTCTCTGATTTGGTGTATATCAGTTCTCACCAATGCACACCAATACAGGTTACAGCAAAGAAAGGATATGAGCGATTTGTGTTGAATGCCAATCATGAGAACATTAACAACAGGGTACACATCAAGATAAGTTCCTATAGTTGAATGCCAATCATGAGAACATTAACAACAGGGTACACATCAAGATAAGTTCCTACATAACGAATTAGTAAAATCCATTTTATTAACAATGGAAAAGGCACAAGTTCGTAACATCACAAGAAGTCAAAGCTCAATACAACCCACACCCACTGGAAAATCGTGCAACCGGTAGCTCAAAACACCCTGTTTGCAAGACATGGCTCAAGATACCCTAAAAACCACCTATGCAAGCCATAGTTCAATCAAGACACCCTATAAACCACCTACGTGTGTCATAGCTCAAAAACACGAATGGAGCTAAGACACCTGTGGGAGTCGAAAATCTTTTTTTTTTTAAATAAAGAGAAAGATTGTATTAGTAATGTGTCAAAAAGTAAAGCATAGGAGGACAAGACGTCCTCCAAAATATCTAGTTACAAATAAGCGCAGCCCTGTTATGCTGAATTTGAGTAATGGTGCAATCTCTAAATGCCCCCTGAAGCTCTAACCCGCAACGAAGCTAGATAAGTGGCTTTATCCCACACCAGCTCATCCGAAGTAGCCACATCGATAATCATTTTTTACAACCTATGATTACTTGACATTGTGCACAAGCTATAGCTAATCACACCCCCTTCAAACTCCAGAATCGTGAGGAGCATCCAACATTGATGCATCCACTCTCTGTTATGTTTGAAAGCTCATTTACAAGTATTCATATCCTTTGTAGGTGTTCAATAAGTCTGAAAAGGGTGCAGCAGGGTAAACAGAAAATCAGAGTAGAATAGCAACTCAAAGCTGATTCACAGAATAACATAAGATAGTTACAAACCTTACAATTGTTTTGATGCACTAGATTGAAATTCATGACTACTGGTAAAGAACATACCATTTCAGGGGCAGCCCATTGTACTCAAACCACACAGTGTCAGTTCCTGGAGGAAGTGTGCCGCTGAAGAGAGGTTTAACTTGAGGTCCTAGTAATGGCAGATAGCCTATCCGTGGTGCTAAGATCTGTTGTCGCACATAAAATTTGAAATGCGTAGATACTATTAGAATTTATGTGTAGGTATATGGCAGACTTCTGAACAAGGCTACCATCTTGCAGTTACGTAGTGATATTTATCCTAGAACTGAGTTTGCTTTTCTCTTTCTGCCGATGCATGTGTTACTCATCCTATTACTATTACTACAACATTTTAGTGCATCAAGGGCAATGTATCACATGTGTGCATTAACACATCTGCTGAAGTTTACAATGTAAATGCCCTGTGTACTCTTTTCGGGATAATGTGGGTACCCGGACTTTGCCTTACTAATCAATGTATTAAAAGGCGCGAGGCGCAATGAGGCGATAGAGGTCCATAGAGCCTAGGCGCAAGGCGCAAGGCGAAGGCGCGCGCCTCAATGAGGTGAGGCGCACTAGTGTATGGCAGAAAAAATGCTATAAAATAAACGTTTTTTTATCAAAATCTATCTCAGGTGCGCCTCAAGTGCGCCTCACGTGCGCCTCGGTGCGCTTCAGGGCGCCTCAGTAAAATCGCCTCGCCTCACCCTCAAAAAGCGATGGGCTGCTGCGCCTCATGCCTAGTGCGCCTAGGCGCACCTCAGGCGAATACACTGTTACTAATCCCACGGGGAGGCGCGCTTTTAAATACACTGTTACTAACCCCACGGGCCCTGAAGTTAGCGGCCCAGAAAACCTCTAGTGGTCTTAAGTGGCTCAAACTAGTGATCTCTGGAGTAGTTTACAATCTAAATGTTAAAACATGCAGAATGCATCAAAATTGATGGACAAGGAAATTTGTTCATAACCATAATTCATACTAGATAAATAAAGGGAAATTTAGTATAAGGAAGGTGTCCACTAGGTAAAAGAAACGTATGCATAAGAACAAAATCTACAATGACTTTAACATTGTTCCCTCATACATGTCAGACATGCTTTCCATCATTCCACCTCTATATCAGGAACATTTCACCTTTCACATGAGTGGAGTTTAAGGAAAAGAATAAAAAAGTTAAAATTAGAAAAGGAAATGAAAAAGCTATTGCGTATATGCTAAAGTTCACAATTCACAGAAGAAAGTAGATAATTAATTTGGGGATCCCAGTATGAGAGCAGGACATATATTTTGGGTTGGATGGATTAAGATACTAATGCATACAGTTCCCTCTCTATCCATTTCCATCTGTCTACTGATACCCTTTTCATCTTTTCCAGTAAAGGTCCGGACAAATTAAACCCAACCAACTTCTTGTTTAAAAGAACAATTACAACCTTTCTCCATGTGATAACCAGATACAGACACATCACCCACATAACCCAACCAGGTTTTATCAAATTGGGGCATTGCGTGTTTTATGTAACCATCACCTTTCTTACTATATTCCTTTTCCTTCTAACATTACAATGACTCAACTTGCTTTAATACTATTCACACAATTGGCAATCCTTCCGATAAGACACCTAAAATTGCTGCAGTGTTTATTTCACTACACAGTTTCCTCTATGATTATCTCAATCATCATACATCATTCTTCTGCTCTCATTATATACATCAAATCTCCATCTGCTTTCCAAATTAAACAGCCTCATTTTCACTAGACTTGAAACATTAAAATAAAACATCAACTACCATCAATTCTAACATGGCCTGTTGATGAAGTTTTAAACTTCTTCCAAACATCAACTTCGAACTATGTAGTACATGATTGAAAAGAGCACTTTAGCAGAAGTTGAAGCCCACAAGCAATAACTAGAAATCCCCATAGGCAATGATCACTGAATATCAAATGACCTCAATGGCCAGCATTCAACAGCATGAAATTCATCCATCACACCTTTATCACTTCAAATTTCTTCATTTTCCTGGACTAGGGTACATAGATCACAACCTATCAAACACTTTCGGGCACCTGGGTAAGATTACAATCCTTCAACCATAATACAAACCTCGGAAAAAGTCGAACACACCCATGTCAAGACACTTATAACAAGTCTAATGCATTTGGGCTAGTTCCAGTAACATATGTCCACACCCCCAAGACAACAATGAACCTCACTAAAACACCATGGAAAAAGGGTCCCATCCCAGGTATCATCAATGTTTGACTTGCAACAATATATACCTTTCAATCTTTGAATCAAGTTGTTCAAGTTTACCCAATACCATCAATTTCAACTGGGTTCTACCAAAACCAAAATATCAAAATGGGTAAAAGTTTCTCGCATTGGTTAATTTATATTTCTTAAATAGCAGATTATTCAACTGCATTCAAACTTGAAACATATATATGATTCAGTAACAAAATATAGAAAACTAATGATTGTGAACAATGGCAGTATATAATTAGTTGACTAACAGCAATAGAAAAGAAAAGACTAATAACAGCAATAATTAGAAACGCAAAAATCAAGCAAAAGAGAGAAAAAAAAAAAAAAAAAAAAAAAAAAAAGAAACAAGATAATCAAGAATCAGAAAACTGACCATAACTGGAGGAGGGGGAGGAAGAGTGGTGACTTCAGAATCATGGAGATGAAGTTGAAGAGGAATTGCCCCTCCCCATACATACTTCATGGCCGCTTTCTCCATCTCTCTCTCTCCTCTCTGTGATTACCCGCAAGTTCGAGTGTCAAGCACGGCAAAGATGGTAAGCAAAATTGTGATCAATTTTGTTGCTAAATGCAGCACGCCCACGCTTTTTCACTGCTAGTAACGAAAAGTAACAAACCACCCCTACATATTCCTCTTTTCCAAAATCTTCTTCCATTTTATTTCAAAAAAAAAAAAAAATCTTCTTCCATTTAACATTTTGAAGATTTACAAATTACAAAATTTATAGACTCATTTTCAATTATTTCTAAAATTTCACAGTTTTATAATATTAATAATTATAATTATCTATCGTCTTAAAAACCGTGAAAAGTCAAATGGAAATAAGATTTTGAAACTGAAAGAAATATTAAGTAGTCAAAATAAGGTGAGCAAAAATATTGATATCAGTTACGAAGCGGAATCTGAATTGGGAATTAGGGGCTTACTGACAGACTGACCCTCCAACTTGTGGTTGCAAACAATTTCAATTTCACTTCACAAAATTAGCAAATCAAATTCCAATTCTAATTTGGTGCAATGCCCGATGGGTATAAATTGTTTTCACCGCCAAACCACCGTTGACTTCATTCTCATCAACATATCTGCCACTTCCAATCACACATTTAGTTTTTTGTGTTTATATCATCATTATATATATATATATATATATATATATATATATATATATATATATATATATATATATATATATATATATATATATATATATATATATATATATATATATATATATATATATATATATATATATAAAAGTGAGTTTATTTTGTGTGGCCACGCCACGTGGGACGCCACGCAGGGACTTTAATCGTGTGAGGACGACACGTGTGATGCCACGCAAGCAGCTCTTTCATATAGTGATGACACGTAAGCACATGCACGCCACGTAATATAACATATCATCCGCCATTAATGCCTAATCATTGTTTCATTTAATTATATATTTATTATCATATTCTCAAATTTAAAAATAAAATAATTTTAGTTACGTAATGCACAAAAAATTGAATCTTACTCCATTGGATTGGATTTGAAAAGTACTTCAAAATGAGATATATATGTCCTATAAAAGTTTTTTTTTTCGTGCGGTGATTACACGTGGGACGCCACATAAGAGAGAATGTTCATGTGACCATGACATATATGCACAATTTTGCCACATAGCCTAACATGTCATCATTGAGCTGTCCTAGAGTCATTATTACTCCACATTATCATATATTTATTAGTATATTATTTTAAACTACATAAAGTTGAGTCAATTTCGTGTGGGCACACCATGTAGGCCGCTACCTTGGAGACCCAATTTCGTGTGGTGATGATACCTAAGCGCCACGTAAGCAGCCACATAAGCAAGTCGTACAAGTGTAATTAATAAATGTGTCTTTATTCATGACATTCATATAGTAATTAGATATAACATCTATATTTATTAGCCTATTGTTTCAAATTAGAAGATAAAATAACTTTGGTTACGCAATTGTAAAAAATGGAAATTTTATGTCATTGCATTGGTCATGAAAAATACTTCAAAATGAGATATATATGTCCTATATATAAGCTTATAAAGTTTGACATCTTTTAGGGAAAGTTTTATAGAGGCTAAGGATAAAATACGTATAATAACCATATTTGTAATACATTAATTGAGTTCTACACTAAAAGGGTCCTAACTCAAGGGGTGATATAAAAGTGAGTCGATTTCATGTGGGCACGACACGTGGGATGCTACATAAGCACTCAAATCTGGGTGGGCATGACACGTGGGACGCCACCTAGAGGCTCAAAGTCGTGTGACGATGACACCTAAGTCGCCACACAAGCAAAGTTTGCCACATAACATAACAACTTATCATCATCCAAGTGTCACCCATTAATATCTCATTATTAGTTGGCTTTATTACATATTTATTAGCATTTTTTTATATCACAAAATAAAATAATTTTAGTTACTTAAGTTAAAAAATTATAAATCCGACTTCAATGGATTGGATTCACAGAAAGTTTAATATGAGATATATATCCTATACAAATTGGGTCCTTTGGATGCGGTGATAACATGTAAACGTCACAGAAGAGGGAATAATGTTCGTTTGAAATGATCATCCACATAACTTAACAAATATCACCAAGTCCCACATGATCATCCAAGTTCAATTCACGTGGGCACGACACGCGTAGGATGCCACATAGAGGCCCACATTCGTGTGACGATGACACCTAAGTCGCAATATAAGCAAAACTTGCCACATAACCTAACAACTCATTATCCAAGTGTCACCCAAAAATGTGTTATCATAAGTTGGATTTACTATAATTTATATATTAGCATATTTTTATATTAGAAAATAAAAAAATTTAGTTATGTGAGTCAAGAATTATAAATCTTAGTTCAATTGATTGGATTTGTAAAAAAAAAAATCAAAATGAGATACATATGTCTTATACAAGCTGTATCTTTTGCGTGCAGTGATAAAATGTAGACGCCATATAAAGGGAATGTTCGTGTAAAATGACATGTTAGACGCTACATGTGAACAACTTTGCCACATATAGCTTAATAAATATCATCCAAGTCCCACATGATCATCATCACTTGATTTTATTATTGATTTGTTTTTATATTATTTCAAACTAAAAAAACATAATTTTAGTTACATAACTCTAAAAATTATAAATCTTACATCATTAAATTGAATTTTCTTTTACATTTTGGAATTTTGAGGTAGGCCTCATGTTCATAAATTAATCTCTTTTACATTTATTCTATTTTAGATATAGATCGATTTAAAAAGATATTTCATAACAAAAAAAAACTAAAATAGTCAAATGTAAAACAGACATGAGATATCACCTAGAAAATTATATTCATTTTCGAGAGATATTAACGAGTCCGTGCGAAGCACGGAGTTAAAACTAGTTTAATCCTATATTTTGTTAAAGATAATAATAAATATTTTGAGCATACGATTTGTTGTATGTACTACCGCAAAGCACTTTTTGTTTATGCATAAAAATAATGGTGACAAACTATCTACAGTAGCATCTTTAATAAGGCTGGCAGTGAGGCGGATAAAGGTGGATATTATCCCGCAGCCGTCCTTGTTGAAGTGGGGATGGAGGAGGTTAGGTAGGTGGTGGGGTGGCAATAGTCTTTGAAAAGTAAAATATGCATGGGCGGTGGGACGGGTATGGATTTGACTTTGTATTCGCCTCATACCCATCTCACCAAAAAAAATTAAATATCTATTTCGATTTTCCTCCTCTTTTAATGTTCTTCCTTCATTACAAAGTTGTGATGAACTTATACGTTAACTATACTTACTCATTGTTCTTAGAGATTGTTGTTCTTTTGTTTGGGAATAATAATCTATACCTAACAATTAAATTTTAAGTAGGTTGGTGAATACACGACGGTTGGTGGATTTTCACATGGGACGGGGTGTATTTGGATATGTCTAGTCGTGATAGGGGTCGGTGGAGCATATCCTTAGATGCGGGCGTGGATGAGGCATTGCCCACCCCACTGTCATTCATAATCTCTATTGTGCTCCTAAAACAATCAACAAGAAGAACATGCATACACACATTATACTTGATAAAAACTATAATATGTGGGACATGTCTAACAACCCCATGTAAAGTGCGCTTGTTCCTTTCAGTCCAAATCTCACTAACAACACCTAACAGGAAGGCCCCCTTCCATAGTTCTACTTCTTCTCTATTTTTTCCCCTAGTAGTGTTCTTTGAACCATGTAGCCTCATGCTTAAGACCATAGATGTGGCTATGAACCCCTATCCAGTTTAGCACACCATGCCAAACTTGCATAGTACTTGCAGACCCTAAAAACTGGTGATTAACTATTTCCTCAACAACATAACAGATATTATACCATTTTTGATATCACAAATCCTCTCCTATGCATTTTCCTAATAGTAGACAAGGTCCATCGAATAATCATCCAAATCCAAGTAGTGACATAATGTTTTGTTGAACTGTATTTTTTAGATGTAATATAATGTAGGATAAGTGTCACTGAGTAGTGTTTAAGAAATTGAAAAATAGAAATACAAAATTTCTAATTTGAAAAAGATAACACAAAAACTTTTATAAGACAGTCTTTTCGTAACTTTTGGTGAGACGGGGGCACTTTTCAATGAAGTAAGGGTCACTACTAATCACAAGTGACCCCTACATTGCTAAAAAGTGACCCCATATCTCTAGGATTTGGTTTCACACGAGACTTGCTGAAAAGGTAATAATTGCAAACATGAAAAAAAGACTGTGCATATAATCTTCTTGTTAAATAGGCGAAAAGGCTCAAATTTCCATCATGTAGATAATTAAAGGGTGTTACTAAATGCCGCCCCTAAATTACTAGCTACCGCCCCCCAAAATTCCAATTTTGCCCTTTATTAATTTTTCACTCATCCTCTCCCTCTCTAACTCTCACACCAATTCTCCCTCTCTTTCTCCCACTCTACCACCCACTCTCATACCCAACCTTCATCAACACTCAAGCAACCCGCGGATGTCTGCCGGCGACCGGGAAGTGCCGTCGACGGTGGCGGAGGTAAATTTTTTTTTTTTTTTGCGCATTTTTTTTGCACGGTCGTCTGAGATTTTCGACTCACCCTTGGGTGAGTCGAGATCGACGACCGACAGACACAAAAAAAATTATTATTATTATTATTTTTTATTATTATTATTATTATTATTATTATTATTATTATTATTATTATTATTATTATTATTATTATTTATTGTTATTATTATTATTATTATTATTATTATTATTATTATTATTATTATTATTATTATTATTTATTGTTATTATTAATATTGTTTGAATTTAAGATTAAGCTAACATTGTTTTCGTTGTTTTCGTTAAGTTCCTTTGGAGCGGTTCGGTGGTGATGGTGTTGATTCCAGTACGCATTTCGTCACTGATGAGTTATTTGATAGTGATACAGATGCAATTAATTGGGCAAAACAAATTGCCCTTACTATCGGGTTTGAGTTGATAATTTCGTCACACAAGAAAAATGGAAGCGTAAAATTGTTAAAATGCAATCGAGGTGAACGCTACAGAGGGGAATTAAGAGACTTAGATACTACTGCTCGGAAGAAATCGAAAACAAAGGCTTGTAAATGTACGTTCCAGTTAAGAGCTCGGCAAGTGTATGGGTCCAGTAGTTGGATGATTGTCACATTGCCTGGGATTAGGGGTACGCACAACCATGACTTTGCTGTGTTTCCTGAGGGATATCGTCAGATGAGTGGTCTTAGTCCTGGGTCAAAGAAACTCGTTCGTGACATGACTTCGGCACAAACAAAGCCATGTGCTATCTTGGCCGCTATTCAGGAAAAATTTCCCGAGGACAATGCAACTAGACGGCATGTGTACAACCACAGAGATCGTATAAGGAAACTTGATTTTGAAGAGAGAGATGTCATTGGTCAGTTTCATCATTTAGCTGTGGAGAATAAGTACGTACATTGGACAAGAGCCGACCGAGCTACTAATGAGGTAACTCACGTGTTCATGGCACACCCTACATCAATTCAGTTACTTCGGTCTTTTCCTTGGTTGATTGGCTTAGATTCCACGTACAAAACAAACAAGTATAAGATGTCGTTTCTTGAGATAGTGGGGATGACTCCAAGCAATAAGAACTTCCTCATAGCTTATGCCATTATGAAGGATGAGACTCAGGCAAGCTATGCGTGGGTCTTAGATAAGTTGAGGATGCTTATTGGAAATGATGTACACCCAACAGCAATTGTGACCGATCGTGAGCTAGGGTTGATGAGACCTATTAGAGAGATATTTCCCGAGAGTGCCCATTTGCTCTGTACATGGCACATTAACAAAGTCGTTGAAGACAAAGTGTACAGACTTTGTGGAAAAGATAAGCTTGTCGAGGAGAGGTTCAAGAACGGGAGGTGGAAAATTATCATGGAAGCTTCCACAGAAGCTGCGTACGATAGAGCAGTGCGTCAGATGAAGGATAGTTGGAGGAGTTACCCTCACGTGATATCCTATGTAGAGGAGACCTGGCTGAGATACAAATAGATGTTTGTGGCTGCGTGGACGAATAAGGTGCTACACCTTGGCAACACTACGACTTGCAGGGTGGAGAGTGCACATGCCGCGCTAAAACAGTGGTTGAACTCCTCAACTGGAGCTTTGGATAATGTTTGGAACAAGGTCAACAAGTCAATCGAGTCACAAATAACTGAGATCAAGTACACACTTGAAGAGTGCAGAAGACGAAGAAGTGTGATGTACTCGGGTTTCCCATTGAACTATCTGACCGGGTATGTTTCCCATTACTACTTACAAATATTATGGGCTGAGCTGAACAGGATGAGAGAATTGAGTCACCAAGTATTTGATCGTTGCGGTTGTGTATTGAGATCCACTCATCAGATCCCGTGTGCGTGTGAGTTGAAAACGGCCACGGATACGGGCACGCCAATTAGCTTGAATAGTGTCCACAAATTTTGGCGAACACTCGTTATTAGTGATGCAGTGGAGATAGCTACGCTTGACATGACTGAGCATCCATCTGAGGACCATCGATACTTTCAGTCTCTGGTCGACGAGGTTAACTCAAGCGACCCGGCAGTTGTGCGCAACATATCTGTCCTTATGAATGAGCAGCTTCATCCTGAGGAAGCGAGTTACGTCGAGCCGGAAGCGAACACGACAGTCAGAGGTCGACCGAGAGGGAGTTCCTCTACCAGACGTGATCCTAGTTCATGGGAGTACTCCCAGAGGGGTCGTGGTCGCCCTAGGTCATCCAGTTTGAGCCGCGGGCGTGGTCGTAGCTCATCCTCATCGAGTAACGTCGTGCGGAGTACTGGTATGAAAACCCATAATTTATTAACATGTACATAATGTTGTTAATTACTTTTTGATAAGTACTATTAATGACTTTCTATTATATTGTCTTGCAGCTGGACACGGAATAGATATCACTGAATTCTATCATGTTAACAAAATTCCGGGAATCATCATACCTTTCATTGAAGGATATCTCGATGTGCTTGGGGATGGTAATTGCGGTTTCCGTGTCATTGCGGACTACGTTTTCGGAGACCAAGAGCAATGGCGATTGACGAGAGTTTGCATTGCACACGAACTCTTAGCTAACCGAGCATTGTACGAAACCCTATACGTTGAAGGGGTCGACGCGGGTTACCGCCGTATTATGTGGGACGGAGGTGCGTGTAACTATGATCACTGGATGATAGTAATTGAGGATTTGTTCCCGATTGCCAACCTCTTCAATGCAGCGATTATGTTATTCGGATACGGCAGCGGAAGGGGGTTATATTCTTGTTACACAGTGCTACCGTTGCAAGCACCTTCGACTGCTACACGTCCAAGTAGGGAAATTGTCATGTGTCATTTAGGTCATTCGTACGAGCATTATATCCGTCTGGATTTAGCCTCAGATTTCCCTGTTCCTCCGATATGCGAAGCATGGTTTACTTCCCGTTCTGATAGTGTCGCTGGTTGGGAGCAAATGTATGTTAGGCGAAGAGCACATTGGGATCGTTTAGCGAGGTCGACGTAATTGAATGTTTTGCGTGATTGTTATACTTATATCATTGTCACATTTTTGTGTGATTGTTATATTTTGCATGTGGAGAGTGGTCGTGATTATTGGAGGTAAATAAAACAACAAATTACAATAAAACAAAAAATGTAAATAACAAACAACAAATTACAATAACACAAATAAATAACAATAACAATGAAACTCTTATATAAATATATAACAAATTCATCTAGGGTCAATACATCATTTGGCAGCCCGCCAATCTCTCATAAACTCGTCCATAAATGATCGAGGACCTTCCGCTTGCTCCGGAGGAAGCAAAGTAATGGAAGACTCAAATCCGACGGCTAGACGATTCACCCACTGCAAAAAAGTAACAATGAGTGTGAGTTCAGAGATATGTAATACGTAAAAAAATATATATTTTAGTTAATCACTTACATAATCGCTGTTGGATCGTGGAGGAATCACAGGTGCTGCAGCGTCAGGTATCAGCCGAGGGTGGGAGTGAAGGTAGTACCATGCGAGGTAGTCATCCGTACATGCTGTGGGATCTGACGTGGATGCCTGAAACCCATGGAGACCAAGAATGTAAAATCCCGGGAACATACGCCAAGCATCAGATGAGATCCGTTCGGGGAAGACAACCTTGTACGAACGACTGCTCCATGACCTGATCGCTTTGACTGGCCTAAAGATCGGGGAAGGGATACTCTGTACGTACCCGATTTGTCGTAAACAACGACCAGGCATGTACGGTTCGATAATATCCCGATACTGTAGCCACCCCATGAATACAGTCCTCGGTACAGATACTGCCGGGTTAGAACCGTACGGCAGCCACACCACCTACGTAGAAATGTTGAAAGTTACGGTGAAGTAAAAAAACATAGCAAACGACGAAATAAATCATGAACACCGATAACTAAATGACGTACCTCTGTCGCTCGCAGATGATCCAAGCGTCTACGTAAGGAGTGCAATCGAACCACGTCCTTGCCCTCAGCCTGGGCACTCCATACGGACGCACGGGGAGCCTCGTCGTCCCCGACAACCATCCGCTCCCGATGAGGTCGGAAGCAGGGAAAGTACTCGTATATCCATGCCTGCAGGAGAGTTAGGCATCCGCAGATGCCCTGAGAATCCCCGCGACTAGCTATACCGAGCTGACGATATAGGAAGGCGAGGGCAGCAGATCCCCAAGAGAAGTCATGCACCGTATCGACACCGTCGTCCATCACCTCCATCACGCAGGAGGGTCTAATACGGTTACCACTCTTGTCGACAAACAAGGTGGATCCAATAAGTAACCACATCCAAGCTGTCGCCTGGTTGTCCTCCACTTGCTCACGGCAAAGCTCAAAAACCGACTCCGTGAGGACCGCACCGCCCTGCCAGTGGCTACACATCAGTTCCTCTCGGCTAACCCCGAGAACCTCCATGGCCGCCATCTGCAGCTGCCCATCCCGTCCGTCATTGGAAACGAGCTGTCCGTCTACAGGAATCCGAAGAATATGCCATACATCGTGCAACATGATCGTCATCTCTCCGAACGGCATGTGGAACGAGTTCGTATCCGGCTGCCACCTTTCAATGAATGCAGATATCAGGGGGAAGTCAATATGTCTGAACATAATGTCTGCCAGGTGTGATAACCCAGTCCCCTCGATCCGGGCCCTCATCTCGGCCGACATCTCCGCTCGCCACTGACTTAGCCGCTGACAGACATTGAATCGGTTCTGACACTTCAAGAGACCCCTCGTCTCTCCATTCCACACACGAGACGCTACGTGGCCCAGGAAGCTCGGTATGACGCTATCATCCGCCGGCCCACCCTCCACAGGCTCTGTAACAAGCCACGTAGTGTCGTCCTCCGCTCTAGATCGTTTGCTAGTACTGGACGACCCAGTACTAACAAACCTACCGCCTCTGCCCTTCACCACGTGCCAATCTGAGGATGATTCGACGCCAATCTGATCCGTCCATGGACTGATCCCCGGAGTAGAACTCGCTAGTGTCGTCTTGCTCAGCAGTCATCTCCCTCATCCGAACTGCCTCTCTCTGTCTCCGTACAGAGGCATCAATCCCGCGCGTCCTCGTGTGACGCGGTCCTAAACCAGCTAGTTCACTAAATAACCGAGGCACCGATTTACCGGCTCCTCCCATCTATCATTTCACATTTTTAATTAATTAAACAATAATCAATAATAATAATAATAATAACGATAAATAATAATAATAATAACAATAAATAATAATAATAATAATAATAATAATAATAATAATAATAACAATAAATAATAATAATAATAATAATAATAATAATAATAATAATAATAACAATAAATAATAATAATAATAATAATAATAATAACAATAAATAATAATAATAATAAATAATAATAATAATAATAAAATAATAATTTATTTTTTTTTTGTGTCGGTCGTCTGCGACCGGCGACTCACCCAAGGGTGAGTCGCCGGCCGATCTTGACTCACCCATGGGTGAGTCGTCTGAGACCGGCGACTCACCTTTGGGTGAGTCGTCGGCCGATCTCGACTCACCCTTGGGTGAGTCGTCTGCGACCGGCGACTCACCCTTGGGCGAGTCGAGATCGGCAGACGACTCACCCAAAGGTGAGTCGCCGGTCTCAGACGACTCACCCAAGGGTGAGTCGAGATCGGCAGACGATCGACGCAAAAAAAAAAAAAATTCAACACAACTTCAATTCATAAGTTCGCGATTCAATTCAAGGCAAAAAAATTTCAATTCAAGGCAAAAAAAATTCAATTCAAGGCAAAAAAAATTCAATTCAAACAAAAAAAAAAAAATATTTCGAAAAGTTACCCCCCGCGATGCCGTCGGTCGCCGCCTCCCTCGCCGTCGAAGCCTCCGCCGCTGCCGCTAGCTCCTGACATGGTGGTGGTGGTGGTGGTGGTGGTGGTTGCCGGTGTGATGGTGTGGTGGTGAGGATGAGTGAGAGTGAGTGAGGAAGAGAGGATGAGTGAGAGTGAGTGAGGAAAAGGGGTGAGGATAAAATTGGAAATTGGGGGGCGGTAGCTAGTAAAAAGAGGCGATATTTAGCAATTCACTAATTAAAAGACCGGCCCTCGACCCTAAAAAACAGAATGCAGGCCGCGACCCTAAAAAGAAAACCGCAGGCTCGCATAGAATTTAAAAACAATATGCCCTCCATTTAGAATTATCGGGTACATACCCAATACAAGATTTGAGACAAATGTATTCTATTGTGATTTCCAAAACTAGGACCTTATACTATCTAATTCCAGTTCTTGTCCCTAACATTTTGTAACCAACATATGTTACCCACTGTACAAAAAAAATACAACACTCTTGTCATTTTTGGAAATAATGGTAATTTTCTATTTATAGTAGTAAATTAAAAAATTGTATTTGTAATATTAATGACTTAGAAATTATATTTTTAATATTAATTATGTAAAGATTGTATTCGTTAATTAAATTTTGTCTTAAAATGTTAAGTATTTAGACTGTACGGAGTAATTTTTTACGAAGTTGCTTAACGTAAATCACAAATTGTTTAATGTAAATCCTTTTGACACGAAACTTCCCAAACTACCCTTTTTATTTGTAAAAAAGGGTCTCCTTATTTTTCCTTTTCCTCTCTCTCCCATCATTCCTTCTAGTAAAACATACATCATCTTGGTTGCCAATGTTATTAATTGTTTGCCAATCATACATCGTCTTTGCTGGATCATCTCCTATGTCAAGAGCTTTCCTGCTGACAACATGATAAATCTGGGATAGAACTTCAGTAAACGCATCCTTAACAAAACTAGATATATACAAAAAAAAAATAGAAAAAAAAACTGAAATAGGTCTACACCCCGACCCCTCCCCACTCCCACCCCCACCCCAACACCGTCCCCCTCCCTCACCGTCGCAGCTGCCTGCGCAGAACCCCAACACCGTCCTCTTCTCCCTGACCACCCGCCTGGCCGCCCCCACCTCACCACCCGAGCTCCCAGCCACCGGCGAACACCCCGCCGACGCAAATGCTCCCCACCACCAGCCACGAACTCCCAGGCCCTCCCACGACCCTAGCCCCTCCGGCGAACCCCCATGCCCCACCCACGAACTCCGGCAACTACGACCTTTTCTCTCCTTTCGCCCGTGGCCCGTCCTACCACCACTCCCGTCAACCGCTGCCACGGTGGAAGACGCAAATCACTGCTCAGATGGGAAAAGAAAGGGAAGAGGGAAAGAGAGAACTGAGAGAGAGAAGAGGGAGGAAGGCAAATGGGTGAAAAACTAATTAGGGGTATTATGGGAAAAAAAATTACGTTAAGCAATTTGTGATTTACGTTAAGCAATTTCCATTTTTTATTTAAATTCTAATTTTATTGTATTTTCTTAGACCAAAATTTTTTGTATTTAGATTTTTAAGGACCTCGATAGTAGAAAAAATAAACTTTATTATTAGTCAAATAAAATTTTCACGTGGGCCTTTCAAAAACAAAAATGATTGGCTTGGCCCGATTTTCGAGCGCTGTACCGAATCTGGGAGTTTCCAAAAATCATGACTACAGCCGCGGTGGGGTGTTACTCTAGCAACGAGAGGCCCTACTCACTTACCGCTTATCAATGAAAAAATAAAAAAAAATAAAAAATTCACGTGCGGTAATGAAATAGAATGCAATAAACTTGTAGACGACCTTATCAAAAAAAAACAAAAAACAAACCTATAAACGAGAGTGAAAAGGAAAGAGAAAAAAGGAGTATCTCATTCTATTTCGATTTCTCCTGCAGCCTGAGCTCTCAGCATCGCACAACGGCAGGCCGCAGAACAAGAACCACGTCAAGGTAATTTTGGCATTACCCAACTTTGATTATCTAGGGTTTATCACATTTCGTGTTTCTAATTTTTGATGAAAATGATTAATTTAGATGAATTTGTTCTTAGTTAGGTTAGGGACTTCAACGAGGGTTTAGTTTAGTACATACGTAGGTTGAGTACTTGAATTATTTAGTTTTATGAGTGCTTAAAGTGATTTTATTGTCACTTGTTTATAGTTGTTGAATCTGTAATGTGTTTATGGTGGTGTTGAAATTTGAATTGTATATTGTTTCAATTACAGTTTTACATTAGTTTGATTAGTTTGACTGAGGCATGTTGCTTGTTTGACTAGTTTTCCAATGAGCTAGCTATGTTTCTTCTAATTTGCTGGGGTTTTGCTTGGTATTGGACTTTGATAGATGCTTATCCTTGATTACAAATACATGAAGGTGTCATTAACTTATCGGGAAAAAATAAGTACAGTGTTATTGCACAAATTCTTACCTAATCTCATGATTAGGAAATATCCTAATCTCATTATGAGGTGACATTAGATATGCAAGTGGGGGAGAAGGGAGGAGAGAGAGTGGTGAGGAAGGAGAGAGAAAGGAAGAGAAAAGAGAAAATGAGTAGGGAGAATCCAACTCTTGAGATCATGATTGAACCATTGGTGTTATTGAATGCTTGGATGATGTTGGGTATTTTTGATGTAAACATTCACATCAACATTACCCCAGTTCCTCCAAAGAGGCTCCCGCCCAAGCTGGTAAAAGGGATTAGGTTGTACACGGCCTTACCTTTGTGAAAATAGAGAGGTTGTTTCCATTTAATCCTCAGAGAGATTGTTTCCATATGATTCTTCATCAGACGCGCGACAACCATCAATACCTTCACAATGAAAAGAAGGGCAGATAGTTTGATAAGCCGTTTTGATTTAGTCCATTATATTCCAAAACCAAAGAGTAGTGAATCTTTTTGGCTCCATTGAATATGGACAGATTTTGATGTATTTACATTATTGCTGATTTTGAATTAGGTTAGGTTACAAACTTTGATTGTTATTGTAAAAATTGTTATTAATTCTTAACCGATAAACAAAGCAATTAGCTAACTGAAATTTCAGTCCCAATCCCCTCTCTGAAGTCTCATTTTCAGCTTCCACCATGATATGATGAATAGCAGCATTAGCTCAAAGTGTTCTCAACCTCAACCTTTTGAGCTGCTCAAGCTTACCAACCTCACTAACAGATTGACCAAGGCCTATTGCTTAGAGCCTTAGAGAGATGACGGCATTGGCATTGGTTCCGCCAAGGTGTCGTTCCGTATGCAATTTACTCTTTTCCTTCTTCGTCCACACTGTTCTCTTATAAAGAGCTCTAATTTCAATTTTGGATTTGGTAAGGATATTTTACAGATGTCTGTCTTTTTGCTATTGTAATCGCTTGATGGTTGCATCAACTTCAAATTATGGGGTTTGCTAAGGAGTTATAGTTTAGTAGTGCCCTTTGTGCTCTGTTTTCTCGCCCTCAATTAAAGTGTTGTAGTTTGAGTCAAACCGTTCTCAGACTCGAGCCGCTTGATAGACTATGAAGGTAAGCCCAGGCTAAAAGGTTTCATCTTTTAAGGCTTGCCAAGCTTTTGTTCTTCTTTTTCTGGGTTGCCTTTTTTTTTTTTGTATGCTGGGAGGAGAGAACAGAGAAATAATGGTTCTTTTTCCTCCCTGCTCCTTTCAGTATTATACTTGTGGAAACCATTGTGTTGCCTTCATATTTGTGGAGATTATTTAAGTTGAGGTAGTTGTTTGTTTTTTACTCATTCTGTAACGTTTCTTTCTATCTTTCATTATTTTTCTCACTCAACAAATTTATCTGTACCTGAAACAAGAAGACATGGCAGCTTCCCTGGCAAGAAAGCTATCTCATGGTACATGGCTACAGCCTACATGCTTATAACTTTGTAGATCTTTTAGTTTTTTGTCGATTAAAGGTTTTAACATTCCCTTTTTATGGTATCAGTTTTTCTTCAACTTATGATAGTTTCATTGTCTGATCATATTATGTACTCTAGTAAACAACATGATCATATAAATAATCATTATGAAAAATCCTCTTTGCTTAGTGCCAAAAGTAAGACCACATTTGACCTTCCAAAATTCTCATTTGTCTTGCTGCGTATATTAAATATATTTTTTATTCTCTTTGTGTTCATCAATGAACGTCATAAAATTTTAGTATGTTTGGCGCTATGGTGGATTTTTCGTATCTATCTAGTAACAATACTGGAGGATCCAATCATATATATATATAAAAAAGTGAGTTTATTTTGTGTGACCACGACACGTAGGATGCCACGCAAGCGCCTAAAATCGTGTGGGCATGATACCTAAGATGCCACGTAAGCGCTAAGTTCGTGTGGTGATGACACGTATGCTATCACCTAAGCCTCTATCCAAGTGCGTCAAGCATTAATTAATAATCATTATTTGACTTCATAAATACAACCTACTATATTTATTATCATTTTGTTAAGATTATAAAATAAAATAACTTTTGTTACGCAACTTTAAAAATTATAATTCTTCCTCCATTGGATCAGGTTCGGAAAATACTTCAAAATGAGATGCATATCTACTATGTCTTATAAAGTTGGGTTCTTTTCGTGGGACGATTACATGTGAGACGCCACATGGGAGAGATATATTCGTCTGAAAATGACACATAGGCGCCACATCGGTATACGTATAAAGTGAGTCCAATTCGTGTGGGCACGACACGTAGGACGCCACGTAGGGAGTGTAAATTCGTGTGATGACCCTTAAGCGTCACATAAGCAAAGCTTGCCACATGGCCTAACAACTCACCATCAGAGTGTCACTCATTAATGTCTTATCATTAATTGGCTTTATTACATATTTATTAGCATTTTTTTTTATATTACAAAATAAAATAAAATAAAACTTTTGTTATGTAAGTCAAAAAATTATAAATCTTGATTCAGTGGATTGGATTTGAAAAAAATCTTCAAAATAAGATATATGTCTTACAAAAGTTGGATCATTTCCTGGCGGTGATGACATGTAGGATGACACTTAATAGGGAATGTTCGTGTGAAGATTTCATATAGATGCCACATGTGTACAACCTGGTTAAATAACAATAAATGACACTTCTAACAATAGTGGCCTTAACTATTTGATGACATATATATTTAACTTGACCTTTAATATTTTATAGCATAAATGAAATTTATTTAAGTGGTACGTTCCTACATGCAATGATCTATTTAACTAATCTGTATTGGATTAAATTAAATTGGACTAATAATAAATTGAGAAAATAAAGTCTTAGTATACTCGAAGAAAGGTTTATTCGTCTATATTTTTTTTTCTTTTTATAATTTTAATGTAGGCTAAATTATGTTTATAAATCAATCTTTTTTACATTCATTCTAATTTTTATGTTGATCGATTTAAAGGGACATTTCATACCAAAAATATTAAAATAATCAAATATAGAATTAGTTGTGCAGTATAAAACAGGCATGAAGTATCACTTAGGAAGTTATTTTCATTTTCGAGATATAATCACGAGTCCGTGCGAAGCACGGAGATAAAACTAGTATGTATATAAAGAAAAGTGAAAATTTAGGAAATGGTGGAGTAGGAGAAGGCCAATGTTTGGGGCGTGGGTCAAGGAAGCTGCATTGTACTTTTTTTTTTAAAATGGTAAGGATTATATCCATTCACCAACGGGATACCAAAGTAATACCCTCGTAAATTTACACCTAAAAGCATACCAAAGAGTTACCCTTAGATCAACTAATCGGACCATCCAAATTCCAAACAAAATTGTTGACTATGCCACCTATTTACCCCAGCAGCCTATCTATAGCTATGTTTTCATCTGCACCTTCAGCTTTACACAATAGGATACGTAAATTATACTTTTTACAATCTGTGTTGAATCTCTATGTTCATCTCTAAAGACTCTTGAATTTCTTTCCTGTCAGAGCTCGTAGAAAGTAGCAAGAAGGGCACATCTTCTTCTCTTTTCTCCCAGCTCTTTCCTCTATTGTGCTTTTGGTACCAATGCAGCTGCATTGTACCTTTGTCCATGCTTTCAATATGTTTTAGTGTAATATAGGGATGCCTCTTTTTGCTTCGTCTATAGCTCATCTTTCCAAAAAGAGAAAATTCAATCATATAAAAGTTGTTCTCTCCCACCGTCTCTTGACATTGACGGTTTCATAGATTAGTGGCGATGTTTCTGAAGTCAGGTCGTGCTTTATTGTTTCTGCAATGCTATTAGCTTTACTTGAAAGTTATACATCTATACGTGCGTTGTCTAATCATTAGTACTGTAGTACATCAAAATTAAACTTAGACTAGTTTAATTATAGAAAGTGAATGCGGAAATATACTATGTACTACATCCTTAAGCTATCACCTTCATGGAATGGAAGTGCCCTGTGGAAGGTAAAGATAGCTTTTGCATCTTGAGTACATTGGGAAGGTTTTTTGTGTATAGCAATGTTTTGTTGGGTACTTTTAGTGCAGAAGTGTGATACTTTTTTCACTGCTTAATCAACTAAATAATACTTGCTAGTGAGAAAACAGACTTCATAGCCGCATTAGTTGGTGTTCATCGTTTGACTCCGCCTTTTATGAATGTGAGAGCATATTATACTTGGCAATTGAGAATTTATAGCAGTCCCTAGAACAGTGGTGACATTCAATTGACTTAAAGGCCAGATGCTATGGTTCTACTTTACATAAACTCATGCTTTCTAGATTTAGTTTATGGCTTGACTTGGTATGTTTCTTAAAATATGTGAAGGGGGCAGGTCATTGCTTGGTGGCCTCGCCGACGGTAGTGTTTCGGGTTTATTGAGATCTAGTTGTGAGACTACAAGCAGCAATTCTTTTGCACAGGTCTGTAACCTTTTCTCGTTTGCAATTGTGAGTTGGAATTGCACGATATTCTTTTCTGGCCTTTACTGAAATTTGCATAAGGCTACAGACCCAATCATTAAGCAGAAACTTTTCATGTGCTTTTTCTATGTGAAATGCTCTTGACACATACCATTTCCTCACATTGAAATCTTCTGATGTTGCAGCAATTGAGGACTTTCATACAGATGAGAACAAAGCTCAATGTGGTTGACAACTCTGGAGCCAAGCAGGTAATGTGTATACAAGCGTTAAAGGGGAAGAAAGGGGCGAGAATGGGAGACATTATAGTGGCTTCAGTGAAGGAAGCCCGCCCTGGGGGGAAAGTGAAGAAAGGAGAAGTTGTGCGATCTGTTGTTGTGCGGGCAGCAATGCCTAGGGGCCGCTGTGATGGAAGCGAGGTCAAGTTTGATGATAATGCAGTTGTGATTCTCAACAAGCAAGGCGAGTCGGTGGGGACTCGAGTGTTTGGCCCTGTCCCACATGAGCTACGCAAGAAAAAGCATCTCAAGATTCTTACAATGGGAGAGCACCTTGCCTGATAATATTGAGTCGTCGATGATCATTAACCCTGGGTGGTGGTTCTTCTAGGTGATGATCGTTATCTGCTAGGCAATTGTAGGAGTAAAGGCTTCTCAAATAATGTAGGAGTAAGATCACTAACATGCTAAAATGTGTAATAAGAATTTTGTTGAACACTTCGAGACTGCATTTGTATGATTTTTTGTTTCTTTAGGTGCATTGTATTCAATTGGGTATTCCATCTCTTAATCAATCAGAAGAAGATTTCTCTTTGCAAAGATTAGTTGGATTATCCGCTTGAAAAATTAGAAACATTCGTTGAATTTTCTTGCGCAGTATTGTATCTCAGCTTTTTGATAGAAATTATTCGTAGCCTGTTTCATGTTCTTTGCTTTGATTAGAAAAGAGCTCACTCTTATGTTATTGAAATGAAGGCGTAGATTTCCACGGTTCCGTTCCGTAAATTGTACTTCATTTTGTCCCACAATTTCTTTCATTATCTGCCCTGTTCCATGTCGTTCCGTTTCTCATAGTCCTACACCATTTCGTTGAAGAAAACTAGGCCATTTTTATATGGGAGGCCCTATTTTTTTCGTCATTTTCATGCTGCGTTCGTTCCGCGCCGTTCCATTCTGCATTTTGTACTTCAATTTGTCTCACATTTTCTTCCATTAACCATTCCAATTCGTCCCGCACCATTCCGTTGAAGAGAATGGGGCCTAAGTGTAATAGAGTTAAAAGAGTAACTGAATTGACTGCTTGTAATCACTCTATATATAGGGCCAAAAATAAATAAAAAATAAATAACTTTATTACATAAATAAATGTTTTAGTAAGTGATCTTAGTTACAATGTTTTAAAAGATTTTAATTTTCCTATATTTAGCACACTAACAAAGTATAAATAAACAAAATAAATAAATAAAAAAAATATTATCTGTTTCAATTCGTGTTTGGTTATATTTGGTTTGGGCCATAAATTTTGGGGTGTTCGGTTCAGGCGGGTTATTCAGACCGTGTCAATTTTAGTTTGAATTGGAATCGGGTACGGGTTATTTCATGTTTGCTAATTCCGAGTCGGTTTCGGATTGGATTGGGTTGTATCGATTTTTGGTTCATCTTTGGGTCTTACTATTCTGGTTGAATTGGGTGACTGTCGGGTAGTTCAGATAGGGTCACTGGGCTCGGTTCGGTATAACCATGTCTATGAAATTATAGACATTGGATGAGATGTTTATTGTTTGCTACTTAATTTTGTAGGAATAAAAAACAGCAAGTGTTGTGAGACCAATTTATAAATAAATGGGTTCACAATTTAAAGAATGTAGGGGTCACTTATAGTGAGCAGCGAGCCCTTATTCATTGAAAAGTGGCACTATCCTACCAAAATTTATAGAAAGACGGTTTTATAGTTGGTTTTGCGAATAACAAAAGGATCGTAAATTTTTAAAAAGAAAAGAAGAAAAAGAATGAGTTTAAAGGCTCAAGCCAGGGAAGTACGTCGTCGGATATCCTAATGAGTTTAAAGGCCCAACCCATCTCCCTTCGTCTCATCCAACGCAACTATGGAGTTTGGTTACTGGTTACTGCACAAAAAAAAATTAATATATATTTTTTCATTCTAATAACGTTAATGAAGTAAATCAGCCAAAAATCTAAAAGGAGAGAGTGTTTGGGAATACCATGAAATATTTTATAATGGAGCCAAACTTTTTTTTTTTTTTTTTTTGCATAAGTATAAATTACTTACCAATTTAATATCAAATAGCATATCAGATTCCGGGCACACGCGGTACGCGTAGAGGAAAAATTACCTGACATAACATAACATAATCCAATAATTGTTATGGGGAAAATTTAATCAATTGGCCTTGAGGGTTATTTCTATTGAAACGAAAATCTACACTATAAACCCTAAATTTGCATAAAAAAGGCTTAACAATAGGAGAAAAAATAATAGGAGAGAGAACAATTATACCGTAAACAGAGAGAAAGGGGAAAATGTTGACATTTTGAGTTGAGGGAGACGGAGTACTCTTCGTAACTGAGTTTGATGGAAAGAAGACATACGTGAGTTGCAGAAAAGAGTGAAAGAGGACGGCGTGTTATGAAATTTAATGCCTTAGTAGTAATGATTCGTTGGGAAAGACAAATCAATATTACTGAGGGAGTAATAAGAGGAGGAGGGTAGGGTAAAAGATTACTAAAAGATTAGTAAGTGATTCACCTGCACACATGTGAGTAGACCTGATAAAACAGGTCGGATGATTCGGTTAACAGCAAACCAATCAATATTTGGTCGGGTTAGTCCCAAGTCGATCATCGGATTGGAGCAATTTTTTTCTCACAAAAATCGTGACGGGTCGGGTCATAAGCGAGTTGACCTTTTTTGAGTCGATTTTTTAGCGGATCGGTCATCGGATCAGTTAGTTATTGTCAACTCTACCTGTGATGGCATATCAATAAGTTTTGTCTAAATTTTGTCCGGAAAAGGAGTTAAGGGGATCATAACTAATTATTTTATTTTATTTTATTAAGGGCTCCAAAATAATGTCGTTCACGAGCTACTTGCAATTACACTATTTGTGAACCCACTCTAAGGCTCCGTTTGGTTGGAGTGAAAACAGTTTTTTTGGAAAACAGTTGTTCCATTTTTCGTTGTTTGGTTTACAATGAGAAAGAAAATGGTTTTCTCGGAAAAACATTTTCACCTATATAGGTGTAAATGTTTTCCCTCGAAAAAGAATATAAAACAGTTTTCTGTTGGTGAGTCACTATGTCCCTGGAGCACTAAAAGTGGATTTGATCACCGAGTTTCGTTGTCGGGACTCGAGACTTCGAGACATAAAATCCAACCCGCACCCGACTTGATTGGTCCTCAGGCCAAATTTTCGGGCTACTTTCTCAATATTGTTTTTTTCTTCAAATAAGTATAGTTTTTGACTCCGATATGCGTTTGAGGTAATATTTTTTTTAATCCACCTAACTTTTCGAGATCAACGCAACTATGTTAGCAAAATTCATGTTTTAGAAAAAATAGTTTATTAGGAAAATTATTTTCCATTATAACCAAACAACGGAAATTGTAAAAGAAAAATTTATATTATGTTAAAAAAAAAATCCAGGTAAAAATACTTCTCAGTTGAAAACGATTTTCCGCTCAACTAAACGA
This sequence comes from Tetragonia tetragonoides, assembly GCA_038025085.1. Taxonomy (NCBI): domain Eukaryota; kingdom Viridiplantae; phylum Streptophyta; class Magnoliopsida; order Caryophyllales; family Aizoaceae; genus Tetragonia; species Tetragonia tetragonoides. The sequence continues at coordinate 21,436,512 of CM076150.1, forward strand.
AGTAAAGCTCTGTTTTGTTGGACGGAAAACCGTTTTCAACTGAAAAGTATTTTCAGCTGAAAATTATTTTCAGTGTAAAATGTATTTCCGTTCACATTTTCCGTTGTTTGGTTACAACGGAAAATAATTTTCCTGAAAAAGACTTTTTTTATAAAAAATAAAATCTACTAACATAGTTGCGTCAATGTCGAAAAGTTAGGTGGATTCAAAAAAAAAAATCACCTCAAACGCATATCGTAGTCAAAAATTATACTTATTTGAAGTAAAAAACAATATTGAGAAAGTGACCCGAAAGTTCGGCCGAGGCCCAATCAAGTTGGGTGACAGTTTATTTTTATGACCCGATGTCCCGACAACCAAACCCGATGATCAAGTGCACTATTAGTGCTCCGGTAACATAGTGTCCCACCAACGGAAAACCGTTTTCCCTTTATTTTGAAGGAAAAACATTTACACCTATATAGGTGAAAATGCTTTTCCATCTGAAAACCATTTTCCTTCTCATTGTAAACCAAACAACGAAAAATGGGAAAATTGTTTTCCAGAAAAACTGTTTTCACCCCAACCAAACGGAGCCTAAGAGTAACTCATTAAATTTTGAAAAAGAAAAGAATGAAAAAAGAACGACTTTAAAGCCCAACCCAGTCGGATATGAGTTAAAGCCCAACCCATCTCTCCTTCTTCTTCTCTCAACCTAAAACCCTAATAAGCTAATTCTCTCTCTGCGAATCTCAAACTCTCTCTTTCTCTCTCATCCAACGCAACCATGGCGCTGGATATAGAGGAGAAAGCCGCTGAACTCAATATCGATCTCAACCAAATCGACCTCAACTCAATTCAACTACCTCCTGGTGAAGATTGCGGCATTCCAAGGTTCGTAATTTCAAACAATTTTCAGTATTTCACTTATTTTCAATTACATTGATTTCCATAAATTTATTAATTTAAGAGTTCAACTTTTGAGTAATAATTTTGGTCCATTTTTATTCGATGAAATTAAAATAAACAGTGATGATGACGATCTGATAGAAGATGAAAGTTCGGAACTTGAGCAGCCAGGGTTGTCGAATATTATTGTAGTTGATAATTTGCCACAAGTGCCCAAAGAGAAATTTGAGAAGCTTGAAACTGTTGTGAGGAAGATTTATAGTCAAATTGGTGTTATTAAAGATGATGGTCTTCATATGCCTGTTGATGAAAATACTGGCAAAACCCTTGGCTTTGCCTTCATTGTGTATAATACCCCTCAGGTATCTTTCTCTCTCTTAATCTTATAGTCATTGTGATTATTCTTATTGGGTTTTTTTTGGGTGATTATTATTATTAGGGATATTTCACCGTGCGCCCCTGAAGTTTGTCAAAATGCACATGAGATACAACGAACTTTCCAAATGCACCATATACCCCTTAACTTTTGAATTCTTGCCCAATATAACCAAATGTAATTTATTTTGTTTCCTCTTTTCTTTCTACACACCTTTTATTTGATTTCATTTTTTAGATTATTTTTTTTTGAATAATTCTTTTTTTTTTTCAAAACTTAATACACTTTTTTTCTTTGAGTGAAAAATTCAGTACACTTACATCACTTGTCCCTTTTGTTTTTTTAACAGAGTCAAATAGTAAATAATTTTTTGACAACCTTTAGCTTAATTTAAAATACCAATAATTATTCCAAAAATGTTTGCTTGTCTCAAACTAAACCAAGCAAAACCAATCCAAACCGCCTAATATGTGACCCGACCAACATCCAAAATAATATGAAAAATTACGTGAAATCGAACCCACTCAATATAAGATTAAACCCGAAACCTATGAGTCAACTCAATTCACCTGAATGAGCTAATTTAGATTTTGGTTATATTTACGCTAAATACCCAAAACCCAGGAAAAAAACAAATTAATTAAAAGATAATTCAATGACAGGTTTTAACAAAGTAACTAAAATAAATTACATTTGGTTATATTGGATTATTGGGCAAGAATTTAAAAGTTGAGGGGTATATGGTGCATTTGGAAAGTTCGTTGTATCTCATGTGCATTTTGACAAACTTCAGGGGCGCGCGGTGAAATATTCCTTATTATTATTATTATTATTATTAATGTTAATCCTGGGGTTGTTATTTTGCTGATGTTTTTGAATGAGTTTACACCGTTTTTTGATATTGTAATTAGTACATGCACAAGGGGGTTATTGAAGAATTCTGTTTTGAAGTTGATTTAAAAAAAGTGATCTTGAGTTTTTTTTTTTTTTCTCGAAAGGAAGTGATCTTGAGTTGTAGGCTTATAGTGAGGTATTTATGTGATAGTGGTTTCCAAATAAGTATTGCATATTTTCTTTTGGTGAAAAGAGTATTGCATATATTTGAATTACAGTCTAGTATTGCTAGGAGAGTTGTCTACCCCAGCAATATAGCAATTTGACTTGTGGGCATTTGCTTGCAGACCTGTAACCATAGACTACAACTGCCGGTGTTGCTTTATAGATGACCTTTGCTTGCAGAGCAGACCTGTACAATAGAAAAATAACTGAAAATTTCCATAATTCTGGCTAAACTGCTGCTACTGGTGTTGCTTTACAGATGCAAAACACAATTGAGTTAACTTCAGTGATTTGCATATAGGATGCTGTTTAAAGCCTGCAATTTTTCCCGTCAATCTCGGAATTGTAGATCAAAATTTCATCACCATCACAAATAAGGGGATCTCTCTGTCGAATCCGTCCTTACCGTCAAAGTAACCCTCGTACATTAGGAAAAGCTTGCAGTACTAACATATGCCAAAACCCAATTACTGAATTTAGGAGGGAAGCCAAACCCATGCAACACTTCACCTAGGATCGGGGAGCCCTGGTGGATAGTATCGTATCCTTTTCAAAGGTCTACCTTCAAAAGACATCTAGGATATATTTTTCTTCTATTTTAGTGTCTTGTGATGTCTTCACAGATCATAATATTGTGTATAGTCGATCTCTCTTCTACAAATGCACTTTGATTGAATGAGATCATTTTTTCATGTGAGTGAATATCCTAAATGGGATGGAAGAGGTCTTCTTCGATCCTTGATACCAATGATGTGCAAATATCTCACTCTTTAACCTTGAGGGGGTACGAGATCTATTCCAGAGGTTCTACATTCGAGTCCCCTCATGGCTACTGGAGGTTTTCCTAGTCGTTACTTTCAAGGCCCATTAGATTGTCAAGCAAAGCTTGGATACCCATGTTATCTTAAAAAGTAAATATCTTACTCCTCTAAGAGTCAATCAAGTTGGGATAGGATAAGAGCGTATAACATAGAGTAATACGAGTCTTTATGATATTTCCAATTGTGGCTAGTTGATGCAATCACTATCTTATATTGCATAAATACATACGATTTTGAGGGGCTAGTTGGTGCATGTACTATTTCAATATACCTTTAATTTGAGGGCAGTTGGGTTTTAGGTTCTTTCATTGACAGTTTTTTGTTGTACATGGTATTGAATGTTTAGAACCCAATTTTAGTGCATGAGCACGGTAAGGATTCCTAGGAAGTTGTGATGTACAGCCCATTTGTGTTGCATAATTCAGTGAGGGAGATAGAGGGCAAGGAATGGAGGAGTGAAATGGTCAATGGTCAAAGGTCAAAGGTAAAAGCAAGGAGTCTTTTACAGAAAATTTGTCAGCAGACAAGTGCTTCTATTTCTGGCCTCAAAGGAGGCAACATTGTTAGTAATAGCCAATTTTACAATTGATTCTTCTTCAAGATACAGGATCCTGGCAAGGCATGCATTCTTTTATGACCTTGTTGGCGCGATGACATTAATTGCTATCCTACTAGGAAAAAGAAAAGTTTGACAGTTACTTTCTTTTGCCCCCTAGAAAGCTAGAAAAGAGTGTGGTTTTGTATTTTTGGCTGATCATTCTTGATCACCGTCTGGAATAACAACACTCACAATATTTAATTACTTCAAATGTTGTACTGTGTTTGTTTGCTGAATAAAAAAAAATCTTTGTCTTGCATTGCCATAAGATATTGATCCCCAGGTGACCAATGAAGAGCATTATTTTTCTAGGCGTAAATAATGAGCAAACTCTCGCTTGCTGTTAATTTGCTGGAACTTATACTGATTTTAATTGATGCCTTGTAAAATACTCAATAGTCGTATCCAAAAGCTGTCATGCTGCAATGTTTATTATTTCCTCAAATCATTTAGATTCATTTGTGAAACTTACTCATGAATTGGTTTTATTGTTTATTATGTCATCCCGTTTTCCATAGTGCCTTGAGCCTTGCTTTTTTTTTTTGATTTTCCATAGGAAGCTGAACTTGCCAAAGAGAAGACAAATGGATACAAATTGGACAAGTCTCATATTTTTGCTGTTAATTTATTTGAGGACATTGAAAAGTTTATGAAAGTCCCAGATGAGTGGGCCCCACCAGAGATGAAGCCATACACTCCTGGGGTAAGTTTGATTACTTTGCTGGATGTCTGCTGTGCCTCCCCCCCCCCCCCCCCAATTATTGACGCTTCTCTATTCACTTGCTGTATTTCATGTAAGGAATATAATATATTTATTGAGTAAATGTGACTTAAGGATTGCAGTTCATAGTCTTGGTGAATGACAAAAAAGAAAGTAGATATATTGCAAAGGGCATAGGCATTCATGCATCAATGCATGCTCACAATCTTTTATTTTTGTGATTCTAAAGTTGTATTTTCTCTCTTAGTGTGTAACTGTGTCTGTATATTTTTGTGTCCTTGTGTTTTGCCATCCAGGACTTTCCTTTTATATTATATCTCATAAATAGTATGTGAATGCCTTTTCTAAACAGATGGCTTCAAATTGGTTTATACATGATGGTGCCTGTGATGTCTTTTGACAAACATGAATTATTGCTAGCCTTAAACTGGTTGATCATGGTTGGAGGCTATGCTTTGTACTCTTTTGTATATTTTCCCGCTACCATCAATCAGTCAATCCTTTTCTATGTTCCTTCAAAGCTTGTTATCATGTCTATGAACAGGCCCATTTCATTCATTTTATTGTGCGTTTTTTTAATTTACTACCATGACTTCGCAGGAAAATTTGCAGCGTTGGCTTACTGATTCCAAAGCTCGTGATCAGTTTGTTATTCGTGCTGGCCCAGATACTGAGGTCTTGTGGAATGATGCTAGACACATGAAGCCTGATCCAGTTTATAAACGTGCTGTATGCCTCCTCCTTGTGTCTTGTGTGTCTTTAGTGATCGTATTATGGTGCACAGTATTTATTATTGTTTCTGGCGTATTTAAATTTTATACAGTCAGCTTAGCTGTTTGTCACTAATAACCCATTATTGTACTTGTAAAATATATCAGTCATCAGTTTGGTTTACTTTTGGGATATCAATATCTTTTCTTTTTCATGGCAGATGTGGACTGAGAGCTTTGTTCAATGGTCACCGTTGGGCACATACTTGACTACAGTTCATCGTCAAGGTGCTGCTGTTTGGGGAGGTGCCTCTACTTTTAATCGTTTAATGCGTTATGCTCATCCTCAGGTTAGTTTTTCAGTTTCTGTTTTGTTTTGCTATTGGGGTTTAAGTATTGAGTTATCCATTGCTTTTGCTTATACCAAATATGTCAATGTTTAGGTGAAACTAATTGACTACTCTCCTGGAGAGAGGTATCTGGTTACCTATAGCAGCCACGAGCCAAGCAATCCACGTGACACCCATGTGAGTTTTCTTTTTTTTTTTGTTGGCTGCGATTGGGTGCTTGAATTGACCTTGCTGACATGATTTTGTTTTGATTCCAGAGGGTTGTACTCAATATCTTTGATGTAAGAACGGGAAAAGTCATGAGAGATTTTAAGGGAAGTGCTGACGAGTTTGCTGTTGGAGGAACTGGGGGTTTGACCGGTGTTTCTTGGCCTATTTTCAGGTATGCCCTTGACAATAATTTTGGACCTTTATTTCTTATTTCTTGGGTTGCTTATCTGGTGTTTCTTCTGCAGATGGGCTGGTGGAAGAGATGACAAATATTTTGCCAGAATTGGGAAGAGTGTTGTGTCAGTGTACGAAACAGAGACCTTCAGTCTTATAGACAAGAAGTCCATAAAGGTGGAAAATGTTATGGATTTCAGTTGGTCTCCCACTGATCCGATACTGGCACTTTTTGTTCCAGAGCTTGGTAATCAGCCAGCTAAGGTGAGTTCTTCCTTTCCACCTATGTTCCCTTTCTTATGGTATGTGTTTCAATAGTGTTGACGAAGATAATGAAGTAGGCTTTTTAAGGTTAGTGGTTTTGGAGTAAAATGTTTTGTCCCATTACCTGACTACTAAAATACCTTTTTCCATCCTCAGGTTAGTCTCTATCAGATCCCTAGCAAAGTCGAAATAAGGCAGAAAAATCTTTTCAGTGTTAGTGATTGTAAAATGTATTGGCAAAGCAATGGAGAGTACCTGGCTGTCAAAGTTGACAGGTACACCAAAACAAAGAAAAGCACATATACTGGTTTTGAACTTTTCCGGATCAAGGAACGTGACATACCCATAGAAGTTCTGGAGCTTGAAAATAAGAATGATAAAATCATTGCTTTTGCCTGGGAACCCAAGGGTCACAGATTTGCTGTTATCCATGGCGACAACCCGAGGCCTGATATAAGTTTTTACTCGATGAAGACTGCTCAGCACACAAGCCGAGTGTCTAAGCTCACTACTCTTAAAAGCAAGCAGGCCAATGCTCTTTATTGGTCACCTGGTGGTCGATATCTTATATTGGCCGGGTTAAAGGGATTCAATGGACAGTTGGAATTCTACAATGTTGATGAGCTTGAAACTATGGCCACAACAGAGCATTTCATGTGTACTGACATTGAGTGGGACCCTACTGGAAGGTAAATGTAGATTCTGGTTTTGTAACAAGCAAGTAATTTCCAGCTGCTCTTTATTCACTTGGTAGATGATTTGATCATAGTTTCTGTCTTCTAGGGTTCTGTGTTTTACCATTTCTGAGTGTGCTGCTTTTCCCCCCTTCCTATTTCTACACTTTCTTAGGTATGTTGCAACTGCGGTGACCTCTGTCCATGAGATGGAAAATGGATTCAACATTTGGTCTTTCAACGGCAAACTGCTATACAGGATACCCAAGGATCATTTCTTCCAGGTAGGGATTATTAGTTGATAGAACTTGATCATTTGTTCTCTTCTGTGGGTTTGCCGCGGTTATTTCTTGTAAGCTATAGTAGTATCTAGTAGGCCAATTACTACAGAATTATTTTTAGAATAGGTTAGAGTATGAAGTGTTCTGCTATATCCCTAGTGAAATTGTGCTAATTGTTTTCAGAAACCTGACGAGATCTGGTCACAAAAGCCTTTTCTTCTCCATTCAGTACCCTGCCTTTATTCTTCTATATTAGACCATTACCCTACCACAATAGGTTACTAAGAATGTTGTATGCTACGTGGTTTATCAAGTGTGCCATTGAGCTGCACAGCACAAGGAGAAGAATCATAAAATATAGTGATCGGATTGTGGTTTATGCCTACCACCAGAATAATATGTGAAGGCTCTATTGGCCAATGCCTCCTTATTTTGTTCCCTGACTTGATTTTTGAACGGCAATACTTGTTTTTCATTGTTTCAGTTTCAATGGCGCCCTAGACCACCATCTCTCTTGAGTCTGGAAAAAGAGGAGGAAATAGCAAAGAATCTGAAGAAGTACAGTAAGAAGTACGAAGCAGAGGACCAGGATGTGTCCATGTTATTGAGTGAACAAGATCGCGAGAAGAGGAGATTGTTGAAGGAAGAATGGGAGTCCTGGGTTAGTAAATGGAAGAAGTATCATGAGGATGAGAAATTGGAGAGGGAGAACCTTAGAGATGGTGAAGTTAGTGATGAAGAAGAGGAATACGAGGCTAAAGAAGTTGAATACGAGGAGGTACTTGATGTAAAGGAAGAAACTGTAGCGTTTGATTACGAACAGTAGTGAGACCATCAATTTCAACCCTGCATTCTCGTCTTGGTTCGCGCTTCAGGTTTTGAAGCACAATTTGCTGATAGGAAAACCCTTACTTGGTGGAGCGCTTCAGGTCTTTGTAACTTCCTTTTATTGTCTTATTTGTTTGTCAATCTTACTCACATCTCAATAAGATTTTGTTATTCGTAGCTATTATAGCGACACAATTTTGGATATTTTTTGTCTCATGTTTCATTCGTTTTATCTGTTGCAAGCAGTTTTACTACTCAGCTTGTCAGAAATTATAATCGTTGGTCTTGGAACTGATCTCTTTGCTCTGCCCACCAGTCACGCATCTGATTGTGTTCTTGTTAAACTGGAGCTATTAACACAAACGCTTGTAGGAGACATCTCATGGTGGGACGGAGTTACTTTTATATGAATAAGACCCTTATTCTTTATAAAAGTCACTCCGTCTCATCATGAGACGGTCCCATACAAGACCTATTGACCTATAACTCCGTCAAGGAGTCGTGTTGCATTGTATTTCATAAGTAGTACTAGGTTATTATACTTGTAATTTTTTTTATTAGCTAGACAAAACTATTGACAGGTGCACCTCTTGGCTAATAATTCATGTTTTACTTGGATAAAGCCTCCAAAGAAACACTTTTGCAATATGTGGAACCTGCATCTTCCAAATCTTGTTCCATATTAGAACCCAAATCCATAGAGATTATCATCATAGCCAAATCCCACCTTTTAATTTATGGTACCTTGTAAGTTTATACAATCATTCTCCTGTTAACCGAGATAAAGGAGTACCGAAAATGAGTTCAGCAGACCACATCCCAAGAATGATTGCTCTGATCAATGAGTTCCACTACCTTCATATTATGAACATGAAGAAACCTGATAGTAGTAAACTTAAATGAAATTCCAATAGATGCATGGTAGCAGGTGCTACGTATCGTATCTTGAAGCTACAACAGAAATATATTGATATCTAGTTATCTGTGTTCAAGTCATCCTTGTCATTACAATGAGCATAATCCATATAAGCATACTATTCAATTGTCATCAAGCAAGTTCCTGCTTTACTATTACTTGCTGTGGAGCTCTCAAATCTACTGTTAGATTCTACCGGCAAAATACTCAAGACTTACACATCAAATAGTAAACGATCCATGCTATTGAAGCTAAAATTGCTAAAGAAAATCTTGGCTGACTTGGCCATGATCTAGACTTAATGATCAAAGCTAATTAGCTAGTGGAAGGTACTTTATACAGAATCTCGGTCGACTTTGTCCTGATCTGCTGGTGTCTGCAACTGTGGATTCACATCAGGGGCTTGAGCCATAGCATCTGAGGGACCAACGTCTTCACTGACGACATCGGGCATCGAATTGTCGTCTCTGTTGGTGCTGTCGTTGATGCTCGACCTGTTTTGTTCTTCCTGATCTGAGTTCTGCAGGTTCTCGGCATGACTGACCATCTGAGACTGAGAACTCGTGGGTACCAAATTCCTTGACATGCTCATGAATTGAAGATCATTGAGGTCTGTTAGTGTCTGAATCTGTGGATTCACATCCGGGACTTGAGCCGTAGGACCTGAGGGACCAAGGTCTTCACTGATGACACTAGCCATCGAATTGTAGTGTCTGTTGGTGCTGTCATTGATGCTCGACCTGTTTTGCTCTTCCTGATCCGATTTCTGCAGGTTCTCTGCATGACTGACCATTTGAGACAGAGAACTTGTGGCTACCAAATTCCCTGACATGTTCATGAATTGAGGATCATTGGGGTCTGTTAGTGTCTGAATCTGTGGATTCATATCAAGGGCTTCACTGATGGGATTGGCTGAGCTACTGAAAACAATCTTGAAGACTCCGCTCTTCTGAGACCTCTGGCACAAATTCTGCAGCTGCTGGATTGTTTTTGTGGGTACCTCTTTTTGGATGGCATTCCAGTTCTGACCATTATTGGCTTTATAAGCTTTTTTCATGTTGCTACAAAGATTGACCCACAATTATTATTTGAACAATTAAATGATTATCGTGTATTAACTAATACTCGTAGAACAGTTGATTTGGGAGGACAAGGGGACTAAACTCAACAAATGGATCCATTAGAATGAAAACATCCTCTATCAGAAATGACAGTGAGCTCAAACAAATCATAGCAAAAAATTTAAAGAAACAAGAAATGATCCATAGATATATCACATTTCACTAGTTTGTGTAATTACAACAAAACTAAAGATTTCTTGCATATACCAAGAATTCAACAGATGACGATTAGTATCCTGTTATGTAGTCACCCAACAGTTAACACAAGTGCACAAAATCAAGATTTGATGGGTTTTCTCTCATGTGAATCATTAGAAACAAGATAAGCAATGACATAAACAAAACTACATTTAGAAGTTTAGGAGAAATTACATATTGAAGAAACCAATTAAGACCAACTTAATTACCTTATCTCATCGTCAGTCCACTGATCTATTTTGCTATTTCCGTCAGTTTCTCCACCACCCGTCTGCCACGGCACTTCACTTGATTGTAACTCCTCGTCGGTATCAGTTCACTTACGTCTTTCCAGTTCTCGCCATGCAATGTAAAACCTTCGGCAAATTGACTACGAAAATTGACACACAGTTATTTTACAATTATTGTATACGATCAAAAAAGAGAGGGAAAATCCAATTTTCAGCAGGGAACAAAAACCCAGTGAATAAAAATGTCAGAATAAGAACTCAATTGATCCAATATATAACACAGGAAACCAAAATGAAGATTTGACCCATAAGATAATCACTTTTGGGTGATTGCAACAGAATCAAGATTGCTTTAGAAACACAAGAATTCAACAAAAATAATCAAAACTAGAAAACCTTGTTTTAACAGTACTGTGTATTTTAGTTGGATACATAATTTCATCTTTTCTACTTACAAGAATCATAAACATAGTCAAGTATTATTACAATTATCTTTAAAGCTCACCCAAAACAAATGCTCAAAATCAAGATTTGGTAGTTTTTTTGTTTGAACAATTAAATCACCAAACCAAGAATCTAACAGGGGAAAACAGGGGAGTGGAGGGAGAAAAAAAATTGAACCAATTAAGACTGTACCAACCAACCTTCTCTCTTCGGCATTCGATGGTCCTCTGTTTTCTTCGACGTTACTTTGCGATTCGACAACATTTACACAGCGCTCCGCCTGTTGGGCTACTCCTTGAACGACGTTACTTTGCGATTCGACCACATTTACGCGGTGCTCCTCCTCTTGGGCTACTCTTTGGAAGACGTTACTTTGCGATTCAAAAACAATTACAGGGTGCTCCTCCTCTTGGGCTACTCCTTGGGCGATGTTACTTTGCGATTCGACCACATTTACGCGGTGATCTTCCGGTTCTAATCCATCGGCCCAAGCCCGAACGCCTAAAATATGAGGGTCATCATTAATTTGCCATCTTGCAGGGTCATCTACAAATTGCTCAACAAGACTAGTCTCTGCATCAATGTCAATACGCTCAGGCGACACACGAAGTTGTGGTATTTCTGGTGGTGGTGGTGATCCTGTCATAATATCTCTGTATAGGAGGATCTTTCTTTTTCAAATCTTGCACAATGGCTTATTGTTGCTGTTTATTGTAGATGATGATGGAACTTTTCTTTTGAGAGGTTTGTGTTTTTGTTGCTGTTCTGTAACTAACTGACTTTTAACTACTTTGGGCTCCATCCACGTCACTAAACTGAATGAGATATTTATGCGATGTGGGATTTTTTTTTTTTTTTTTTACTAACTTGAATGAATTTGGTTTCCCTATATGCATCTAAACTAGAGTTGGTCAAAAACTCGATAAAAAAAAGAAAAGAAAAGAGTTGTCAAAAACTTACGGTACATGATCGGACCAGGTTATTTTTTCGGATCTTGACACTGTTTTTTCGACGTGAACTCGTTTACAGCCTAAGAAATTGAATTAAGAACAAGATTTGACACAAGAATCAACCTTGTAACCGACCTGTTTGACAAGTATAATCTGAAATAACCACTTATATATGATCATCTAAATAATATTCGATTTTAGATAAGGCTGCCAAAATTTGATATGAGCCAAGAACCCTTACCAACCCGAAAAGTTAACAAAGAACTCAAACCCGAAACCCGCTAATTAACGAACCCGAAAACCGTACATTTATTGAGTTTGACCCGCTTTGCTAGGTTGACCGGTTAGGTTAAGGTTTTCAAAATAAAATGTGAATTGCTATTTACCGCCCAAAATTACTACCTACCGCCCCTATAAATTACCCATTTGCCCTTCACTCACTCATCCTCACTCATCACTCATCCTCACTCATACTCATCCTCACTCAAAGCAAAACCACCACCACCACTCACGGAAAACCACCACCACTCACGGCAAAACCACCACCATTCGAAATGTCAGGGGCTAGCGGCAGCGGCAGAGGCGGCGACGGGGACGGAGGCGGCGAGCATAGCGGCGCGGGGGTATAGATTCTAATTTTTTTTGCTTTATTTACTCTAATTTGCTTTGATTTTTACGAAATGTGTTGATATAGGAGTGTTTTTATTCGCGGTTTATAGACAATTGAATTGAATTTGTGTTGTTTAAAGTTGTGTTGATTGATTGTGAATTTTCGAGTTCGTCGGAGTAGAGTCGGGCGTCTGAAAAAGACGACTCACCCATAGGTGAGTCGCCTGTAATAGACGACTCACCCATGGGTGAGTCGAGATCGGCAGACGACTCGCCCATGGGTGAGTCGCCTGTAGCAGACGACTCACCCAAGGTGAGTCGAGATCGACAGACGACTCACCTATGGGTGAGTCGCCAGTCGCAGACGACTCACCCATGGGTGAGTCGAGATCGGCAGACGACCGACACAAAAAAAAAAAAAATTATTATTATTTATTATTATTATTATTATTATTATTATTATTATTATTATTATTATTATTATTATTATTATTATTATTACAATTATTATTAGTTGTCAATTATTATTTTAATTGTTTATTACTGATTATTGTTTAATTAATTAAAAATGTGAAATGATAGAGGGGAGGAGCCGGTAAATCGGTGCCAAGGTTATTCAGTAAACTAGCTGGTTCAGGACCGCGTCACACGAGGACGCGCGGGATTGATGCCTCTGTACGGAGACAGAGAGAGGCAGTTCGGATGATGGAGATGACTGTTGAGCAACACGATTACGAAACTAGCGAGTTCTACTCCGGGGATCAGTCCATGGACGATGATCAGATTGGCGTCGAATCATCCTCAGATTGGCGCGTGGTGAAGGGCAGAGGCGGTAGGTTTGTTAGTACTGGGTCGTCCAGTACTAGCAAACGATCTAGAGCGGAGGACGACACTACGTGGCTTGTTACAGAGGCTGTGCCCGGTGGGCCGGCGGATGGTAGCGTCATACCGAGCTTCCTGGGCCACGTAGCGTCTCGTATGTGGAAGGGAGAGACGAGGGGTCTCTTGAAGTGTCAGAACCGATTCAGTGTCTGTCAGCGGCTGAGTGAGTGGCGAGCGAAGATGTCGGCCGAGGTGAGGGCCCAGATCGAGGGGACTGGGTTATCACACCTGACAAACATTATGTTCAGACATATTGACTTCCCCCTGATATCTGCATTCGTGGAAAGGTGGCAGCCGGATACGAACTCGTTCCACATGCCGTTCGGAGAGATGACGATCATGTTGCACGATGTATGGCATATTCTTCGGATTCCTGTAGAGGGACAGCTCGTTTCCATTGAGGGACGGGATGGGCAGCTGCAGGCGACGGCCATGGAGGTTCTCGGGGTCACCCGAGATGAACTGCTGTTTAGCTACTGGCAGGGCGGTGGGGTCCTCACGGAGTCGGTTTTTGACCTTTGCCGAGTGGAGGACCGAGTGGAGGACATCCAGGCGATAGCTTGGATGTGGTTACTTATTGGATCCACCTTGTTTGTCGACAAGAGTGGTAACCGTATTAGACCCTCCTGCGTGATGGAGGTCAGGGACGGTGTCGGAACGGCGCATGAGTTCTCTTGGGGATCTGCTGCCCTCGCCTTCCTATATCGTCAGCTCGGTATAGCTAGTCGGGGGGATTCTCAGGGCATCTGCGGATGCCTAACTCTCCTCCAGGCATGGATATACGAGTACTTTCCCTGCTTCCGACCTCATCGGGAGCAGATGGTGTTCGGGGACGGCGAGGTGCCCCGTGCGTGCGTATGGAGTGCCCAGGCTGAGGGCAAGGACGTGGGTCGACTGTGCTCCTTACGTAGACGATTGGATCAGCTGCGAGCGTCAGAGGTACGTCATGCAGTTATCGGTGTTCATGATTTATTTCGTCCTTTGCTATGTTTTTTTTACTTCACCGTAACTTGAACATTTCTACGTAGGTGGTGTGGCTGCCGTACGGTTCTGACCCGGTTGCATCTGTACCGAGGACTGTATTCATGGGGTGGCTACGGTATCGGGATATTATCGAACCGTACATGCCTGGTCGTTGTTTACGACAAATCGGGTACGTACAGAGTATCCCTTTCCCGATCACTAGGCCAGAGAAAGCGATCAGGTCATGGAGCAGTCGTTCGTACAAGGTTGTCTACCCCGTACGAGTATCATCTGATGCCTGGCGTATGTTCCCGGGATGTTACATTCTTGGTCTCCATGGGTTTCAGGCATCCACGTCAGATCCCACAGCATGTACGGATGACTACCTCGCATGGTACTACCGTCACTCCCACCCTCTGCTGATACGTGACGATACAGCACCTGTTTCTGTGATTCCTCCACGATCCAACAGCGATTATGTAAGTGATTAACTAAACTAAAATATATATTTTTTTACGTATTACATATCTCTGAACTCACACTCATTGTTACTTTTTTGCAGTGGGTGAATCGTCTAGCCGTCGCATTTGAGTCTTTCATTACTTTGCTTCCTCCGGAGCAAGCGGAAGGTCCTCGATCGGTTATGGAGGAGTATATGAGAGATTGGCGGGCTGCCAAATGATGTATTGACCCTAGATGAATTTGTTATATATTTATATAAGAGTTTCATTGTTATTGTTATTTATTTGTGTTATTGTAATTTGTTGTTTCTTATTCACCTTTTTTGTTTTATTGTAATTTGTTGTTTTATTTACCTCCAATAATCACGAAAAAATATAACATGCAAAATATAACAATCACACAAAAATGTGACAATGATATAAGTAGAAAAATATAACAATCACGCAAAACATTCAATTACGTCGACCTCGCTAAACGATCCCAATGTGCTCTTCGCCTAACATACATTTGCTCCCAACCAGCGACACTATCAGAACGGGAAGTAAACCATGCTGCGAATATCGGAGGAACAGGGAAATCTGAGGCTAAATTCAGACGGATATAATGCATGTACGAATCACCTAAATGAGCTATGACAATTTCCCTACTTGGACGTGTAGCAGTCGAAGGTGCTTGCAACGGTAGCACTGTGTAACAAGAATATAACCCCCTTCCGCTGCCGTATCCGAATAACATAATCGCTGCATTGAAGAGGTTGGCAATCGGGAACAAATCCTCAACTACTATCATCCAGTGATCATCGTTACACGCACCTCCGTCCCACATAATACGGTGGTAACCAGCGTCGACCCCTTCAACGTATATGTTTTCGTACAATGCTCGGTTAGCTAAGAGTTCGTGTGCAATGCAAACTCTCGTCAATCGCCATTGCTCTTGGTCTCCGAAAACGTAGTCCGCAATGACACGGAAACCGCAATTACCATCCCCAAGCACATCGAGATATCCTTCAATGAAAGGTATGATGATTCCCGGAATTTTGTTAACATGATAAAATTCAGTGATATCTATTCCGTGTCCAGCTGCAAGATAATATAATAGAAAGTCATTAATAGTACTTATCAAAAAGTAATTAACAACATTATGTACATGTTAATAAATTATGGGTTTTCATACCAGTACTCCGCACGACGTTACTCGATGAGGATGAGCTACAACCACGCCCGCGGCTCGAACTGGATGACCTAGGGCGACCACGACCCCTCTGGGAGTACTCCCATGAACTAGGATCACGTCTGGTAGAGGAACTACCTCTCGGTCGACCTCTGACTGTCGTGTTCGCTTCCGGCTCGACGTAACTCGCTTCCTCAGGATGAAGCTGCTCATTCATAAGGACAGATATGTTGCGCACAACTGCCGGGTCGCTTGAGTTAACCTCGTCGACGAGAGAGTGAAAGTATCGATGGTCCTCAGATGGATGCTCAGTCATGTCAAGCGTAGCTATCTCCACTGCATCACTAATAACGAGTGTTCGCCAAAATTTGCGGACACTATTCAAGCTAATTGGCGTGCCCGTATCCGTGGCCGTTTTCAACTCACACGCACACGGGATCTGATGAGTGGATCTCAATACACAACCGCAACGATCAAATACTTGGTGACTCAATTCTCTCATCCTCGTCAGCTCAGCCCATAATATTTCTAAGCAGTAATGGAAAACATACCCGGTCAGATAGTTGAATGGGAAACCCGAGTACATCACACTTCTTCGTCTTCTGCACTCTTCAAGTGTGTACTTGATCTCAGTTATTTGTGACTCGATTGACTTGTTGACCTTGTTCCAAACATTGTCCAAAGCTCCAGTTGAGGAGTTCAACCACTGTTTTAGCGCGGCATGTGCACTCTCCACCCTGCAAGTCGTAGTGTTGCCAAGGTGTAGCACCTTATTCATCCACGCAGCTACAAACATCTCTTTATATCTCAACCAGGTCTCCTCTACATAGGATATCACGTGAGGGTAATTCTTCCAACTATCCTTCATCAAACGCACTGCTCTATCGTACTCAGCTTCTGTGGAAGCTTCCATGATAAATTTCCACCTCCCGTTCTTGAACCTCTGCGCGGCGACCTTATCTTTTCCACAAAGTCTGTACACTTTGTCTTCAACGACTTTGTTAATGTGCCATGTACAGAGCAAATGGGCACTCTCGGGAAATATCTCTCTAATAGGTCTCATCAACCCTAGCTCACGATCGGTCAAAATTGTTGTTGGGTGTACATCATTTCCAATAAGCATCCTCAACTTATCTAAGACCCACGCATAGCTTGCCTCAGTCTCATCCTTCATAATGGCATAAGCTATGAGGAAGTTCTTATTGCTTGGAGTCATCCCCACTATCTCAAGAAACGACATCTTATACTTGTTTGTTTTGTACGTGGAATCTAAGCCAATCAACCAAGGAAAAGACCGAAGTAACTGAATTGATGTAGGGTGTACCATGAACACGTGAGTTACCTCATTAGTAGCTCGGTCGGCTCTTGTCCAATGTACGTACTTATTCTCCACAGCTAAATGATGAAACCGACCAATGACATCTCTCTCTTCAAAATCAAGTTTCCTTATACGATCTCTGTGGTTGTACACATGCCGTCTAGTTGCATTGTCCTCGGGAAATTTTTCCTTAATAGCGGCCAAGATAGCACATGGCTTTGTTTGTGCCGAAGTCATGTCACGAACGAGTTTCTTTGACCCAGGACTAAGACCACTCATCTGACGATATCCCTCAGGAAACACAGCAAAGTCATGGTTGTGCGTACCCCTAATCCCAGGCAATGTGACAATCATCCAACTACTGGACCCATACACTTGCTGAGCTCTTAACTGGAACGTACATTTACAAGCCTTTGTTTTCGAATTCTTCCGAGCAGCAGTATCTAAGTCTCTTAATTCCCCTCTGTAGCGTTCACCTTTATTGCATCTTAACAATTTTACGCTTCCATTCTTCTTGTGTGACGAAATTATCAACTCAAACCCGATAGTAAGGGCAATTTGTTTTGCCCAATTAATTGCATCTGTATCACTATCAAATAACTCATCAGTGACGAAATGCGTACTGTAATCAACACCATCACCACCGAACCGCTCCAAAGGAACCTAACGAAAACAATGTTAGCTTAATCTTAAATTCAAACGTCTATCAAAACCGACTGAACCAAAGGACAGGCGTCTGAAATTTACGCGTTGACCATGGAAGAGGCGGAAATCACGGACGCCTCGGCCATGGTTGAGGCGTAAATCTCAGACGCCTGAACCATGGTATAGGCGTCCGTGATTGACGCCTAACCCATGGTACAGGCGTCCGTATTTTACGGCTCGTCCATGGTCTAGGCGGAAATTTCAGACGCCTATACCATGGGCTGGTCGTAAAACACGGACGCCCGTGCAAAAAAAATGCGCAAAAAAAAAATTTACCTCCGCCACCGTCGACGGCACTTCCTGGTCGCCGGCAGACATCCGCGGCCGTTGCTTGAGTGAATGTTGATGAAGGTTGGGTATGAGAGTGGGTGGTAGAGAGAGAGAATTGGTGTGAGAGTTAGAGAGGGAGAGGATGAGTGAAAATGTGAAAAAGGGCAAAATTGAAATTTCTAGGGACGGTAGGTAGTAATTTAGGGGCGGTAAATAGTAACACCCAATAAAATTCATCAATATGAGAAAAGTAGAGATAAAAATTTAATCATATCAAATTTTCTAATAGCTAATTGTTATATTTGTATCATTTTGGATATTTCGTTTGCATTAGCAAAAGTCATTATCCATTACCTCTCTATCTTCTCTTGATGTTAGCTTAGCTCTCACCATGCTTGTAACCAAACGTCAATGAGGAGCTACAGGCATGAGTACCTACAACTCCAACTTCTTGCGCTTGCTTTCTTACACAAAACAATTAACTTCTCACGTTAACCAAGGCCGCCATGAACAAGCTCTCTCTCTCTTCCATCATATGCACTCCACTCTCGCTCTTCCTCTAGACCCCTTTGTATTCCCTCTTACTCTTAAATCCTGCTCTGCTCTCCACCGTTCATTTTTTGGCGCTTCCATTCATGCCCATGTTGCAAAATCTGCTCTTTTGTCAAACCCATTTGTGGGTTGTGCTCTCGTTGATTTCTATGGGAAATGTGTCTCTTTGTTTTTTGCACGCCAAGTGTTCGACGAAATTCCCCACAGAAATGTGGTGGTTTGGAATTCCATGATTTCACTGTATGCGCATTCTAACAATGTTCCTGTTGCTTTAAGGTTGTTTGAATCCATGGATGTTACTCCTAATGTTTCCACATTCAATTCAATTATAGATAGTTTGTCGAGAAGAGATGATGGGTCCTATGAGGCACTTGCGTTTTATAAAAGAATGGAAAGTTTTGGGCTCAAGGCGAATTTGATTACTGCTCTTGCTTTGTTACCTGCTTGTGCAGGTTTAGGGGGTCTTAATTTGATTAAAGAAATTCATGGTTATTCTCTACGAAATGACATTGACCCAAATCCTCAATTGAGGAGTTGCCTTGTTGAAGTATATGGGCGATGTGGGTGTCTTGATTATGCTCGTTATATATTCCAAAGTATGGATGAGAGAGATGTTGTAGCATGGAGTAGCTTGATTTCAGCTTATGCTTTTCAAGGGGAGGCAAGAACCGCACTAGAGATCTTTCACAAAATGGAATGTATGAAAGTAAAGCCTGATGGAATCACTTTCTTGGGCGTGTTGAAAGCTTGTAGCCATGCAGGATTAGCTGATGAAGCCAAGGGATACATTGCTAGGATGCAAGAGGTTTATGCTGTGGAAGTAACCAGTGATCACTACTCTTGTTTGGTGGATGTACTAAGTAGAGCAGGGCGCTTATATGAGGCCTATGATGTATTGACAAAAATGCCTGTAAAGGCAACTGCAAAAGCTTGGGGCGCCCTGTTAGGAGCGTGCAGAACTTATGGGGAGGTGGAGCTGGCCGAGATTGCTGGAAAAGCCTTATTTGCGATAGAACCTGATAATGCTGCTAATTACGTACTATTAGCGAGAGTTTATGCAAGTGCTGGCAGACATGAAGAGGCGATGAAACTGAGAACGGAAATGAAAGAGAGACGAGTGAGGATAGCACCGGGTAGCAGTTGGGTATAGCAGATCATAATTAATGGGTAGCTTATTGTCTCTGTCAGAAAGTGAAGACACACAATTCACATTCAGGGGGTTTGCAACTGGTTAATGAGTTTGCTGCAACATCAAATTGGCAGTCTTTAAATGAATGAATGCAGCGAATTTAAGCATTATATGCGTCAGCCAATCTCTAATGAAGTTGTTCTTTGACAGGGAAAAAGTGGGTATGGAGAAGGCATATATATACTCATCATGACAGTGCATGATTTCTTCATATATCTTGTGCAGTAATGCCATGATATATAGGACCTTGTTTAAACTTCATACTCGAGATATGATTGGTCAAATGAGAGATAAACTGATGAAGAACTGGGAAAGGGAAGTGTTGAGATGCCCTCGCTCATCTTCACTCATATCCTCTTTCTTATCTAATTCTATGATCTGATTTTCGATTTTATCTATTATTAACTGATATCCTAAATTATATAGCTCATTTTGACTTCTTGGTTGAAAAAGTTTTCTCCTTTCGGAACATTCGTGTATTAGGAGCTTTAAGTCGTCTGGTGTAAGTTTGTGTTTCTTGTGTTCACTGTGTTATTTATCTGTAGAGCCTATCAACTTGGTAAATTGAATTTTGCAGTTGAATGGCAATTTGGAAGTTTGTAAAGCGCTCCTGGAAACTACATACTTATGGTTTATGATTTTATGTATAGGATCTGGTTAAGGGGATAACTGTAGACGAGATTTTCATGAGGATGTACCAATATCAAGACTTGGGAAAATCAACATTAACAAGGTCAGTTGAATTCTAAAATGCTCATCATGGATGAGATTTTATGATCGACTAATGCGGCAGCGTTTTCACCTAATAATGAGCCATCAAATTTGCAACCATGCAGGAAAACTGATGATAAAGCTACTTGCAACGATTAGGGGAAGCAAGATTCAATCTTAATTACATTAGGGGAGTGATTAGAAACTGGCCAAGGGTCAAAGTAATCCATCAAAGTAGGGAGGCAAATTTTGTTGCGGATAGACTTGCAAAACAGGGCACTTCAAGAGTTCATGATTTTGTGGCGTGGTTGTAATAATGTAGCTTATTGAATGTTTGTTTCTCTTAGGGGTATCCTCTCCCTAGCACATGATTGCAACTTCTCACTCAACCCTTCCTAGAAGGTGGGAGTAAGCAGTTGAATGACGCTACCAAGGGTGAGTGCAATAGGCGTTCTTGTATTTGGAGTATATTGTACTCTTTGATTGAAAATTACTGCTAAAGAATGCCTCATTATCAAAACAAAAAAAAAAAAAGCTACTTGAACGACAAACTCACACACTCACACACTCCACATTAGACATTCTATAGAACAGCAACGACATGGGCTAGACAACTCTGATTGTTTCCCCAAACAGATGCAGGGGATTTTGATCTAGTAAATAGGGTTTCATTCTCTACACTCAAACAATCCCCAATATTGAAGTTGAACAACAATAACAAAAAATAGAGTACTAGCTATGATCTTCAAAACCGTCCATCTTCAATTGTTTTCGTACTTTCAAGGGAAAGGTGCCAATATTGGGGCTGCAAATCCTGTGTGCAATAGCAAGCTCTCTACATATGTGTACATGTAAGTTAGAGAGGGATCAGATTTTACCACAGAACAGATCTCATGACTTCTAAAGTTGTATGATATCACTGACTGACATTTAGGTTTTACCAGGAACACACCGCTCTTCTTGACATACATAATCTCCCCATGTGAAGGTCCCTGATGACCCAAGGATGAGAAGATTTTGTATACGTCGACACTCGAATCCCCTGAGTACCATTTAATCCATGACTCTTTTCCTTCATCCTTGTCCATTATCCATATGGAGACACTTACAGGGGAAACACCCAAAATTGCAACCGATTCTCCAAGGAGGAAAAGGAACATTGACACTGCTCCCCCCTCATCAGGGAGTTCTAGCAAGCTAAATATTTCAGCATCAAAGTCAAAGGAAACAACATGGGTGTAACGTTCCCCTTTTACATAACTTATTAGCCAGTATGCTGCTCCTTTGGTGGAAAAACAATTGAAACTAATTCCGCAGTTTGGCCAATCGGCCACATCCATGCCCCTGGTGCTCCTCCGCCAATAGCCATCATTGACTCCATAAACCACAAAATCCGAGTTTTGATGAAAATCGAAAACAACCACCTTATATGGATTACTCAAAGGTGCAAATCCTACAGCAAGTTGAGGTTTGTCGCCAGTTAATGATGGACATCGAGGAAGTTGTAACCATTTCCTTACTGAAGGGTTCCACAAATGCAGGTAATGATTAGCACCAGCATAAGACAGTAAGATCCACCCATCAACGCTAGCAAGAGGACAGTAATATTCAGGAACCTGGACAAGCTTAGCAACTCTCTGTAATGTGTCACTACAACGTTTTGTGAAATAGATCTCTCCGCACAACCAACCTTCAAAGCCTAAAAAGTGAAGGTACTTGTTTTCACTGCTCTTGTTGTTCTGGATATTATTATAGCAACAAAGATGCAGAGCAACAAAACCAGGGTTTTCAATTATGTCACACGATGTTTTGGAAAGGCACCTAAACCTTAACAGGGATTTCACAGGAAGTCTGGCAAACACCTCTATCAATATTTCTGCCGGAAAATACCTGCCGAATGATGATACTGATGACAATACCCGCGTTGGGTTCCTCTTCTTCATTCCGACAGCAGCACCGATTGGATATGGAGCCAATTAGGAGCAGAGAAGCTCTAGAATGCTGCTTATTGGGATTTAAAAGCTAGGATCTTCCTTTAATTAAACAACTGCAAATTACAATTGCGTATCTTAGCTTCCTCACAGAACAATTATCAAACAACTGGTGTGCAAAACAACAAAATTCACAATCATTTTCCATTATTAAAGACTTTCTGAATCAACAATCATAATGAAAAAAATAAATAAAAAATCCACACATGAATAGACACTCAAAAAATGGACGAAAACACTAAATTCACAATCAATTTTCAATATGAAGACATTCCTACATGAATAGACAATCTGAGTACAAAAATGAGAAATACCCACATGAATAAACACTCAATTTCTTTCCAAAATTAAGACTTGCCCTCAATAGTTGATACCAAAAGGAGAGACATTTCGACTACTTCACAATCACTTTCTAAAGTTAGAAATTCCCATGTAAAATTATACTGCTAAAAGTAGGTGAAGACATGGACAACTTCATATTTCAAGTCCACAATCACATGGAAGGGAAAAATATGACAACTTGGAAAACCAATCTTAAAATGAGAGAGAGAGAGAGAGAGAGAGAGAGAGAGAGAGAGAGAGAGAGAGAGAGAGAGAACCTAACGACGTCCGGGGAGGATGGTAAAGGGAGCAACAGGACTAGAGTGGCTGGTGGTGAAAGCGTGAAGGCAAGCAACTTAACTCAAAACAAGTAGAGACTACTAAGGAAAATATATTAGGTTTTCCCCCTTATTTATCTCTACAAAAAGTGTTTATTGATGTATTTAAAATAATTTTCACAAATTTATAAGGAACAGCAGGTCTTGTGTGAACTTAGCCCACCGTTGACCAAGTAATTTTGAGGGGTGACTCCAGGTGAAGTAGGGGATGACTCCAGGTGAAGTAATTAAGGATGGTGCCAAGTATAAATTTGAGGGGTGACTCTAAGGTGAAATGGGGGTGGCTCCACTTTTAGAGGGGGTTGGCTCCAGGTGAAGTAGGGGGTGACTCTAAATATTGGTCCACCATGTCCACACAAGTTTTTGTAAAAACCTATATGAGACGGTCTTGGTTAAGAGGCTCGTTACATTTTCAATTTTTTTTTAACACACTTAGCCTTCGGAAAAAAAGTGCTAATTTTCGGACAAAAAATTTGAGCGATGTGGGTGTCTTGATTATGCTCGCTATATATTCCAAAGTATGGAGCAACTTATCTCAGCCTATGCTCTTTTCTTTCGCGAAATGGAATGTGCAATAGTAAAACCTGATGGGATCACTTTCTTGGGTGTGTTGAAAGCTTGTAGCCATGCAGGATTAGCTGATGAAGAGAAGGGATACACTGCTAGGATGTAAGAGGTTTATGGCGTGGAAGTAACCAGTGATCACTACTCTTGTTTGGTGGATATACTAAGTAGAGCAGGGCGCTTATATGAGGCTTATGATGTATTGACAAAAATGCCTGTAAAGGCAACTGCAAAAGCTTGGGGTGCCCTGTTAGGAGCATGCAGAACTTATGGGGAGGTGGAGCTGGCGGAGATTGCTGGAAAAGCATTATTTGAGATAGAACCTGATAATGCTGCTAATTATGTACTGTTAGCGAGAGTTTATGCAAGTGCTGGAAGACATGAAGAGGCGATGAAACTGAGAACGGAAATGAATGAGAGACGAGTGAGGATAGTACCGGGTAGCAGTTGGGTAAAGCTGATCCCAATTACTGGGTAGCTTATTGTCTCTGTCAGAAAATGAAGACATACAATTCACATTCAGGGGGATTTCCAACTGGTTGATGAGTTTTCTGCAACATCAAATTGGCAGTCTTTAATGTTATGCTATATTGAAAAGCTTGAATGCAGCGATGTAAGCATGATACTCCAATAAATATATATATTTTTTTTGATAGGAATACTCCAATATATTATATATACAGTATGATTGATAAGGGCTGAATACTCATGACTGCAAGATTGCTTCACATATCTTTGTTTTAGCATACTTTTACGGTGATTTGTAGCCTATCAACATGGCAAATTGAATTTTGGAACATTCGTGTATTAGGACTTTTAGGAGTATCAAGTCTGGTGTATTTATCTGTAGCCTATCAACTCGGTAAATTGAATTTTGCAGTTAAATGCGATTTAGCGAGTTTGTAAAGCACTCCTGGAAACTACATGCTTATGGTTTACAGTACGATTTTATGTATAGGAGCTGGATAAGGGGGTAACTGAAGACAGGTTTTCAAGAGGATGTACCAATATCAAGACGAGGCAAAATCAACATTAACAAAGCCATTCGAATTCTAAAATGCTTATCATGGATGAGATTTTTTGATCGACCTAATGCGGTAACGTTTTTACATAATATATTACGAAATAATGAGCTATCAAAACTGCAACCATGCAGGAAAACTAATGATAAAGCTACTTGCAACGACAAACTCACACACTCCATATTCGACATTCTAAAAACAGCAGCGGCATGAGCTAGAGAACTCTGATTTTTCCCCGTACAGATACAAGATCCAGGAGCTTTTCATCTAGTAGATAGGGTTCCATTCTCTACACTCAATAGTCCGCAGAAGTTGAACAATAACAAGAATAAGAGTATTAGCTATGATCTTCAAAACTGTTCATCTTCAACTGTTTTTGTTCGTTCAAGGGAAAGATGCCAAAATTTAGGCTGCGAATCCTTTGTGCAATAGCAAGCTCTCTACATATGTGTACATGTATGTTAGAGAGGGATCAGATTTCACCACAGGACGGATCTCATGACTTCTAATGTTGTATGATATCACCGACTGACGTGCAGGTTTTACCAGAAACACACCACTCTTCTTGACATACATAATCTCCCCATGTGAAGGTCCCTGATGACCCCAAGATGAGAAGATTTTGTATACATCCACACCCGAACCCCCTGAGTACCATTTAGTCCATGGCTCCTTTCCTCCATCCTTGTCCATTATCCATATGCAGGTACTTACCGGGGAAACACCCAAAATTGCAACCGATTCTCCAAGGAGGAAAAGCAACATTGACATTTCTCCCCCCTCATGTGGGAGTTCTAGCACGTTAAATGTTTCGGCATCAAAGTCAAAGGAAACAACATGGGTGTAATGTTCCCCTTTTACATAACTTATAAGCCAGTATGCTGCACCTTTGGTGGAAAAACAATTGAAACTAATTCCGCAGTTTGGCCAATCGGCCACATCCATGCCCCTGGTGCTACTCCGCCAATAGCCATCATTGACTCCATAAACCACAAAATCCTTGTTTCTATGAAAATTGAAAATAACCACCTTATATTGATTACTCGAAGGGGCAAATCCTACAGCAAATTGTTGTTTGTCGCCAGATAACATTGAACATGGAGGAAGTTGTAACCATTTTCTAACTAAAGGGTTCCACAAGTGCAGATAATCTTTGGCGCCAGCATAAGACAGTAAGATCAACCCATCAACGCTAGCAACAGGACGGTAGTATTCAGGAACCTTGACAAGCTTAGCAACTCTCTGTAATGTGTCACTACAACGTTTTGTGAAATAGATCTCTCCGCGTAACCAACCTTCAAAGCCTAAAAAGTGACCATACTTGTTTTCACTGCTATTGTTGTTATGGTTATTATTATTATTATAGCGACAAAGATGCAGAGCAACAAAACCAGGGTTTTCAATTATGCTACACGAAGTTTTGGAAAGGCACCTAAACCTTAACAAAGATTTCACTGGGAGTCTGGCAAACACCTCTATCAATATTTCTTCAGGAAAATGCACGTTGAATGATGATGATGATGACGACAATACCCGAGTTGGGTTTCTCTTATTCATTCCGACAGCAGCACTTATTGGATATAGAGACAATTAGGAACAGTGAAGCTCTAGAATGCAGCTTGTATAGGTTTAAAAGCCATGCTCTTCTAAACAACTGTAAATTACAATGGCATATCTTAGCTTCCTCACAGGAAAATTATCAAACAACTAGTGTGCAAAACAGCTAACTTCACAATCATACTACAATATTAAAGACTTTATCAAAGTGAGAAAAAGAAAAATAAAAAAATACCCACATGATAGACACTCAAAAAGAGGACAAAAACACCAACTTTTTACCAACAATTTCCAATATGAAGAAATTCCAACATGAATAGACAATCAGAGTACAAAAATAAGAAATACCCACATGAATAGACACTCAACAAATTAGACAAAAACGCAAACTTTACAATTAGTTTATTTCCAAACTTGAGACCTTTTCCTCAATGATTGATAACAAAAGGAGGTAAATTTCGACAACATCACAATCAATTTCCAAAGTTAAGAAATTCCCATGTAAATTTATACTTCCGTACTAAAGGAGGTTGAAAAATAATGAACAACTTCACAATTCAAGTCCTCATGGAAGGGAAAAAAATTGACAACTTGGGAAACCAATCTAAGAATAAGAGAGAGAGAGAGAGAGAGAGAGAGAGAGAGAGAGAGAGAGAGAGAGAGAGAGAGAGAGAGTACCTGAGAGGGCAACGACGTCCGGACGTAGGAGGATGGTAGAGGGAGTCGCACAACAGGACTAGAGTGGCAAGCACATTAAATCAAGAGGCTGAGGCTGGTAGTGAAGCAAATTAACGAAAAAAAAGATACTCCGTAAAAAAGAGATGAATACGGAAAACGTAATACGACCTAGGTTTTTTCTCCCTATTTATCTCTACTAAAAAGTTTTATTATTATTATTATTATTATTATTATTATTATTATTATTATTATTATTATTATTATTATTTTTTATATTTTTTGGTAAAGTATTATTATATTTTTTTAACTAGTGTTTGAGTCCGTGCGCGATGTAGTGTTGGTGGGACCGTGGGTAGGGGTGAAACTTATTCGTATTTAATCCAAAATAAGGAGATTTGGATTGGATTTTTCAGAGTTCGGATTGGATTCGGACTCACCCTTTCTGAGTCTAAAAATCCAATCCAAATTATACAAATATCTAAAAAAAAAATAAAATATATATATATATATATATATATATATATATATATATATAAATAAAAAAATTATATCGCAAATAAAAACCTAAGCTACTAATAAAATTAAGTCCAAACTAAAAGGCATATACTATAAGGCAAGAGCAAAAAAAACCCTACATCAGCTACCCGCGGTCAAACCACTCGCTCAATGCATCAACTATTTATATATATTTTTTAATTCAGGTTTCAGATTTATACATTCAGTTGTCTTGGACAATGTTATCTATTTATCATTTGTACTCATATCTCGTTGATGAACTTTTTTTTACTAAGTAATGGACATCGTTCTAAAAAATCAGGAAAATTGGACTAGTCGGATTGGATTGGATTAGAGAAAATAGTTCGGATTGGATTCGGACTTAAAAATTTGAGTCCAAAATTAGTTTGGATTGGATTTGGACTCAAAATTTCGAGTCCATGATTTTTTGGATTGGTCATGGAGTGGGTCATAATCCAATCCAAAGTCCAAACCTTCACCCCTAACCGTGGGAACTGGGCGGATCGGGTAGGGTCCTTTTGATTTCGTGTCATTACGGGTTTAGGTTATTTCGGATTCGAAGAGTTTCCGAGTCGGGCCAGGTCGAGTCGAATATATTCAGGTTTAGGTTGATGTCGGGTTACGGGTGAATTCGGGTGGGGTTAGTTGATTACGATTAAATCGGGTTCAAGTTATTAGTTAGGTTTTCGAGTCATAACAAGTCAAGTTCAATTTATTTTTCAGAGCATATACCTCCACCTTCCTATTTTACCATTTAATTTGCGCTATTATCCCTTTAATCATTATGCCAATCCAAACCTACTCTAAATTGTTTATGTACAAATACGATGCGATGTCTTTTATACAAATATTTATCTTTAATGGATATATACTCAGAGCAGGTCATATATCTGCATTTTTCCTATGAGGAGATCTTAAAACTCATGGTCACCTCAAAGTCTCATACAAACAACATATAGGGACCTCACTCAATGCCGGAAGCAGGTTTTAAGTGTGAGGGGCGAAAATTGAAAATATCTAATATAAAGGGGAAGTAGGAATGAACAAAGACAAAAATATTAAACTTAGACTAAAATTACATGAAAATCAGACATTTTCTTAAATTGATGGAGGCTGCTAGAGCATAGCTGGTTCCGCCAGGGACCTCACTAAAGGTCTTAATTATATATCATTTTCTGTATCGTGAGATGTAAGTTTCTAGTTAACTTGAAACATAGCTTAGTGATCGAATAGGGGTGTGCAGAAGTCTTATTATACCCCATATATTTCTCTTTGTTCTCAGTTGAAACTTATTACAGTGCGTGCTTGATTAGCCAGGCTATCTTTCCCTTGTTGATAGCATCAATTACTACATTATCCTCGCTAATCTTTAATTACACTCAAAATTATTATGTTTTTAACCTGCTTCTTGATATGTACTTCAACTGGCCTCATCGAATTAAATACTGTCAGTTTTCGTCCCTGAAGTTGGTAATCAACCAGCAGCTCTGGTTAGTCTACAGTTTACCTATATCATATCGCGTTTGTTTATGATTTATATCATGGCCATGGATTTGCATCTGTCCATGGCGATGACATAGAACTTGATGTTAGCTTATACTCAAAAGTCGTCGAAAAGAAGGCTAATAAGTAATTACTGACATGAGCTGACAACACATCTACAGTTTACTAGTCACCTGGTGGTTGATATATTATCATGTTTATGTTTTCTGTGTTAGAATAATCTAGAAAAATCATATCTAAGCTTAGTGCCTAGAAAGATCTAGATTAATACCTATCTAGACACATCTAGAATAATGTCTACCTAGAAATATCTAGAATAATAGTCTAGGATAATTATGAAGAAGACTCTAGACATAGAAAGATCTAGAGAATTGTCTACCACCCTACACCACTATAAATAGGGGTGATGTAAAGCATTTTGAGTATCAAGCAATATAATCATCTTTCCACATCTCTCTTAGCATTCATCTCTCTTCCTCCAACATACAATTACCTAGCCTAATATCCTACATCAAAAACCTAACAGTGGTATCAGAGCATACTAAACTCAAGACCTCCACAAACCAAATTCTCCCTTACACCACCACAAAATCTTATGGCATCATCACCATCAACCTCAAACACTACATTTACATATGCTCAAAATAATTGGGTACCAATATTCACCGGAGAGAAATATGATTATTGGAGTATTCAAATGAGGACCTTGCTAATGGCACAAGGCCTCTGGGATTTGGTACAAAATGGGTACCAAGCACCAAAAGATGTTACCGAATTAGCATCTTGGGATGAAAACAAAAGAAAACAATATGAAGAAGATCGAAGGCGGGACTCTGCTGCACTATCGGTCATCCATCGGGGAGTTGCAGAAACAATCTTCCCAAGAATTATGGCTGCAACAACGGCCAAGGAGGCTTGGAGTAATCTACAAAAAGAGTTTAAGGGCTCCGATAAGGTAATTGTCATTAAACTTCAATCTCTTTGGAAGGATTTTGATACATTATTAATGTCGGAAGGAGAAACAATTCAAGCATTCTTTACCCGTGTCTCTAATATCACTAATCAAATTCGTAGCTATGGAGACACCATTCAAGATCTAAAAATCATACAAAAAATATTAAGAAGCCTTCCGGCAAAATTTGATCATGTTGTGGCTGCAATAGAGGAGTCTAAAGATTTATCTACGCTAACCTTAACTGAACTAATGGGTTCATTCCATGCACATGAAGAGAGAATGCGTAGATTTGAAGATGAGCCACTAGAACAGGCTTTCCAAGCCAAATTGAAATTCTCTTATAATAGAGAAAATAAAAATCAATATAGCCACGGTAAAAATTTCCAACAGAAAAGAGGAACATCAAATAACCGTGGTAGGGGGAGAGGTGATTATAGAAATCATGGGGACCGAGAAAACATTCAATCGAGTTCCTATTGCAAATTATGCAAGAAAAATAATCACGACACAAAAGATTGCCGGTTTAAATGCAAAAGACACACCCATCTTGAAAAAGATTGTTGGTTCCGGCAAAAAGATGAGGCTAATTTCACAGAGAAAAATGACCCTTCTAATCAATTGTTTTATTCTTGTCTAAATGCCCACCAAGAATCCTCTGATATTTGGTATTTAGATAGTGGTTGTTCAAACCACATGACAAGCGATAAAAAAGCGTTTGTCAAATTTGATGAAAATGTTAAATCTCAAATTACTCTTGGTGATGGAAGATCTCAAGATGTAGCAGGGAAAGGGACAATCGCCGTTAAAACTGAAAACGGCTCATCCAAAATCATTGATGATATTTTATATGTCCCGGGCCTTGCTCAAAATCTACTAAGTGTGGGTCAGTTAGTCCAAAGAGGCTACATGGTTAAATTTGATGAGGATAAATGTATCATATATGACAAGAAAAAGGGTCAATTAGTCACAACAGTAAAAATGGCCTCAAATAAAATATTTCCATTAAGAATGCCACTAAAGCAAAAAGTTGCTTTCAATTGCACAAGTGATGATTCTACATTGTGGCATTGGAGATTCGGGCACTTACACTGCAAGAGTCTAAAACTCTTAAATCAAAAGGAAATGGTGATTGGCCTTCCCCCAATAAATGATGAAAAGAAAATATATGAAGGTTGTATTTATGGAAAAATGCATAGATTGCCATTTCCTAAGACGTCTTGGAGGGCCAAGGCTCCGTTAGAGCTTGTTCATGCAGATATTTGGGGCCCAGCCAAGAACAACTCTATTGACGGTAGAAGATATTTTCTTCTATTTGTGGATGACTATACCCGCATGATGTGGGTATATTTCTTAAAGTATAAATCAGAGGTATTCTCATTCTTTGTCCAATTCAAGGCTCTCATGGAAAAACAAAGTGGACATCCTCTTAAAACTCTTAGAACAGATCGTGGAGGAGAATTCACAAGCACTAGATTCCTTAGCTTTTGTAAGAAGCATGGAATCAGAAGAGAATTAACCGTAAGACGCACACCTCAACAAAATGGTGTAGCGGAAAGAAAAAATAGAACAATTGCAGAAATGGCCCGCAGCATGCTACAAGCAAAGAATTTGCCCAAATACTTTTGGGCTGAAGCTGTCCATACAGCTGTTTATATTCTAAACAGATCTCCAACAAAGGCGGTTCAGGATATGACACCCTACGAGGCTTGGTACAAAAGAAAGCCCGTAATTGAGCACCTTAGAATTTTTGGGTGCGTTGCCTATTCCCACATTCCAAAGGAGAACCGAGAAAAAATGGATGAAAAGGGAGAAAAATGTATCTTTATTGGATACAGTGATGAATCAAAAGGATACCGCCTCTACGAGCCTGAGTCCAAGAAGTTGATCATTTCAAGAGACGTCATATTCGATGAAGTTGCAGAATGGAGATGGACAGAACACGCTCCGCAGCCAGCCATAGAAGAATATTCTCCATCTAACTCTTCTCAGGGAGTTCGTGATCAAGGAGAAGCACCTTCATCTCCGAGGATTCCAACAGGCCCGAACTCACCAAATTCATCTCCAAGATCAAGTCTCACAAATTCTCCTCAACCAGTGCGCCGCTCACAACGAGATCGTCACCCTCCGACTTACTTGGAAGATTATCAATGCAATCAAACAACCACGGAATTTGCATTATTTGCCAGTGAGCCACAAAACTTCCAAGAAGCAGCAAAAGAAGATAAATGGATCAAAGCCATGACCGAGGAGATCAGAATGATTGAGAAGAATGACACATGGGAGCTCGTAGACAGACCCGAAGGGAAAGACATAATAGGCCTCAAGTGGGTTTACAAGATCAAGCACAATGAAGATGGCTCCATCCACAAATTGAAGGCCCGGCTCGTCGCGAAAGGCTACTCACAGCAACCAGGAATTGACTTCAACGAGACATTTGCGCCAGTAGTTCGTATGGAAACTATCAGAACGGTATTGGCTCTTGCAGCTCAAATGAAACTTCAAGTCTTTCAGTTGGATGTCAAGTCCGCATTTCTTAATGGTGAAATTGAAGAGGAAGTATACGTGGAGCAACCGGAAGGATTTATCATGGAAGGTCAAGAAAACAAGGTTTATCGTCTCCAAAAAGCTCTATATGGGCTTAAGCAAGCTCCACGGGCATGGAATAGCAAGATTGATAGATATCTACTACAAAGTGGGTTTATGAAAAGCCCTAGCGAGCCATCACTGTACATCAATACTCAAGTATCAAATTTTCTCATCTTGTGCCTTTATGTTGATGATTTGATCTACACCGGAACAAGTTCAAGAATGCTTGAAGACTTCAAGAAGGCCATGATGTCAGTGTACGAGATGACAGACCTCGGACTCATGAAATACTTTCTTGGCATACAGGTGAAGCAAAGTCCAGGTAAAATCTTCCTTTCCCAAGAAAAATATTCAGAAGATTTACTTAAAAAGTTTAACATGGCCGATTCCAAACCAATGGCAACACCTATGGCGGTTAACGAAAAGCTATCAAAGTATGATGGCAAGGAGAAGGTAGATGCATCAATATATCGGAGCTTGGTTGGATCACTGATCTACCTCACCAACACAAGGCCCGATATAGTACACTCAGTCAGTATAATATCTAGGTTTATGAGTAGTAAAGCCCATTTCGCAGCAGCCAAGAGAATTCTGAGATATGTCAAAGGAACTAAGAGTTATGGACTCATGTACGAAGCAGAAAAAGACTACATGCTCAACGGATATACCGATAGCGATTGGGCAGGATGCATCAATGACAGAAAAAGTGCAAGTGGTTACATATT
The DNA here is from genome assembly GCA_038025085.1 of Tetragonia tetragonoides. Taxonomy (NCBI): domain Eukaryota; kingdom Viridiplantae; phylum Streptophyta; class Magnoliopsida; order Caryophyllales; family Aizoaceae; genus Tetragonia; species Tetragonia tetragonoides. The sequence continues at coordinate 21,469,912 of CM076150.1, forward strand.
TCAACTTGGATCAAAAGTCATCTCATGGTCGTCAAAGAAACAAGCAACAGTGGCACTATCATCGGCAGAGGCAGAGTATGTAGCAGCTACAAGCGCAGCATGTGAAGCAGTATGGTTACGAAGGATATTGGCGGATCTACAACATGCCATGGATGGACCAACAATAATATATTGCGACAACATGTCAGCCATCGCAATGACCAAAAATCCAGTCTTCCACAGCCGATCAAAGCATATCGAGATACGACATCACTTCATACGAGAGTTGGTTGAACAACAGGAGATCGAGTTACAATTCTGCAAGACGGGGGAGCAACTCGCAGACATATTTACCAAGGCATTACCACCAAAAAAATTCATGCACTTCAAAGAACAACTTGGAGTTCAAGATTTTTTTCTAGATTAGGGGGAGTGTTAGAATAATCTAGAAAAATCATATCTAAGCTTAGTGCCTAGAAAGATCTAGATTAATACCTACCTAGACACATCTAGAATAATGTCTACCTAGAAATATCTAGAATAATAGTCTAGGATAATTATGAAGAAGACTCTAGACATAGAAAGATCTAGAGAATTGTCTACCACCCTACACCACTATAAATAGGGGTGATGTAAAGCATTTTGAGTATCAAGCAATATAATCATCTTTCCACATCTCTCTTAGCATTCATCTCTCTTCCTCCAACATACAATTACCTAGCCTAATATCCTACATCAAAAACCTAACATTTTGTATATAATTATTTTTTTTCCATGTTTAGGTTTATTACAGCTTCAGTTACCTCAGTTTCTGACACACAGGATGGCTTCAGCATATGGTCTAGCGCGCAATGGTCAGCTGAAGGATAGTTTGTTTCAGGTGAGTTCAAATTCGATCTTCACATACAAAAGCACAATAGTGCATACAAAGAAACTCTTGAAGCTAAGTTTTTAACATTGGATAGTCTAGATATTGGATAGCTAGATGCTTACAAAAAAGGGGTGTAAAACAGCTGTAAGGTGAGAACTTGTCTAATATGCAACATCCATTTTACTTAATGAATCTTACAAAATAATGAACCATCAAAACCGCAACTATGGAGGAGAACTGATGATAAAGCTAATTGCAAAGACAAGCTCAGACACTGTACTCGACAGTCGACAGTCCACATTTGACATTCCTATAGAACTGCAGAGGATCATGTCAGCAAAACTCCACTGAATTGATCTTTTCATACTGTAAATAGGTAAGTATGTGAGCAAAATTGACCCATGGTCTCCGAAAACCATGCATCTTGTGGTATCGTCTTTTTTTCCCAAGAAAGAGGTCAAGTTTGGGCTTTCATTCCTTTGTGCAATAGCAAGCTCTCTACATGTGTATACATATAATGTATAGACGGATATTTTTCGAGACAACGGATCTCATGACTTCTAATGTTGTATGATTTCAATTCCCAATATGGAGTTCTTATTAGAAACACACCGCTCTTCTTGACATAAAAAAGTTTCCCATGTGAAGGTCCTAGGCTATTCAAACATGAGGATAAGGTTCTGTATACATCCAAACTTCAATCCCCTGAGTACCATTTACTCCACATCTTCTCATTTGCTTTATCCTTGCTATTGTCCAATAACCATATGCATGTACTTACACTTGAAACACTCAAAACTGCAACCGATTCTCCAAGGAAGAAAAGCGCCCACAACTTTTTAGCACCCGGATGATTTGGGAGTTGTAGGAAGCTAAATTCTTCGTCATCAAAGTCAAAGGAAACAACATGTGTGATACATCCCCATGTCGTGTATTTCATTAGCCAGTATGCAGTCCCCTTGGTGCAAAGACACTCTGAACTTAATCTGCAATTTCGCCAATTGATCACATCCAAGTTATCCATGCCCTTGGTGCTCCTCCGCCAACAGCCATCATTGAGTCCATAAACTGCAAACCCTGGCGCAACGGTCATAGTACCAAGAAAATCCAAAACAACCACCTTATATTGATGACTTGACGCGGAAAATCCTAAGGCAAATTTTTGATAGCAACCAAATAGCAACGAACATGGAGGAAGTTGTAATGATTTTCTAATCGAAGGGTTCAACAGTAACATGTTTTTGGCGTGTACATCAGACAGTAAAAACAATCCATCAACACTAGCGCGAGGATTTCTATAATCTTCAGGTGCCTTGATAAGTTGAGCAACTCTTTCTAAAGTGTCACAATTTATTGTTGTGAAATGGAGCTGTCTCGGTCCAACTTCCTCAAATTCAAAGGCTAAAAAGTTACAGTACTTGTTTTCATCATTGTTGTTGTTGTTATTGTTTTGGTTACTATTATTATAGCAACAAAGATGCATAGATACGAAATCAGGATTATCAATTATGTCGCGACAAGTTTTGAAAACGCACCTGAACCTTAACAGAGATTTCACGGGTAGTCTAGCGAATACCTCCGTTAGTATTTCCTCCGGTAAATACACGGAGAATGTTAATTGCGTTGTGTTCATTTTCCTCTTCATTGCTCTAGCAACGGGGAGTCAAAGGGCAAAGGTGCACTCTTCTATTATGGCTTCAAAATTATACTGCAGGGCAACAGAACTACCGAACTCCTTGTTTATAATACTGCAAAGTTTGCAATTTTTATCCCAAACGACCTCTTGTAACAAGCTTAATTTTGACCAGTTTGTGGTGTGGCCAAGATTGTAATTAATTTTCAATTCAACCTCTTTCACCTATACAAATACAACTGAATATCTTGCTTAAGGAAAAGGAAAGGGTTGCGTTTGTTTCTTTTGTACCCTATATTTGTAGTTGTCTTTGGGTACTTAAGTACTCACCCCATCTTAGATTAGTTTTGCATCCCGTTTTCTTCTCAAAATATTACGTACTTTCTATTTTGGGAAAATTCTATTGGTACCCCTCAGCTATTGACTTGTCCCGTTGGTACTCAGTGATTTTTATAAATTCAACTGGTGCCCCTTTGCTCTTTGTTTTATCCAGACTGTTTCTCACTTTTGCATCTCAGTTAAGTCTTCAGCTAACTAGAGATTGTATTCCACCTTACTAGCTTCATCTCCATAGCTTCTCAACTTTCTCTCTCCTAATTATCCCATCCAGCAAACCAGACGAGTGCTCCGTTTTGGAGAGATTATGATCTCCAAACACACGTCATTACCTTAATGACCAAAGAAGGAAAAGTTCCATTGCAGCGAAGACATATAATGGAGTGAAATTGTCCTTTTCATAATTGATGAACATGCTTGCACATTAAAATTTTGTTTCCTAGAAATTAAAATAACGGTCAATTTAGTTTTTCATTATTGAATCAGCAAAATTGAGTAAAACATATAGGTCGATACTATTTACATTGATTTTAATCACTGTTACTTTGCACCCACTGGCCACTCAGAATTTGAGTTCTATAGTCTATGACAATTATCCTTAACTTGATAATTGTTTTTATTCAAATTGGGACTGAGAACATACGCACCTTAAGAGACTAAAATTGGGACTGAGAATAGAGGAGAAAGAGGGTCAGATGAGCATTGTCAAGAAGGAGGCGGTCTGAGATGAGATTATGGGTAGTGGCATATTTCTGTCGGTGAGGGCATGAGGCAGAGACGGAGCGAAAATTGGGAGAGATAGTGTGTTTTGGGGCTAAGAGTTTAAAATAGAAAAGAAGAAGAGTCAGGAAAGCTTTAGATGTAGGTTTTTAGAGAGGAGAGAAAGTTGAGAGGCCATGGATTGGAGATGAAGCTAATGAGGTGGAAAACAATCTCTACTTAACGAAAGAGTTAACTGACATGCAAAAGTGGAAACAATTTGGATAAAACAAAGAGCAAAGGGGCACCAATTAAATTCATAAAAACCACTGGGCACCAATTGGACAAGTCAAGAGCTGAGGGGCACCAACAGGATTTTCCCTTCTATTTTTTATTTTGTTTTTATTTTTGGGATATATATATATATATATATATATATATATATATATATATATATATATATATATATATATATATATATATATATATATATATATATATATATATATATATATTGATAAGGCAAGATAGTTGGCTTATAGAACATTACATCATAGGGGAAGAGGAAAACTCATAGCTCATAAGCCCACAACACAAAAATTCCTAGGGGTGCAAACGAGACGATGCACTTTCAAGCAGCTCGTGAACATACTTGGTCAATGTTCGGGCAAAGCTCGTTCAATAATAAACAAGCCGAGCACGAGCACCAATTCAAGTCTCGTTTATATAAACGAGTCGAGCACGAGCACCCCTCAACTCGGCTCGTTTAGTATTTTCATGGGTGATATTGCCTTTAATATTGGTGTGCTCCCGAGCAACTCGTGAACGGCTCGGTCAAAACTCGTTTGAGGGCTCGTTCTTTTCAACTGGAAACTGGTAACTGGAACTGGGAGAAACTGGACAAAACTGGTGAAAAGTGGAAAGTCTAACTGGTAATTAGAGAAAACTGGGTCAAACTGGATGAAACCAGGAGAAACTGGGAGGAACTGAGAAAAATTGGGAGAAATTGGAAAAAACTGCAATTTTTTTAATTTTCACTAATAATAATAATAATAATAATAATAATAATAATAATAATAATATAATAACAATAATAATAATAATATTTTTTGTCCGTGCACATTATTATTATTATTATTATTATTATTATTATTATTATTATTATTATTATTATTATTATTATTATTATTATTATTATTATTATTATTATTATTATTATTATTATTATTATTATTATATTTTTTTGAGTAGATTATTATTATTATTATCATTATTATTATTAAAATCGGGCAAAATTGGACAAAAGTGGGACAAACTGAATAAAACTGGATATTGTAACTGGTAATTTGGAAAAACTGGACAAAATTGGAAACCAGTTGAAAAGAGCATGCCCTAAAACTCGCCAATAAGAAAGGAGCCGAGCGCGAGCACCAATATGATGCTCATTTAATAAACGATTCGAGCACGTAAACTGAAATACTCGGCTCGACTCAGCTCGTTTGCACCTCCTATACACACCACCCTCAATCTTAGAATTGAGGGTAATGACTAATGACTAATGAGCCTCAAAGACCCTTTTTATGTTGGAGATGTGAGTACTCAATCATTGAGCTACCCAACTTATTCTCTATTCTTTAATTAGTACAATAAATTTACATTCAAATAAATGGGGAGAGGGGATTCGAATCTAAGAGCTATTACCCTAAAATAAAAATAAAAATATAAAAAAATATAAAAATATAAAAATAAATATAAATATAAATATAAAATAATACTACAGCGCACGTTAGCATTATCAATTTAGCATAGTTAGTACCACCAAATGCCGTTGTCGAAGAGAGTAGAGACCATCGGACACTTATGACATCTCAACTCCCTTCCCACTCTTTCTCTCGATCTTCAAGCAAAACGAACAAATCCATCATCCTCATCATCAATTAATTCCATCATCCCATCATCTGTTTTCCCTCTTTCTCTCTCCTCTAGTTCCCCAATCTCCCTGAACCCCCATTAACAACCATCAAACACACAACCCAGTTTCAACCAATCATCATCACCTTCAAACCCTTTCAATGTTTCTTCTTGTTTATCCAACAACAATGGAGAAAAGTAAAGATTGATGCAATTACTAACAATGATATTAAGCTCTGTCCAATTGGGGTTATTGGCAGCGAGTATAGTTATCTTAGTTCCAATGGGTTTAGCTGGTTATCATCTAAGTCGCAATAAAGTTCTTTTCTTTAGTGGTGCTCTTTTCATTTCTCTTGCAATTGCTGTTCATCTCTCTCCTTATTTCCCTTCTCTCACTGATTTCCTCCCTTCTACTCACTCTCTCTCCTCCACGTCATCATCATCATCAACCCTTTTGGTTCTTGACAATAAAAATCGTCAATCTTGTTTCTCTCAACTCCACAAGATCCAATGGAGCAAACCCAAAAAAACCCATCTCAATTTGACCAAACTTTCATGGGATTGGTCCAAATTTGATGATAATGTGATTAGTTGTGATTTTCAGAAATTGGGTAGGAAAGATGCTAGGGAGTTGTTAAATGGGTCATGGGTTATGATTGCTGGGGATTCACAAGCAAGATTGGTTGTTGTATCATTGTTGGAGCTTGTGTTGGATGAAGATGAAATGGGGAGAATATATGGGGATTTGTTTAAAAGGCATAGTGATTATCATTTAGAGGTTGAGAGACTTGGGTTGAGATTGGATTTTGTTTGGGCACCTTATGTGAGTAATTTGACAAAGTTAGTTATGGGTCTGAATAAAAATGGGACTTGTCCTGATGTTCTTGTGATGGGTTCTGGTTTATGGGATATGCTTCATGTTAGTAATTCCATTGAGTATGGTGATCAATTGCGGGATTTGGGGCGGTCTGTGATGAGTTTGCTTGTTCCTGTGACTGATTTGGGGTCGGTTTCGAGTAAATCGCAGCCTCATTTGTTTTGGCTTGGTATGCCAATGTTGGTGAATTCGATGTTGAATACCGAGGAGAAGAGGCAAAAGATGACTAATGTGGTGCAATTGGAGTATCATCGAGGGGTTCGGAGTAGTAAGCTCTTGCGCCCTGATGGGCCGTTCGTGTTGTTGGATATTCAGTCTTTGAGTGAGAATTGTGGGGTAAGGTGTACAGAGGATGGGATGCATTGCAATGGGGTTTTATATGAAGCTTCTGTTCATATCATGTTGAATGCTTTGCTTATTCAATCACAGCAGAAGTTGTAGTTTTGAGTTTTGGTCTTTTTGCTTAGCGAATTCGGCTCAAGTCATCTCTAATGGATTCTAAAGTTTGGTCCTTGGAAGAGGTTTGTTGCTTCACCCCTGTACTCTTGTATCTTAGGTTTTTTTCAAGGTATTCTTCTTCACACTTGTATTAGCTATGTTAGCTTCATTTTTTGTAGCCATAGACAAGTTGATTACTTGATTTTTCTGTACTTTTTCATTGGAACTATTACTCCTATAGCTTGTCAAATCGGCAGTAGATGGAACTTTAGAATACTTGTATGTTATAGGCAAAGAGCTGGATGTTTTCATCCACTTTGGTTGAAAAGTTTAGAAGATTTGTATCAGTATAAGATTGAACTGATGGAATAACAGCAAAGACTTATAGTTTGGAATTTCTACGAGTCTTGTGTTATACTGTTATCTACATGATTATGTTAAGAAAAAGTAGTTGATAATAATGTGCAATACAGAAATGTTTGCTATCATGCTGTCCTTGCATTGTCTGAAGAGGTAAGTGTGATTTTCAAATTGTTAACAATGCTGAAAACTGGCCCAAGAACTGCTAAAGTTATGAACTTATGCTAGATAGGATTCATTTGCAACCCCAGCTCTTGTAGCCAGCCCTGGAAGATACCATCTTTAACTGATGTGTGCTGGCCTACTGCTGGGCACATGCTTGTGATAAATGTTTTTGGCTGTGTTGTACGAAATTATCATTGCAATACATGTAAAACATACCAACAAGAGGGCAGTTGAGGAACGAAGACAGAGTGCATTCAAGCTATGAATTCTATTGTTTCAAAACTGGGCAATAGTGTACATACACTTTTGATACAATGATACAGACCTAAGTTCTACCCTAGTTTCTAAATCCTTAAGGCCATCCTACAAACTAACTCAGAGGTCTGTCCGAAGTCCCAATTCTTGGGAGTGACACTATAAGATGATTAACCACAGTTCTTAGTCGAATTGCTTGCCCTCAAAAGTCTGTCCGAAGTCCCAATTCTTGGGAGTGACGCTATAAGATGTGACACTTGCTCCATCACTTGTAGTAATCTCGAAAGAAAGCGGCTGCTTCTTCAAATCAGCGTTCAAAATCCAATTTTGGCCCCAACTCCTGGACATTGGAAGCCACCCAGTTTGTGAACCTTTAATCTTAACTTCAGCAGTGTCCCCCGCACCTGCAACATTGCTGATGAGCACGGATATGAATACTCCAGACCCATCAATAGCAAATCGAATCCCTCCTTCCTTCCTGCACTTGATCCTGCCCAAGCCAAAACATAGGAAAATTCTTAGAAGGGAAGATCCATAAGATTATCTTATAAGGCTAAATGCAAGGAAGGATACATAACATGATGCAACTACCTGCTATTCTGCTAAATACAAAGCAGTAATGTCTTTGCACAGCATGGAACAGATTAACTTTCGCTGTTAAATTACAGTACACTTCACCATTGTTTAAAGCTCATGTAGAACAGAATGGTTAGTTGTTTCACAGAACTGAGCAATTTTCTTCTCTATGCCTCAGCTATGCATACAACATCTGAGGCAAGCATAAGAAGGTGAATGCTGCTTTGTTCCATTGCTGATGTCTATGAACTACATATAGTATGTTTACTGGACAGAATTCTAAAGGATTTATACATAGAACCACGATAATGGTTCGATAAAGTGAACTAGAGAGAAGTAAGAACATCCTCAAAGTAAGGTCAACCAAACACACCAAAAGTGGTGACCAGCTACCTTATAACTGCTCAAACAGAAGGATTACACTTCTCTGTGTCCCCATTAATGTAGAAGTAACTTTGCTGTGTGGCCAAAGACCCATGGAAACTTGTGATTCACGTACTTTGAAACTTAATGAACATTGCCACATCATATGATGTGAAGTTGGTCTCTGCTATCTTTATATTGAAGCACGAGTAGATCAAGAAATGTGTTGGAGGTAGATTAGATATATCTCAATTTTAGCATCTTTCAAGGCCACCAGGTTACTCTGGCTTTCTTTAACACATCGACTGAACTACTGGACTGAACTACTGAACGTGCCCAAAAGAAGATAACTCATCCTCAAAGGTATGAAGGTGAGTGGGGAAACATTCCCCCATTAGGAAGCACATCATGTTAGGTACCAACTGACTTTCTGTTATAAAATGGTACCTAACTTTCTGTTATAAAAGACAATAAAAGCAGTTTCAAGGCTTAATTTGATGCAAGAAGTATGCATAAGGTAGTTGAGAAAGACAATGACATTCTGGCTAATAATTAGCCTAAACAATGAGTTGCTCACAAGGTAACCCTGAAAGCATATAACGATGCTCAATGTGGAGTGTTCTTTCTGCAGATGCAATTGTGTTTGACATCTGAAAAGCATGTTCTCTAATCTCAAAACATTTTCAAGCTACATTTCAGAATCTTTCGCGATCACAGCTTTTCCTGTAGGCTTCAAAGAAGCAGCAACAATATGCAAGAAAAACACTGCAACGCTACACGGGATTCAAGTCTGTTAGCAGGTAGACAGATTATTAAGCGCCATTAAAGTGGGGTTTAGTCCAAGGAGACAGCGGCAGAGCTGAAACACCCCAAGTGCAAAAACAGATGTTATTAAACCGCAGTCAGAAGTTTTGAGGTCTTTTTGCTTCCAAAATTGAAGCATTTGTCTCAATAATTATTTCAGGTAGAGATTCTGAAGCTAACTTTACAGGTAAAGATGTAGGAATGGTGTTCTCGTTAACTACATTCATGGGCCAGCCAGATCAATTTAATGGTCCCCAACTTGAACTATGACATGCAGAAATCAAAGCCTGTTCTAGCTCAAGGATAAACATAATCGTACATTACATAGCATTTGGTTGATCAATTTAACCCAACAAAGACATTCCCCATTGCTTCATATCTGAACTATAAATCACCTCTCTTCTCTAGCTTCTTAAAGATAAAAAATTTCAGGAAGTACATTGTATCCCTAATCTTCTTCCGAAAACCATTAACTAACTGCATGTGGTTTTTGGTGCTAGTTGCATTGAACTTGTCTATTTAGATTATCCTCTAGAAGCTCATTCATCAGAAGCTTCTGAGAGAAAAGATGAGATCTATTTACACCAGCCACCATAACCTTAAATTAAGTACCCACCGACAAAAATATGTACTATTTAAAAAGACAAGTATGTATTGCGTAATGAAGAAACTAATCAACTAAATTTCCATTTCTCTATCATGACTTTTGTCACATTTTTTTGGCTGCCCAATTGTGATTTCCAGGCAGCTGCTAGCTCAGCACATACAGCCACATAACATTCACAAGCTCTCTTATAATTTAACACTGCAATACCCAAATGACCATCACAGCTTATACACATCTGTCCCCCACATGCAATTGCAATTAAACTTTGGTATAAACACTAAACAAGCAACAACCCACTCAAAATCTCCTCTTTTTTTTTCCTAGTAAGTAAAGAAATGGGCAAATCCTAATTGTCAAGTAAAGAAATGGGTCATTCTTAATTGTCAATTAGGTAGCTCCAATAATCCAATATTAATTTCCACTACCTTAAAACACTCTCTAAACATAGTAATTAGTAACTAATAAGAACAACATAACAAAATTGAGCTTAAATTAAACAGCAAAAAAAAAAAAACCCAAAAAAAGGACAAACCTGCGATATTGAATAGGCATATTCCCAGCTTTCCAAAGAGCAATCTTTTCAAAAGCTTCAATAGGCAAAACAAAATGCTTATTAGGTGGATTACAATGACCACCACCATCAGCACTAAACCCAAAATTAGGAGCACAAAAATTAGTAGCAGTAACAATAATAGAAGTCCCAGGTATACAATTCCGAAGATCATCAACACATCGAACCTCAAAACACGCCCCACAAATTGACCCTTTTTCGAATAGGGTCGTGCTTACACCAGCTGTGGCTTTGCCATAGCCATTCTCCTCGAGATCGCCGAACCCGCAAGCGCCACCTACTATGTCTCGTGGGTCTGAGGAGGCGTAGTAGGTGGCTCGAGCGGGTGACCATTCGGAGGAGAAGGAGGAAGAGGAAGAGGAAGAGGAAGAGGAAGAGGAAGATGGTGGGGTGGTGTAGTGAGCTATGGATTTGGAGGTGAGGAGAGAGAAAATTAGTATGAGTGTGTGATAAGCTGTTTGTAAGAGTGATAGTGAGTGTGAATTTGAGTGAGTTTGGGTTTTGGTTTGATTTGGTGACATTGTTTTTTGAGTAGTGAAGATTTTGAGTTGAGAAAATGGTAAAGTTTGGAATTTGGGAGATTTTGAGTTTTGAGTTTGAGTATTTGGTTGTTGTCCTTTTTGTACGTTCTGATTTCTGAAACTGTGATTCTCTTGTTGTGGGGCAAAAGTGTAAATATGATGTATTAAACTGTGATTCTCTTTTTTTTTCAGGGGTTCATTAGATGTTTAGTGCACTGATGGTCAAGGCCTCAAGGGTTTGTAACTCGCGTCTTGGACCCTAAGGCTAAGAACATGGAAAAAGTAACCAACTTTATAAAGCTGCTTTGAAGTTTGAACAACACATTCTTGCAGCCATGATAAGGAATATACTCTCCCCTCAAAAATAAAATGAAGAAGAAAAGAAAAGGTGAAGGTTAATGCCACCAACCTAGTAGCTCTCCGACCATGATCGGAGCTCTCTTATCCTAGATGCGTGGTCGCCAGGGTGTGAGAAGCACGGCTAGATGGTCATGGGTCATGTCATGTTCTGCCTTCGTGTATGGCTCCAATAAGCATGACTCAAGACCCACCAAGTGAGCAATACATTGTCTTGTGCTATGTCACCTCATGCTCAGGGGTAGTCCCAACACGACCCATGAACCATGGCCAACAATGTTGTGCTCGTGCGGCCTATGTTCCACCCTCGTACCCAATGCTGTTTCTCATATAGAGTACGCTTACTCTGTGTGGGTTGAGTTGTGCGGCTATGCATTGGGTTTTTCCATAATCCAGCCCATATACAACTCATGGCCCACTAGTCGATTCACATGTCGTAGCGTGCTAAGATCATAACCATGTATTACCGTGCCAAAATCAAGTTGGACCGTGCTATTTAGCGTGCCCGCCCGGCCATGTCCATAGCCATCTACAAGCGAGGCCAACTGGATTTCTCCAGATTGTTAGAAAGATTTGGGTCTTTTATTAGAATCAAGCCCACCACTAAGCAAGTCACCTCTACTGCTTCTGGGCTGTCCTTTACTTATTTCCACTTAGCGGAAAGCCCTGACTTGGCCCTAGCCTCTCAAGTAGCAAACAAAGAGTTGCGGCGGATTTTCCCATCGTAGTCAACGTACTCTCATTAAAGCTTCCATTCCAATCACATGTAGCAAAAACAAATAGACAATTGTTATGTTTCCACATTATACTTCTTATTCCATTTAAAACACCAATTTGGAATCACGCAGAACTCATATGAAGCAACTTATGCATGAGGCATGAAAAATGATGCCTCTTGTTAAAGTGAGTGTGGATGAGTCTCCCACATAGTAATAAAATTGACGGAGAAACATCAACTTATAAGTCAAATGGACTACTCCCCCTATTATCAATTGATTTTAGTATGAAATCTCACTTAATTTGTGTGTGATGTTGCTCTCCTCCTCCATAGACCTAGTCCAAGCCCATTGAAAATGTATGACTTAGAGTTTGTAATTTTCAATTTTCGATTAATTTTACTACGTGGATGAAATTTGCACTTTTTTAAGTAATTATTTTTGTTAAGAAAACAGAGAATTGACAGTTACATATATGCTCTAGATAAATGGCGTTATTCTCTCAACCTCAGATATGGTTCTTATCCTTAGTTGTTCCCTTAACAATTTTTTATAGATCATTCTTTTTGCAATTAACGTTGTTAGATCTAGTAACTTTGTTTAACTTTCAAATCATACTGATATTATGTTTTTTTGTCCAGTTTTAGATTAATTAGTTTGCAATTTTGGTGGAGTAGCTTTCATTTAAAAGTAATTTTGTTAAAGCATGCATTGATGAAATCTGTGTTTTTTCTTATTTTTTTCTTAGATCATGTGATTTTTCTTTCAAATTTTTCGTTTTTTTCTCGCAAAATATGTAGTAGCAAGAAGTGAAGTGTTATAACTACCGACAACTATATGTAAGTTTTGTCTTCATTTCTCTTCTTCCTCCTTTTATATCTGAAAATAAAGTGGTTTTAGACGTTATTTTGGGACTTTGACTTTTGGCGTCTGATAGTTCGGATGAAAACACATTGGTGTCACACGGTCACTAAAAATGATTTGCAACTGATTTTACGTGGTTAGGCACCAATCATATCTCCAATCGCCGATTATGTTGATTTTTTGGTTTTGTTTCCCTCTTTGATTTGCATTAAAATTAAACTCAGCAATCCAGTCTTAATATAAAAACTTTTATTTAGATTCTGAGTCTTGATGCAAATACTACATACATATATGTAGTAACAAGACTGATACATCACATAGAGTTATTTTACACAAGGACATTAAGAAAAGGGGGGAAAAAAAAAGGACATTGCATTGCATGCATGCAATGAAGCAGGCAGCAAAGCCTTGATTATTTAGAAGTACAGTCCTTCAGCAAACCATAACATGTTAACTAACTCTTCTACTCCGTGTACAGGGGCTCCTCTTCATTCTTGTAGTCAAAGTTGAAGGCATTGACGCCAATGTAAACACCGTCGGACAAGGTGACACTAACTTGGTCAGTCTGAATATATTTGAAGGGGACATCACATTTGCCTATAGTGGCCACCAGAGTGACTTTAACCTTAGTCTTTGGCAGCACTGTCACGGTGTAAGAAGATTGCTTCTGCTTGGTTATAGTGGTAGTCTCTCCCAAGGTGTGTTGTCTTGAGTAGTGTTGATGTTGATCAACTAAGCTCAAGAACAAACCAGAAAAAGTGTTTTAGAGAAAGAAAAGAAATCTGAGATGAATTCTCAGTTGTATTGAATTGATTGATTACAGAAAACAATGTAAGTAAAGCTTATATACAGCAACTGATTAGCTAACTCAACAAAGCAAAAAACAGAGCCTGTACAACTAACTCTAACAGAAACTCTAACAAACTGTTTACTGTTCTAACAAACGTTTCTAACAAACAGAAAAATCGAATATAAATATATTAAGATTAATTATGTCTAACACCCCCCCGCAAGTTGGAGGGTGATAACATCCCCAACTTGGATAGCAAATTGTTATGAAGAGGTCCTGATAAACTCTTGGTGAATATATCTGCCAATTGGTGTTGTGTTGGCACATAGGATAGGCTGATCAGACCATCTTGTAATTTTTCTCGCACAAAATGGCAATCAAGATCAATATGTTTAGTGCGCTCGTGGTAAACTGGGTTCCTGGCAATATATATTGCTGCTTGGCTATCACATTTAAGAGGTACAGGAACAATGGCAGGTACTGTAAACTCATGCAGCAGTCTGGTAAGCCAAGCAAGTTCTGCTGTGACCCTGCGCATGGACCTGTATTCAGCTTCTGCAGAGCTTAAAGAAACAGTTGCTTGTTTCTTGCTTTTCCAAGAAATGGGACTACCACCTAAAAGGATGAAATAGCCACTTACAGACCTCCTTGTGTTGGGACAAGAAGCCCAATCTGAGTCACAATAGGCTTCAAGAGTTAAATCAGAAGTGGCATTGAGATAAATGCCTTTAGAATAATCTTTGCTCAAATATCTCAGGGTGTGCAGAGCTGCTTGCCAGTGAGGTTCTCTTGGATCCTGCATAAATTGGCTTAAGAATTGCACAGCATAAGCAAGATCAGGCCTTGTATTTGTCAAGTAATTCAACTTGCCAACCAATTTTCTGTATAAACTAGGATCTGCAATTGGCTTGCCAAAGTCAGGTCTCAGTTTCAGATTAGTTTCCAAAGGACAGTGTGCAGGAGCAACATGCAGATGATCAAATTCCTTTAATAATTCAGCTGCAAATTTTCTCTGTGTCATGATCACACCATGAGATTCTTGTATGATTTCTATGCCAAGAAAATAATTCAAAGGACCTAAATCCTTTATCTTGAATGTGGAATGCAGAAAATCTTTCAAGGCATTCATTTCCTCCAAGTGATTTCCAGTGAGTAGAATGTCATCCACATAAACAGCTACAAAAATGATACTCTTTCCCATTGCCTTATAGAACAAGGAATAATCATTCTTGGATTGAATATATCCTCGTGACCTTAATGCTGTAGAAAGTTTAGCATGCCATTGCCTAGAAGCTTGTTTAAGGCCATACAGAGATTTCTTCAATTTCAGGACTTTAGTAGGATCAGATAAAGTCAAGCCAGGAGGGGGTTTCATGTAAATGTCTTCATCCAAATCTCCATGCAGAAAAGCATTATTGACATCTAGTTGTTGCATAGGCCATTGCAACTTCACTGCAGTAGCAATAAGACTCCTAATAGTTGTCATTTTCACAACAGGAGAAAAAGTTTCAGTGTAATCAATGCCAGCCTTTTGAGTGCAACCTTTGATGACTAATCTTCCTTTATACCTCTCAATGGTACCATCTGCATGCTTTTTGATTTTATACACCCATTTGCTACTGATAGGCTTCTTACCTTTAGGTAGAATAGCCTCTTCCCAAGTGTCATTATCTTCAAGAGCAGAAAACTCTTGTTGCATAGCATTCTGCCAAGCAGGTATGCCAGCAGCTTCCTCATAATTTGCAGGCTCATGTAATTCATTAGTAATGTTAAGCAATTGCTGATTAGATGGTGACAAAGTGGAAAAACAAATATGATTGGGAATAGAAAAGGATGAGGTTAAAGTATGAGGACAAGCATGTATGCAAGCAATATCAGAATTAGAGGATGCCAGGGCTGCATGACTGCAAACATAATCACCTAGGTAAAAAGGTTGTTGAGTAGATCTAACAGACCTTCTGAGATGAGGAACATGAGTGGAAGGTGATGAAGTGATAGGAGGAGAAGGAGGAGAAGAAGGAGAAGAAGAAGGAGATGGAAATGGAGGAGAGGATGGATGTGAAATGTGATTAGGAGATGGAATATGAGGAACTGACTGAGAGGAAGATGAGAGATCATGAAAGTCAAATGGTGTTTGAGAAGAAAAAGGAAGAAAAGAATCTGTGTGTTGAAGAGAGGGAAAGGATGTTTCTTGGAAGATAACATCCCTTGACATCTGAATTTTGTGTGTATCAAGATTATATAGCTTGTAAGCTTTCTTCCCTAGAGGATAACCCAGGAAGATACATGGTGAAGCTCTTGGTTGAAACTTATCACGACCTTGTCTAGGAGTGGAAGCATAACATAAACAACCAAAGGACTTGAGATGAGAGTATGAAGGTGGATGTCCAAACAAGAGCTCAAAAGGTGATTTATTATGAAGAATTTTCATTGGAAACCTATTAATGAGATAGGTAGCTGTGAGAATGCAATCACCCCAAAAAATTATAGGTAATTGTGATTGAATAAGGAGAGCTCGAGCTGTTTCCAGGAGATGTTGATGTTTTCTTTCAACTACACCATTCTGCTGAGGTGTATCTCTAACACTGGTCTGATGTAAAATGCCCTTAGACTGAAAGTATGCAGTTGCTTCTCTACTTGACCCTAGCTCAAGAGCATTGTCAGTTCTAAAGGTTTTAATCTTGGTATTGAACTGAGTGGAAACCATTTCAGTGAAAGTTTGGAGGAGAGGAAAGGCATTACTCTTAGTTTTGAGAAGGTGAGTCCAAGTAGCTCTGCTAAAGTCCTCAACTATTGTAAGAAAATAGTGATAACCTCCATGAGTAGCTGTATGATAGGGTCCCCAGACATCAACATGAACAAGGTCAAAAAGGTTTGAGGATTGTGTTTGACTGAGAGGGAAAGGTAGCCTATGCTGTCTAGCTCTTGGACAAATATCACAGCATTTAATAGCATCAATGGAATTATCAGGAAAAAATGAGAGTTGTTTGAGCTTGTATAAAGGTAAATGACCCAACCTTTGGTGCCAAATATGACCATTTTCATTATTTCTAGCAGAATTACACAAAGCTTCTTGTACAAAAGAAGAAATCATAGATTCATCAACTGAATTAGTCACATTAAACAGTTGAGAAGAGCTAGGAACATGTTTATTTGTAGGAGAAAAATCAGCTAGATTACATGCTTTGTCTAACTGAACAGAACTTGAATTGTGAGATGCAGGAAATCTGAGTTGTGTTTGAGCTTGAGAAACAGGCTTATGTTGCAGCAAATACAGCCCTGAGTGAACATTACCAAGTTCCAGTGGCCTCTTCATTGAAGGGCCCTGAAAATAACATTTAGAATTAGTAAAAATGGCATAAGAGAAAGCTTGTTTGCATAATTTGCCTATTGAGAGCAAATTATACTTGAATTGTGGGACATGAAGCACATTATGCAGAATAATGTCAGGATGAATGCGCACAGAACCAATTTTATGCACACTAACAACATGACCATTAGGCAAAGTGACATGATATGCTTTAGGTAGGGTTTGTGTTTGGATGAACAGGTTTTCATTGTGGCACATATGGTCACTGGCACCAGTGTCAATGATCCATGTGTAATCAGCAACTGACCAACAATTACAACAAACACATTTACCAGAAAATGTATGAGAAGAGCAAGCTTTTATACCTGAGCAATTAGCAGCTGTGAAGGCTTGACCAGTAGGTCCTGCAGGAATGATGTTAAGACCTCCAGAACAAGAATGATTGCTTTGAGCTCCAGTTTGATCAGTAGATTTACCACTGGCTTGTAGATTACTCATCATAGACATGAGTTGATTAAATTGAGCTTGAGAGATATTCTGGTTATTATTACCAGAATTCCAGGACTGAGAACCTTGAGTTGCAGGAGCATTTTGAGTTGCATTGGCAGTATTGCATAAATTCCAGTTTTGTGAGGCATTGTGCAAGAAATCCTCTCCAGGTTGAGAAACAATGTCATATTGCTCATTCATTGCATTATTAGCAAATCTCTTATTCTTAGTGAACTTGAAATCTTTAGGAAAGCCTACAAGTCTATAGCATTTACTTGCAATATGCCCTGGCTTCTTGCAATGATTGCAGATAATTCTTTTTGCCATCAAATTTTGTTTCTGACTTTGATTAAATTGAATATTCTGCTGAGCATCTTGATTGTGATTTGACGCATACATAGATGCAGAATCATTAACAAACTGTGAAGAAGCATGGACTTCTCTTTGCTTCTCTTCTTGAGATAATAAGGCATATGCCTGACTTATAGAGGGAAGAGGTTTCATCATTAGAATGTTACCTCTAATGTGATTATAATCACTGTTGAGTCCCATGAGAAATTGAACAAGACGCTGATCTTCATTGAACTTCTGGAAAACTTGTGCAGCACCACAAGAACAGATAGGCAGAGAAGATAAAGTATTCAATTCATCCCAATTTTTCTTCAGTTTGGTGAAATATCCAGCAATATCATTCGTACCTTGACCTGATAAACGAATATCTTTCTCTAATTGAAAAAGTTTGGCACCACTAGCTTGACCATAACGATCTTCAAGTTCTTTCCAGATATCATGAGCTGAATCCGAATAAAGAACACTCTCAGCTATATCTTGAGATAAAACATTCAAGATCCATGATGTAACCATATCGTTGCACCTCTTCCATTGATTATACTTAGGATCAGTTGCAGAAGGTTGAGAATTCGAAGTGATGAAAAACAGCTTGTTCTTCGCTGACAGGGCTATTGACATTGATTTCTTCCATGAACCGAAGCTCGAGCCATCAAAAGACTTCGACACCAATAATAAGCCAGGATGATCAGCAGGATGAAGAAATAAAGGATCAGATTGATCAATAGAGTTTGAACCAGAATTCGAGCTTTGCGAACCAGAATCTTGAATTGTCATTGCGGATAAAATGAAATTCAATCAATTATATTGACGTGAATTGATCGCAGGAAAAAGAAAATGAATACCTAAATCAGATTGAGCTGTGATTAATTGACGAAGAACAAACCAATTAATCGAAAAAAAAATGAAATGAAATTGATTGTGATTATAAAGCTTGATTGTCGATGAAGCAAATCGAAACAATCGAAGATAAAATGAACTGATTAGAGGTGATTTAGGTATTCGATTTGAGCTTAGTCGTGCTCTGATACCATGTTGATGTTGATCAACTAAGCTCAAGAACAAAGCAGAAAAAGTGTTTTAGAGAAAGAAAAGAAATCTGAGATGAATTCTCAGTTGTATTGAATTGATTGATTACAGAAAACAATGTAAGTAAAGCTTATATACAGCAACTGATTAGCTAACTCAACAAAGCAAAAAACAGAGCCTGTACAACTAACTCTAACAGAAACTCTAACAAACTGTTTACTGTTCTAACAAACGTTTCTAACAAACAGAAAAATCGAATATAAATATATTAAGATTAATTATGTCTAACAAGTAGCCAAGTGAAAAGTCGACCTCGCCTTTCACAATCAACGGAATACCTGTTTCGAATGTGGACCATATACCCTAGCTTTGTCCCTATCAAACTCGAGCACCGTGATGGACCTATTAAAGACGGGTTCAACTACCCTTAACTTGCATTCAGCTGTGATGTTGTTGCTGCAAGCACTCAAACAGCTTTCCAAAATATCGGTAAGTCTTTTCCAGAAGAGGTTGTTTCCCATGCAATGAAGAGCTATAGTATCATCGTCAACCTTAATTGCCTGAAACAAGGTGTGCTTATCGTTGCTACTAGTATCAGTGGAATCAGCCCAAATCCACTTAGGGTCCTGAAGCCTCCAAAATTTCCCAAAGAAAGTATTCTTGAAACGATAATAACCATCATCGGTGGTGAACACCTCTTGCGGAACCCACTCGGACCCCAAATCGTTGATCCCAAACTGGAGCAGATATTCACGATTTGCGGTTTCTAAAGCTTTAAGATACTGGCCGTTGCCGCCTATGAAAGCAACACGCTTGGGCAAGATCACCAAAGAATCATAGTCGACCACTATAGATGTAGAGACACTTGTATAGTTGACACACAAGCAAAATTTGTTAGGTGGTGAGCTCGACATCCCCACTTTATGTCCAAGCTGCACATGATCAAAATGCACTACAGTATTGCCATCAACATCACACAATAATTGGGGCTAAAACAGTGTGCAATTCCAGGTAGACTCGTCTTCCTTTTGCTCAGCGGCTGCTGCAACTATCCAAAATTCTTTTTCCGATTTCCTGTCACGCGGTAAATTAATCAAAGTCGTAGTAATGAGCGTTTTTTCAATGACAATGACAATAACAATAATAATAACAGTACAGTAACAGTATAGTAACAATAACGGCAACAGTTGCAGTAGCAATAGAAGCAAGAGCAACAACAACCGTAACAGTAACAGTAATAGTAGTAGTAGTATGTAGTAGTAATTAAATTAAATAGTAATAGTAACAGTATTCGTGACAGTAATAGTAATAGTAATAGTAATAGTAGTAGTAAATTAAATGGTAACCGAACATCTTAGACATCAATGATTTCTATGCATATACACAACATGCAAAATTATTTAAAATTAATCTAGTTTAGGGCAATCCAATCTAGTTCAGTTTACTTAAGAACATGTGACATTAATTATTATATTTTAATTCCAATATAGATTTACAATGATATATGTATCTTTCGGATGATTTCAATACGAATTGTCAAATATCACTAACATGAATAAATTATTAAATTTTGATGAGTTATAACGTATAAATAAGTTAAAGCTAAGTAGGAAAATCAATAGTTCAATTCATGATGCTTTATTTCAGTTTAGTTTAATTCTGTGATCAGAAAATGGAGCTTTAAGTTGTATTCTATTCATTAATTTGGTGCTGAATAAAACAGATCTAATTAGAACTTGTGAAATGATACTTTGTCAGAACCAACTCAACTAAAAGTTTAAGTTAATAATTTTAGACCCAACTAATTTTATATTCCTTTATTACCTCACGCTAATGCCCGTTGGACTTGAATCACGGATGATGCATAGGACGATCCTACCAGTGGCAATACTAGGGGAACGAGCAGGGGCCACGACCTTCCCTAACATGGGATCATTTATGTATCTATCTATCTATTTACTATTAAATAAGTCAACTCCTAAGCATTTGGTGTCAATTTTTTGCATTTCCTGTTTTACCCTTATCTAAGTGGCTTACAATGTTACAATAAGGGGATGTTTGGTTGGGGGTAATCTGGAAAGGGAAAGGGATTTAAAAAGCCTTATTACCTTTGTCCTTGTTGAAACAAAAAAGCGCGAAACAGATTCCGGGATTCTCAGAATTGGTTTACTGTTTTAGAGGAATTTCGATTACCCAGCCTAACCCTGGGATTTTGATTACCCCATTTGTCGTTGTTCCCCCTCCCCTATCCCTCTCTGCCATTTCTGAAATTTTGACTGATGGTCGGAGTACCAACTCAATAATTTTTATTCCTTTTTTAGAGGGAACATTAGGAGCAAGATTGAATAATTCACAAAATAGAAGAAAATTGTTTCTTGGAACAAAATTTGTAGACAAAATCGATCGAAACAGCGTAACAAAACAGATTGCGAAATGAAAATGCCAGAAAAAAACCAAAAAAAAAAAAAAAAAAAGTCCATTATTATATATGGATTTCAATTGTTCAATAAAATTTCAAGTTCTTGACATCTTACTCATAGTATGTAATCCAATGTGACGAAGAACAAAATGGTAATGTCCAGCGACTATGGTTATTTATCATCCCTACCCCATGTACGTTAAACAACAGTATAGATATCATCCCCAAATAAGCTAATTAAGTGCTCGAAACTACCTTTATAAATTGGCAATATATGGGTGCATGGAGTAACTCTTCTAGTTATTATAAACTGTTACAAGATCTGCGAGATTTCAGGCGTGACTTATGGAAAGTTCAGTTGCGCCTGAATATGGCAAGTTATCATAGAGTTTGATATGGTTTAGGATTGTTTCCATATACAAATTGTTTTTGTTTTCTAAAAGATATGTATAGATACTAGGGCTGTATTACTAGGGCTGTATATATATTCTCGATGATAATCAATACAAACACAAGCTTTTAGCCTCAATCTTATCATGGTTTCAGAGCGTGAAAACCTTAAACAAAAACCCAAAAACCTTAAACCCTAACAATGGCAGTGGAAGATCCACCACCAAAAATTGACTCAAAATCCCCTTATTTCCTAGGTCCTCAAGATCGACCTGGTGATTTTATAACTGCAGCCAGATTTAATGGCGAAAATTATGATGATTGGGCTGGTGAAATTGAAACCGCCCTTCAAGCTCGAAGAAAGTTCGGATTTTTGGATGGTACGATTGTATCTCCAACACCTCCTTGCACACAAGATGATTGGAATACAATCCAAGCCATGTTGGTATCTTGGATTATGAATACCATCACAGCAGAAGTGAAGAGTACCTTGTCCAAATATAAAGATGCCAGGCGTCTATGGGAGACGCTTAAGGAGCGATTTGCACTTACGAATGGACCATGAATACAGCAGTTGAAGGTGGTCATCTCTGACTGTAAGCAAACCAAATCCATGTCGGTTGCTTCCTACTATGGAAAACTCACGGCTCTATTGGAGGAATTACATAATCATGAACCCTTGATTACTTGTTCTTGCTGTGCAAAGTGTACCGCAGGGCCAGAACATGAGCGTCGCCATGCAAAGGACATGCTCCATGAATTTTTGATAGGTTTATATACTCCATCTTATGGTCCTTTGCGATCAAATATTCTTGCTCAAGATCCTCTGCCCTCTCTCAGCCGTGCCTACTAGCTTGTTATTCAAGATGAACGAGTCAGAACTTCTTCGGCTCTGCCCGAGGAGAAGTCCGAAGTTGTTGGATTTTCTGTGCGAACTAGTGGGCGCACACGAGGCAAAATAGAGAAACCTGATAAATCACGTCTATCCTGCACAAACTGTAAGAAGACAGGCCACGAAGTAACTAATTGCTTCGAAATTCATGGTTATCCAGAATGGTGGGAGGATCGTGTGAAGTCTGACAGCGGATCAGGTATGACCAAACTGATGATTGGTCGTAACCAACCATCAACAACCTCTTCTTCTTCTCTTGCGACAGGACGCGGTGGAGGGGGGGTCCGTGCCAATGCTGTAGTTGTTTCAGAACCCACTGGAACACCATCTGCAGAATTATTTTTCGCTGATCAATGGAAGGCACTTGCAAGTGTCTTTGGTAATATGACTGTTTCTGGTAATCGTTTGAGTGGTAAGATTAATGGTCATTCTTGGATTATTGATACAAGCGCATCTAATCATGTTACCGGTAATCTTTCTCTATTATTCGATGTAAAAGACATCTTATGTCTTGTTGGTCTTCCTGATGGAAAGAAAGTGGTTGCAATAAAGAAGGGATCAGTGCGATTGTCGGATGCTATGACTCTCACTCATGTTCTTTATGTCCCTCTCTTAAATTGCAGCTTATTGTCCGTGTCACAATTATGTGATGATTTAGATAGTATTGCCATTTTTAATCGACATGTGTGTGATATACAGGACCAAACGAGGAAGTTGATTGGAACGGGAAGTAAGCAAGATGGACTCTACTACTTCAAGGGACCACAAACAGTGCAGACAGTCACAGTGGACGAGGACGCTTCTTCTTTGGCACTTTGGCATGCTAGGATGGGGCATCCTTCAGAAAAAGTAGTAAAATTGCTCCCTCCCGTTTGTAATTCTAAAGGTAGTTTGAATAAAGGTTGTGAAGTATGTTTCAGAGCTAAACATCACAGAGACAAATTTCCTTTGAATGAGAATAAAGCCAATCAAATTTTTGAACTAATTCATGTTGATTTGTGGGGCGGCTATCGTCATACTTCTTCTTGTGGTGCTAGATATTTGACTATTGTGGATGATTTTTCTCGGGCTGTGTGGGTTTATTGATGGATGATAAAACAGAGGTCTTTTCCAAATTTATGTCATTTGTTGCTGTGGTTGAGCGACAATTTTCTCAAACCATAAAAATTGTTCGGAGTGATAATGGAACGGAGTTCCGGTGTCTGCTTGGTTATTTTACTGCTTGTGGTATCTTATTTCAAACCTCATGCACTGGGACACTACAACAAAATGGGAGAGTTGAAAGGAAACACCAACACATCCTAAATGTTGCCCGCGCCTTGCGCTTCCAAGCCAATTTGCCTATTTATTTTTGGGGGGAGAGTGTCTTGACCGCTGTCCATTTAATCAATAGAACTCCTTCCATTGTCCTTGATAATCACACTCCTTTTGAGAAATTTTTTGGTTATTCTCCATCTTATGATGCCATTCGAATGTTTGGGTCTTTATGTTTTGCCCACAACCAAAAGACAAAGGGGGATAAATTTGCAAGTCGTAGCCGTAAATGCATATTTGTTGGGTATCCTTTTGGTCAAAAGGGATGGAGGCTTTATGATCTTGATAAACATGAGTTCTTTATGTCAAGAGACATAAAATTCTTTAAAGAAATTTTTTCTTTTATTGACACGGAAGCTAGCAATATTAGGCCAATGGATCACTTTGATATGGATGTGGATATTGATTTAGACTTTGCAGAATTTTTGGATGACTCTGTTGTTGCCACTGTCCCTAATACCAGGGATACAACAGTCGATGATCTAGATGTGCTTCTTATCCCCACTGACCCTACTTCCTCTGCCACTGTCAATACTGGGTCTGACCAAACCACAAGTCCGGCAAGCCCAATAGAAATAGAACAGTCTAATGTTGTGGACGAATCTGTCCAAACTTAGTCTAGTTCTGACCATACTGAAGAACAGGCAGGCCTAAATAATCAGGGTTCCGAATAAGTTTTGGGTCGTGGAAAGCGCACTAAAACCCCTTCAGTGCTCCTAAGGAATTTTGTTACTCACAGCATTGTTCTAGAGAGTCCATCGAACACTGCTACTTCTCTTCCACAGCATACCTCAGGTACTCCTTTACCTATAGCGCATTATATTAATTGTGACAATTTTTCTTTGCCCTATCGCAAGTTTCTTGCAGCTGTCACTACTAGAGAGGAACCTCGGTCCTTTAAGGAGGACATGAAAGATGATGGGTGGAAGAAGTCTATGCAAGAGGAAATTAAAGCATTGGAGGATAATGGTACTTGGACTCTCGAATCACTTCCACCTGGCAAGCGTGCACTGAGAAATCAATGGGTTTATAAGAGGAAATACCTCTCCAATGGAGATCTTGAGCGGTTAAAAGCTCGCTTGGTTATTTATGGAAATCATCAAATTGAAGGTTTGGACTACTCTGAGACCTTTGCTCCCGTTGCCAAAATGGCAACCATTCGTGCCTTTCTAGCCATTGCCGCTTACAAGAATTGGGAACTTTACCAAATGGATGTTCATAATGTCTTTCTCCATGGTGATCTTGATGAGGAAGTTTATATGAAATTACCTCCTGGTTTCACGTCCTCGGAGCCAAATTTGGTTTGTCGTCTTCGCAAATCTCTATATGGCTTAAAATAGGCACCTCGTTGTTGGTTTGCCAAACTGGTCACTGCTTTGAAAGGGTGTGGATTTCTTCAGTCTTACTCTGATTATTCATTGTTTACTTACACTAAAGATGGTGTGCAGCTCAATGTCTTGGTGTATGTTGATGATTTAATTATTTCTGCCAATGATTCTGTTGCTTTAAAGGCTTTCAAGGCCTATTTGGGTGACTGTTTTCATATGAAAGATCTTGGTCCACTTAAATATTTTCTTGGTATTGAGGTAGCTTGGAGTTCACCTGGCTTATTTCTTTGTCAACAAAAATATACCCTTGATATTATTACTGAGGTCGACCTCTTGGGGGCAAAACCAGCAGAAACTCCTATTGAACAAAACCACAAGTTAGGGTATGCCATTGGTGCCAAGCTTGATGATCCAGAATCCTATCGACGGTTTGTAGGTCGTCTTGTGTATTTGTCTGTCACGCGACCTGACTTGGCCTATTTTGTTCATCTTTTATCTCAATTTATGCAAGAGCCTCGCCAAGAGCATTGGGAGGCCGCTTTGCGTGTTGTGCGTTATTTGAAGGGAACTCCAGGTCAAGGTATTTTATTGCGAGCTGACAGTGACTTATCTTTAAATGGATGGTGTGACTCGGATTGGGCTGTCTGCCCCCTCACACGGCGATCCTTAACGGGTTGGCTGGTCTTTCTTGGTCAATCCCCTATCTCATGGAAAACAAAGAAGTAAACTACCGTCTCAAAGTCTTCCGCTGAAGCAGAATATCGCTCCATGGCTGCCATCACATGTGAGCTCAAGTGGTTGAAAGGTTTGTTATTAAGCTTAGGTGTTCATCATCCCAAAGCTATACCATTGTTTTGTGATAGCCAATCGGCTTTACATATTGCCCGCAATCCTGTTTATCATGAACGCACGAAGCATATTGAAGTTGATTGTCACTTTGTTCATGATGCTATTACCGAAGGACTGATTGCCCCGTCATATGTCCCTACAACGGTGCAATTGGCTGATTTATTTACAAAAGCTCTAGGCAGAAAGCAGTTTGATCTATTACTCAGCAAGTTGGGCATCATGAACCCCCATGCTCCAACTTGAAGGGGGGTGTTGCAAGATCTGCGAGATTTCAGGCGTGACTTATGGAAAGTTCGGTTGCGCCTGAATATGGCAAGTTATCATAGAGTTTGATATGGTTTAGGATTGTTTCCATATACAAATTATTTCGGTTTTCTAAAAGATATATATAGATACTAGGGCTGTATATATATTCTCGATGATAATCAATACAAACACAAGCTTTTAGCCTCAATCTTATCATAAACACTTTAAGACTCTCTTTGTTCACTAATGTGGGTTTTACCATTTAACACCCTGCGCCACACAAATATCCATATTGGGCTGAAACGTGGAAAATTAAATCTGGGCCAGTCACACACACATGAGCCAAATATATAGGGGTTAATTAAACTATTCCGACGCACATAAATACTTCATTTGGGCCAACAAAAGGTCATAAAAGCAAGGATTAAAGGCAGTTCTAATACCATGATTACTTTTTCAAATTGAGCCTATTAAAGAGAGTGTGTATCACATCAAGAAAGTTCTAACCAAGATCAATTGACAATAGATTGATCGAAGTAACTCATCTTAGTTATAAACACCACACTTCTCTCTTATTTCTTCACCAACGAGAGATTATTTCCCACTTAACAAAAAATACAGTAGTTAATGAAAAGCATAATTACCTGACCCAGTATTTATTATTGTGACAAGATCTTATATGCACCAAACCTGCATGATCTCTACTCTTGGCAGGCTCCACTTCGAACTTTGCATTTGGGTCCATGACTGAGAAGGAGTACTGGAGATGACCCTTAAGGCTACCCTCATCAGTCACACAGCCCAAGTATTTGCGGCTAGCAGGTTCTTCATTCACTGTCTTAAGAGCTATGAATTGAGGCAATGAGCACTCCATCTCTCACTCTCTCAGTTTCTTACTTTTAACGACTTTGGCTAGCCCGGCCCTTATTAAGCTCTTATTGTCTTATGCATGCTTTCTATTGCCTCTTCATCCCTCGTATTTATAGGCAAAGTCCAATTCCTTAAAGTACTTCACTATCCCTACAAAAATAATAATAATCGTGGGGCACATTATTGATGACTAATAATAACTTGTTGGCAATGGAAAGCAAAGAATTATATTTTTTCTACATTTGGGAAATCCATATATCTTGATTCTTGAGACTTGGGCATTTTGTATTGTTAAGTGATTACACGTCATAGTGTATGATCAATAATTGTGCTCATAAACATAACTACAACCACAATGATGGTTGGGTAAAAAAAATCTATCTAGTGGATTGCCTACTTATGTAATGTGTCTTTTCAAGATAATGGCTTACTTTTGTGCAGAGTGTCTCCTGTAAGATCGCCTTAATATGAGGTTACATGCATCTATAGCCAATCACAACGTCAGCATAAAGCATTGTTCGGTTGGTTGATGATATATATATGAACATCTTTATCATAATATAGGCTAATTATATGGACATCTATATACGGTCAATTTCACGCGTCATTACTAATAATATGGTAAATTTTTACCATTATGGCGGCATATTATATGAAGGGGCGAACCTAGGAGAAGGGATATATATAGGGTCCATTATAACTATTTTTTGGGAGAAAATTTCATTTTCATTGTAAAATTTTCTTTGTTTTTCTTTTTGTATAAATCTTTTGATTTTTCTTCTTATTACACTCATATTTAACCATCTTTAAACTTTTACACCCAAATTCAAATTTTGCTAAGTCCGCCACTAATTAATTATACGTGTTTTAGATGTAATCGTCTCTTATAGTTCGATATTGAATACTTTCGTTCCGTATTTGTGTCTCCTACGACACTAAAAAGAGACATTGAATTTAAATAAACAAGTCGAAAAAGAAATGGTTGAAGCAAAATAATTTCTTTTGTCACCAATATGCTCGTAGTTGTAGACTCGTAGGCCATTTTTCTTTTCCACCCCGTTGTGCACGAGCACGAGGGAGGTAACTCTCGGTGCCAACTGGAAAGCTAGAAGAGGGCTAGAGGGAGCTAAGCAGCACAAAAGAATTTAAGTCCTACACAAAAATACATGGAAACAAGATTTTTTTTAGTCTCGCTCGCTTTGCACGAGGGAGTGCATTGGCCTTTAGGGGGATGGATTATTGTTATTGTACTAAATAAATGGTTAGCTATAAAAGTACTCTCCCTTTTGTTTGGTTTCATATTCTAGATGGCCGATCACATCTCTCGTAACAAAACATAACAATAAGTCTTGTATGAGGCCGTCTTAAGGTAAAACTACCTCTATATGCAAGCATGAGAAAAGGGGTATTCGAACCTGCTACTTGGTGCAATGCAAGTGCAACAACGTTAGGTCTACATGCGCTCGTTTTTACGGGTGTGCCAGTGGTATACATGGCAATACGTTTTGAATATAATATATTATTAGTATTGGACCTCCTGCAATGTTTTAAGTTCCAATTTTTTTTTTCTTTTATTTTGTTAAACTTTGTTTCTAAATTCAACTTTATAAACCTACAATAACCCTTCCAAAGCAATTCCTCCACAGGCGGTGTAACGATTGTGTCAAATATACGCAGCATTACCCCAGTAAAACACAAAAACACTTTCTCCACTAAGCCCTTAAACCAAATCAATAATGATAATTGTAACTTCATAGTAAATAAGAAACACGTCTAATTTAATGATCGAATTCGCTTTTTTCATAATTCAAAACTAAAGTTTTGTGAATCTTTTGTCTTCATTGGAAATGGGTTTAATTATTATTTTGTTTACGTAGGACTAACAAATCAATACATTAATTGTTATCAAAAACAATAACAATAAGTTCATTTTGTAAGATCAGGAACAACTTAAAATCTTAAAACGCCACTCAACTCCAATCTACTATTCTTATAATGAGGAATAAATCGATCTCAGAAGTCAAAACGGCTCAAAATCGAAATAACCTGACCTAGTCAATTGCTAACACTAATGACAAGTGGCATGGAATTTTTTTTTTTTACTATATAATACACTAATACTCCCGTGGCTCGTGTGGCATCCAACAATTCAAACCTACTATCATTTATTTTTTTAGGTCAATTATTAAAAAATTAATGGGAAGTACATGCTCCCAAACGTAGGTAAAAAATTTTGCGTGGCATCCCTATGATCATGATATGGTCCTTTTGATCTACTCTCATATTTTATTCACTAATTTTTGTTTTGTGCTACAGATTTTTAACTGAACATTGGTTCAAGTGATTAAAGAAATGCAGGGAGCTTCGTGCACTTGATGATTCAGGAATCAGGAGTACGTACTATAAAGCATTGTTATGGACGGTAAACAGAGCGTCTGGGAAATCTAGGCACACGGTGGCGGATTCTGGAAGCTTTTTTCTAAGTTTCAGATGGTCAAAGTTGAGTACCAAAAATTAAATTTTATTTTGATACCAATAATAGCACTCTTTTTAAAAATAATTACTACCTCCGGATCACAAATAATATTACATTACACTTTTTGCGGTTTTCAAAACATTACTTTGACCACATATATCTCTTTTAATATGAACGGTTAATCTAACATGTGCACCTAGTGCATATGTTAAGAGTCATTTAATGTTACAAATCCTCCTTAATAATAAATAATCTGCTAATGATAATAAATTGTGTTCACAAATATAATTTTCATTTACCAAATTTATCCTTACCACTAAATACGTTCTTTTATTTGTTAATGTTTTGGGGAATTGTATAAGGGCAGTTTTGGCCTTGCATAAGACATTTTTCGACATTTAAATGGCTGTAATTACTCAGGGTGTGAGTACCGATGAAATTGTTTGGGAAATTTGGTAACTTTAGGAAATTATTAGTCTAATAAATGCTATTATCATATGCACTAGTGCATATGTTAGCCAGACCGTAAAATAAAGATAGTGGTTGAATTTTACAACTTCCATTATCTCCTACCATTATCCCTAAAACACTATTCATGGTGGTTATTTCCTACAAAAACTACTCAATTAAACACCAATCCATGAAATAATGGTGGTTGACTACACTCCACCCATGATTGAATAATGGGTGGTTACTAGGGGACCAAGGACTCTCCTATTTTCCTATAAATAGGATCAATTGAGCAATGAAGAAGACAGATTGAATCTCACCGCAAAGATGTGTTTCCTTAGTTAGGAGTAGAGTAATGTCGTCTCTAGTGTAGCAGTAGTTTTAGGAGTAGATTAAACGTAATTTAGTGTATCATACTCCATTAAATCCTCCCATTTGTACTTTTTCTACATCAATCGAATGAATGTCTTTTTTCCGAATTAATAGTGTTCAAATTCCCCTCGCACCCTCCTCGTTACGGTAAAGGTATCCACGATCCCAACACAACGCCCAAAAAACCTTGTCGAATAGCAAGGTTATCAACGTGATAGTCAACCTTGAACCACGCATCGAAAAACACTACCAACTTCCCGAAAAGGTCGAACAGTTGGTCGAATTGTGTATATAGGTGTGGAATTTAATTAAGTGACTAGAAATCGACTATTACTGTTGACCGTGTCCATCGTTAACTCGGAGTTGGGGGTGGAGGAGTAGGTTCGAATAGGAAACGGCCTACTTCAAGATAATTCTCGACCTTATTTAGGATATTTTTAAGGGCCGTAGGATTGCCCATATAAATTGCTTGTGACCCCTAAATACCAAGTACAGCAACAGAACGTACTTTCAAACAAGTTCAAGATTGCAAACTAGCTCTTAATATCTAGAACATAATAATTGTCTTCAATTAGCTCTCGTTGTGTCATTTTTCATGGTCTTTTGGAGAATGAGTCATTGTTTTGTGTGATTTTGAGTATCGTGTTGTGTAATGTGATAATGATAAATGGTGTGTTGGTTTCTACTTACTCAGTAATTAATTCAATTCGGTTTAGCAATTTAGGGAAGAAGAACACAATCAAAGATTATGATACTTTTTTTGAAACTCAAGTTTTACAAAGACATGCATTCTGGGGTTTTGTAGTTATCAGTATGCGCTGCCTTGCAGTACCAGTTGTTGAGCAAAGGCCAGGACAAGGTAGATCCATTTTGAAGAAGTCAACTCTTGCTGTAATTCTAGGTGCAGTACCAGATGTTTTGTTTCACTTGCTCATAACTTTGCAAAGTGGGTGTTGGCATCAAATTTGCAAGGTCTTTTTGGATTTGATGTAGTGCCCACTTGGATGTTTAATGCTTTGTAATTGTTGGGACGGTTAGAAATATATTGCAGATCTTGGTTTACCCAAAAAAAAAAAAACTCTTGCTGTAATTCTATACTTATACACAGTTACTTGATCAAACTCATATGTCGTTGTGACCTGGTCATCAAGCATAGTGCACAGAAGTAAATTAGGAATAGCAAATCAATAAGGGTGGTGGTTTATTGGTTTCAAATTTATTTCCAAGTGGTTTGGTAAGGTAAGGTTATGGATTCAAATTTATGTTTCCCTCATGTCTTGTGTCTGCTGGCTTCTAGGAACTATACTAGCCCTTTGTTGGTGCTATGTTGACGGGGCCAGTGCTTGCCCTGGTTGTTCAGCTAGTCTGATATATTCGCTATTGAACACGAGAATGCAAATATGACGTAGCAAGGAGTGACTCGGTCGTCATTCACTTGCACCCTCTTTTTAAAAGGGGAAAAAAATTAGGAATAGCAAGAAACTTATCAGAAGTCTGAGTGAAATATTAGATTGAACCAGATGGATTCAGCAGGTTGCTTGTCCAGCAATGCGGGCTATGACCCATAGATGTCGAGTCCAGGAGTTTAAACATAGTCTATTTTGATGGGCTATCTGATGGACTAATGGTAGTGGGCCTACTACTCTCACTTTACTGTAAAGCTAGTCAGCCCGACATTCAATTTTTTAAAGCCTGGTCTAAGTTGATCAAATCAAAATCCAAAACCAAAATACAAAAAATTGTGTGAATTTAGTTTATGGTGGACCAATGGTCTAAATATCACCTCATATTTTACTTGGAGTTATCCTTCTAATAGTGGAGCCATCCTTTTTGATGTCACCTCTTTAAGAGTAGAGTCATTCCATACTTTACCTGGAGTCAAGCCTCTAATAGTAAAGTCACCTCCTACTTTACTTGGAGCCACCCCTCAAAAATACTTGATACACAGTGGATTTAGTCCACATAAAACTAGCTGAAACCAAAATAGCATTTGTCAAAATTTGAATCTCACTTACGAGGATGCCAATGAAAAATCTTTCCGCACATTTGCCTAGACAATGAATCTACTTCGTTATGTATGAGTCAAATCAAATGCGTAAATCGAGGAGAAGAGGGAGAAGAGAGGGAGCTGTATGGATTCAGGGTATAGATAATAAGAAAGAATGTTCTTTTGGTTAAAGGACTGAGTAATGCTTGATAGTTATTAAGAGAATAACCCGTGTCTCACATCGAAAGAATGGGAGAGAGGAGACTAGCATATAAGTTTGGTGGGCTACCTCCACCTAACACCAATTGGTTTTAGAATGGAACTCCACTAGACTTGTGTGCAATCTACTCTCTTACATTTGCAGGCCTGCAGGCGGTAGACCCTATTGAATATTTAATATGGTATCAGAGCAGGTGAAGCTCATGATGGGTCTTTGCGTGAAGTGGTTTTGTGCCCAAATACAATTTGACCCAATTTTTCCCAGTTTGATATTTTGACATGTTAAACTTATTGATTAAATATACAATATATTTAAACATGAATAAAAGTCCTTATCATTATAATAAAAATAAGAACAAAAATAAGAAAAAATAAATAATAATCATATATTTATGAATAATATTTTTATTACTATTATTTATTATTATTTTTATTTGTTGTTGATGTAATTATTAATATCTTTATCAATATTTTTATTGCTATTTTTAATATTATTATTATTATTATTATTATTATTATTATTATTATTATTATTATTATTATTATTATTATTATTATTAATAAAAAATTTCAGTTTTCCCAAATTTTTTCCAGTTTGACCCAATTTCTCCAAGTTACTGGTTAGATTTTTCAATTTTCATCTGTTTTGCCCAACTTCTCCTAATTACCTGTTGAAAAGAACCAGCCCTTAGTCATTGTTTTTATTAACGACTTCGCTTTCGCCCAGTCTAAAATAATAAAATAAATGTTTGGTGGGACTTGAGTCCAGTGGACAATAAGTTTGTATTGGAGCAATAGTAGGGAACTACAACTAATTAGATCAGATTCACGTTTAATAGTGATAAGAACTAATGAGTTTTACATTCCATAGAGTTCTAATGGTTGTACATTGACCTAGAGCTAATATAAACACCAACCAAACCACCCCTACTCCTAGCCCTTCCTATTTGCTTTTCGCATCTGATAATCGTCTCCCACCTATATTACTAATTGATCATATTGCTTTTGTAGGCATGCATGTTTCTCCATCCATCCATTGATATATGTGAATTGATTACTTTCATGAGGTAATTCTTCTATACGCCTTCTTCTTTTCTTTTCTTTTCTTTTCTTAATTAGAATATACGGGTTATGGAGGATGGAGTATGACATACAAAAATCAATATAAAGGTAATTGATCTTCTCTATTTTATTTCACCAAATTGAGATTTTGGATGCCAATCAATATATTTATTGATGATTATTTCAACGTTCACAATTTTTTCCTTTTTTATAGTGTATTCTAAGGATATGGCCAATAGCAAAGATACTATACGAAGTGAAGAATTGAACAGAGTTGTTGATTGATTTGGCAAAGCATAGATGTCAAAGGAGTGGAACAATATTATTTGGCTTTGATATATTGGTTAGCTTACATCAATATAATTTTTACAAAATACAGATTTGTTTCACTAACAGTATTCAATAATTTAGTTTGTATTAATAATTTACTAGTTTATATATACATTAACTTCATTCTTGGCTTCCAAATGATCATCTTTTATAGGTTTTGGAAATAAGTGAACCACTTAAAAGTGGTCAAAGTAAATACTTTTGAGTAAGATTTTGTTCTTTCCAACCAATTTGTGGTTTCATTATACTGCATATATAACATTATTTATCTATTTATCAATTAAGGGTGTTACCTTCAATCTTTTGAACTTCCGTGTTTCGAAATTATGTTTTAATTTTCCCTGGAGATGTTGAGCTTGGTTCTTTAGTTTCATTGTTGAGCTTACTTTACACTGACTGAAGTTTTCAAGGGCATTCTCTCTCGCCAATACACGCTCATTAAGCTTGATTTGTGCTTACTATTCAAGTGTACGTGATTTATTTGCCCTTGAATGGAAGTCAATTAGGTATTTTTATAAGGTACTCTTATGTGCCAATATATATATAAATTGAGTCGTCCATGGGAACTTGTGTATTGACTATTCATTCTTGCCCTTACGTTTTTTTTTTTATTATATCTTTTTCAAAAGGATAGTGTCATCAGAGCGGGTTTAGTGTAATCTAGCTGGGGAACTTGTTAGAGTGATTAGTATTGTAGTTAAAGTGTATTAGCATATTATGCACGCCTTATATTTAATAAGAATACAAGTTCTTGACAGCACCAAAAAAAAAAGAATACAAGTTCTTGACTAGCTAATAACCCTTCTATTCTACCGGATGTAGTTTCACATAAATGGTCTTCATATAAGTTCCTCCATCCCTCAAGGCTCAAGTCATGCATGTTGAAACAACTCCCTACCCTTTCATGAAATTGTTTATTTGTAGTATATGGTTCTTTCTGGTGTTATTCTGTTTACTGCCCCCTCCCCCCCTTTTTTTGGGTTTAACCACAGGTTTACTAACTCTTTAGGCCAAGGCTAATCATGTTTGCACTGAGTCGGTCCACAATGTAAATGTTAATTATGCATATATGGAGTGATATTGCTGTAGTGCTATAGAACATGTAAATGTGTATGATGTGAGGATTCTCTAGCCCACCGGAGCAAAAGCGAAAGTATGTTATGTGTAGACCTACTCAATCCTTTTTTTGCAAAAGTGCAACTACTTTGCTCACAGCATGGGTTAATATTTTTAAAGGATAAACTTAAACATATTATGATAAGCTGTGTAATTGTTACCTTAGATATATAAATCATGACTTTTGGCTGTGTTACGACTATGAGTTCTTATTGACTTTGCATTACAATGTTCAACATACAAAATTAGTGTGAATCGTTTTGCTTGCTTTCCCCTCTATATTGCTTATTGCTTACAATATTATTGCACATATAATTTTATATGATTGTAAAACGCCTCCCAGAGTCCTTTATTGAATTTACTATTTCTATTTACTCTTAGAATAAGATCGATTGCATCGATTTGTTCGTTGTAGAGTCCTACATGTTTGGTAATTGTTTTTTCTTACTTATAAGTTAATTATTGTTATTTCAGGATATACAATTGGTACCATATAAATGTCGAGGGTAGCCGCAAGATGAATCAAAGAAGACAGGTGGCTAGGTTTTTTTTTTAAATAGAGAGAAAAAGAATCCCAATCAAATTATTGTAAAGTATCTATTTGTAAGTAAATCGGGAAAATACTTCCCTAATAAATTGGCAAGTAATTAAGTACTCGATAAATATAAAAATATTGTAATTAGCCCATGCATACACGGGTTTAAGTTGTGATAGACTTCTAGAGTTTTATAAGAGTATACAAGTTTATTTTAGTTCAGTCATTCACTATCTCTCAACAAGTAGTTTTACACTAAAGAACTCTTTTAGTTTTATTAAACAGTATATGTTTTAGCTAAAAGCCTGAAATTGAATAATTTGAGTTAGTATGGGACTAGAAAACTCACTTAATTTTACACTACAAATACACCTCATCATAATGAAACATTCAGAGTGCTTGAAATGAGAGGGAGGATAAGCGTAACACTATAATTGGTTATTAATTAAAGAGCATGAGTCACAAGTGTATGTCTTGACCCCAATAATAATAATTGCAAGGAGTCTTGCCTCAAGCAAATTTTACAAGTCATCCCATTTAGAAACTGATCGTTCTAAAAATTCTAGCAATTTTACATTTTTACGTACAAGCTCATTCCAACTAATAATATCGCTGATAATAATTGTGTTTCTCTTACATAAAACAAAACATTTGATAAACAAAAATAGGTTGATATATATCATGTAATTAATATAAGATCAAATTGTAAATCAACTCAAACTTAATCTTATCGTGAAATCGATAGCGATACTATTGGTTTGTTACATGGTACATTTTGTCATGTATAGAACAATTTCATTTAATTTGGATGAAATCAAGCGGTCGCTAACATAATAACATGCCATATAGAATTTTTTTTTTTTAATTTTTTTTTTTTTAAAATAAAACAAAATTTCTGATGATGAAAAGTAGAATTTGACTTGAATTGTGATAAATAACTAGAATTTTATTGGCAGTCGCTAACATAATAACATGCCACTTGGAATGGTTGGGTGGAGGGTTGATTGATGACGGGATGGTTTGGAATCATTATTTTTTATAGGGTGGCACTTCTTACTGAAATAATAATTAAAATGTCTATACGGGTCACCCCATCCAAACCCAAAATATATAGATGTATATAAACTTTTTAATTGATTTAAGTTCTCATGCAAAAATAATCTTTTTTTTTTTATTTAGTGACAACTAACATGCTATATATTAACCCACAACTCGGGCATCGCACGGGTCTAAAAATAAAAAAGTATTGATAGCAACCCGTGCATCGCACGGGCTTTCAAACTAGTTGTATATATATAAAGCTGGCATTTTTCGAGCCTTCTGAGGCGTGCCACATCATCAAACATATTAAAAAGTGAAAATAATTAAATAGAGTTTAATAATAATAAATATTGATAAATAGAGTTTCGGATAAGAGAAAAGAATAGAGTGTTACTTCCAATAAAATGTAGATAAAGTTGCAACTTAAACGATACATAACTTTTGATACAAGTTTTAAAAATTCAAATTTCTTACACTATTGCAAAGAGCATGAAATATACTTTAAAATAAGCTCCATTTTAGTTATAGCGGTACGTAATCACAAATAATTTGGTTAGACTAATCCTAAGCATTATTATTAAGATAAATAATAATAATAATAATAATAATAATAATAATAATAATAATAATAATAATAATAATAATAATAATAATAATAATAATAATTTAAGACATGCCACATAGGCAAGTTTAATTTATTAATTTAAAAAATTTAATAAAATATATTCAGTTGATAATTATAATTGTATTAGAAGTAGAGTAGGGAACTAATTGCATAAGAGAAACATGTCAAAAAATAATAAAAACAACCATAGGTAGTTATGAACCTACAACCTACGACATACATACATCTCCTAGAATTTCAATAGCTCTATACCATCCCAAACCAAATATAAAAGCAAATCCCCCCCCCCCCCACCCACCTTTTTGTTTGTTTTTGTTTTCATTCTCTTCGTCTTTCTTTTCCTTTATTAGTTTGTCTTCTTTTCTTCTTCTTTTTTCCAATTCGTGTTATTACTTAGCTTTATATTGCAAACTCATGAATTTGGCTATTTAGGCTCCGTTTGATTCATCTGGATAAAACTGAACTTAAGTGAACTTAACTTAACTGAACTGAATTGAACTTAACTGAACTTAAGTGATTTTTTGAACTTGACCGTTAACCATTTTAAATTCGTCTAAACATAGTCAATGTTGGACTCATTTGAAAGTATGCTTTGAGATCTTTCCGATGACATAATTTTCATCATGAAATTATTTCGGAATAAAAAGTTATATGAGTAATAAAGTTACACATGAACTGAACTGAATTTAAGTAAAATTAAGGTGAATCAAACAGACCCTTAGTTTTGCAGATTGTGAGATTATTCAAGTGTTCAGAAATGATTAAGTACACAGTTTTGAGTAAGTTTTTCTTTTATTTTAATCTTCATTGAATGTTTTAGCATTATTATTATTCGGTTAAATAGGGATCACAAAAACTTCTATTAAACGGTCTTCTCATCATTTTAGGTGAAATGGGTTTCACTTTTCAATAAAATAAGGGTCTAAATAGTGACACCATTTTTCTGTGAGTTGGTCTCACCCAATATCCTTTCAAGTATATTGACTAATGATTTTCTTAATTTAATTTACATGATTTATTGATTGAGGATGTTGGTTGGAGAAAATATGACCCCATAGTTGAAGGGGAGTTTGTCCTTGATAAAAGGGTTAGATAAATTACTCTACCTTGAAAGGTGTAGTTCCTTTTCTTTTCGTTTTTTGGTGTTAAATTTCCTTAGCGTAATTAACCACTAATGTACTATTGTAATTTTTTTTTGGGGTGCAGTAGTACTATTGTATCTCTTTCAAGCGTTGATAGATGATAGATGATATATAGATGATAGATGAGAGATAGTTGTTGAGAATTTGAGATAATAAGTACACGTACGAAAAAAATACAAAGGAGTTGAAAGAGCATTGGTTCAATGAAAATACCAATGAATGAATGAATGAATATAAAGCTGGCATTTTTTAAGCCTTCTGAGGTATGCTACGTAGGCAAAAAGATTAAAAAAATTATTTTAGAAAATTAATTTAATAGACTACGTTAAAAGAT
The DNA here is from genome assembly GCA_038025085.1 of Tetragonia tetragonoides. Classification (NCBI taxonomy): domain Eukaryota; kingdom Viridiplantae; phylum Streptophyta; class Magnoliopsida; order Caryophyllales; family Aizoaceae; genus Tetragonia; species Tetragonia tetragonoides. Next base: position 21,508,778 of record CM076150.1, read on the forward strand.
AATAGCTTTAGTGGTATAAGAGTGATAGGATACTTACTAGCTATAGATTGTACCTTCATCCAATTCCAATCATTCTAATTAAACGTCTCCTATCTTAGAGATAATGATTTTGTTAGTAGTATAATAGCATTAGGATACTTAGCCTACTAGGTTATAAAGCCATTTTAAATACCTTAAACGTGTCTTTTCATCTCCTCCAACCCCATCAACTTGCGTCCAAACTCCAAACCAACCCGGCAACCCCCCTCCCTCTACATTTTTTTTTTTTTTCCTTTTCTTCTGTTGGTAGTTCTTTACATTGTAGTATTATTCTATTCATGTTTAAATCTAACATTCAATGAGATTTTGTTGATTGGACTAATAATTTAATCATTTTCTTATTTGCAGGTGTGAGATTTTTGAATTGAAGAGTTTTATAGATGGTGTAGGAAGCATATTACTTTTAAGTATATTTGCAGCTGCAAAACATCGGCATTGCATTCAACATAAATTCCGTGAAGCAAATCGGGTAGCAAATTGGATGGCCAAATATGTGACGACTATTTTCGATAGCTTTCATTGGACTATCTACCCAACTACAACTTTTCGTAATATTTTACTCACAGACAGGATGGGAGTGGCCCTCAAGAGGAAGATCTCCTAATTGTTTCTCCTTCTAATTATATATTGTGATTAGAACAACGGGAAGATCTGTTCCATCTTTAGTTTAGCACAACAATCTTTTTTTTTTTTTTTTTTTTACCTACTCTTAGGAGCATGTACTCCACCATCAATTTTTTAATGCCTATCCTATCAAAAAAAAAAATAATTTAATGCCTAGCCCAAAAAAATGAGGTCCACACTTTTTATTATGAGTGTAGTAAGATGAATCCGGAAGTAGGTTTAAATTGTTGGTATAACTGTATAAGCCCTCTACCCACATATATTCTTTTTTCCTTTTTGATGTGTCCACGAATCTCAAATTCTTGATAAATATTGTGATTAATGCTTTTTATTAGATGTTCATGATTGACTAATATGTGGATTATTGATTTGGTGTGCAGACATGTTTGACTAATAAACCCATTAGAAGAGTTTTTTTGGATAAGAAAACAAATCTGATCAAGCTACCTACAATAACAAAAAAAGTTCACTAAAAAAGAAACAAAAAATATGATTAATGATACAATCGTAAAACTGGCTTAAAACGTTAAGAAGTCTTAGCATCCTAATTGGCATAAAATTAAATATGGATAAACCACTAGAATTTTATAATAAGGTTTATAACAGATTTTCGTCAAATATTCAAAATTATTTATAACGTTATCTAAACATCTCAAAAAAATAACAAAAATTACACCATTAGATTTGAATCGAAAAATACTTCGAAACGAGATGCATTTACAATATGTTTAGAACATATAGTAGGCATTTTACCGGAGCAATGAGACGCACCACCTAAGCAATAATGTAATTAATAAAAATAAATGATTAGTGATAAAAGATAAAGTTATAAAAAAAAATAAAGATGAAGTAGGTAGAGCCAAAGCAGAATAATAAAAAAATAAAAATAAGAATGATAAATTGTTACCGGAGATAATACGAATGTGGAGTTTATAAGCTGCCAAAACTCTTCTTTTTTTTTTTTGGTGAAAGCTGCCAAAACTCTTTAGTAGTAGACTTTCTAGGCTTTAACAAGACGTATAGAATCACTTCTGTAAGTTGTAATTTAATTGATCACTTGATAAAAATATATAATCATGTTTTGCAACGGGTCACATAGGATTCAATTGTGGTAAAATATTTTCAAAGAAACTTAACAATAAATTAACAAAGATTATTATGAAAACATATAGAAATTAACCCGTGCATCGCACGGACATCATTACTAGAATGGGAAAAGAAAAAAGAAAAAATAAGTTGTCGTACTTTCAAGTTTAAACTTTAAGGTGCACAAGAGGAAACATTTGTGGTGATAAAACTCCAATGATATCCAAATCCAATCTAACCTTTCTTTCTCTTTCTCTTTCTCTTTCCTTTGCTTTCCTTATTAGGGAGATCTCTCACATTTTCTGGTTGGATCTTATGGTAGTAACAAGAAATACGACACTTGGACCCACCACCGAACAACACAAAAAAAATTGAAAGCCACTTAATAAAAAAGAAAAAGAAAAAAAAAAGAATATCTTAACTAGATCTTTATTTCTCAAAAATACATGGCTCATATTTGACTACTACTTTCTTGTGTTACGCCATTTGGAGGTACATAATATGTTAAAATAATAAGAACAGATAAAATAAAGTGTATTTATTTAATTATTTATTTATTCCGCCCCATTCTTTCACTTTATAATGACCTAACTAGAAACACCTTCAAAACACTCAACAGACCAGTAAACAAAACTTATGGCCAGAAATTTTTTGGGAGTTTTCCCTTTTTTTTTGGGTTCCAAAAACGAGTGGACTAGAAACGTTGAACAATGGTCGTCTTAATGAAGCCATTAATTAACGAAATACCCATTTAACCCTAGATGGTCTACACGTGGCGGTGGATGTAACGAAGGGCGGCAAATGAATAAATTAAAAATGACGTGGCTAAAAAAGTGCAAAAAAAGTCCACCTTGGATTAGATTTGCTGGCTCCAACTCTTTCTCTCTCATCCTCATATGATCCCTAACTACCATAGATGGTTTCGGAGCCGATTAACACGAGACACAATACGATTAAACACGACTTTTACAGATCACCATATGGTACAAATTATGGAGCAAGTACGTGTACAAATGAGCGGGTATGGATTTTGAAGATAAGAGTGGTCGAGTACGATACGAGAAAAGATTAAAAATATTTGGAAAAAAAACTTAGTTACGCATATGACACAGACACAAGAATAAGATGTGCCTATCTTTTAAATGATTTAGCACAACAAACAGGATACCCACCAACTATAAGCACGACACAAGCATGACTCAAACACTTGACACGAAACCATCTTTATTAATAAGTGGCCTATCTTTGCTCTTCCTTCTTTCACTTTCTCTCTCTTCTTTTTATCAGAGACGGTAGCCCGTATGCTTATAGGGATAACTATTGTCTGAATATGAACCGAACCGAACCAAATCGAATACTACTCAATAAAAAAAACCTATCAAAATAAATAAATTTGGTGAGAACCACCTTAACAATTACACCTTTTATTCAGTACCCCCTGAAAAGTTGCTATTTGTTCAGTACCACCTATAATGTTACAAACGCCGTGGAAGTCACACCTTAAGTGAAATTCCGACCAAATCCAAAAATTTTCTGACCATTTTACCCTCACGTGTCTAACCCGTGACTTATAATTAATTTTACGAAATAATTAATTAAATTAATTAAACTAACTAAACTAATTAATTAAACTAACTAACTAAACTAATTTGACCAAAAATTTTCTTCCCATTCTCTCGCTCAGCTCTCTCTCTCTCTCTCTTCCCCTGTTTTCGTGGCGAAACAGAACAACATAACTGTAACAAACACGATGAGCTCCACCATTGTTGAAAAACTCCCCGTTGAACAACAACAACAACAACAACAACAACAACAACAACAACAACAGTCCATTAAATCTCCTCATAAAAACGTAGAAGAAGCAGATGTTGGTATCAATTGTTACATCTCAAAACCTTCAAAATCAAGCTCAAATTTTGATTCCTTAGGAGCTCGAAATTCTCAGAATCGAGATTGACATCTTGACATTCAAACGAGAAATTCTGAAACAAAACCGAAAATTAAGACAAAAAGGGAAAAAATTAAAAAGAAAGAAGGAGAAGCTTAGCTTGGAATCGGCAGATCGGAGCTTCTAAAGCTCATGCATGGCCATTGAAGCTCGCTCGAGATTAATCAGAAATGTCGCCGACCATGGTTCATGGCCGGAAACCACAAATCGGTGGCTTGAGAGCTCGATATGTGGTCGCCGGACAAAAATGGTGGTCGACAACCTTTAACTTCATCGCGGCCATGGCTTCGCTGAGTTCTTGTCGCCATTAATGACGATCTTCAGAGCTTGAGAGAGAGATGGAGATGGGTACGAGCTTGAGAGAGAGAGAGAGAGAGCGCACAGAAACTTCATCGCGGCCATGGCTTCGTTGTCGCCATTAATGACGAGCTTGAGAGAGAGAGAGAGAGAGAGAGAGAGAGAGAGAGAGAGAGAGAGAGAGAGAGCGCACGGAGATGGAGATCGAGGGGTTGGGTTTAGGAAGAGAGAGGATGGGATGATGGGGTTGGGTTTGAGTGAAATTAATTAGTTTTAGGTTAGTTATTTATATTTATATTTTTTATTTATTTAATTATTTGGTCAAATCACTTAAAAGTCACGTGAGGGTAAAATGGTCAGAAAAATTTTGGATTTGGTCGGAATTTCACTTAAGGTGTGACTTCCACGGCGTTTGTAACATTATAGGTGGTACTGAACAAATAGCAACTTTTCAGGGGGTACTGAACAAAAGGTGTAATTGTTAAGGTGGTTTTCACCAAATTGCGCTAAATTAAAAAATGACATGGCTAAAAAAGTGCAAAAAAAGTCCACGTGGATTAAGATTAGCTAGCTCCAACTATTTCTCTCTCATCCTCATCTGATCCTTAACAACTGGCCTACCTTTGCTCACCTTTCATTTTCTCTCTCTTGTTATTTTTAGAGGCTATAGATATTTTCAGGGTTTTATTTCTGCCACTCTTTTTAGGTGATAAATCCTAAAAATCCATAAATATCGTGAGGATTAATTATTTTAAGGACCCACTTAATTATCGTCTATTTCTGGCATGAAATGAATATCTATCTCTATCTGATCTGCCCACCCACTGAAGATGCCGGAACTTTGAGATATGACCACCGTCATTAGTAAAGACGTGTATAACACGCGCTTTGTTTGAGGTGACACTTGGGAGCAGGTATAGCCACAAGTGAAAGCCTAACAGCTAGCAATTTTATTTTTATTTATTTTTGATATTTTGGTTGATATGCGACTATGCGTATGCTTGCCTTACGTGTTCCGCTAGAGCCGCATATCTTCAAAGCTAACAAACTTGGCCTCTTTTACCAATCAGGCCTTAAGGGTAGTGGTTTAGTCGTTTCAAATTTACTTCTAACTGGTTTGGTGAGGTAAGGTTATAATTTCAAATTTCCATTTTTCTCATGCCTTAACTTGTGTATGTTAGTTTCTAGAAATTATACATAGTCCCTTGTTGGTGCCCCGCTGACGGGGTCAGTGCTTGCGCTGGTTGTTCAGTTAGTCTGATATATTCGCTATTGAATACGAGAGTCCAAATATGACATATCAGGGGTGCCTCGATCGCCATACACTTACACCCTCTTTTTGACGAGTAAAAAAACAAATTTGGCTTCTTTTAGTCCTGTTTTTACATCGTCTCCATGTTCTGTTCTATTTCATTTCACGTCATTTCGTATCGCGTTCTGCTTTATTTTATCTTACATTTTGTTTTATTATATGTGTTTTTCTGTTTCGTTTCTCACTGTTCCAGATATTTCCATTAAAGAGCACGGAGCAATTAGTTTTGTATTATTTTTTTTTTCTAGTTTTCGTTTTTGAAGAATAGTGTTGTCACCTGTACTGTGCTTATTGCAACGAAATATATACTCTTTTTCTAGTACCTTGTACATCTCAGAAACATGTCTCCATGATTCAATTTTAGAAAGAACATCAAATGCTTATTTAATTGTTAATATCAACTTTTATAAGGTATCAACTAATAGAATTTCATCATCAAGACATCAACATGTAGCTAATGGATGTGGTATTTGACTTTGAATGTTGAAAATTCTAAAAGTGAAATTTTTATTCGTTGAAAAGACTTAATTTGAAGAAGTGTTTTTTGTGTTGATTAGTTTGGAAATATTTTCTTGTAATTAGTTTTGTAAATGTGTAATTGATTCAAATTGATACTTGTAGTTGTTAACTTTACATGAGGTGGTAACTTATTGATAGGAGAATGAGATTTGCAAGATAGTATTAGATGCTAGTAGAATAATTTGTTTCTCCTCTTCTCATCAAGAGAAGTGACTCCCTTTTACTTCACAAAGAAAGTCATCTTTTTTTGTAATGAGAAAAATATCATTTTCTATGAGAATATAGAGGTAGACCATAGACATAAGACATCCTTTAATGGATGGTACTAATGTTGTTTAGGATATTACTTTTTCTAAGATTTTCTATTTGGATAAATCAAAAGTAGGATAGAAATATGGATAACCTTTTTTATAGTCAACTTGAAATAACTTATTACATGATTGCTTACATAGATATGTCATCTTATGGCCCAAATTGTGATTTTAAATTATACTAATTTGTTTATTGGTAGGATATGAGGAATAATTATTTATGAAGGTTTATGCTGAGAGCAGATAATGAATTAAGTTAGGTGGACGTAGCACTATTAAGGATCTATTAAAATCTCCGATGATGTAATAAGGGGGCACTTGTAGTATCATATAGAGTACAATATATAGTGACATACCTCATCATCGAGAAAATGCTTGGAATTAGTCTAGGTGATACATGACCTCGACATTTCTTGAGAAATATAAATAGTTGACAAGGGGGTATACAATATGCTGGTTTAGTGATGAACCCTTTTAAACTCCTATTACTAAATTTTATTTACAGTGTCAACCAAAAATTTTGAGAGACATATCGACTTCAATTTAAAATTTTCTACGTACATTTATAACTCTACGAACTTTGTCTACTTAGTTCCAATCACTATTACTTATAACAAAGTAGAGGTTGTAGGAAAATTTGAGGCATATAAATTGCCAAACATATGGAATGTGTGTTCTATGTTCTATATTGTTCATTCATTGACTAGTCATGTTTTTTTTCTTCTTCCTTGTTTTCCAAAATCAATCTCTTCATAGGAGTAACCAATAAGGCCACGCAATTTTGAGATAAGAAAAATTAGTCAAAAAAGGAAAGGAATTTTTGGTCCATTAAAGTGACACGTGCTATCAACAAACAAATGTTCAACAAACTACAGGCAAATTCCATTTTCAGAACAACAAAAAAAAAGAAAAAGAAAAAAGAGGTAGAAAAAGCGAAACAAATGGGAGCCACAAAAATGCTACGTGTCAATCAATTTGTGGCATGTACGGTGACGTGTATCACACGCGCGCGAGTAAAGATAAATCCCCATAACAGTTCACTCGAGAGCGATTTTTCCAACCCATAAATAAAAAAACAAAAGAAAAGAAAAAAGACAAATTGTATCCACGTGTCCTGAGCTTACTTTGAACGTGAGCCACAAGATGCTACAGGGTTCTCGAGCTTTCTACCAAAATCCCACCTTTAAAAAAAAGGAAAAATATAAAATAAATGAAAATAATAATAAAATATTAAAAATCCATGAACGCTTTCTACCCTTCAATCTGACGTGGCGGTCCCCTTTGCTTTCTCCTTTTCAACCTCCATTTCTTCCCCTTCAGCTCAACCCCAATTCTTTCATCTCCTTCATTTTTCCTCCTTCCACTTTCTCTCTCCATTTTCTCTCTCCACTTTCTCTCTCTAACTTCAGAGCTTTTCTTCACCAGCTTACTGTTTCTCTCTCTCTCTCTCTCTCTCTCTCTCTCTCTTGATTAGGTTTCTCTGTTTAGCTGGTTGAAGGTATTGATTTTGATTCTTGATACTAATTAATATCTGTTTCGCCGACATTTTTTTGGTCGTTTATACGATCTGTATCGATTTGAGCTAGAAATTTGAGAAATTTCAGTTGTTCAATCGAGTTTTTTCGGCGTTAATCGAGTGGTGAAAATTGCTCAACAAGAAATAGCACTGGAAAATTTACTTTCGAGAGTTAATTTGAGATTATTCGGATTTTTAGTCTGTTATCAATTCGAGCTAATAATTGAGATCGAAGTTCGTGGAATTCGTTATCAACTATGAATATCCAAGTGAGTTTCAACGAACTTCTAATTCATTTTTATTTGTTCAATTTCTGTTTTTGTTAGGTTTAATTTGATTATTAGTTTGGTATCTCTGTTTTGTTTTTCTTCCTGTTTTGGATGATTTTAGTTGAGATTGAATTAGTGAAAAATGAAATCTTTGCCGTGAATGAATAGAATATGATTTATTTATTTATGCTTGTTTTTATTAAGATATGTTACTTTATTGTCCAGTAGCTTAGGAGAATATCAGAATATATGCTACTAGTAGTAAAAGTACTAGTAATATGTTTCTTTAGTTGGATGATTAAGTAAATAATACTCAATAAAGCAACTAATATTAGGTTGAGTGTGAACCTGTAATTTTGATATGATAATTGGCTGCTATTACTCTTATCAGTATTGATATGATTCTGGTAGGAGTTACAAAAAGATGAAGTTTTTGGGGTTATAGCGAATTTCGGTTTAAAACCATCTTTATTGGCTTTTGTGGTACCCTTTTACACCTAAAAAGCATTAGAAAGTTCATAGAAAGTTGGATATTTGCCTCTAATAGTTCTAACATGTGGGATTGTTAGTAGTCTGAAATTGCTCAATTTGAGGAAAAAACTTATCTTGTTTGATGTTTGCAAGAGCCATAATTGGTATTAGTGAGAAATCGAAGTTGAAGCGCGTGAGCGCGAGTTTGAGGTACGGGGTTTAGTCGTTTAGAGATGATTTCAGTATTTGGTGGATGTTGCTTGCTTAAATAGCAGCTGATCTGTATGTGCAGTTTTACTTGTGGGGGATTAATTGGTATTTTATCTGTTGGAAATTGGTTGTTGGGAGCTTACATAAATAATTCTTATTGAGCTATATGTTTATATGCTGGTATTGTCCTGCTTGAAAATTTGTGTTATTTGGGTTGTTTTCGCGGTTTCTCCCTTCTTCGTGCTAGTTGTGTACACCAGTATATGTACAGAAGTTGCAACAATTTTCATTAGTATACCTAGGTTATGGAAAGGATACCTGCTTACTGTAAAAACAGTTTGAAATTTGCTTAGATATGGTTAATTGGGAGAAAGTACTCATACTGTTTTCATTGTAATATCAGGATCAGAGTAGTGGTGCTCAATCCAGTATGTTCCTCTCATCGGGGGATGACATTTCGATGGACGTTGGTGCGCAATCAACAGCGGGGGAAGACCAAGTTCCTAAGGTTTTGGTCGTTCTCTGCCTTTTATGTGGCCCCTTACCAGGGGATTGCAATTTCGTACTGAATCTTTCAGTGCCTTACTCTTCTTCTGTCCTCTTCCTTATCTGAAACAGATCAGAAAACCATATACCATAACAAAGCAGAGGGAAAGATGGACAGAAGAAGAGCATAAGAAGTTCCTTGAAGCTCTGAAGCTGTATGGCCGAGCTTGGAGAAAGATTGAGGGTAAATATTGACAACAAACTGATCATTTCAAATGGGTTTTAAATTATATTTCTCTTGTTTGATTGTTCATGCTTTTTTGCAGAACATGTTGGGACAAAGACCGCAGTTCAAATCCGAAGTCACGCCCAGAAATTCTTTTCTAAGGTTCATTGCCTGTTCTTTACCCTTGTTTAAAGTAAGTCGAATTGTTCATGACCTCAAGGGCGTTAACACGTTCTTTGGAGAGTCAGATTTCAATAGTACTGTTCTCTGATCTGAGTGTTGATGTTTTCACATTCAGGTGGTCCGTGAAACAAATAACAGCAACGCAAGCTCGATGGAGCCCATTGAGATACCTCCACCTCGTCCTAAAAGAAAACCGATGCACCCATATCCTCGCAAACTTGTGTTGCCAGCCAGAAAAGAGTCTCCTATGGACAACCCAGAAAGATCCACATCTCCGCATTCTTCACTCTCAGAGCAAGAGAACCAGTCCCCAACTTCAATCTTATCTGCTGTCATCTCAGATACTATGGGATCAGGAGATTCGGCTACACCTACTGGAAGCCCATCACAGATCTCTTCTGCTGAAGTTGTCAATGAAGCTGCATTCTTGCCATCTGAAGAAAATGTAGCACAAGATGCTGGGTGTCTGTCGCAATCAAATCCCAATGAGCCAGTTTCAGCGGTACTGATAGTACTTTTATTCTGTAATACGTATCTTGAGCCATTTCTAGTTGATGTTATACTAACTTTGTATTATGTATTTGAATGTCCAGAAACTGGAGCTGTTTCCAAATGTAGATGCATATGACAAGGAAGATTCGGTTGCTACCAAGGTTCTAAAACTATTTGGAAAGGATGTAGTAGTCCCAAATAAGCCAACCGATTCCTTTAGATGTCTGACCAAGTCACCCTCCTCAGACATGGGAGAGGGGGTGCTTCAGGCATCTCCAGAAAACCCAAAATCTGCTGATATTACAATCAGAGGTCCTGAGAATTCATGGACTCACTTTGATGGTAGAGTTTACTACATGGATGGAAACTCGAACCAGGTAGAGAAACCTGTTCCACTACCCTGGTGGGTTTTCTTTAGGGGCATGCCCAATCCCGCTCCTGCTTTCGAGGGACATCTTGAGGATGTCCAAGACAAGGAAACTCAGAGAGAGGTATCCTGTGCTGGTTCAAATAGTGGATCAGTGAATGGAGAAGAAAATACAGATAAAAGCTGGGATGCTGAGACAGTGTCTGGCCAGTGTGCTTCTCAGTCAGACAGAGATAACAGGTCTTCACAGGAGCAAGATCCGGAGAGAAAACCGGTCTTGCTCGAGAAGAGAACCGGTATTGACAAAAGCATGAAAGGCTTTGTGCCATATAAAAGATGCTTATCAGAGAGAAATGTGCCATCATCAACGATAACAAGCGATGAGAGAGAATGTCAAAGAATACGTCTTTGCTTATAGCAAGAACACCTCCCCTACATATGTTACTGAGGTGTTTGTTATTTCTGTAGCACATATATTAACTTGTCAGATGGAAGAACCAGTACATTATTGATGAAGATCAGTACAGGTGTATCAGTAGAGTTATAGCAGTTTTGGTGGTAGGACGACTGTAAAAATGAGTGTCTGATGAGATAAATCCGCAGCAAGAGGGGAAGCAAGGGCGGGCTGATAAGCGGATGGCGTGGCCTGCTAGAGGCTATGCAGAATGTGAGCCTGCTCATTTGTATAACTTCATCTATGACCTTTTTTCCTGCTGTACTAGTTGATGTAATTGTTCTCAGAATTTTTCTTTTCCTGTTTCGTTTTTTTGGTCTCTAGGATTAGCAGTTATGCCCTAGTATCGCGTTCTTTGTTCTTATAAAATGTGAATTATGGTCAGTCTTGAATTTTTGTATGAAGATGGGTTGATACTTCCAACTTTTTGACCCTATTCTTTGTGTGGATTATGAGATTGGGATTTGGGAACCAAGTGACTCTCAATAAAGACTGACAAGCTGCTCTGTTTAAGAGTATTCTTTCAATTTAATCAACAGAATTTGTGATATCATCACATTTGTGGGTCTGAATCAATTAGCATTGTGTTTTGTGGAATTCCATGAATAGACTGTCCTGCAATACGCCAATACATTTGTGGATAGGGGACTAGACTGCTTATTTAGGAAAAGGATCCTATACGCTACCTATCTCTCCACCTCTCTTTGAAGATAATGAGACTCGATTTCAGGTCATTGTACGGATAAGTAAGAGATGAGTTACTAACTCACTACGTTATACGCTATCCACCCATCAAGTACCTTCCAAAAGATGCGTGGATTTTTTTTTCTTGACAAAAAGAGGGTTCAAGTGACTGACGACCAAGACATCTCTCGCTACGTTATATTTAGACTTTCGTGTTCAACAGCGAACATATCAGACTAAGTGAACAACCAGCGCAAGATTTGGTCCCATCAACGTAGCATCAATAAGAGATTAGTGTAATTCTTAGAAGCCAACAGACGCAAGACAGGAGGAATGGAGGAGTCGAACCCATAATCGTGCCTTACCAAAAGATGTGTGGACTTGCTTATTAGCCACATATCGTTACAATTGGTGGACATGGGCACAACTTAATAAAGTCCACTGGTACAGTACTACCGGCGCTTCAAACAAGGGGAAGGAGAGTCAATACAACAACGCCGCATGTGACTCCTGCAGAATAGGTATTCTGTGTTGCGCCAAATGGTTTGTGGCTAATTTGTGGTGTTTGTTAGACAGCAGCATTACTGTATAAAAGGATTAGATTTTTCTTCGTGATGTGGAATTGACCCAATCACAAAATATCTTTCTTTTTTTTTTTCGAGCTTTTTGGATGGGTTAAGGAGTTAGTGGAAATGTATGTACACTTCATGAACTTACTTATCTTCTCTAAAAGCTAAATAGGAAAAGGTATAATTCTTGTCATCCAAAAAAATAAAATAAAAGTACCGTTATGAATTTATGATACTAGTGGGGAGGGGAGGTTGTTGAGAATTAACTAGTGTGGTGTCTTGTCAATGATAGATTGAGTGGTTAATTTTTGTAATCTTAATTCTACGACGATTATATTTATAATTGTTTTTTTTAAGGGGAAAAGAAATTCCATTAATTGAAATCCATACGGCACTTACAAGAATCTTCATTAATATAATTAATTTGATTATTAGATATATATTTGTTTTAACAATATAAAAGATGCCATTGTAAATTTACGCCATCCATTAAGTGATACAAATAATTTTCAATTCTCCTAATAATTTATTTATTTCTTTTTCAATTTAAGTCTCCATGATACCACCCACGTTAATAGGTTTATAACGTGAATTTTTACATGGTCTCAGAGTAGGTACTCTATCAGTATTTTTCATGCATGGCCCAAAACAAATGAGGCCCAATAAACACATAATAGTGGGTGAGCAATATAAACATGAGATTAGCATTGAATTGCTGGTTTATAAAAGGTGATATGTAGTGTATGTCATCATAAAATTTCTAGTATATTTTCATTTTACCAAAAAAAATAAATAAATTATATTGCTCATAGGATTAATATTGTGAGACTCTTAACTACTCGAATTAATGGCATAAATTTTCCATCTTGGCATTATTATTGTTTAATAGGGATAAATTTTAGATTATTTTTCTTCAAATTATTCTTCTTATTATTGTTGTAAGTTCAGGTTTTGGACAAACTTATTATCATTTTTTCAATAAAACAAGCTAAAAAACTTCTCACCTTTTAGACTATGTTTGGCACACAATTTTTGGGAGTTTTTAAGAGAGTTTCAATTTTTGTGGACGCCAAAAGTTTCCAAAAACTTGTTGTTGTTTGAGGTTCATGTATTGGACAAACTTATCATCATTTTCATAATCCAATATACTGAGCTGAAAAACTTTTTAACTTTTAGGCTATGTTTGACACACAAGTTTTGGGAGTTTTTAAGAGAGTTTCAACTTTTGTGGACACCAAAAGTGTCCAAAAGATGTGTCCAAAAGCTTGTTGTTGTTTAAGGTTTAGGTATTAGACAAACTTATCATCATTTAGATAGTCCAATAAACTGAGCTGAAAAACTTATTAACTTTTAGGTTATGTTTGACACCCAACTTTTGGGAGTTTTTCAAAAAAACTTCAACTTTTGTGGACTCCAAAAGCTTCCAAATGTGCTCTTTAAATAACGTAACTTTTGCAAAAGTTTCAACTTTCGAAGTAGGATAAAAAGATCCAAATCTGTATGTTACTCCAACAAGCATTCACTTCTTGTGGTTCTGTTTATTTAGTTTAGAAAGCAAATGAAAAACCGGTAATCAAGTACCAAAATTTAGATTGTTGGATCACCAACTTGTCAAATAATTTAGATTGTTTAACAAACTGGCCACCAAACCAAACATTGAAAATTTAATCAAGGCCATAAGTCTTGAGATCTTTTAAAATTGATGTCATAACTCATAAGAACTTATGCGCGGGAGATAAATGTATTTGACTTTGGAACTTGACGGTTGAGTATTGCCGGTAACTTCCATTAATGAGTCCAACACCAACGGTTGTGGGTCCAGCCCCTTTTAGATACATATTTATTTTTATGTATCATTATTTCAGCAAAATAAAAGAAAAGAAAAAAAGAGAAAAAAGAACAAAAGAAAAAAAAAAAAAATTGAACTAGCTGCGTGCTGCACCGAAATGTTTTCGGTTTAGCTAGTTTATTTGGTGAGATGGCCTTTCTCTTCATTTGGGCCTTATTTCCTTGAGTGGCACATGAGTCCCATCAAAATGGGCTGCTTGGTCTTAGCTTCCCTTGGAAGCTATCCTTGAAAAAAGGACAGGAGCACAGGTCTTCGAAGTGAGAGGAAGAAATTGACAGTGAACTAGCTAGTTCACAACAGAGATGAGAGGCATTGCAATGTTCAAATCCCAAGGGTGGAAAAGGCCTTTGATTTGAACTTATGGTTCGTTCAATCCTTTGGGGTCTGTCTAGTGGCCCATCTCTAAAAATAAAGGAGTAATTTTCTACTTTGGAAGCTTACTAAAATTTGTGGATAAAAGACTCAATTTCCTCATTAAGCATTGTGGGACTCTTTGAATCAAGGTAATCCTTCATATCAAACACCAAGCAATTATTCTGAGGGAGGACTAAACCTTAGACAAGCAATTGTGCATCAAGATACTTGGGGAGGGAGGAGAACTCAGGTTATTCTGAGGTTAAGGACTAAACCTTAGACAAGCTAAACCTCAATACCTGTGGTTTCTTCTATTCTGCCTATGGTTCCTAGCACTTCCTTTGACTTGTGCAATTCTGAATTATTTTTCTTTATGGCATCCCTCGTCCTAGTTGTATTGTGCTTGAATTGATCAAATTCTCATGTTTTCTTTAATTTTTGAACACCCTATTCGACCCAATGCGATTGCCAAGCCTAGGCTGCTCACATACCGTTCGGGCAACAACTGTGATTCTATAACATTTTAGCAAGAACTATCTTTTTTTCAGTATGTATCAATTACCCACTTCTAAGTGTAGGTAGGGGAAAGACTGAAGATGTAGTAAACTGTTCATGCTTAATTTGCCTAGTACTACAAAATCTCTCTCTTAGCCAAATGTATTGCCACCATGGTCCTATTTCTCCCACTATAGGTATAGGATCATCAATCATGCTGCTTTTAGTAGTCTTCTGTTCATGTTCATGGTGTAATTCTTTTAGCTGTGTGTTGGTCCTTACTCTTTTTTTTTTTTTTGGGGGGGGGGGGGGGGAGGAAGGTGTACAATTTTCAGTATGGCATAGATTTGAGGAGCTATAGAAAGAAGCACAGTCCAATCTCTGGATTGTTAGTTGAAATATAACTTTCATGGTATACCATAGATTTACAGAAGTATACAATAAATATGCTTGATCCCAAAGCTGGGACCCATTGAGCTCTTGGATGGGTTTTGTGAATAGTTACATGAACAATTTGGTAAGTTTATTCACTATGCAATTCCTCTTGGCTTCGATATGTTGAGAAACTGGTATGGCACATAAAGAAAATCAGAAGTAGTAATAGTAGAAGGATCAGGAGCAGTTTGAGGCTTGCATTTCGTACAGTTCGAAACATGTTGGAAGAGGCCATCTTGTGAAACTTTGTTCCTGTGGGGTTTAAGCTCCGAACCACCTGAAATACATGAGTAGCGTTGCATTATGCTACGGGGGAAAAAAATCCAAGGATACACTAGACTGCCAAGCCAAGTTGTAATCACCCTCTTTACCTCTGTATCCGAGATGGTTGACGCCTGGTGTTGAAAAACATAAGGTTAATAGCCGTTGTGAAGTTGCATAGAAATTGAGACTGAATAAGAAACAGAAAACAGAATACCTATACCCGAACTTGAATAGCATAATTTGTACCCTAACCCTATGCATCAAAAGTTCAAAACCCTTAAACCTCATATTTTACTCTCTAAAGTTATCACTAGCCACATAAATAATCCAGTATACAAAGTATTGGGTTAGGGCATAAATGAAGTATAAAGAAAGGTCTTTGTTTTTTATTTGCAATAAGGCTCTAAATACTTAAATGTTTGACATGTTTTAACAATTGAAAAGGGCAATAAAAACCTTAGGAGCATCATGGGAGATTCTTTTCAGATGTTAGACATTCCATTTATCAATAAGTGGGAGTATCTAAGTTATTGATTGAAGCAAAAAAGACTATTTAGAGAGAACGACGCGTGCCTTTTTGATGGCTGTGGTCTTACTATTGGCCTTGGGACTGGCTTGGGAGCTTCAAAGCTAGGAATGGGAACAGTCTTCACCTGTAAGAGTTTCATGTTAGAGCTCTTGCACCTAATTTACATCATCTTTGTGGAGCTGATATGATCTCGATGTCATAAAGAGGAAGACATACCAGATTCCTCATTTCGAGATTGTAAAACATGTGGATGTATCTTAGCTTTGCTTGCTTCTGTTCTTTGTGCACCATTTTCCAGAAGTTATATATGCAGCCCATATTCAACACTTTGTTTGCATATATTTTCCATGTATAGCTGCACAACAGGAGGACAAAAACAAATACTCAATAGTTATTGTGTAGTTAAGGACTAGGGTGATTAGTACTAGGTACTCTGTTTTATCGATAGTCATGTTAAGCCAGATTAAGTTGGATTTAAGATATTTAGATTGCTCAATTACCACTCATTTATTCTTTATAAACTAGCTTCTGTGACCATATTCCAGTATTCATTGTCATCTTTGCACTTCTGGAAAAAAGCAGCAATCTTGTTGCTTGATTCGTCTCCATTGTGGGGATCAATATGAAAGCCAGAGATCCCATCAACAATAATTTCTGCTGGCCCCCCTTGGTTTGTTGCAAATGTGGGCAATCCGCAGTTCATTGCTTCAATGACTGTAAGACCAAATGCTTCATATAGAGCAGGCTGAACAAATGCTCCTCGTGTATCAGCAATGCAACGATACAGCTCTGCATTTCTGTACTTATCAGTCTGGGCTGCTATCCATCTAAACTGACCCTTTAGTTTGTACTTTTCTATCAGCATGTGCATCTTCCTTATTTCAGCCATTTCTTCTCTATCTTTCGATTTTGAGGGATCAAAGAAGCCTGCCACAACGACAAGGTTGACAAGACTCCGGAGTCTGTCATTCTTCCCGTACCACTCGGTCAGTCCAGTAATATTTTTCACGGTATCCAGCCTCGCCATAGAGAAGATGATAGGTTTCTTCTTGTCTTCTAGGAATCCACTGTCAAACAAACAAGTTCTCAGTTTGATTAGATTGGACACAAATTACAACAGCAGTGGCATATTCATTCTGAAGCTATATTCTTTTTGTTTTTGAGTGGGAAAGCTATATTACTTACATGTGCTCATCGTTATCCACATCATTGTACAGCAATTCCTGAATGGCTGGATGGAATTGTGTGAATCGTTTTTGTGTTTCTGTGGACGGAAAGTAGACAGATTGGTCGGCACCAGGGGCAGCAATGTTGAATTTGGGGTCAAAGACATTGATGCCTGAAACAACCCTGTATAGCCCTGGAAGGGTATATGCTGCATGGCTTTCATACTGACCAGGCCTATCTTTGCTGCAAGCATGTAATTCTTGGTTTAGTATTTTGCATTTGCTGATTGTTGTCAAAGGTTTAAAAGCAAGAGATTGTGCATAATAATATTGAAGGTCTGAAGTAGGTTTATATTTATAAAATAATATTTGAAATATCTCGAAAAAAGTTGCCTCATGTTTCTCAAAATGTTGATCACATGGGAGCAAATCAATGTAATTCTGACCTTCCTGCAATTTCTTGATAGGTGCTTGTGATGACGAAATCAGCTGCATTCATTGCAATTATATCTGCTGTGAATTGACATGAAAAATGATACTTGGGATCCTTTCCTTTCCAGGTGATATCTGAATCTTCATACTTCGTCTTTTCTAAGGCATGTGCTATAGTACCCTATTTTTTTGACATAATTGTTAGCGCTAGACAGGAGATGGTTAATTCTATATGTGATTTTTTACTCATGGAAGCATATACCAGAGTTACTCCAAGCTTGTTTGCCATGAGCGAGGCAACCAAATTGCCATCTGTGTAATTTCCGAGGATAAGGTCAGGCTTGCCTTCCATAAGCTCTAGGACTTTGGTTGTGGCATCCTGGTTTTACATGGAAGAGAATTACACGAAGTCAGAATAATGTAGTGAAGTAGGTATCTAGGGAGTCAGTTGATACTTATTTGCTAGTAAACCGCTACATGCCTTAGTAAATCTCTCAAGGTATGGATATATGTCAAAACGGGAGACCCATTGGCGTAGAATTCCATTTTCTGTCTTGAATGGAACGCGAAGGATGTTAGAGTGCTTTGTACCCTCAATTGATTCCAGTTCCTGACTACATTTGTTTCCTTTTGCGTCTGGTATGAGTCTTGTGACCTACATCAAATCACCAAAACAGCTTTATTCAAAGTCTTGCGCATTATTTGCAATCAACTCATGATTTCATTCCCTTTATTACTTACCACTAGTATTTGGGGTTTTACATTAAGCCCTTGGTTCTTAATCCTGACAAGCAGTTCCTCTTCCATTGCTCTGACTTGATCCAGAATGTAAACAACCTGAAAAAGCTTCAAATTTAGTCTTTGCTCATATATAATGCAGTAGTCTTATGCTTCCTTTGCAGACTGCTCTAACTATCAGCTACATACCTGGCCTCCAGTATCTGGCAAACCAAGCACATTTGCTTGCCCAAAGTAGCCATGGACGGAGAATATAACGATGTTGAAAATGGTTGGAAGCCTGCTTAAAATGTTTTCCACGTTAGCTGGGTCTGGTGCCTGGAGTACCTCAGAGAGCATTCTCGTTGTCTCTTTGACTCTTGCTGCTGTATCACCCCATCCCTTCTCGAAACCCCACTCCTTGAATCTATTAAAATATATCAAAGGTCAAATTATCCTTTTGCCAATCTTATATATATTCTCAGGCCCTGCTGATGAGGAAATAACAACTATGTACCTCAGCTCAAAGTTCTGAAATGGTGTGTCTGGGGGAAGTGATGAAAGAAACACATCAGCCACTACCAATGCTGCTTGAAGCTTTGCTGGCGTATTTAGTGTCTCATTGATCATAAGTTTCTGCGAAGTTAAAAGTCTATAGTTGAGACTTCAGCAATAGTGTTGAAATACATAAATGTGAGATTGTACTGTCTTACATCATCCTGGTGCTGCAATGAAAGTAGGTGTTCCACAAGAGGCTTTGCAGCCTCCTTTTCTGCCCATAGCTTTGAACTTAAGAATTTCGAAACGAAATTCATTCCACTTCCTATGGAAGAAGACAGGGTAAGGTGTGGGATAGAACAATCCAGTGCCCCAAAGTCTACCTCCTGTGCATTTTCATCTTTAGCCCTGCAATGTACATGCAGTGTAAATATATATAAAACTGAATTGGATTTTGACATGGTAATACACTAATACCATATGATTCCAAAATGAAGAAATACCAGTTCTCATCAAATATGCTCTCTTTAAACTTCAGGTACTCTGTCGGATTGATTCCTTCAACTGTTAGATCATTAGCATTCACTTTAACATATTCCCAATATCCAGGATTTGGTCTGACAGCAAAGGCAACATGGGGAGGAACAACAGCTGCCTCCTGTGGATTTCCAGACAAACAGAAGCCTCAAACATTAGCAGTCTTATTTACTGAAGAAAAAGACAGAAAGCAGGAAACAAATTGAAGAATATATAAACCTGGGTGGAGCACAAAATGTAACCAAGTGTGCCTTCTAAGACTTGAGTTCTTTCAGCTTGGTCATCAATACTTTTCTCGAGCTCCTCCATGAGATGATGAAGCTTCATCAACCGTTTCCCCTGCTGCAAATACCGATCAAAACACCTTTTCATTAGGTACCGTCTTTCCCTCAACGCTTCAGGCATGTTCTCTGCTATTGAGTCAGATTTCATCAGTGCAGGTGAAGCAGCCATTATAACCTAAATTGCATATACAAGTTTTAGAACCCGGTTTTATCAATGGCTTAAGGTTGGTATATGAAGTTAGGACCCTCTTCCCAGGTATATATAGTGCTAATTATCTCTAGGCTGATAAAATATAATGATGTTGGACAAGCACCTGGAAATCCTTACAAATACGTTAAGGGCATAAGATAAGCAAGAACATTCCTTGGTTATTATGATAACCCAGAAACGAATATTGCAATATAGAAGGGTGATATGGTGATACCTTGTTTATACTATTTTTGAAAGTTACAATAAGATAGTATTTGAATCAACAAAAAGCTTAGAGTTTTTGCTGTTTTTTTGTGCCTTTTCGTTTCTTTCTTGTTACAATATTCTTTGCCTGCTTAAGTTATGGAAGTAAGTTTATCATTCTTGTACGTACACGTCTACAGGTACAGGATACAGTATATGTATTTATGTACATATGTACTGCCTATTTGACAAGAGCTGAGAGAAAAGCCAGATCCTGTCTAACTTTAAACAGAAAAGTAAATACTTGGCATAGTTATGTGGATTCACCATTTGACCTCGACAGCCACCAAATTCGTTATGACTTGCATGGTGGATAGAGCACTAGAGTCTCAATCACGCACGGATAACAATATCCAAGTGTTTGACAATTTATAATTCAAAAAAACTTCTATATAACAATTTTTCCTTAACTTTTGGTGTCTTGGGGAGACAGGTATCACTTTTCTATGAAACAATGGTCACTTTACCATAAGTGACATCTGCATTTTTAAAAAGTAACCCCAATTTTCTGTGAGTTGGTCTCAGACTTGTTGTTTATAATTTTATATGTATATTCTTTTGTATTAGGACAGTGCTTTTTTCATTAAAATATTAGATATAATGATTTTAGAAATCATCTTTTGAGCAAATATCAAAAAAATATATTTTCATATGCAGTGACGAAGATAGGATTTTGACCTTTCGATTAATTCTGCTTATTGTAGTGGAGTACTAGTATCTAATCAAACCTACAAGTGAACTTAGAGAATTGGGATTATTGATTATGCCATTTTTTGAGGTAAGTTAGCGAATTGATTGTTGTTAATGTATTGATGAATGGTTGAAGGGCAAAATACGGGATTGAAGAGATGTGCAGGGACTAATGGAAGTGGGCAAGCAACAAACTAGCCTCTCAGGATAAACATAAAAAATACAAGTTTCATGGTCACCTCCGAATACAGGTTGGATACTACTGGACAGTGGACACTGATGGGTCCAAACTGGGTCAAGAGCAACTTGCGGGGCGCACCTGAAATTTTTAGAGATCATAGTGCATAATGGAAGCTTTAGTTTTCAACCATAAGAACTATCTAACCAACATGATTTTGCAATGCAGGGAGGATATGAAGAAACTTCATGAGGTCACTGTTCAACATCAATTTCGCGGGACTAACCAAGGAGTTTGGATCGTCTGCAGTTCCCTTTCTCCATCATTTTCTCTAACCAAGTGGCTGATGTTTTAGTCAAGAGAGCAGCTGCAAATAGTACTGATTATCTTTCTAATTGCTTTTCTATAGATGTTAAAACTTCATGTATTAACGCTTATGTTGGGGACTGCTCTGGAACTCTATTCCCCGGAATTTGTAATCGGCCTTAGCTTAATTTATTTAATTAGTACTTTCAAATAAATAAGAAAAGAAATAACAATACGAAACCTCCTAATTTGAACCCAATTATGTTAAGCTTAATAACAATTAGTCTATTTTGAACTGTGTGAATCTTAGGGTCAAAAACTAGTTGTTAATTACATTGAAACACGACATAAAAATAATAAGTAAATCGGTCCCGTTAACGAGTTATTTGGGTAACTTGTTAAGGGGGGAGTAATTTAGGTATTTTACCAACCCCTATTAATTAGGCTTTGGAATCTTGAGTAAAAAATGTGAGTTTACCTCCTACTTTAATGCTGGCTCTAGCATTTTGGCAACAGATTAATATAAGGAAAGGATTGATGCAGATTAATTTATAAAATAACAATGCGTTAATTAGTCGTTGTGGGGTAGATATATAGGAAAAGAGATACTACGTCATTAGGATTGGAAAGTACCAAGCAAAGAAAAAGAACACTTATATGATCAAAATCTTTAGTTCTTAAATAGTCAACACAAGAGACAAATACTCAAAATTCTCCATCTGTAAACACCCATACATACTAGTGCCACCTAATACAACCAAATGCATTCCATGCATTCTGTAAATCTATACAACAAAAAACTGTGACAGGTGTTTGCATTCACAAAAAGCTTAACACCTCCCACAAAAAATATTAAGAGAGAGAAATGTTCATTGATATTTAAGAGAGAAAATGGATTCAAACCGATATCTTTGGCCATAACTTTTTTTTTCTTCATTGTATCACCAGACATAGCATCATCTATCTTCTTGGCATGCCAAGTGCTTATATAATGACCAGGTTTCCCACAAAAATGGCAAGTTCTCTGTTGCTTCTCCTTTTTCCCAATTTCACCTCCTGACTTCATTCTACTGGTTTTTCTTTTCCGGCCTTTTGTTGTGGAATGCGGGGGCAAGAAACAAAATCGACCTCTTCCATAGCGTTACCACTACCCTCTATAATGATATTTTCTTGGGATATTTGTTCATCTAGATTTTCTTTTTTTTCACGGTACCAACGAGATGGCAAATATAGAGATGAAATTTCATAACAATCTTTGTGAAGGAACACAGTGAGTATGTGACGCCAAAGTATCCCACAAAATTCAAAGTGCTTGCAAGAGCAACTTACCATATTACCATCCCAGTATATCTCATGTTTTCGATCATTTTGCACTTTGTAATGTTGGACTTCAAAGTTAAACTCATCACATTGATGCATAGAATATTGTGTTGCTCTTGCAAACTCCTCTTTAAAGTTCTTGAAAGCAAATGGCGTAAGAATGTGAAAAGCTTGACTTTCAATAGGTGAAAGTGTTCTCAGTGAGGAACCACGGTATGTACTTAACATTGTATCATGTAATTCCTTTTGGCTAACATCTTCAATGGCTACTTCAACCTGTAATTATTTGTCCAAAAAAATTATTTAACTAAGAAAAGAGATAAACTAATGCATGTATATATTTTCACTTTTTATGCAATGGAAAACCCTTGTGACATATGAAAATAGAACATACCCAATTCATGTAAATTGAATAGATACAAACTTCATCATACTATTTGAGCTACATACACCATCAGACATTAATGTAACAACATTGAAAATATTTTTATGTGCTCAAGAGATGTAAAAAATGACTTACTATCTCCGTTTCAAAACAATAACAACATATACCTAAAATGGATGTTTCATAAAAAAAACAACATTTCTTACTTTAGTAAACTTTTTTGATGGAATCTACTATTATACCCCTCTTTATATGACTTTATTCCCTTTCATCTACCTCAGTCCCTCATTAATTAAAGGGTATAATAAGAATGTTTCAACCAAAAAGAAAGTGCCTTAGTATATGTGCCAAAAGTAAATGTTGTTATTGTTGTAGAACGGAGGTAGTACCTGCTTAGCAAAGTCAATCAAGCTTGTTGTAGAAGTGACGAATCTCTTTATGAATGCATTGATACTCTCTGATCTCCCGGTTGTTGTCAACCCTCCAAAAAAATAATTATGAAGATAAGCCGGAACCCAATTTTTTTTGATTTCGTATAAACCAGTTACATGATTATATTTTTCTAAGTTATACGTGGAAACTATTGTTGGCCATTGACTCTCAAATTCATCGATGCTCTCCAACTTGTACAATTGATAGAAGTCAGCACACCAATTTGTATATTTGTGACGGAGTATCGATGTAAACCAACCACTAAATTTGGTGGTTATTTGTCATATGCAAAATGCATGTTTTGTGAATGACAATTCTTTTTCTATAGCTTCGGACATCCATGGATCTTGATCCGCCAAAATAGTTTGAGGTACCTTACCCATAAAAGTTTTAAAAGTCTGCAAAGAGAAAATAAATAACAATTAAGGTGAAATATGAAGACAAATTTATGACAAAAGAACTAGCTAAGGGCCTGTTCTCTTCTTTTTTTTTTGGTTTGGCCACAGGTTCACCCAAGCCCTTTAGACCAAGACTAATCCTGTTCGCACCGGGTTGGCCCATAAAGGAGTAAAGAGTAAAGTGCTCCCACTAAGCAGTTTTTCCATTCACAAGATTCGAACCCTCGACCTTGCTTAAGGGATGAGAGTGCCAAACCACTCACACCAACCACTTATTGGTAAGGGTCTGTTCTCTTCACCTTCTTTTTACTGAACTTATCTGCACAATACTGAACTGAACTGAAAGTTACTGCACTGAACTGAATTCTTCTGAAGTGAACTTATTTTTACTGAATCTACAATTACAAAGGGTAAATTTGTTCTTTGGTTTACCGAACTCTACTGAATTTTTCTGAACTGAACTTCTTTTTACTGAACTGAACTGCATTTTATTGAACTGAACTGAATTTTACTGAATACTTCACGGGGAAGTTGAGGAGAACAGGCCCTTAGTAGTGGTGAGCTATTATGCTTTTTGGGATATGGTGTTTTCCATTAGCTAATAAGGTTCTACCACATGTTCTGTATGGTACAAACAAAGCAACAAAGCACTATTAAATCCACTAGTAGTATCACAAGACTATTGTACGAAAATACAAGTTAACGCCAAACAACATTAAAGTAGGCCACAATCCCATTTAAAATTGTATAAGCCTACAACAGAACGTGAACTAAAGCAAGCATGAACATACCTTCATGAGCCATTGATACGTGCTCCTTGTCTCATTTCGGAGAAGTGCACATCCAAACAATATCGTCTTTCCGTGATTGTTCATACCAACAAATACCCCGAATGGTATATCATATGCATTGACCTTATATGTTGTATCAAAAAGAACCACATCTTGGACTGCCCCAAAACTTGCTCAGGCATCATGGATCATTCAAAAACTGTTTGATCTTAGAAGTGAGCTAGCTGGCTGTGTTATGAGTCAAGGGACTGCTAAATACAAGGTTGGGGCTGTGTACAAGGCTCTCTAACCTGCTGCAGACAGGAAAGAGTGGTCTTCTCTAGTCTGGTGTTCATTGTCTGTCCCTCGACGGCAGATTCATTCTATGGCTTTGTGTCCTGAACAGGCTCCCGACTTGGCCAAATTTGCACAAAATTGGTATACAAGGGCCTGGTATCAGTATTTTTTGTCACAATGCAGAGGAGACACACTCTCATATATTCTTTGAGTGCAACTTTACTGCCCAGATCTGGTGCAGGATGATGAACTGGTTGCAACAATCTTTTTCAGCAACCAGTTGGGAGGATTTGTTACATCAAGCTTGTCTCAAGGCTCAAAGGAGACAGGCTAATGCTCGGGCATTTACAGCATTCTTTTCTGTTGTTGTTTATTTTGTGTGGCAGGAAAGGAACAACAGATTATTTCAATCACACAGGAGCACTGTTGAGAGTATTACCAAGCAGATCGTCTATGGCATACATGCAAGAAGTGCTGCAGCCAAGGACTCAAAGATTAGTGATTATATTAGGCAGAATTTGAATTATTTGCCTTGAGTCATTTGTGTATAGTTTGATGTTTTGGTTTCTTTCTGTGATGTTTCCTCTGTTCACTGCTACATGTTGTATGCAGTTTACAGTGGGTGTTGAGTTGTAAGGTGTGTTTTTTGAGTGCAGCTCGCTACTTATACTTCATTGAACATCTCTTTGGGAGTAATAAAATTTTACTTTCCACAAAAAAAAAAAAAAGGAACCACATCCCCATAGTTCTAGTACCATTCAAAACATTGAGCTGGGGCCCAAAAAATACTTTCCAATCGTCTTTCCTCATACATAGTATAATCATATTGGAATTTGATATTCTCATCCTTAGCTATTCTACAATGTTTTAGGAGGTCCATAACGTCTGTAGAAGCACTTTCACCTTTAATCTTAACAAAGAGGTTTCTTACATCTTGCTCTAAAAATAGAAGACCTCCATGACTAATACTTTTCTAAACTTTCCAAGACACGAATTGTTTGCTTGACACTTAGTCCTGCTTTTTTAAAATTGCAATTCTGAAGTTGGTGTTCATTAGTGATGTTTCGATAGGCAGGAAGAAATCGCAGTTGTTCTGATGTCAACAACTCATGGTTATGTTCATCAACAAACCTTGTCACATGCCATTCTTCTAGGAAAATATCAAGACTTTCTCAAAGAAATTCGGAGATGAGCGTTGCACTTACACTTGTTGGAGACTCTATTACGTTGCAGTTTTGTTGGGTCGACAACTTTCAATGGTTGACTTCCATGACGATGGCAAACGAAGTCACGTCTCTTGATTTTTCCGTCTGTGGTTTTAAATGTGGCTTTTCGAATGGAGAAGCCCCGTCGTCTAGCGTACTTCTCATAAAATGCAAAACTTCTTGTTCACTCATGAAACACTGGCCAACAAATGGGTCATAGACTCATAGTCATCCTCTATAATTTGGTCTTCACCCAAATGCTCATTCAGATCAAAATCAACCATTTTGTTACTAATCTGTAGGGGAAAAAAAAGTTACCTTCATATTTACCAAATTTGATAATTAAATCAATAAAAAATATTGTTGATAGTTAAGAGATCGCGTACCTCTTAGCAACAGAAGCAGAATTGAATAAATGAAAGAGTTTGAGTGGTATTTGAGTTCTACAGAAAGTAAACTTGATGAAAAGGTAGAAGTTAGATGGCCTTAAAAAGGTTGTAGGTGAAAGGAAATTAAAAATCAAGGTGTACATGAGACTGTTCAATTTAGCAAGGAAATCACAAAAGCTGGAAAAGGAATATCGAATAAAGCAAATGGAGCCAATTTAGGAGACTGTTCATATTTGTCCTTATATTAATCTGTTGCCAAAATGTTAGAGCCAACATTAAAGTAGGAGGTAAACTCACGTTTTTACTCAAGATTCCAAAGAAATTAGTAGGGGTTAGTAAAGTATCTAAATTGCCCCCCTTAACAAATTACCCGGGTAACTCGTTAACGGGACTGTAATTAAATTAGCTAGTACTAGTTAAACCACCATTGCCTAGCTCGATTTGTAAGTCGTTATCAATCATTTAGGCATTCAGAAAAAGAGAGACAAGAAGCAGAACAGAACCTTCAATTCAAATTCATATACGTCTATAAATCTATGTAATCATGGTGACATAAGGGACATCGACAATCATACATTAACAACCAATTTCGGCTACATCTTACGTAGAAAAAATGGCGACATACTGGAAGTATGCAGATTTCCTTCCCCTCGATTAATATGTCACTGCATGTCCAACAATCTTCTATTTCAAATTCACCGTATTTTTCTGCTAAATAGGTTTCTAAAGGGAAGATAGTATATATATCTTCATCTAATACACGAAGAGTATAAAGCTGGGAGAGGGGATCGAATAGAAGGTTGGGAGATAGATATGGTAGCTTGGTTTCGACTATGTCGCCAAGTGTTAAACCTCGCCGTATTATAAATACTATCCATACGATTAAAATTGGCCCTAATATTATTATACCAACAATACCCGTGTCCTTGTCAACATCGTCTTTGAGTTCGTTTTCTAACATATAGATTCCTTCTCTTTCAATCTTCGTGGAAGAATTATGACATTTCGAAGTAACTTTATAATGTATGTGCAATGTATGTACAATGTATGTAATAGAAGAGATAACACATATAGTTGGCAAGACCTTAGCCGATTTAGCCTAAATATAACTCCATCCTTCCTCCCATCCTTTCGATGTGAGATACTCTCATCACATGTGGGTTATTCTCTTTTACCCTTTAATTATATGCTGTAAAAAGAGAAAAAATATAGAAAGCGCGAGTATATGCATGCAAACTTTTACTCTGTATCTATCGGACAATGCTTAGTTTACCCCGTGGGTATGTGATGTGAACCAGGAGTACAAAACAAATTTGTGTATTGAGATTTCAATAAATGTTTTTCAATTCAAAAAAAAAACAAAACACCAAAAAGTAGCCAATTAATATTTTAACATCAGCTGAGTGGTCTACCCTCGAGTAAACTAATTTTTTTTCCGTATCTATCTGACTCATCTGTTTATTACTTTCACCACTTTTTAATTTTTGGCCTATTAATTACTCATCATCCCTCATTGCTGATCATATGTAAGTATTTTTTTATTTTTTTTCATTTCTACAACTAGAAGTAAGCCAGTAATGAGCTCATGATAATCTACTCATAAGTAGTAGCTATTTTTTGAACCCTCAAAAACTATCACACTTTTTTTTTTTTTTTTGTCAATCATCAGCAAAATCACTAATAATCCAATTTGGTCCGTTAAACTCCTTCAAACACAAGAGATGGATAAGCTAGCTGACACAGCTCGAACTCGCTTAGAGAATCGAACCCGAGACCTTAAACTTAACAGCAGGCTAACTAAGCTAGTAACTACCCACATCGTCAAGAAGCTCAACATTGCTAAGAGAAAGGGTCCTTATGGTGATTCATAAAAGCATTTTGGCAAGAATTCTCTAATTATCCCTATTGTCCACTTCTTTGCTGTTTAATTTGATACGGATCTTCTGTCCCCTTATATGTATCACTCCATGTCTCAACAACATCCTGGTTGTCCGTGATTTTGTCATGAATTCCATTTTAATAATAAATAAAATTTAAAAGCTGACGTGTCAAATATATAAGGAAGTGGGATAGGAGATGGCACACAAAGTGGGACAGGAAATCCTTACTATGTTTAATTGGTATACAGGAGAGCCAGACTGAAGATACAGTAAACTATTTGGGCTTAATTTTCCTAAGACTCTAAAAATCTATAGCCAAATTAAATGTAGTGCTACCAATACCATGGTCCTTTTTTATCTATAGGTATAAGATCATGGTAATTTGAGCGCTCGTCTGTGCATGAACGTTCATGTGGTAGTATTATAGCATATATTTGAAGAGCTATAGAGAGGGAGAAACAGGGTCCAATCTCTTAGTTGAGGAATAACTTTCAGGCTACAGCACAAACTGTATTTCAGAAGTATACAGTATAATGGTGCTTGATCCAAAAGCTGGGACACATAGCTGTTGGATGTGTTTTATGAATATTAGATTAACATGGAGGTAACTTTATTCACTAAGCAATTCATGGTGGCTTCAGTAATTTGAGAAACTGGTACGACATGTCGACATATTAAGATAGTCAGTAGTAGAAGATCTGGAGCAGGTTGAGACCGGCATCTTGCACAGTTCGAAACAGGTTAGAAAAGACATCCTTGTGAAGCGCTTTGTTGAAGGTGGGGTTTATGCTCCAAACAACCTGAAAGTCGTGTAACACTGCATTATGTCAAGGGAAAAAAACAAGGAAACACTAGATTGCTCAGTCAGTGCAGTTGGGTTGCTATGACCCTGTTTACCTGTGTAGCCGAGATTGTGTACGCCTGGTGCAGAATAAGATAAGATTAAATTAGCGGTTGAAAAGTTGCATAGAAAATGAGGGAAGAACAGAATAAGATACAGAATATCTATATAATTTGTGTCCTCCATGCATCAAAATCTTTCAACCATTTTACCCTACTCTTTAAGTTATCACTAGCCAGAATATTTCAGCATATATATTGGACTAGGACATAAATGAAATAATTAAAAAGGTCTTGATCGTTTTCTCGATTGCTATAAAAATCTGAACTGTTGGAAAGTTTGACAGGTTTAACGATCAAAATGGCTAATGAAATCCTTAAAGCCGTCATGGTTATGTGCTACTGTACTTCTTGATAGGTTGATGGGAGATTTTCTTCTGAAGTTAAGCTTTCCAATTATCCACGAGTAAGAGTATTGAAGTCATAGCATGAAGAAAAGACTATAGAGAGAATGATGACATGCCTTAGCCTTATTAGGGGCCTTGGTGCTGGCTTTTGTGCTGGCTTCGGAACATCTAAGCTAGGAATCGGTACAGTCTTCACCTATAACAGTTTCAAGTTAGAGCTATAGCACCCTAATTTATTTCATCTTGTGGAGCCGATATGATATAGTTGTCATAGAAAGGGAATAGGGAAACATACCAGATTCCTCATTCCAAGATTGTAGAGCATGTGGATGTATCTTAGCTTTGCTTGCTTCTGCTCTTTATGCAGCGTCTTCCAAAAGTTATAGATGCTGCCCATATTCAACACTTTGTTCGCATAGATCTTCCATGTATAGCTGCACAATAGGCGGACGACGAAAATCAATACCCAAAAATTATTGTCTAGTTCAAGACTGGCATTTTAGTGCTATGTACATTGTTTTAATGAAGATCATGACAAGCCAGATTATGGTAAGATATCAGGATCGTTCAACTACCACTCATTTATTCTTCGTAAACTAGCTGCTGAGACCACATTCCAATATTCATTATCATCTTCGCATTTCTGGAAAAAGGAAGCAATTTTGTTGCTTGATTCATCTCCATTGTTCGGATCAATATGAAAGCCTGAAACCCCATCAACGATGATCTCTGCTGGCCCCCCTTGATTTGTTGCAAACGTGGGCAATCCACAGTTCATTGCTTCAATGACTGTAAGACCAAATGCTTCATATAAAGCAGGCTGAACAAATGCTCCTCGTGTATCAGCAATGCTTCGGTACAGCTCTGCATTTCTGTATTTATCAGTCTGGGCTGCTATCCATCTAAACTGACCCTTCAGTCTGTACTTAGTTATCAACATGTGCATCTTCCTTATTTCTGCTGATTCTTCTCTATCTTTGGATTTTGTGTAATTAAAGAATCCTGCCACAACAACAAGGTTGACAAGACCCCGGAGTCTTTCATTCTTCCCATACCACTCGATCAGTCCAGTAATATTTTTCACAGTATCTAGCCTTGCCATAGAGAAGATGATAGGTTTCTTCTTGTCTTGTAGGAATCCCCTATTCAAAAAACCAACATTCTCTGTTTGTGTAGATTGGACACAACTTACAGCAGAAGTTTTTATACACATGCTGAAGCCGTACTACTTACATGTGTGTATCATTGTCCACATCAATATACAGCAGTTCTTGAATGGCTGGATGAAAATGTGTGAACCGTCTTTCTGTTTCTGTGGATGGAAAGTAGACAGATTGGTCGGCACCTGGGGCAGCAATGTTGAATTTGGGATCAAACACATTGATGCCTGAAACAACCCTGTATAGCCCTGGAAGAGTGTATGCTGCATGGCTTTCATATTGACCTGGCTTATCTTTGCTGCAAGCAAGAAATTCTGTAATTAATGTTTTGCACTGTGCTGATCATATTGTAGGTAATACTAGAGGTTCACATCAAAATTGCCCCAATGCCTCCAAAGAGGCTCCCGCCCAAGCGGGTGAGGGGGACGCGTATACACAACTTTACCCCTGTGAAAACAAAGAGGCTATTCCTGTTTTGACCCTTAGTATGATGCGGGACGACCATCAGTAACATCAAAATAAGTTAAAAGTGCGGACAGCTTAATGAGCCAATTTGATTTAGTCCAATTTGACTCAGATGCTTCATTTTCTCAAAATGCTGATCAAATTATAATGTCAGAAAAGAGAAAGTAGGAGCATATTCATTGTAATTCTTACCTTCCTGCAATTTCTTGATAAGTGCTTGTAATGATGAAATCAGCTGCATTCATCGCAATTATATCTGCCGTGAATTGACATGAAAAATGATACTTGGGATCCTTTTCTTTCCAGGTGACATCTGAATCTTCATACTTTGTCTTTTCTAATGCATGTGCTATTGTGCCCTATTTTTTTTTGACATAATGGTTAGCACTAGACAGGAGATAGTTTATGTTAACCTGTAATTTTCAACTCATGGAATCATACCAGAGCTACTCCAAGCTTGTTTGCCATGAGCGAGGCAACCAGATTTCCATCTGTGTAGTTTCCAATGATAAGATCAGGCTTTCCTTCCATAATCTCTAGGACTTTGGTTGTGGCATCCTGATGTCATAGGGAAGAGAATTATTCACCAAATCAGAAAAATCTGAAGTACTGCAAGTCAGTTGTTACTCATTTGCTATACATGCCTGAGTAAACCTCTCCAAGTATGGATATATGTCAAAACGCGAGACCCATTGGCGTAGAACCCCATTTTCTGTCCTAAATGGAACGCGAAGAATGTTAGAGTGCTTTGTACCCTCAATTGATTCCAATTCCTGATCACACCTGGTCCCTTGTGCGTCCGCTATTAGTCTTGTGACCTATATTAAACCACGAACTCAGCTTTTATCTATAACCTTGTGCTTTTGCAATCAACTCATTACTACAAGGTACATACCCTTACATTTACTTACCACTAATATTTGAGGTTTCACATTAAGCCCTTGGTTCTTAATTCTGACAAGCAGTTCCTCTTCCAGTGCTCTAACTTGATCCAGAATATAAACCACCTGCAATAGCTCAAGATTTAGTCGTTGCTCATGCACTAACATAACTCTATGAGTACCATATACATACCTGGCCTCCGGTATCAGGCAACCCAAGCACATTTTCTTGCCCAAAGTAGCCGTGGACGGAGAATATGACAATGTCGAAAATTGTTGGAAGCCTGCCGAAAAAGTTCTGCACATGTACTGGATTTGGTGCTTGGAGTACCTCAGAGAGCATCGTCATTGTCTCTTTGACTCTTGCTGCGTTATCACCCCATCCCTTCTCGAAACCCCACTCTTTGAATCTATCAAAATAGTTCAGTTAGAGTTGATTTTCTTTCTTGTACATATTTTCAGGCCCTGACAAGGAAAAGATAACAATATATATACCTCTGCTGAAAGTTCTGATATGGCGTGTCAGAAGGAAGTGCAGAAAGAAACACATCAGCCACTATCAATGCTGCCTGAAGCTTTGCTGGCGTATTTAGTATCTCATTGATCATAAGCTTCTGCGAGTTGAACTCTGTTGTTAACACTTGACCATTAGTGTTGAAAATACATAAATACGAAATTCAGGTGTCTTACATCATCCTGGTGCTGCAATGAAAGCAGGTGCTCCACAAGAGGTTTTGCCGCCTCCTTTTCTATCCATAACTTTGAACTTAAGATGTTTGAAATGAAATTCATTCCACTTCCTATGGAAGAAGGCACGCTAAGGTGGCGAGTTGAATAATCCAGTGCCCCAAAGTCTACTTCCAGTGCATTTTGATCGTTAGCCCTGCAATGTTTATATAATAGAATTCTATTTCAAATGGAATTGGATTTTGACAAGGTATTACCAATGATACCAAAATGAAGAAATACCAGCTTTCATCAAATACGCTCTCTTTAATTTTCAGGTATTCTGTTGGAGTGATGCCTTCAACTGTTAGATCGTCAGCATTCACTTTAACGTATTCCCAACATCCAGGATTTGGTCTGACAGCAAAGGCGACATGAGGTGGAACAATGGCTGCCTCCTGTGGGTTTTGCAGACAAACAGAAGGCTCAAAATGCTAGCAGTCTAATTTACTGAGGAGAAAAACAAATGAAAGAAAGAAGGAAAATGAAGAATATCAAAACCTGGGTAGAACACAAAATGTAACCAAGTGTGCCTTCTAAAACTTGTGTACTTTCAGCTTGGTCGTCAATGCATTGCTCAAGCTCATCCATCAGAGTGCCACGCTTCATCAACCGTTTGCCCTCCAGCACAAATTGAGCGAAGCACCTCTTCATTTGGTACCGCCTCTCCCTCAATGCTTCGGGCATGTTATCTGCTATAGAGTCAGATTTCGTCAGTCTTGGTGAACCAGCCATTACAGCCTAAAGTACCCGGTTTTACGTACCAAGGCAGGTGTTTCAAGCCTATTGGTAAGGTTAGTGTTTGTCTGCTTGAAGTTCGGATTCTCCGACAAGGTATATATAGTGCTTATACATAGGCTGAAACTGTATGATAATGTTAAAGGCAAGCACCATGAAGTCCTTACAAAGACTCAAGGGTCTAGGATAAGCAAGAACCTTCCTTACTAGGACCCAAAAACGAATGTGTTGCAGTAGAGAAGGGAGATACTAGTAGATACTATTACTATATATAAAAGAAGATGTACAACAGCAATAAAACCATGTTTTTAAATTTTGGTTGATTCAAATTGTAATTGTAACTTCTTTTTGGTGCTGAAATAAGTTGCAATATAGAATTTGAATCCACAAAAAGCATGTTGTTTTTTGCTTTTGTGCCTCTTCTTTCCTTTCTTGTTGCCATAGCTTATATTCCTTTCCCTGCCTAAGTCATGGAAGTAAGAGGATCTTTCCTTGTAGTAGGTATAGTACAGGGGCCAGGGGGTCATATTATGTTAATTAGGTGTATGTTCTGCGTTGCACGGATTCGGAGAAATACATATATACATAATTCAGTATATTAGAAAAATAGAATGCACAAGGTTTACCATGATTGAGCATTTTCATCTGGACACATACATGTATTCTTAGAAATTTGAAATTACAAAAAGGTCTGTATAGCAATTTGAAAATCCTTCATCACTCTCTTACGCATAGTAGTTTTTTATGTGTTAAATACCAACGTGCATCGCACAGGCGCTAACCTAGTAACCTAGATACACACCATACCAATCCAAATACAACTCACTACAATGTTGAAAGTTTTTGTTCACTCTTCGGCTCTGTTTGGTTGGGCGGAAAATCATTTTCAACTGAAAGGTATTTTCAGCTGAAAATCATTTTCAATGTAAAATGTATTTCGTTCACATTTTCCGTTGTTTGGTTCACGGAAAGCAATTTTCTTTAAAAAACTTTTTTTATAAAAAATAAAATCTACCAACATAGTTGCGTCGATCTCGAAAAGTTAGGTGAATCTAAAAATAAAAATCACCTCAAACTCATATTGGAGTAAAAAATTATACTTATTTGAAGGGAAAAAAACAATATTGAGAAAGTGGCCCAAAAGTTCGGCCCTAGACCCAATCAAGTCGGGTGCGAGTTTAATTTTTATGACCCGAAGTCCCGACAACCAAACCTGATGATCAAGTCCACTATTAGTGCTCCGAGGACATAGTGTCTCACCAACGGAAAACCGTTTTCCCTTCATTTTGAAGGGAAAAAAATATTTACACCTACATAGGTGAAAATGCTTTTCCCCCTGAAAACTATTTTCCTTCTCAATGTAAACCAAACAACGAAAAATGAGAAAACTGTTTTCACCCCAACCAAACGGAACCTTCATCTTTCTCTTCAAATTAGTTTCACACATTGGTGAAAACACTCCCACTTTATATGTTTGTTATAGACTTTTCATGATAGTCTTTTGATTTTCTCTATTAATGTACGATTACCACGAGTTAGGGCCTGGTTCTGTGGAGTTTTGATGCAAATTGTATATTCTTGCCTTTGGGACTAGAGAGTGGTAAAAACTAAAAAGCATGATGCTGCTTACCTGTAAGTCTGGAACTTGGTGGATGACTTAAAAAAATTACAGCATGTTCATGATGGGTGTTTGATTACTGATAGTGTATGGTGTTTTGGAGGCTCCACACGCTACATTTAGAGTTTAATTTTTGGAAGTAGTTTAATTTTATTTTTCCTCTTTTGGAGCAATTGTTAGGAGTAGTTAATGGTTTCTTTATGTATCAGTTGAGTGGTTTGTAGTGGCAAAGACGGAGGTGTTTGGTGTTTGGTGTTTGGTTTAACTTTTTAAGAGTTCAACTTTTACCCTTATTTTCCAAGACAAATCATCTATCCACTGCCTCCTCACCTCCATTTCAAACTTTTAAAAAGCTGAAAACACTCCTAGGAGACCTATAAGTGGAGGATTCAAAATAAAGTTTGTACTTCTTGGCCCCCTAAGGAGTGTTTTTAGCTTCTCAGAAACTAAAGTTGGGAGTGATGAAGGAGCAAAAAGGGTGGTATCCGATGAAAAACATTGTGAAAAGTTGAATTTTTCAAAAAGTTAGGCAAAACACACCCAAAGTTGACACTGAACAGGTGTCGTTATTTGGTATTATTACTATGTAGCTTGGGAGTTAACCTTTTACCTGAGCTTAATGTGGGTTCTTTCAAGGATGGTAAAGGATTAGGTATGCATCTGAGGAGAATAGTACTCATAGTCCTGTACATTTATATTTGACCCATTTATTTGTGTATGCAACAAGGCACAACAAAAATCTAGCTCTACTACATGCATTCACCCATGTCCATCTCCAGAAGATGAATTGAATTGACTTTATTGGCAAACCAGTAAATACAAGCACAACAAAAATATTTATTTGTGGAAAGAATATATATTTATAAACCTAGTAAGAATAAAATAATATAATAATACTTAAACTTACCAGCCCCTGAAGATCTTGCAACTCTTATCTATGAGATGCCCTGGTATCAAGTACTACAATGTGGAAAAAGAACAGAAAAAAAGGAAACAAAAGTATAATCATTCATCAATTAAAAATAAATTATAATTTTATTCAGAAATGATTATGACTCTGAATGCATCTCTTCAAGCCATTCTGAGACGAGACAGTTTCAATAGTTTCAGAGCAAAAGGAAATACAATCAACCAGCGTTTTCTTGTACCTAAGCCGCCATTGAATCGCCAAACTCCATCTGTTTTTTTTAACCTTTGTTGAAAGAGACATCACAACGTCCCTTTCTATACTGCAAAAACCCATCAGTTCTGTAAATTCGCAGAACTCCTTGGCAGGTACAGAAGGCAAATTATTCTGCATTTTAAATGACTGAAGTTCTTGAGCCTTGTCAATTGCACAAAGTAACAATTGGTCATCTTCAACTGTTGAGGAAAGACTTTCGAGAATAGCACAACAGTTTGATATGATCCATTTCATGACTGCTATCTCGTTTTCTGGGGAAAGTTGTGTCCCAGAGAAGGCAAGGTGAGCGACAGATTTTCGCTGCTTTGGAGGAGATTTCCATAACCGCAAAGCTGATAGAAGGGAGAATGATGGTCTTCCATCTTGTTGAATGTACAGTGAATCTGCTGGCCAAGAATGGGAGGCAAATATGTCAAGTCCTAGGGGTATGAAGACCTTGTCGTTAGGGTTCTCATTCAGAAGAAACCCATAGTGTTCCAGAAGCTCCAGGTTTGTGTACATCCCAT
Source organism: Tetragonia tetragonoides (assembly GCA_038025085.1). Taxonomy (NCBI): domain Eukaryota; kingdom Viridiplantae; phylum Streptophyta; class Magnoliopsida; order Caryophyllales; family Aizoaceae; genus Tetragonia; species Tetragonia tetragonoides. The sequence goes on from CM076150.1 coordinate 21,545,629, forward strand.
AGCTTAACAGAACCTGCACAAGTTATGCAAAATTGATACAGTTACCAGTGTAGTGTCTAGTCTTAATGTTACTTGAACATGCATTTAGAAAAACCAGACTATTGTAAATTGGTGATATCACAGTACCTTGCATTCACTAGCTTAAATAGTGAAAAATTATATATTTATGGTGATGTGATGGGAATCTTCCTACTACAAAGAGAAATCTAGATACAGAAGCTTGTGATCCATACTATCCAACACTGGGGGGAGGGGGGGAGGTGTGCACAGTGGGGAAGAAGTCAATTATAAACAAGTGAAACCTTCAAAACTTGTATTCCGATATTTGCATCTGAATGGCATGATTATTTAAAAGCATGCAAGCAACAGTTACCTGCTCACTCTTTCTATACTTTTTCTTTGCAAAAAAGCAATATGCTGCTACATCTTCCTCGTAGCCACCATCAGTTAATCTTCCTGAGCAGGCATTGACTTGATCAATCTCTGTAATTAGATCCTCTATGTCATCTCCATTCTGGGGAGATCTATTAGGATCTTCAACAACAGCTAGCTCTTCTCCAGGTGCAGCATAATTGAAAAGGTCGCCCACAGGGCACAAGCAACCAGCATCGTCCCATGGTACGTGCAAGGTACGTGATGATATCTTCACAATAAAGCCAGACTTTGAGCTTAGATAAGTAAGATAACAATGGGAATATGATAACAGACCATGAAAATTTGTGAAACAAGTTTCTCCCCCGATTGTCAAAAAGCCCAAGAAAAAGAAGGAAAATTTGGATAAATGTAAGAGTTAGACACTTAGGATTAGGATATGCGAAATTAAACTCATGAAATTTTGAAATATAAAATTAATACTCACATTATTACATTCTTGTCGTATCAAGTACTTAGTCATCAAACAAAAGGCAATCACTCATGAAAGATCGATCTTAAGCTATGTTACTTGGACTAAGCTACAAGTGTCGGACAGGGTACGTGTCCAAGCGTCGGACCCGGCCAATTACTGAAATTTACAGAAAAGTTTTGGCCTAATATGAAGTGTTCGTGCCCATGCCTGACAGTCTGAAAGCCGAGGACCCAACCAGGGTACTTGAGGTGAAATGAAGACTTTAGGTACATATCTTAACCAAAGGGTTTTCTTTTATAACAAAATAATATATCAATGTATTCAGTTTTTAAGAATCATAGGGGCAAAGATTTAAGCAAAACCAATAATCCTATGCACTGGAGCATTTCAGAAAAACCCCATCTGCACTATTTTCCGTTAGTTAACATTAGATTTTTTTGGGTTCCTTATAAGATTTTCAAACATTAAGAGAAAAAGGACATATTACAGCATGCACACCCTACATTAACTATTTCAGTCAAACATAAGTGCATTGCAGAAAGAAGAAAAATAAAAAGAGTTCTGTACAGAATTGTGCCAATTTTCTTTTTATTATAAAAGATTATTTGAGAAAGGAAAGTAATTATTTGTTCTTATAACAACAGCATAGTCATATAAAAGTGAATAGAGGAAGTGATGTACGACTTAAAGGAGCAGTAGTGTTGAATCTAGGATAATCTATATTAAATAGCATGCAAATCACACTTAAAAGCCCACACAGAAACTCCTGAAAAAGCCTAAACTGAATGAACCAAAGTGACCCAAGAACACAATTCAGTCCCACAAATTTTGAATCAGTGTATTTATTATTGACAGACATTCTAAAATGACTTATCAATATTGTTGTTACAGAAGTGGCATCTCTTACTTCTTGCTTCTGACGGAGTAAGCCACCTCAGACCAAAGACCACTCGGCAGTGATTATTATGTTCAGAGACCGGTGTGTTTCCACACAGACAAATATATTAAAACTTAGGTCACTCAAGCATATACATATTCACAGGTTGGTGTAAACACAGATAAACCTTGAAAGAAGCATTACAGCTGTTTTCTTTGTATTAGAAACTTAATATGCTTAGTTAAATCCTCACCGTTGCAGAAGCCCATAGCCAAGCTTTAAAAGTCACAAGATGACGTTTCAGCTCTAGCTGCTCCATCAGTGCAATAGCTTCTCTCCATTCTAACTCAGCCTTGGATACAACTTTTTCAGTGAGCCAAATAGCATAATCTACCTATGAATCAGAATTTAAGCAGATGACTATAAGAACAACAAGATATTAACATTCACTTATTGTTTTGGGGGAGGGGGGAGAGGAGATTGAATGAATACAACAATTGTCTTATGTGGCATCCTCATGCATGAGGGTATAGCTTTTTTGTCCAGAAATATCACTTTTTTTGCTCACATGTATCACCTTGTTGCTCACAGGTATCAGTTTTTTTGCCGCCTCATGCATGAGCCTGCCTCACATGAGTTTTGCGTATATCCAATGCTAGAAGCATAGAAGCAAACTAGCATTGGTGATAAACAAAAACAGACTTAGAGAGAAAATAAATAAAATGAAATGCTAATGTCAGAACCAAACTTGCAATCCTTTTGTTTCAAACGGACCAAAAGTTGATAGAGTATCATAGCTTTGGGGCAACTGCATTAGATAAGGGTACCAAACGGACCTCCTTCCTTTGTTCATTTCCGCCAATAGGCAAACAGCCAACACCTGCCAATATCGCAGCGATTACTTTAAAGTAAGAGTCACAAGCACAATAGTAACAAAATAAACCAAAAGACATACACTGTCAACATGTACTAACGACTCAAAGTAGAAGAATATATTTTGGGTTGAGATCATCTTTTGATATTCCTTTGTTGGCATAGAGGTTCCACTACATTGTCAAAACAAAAATCCATATCTGTGGACGCATTTACCCAATTGTGTGATTGTGGGCTACTATGAGCTTGAGTGCAGGAATTAGATTATTGTCTGAGCAGAAAAAAGTTTGACCATATCTGTAGGCCTATGGAAATGTGGAAATCATACACATTCGAGTCTCCGGATGTTGCAATTCGGCAACTCACAACGGAAGCAAGCACCATCGCCTACTGCCCGTCTGTTACAGAACCAAATCATACCCCTCCTTTTCAGAATCACTATGTGCCCACTTACAAAATGATAAACCCACATCCAGCACTGCCCAACTCAGACCATAATATCAGATCTAAAGATGGATAGAGAAAGACAGAAGTCTGGTTCTACGAGAGGCTATTATCAAATCTTTATTTCCAACTCCCGCAACCTTTCTGGTTTGAAGTGCTGCTTTATGGTAATGCACTCACTTTCTTTGCACTACACTCATTGTTTATTCAGTCATAACATCAAATAAAGCCTCATAAAAAAACTAGCAGTCTAACTTATCTGAAAAAGAAAACTAGCAGTCTAACTGCTGTACAGCAGCTCATGTTGTTTTGGCAGCGTGCAGAGAGAAACCAAGATATTTCAGAGCAACGTTATGATGCCTGAGAGGACTTCTGAAGTATAATTTTTCATTTAAAACATGACTGGAAAAAGCCATAGTTAGTTATTGAATACATTCCCATAAAATGCAGCATAAATTGCCGTAGGCTTCACTCTTTGAGATTCAATGGAATCAAATAGCGGGCTATGCTTTGGCATGACCGCTTCATAACGCTTTTGAGCTCAGTGCAATCACAATATCATGCAGTAACAGCCGCAACCTTTCTCATCATCCGCAAAAGTATATGTTCGCGTTTTCGTGACTGTTAGTGCAGTCATGAACACTCAGTATCTTCTATTGTCTCCATTACCTAATGCCTGTATTTCCACTGTGCTTAATGTCCAAGTTTGATTTCTTATTAGGCTGTTGAAGATCAGCCTGGGCATTATGGATTTGAATAAAGAGTCCAAGTAACACAGGTTTCACTTGATTCTATCCTCCTCAAAGCCTAAGATCAACCTATACCCATGTGCTATGCTGCTCGTTCAAATTAGTTATTCATTATTTCTATTGTCCCTGTCCCGTCTGCGGATCAGTCGACATTTTTCACAAATTTTACGAACAGAGGATTCCAGATTTGATGAAAAGAGGACTCCAAATTTGTTTCTTTCACTGTCTCTTGTGCTCGAGTCTTATTAGTCTATGCTAGAAATGGCTATTGGATTTGAATAAAGAGTCTAACATAGACTTCAACTTGATTCTATCCTCCTACAAATTAAAAATCACTACAATCATGGGTTCTTAATAACCCCAATCTTAAACACCTATATTTAACCCATGTGCAAAGCTGCTCGTCCAGGTAAATTATGTGATAATTCTTATTTCAAAAAGACCCCAAACTCATACATTTTTAATTCATGTGCTAGGCTGCTCACTCTTCTATAAAATGAAATGTCCAACTACAGTTCTTTTAGTTATGAACCTAATTAATTCAGCAGATGCATTATCACAGAAACAACTACAATTTCTATAAATATGATAAAAAAGGGTATCCAAATTTTGCATAATCAAAGAAATTAGCAGCATTTTCTAAAAATAAGAGTAAAGATAATACACCTGAATTACAAACCTGAGTAGAGGAGAGAGAATGGTGCATTTTGATAGCATTAGCAAGTCTTTGATCATTCTCAGTCACACTCTCTCTTGTCACTAAAGCTGATTTGGGCACTCTTAGAATCATTTCCCCTTTACGAAGATCACGCACAGCAGCCAAACCCCTCCTGCATTCAACAAATTCACATTATCAGAGACAATATCATACATAAATTCATCGACCCACCAAAAGAAATCAAAGAGAAAAACAAAGAATTAGCAGAAAAATTGAAACTAGAAAATTATAATTACAAACCCGCCAGCTTCAGGGAAAGAAGAGATGGAGAGAGAGTGACCCAGACATGAAGGTGATGAGGAAGAAGAAGAAGAAGAAAGAGGTGAGTCTGAAACTCCAAGCTTTGTTGCCCATTTCAGAAACGTTTCTAGACTTTGTTGCTGTTCCTCCATCTCTCTCACACTCTCTCTCTGTGTTTCGACCCTGTGTAAGGGCGAGCTGCCACAACTAGACCTGGCAACGGCTCGGTTATATTTTGGATCCGATAAGCTGTTTCCAAAGTCGGGTCGTCGTGGCTCAGTTTTGCCCGTTTGTGAACAAGTGTTGATGTTTCCTTAAAAAAAAAAATATAAGTGTTGATGGCCCATGAAGAAAAGGGTTGATCGTCTGAGTGAGATTTAAAAGAGGCCCATCAAGGTAATAACACTAGTGGGATGAGGGTAATATTTGGCCTATCTTGATTTTAGAAACTGAGATTTATTACCCTCATCACACTAGTGGGATGAGATGAAGGTAATAACACTAGTGGAAGTACTTTGGATAAATTTCAGCAAAGTATATTGAGGTATAGCGATATTACGGTGAGGTATAGTGACGTTTCATGAATTACTTTGAGGTATACCACTTGAAAACTCTCAACGAAAAGTTATTTTCCAGTGACCGGAACATGTTAAATGACAAATTATAACCTTTATTAAAATTGCCAAAAAAAAAAAAAAATCAACAGCAGACCAAAACAATTGTACCCTCATTTTCTTTTTTCTCTCTCCTCCAATGGCATCCATCCCATCCCTCTCCACCCCACCCACCATGACCAGTCCACCACAATCACTCCATCTCCATCCCCTCCCTCTAGTACCCAGCCCCCTCTTAACACCCCACCCACGAACCTCCACCAGACCACCAAACCAACCACCACCATGAACCCCCACCAAACAAACCACTCTCACCAAAACCCCCACCACGTGCACAGCGCAACACTTCCCTACCCGACCCAAAAGGCGACAACCACCCCAAACTCACCCAACTCCCTCATTTTCTCTCTTTGTTCGCCCACCCTACTTCCCCATAACCACCACCCACCTAGCCAAAACGGGGGTTGAAGTGAAAAAAAACATATGAAATGAAGGAGGTGGAGAATCTTGGCTTTTGTTCATGTATTCAATTTTGAGTGCACAAGTGTTCTAATTATGATTAAGTTTAAGTTTAGGCATAAAGCATTGCTTCAAATAATTTTGGATGAAGGTTAAATTTACTTATTTTTGGAAAAAGAATATTATTGAGGTATAAAGGGGTATTTTGGTCTCAAAAAATTGTCCAAAAATTTAGATTTCAAATCGGACTGAAAAATGGCCGGAAATAGCATAAAATGTCACCGGAGTATACCTCAAAGTAATTTGTCAAACATCTCTATACCTCACTGTAATATCGCTATACCTTAGTATACCTCTCTAAAATTTATCTTTTTTCTTTCTACAAGGACACGGGTAATAATCCACAAACTATATGTGACGGGCAAATCAATTTATTTTAGATGGGCGAACGGGCTCAGGTAAAGTGAGTTTAAAATTTATTATTCAACTGAATAACCTAACAACATAATAAAGATAGCATAACCTAACCTAAAACAATCTTGATTAAGTAGAGTCCATTAACATATGTGGTATGACAGAATGTACATAACATGATTAATCTATCAAAAATACTTTTTTTTTTTACTAGTGTCAACCCTTTTTTTTCCGACTTAGGTTAGTAGCATGTTGGTTGTTTTCAACAAATAAGGAACGAAATGATAATTATGAAAAAAAATATACTTTTTATATTTATGTCATTTTTTTACTCTTATTCAGTAATAACTTTTCGCTCAAAGTTGATTATTGCAGGTGATTAACATAATTATATTTTACATTTGATTAACTAAACTGGTGGCACGTAAGATAATTCCTTTTTAGACCTTTTTTATGCTTAGATATGGTTTCACAATAGAAAAATAATTTTAAAAGGTAGTTTATTAAACATAAATTATTATATATAGTTTCTTAAAAGTAGGATTTTTAGTTATGTTTTGTGGGAATAAAAGTCAAAAAAATTAATTTATGACGTGAAATATCCTTGTTGTGATACAAATATGGGTGTGTCACTATCAAATTAGTATCAACATGAGTACCATAAGTTTAATGAGTTAACATAAGTATTAACACTTCCTGAAATAAAATAAAATAACATAAAGTTGTTCTTTTTTCTTTTTGCTATGCACTTTTTTGTGTACAATTCATTTTCGATAACCTTATGACAGTAGCCTAACCTTGATAAGCCTAACATTGACAATGATAAGCCTAGGGGAGGAAATTTAAAAATAATAAAAATAATAAAAAAAAAAAAAAAAAAGTAGACATACTGTCTTATGTTAGTGCTTTTGTGACAAATAAAATGCTATTTGCATTCTAAGATGAGAGCGTAAATTGCAACGCCCATGAAAGTGATTTGCAATTTCTAATTTTTGTTGTCTTTTTTTTTTTTTTTTTTCCAGGTGCATATGCGTCCTATATTTATTAGGGATGCTAATTAAACTCTTATACAGAGAGTGGGCATAACACCCTTTTTATGAAAAAATGTATGTTGCGTATTCATAATAAGACAAGGTTATCGTCTTCAATTTGTGTATCAATCTATCAGAAGGTTAACATTCTCACAACTTGACAAGTATGGGAATATAACCTTATCATTCCCTTATAGGGAAATCATGTCTTTGAAAGCACCTCCTTTGGCCATCCATCCTTTACTTTTCTTTGACGTAGTATGCACCAACTCTTCTCATTCTATCTCTTTGCAAAGGGGTTAGTTCTAGCCTTCCATTTCTAAAAAAGAGTTATATACTAAACGAAAGCATCACTTTGTTAGGCCCCGTTCGGGGTGGATCCAAGTTGCAAGTTTTCAGTTTCCAAATTCAAATTGAAAACCGAAACGTAATCGGCAAAATAGGAGTTGAATTAAGTTTTCTGGACAATTTGACAACTGAAATCAAGGTTTTGGAATCCAAAAAAAGTGGTTTTCCGTTTGGATTCAGAGTTGTAAAACCGCTGGGGGAGTACATCGCCGACTCGGACGTGGTCGAAGAAGCTACCAACCCGTCAGTTCCTCTCACCTCATATGATCATCATCGACCTCCTGTTAAACGCTGCCAGCCGTTGATCATGATGGTGGGGATGATGATTGATGATGATGGGCCCGCCCGTCACTCTCTCTCTCCCCCCTCCGTTACTCCCCTGCTTAGTGCTTCCCATGAATCACATCCTTGAATTGATTTCAAGGCATTATTTTTAGAGAGAGAAAGGGGGGAGAGGAGAGAGAAAATAGAGGTGAAACTCTCTCTCTCTCCTCTGATCACTTTGCTTTTTTTTTTAATGGAAAATAAGGCTGGGGGATTTTTATATGTGATTAACTGATTAAGTATGTACTCCGTATGTTCTGGTCACAGTAATTGTGAGGAAGAGAGAGCTTACGGATAAATGTTCCTAATGTGTTTTAGACTGGTTGAAAAACCCATCACCGAAATACAAAATCTAAAACCAAAAATTGGTTTTAGTTTTTGAATATTTGAAAACTTGTAACTAAAATCCTTTTCAAACGGGGCCTTAATTTTTGTTTTTTAAAATGTGCAAATCAGTGAAAAGGAAGGACACATCGTGTCAAATAACTGACCCTTCTCATAACAACTTAATGGGTGGACACCATGACCCATTTAGTCCATTTTCTAACGCACCACATTAAAACAACCATTAACATTTAACCCCAATAAGCTCCCAACCAAAAACCAAATTGGCAACTTGTTTAACTTGTCAATTTCTCAATTTTCCTTTCATTGTTTCCCTTTTTTCTTGTCTCCCCTTTTCAAGTAATGTAATAACACATGGCCTAATTCATTCTATGATATTATTTCCTTTTTCTTTCTTTGTGTGATGAGTCATATACTTGTAAAGTTGTAATCCATATTTCCATCATGTAACGCGTGTAGCTAGAGCTTTTTCATATAGAGGCAAGGAGCGAAGGATTGGATGTGTGCCGAAAATATTGTGAATATTTTGCATATGACTAGCTTGACAAGCTCATTTCAGTTATGCTAATATAAACTTATCATAAATTTGTCAAACTGATTTAGGCCTGGTTTGTATCAGTGTAAGTAATTAAGCCAAGGAGGTGTGGTTGAGTCACTTGAGTGGTAGGGACTCATCCATCCTTAACCAATTCGAGGGTTCGAATTTCGCCTTGGGCATGGAGCAACTTTAAATTCCTTGGCCAGCTGTCCCACCCTTTGAGGTGCCTACAAGCCAGCGCGGGGGATAGTCACTGTGGTCGACGGTGGATACCCTTGGTCGTGAACCAAAAAAAAGTAATTAAGCCATGGAAAATGAGAATCATGGAGATAGAGTTATCACTTTTGCCTTGAATTCACGAGATGTGGATTCGATTCTCATCACCCACATTTTGAAATCCCTTCTTTTTCTGGTTCACAATCAAGGGTATTCACCCTTGACCACAGTGATTATTTTCCGGCGCTGGCTTGTAGGTACCTCAAAGGATGGGACAGCTGGTCAAGTATTTTAAAACTGCTCCATATCCAAGGCGATATTCGAACCCTCAACATTGGTTAATGATGAATGAGTTCCTATCACGCAACCACACTATCCCCCTAGATTATAGATTTTCTTTACCATCATTAAAAAAAAGTAGCTAGGTAAGCCATGAGAAATCGAAGTTTCAACAAAGTGAAGTAAATTGTATTTATTCAATCTTAATTGTCCACTTCCACCTTTAAACCAAACATTGATGTTCCATCTTTCTACGTAAAAAGCTAAACGAATTTATTTTCAAGGAATCATAATTTCCCTAAGGAAATAGACCTTGATTGAACCAAACAAAATCTTAAACGAGACCTATGTAAATTTATCAAATAATAATGTTATCTAAATTAGCCTTTTCCAAAAAAAAAAAAAAAAAATCATCATCAATGTAACCGACATAACCAACATAGTATTATTAATTATTTAAATAATTATTTTTTTTTGATAGAAATTATTTAATTAATTATAGACAAACTAAATGGGACTTTTGGACTGTATAGTCCATGTCAATTTGTAATTAGTGCTTAAGCACGAAAGAATCTTGTGGTTCGATCATGAAATTTCTCCACTCGCTCTATGAAAAAGAAAGGCCAAAAATAAATTATAATTTTTTCCACTCACTTCTCCATCTACGAGTATCATTTTTTTGGGTCATCGAAAAGAGGGTGTAAGTGAGTTTTATCTCCATTAAATTATGTTCGGACTCAGACTTTGATTGAATAATCAGTGTAAGTATTGGCCCCTTCAACGTAGCACCTATAAAGGATTAATATAGGTCCAAAAAGCTAAGAGATACAAGGTATGAGAGAGATGAGGATTCGAATCCATGACCTTGCCTAATATTACCAAACCACGCACTTGGAACTTGAAAGTAAGTTTGGAATCATTATATCATCACCCTTATCGGTGATTCTCCATTTTTATTTATTTTTGCACTTTTTCAAAAATGTCTGGCCCCACACGGCTTACTATCCAGTATCCACTAAGGTCCACTACACCGATCTGGCAAGCCAAAAAGGCACAAATTCTTGTCTAATCTTATGATTATGAAGGACCTTAATCTCTTCATGTGGTGACATTAAGTGTGCAAGTGGAGGAGGGGAAAGGAGAGAGAGTGGTGAGGAAGGAGAGAGAAAAGAAGAGGAAGGAGAGAAGAAGTAGGGAGGTTTCAACTTTTGAGATTATAATTTAACCATTTAACCATTGAAAAAAATTTGGTAGAACTAGAAGGATCAGCCACTTTCCAATAGTTTCGTTCTCAGCTTGCCACGTGGACCAGCCAATATCCCGTCTAGATCCCCCGCTTCATATTATGGCCTGTTAATTTTGCGAACTTTTTGGGTTTAAATCTGATGATGATATAATTGATAAGGTTATCTTGTCTTGATTGGATGATACTTCCACGTGTCATCCTCCCATTGCTCATTTCTTATTCCACGTATTTTTGTTTATGCTGGACTTTTATCTTTTTATCCGATCATTCACCACTTAAGTTGTTAAAATAAGGATCTGTTTAGTTGGACAGAAAATCATTTTTAATTCAAGACTATCTTCAGATAAAATTATGAAAATCATTTCAGTGTCAAATGTATTTTCGTTCACATTTTTTGTTGTTTGGTTATAACTTACAGCGAAAAATAATTTTCTAGAAAGACTATAATTTATAAAAAAAAAAAAAATATACTAATATAGTTGCGTAGATCTCGAAAAGTTCATTGAATTAAAAAAATAAATCACCTGAAACGCATATCGGAGTCAAAAAGTATACTTATTTGAGGAAAAAAACAATTGAGAAAGTGTTCCCAACAACCAAACCCGATAATCAAGTCCAGTATTAGTATTCTGGGGACATAATGTCCCACCAACGGAAAATCGTTTTCCCTTCATTTTGTACGGGAAAACATTTACACCTATATAAGTGAAAATGTTTTTCCACCTAAAAACCATCTTACTTCTCATTGTAAACCAAACAACGAAAAATGGGAAAACTGTTTCCAGGAAAACTGTTTTCACCACAACCAAATGAAGCCTTTAAGTGTATTATATTTTGCACAATTGCACTCTAAATGTGTTTTTCAAGTGAAAAGATCCGACCCTAAATTAAAATCCTGATAACCAAAAACTTCTTAATAATTAAAAACTTATTATGTTGGGTCATAACATTATTCAATATAGTTTTTAAAACCTTTTTCTCAACATTTGTAGTATTATTATAGTGTGACCATAATAAGTTAATAACCAATGTCAACTCAAAAAGGTAATAATAATGAGTCAGTATCACACTTATTAGATGAAATTACATAATTTAATATATTTTTTTCACAGTGCATTAATAAATCTTTAAGTTAGAGGGAGAAATCTAAATAACGGATTAATTTACACCCTTAATTTTTTTTTTTGCTCGTTGAATTTATACCCCTTAAGTTACGGTATAAGGCTCTGTTTGATTTACGTGGATAAAACTGATCTGAACTTAACTGATCTTAACTAAACTGAACTGAATTGATTTTTTAAACTTGACTGTTAACCATTTAAAATTCGTCAAAACATAGTCAATATTGGACTCATTTGAAAGTATGCTTTGAGATGTTTCCGATGACATAATTATCATCATGAAATTCTTTCGGAATAAAAGGTTATATGAGTGATAAAGTTACACATGAACTGAATTGAATTGAATTTAAGTAAAATTAAGGTGAATCAAACAGAGCCCAAGTCTACCTCTACCACTTATATAACATGTGGGTACAATATTGAACAGACAATTGTAACTAGATAACAATTTTGTGAAGGTGATTATCTTTTTGAATACTAAAATAGTTAAAGTGACTCGTACATTTAATACAAATTCAGTTTTTTCCCTCAAAAATTAAAAAATTTAAAATGGGAGAAAAAGAAATTAGCAGTTCAGCACCCCCAAACCTCGCCTTATATCTCTATTTGTCATCCACGCAACCACTCCCTTATCTCTTCCCACCACCAACCCCGTACCCCGCTCATTCTACGGCCACGTAGTTCACTAACATACTAATAAACAAGGTTTTTTTTACTTGTATTTATTTAAACTTTTGCTAGATTTGACAATCGTTTCAATAATTTAAATTTTTAATGAACAAAGTATATAGTAAAACTGAGAATATAATTTAAAATTTCTATGATTTAATTTCTATAACTGTTTTTTGTATCAACATTTATTACAATTAGATTATAGTTTAATTAACAGATTTGGTATGTATTGTCTATATATGGTTCATTTCGAATGAAAGTACAATGTCACTTCATGAACCTATTTCAGATTTCAAATTGATAATATATTTATTTCTTAAAATTCTAATAACATGTTTTAGAAGTCTAATAAAATTCTAATAACATTTCTAACTTTACAAATACAACTATCAAATGTGTTTACAATTTAATAACAAAAAAACTTCAATTGAGATGAAAGAATCAGTGTGTTCATATCCTTGACAAAATGAAGTTGCAGAGTTGAGAATATGCCCATTTTATTTTATTTCATCTCCTTTTCTCTATAGATTGCGAGTATAAAGTTGATCTTGTTGGCCCCTACCTCACCCCAAACCTACCATCTTTGGATTTTGTTTAACAAATGGCCAAATGGAAACATTTTACAGAGGATTTGGATAGGAACCCTAGTCCCTACGTCACTACGTGGGTATCATCAATTGGTTATAATTGTAATTAGTGGGTAACGATTGGTTGTAATTGTAATTTTGTAAAAGGATGGAAGAGAGTAGTGAGAAGTTACTATTAATCGAAAGTCACATCACATGCATCTACAACAATAATCACTCTTAACCATTGATAAATTTGAAATAACAATACAAAATTCTTCGTCAACTTATTAATTGTTTTGCTTCTACTCGACTCAACCATAACACAAACTTGACCATGCATATTTGATGATGACATTCTGTATGGTATAGATTTTTGGTGGATAAATTTGTATAGTCTTCCAAATTTCCAATTCCACAAAACCACATAACTCTTACAATTGAAGTGAGTACGAAAACCATTAATTGAGATAGAAATACTCACACAAACGTGGAGAAAAACTTATTAAACCAAAAAAGTAACATAAAAACATATATCGAAATAAAAGAAATTAAAACAATAACAAAAAACATAGATTGGAGGCTGAATGGTCAATAATCGACCAATCTTGGCCTGCAAAATACTCTTAAAGATGAAGTCTAGGGTTTGGAAAGACGAGGGAGATAAAAGGAGATGAGCGCTTACTTAAAGTGGTTAAAACTTAAAAGTTAATGACTTGATTGAACTAATTATATTTGGATGGAGTTAAAGTTAACTCTAAAATTCTTAGTTCGAGTCTTAATGTTACTATAAGTTTACTAACTCGTTAATTTATTAAAAATAAAATGAAAATAATTCAAAGAATATCTCAATTATCTTACATTGTCTTATTAATGGAACAACGGATTGGTTAGTTAACCTCGATCACGTCATTAAAGAAAATATATTTTGGGAGGCATCGCTACCTACGGTCGCAGACTCGCAGTAGAGCCCCAGATCGTATCTTACGCCTTGTTCTCTTTAACGGAATGGTGCAAGGCGGTGAGAAATAGAATGAAATGAAACGGAACGATACGAATAATGAAACAATATGTGAGATAAAGTGAAGAATAGATTGCGGAACATAAGTATTGGAGCGGAACGAAATGCAGCATGAAAACGACGAAAAAGGAGCCCCTCTCGAGAACAAGCGCTCCTAACGTCACCCATTTCTTTCCTTGGAAATGACATTTTTTTTTTCTTTTTTTCTTCCCTCTTGGCCCTTGCCCATTGGTATTTTGTCCTAGTCCTAGCCAGCAATTAAAGAAACGACCCAAAATCACTGGACCTGGTGGAACGTAACTGACCATGTATTTTGGCTCCCGGACAAACAAAAGGACATTGCTCCCCACACCATTCTCCATCAGCCACTGGTGGAGCCGTGGAGATATAAGATAGGTGGAACCATACTGATAAAGTCCTGAACCAACTAGAAATTTTCAGTAATTCACAGGAACCAAAGAAATAACTATTAAAAAAAAAAAACCCAGAATTGAGTTTACACAAAAAAGAGAGAATTTTTTTGTTGGTGGGTCTGATTCAAGAACCAAAAAATTTGGCAGAATTTGGGAATTGGAAAGGGCAAATACCCATTTTTCTGGCGAATGTGATGCGTTGCAAAATCTGCCCAATTCAATAAAACCATCTCATTGGAGCTCTCCTGTGAGTGGTTTGGCAAAGACATAAGGTAAGGTTAAGCTCATTTTGGTTCACCCATTATAATATTGTTCTTGTTTCAGTTTTATTTCACTGTCTGTGTTGGGATTTTGTATGTTTTTGAATAGAAAAATGAGCACAGTGGGTCAAGCAAACTGAATACTGCAATATCCAAGAGGAAAGCTTGGTCAATAATCTTGTATGAAAAAGTTGGTTAGCAATAATTTATTACCAATTTAGATAACCCTCATTTTCCATTTAAGGATATGTCATGGACCTAATTGACTGAATACATCACCTTTTTGGATTTAGTTATAGGAGTATTTAATATATTTGGGTATCCCAAAGATGTTGTTATGCTTCCTTAAAAGACTAGAACAATATAAAGTGAGCTTTTTGTATTGTGTTTATGTCCATTTGGATTTTGCTAAATCGTGGAACTGTTTTGGATCCTAATTTGTGTGTTGAATTTTTTTGGGAATTCTTTTGAAAAATAGTGAAGTGGGTTGCTCTAGAACAAGGAGAAGAGCAAACTGTTTTTGATTAAGAAGATACTAGTCAGTACCCAGCACCATGTCTGTTGCTTTAGTATGGGTTGTATCCCCAACAACAGAAGTCTACAATGGGTTTGGTGTGGCAGAATCATTGGCTCCTCGTTCAGTTTGTGATAGGAGGACAAAGAGATTATGCAAAAAACAGCAGCAAAATTGCAATTTTTTGTCTTTGAATGTGGGAAAACAAGACAAGAGGCCTGGATTTCCTGTGGTATCAAGCATGGTGGCAAACCCAGCAGGGGAAATGGTTGTGTTATCGTCCGAGCAGAAGGTGTATGATGTGGTCTTGAAGCAGGCTGCTTTGGTTAATAAACAGTTGAGATCAAGGGAGGAAATTGATCTTGATCTTGATGTTAAGCCGGATATTGCTGTTCCGGGTACCTTGAGCTTGCTTGGTGAGGCTTATGATCGGTGTGGTGAAGTTTGTGCTGAGTATGCCAAGACATTTTACTTGGGTAGGTTGTCCTGCTTTTTCCTTAAGTAAATTCTCTTGGTGTTTGAGTGAAAAAGAGCTACAGTTTTTAAGGAAGAACAAGAAGAAAAAAGTATTTCAAGTATTGCAGTGTTATTGGGGTAAGATTCTAACGTTGGAAGTGATTTTGTGATTGTCACAGGAACTCTGCTTATGACCCCTGAGAAACGAAGGGCTATCTGGGCAATTTATGGTGAGCAAACCTGTTGATTGCATAAGATATATTAATCTCATAAGAGCCCTGTCTACATAATTAAACTGAATTTAGACTTCTTATATCATGAGGAAACAGAACAAAAAGTCCACTTTACTGCCTGCTTTTTGAGGGAGTAGAGAGATGATTGTTGAAAAGTTGAGTTTAGCTTACCTTAGTTAACCCATAGATAGGATTCAGACACATATCCATGTGAAATTTTCAATTGTACAAGTTGAAGTTTTCAATTATGTTATAGTTGTTTATTCCCTTTATGCAACAAGTGGATTTAGATTGGTTAAAAAATCCAGGAGAGCTATGTTGCCATTCTCTGCTTCTCAGCCTCCTTATAAAGGGAAAGCAGGAACAACTTTGATGTGCAATCTGAATGTCCTGTTTTGTTGTGTTCTTTCATTTCCTTCTAATTTCAAGGCCACTTGTGAAGATGAAATGGCTGAAATCCTATCTCATAGTGATGGTTCCTTGCATTGTAAAGTCTAAACTATTTCATATGTTTACTTATTTTCTGATTGTGAATTGATATGCAGTGTGGTGTAGAAGGACTGATGAGCTTGTTGATGGGCCTAATGCTTCCCATATAACACCTACTGCTTTGGATAGGTGGGATGCAAGGCTGGAAGATCTTTTCAGAGGCCGCGCTTTTGATATGCTTGATGCTGCATTAGCAGACACTGTGGCCAAGTTCCCTATCGATATTCAGGTATGTCGTCAAATTACGAAGTACAAACACATACAGCAAACTGCTGGCTCACTTTGAACAGTAGTGTGTTTTTTTATTTCTTAACACTTTGGGTGGGAGGAAGAGAGTTACTCCTATTATGTAAAGCACTGTGAGAAAAAAACTCTCCTAATACCCAATATCCTTGGAGATTTCATCCTGTAGCCATGTCCTTGTTGGTTACTTTGCTGTCATGTATATTCATCAGCACGTGGCACCTACCCGTTTCAAGCAAAAGCTTATCAAAGACACTTTTCTAATGGTATTTTTAGAGTGATTGCTTAGGGGCATGGGTTGAGGGGTGTTGTTAAGGAGGAGGAGCTCGGAGAAGAGAATGACGCCATCAATCAACATCAGTTTGCCACAGTGCCTCCAAAGAGGCTCCCGCTAGGCAGAGAGGGCTGTGTGGGGGGGTGGAAATCGGGTGTATGCAGCTTTAATCCTGTGAAAACGGAGAGGCTGTTTACGTTTGATCCAATTCAAAATGTACGTTAGTAATCACAGACCTAATTTATGATCTGGCCATTCAAGCGCACAAACTTTTTGGTTCTTTGTCGATGCGTATCCTCCTCAAACTAGTCGAACTTAGTTTAATCCAAAGTCACTTTAAACACACCTTTTTTTTTGCTAGATATGCTCTAGTGCGTCACGTCAATAGAAATACTAAGAAACATATTATGCAATTATCTTTTATTTCAGGTATTCTGATATGTAAAGTTTGTTTGACAGCCATTCAAAGATATGATCGAAGGAATGAGGATGGATCTTAGAAAGTCGAGATACCAAAACTTCGATGAACTATACCTATACTGTTACTATGTTGCTGGAACGGTTGGATTGATGAGTGTTCCTGTTATGGGTATCGCACCTGAGTCAAAAGCAACAACAGAAAGTGTCTACAATGCTGCCTTGGCATTAGGGATTGCAAATCAACTCACCAACATATTGAGAGATGTTGGAGAAGAGTAAGTACAGCTAAATTGATGTCATGATGACTAGTAACATAATGGTTATTACACTTGATTACATCTTTCGAACGTTGATCATTTGGTCTCTTTTGCATCTGTCTCTTGCTGAAACAGCTGAAATATAGTGAAATTAGATGATCACGCGGTTTACTTAAATAATGTCCTTTTACATAATAAACTCGGTTAAAGAGAAGCTAAGAGTCCAAAACTAGGTACAATGAATTTCTTATTGAAATAAATTTCACTTCATGTAATTGCCCCATCTTTTGTGACTACAGATTACCTTTCAATTTAATGTAACTAAAATTATTGACATTAGTGAGATCTGTTGTCGAAATGAGGTGGAGGAAGTTTTTTGAATATGTCTACAGCCAAATCTTCTTCAGCAATTAGAATCAAACTTCCATGCATGTAAACGCAGCAGCTAACGTGATTTTCTTGGTTCAGTGCAAGGAGAGGCAGGGTTTATTTGCCACAAGATGAATTGGCACAGGCGGGTCTTTCAGATGAAGACATATTTGCTGGAAAGGTTACTGATAAATGGAGGAAATTCATGAAGAAACAGGTCAAACGAGCTAGGATGTTTTTTGATGAAGCGGAGAAAGGAGTCACAGACCTCAGTGGATCTAGCAGATGGCCTGTAAGCTTTCAAGAACCCTCTCAGATATTCTATAAACTGTTAATAGTATGACATATTGGTTCCTTAAGGAAGATGTCAAATTTCTGCGACTTCTGTCGACTTTCTTGTCAAGAACTTTTACAAATTTGAATAGAACTAGAAATATTGAAGGACCGAACTGATCTGGTATTGCAGGTTTGGGCGTCACTGCTTCTGTATCGTCAGATACTGGATGAGATTGAAGCGAATGATTACAACAACTTCACAAAGAGGGCTTATGTTAGTAAAGCTAAGAAGCTACTTTCTTTGCCAATTGCTTATGCAAAGTCCATGGTTGGTCCATTGAGAGCATCCAGTATAGCAAAAGTGTAGGGCTTAAGCAAAGTGTGGTCGTCATAGGATTACATTGTAAAGTATGAAATGTGTATATACTGAAAATACATATAATTCATTATGCATTGAGAATTCATTAGAAAGTGCACAGGAAACCTCACGTCCCAAGGCATATCTGCAGGAAAACCATTGTGGAGCTTCTAGCTGATTCTTTTAAGGTATCGAAATGGCTAGGACAACAATATTAATTTCTAGGAAGCGAGGTAGACCGTAGACAGTATGGTGAATTGGTGATTGTGAGTATATGAAATATGAAGAATGTCAAGATCATAATTTTGCCAGCATCTATGTGAAGGAATATGCAGTTTTGTAGTCCATTTTTGCAAATTCTGTGACAAGTTACACAAATTCAAATCGAAAGATAAAAGAACCTTTACTTCATGTTATTAATGCAAGAAAAGCAAGAAAATATGTTGATGCCAATGTGTATGGTTGGTCTCTCTTTTTGCGAGATTATGTTCATCTGGCCTTAGACCCTGTTCTTTTCGTTGTCTTCATGTTGCATTTCTAATCGTCTCGTTCCGCTCCGTATCATTCTGCTTTGCATCCCATTCTGTACTTTATTTTGTCTCACATTTTATTCCATTATACGTGTCGTTCCATCCTTACCGTTCTGGACCATTCCGTTAAAAAGAATAGAGAATGATAGAGATTTTATTGGCAAGATTATGTACATCTCTACTATGAGGAATATATAATGATCATAATTATTCATAAATGGAGAAAGAAAGCCACCAAAGTTTTTGTTTTTTTCGACCTCCTACTATTGAGTCTCAAGTCAAGTACTACTAGTCTACTACGAAGGAAGAAGCTTCTTCTATCCATCCCATACAACTTTGAACTATCTACATTATGGGCTGCTCCAGCAAGCTTACGAGTCACGAGTGACGCAATGGGCTTCCTTAAAGTGTGACTATGTAAGTATGAACTTTTCAACTTCAAAAGTTCAGAATAAGGGCCTGTTTTGTTCAATGTCTCCTTGAAGTATTCAGTAAAGTCCAGTTCAGTAAAATTCAATTCAGTTTAGTAATACAATTTAGCCAAGTTAGAAAGATTCTCTGTTACGTGAATTGAAGTACATTTTTACTCTTTATAGTTGTAGATTCAATTGACGTGGGTTCTTGCTATGAGTGACGACTAAGCTGGCGTGGAAGGAAAAAAATAATTACAATTATAACCAACACAATCAGTTATCCCAATTGAAGGCTTCATTGAGGTTGAAGCCTTGAAGGTATCAATTTTTCATGAGCTTTATTTACATGTTAAGCTGTCTTCCAGTAGTCCGGGTTATTCTAGTTACTCCTTAGTACTACGTATTATGTTAACAGACTCATCAAATGGTGGGGAACGCACCTAAACTTGGGTTTAGCATCTAGCAAGGCAACTAGTTATGTAGATCCAATGAAATTATGCCCTGAAAAATAAGTAGTTTCATTATTGCGTCCACACAAGAGTCTAGGCAATAAGAATTAGGGAATACAAAAGCGCTTAACAACATGTGACATAACAATCAACAAGTAGTTAGTATGGGTGGTTGTGGTTTGACAGGCGAAGGATTCGAATCTTGTGAATGAAAACGCTACTTTTTAAGAGCACTTTACTCTTTCGTAGCCGCCTGGGTGGAAATAGAATTAGTTCTGACTCAAAGAATATAAGGCGGGCTTGTGGACCTAACAAAAAAAAGAAGAAGTGACATCACATGAAAACATGATACTAGTCCGTATGTGTGTAAGCCCAAGTAGCACAGTAGATCCGGTCCACTCTTCATCAAATGCACAGCACAAGAAGGCCGAACTAAAGGCCCACTCTTGTAGGCTTGGTATGTGGTCGAAAGACCCATGAATAAACCTTGGGCTATGGCGGAACAAAATTCGATACCATGTTTTGGTTTTAAACTTTTGTTGGATAGAACATACAAGTATTTAATTTTCCAGATTGCCAAATTTATGATCGAAATATGATTCCATCTTAATCATAACTAGATATGAAGTCCGTGCGTTACACAGATTAGGTATTAATATTTTAAAATAAATACACTCATATATGATGTTAATAAATATGATATCGAGGATCGAAGTATGTTGGCAATTTCACTTCGGTAATTTGAATTCGTGTTGGACATGATGGTAATTTTATGCATTGCAAGGTTTAGTGAAAAATTTATATTCAATATTTTCAGTCATATGCATATATGCACCAATAGAAAAATAAAATAATTAAAAATTGCCACAATCTCTTTGTTTTTCTTAAATATTTTCATTATTTTTTTAAAACTATTTAAAGTAATTTTTTTCCCCTTACCTGATGCTCATAGAGTCATAACTTTGATTTGTTAAAACTTATAAGTCAAGCTCTTTTATCATCCTAAACTTTAATTATTTATGAACTTTACATGTTCGTTTATGTGACGATATACTTATGGCCGTAGGCTAAGTAGTTCTTTATTTATTTTAAATAATTTGTCAAAATGACATAAATTATATGCTATTGTGTATATTAGTTTTATACTTGTAAATAATATTTAGTGGAATTAGCATTGTATACTAAGTTAATCTGAATCATTCCTTTCCCATATGCACTGCACCTCATTTTGTATTTGATTTTCTTTCACATTTTATGCCCATTATGTCATTTTGTTTCGGTTTTCTTTCGTGTCATTTTTTTTAATGTTTTGTTCCATTCTATTTTACACTGTTTCGTTGAAAAGAACAGAACCTTATGGTTTATTCATTTCACCTGAAAAACTACAAAATAGGAGTACCTGATATTACAACTTAATAACACAAGAAAATACCTTTTTAGTTTTATAACTTATAATTATAACTTATTCTTTTCTGATATTATATCTTAATTATATTTTTGTTATTTATTTAACTTAGTAGCTCGTATATGACACTTTTAACTCTAATCTTAGATGATTTGATAAGGTGAACGCGCCCGATTCTGTCACAAAATATCTCATTTATATATATAGTAGGTGTATGTTTGTGCGTTACACGGCTCGTGACCAATTTAACGTGTTAATTAATCATATCGATTAAAAATCATAAGTATAACTATCACTTATGAAAAATTATTTAGTAATGCATGATTAAGAATTATTAAAATCATTCTAATATCATTAATCCTAATAGGATTATTATGTATTATACGGGGCACAAAATACCTCCTTTATATATATATATATATATATATATATATGTTCGTGCGTGGCTCGTGATTAATCATATTGATTGAAAATCATAAGTATAACTACCACTTATGATAAATTATTTAGTAATGTATGAATAAGCATTAACATAATCATTCTAATATCATTAATGCCATTTAATAGGATTATTATGTATTATATGGGGCACATTGAACAATTCTAACTCTTATCATCAAATTTTTTTTTTTAAATACAAACTCAAAATACCTTTTAAATTAACATAACATTTCTTTTTAGTATTCATTGTTTGATTGTCTAATCATCCATTGTTTATTGTCTATTTTATAAAATTCATAAGCCAATACTTGAAATTAAAGAAATAACATATCAAACTTTTTTGTTTATCACGTTTTTTATCCTCTTTTTTTTTTTTTTTTTTTTTGGGGGGGGGGGGGGAGGGGCGGTTGTGTTGGTGGTGCTGTAGTGTGATTCTACATATTTAAAAGAATATTTTGTTTCTTCTTTTTATAGGGGTAGTAGATGTTGTTTCATCTATCATTAATATGTAAAATTGAGAAATTCCTGTTAAAAGTAATTAAAATTGAATATATAGCTAGATTATCTTTCTTGTTATTTTCATTTAATATTAAGATGTTGGTTTAGAATGGAAGAGTGTAGCATAATGCGGTCGTGATTTTTTTTTCCCTCTTTTCTTTTTGAATGCGTTTTTTTTCCATGAATTTGTTAGGTTAATTATTATAAAGAATATGACAATGGGAATATAATTTCCTATTTAGTATTTTGAGACAAAAAATGTCGTAACTATATATTTGTCTTATGTTTTGTAACTGAAATTTAACTTAAAAAAAAAATTTATTTTAGGATTTTAAATGCTTGCTTAGGTGGAGCGTCTTAAAGTGACTCGGTTAGGTGACTTAACCCAATGCTGTCATTGAAACTATTACTAACTTGACCTAGGTGGATGTTTATATAAAGTGTTTTTAGGTGGATGCCCGTGTGATGCACAGATTGTGATTATATCATAAGATTAATATAAAATGATTATTAATCTCATCAAAAAAATAAATTGTAATTGTCACGTCTAACAAAATTATTAGTACATCATCAACATCAACATTACCCCAATGCCTTAAAAGAGGCTCCCGTCTAGGTAGGGTAAGAAGAGTCCGTGTACACAACCTTACCCTTATGGGAGTCTCATAGAAAGGTTGTTTTCGTTAGTAATATGTATATATTTTTTTAATATAGCACACTTAATATCATCAACGTCGTATATAAGATTATTGTATTATGCGCTATAGGGCCGCCCACATTCTATAATTTTAACTCTTTTGTCAACTTCGATTAATTCTACATAATACAGGGTTAGTTTTGAATCGAACCAGACCAAACCAAACCAAACTGATTTTTCTTTTTTTTTTTCTAGGGGACCAAACTGAATTTATTTAAACGGAACTGAATTAATTTTTTCGATTTGATTTAACCATTAAAACTCGTAAACACATAGCCATCCTCTTCCTTTCAACTTTTACGTCCTACGATATATACTACTCGCAGGACCATGTTCTTTCTATGGGCTTAGTAACAATTAAATTGTATACTTAGGCTCTGTTTGATTTACCTTAATTTTACTTAAATTCAATTCAATTCAGTTCAGTTCATGCGTAACTTTATCACTCATATAACTTTTTATTCCAAAATAATTATTTCATGATGATAATTATGTCATCGAAAAGATCTCAAAACATTCTTTCAAATGAGTCCAATATTGACTATGTTTGGACAAATTTTAAATGGTTAACGGTCAAGTTTAAAAAAATCAATTCAGTTCTGTTCAGTTTATTTCAGCTTAGATCAGTTTTATCCAGGTGAATCAAATGGAGCGTTAGTTATATATGATCGTGTGACTGGATATTTTATTTAAAACATAAAAAAGGCTTGATTTAAAAAAAAAATTTACTTCAATATTTTTTTGGGGTGGTATAATGCTTAATTAGGTCCTGTTCTGTTCAACTTCTCCCTGAAACATTCAGTAAAATCAAGTTCAATTCAGGAAAAATTAGTTCAGTTAGGCAAACTTAAGTACCATTTTACTCTTTGTTTTTGTAGATTCAGTAGAATTAAGTTCAGTTCAGAAAAATTCAGGTCAGTTTAACCTTGTGCACATAAATTCAGTAAAAAAAAAAGGTGAAGAGAACATGACCTTTCTCACTTCAATATAACCGACTTGAGAGATCAATCATCTTTGTACAGTCGTAATTCCATATCATGCTATTAGAGATGAGATATATAATATATTTTCTGATATCTTATCTCTAAACTCTAATACATGCATTCATAAAATTGATTTTGTTAATCAAATAACCGATTTTTTAAAGAAACAAAACAGAAAAAGAAATAAAAATATTGGAGAGGGAACGATTGTTGGCTTTAGCTAGGGAATTAATGAAGGTGCTGCATGTGTAGATGTAGGAAGGAATAATATATGTGATCCTAACTTTCTATGATTTGGAGTTGAAGAAAGTTCTATCTTTTAAAGTATCTTATTGCTATTTCTTTAATTCTTTCTTACATGCATGATTATTTCTAGTTTTCTATTTTTTCGTTAGCACTTAGCTAGTTACTTGCCAAACTTGCGATAGGTAAAAGTCCTCTTAGATGGATACGTTCAATACTATTATTAAAATTGATTGATTAATTGATTATTGATTGACGTTCCATACGTTTTATATACTCTGGTAAAATGTCAATGCATAAGATATTTGACAAAAATGGTCTTGTTTTAAAGTGTGTTTCGCTCTCTTTTCATTTGTGTAAAATATTTGAATTTTTGACGTATGAATCAAAAGTTATTTGACTCTTAATATTTTATTATCTTTAATGATTTACTGCTATAACTCTAACATTCTCTTTTTTCTTCTGTTTATGGTTTATTATTGTTATTAAATTCTTTTCTTTCTAAAAGTTTCGTTTAGGTGGACGCGTCCGATGTTGTCAGAAAATGCCTCCTTTATATAGGTATATTATGATTTGCAAATAAATCCCTTCTGCTGGCTTCCTCATACCAAACATATGCCTATTAAAAAGGAAAAGTTCTTTGGTGATTTTTTTTTTGGATAATTAGCGTTATTTATTGACCGCTGTTATTACCAGGTCGAAAAACACTAATGCCAGATTATTAATATTTGTGTTCACAACTTAGCCCTTTATATTTATAAGGCAAAACAATTATTTTCTCTCTATTATCTTTCATTGCCTTATTTAGAACAAATTTATGGAAAGACATTATAATTAGGGATCCTACGATTCCACAAACTTAGTAATTGGGCATTGACAAGAATCAACTTATAATTTTCCTTAAATGCTCTAATGTCATTCTTGTGCTCTTTTTGCTACCTGGAAGAATACCTACACGCATAGAAGCTCTTTTTTTTCCGATCGAAGCTCTATAGTTCATTCCCTTTTCATTTGAATGTAAGTGATCATTTTTATTGTATTAGAGTATGATTACATGCCCAGATCTTACATGCCAAGATCAATCAATCAAAAGTAGATTAGAGTATGTGATTTGAGTGTATAAGTTTATGACAACTTTCCTATTAATTAACTTGAATATTTTGTATGAATGAAACTGCTTTTTTATTTTTGGCAAATTATGATTTAATTTTATATAAGTCAATATGTAAATAAAGTAAGTATACACATAACAATATTATGAAGAGGGAATAATAGATTGTCTTCTATTTATAATGAAGGGTTAAATTGTCAATTCAAATAATTAAAAACCCGACGGTAGTATTTTTTGGTCTGAGAATAAGAGCGCCCTCTTTATTTATCAAATTTCAACTTCACAAGACTAATGAAGTTTAAAAAGCACGCATATACTGCAAAAATTTCCCCTTTACGACAATAGGTACTTCTAGAAACGTCAATACAATCAACACCTACATCCAAGCAATAAAGTCACACACCCTACATACTCCTTGCTTGGCTCACCCGCCACTATATTAGCGCTCCTGGATCTGTAGACAATTTTGAAGCGAGGCCACCACACCAAAGCCTTTCGTATATAGTTGAGTTCAAACCGAGTGTTCCACGGACCACCCTCCTTTGAATTGCACCACTTCACAACATTCATCGAGTCGGACTCCGCTATTATGTCCATATGAGACAACCACTCCTTGCTAAAAGTTTCATGTATTGCACGACATTTAGCAGCCACCTCGGCGTGGTTAATATTAGGAATATTGTACATATTGTAATTGATTTTCAGTATATTTTCTAGGCTAGCTTTAGGTAAGTATATTATATTAGTCTCCTAGTTAGCTTAGTTTCCTATTTTGTTCTGCCTCTGTTATCCTTGCGGCACAAGGAGTACGTGTATATATTCAGCCAAAAGGCCTTGTTAATAACATAATGATTGCGGCCCCAAATCTGATATGGTATCAAAGCCAAAACCTAAACACAGACCCGAAATCTAGTTCAGCCTTGAAATACCATGGCTGGCGGTAAAGAAGACGAAGGGGGGAGCGGTGGTGCCAAGAAGACGGTATCCCCGTACTTCCTCTCGGTGAACGACAATCCTGGAAACGTGATTACACAAGTCCAATTGAAAGGAGACAACTATGAAGAATGGGCTCGCGCAATCCGAACTGCGCTGAGAGCCAAGAAGAAACATGGTTTCATTGATGGAACCGTGACTCAACCAGAAAAAGATTCCACCGAGATTGAAGATTGGTGGACGGTGAACTCAATGCTCGTTTCATGGGTTTTTAACACCATAGAACCTACACTCCGTTCAACCATGACACATATGGAGATTGTTAAAGACCTTTGGGACGACATAAAGCAACGATTCTCAATTGGAAACGGGCCTCGTGTTCAACAATTGAAGTTGGATCTAGCAAACTGTAAACAGAACGGACAAGCTATTGTAGCCTACTATGGGAGACTCAAGATGATCTGGGATGAGTTGACCAATTATGATCAGCTCCCTGTTTGTGTATGCACTGGCTGTAAGTGCAATCTGACAAGTGAACTGGAGAAATGACGAGAAGACTCACGAGTTCATGAGTTTCTCATGGGCTTGGATGACGGACCCTACGGAAATGTGCGGTCAAACATATTGGGCACTGAACCTTTTCCCAACCTAAACAGAACCTATGCTATGGTCATACAACAGGAGCGCATACACACTATGACACAACACAAGGAAGAGAAGAGTGATCTGATGAGCTTTGCGGTCCGGGAAAGTACTGGCGACTGGAGCACAAGTTCTGATTACAGAGATAAGAACGTCGTGTGCACATACTTCAAACGTGTTGGACATGACGTTGATAGCTGCTTCAAGTTGGTCGGCTATCCTGAGTGGTGGGGTAGTGACCGACCGCGAACTGCTGGGCATGGTGCTGGAAGAGGACGGGGTAATGCAAGTGGTGCTGGACGTGGACGTGGTCTGCCGAGAGCTAATGCAACACATGCCGGAGGGAATTCCACGGCACAAGGGCAGCTCACAGACTCTGATAAGAGCAGCCTATTCAATGGGCTAAATGATGAGCAGTGGGGAACTTTGCTTAATTTCTTGAATTCCAAGAAGTCTGATGCCAGCAATGAGAAGTTGTCTGGTAAGAAATATAAATTGAATTTGATTATTGATACAGGTGCCTCACGCCATATGACAGGAACTTTGGAATATTTTGGCCAAGTCAGAGATGTAGCAGCAACTCCTATTGGTTTACCTGATGGGAAACAAGTGAAAGCACTTAAGGAGGGAAAGGTCAATCTTGGTGGCAGATTGACATTAAAAAATGTTTTATATGTGCCGAAGTTAAATTGCAATTTGATATCTGTTTCACAGTTGCTAGATGATGAAAATTGTTGGGCTCTGTTCACTAATAAATTTTGTGCTATACAGGACTATACTTCGAAGATGCTGATTGGTGTGGGTGAACGAAGAGAGGGGCTATATTTTTTGAAAGAAGCCAAACCTGTTCGAGCGTTTAAAGCAAGCGAGTCATCATCTTTGGAGTTGTGGCACAGGAGACTAGGACATCCATCAAAGAAGGTC
The DNA here is from genome assembly GCA_038025085.1 of Tetragonia tetragonoides. Lineage (NCBI taxonomy): Eukaryota > Viridiplantae > Streptophyta > Magnoliopsida > Caryophyllales > Aizoaceae > Tetragonia > Tetragonia tetragonoides. Next base: position 21,573,402 of record CM076150.1, read on the forward strand.
GTTGAGTTATTACCTAATGTTAATGGTAATAGTAGTTTACATAAGAATAAAGCTTGTGACATTTGTTTTAGAGCCAAGCAGACTAGACAAGCATTTTATCCTAGTGACAGTAGAGCTAGCGATATGTTTGATTTAATACATTGTGACTTATGGGGTGCTTATCGTCATCTTGCTTCTTGTGGTGCTTCTTATTTTCTCACTATAGTTGATGATTTTTCTAGAGGAGTTTGAATTTATTTGTTGAATGATAAAACTGAGGTTGAACAAACTCTTCTGAATTTCTTTGCTATGGTTAAACGCCAATTTAATAAAGAAATAAAAATGGTGAGAAGTGATAATGGACCGAGTTCAAGGAATTGGAGGGATATTTTTCTAAACATGAATAATTTATCAAACTTCCTGTGTCGGCACACCTCAGCAGAATGGGCGTGTCGAACGCAAGCATCGACATATTCTTAATGTAGCTCGAGCTTTGAGGTTCCAAGCTCATCTTCCTATTGATTTTTGGGGAGAATGTATTTTGACTGCAGGATATTTGATTAATCGTACTCCCTCCATATTACTGAATGGAAAAGCCCCTTATGAGATTTTACATGGAAAACCTCCCATTTATACTCATGTAAGGACCTTTGGTTGTTTGTGTTACGTTCATAATCAGCGTCGCAATGGTGATAAATTTGCTAGTAGAACTCGGAAATGCATTTTTGTTGGGTTTCCGTTTGGAAAGAAGGGTTGGCGCTTGTACGATATTGAAAAAGAAGAGTATTTTGTGTCCCGTGATGTTGTATTTAGTGAAGAGGAGTTTCCTTATGCTGTTGCTCAGGTTGATAAGGAAACCTTGAACTTGGGGCTTGATGACCCAATGAATTGGGTTGATGATGATATATTTGCTTCTGAAGAAAATTCTAGGATTAATGACCATGATGTCTCTAGAATTGATATAGGGGCTGGTGAGAGTCAAGAAGGACAAGAAGGACAGAATGGTCCTGAGGTTCATGTTCTTAGTAATGTAGGGCACGGTGACGAGAACCTTGGCCGTGGACATAGAAAACGACAGCCCTCCACTCGTTTGAGTGATTATGTGTTGCATACAACTCAATGTATTAGCCCCTCAGCTGCTAGTTCACCTGCTCAGTCGCACTCCTCAGGTACGCCTTACCCTATAGCACATTTTGTGAACTGTGACAACTTTTCTGTGAAACATTGCTCTTTTTTGGCAGCAATTACAGCTGGTGTAACACCCCGGATTTTGAGACCAATAAAAACCTTTATCAATCAATAATATTTACAACAGCGGAAGACTTCTATACAAAATCCTGGGCGTTATCGCCACACTCACTCCAACGAATGAGTGCAAGGCTAAACGATACAACTCCAACAAACTAGATAGTACAATAATGACTATTCATTACAATGATGAACACAAAATATTCAAGACCAACTTCTTGGCAGCTCTATCCGATCGTTCAAACTTGATCTTCAATGCAACCTATGAGCCAATCACCAATCTACTCCCCCATGCAATCGAATATCGCATAGGTTCATCATAGGTCCACCATTTGAAGAGACATGGACAAAAAACACACGTAGCACAAAAGCAACCAATCAGCAAAGCTGAGTAACTCAACATTCATCGAACAATATACAAATTCATAATTTCATATGAATATATTCAAAAGTTATAGTGCAATTGTGTCACATAATCAATACACAACTTAGGTCTTCTAAGACCTTATACTCAATCCCAAAGGATATAACTATAACGTCTCAAATCACAAATGCTCTTGAATATAACTTTGCTAATCACTCAATTAGCCCAATACATGTGCCATTTGCTCTTGGTCATTAACTCCTAGCCTTGGACATGAGGAAAGCAAACTAGCGGTGACAAAGCCGCAAAACCAATATAAAATATATAACGATAGCCATCATAGGCTCTCAATAATATAGCCATCACAAGCTCTCAATAACATAGCCATCACAGGCTCTCAAAAGTCCACTCTCGGACCAACTCATAATCAAATCATTACGAGATTCCAATTTTCATAAAAATAATTGCTCATCACCTAAGAGTCAATATCTTAGGCTACTCGCCAACATGCCAAGGTCTAAGTAGCTAACAAACCTATTGAGCATCAAACCAAAATAATATGTATCAACTCATTCTCAAGTTCATACCTCAATCGATTACCCAACATGGGTTAATTCACAATGATATCCTCAATCACACACCCATTAGGGTTTATAACGATATATAATCACAAGTTGGCAAGGTTTTCCAAAGTATAATATATTCTCGGGTTGCACTAACTATTACTCACATAGTTGCCATAAACTACTCTTAGAGTACTCATCTAGTCATCCCAAATAGAGTAACAAACATCTATCTCAAAAGTATGCTCCTTTGCATTTAATCCATCACAATCTAGCTATAAACTCTCATCGAGTTAAACCACATCTTAATTATATCAATTGATAATCAATAACATGTAAATAATTAATGAACAATAATTTCACTCATGTTCAAGTATCATGCCAAACCAAGCAATACATGAAACAAATATAAACAAACATCTCTAAATAAAGATAAAGATTACACATGAATACATATTCAAATAACAGTAACATACGTCTCCAACCGATAAGAATGATGGTTACCTTTCAATTCAATCACCATAAATAAAAAAGAACAAATCTGAAATCTGAAATCAGCACGCGCAATCTGAAACAAACGCTCGAATGAACCATCAAACGAACTCGATATCCTTTCAAATTTGACGTACATGCTTAGGACACCCTAAGGTTCAATTACACTGAACGGTTTGAACAAATAATAACTAGGTTTTGAGATATGATAAAACAAAGTAGGCGGATTGGAATCTCGCATTAGCACTGCGCTGATTCAAGAGAAAAATGATTTGGGGTATCAAACGATCTCTAAAAATTACGAAACTTTCCAGTCTGGTTCTAGACATCTATATATAAAACATATCCAAAAAGAAATTCCAGAAGATAAGTAGAACAGGAGAAATGGAGTTTTCAATCCGACACGGTATGCTGGACAGTTTTTAGGGTTTTTGTAAGGCTTGCAAGAGAGAAAACGTGAGTGAGTATTATGGACTCACTAGGGCACGAATTTAGAGGAAAAAAATCATATTTAAGAGTGTCAAAGATATTTATAGAGGTTAGTAAACTTTGACCTAATTAGAGTCCTAATCCAACTAGAACACAACTCAATTAAGGAAACTATCACAAGAAAAATATCTTTTCCTTTTTAAACACCAATTAATAAGGAAAAAAATATTAATAAATATTCTTTCCTCCAAATATTCATATTCCAAATCAGATAATCACATTTTTTTTAATATAATAAATATTATAAATATTCGAGGTATTACAGCTGGTTAGGAGCCTAATTCATTTAGAGAGGCAGTAAAAGACAAGGGATGGCGAGATGTCATGCAGAAAGAAATTCAAGCATTGGAAGACAATGGAACATGGACTATTGAGAAGCTACCACCGGGGAAGAAGGCTATAAGGTGCAAGTGGGTGTATAAAACCAAGTATAATTCAGACGGTACAGTTGAACGTTTGAAAGCTCGTTTCGTCATACTTAAGAACAATCAAGTTGAGGAGATTGATTACAATGAGACATTTGCCCCAGTCGCGAAGATGGTTACTGTTCGGACTCTCTTGGCAGTTGCAGCTGCTAAGAATTGGGAATTACATCAGATGGACGTGCATAATGCTTTTCTTCATGGAGATTTGGATGAGGAAGTATTTATGCGTTTGCCTCCCGGTTTTGCAGCACAAGAACGAGGTACTGTTTGTCAACTCCGGAAATCTTTATACGGGTTAAAACAGGCTCCTCGATGTTGGTTTGCTAAGTTGACTTCTGCTTTGAAAAGTTATGGTTTTCGACAATCTTACTCAGCTTACTCATTGTTTACCTATCAACGTAATGGTGTTGTTTTGAATATTCTTGTTTACGTGGATGATCTAATTGTTGCTAGTGATGACAGTACCATGATACAAAACTCCAAGAAATATTTGAGTAAATGCTTTCACATGAAGGATCTTGGCAGATTGAAGTATTTTTTGGGTATTGAAGTGGCTCGTAATAGTGAAGGGATTTTTCTTTCCCAACGCAAATATGCGTTGGATATTATTTCTGAGGCTGGGTTACTCGGTGCTAAGCCTGCCAGTTTTCCTCTCGAGCAAAACCATCGTCTAGCTCTTGTGGAAGGTGCTTATCTAACAGACCCCGAGAGTTATTGTCGTCTAGTGGGTCGTTTGATATATTTGGCCATCACTCGACCCAAACTATCTTATTGTGTTCACGTGTTAGCTCAATTTATGCAGGCTCCACGAGAAGAACATTGGGAAGCTGCTCTTCGTGTTGTGCGATACTTGAAGGGAAATCCAGGACATGGAATATTACTTCGTGCTGATTGTGACTTGCAACTATATGCATATTGTGACTCAGATTGGGCTAGTTGCCCGTTGACTCGTCGTACCTTGACGGGGTACTTTGTTTTGCTAGGCAATTCTCCTATTTCCTGGAAGACTAAGAAACAACATACGGTGTCCAGGTCCTCTGCGGAAGCTGAATATTGCTCTATGGCTACAACTACTTGTGAATTGAAGTGGTTAAAACGTCTCTCAACGCTTGGGGTGGTACATACCAAACCAATGCGTCTTTTTTGTGATAGCCAAGCGGCCTTACATATTGCGGCAAATTCCGTATTTCATGAGCGAACCAAGCACATTGAAGTTGATTGTCACTTTATTCGCGATGAAATACAGAATGGCAACATTCGGCCTGCTTATGTCCATACCTCTGTGCAGCTTGCTGACATTCTTACCAAGGCTTTGGGCAAACAACAGTTCAAATATTTTCTTCGCAAGTTGGGCATTCGAGATCTCCATGCTCCAACTTGAAGGGGGGTATTAGGAATATTGTACATATTGTAATTGATTTTCAGTATATTTTCTAGGCTAGCTTTAGGTAAGTATTTTTTATTAGTCTCCTAGTTAGTTTAGTTTCCTATTTTACTCTGCCTCTGCTATCCTTGCGGCACAAGGAGTACGTGTATATATTCAGCCAAAAGGCCTTGTTAATAACAGAATGATTGCGGCCCCAAATCTGATAGTTAACTTCCACAAACGGAACACGACAAGAGAATACCCATCGGAACTCTGACATCCAGTCCCTTAGCACTCCACCAATAGCAGAAGTTTTTGTTTGGTCATAACTAATGGTACTTTTGTTTTTGTAAATAACTTTATTAATCAATTTCGTACTTTGAAAAATATTAACATCAATATTAACATTGGTGTGTTAAATAAAAAATGGAAATTGAAGTAATCTTCTCCTCCTAAGAAGACTGGTCAAAAGTCAGAACTCAGAAGACTCATCAAATTGCATTTGATGGCAATGCTGCACACGTTTATATGTCATTTTCAGTCTTTCTTCCTCATTGTATAACGTCTATGCTACTAGCTTTGTATTATGTGAGCAAATTTTCTTCACTATTGCTTGCTTGTATGCCTCTCTCAACTTTAAATCGGTTTTTGAGTCTTGAGAATAATTTACCTCCACCACCACCAATATACCATTGATATGGATATGGTGTAATGTTTGGTTCAATAAAAAATTCAAACTGATCTTATGAATAACCAGCTCCTAAATGAAGAAAAATATGCTCTGCAGGAGATAATTAAATTGAAAAAAGCCGAGCTTAGCATGGTGTATCAGAGAGCTAAGATTGAACATATCAAGAAAGTGGATGAGAACTTGAAATATTTTCATGCTTGTGTAGCAGAAAAGAAGACTAGGAATGCTATAAGTTCCATTGTTGGTGCTGATGGTACCTAGTATACTAATCATGCAGGGAGGAAGCTTTTCTTCAATTTTATCAAGAGCTTTTGGGTACGCAGGGACAGGTGGTACCTATTGATGATACAATTTTTGATGCTGGGCCTGTGCTTACCAATGAGCATAAGGAGAATTTGACTGCCCCTATTTTGAGTGTTGAAGTTAAGGCAATTTTGTTTTCTATTCCTGAAGACAAAAGTCCTGGCATGGATGACTGTACATCGGGTTTCTTTAAGGGTGCTTGGTCCATTATTGGAAATGATTTCTGTGAAACAGTGAAGAAAGTTTTTTTGAAGAAGAAAATATTGAAACAAATCAATGCTACTCTGATTTCTTTGATCCCAAAGTGTGATAATCCTTCCAGTGTTGCTGAATATAGATCTATTTCATGTTGTTCTGTGATTTACAAAACAATCACGGAGGTCATCACAGGCAAACGTACTGCAGGGTATTTTGCAAGAGATTATCAGTTAGGAGCAGAATGCTTTTATTATAGGCAGGAGAATCTATGATAATCTCAGCCTCGCTCAGGAGCTAGAGAAGCACTATGACAGGAAGTGCATATACCTAGAGCAATGATTAAAATAGATGTAAAAAAAGCCTACGACTCTGTAAGCTGGAGTTTTCTTGAGCATGTTTTGAATGGTTTTGGCTTTCCACCTGAGACAAGGGAACTTATCATGTTGTGTGTCACTACAACTTCTTAGTCATTAAACATTAATGGGATCCAAAAGGGGTATTTTCAAGGAATGAGAGGGCTCAGGTAAGGGGATCCAATGTCTCCGTATTTGTTCATGCTATGCATGAAATACTTCTCAAGGTAGCTTAAACAGGTTCACTTTGATTCTTCTTATCATTGGCATCCAAAGTGTGCCAGACTTAAAATCAGTCACCTTGTTTGTGGATGATTTATTGATCTTCTCTAGAGGTGATATGTCCTCTATCAAAGCTATTTTGCAGCATTTTACTAAATTTGCAGATATATCAGGTTTGCATGCTAATCCTAGTAAGACTTGTATACCTAAACTTGGGGGTGTGGAAGAGGAGACTAATAAACAGATTTTGCAGACTACTGGTTTCTCTACTGGGGATATTTCCTTCAGATATTTGGGGGTACCCTTAACTAGTTCAAGGATCACAAAGGCTTTATGCAGACCTCTTGTTGATAAAATGCTAATGAAGATTAAACATTGGGCTAACTGTTTTCTCTCCTATGCTGGACGTACTCAGTTAATAAAAGCTGTGTTGTTTAGTTTACAAGCTTTATGGGGTTCTATTTTTGTGTTTCCAAGGGAGGTGGTGAAGGAGATGGAGAAAATTTGTAGATCTTTTTTCTGGGGTAATAACATGGGTAAGAGAAGAATTCATATGGTCAGCTGGGAGAGTATTTGCAGACCTCTACAAGAAGGAGGCATTGATATAAAGGAGATTCTTAGTTGGAATAGAGCAAGCATGTGCAAAAGGATCTGGGCAGTGACTGATTCCATATCTTCAGTTTGGTCATCTTGGATCAAGACTTACTATATGGAGCATAATTGTTTCTGGGATACTGAGGCAAAACATCATAACTCTTGGATGTGGAAGGGTATGCTGCAAATTAGAGATGTTCTTATTCAGAAGAATGACAGTGTTGAGGCTGCAAAGGAGCTACTGCAGACTTAGGTTCACAATGGGAAATTTAAGATTGCAAAAGCCTATGATTTCCTTCGTCAACATGGTGATACAGTAACCTGGCACAGGGTGGTATGGAACCAACTAGCTGCTCCAAAGCACAAGATTATTGCTTGGTTTGCTGCTTAAAGGAGACTTCCCACGGTGGACAATCTGAATGCTAAAGGTCTGAATTTTGACAACCGCAATGTCAGCTATGCCACATAGGAGAAGACTTAGGTGCTCATCTTTTTCTCCAGTGTTCTATTAGTAATGAAATCTGGTCTGGTATGCTTAGTTGGCTTTGGCATGACTAGACAACCATGGAGTTTAGCTTGAGAGCCGTAGTGGCTTAAGAAGAACTGCTGTAAGAAGATAGTAAGGAATAACTTATGCAAGGCTGCGTTGGTGGGGACAGTCTACGAAATTTGGCGAGAAAGGAATTCAAGGCTATTTGGTGGGAGAATAAGAACCCCTGTCCAAATCTTGTATAGTTTACAGTCTGATATTTGCGCTAGAGCTTTTAGCAAGTATAATGAACATGATGTATTAGGTTGCATAGGCTGCTAGAATAGTGTAGCTTGTTTTACCAGTTTCTTTTGTGAATAGGGCTGCTTGTTTTTTTAATTGTTTAGGATGCTGCTCTGACATGCCTTGTTTGGTTATGTAAGTCTTTGCCCATGGATACTACACTGGTATCCGTTGAAGAACGGAACGGAAACAACTAGCCATTTTCCCAAAAAAAAAAGTATTAGAAATTTTTTATTTTTTGTTTTTTTATACATAAAGCCTCGGGATGAGGCAACCTCAAGTTGAGGCGCCTCATACAAGTATGATGTCATACTAACGTCATACTTGGTTATAGATCGAGGTGGCACCACCTTCAGACCACCGCATAAAAGACTTATTGTTACAATATTATATAGTACGAGTATCAGCTGGTTAGAAGTGATGGAGCTTACTAGCTTAGGGCATGTTCTTTTCAGCTGATTTTCACTTGGCCCAGTTGCCCCCATTTCTCCCCAGATATATACCAGTTAGAATTTTCAGTTGCCCTCAGTTGTCCCCTATTAGGCTATTACCCCCCAGTTGGTCCCAATTTGACCCAGTTTTGCCCAATTTTCTATTTTGAGTATAATAATAATAATAATAATAATAATAATAATAATAATAATAATAATAATAATAATAATAATAATAATAATAATAATAATAATAAATATTATTATTATTAAGAGAACACTCAAAAACATAAATTGTCACTATTAATAAGAATATTTATTATTATTTTATAATAATAATAATAATAATAATAAATATTATTATTATTAAGAGAACACTCAAAAACATAAATTGTCACTATTAATAAGAATATTTATTATTATTTTATTATTATAATAATAATAATAATAACAATAATAATAATAATAATAATAATAATAATAATAACAATAATATATTATTATTATTATTATTATTATTATTATTATTATTATTATTATTTCATTAAGAGAACACTCAAAAATATAAATTTGCGATTTTTACTAGTTGTTCCTAGTTTGACCCAATTATTTCCAGTTATCATTTAGATATTTTTAGTTGCCACTGATTGCACCTAATTATCAGTTATCAGTTGAAAAGAACGCGTCCTTAGATATGATGCAAGATTGCAGAAAAAGTGTGTGGAGCCTTTAATTTTGGTTACTTTAATTTAATGATGGTCAACTATTTGTTTTTTTTTTTTTTTGAGGTGAACTATTTGTTAATTAACGGCCAAGAATCTTTGGACTAAACGAGTTTAAAATTTCCTCGGTATAGTGACTATTTCTTCTTATTACGCGTTCAAAGTTATTAAGAAAGAAGAAATCTTATGAAACAACGACGTGAATAAGTTTGTTGCAAATTTTTAAATATTTTTTGGGATATTTTATCGTGTGCCTTTGAAGTTTAACATAATGCACATTAGATAAAGTAACTTTCATAATGCATCATATACCCCTAAAGTTTTATCTTTTGCCCAGCATAGAAAACGAGAGTTACTCCGTCTGTTTGCCGTCATGTAAAAACATAAATTAAATTTTTTTTGTAGGGGAAAGTCACTCTACTTTTTGTTGGCGGCATTTCTTCTTTCTATGTAACTCTCTCTCTCTTCATGTTTTGCCTCCCACCTCTTCACGTTTTGCCTATCACCCATAAACCATAGATTTTTCATCAATCAAAATCCATAATAGATGGGTTAAACTGATAAAACTCAACACTAATTTGGGATACTCAACACTGGCTTTGCGATCTATTGTGTTGAACGAGATTAATTTTACAAGATACTGTTCAAATAAGTTTGCTGTAAGTTTTGGGAATTTCTTATGCGGCCTTCTTTGCAAAAGATACTGCGAATTTCGGGATATTACGAACATATTGAGCATGAGAACGAATCTTTTGGGGTGAATTACGAATTACCAGTGATAAGGCGAAATTCTTGACCTTGAGCGTTTAAAAGTAAGTAGTTCCTCTCTATTTTCATTCGTTTTTTTTTTGGCAAAATTTCTCATCTTTTGGGTGTTATACTGTATTTGGATATACCATGGAAGCTTTCAAAATTATCAGTATATATTTTGTGCGTTTTCCATCATATTTAGGGTTGCAAGCTTAATTTCATGGTTGTACTGTTTATTGCTCTCTGTTTTTCTTCAATTAGTTGTGTGGTTGAAGATGTAAATTTAGTTAGATTATGACAACTTTTTTCTCGTCTCTTAATGCGAAAGTGTTTTGTTGGGTTTTTTTGTCTTTTATTATTTTTACTTTGTGCTATTACAATTTTTTTTTTTATTTTTTATGGTGGTGATATGTATATATATGTTACTGAATTTTCAAAATTTCACTTCATTTTGATTTGTAGTTGACTTGCTAGCAATGAAGAAAAATTGTCGATTGTTGTTTCACTATGACAACAAAGATTTTCATTATCTAATTGAGGATACTGATGTAATATCTTACATAACCTTGGTGATTGAGCTTAGTGGTAAGGCTATGGAGCAAGATGTGCTACTTCCTGAGGTGTTCTCTTTGTATTACAAAAATGGCACTGGAAAGTTTGAAATTGGTGGTGATGTAGCTATGGCAGAGATGTTTAATAAGTTTAAAGGTGTTGAAATCATAGAGATATGGCTTGAAAAAACTAATAGCCCATGTAACGATTATTGTATCGCTATGGAGGTGAAAAGTTTACAGAAACAAGAGAAAGATAAGTTGATAAGTTATGATAATGGATATGAGTTTCAAGTATCCAATTCTGAATCTCTTGTGACACAACTTGCTAATATGTCAGATGGCCTCGAACATAATTCACCTCCGTTATTTTCTGAGTTACATCTGTTAGTGTCCCAGCCCACCCTGTCATCCCACCTCACCGAACCAATGTCTTCTCACCCCACCCAACCACCTAAACAACCACCACAACCTTCTTACCAGCCACAAAAAAAAGAAGACACCTAAATCAACACTCAGAAAAAATGGCACCTATGTGGCAAAAAAAATCCAAAAGAGAGGGTCTATTTATATCAATGAGAACAGCACAGATGCATGGGCAATGAGGGCTCGTTGATGAATCATTTGAGACTGAGGTTGATGAATCATATGAGACTGAGGACGATGATAGTGACAATGAGGATTGTGAAGGTTATGATGCTGTTGATAAGAGCGATGAAAGTGATGATGATGAATTGAAGAGTGGACCATGTGTTAAGGTAAGTCAGAAATCAAAAAATTATATGGAGAGAATTTACAAGAATGGTAGTATGTATAAGGATCAAGCTTTTGGTTCAATTACTTTATCCCCATGGTTGATTTTTTATAGTAAGGATAAGTTTAGGGCTGTCTTCACGGATTATTGCATACAAGGGGGCTTTGCTGTGGTAGTTGTCAGAGGGGAAAAGCATAGATATACAGCTGAGTGTGCGACGGAAGGGTGTGAGCGGAGAATCCATGCATGTAGGCTACCTGACAAAGTAAGTTGGGCAATAAAAACTCTGAATTCGAATCATAATTGTCAGAGACTTGAAAGGAATTCAATGGCTAATAGTAAATGGGCGTGTGGAAAGATATTGAATGATGTAAAGGCAAATCTCAAAATACCAGTCAACACTATGCATGAGTATTTTATGGACAAATTTGGGACTAGTATGAACATTAGGACTTTATACAAAGTTAGGAAGATGACATTAGAAAAGATTAATGGTGGATATGAGAAATCTTATAATCTAATTGCAGCTTATTGTGAAGTAATAAAGAAGACAAATCCAGGTCTTTTGCATTGATCACTTGGCACTCTCCGTATGCTCCTCATGATAAGACTGTGTATTTCAAAGCATGCTTCATTGCTTTTGCTGCTCAAGTTAAGGGTTTTCTTAAAGGGTGTAGGCCTTTGATTGGCGTTGATGGAACCCATTTGACGGGGACATATAAAGGGGTTCTGTTGAGTGCTATGACTCTTGATGCAAATAATGAGCTCTTTGTGATTGCATATGCTATTGTGGGAGCAGAATGCACCGAGAGTTGGAGGTATTTTTTTAGAAACTTGAGGAGTGTATTTCGACAACATGGGTTTGTGAAGGATGATTGGACCTTTATTAGTGACAGGCAAAAGGTAATGTACTATTTTGAAAATATTAATGTCCATATAATATAAGGTTTTTTTCTTTTTGGTGCTACGTTTAAGAGTTTTTTTTTTATCTTCTAGGGGGTTGACAATGCTTTATTTGAGGAGTTTCGAGGAGCTACTAGGAGAGCATGTGGACAACATTTGTACAACAACTTCAAATCTCGCTTTCCAGGAGCCGCATTTCATGATTTGTTCTGGAGAGCAGCATATGCATACTCTCCATATGTATACAACAAGGCATTGAAGAAGATGGCTGAATTGGACCCTACAGCTGTAAAATGGCTTTCAGAAGTAACACAACAATGGTCGAGGCATACTTTTGATTTGAATGTTGTATGTGATCAGAATACGTCCAACTCTGTTGAGTCATTCAACTCACAATTTGTGCTTCAAAGGGAACTTCCTGTGCTCATGTTGTTAGAAGGTAAGATCAAATTTCTTGTCTCCTTTTTTTTTCCCCCCGTTACATGTAGCCTATGTGTGAGATACTAACATGAACCTATTATGGCCTTACTAGGAATAAGGATGAAATACATGAACAAGGTTGGTGAAAGAAGAGAAAAGGCACTGAAAATGGATGATGGTCATGTTACCCCATGGGCAAGAGAGATGGTTGAGATAGCTATTACAGACTCTAGGTTTTGTAGAGTGACTAAGGCTGGGGGTGGGGAATTTGAGATCCATGAAGGCACCTTCCACTTCCCAGTGAACTTGAATACGAGAAACTGTTTGTGTGGGGTGTGGGAAGGTACTGGAATACCTTGCAAGCATGCTGTTAGGGCCATGTTTTACAACAGACAAGAACCCCTTAATTTTGTTCACCGATACTTTTCTGCCCATTATTATAAGTTGACTTATGAGGATTATTTGCATCCTATGCCCGATGAGTCTCAATGGCCTAATTTTAACTTCCCTGAAGTACAACCTCCTATTCTTAAGAGATCAATAGGTAGGCCTGCTAGAGTTAGGAAGAGGAAAAATGATGAACCTAGAAAGGGCAAAAGAGCCACCACTACTAAGTGTTCTATTTGTAAGAATTTTGGCCATAATTCTAGTTCATGTAAAGGTGGACTAACTGCAAAACAGAAGAAAGAAGCTGTTGTTATCACCTCTTCCTCTCAGACTACTACTGGCGGGAGTACATCTGCTGTTGTTGAGGATTCTACGATTTCTACTGTTGCAGGGGTTTCACTCAAGAGAACAGGCATAACAAATGAAGATAGAGTGCAAGGTGCCAAGAGAGGGAAAAAGAAAAGAGCAGATATTCTTGCTACATCAAAAAAGAAGAGAGTAGATGGTAATTCTTGAGAAGCTAGTAAGCAAACTTAGTAACTTAATTTCTTTGATGTCTAAAGTTAGGACTTCAGTCATTATTGGATACTATTAGAGTCACTTATTTTGGGTACATTTATGATGTTTTTGACATTGTCGGTACTATCTTTTCGCTAGAACATGCAAATTTTTTGGGTGCACTTATTGGCGACAATGTTGGTCTATTTACCTTAGCTTAATTTAGAGTGGTATGTATTCTGGTTTGTGAATACTACTGTGTAGGCAACCAGGTGCTACAGTCAGGTGCTACTGCTTGCTGAACACAACTTTTTTGATGCTATTACAAGAGCTGTTTTGATGTTGTTGCTATGTATGTGAGCTACTGCTGTCATTTGTGATGTTGCCATTGCACTCTGGTTGTTGTACTCTAATGCTAATTCAAGATTCAAGATCTACATGTAAGCAGTTTGAATTGGTAAGAAGCTGACATATGCTAGGAAATCACTCTGATGCTAATTCGTGATTTTGCAATGTTAGTTGTTGAGCTTGCTCATGGTTGTTAAGGGTCTTGACTTCCATATCTACTGGTAGTTTGTGCCAAAGGGGGATGTTTTGCTCCTTCCATCCTCATGCATGTGAAATGCTTGCTCTATTGTTGGGACTAGTGAGTTTTATACCAGTTTTCCTACTGGTGTAAATATGCTTATGCATTAGTTAGTATTAATAAAACCTTTATTAATCACCAAAAAAAATTGGTATAATTATATACATGTAATACATCTGAAATTGCAGGTTCTTCAATTACTATTCACAGGTATTAGACACTTTTTTTTTGGGGTGAAATTTGCATATAATAAAACAATAAAATTATTATTCCCATTACAAAAGACAATAATTCACGGCTGAAGGATGACGTTAAGTCCATTAATTAGATGTGTATGTTCTAGACAAAAGTTCAAAAGTTTAGGGGTATATGGTGCATTTTGAAAGTTTAATGTATCTTGTGTGCATTTTATCAAACTTCGAAGATGCGCGGTGAAATATTCCATATTTTTTTTGCTTACATATATGGTTAGACTTTGACGTTCAAACTTGAAAAAAAAAAATGCATGTTCACTTGATTCGTGAACATAGAGAATAATTATTGTTGTTTTTATTATATTATCAAATTAAATAACAAAATAGTCAGAATAACTGTATAGCCACAAAAGTATCGTAGTAGATCAAACTCTTCCTATTCTAAGAAAGATTGAAGTTGTACGATATCTACTCGGACTAAAATGCATATAGATATGTGTTCTTTTTCACTTATCTTTACTTATCAGAACTGCTTAACGTAAATCCCAAATTATTAAACGTAAATATTTTTATCACGATACTTCCCATAATACCCTTTTCATTTCAAAGGGCACTTCTACCACTTATTGCTTTAAGTCTCAAATCTCTCCAGTATCCTTCACTATATTCATGGCAAGGATCTATTATTGACGCAATTAATTGTAATACTCATCAATGCATCGAATTAGAATTAGGATGTTTTCATGCTAATTATTTATAATTCACTGTTTAGGGTTTATAAGCGGTGATTGGTGGTTGGCTGGGTGGATCGATTTATGGGTTGTGAGGACGGTTGGCTGGGTGGATGGGTTTATGGGTGTTGATGGGCAGTCGACTGGGTGGGCGTCCAGGGTGAGGGGCGATTGGTGGTTGGGAGGGTGGGTCTTAGTTGAGCTGGTGGTGGGTGGATGGATGGTTAGGAGAAGAGAGAGAAAGTAGTGGGTTTTGATGAACACTTTCACGCTCCTCTTGTGAAAAAACTGCCAGCAAATTTGGAGTTAAAGTAATTGATAATTTGAAAAGGAAAAATAATGGCAAAGATTCTGGAGAAGGAAATGCAAAACACCATGTCTGTGATGATTGATTTAATAATTTTGCACTTCTTCTTCATAGGCAAACAACAGGCAACATAACTGAAAGCAAGGGTTATAGGAAACGCAGCAATTGACCAGAGAAAAAGGAAGAAGAGAGGGCAATTGGTGAGGAAATTGTTAAGGGTATTTTGGGAGAAAGGTATTTACGTTTAGTAATATATGGTTTACGTTTAGCAATCCCTTATATGGTCACTCAGATAATTAGTGAAGATCCACTTATCTGATATGCGGAAATTATTAGTGGAAAAGAACACGCATGGTGCGTGTGTTTTTTCACTTATATTAGTTATATATATTCACTTAATACCCAGTCATATCAGATCAGTAAAAATCACTTACTTGGTCAAATTAGATAAATAAAAATTAGTTGAAAAGAACACACCCAAATTCTAAGGGTGTGTTATTCTTTCACTCTTATTTCCACTTGTTCGGCCAAGATAGATAATTAGAGATCACTTACTCCTTCATCAGTGAAGGTTACTTAGTTGCTTAATAAATCACATTAGATCATTGAAAATTACTAGTAAAAAAGAATACACTCTAATCTTACAAAAACTTTTTTTTTTCTTGGAGTATCTCTTCGAAGGAGGGTATACTAAAAACACTACAAAACCTAGAAATAAATCCCCAAAAAAAAACCTAGAAATAAGTTGGATAATACAAGAGCAAATCAAGCCACAAATAGCATGAAACTCTAATCTAACAAAATGGCAGTACTCGCCCTGAAAGGGGTAATAGAGTTGGTTGTGAGGTTGAATTTTATGGCAGTGACCATGATTCAAATCTCACTAAGCACTCTTTGTTGAGTCTGTCTGCAAGATTTATCTTGTTGGTTTGCCTGGTGTACTGTGTAATTTGTAGGCTATTACATACACTCGGAATTTATCCATTACACACTCTCAAAGTAGTGACCGCGAGTTCTTCGTACAAATAAAGATGGCAGTACTCTTTGCCACTCCACACAAATCTGCTTCTGACAATTGCCATCTGCCACCACAAACTTAAGTGCCTAAAAAGCTCAAACATGCCACATTACATTTTCGTACTACAACCAAAATTCACCAAAAATCTTATGCAAATGAGAGACTTCCAAGACCTACATTTGATACAATCACATTTAAAGACAGTATTATAAAACTGATGGCGTTTGTATTTACTCAATTTAGAGGAGGCAATAGGGTACGTAGGTCGTGTTATTTTGGGTTAGACAAGTATTCCTAAATTGGGTTCAATGATTTGTGCTGATATCTCATTTTATCTTTCTAGTCAATTTGGGTTGGGTTGGGTTTGGGTTGGTCTATTTCAGTTTAACTGCATTTTCGTTAGTTTATATTTTGATTTATGTAGCGTCGAATTTATTTAGGTTTTTTGAAGTATCTAAAGTAAAAAGTTAACACAATAACTTATTGAATATCACAAAACTCGTATAAGGCGGCTTTTAGGTGAGGCGCTCTTTATCACTAAGCATGACGTCAGTAGATATATGATAGTCTTTTCGTCCCCTCAAAAAAAAAAAAAAAAAAAAAAAAGAAGACAATCTTTTCGTAATTTTTGGTTAGACGAGGTTGGGTAACTTTTTCGTAAAATAAGGGACAAAAATTCATATTAATTGACCCTTGCATTTCTAAATATAGTAAACTTATACTTGAATAAGGGTCAAATTATTTAAATACTTGAGTTTTTGAATTATAACTCATATTTATTACTCCGTACTCATATTTATGCACGCTTAGATTTTCCAGATAGCTAGGTATAACCTGAATTCATCTTTGCATTTAAATGTTCGAAAAATAAGAGTAGTGAGGGTATGTTCTTCAGAACTTATCTAGAAAATTTTCAATTTAGTTTAGTGATGTTCACTTTAATTCAGATATGTAACATACTTTTTCTCTGATATATTTTTATCTATTTCACTTTAATTCAGTTCAATTCTGTGGTGTTCAATTCTGTTAAGTTTAGTTCTAAAAAGCACTTCTTAAATTCGTTTAGTTGCTAGTAATGCAATAGAATCATGTTATACAATTGTAGAGTTTATGTGGGGTGAAAATAACTGAAAAGTAAAGGAGTCGAGGAGAGTGATGAGAAAAGCGGCCGGGTTAATTGCACTATCCAATATAATAATAATTTTTTTTTTTTGGTTCACGACCAGGGTATCCACCATCGATCACAGTGACTATTCCCCGCGCTGGCTTGTTGGCACCTCAAAGGGTGGGACAGTTGGCCAAGGAATTTAAAGCTGCTCCATGCCCAAGGCAAGATTCGAACCCTCGACCTTGGTTAATGATGGATGAGTCCCTACCACTCAACCACACCTCCTTGGTTATATAATAACAAATTGACAATTATTCAACTTATTTAACCCATGTAAAGATGATTACTTAGAATAGTGTAATTAATTCTACATTTTTCATTTCTCTCTTTCCTCTTCTTCATTTTTCATGTAATCACATTATTTACTCTATAAAATAATTGCATTACATTACTAACAAGTAATAAACGCCAACTTAATCTTATTAATACGAATCACATATTTCGAGAACTATTAAAGATGAACTTGTATAGTTGTATTATATTCCTAAATACTCATACAATTGCAAATTCATGATGGGTTGTTAGTTGTGTTGACGTTGACCTCACGATTTGGTATAGCAATTTCTCATTGGCCATATATAAGGCACACATTAGATCAACAAATTTTCCATCACGTGGTTTGAAGTCTTTGTCGAAACCCTATAGTCCATCCATGACTCCATTGTCGTGTGTCTTGGACATAATTAAGTAAAACAAGACCTGTTGAATTTCTTAGTAAAATTCCAGAAAATATGAAGAATTGTGTGGTGGTCATATTCTTTAGACGAATTTATGATAGGTAGTGGAAGCTTCAACGGCTAATTAACATGAAGTTTATGTACGTGTACTTGCATGGAAAAAGCAAGAAAATGAATGGATAACGACCTACCAAGGCAAAAAACCCTCTTTCTAATTTGCTAAAGGTCTAATTTAATGATAGATAAATGTTAGGAAGTTACTTGAAAAGTGCCCTTATAATTCCTCCCTAGTCTTGGTCCATTACTCGATTATTTCTTTCATTTTTGAATTCCACTAATTCACAGATAGCCCAAATCTCGAGAATTTAGATAGTAGTGTGATCCCAATAAAATTATGTCTCACTGCTGAAAATAAAACGACTATAAAAAATGAAACTTAAGTACTTTGGTTATTTATTTATAGTTTCATTTTGAGTTTCATTTTAAAAATCTCATCTGCTACAAGAGCCTACAAGACAAAGTTTCGTTGGGTTTACACAACTACATAAATCGGGATCTCAACAATAAGAATTGCATTATTGAGATGGACTGAATTCAAAAGTGAGAAACCTCAAATTCCATAGACCATAAGTTAAGAACTTAATTCCGATTGTACAAATATGTCTTTACTATATTTTCTTTTTGGTTCTTTCTCTTCTTCTATGTTTTTTTTTAATAATCTCCCTTATTAGCATGTTGAGACCAAAATTATTATATCACCGAGAGATCTGATCTATATATACCTTGCTCTTTTTCATTCGGAATTGCTTAACGTAAATTCTAAATTACTGAATGTATTTTTTTTTTTTGTCACAATACTTCTCAAGATACACCTTTATTTGCAAGCCACCTTTCTCCTCATTGTTCCTTTTCCTATAAGAAAACTCCCAAAACTCTAATGAACATGGATGATTAACTATTGCTAAAAAATTAAAACCAATCTTTATGTTTCGACAAAGCACAAAAAGATATATTCTATATATGCTTGTGGTCTTCCTTCATCGTGTGTACACATATATACATATATTGTTTCCGTTGTTTTTTTTTTCTCTATGGTGTCTCATTCTGAGAAGCATTGACAATAACATTGGACATTGTTGTTTGGTCTTGCATTGTTAAAAAAAACAAAAACAAAAACAAAAACAAAAACTTGCCTGTTAGAACGACTTTGAGTGGCTCTCGCTTGGGCTTATAGTGAGTGGTTTAGAGATTGTACTTGGGTGATTAACTGACCATGTCAACATGACTTGACTGAATACATTATATTGATTTCGTGTTTCCATTAGAGGATAATAAGTACGTATGTAGTTGGTTTATTTTTATTTAATATTGTTTTTGTGGAGTACGCATTCCCAATGTTTAAGGTTTGTCACATAACCTTTTCACTGGCTTTCATGACGTCATGCTTGTTTGAGTCGCTTTATATTAAGACCGTCTCATATAAATTTTTGTATTTTTCAATTTAATTTTTAGAATTCAACTCTTTAAATTTGTCATCTCCAATGCTTTAAAAACTTTTCAGACAAAATTTCTTTCACCTTTTGTGTCAATACAACAAAGCCCATCAATAGTTTTTCTCTAAAGTCTCAATGGAGACTTTAAAACATTGAAAACTCAAGACTCAGTTTAAGACTCCGTTTTATCTCCCCAATTTCGGTGGCTTTTGAAACTCTTAAGAGTTCCAAAATCTTAAACTATTAAAGTATATTGTGGTTGACCTTAGGAAGTGTTAATTTTAGTTGAATTTATCTGAATTAATTAAATTAAAGTGATAGTAACATGTAATATAAAAAAGGTAAATTGCATAATTAAGCTGAACTAAACTAAAATATAAACTGATCATGAAATGTGAAAGAACAAATCTTAAATTAGTTATTGGTTTACCACTACTAACCTGTATTTCTAACAAAAGAAGTTTTTCAATGAGGAAAATTTGAGATTTCTAAATAAGGGTCGGAATATTGAAACCCAATCTTCCCTTCTAAACAGTGTGTATTGAACATTCCGATAGAAAGTTACAATACCAGGGCCTCGGGTCCAAGCCGCGCCCATTTTTGATTTTTTTTTTGTGCTAAATACCCTACTTTAAGATGTCAAATTTAACCACATTTATTTATTTTGTTCCTAATTATAAATTTTTTTTTGCCAACTTTATTATAATAATTTGTCTAAATCAGCTAATTA
Organism: Tetragonia tetragonoides; assembly: GCA_038025085.1. Classification (NCBI taxonomy): domain Eukaryota; kingdom Viridiplantae; phylum Streptophyta; class Magnoliopsida; order Caryophyllales; family Aizoaceae; genus Tetragonia; species Tetragonia tetragonoides. The sequence continues at coordinate 21,593,781 of CM076150.1, forward strand.
CAAACTTTCATCAAATATCTCTCGGGGCCTCATCAATCCATACTCCACAATGGGAACATACTGATGTGAATTCAAGAGGAGTAGGGGACCAGCAAGTGAGCCTCTTAAACCCCACTCTAGCAATGCGACAAATAACATTAGAAAAATATAGGTTGACTCTGTGGGTTAGCAACCCCCACAATTTTATTACGGTGAACTATAATGGGTTGTCTCTTTTATTACATGTTAATTTTTTATTCAGCCAGGTTGCTGATGTAGGCGATGAAGAGAGTGACTAATAATACGGAAAACACAACATGAAAACTGAATTTATTACCAGTTGATGAGCAAAGGTCGGATTATTTAAACTAATCTTCGATGCTGATCGGTTTTTATTGAACGTTTCAATAACACCCTTTTCTGATTTTAATTTTTTTTTTGATAAATATCCTACTTTAAGTTGTCAAATAATCTAACCTCATTCATTTATTTTGCTCCTAATAATTTTGTTTTGCCAACTGTAGTATTATACTTTGTCTAAATCCACTACTTACAAACTTTTACATCAAAAATCTCTCCGGACCTCCATCAATCCATATACTCCATAATGGGAACATAAACCGAATTGAAGGGGAGAAGGGGACCATCAAGTGAGCCTCTTAAACTCCACTCTAACATCGCGTCAAATAACATTAGAAAATTATTTGGTTGATCCTGTGACCTATGAATCAGCAACCCCCACAACAATTTTATTAAGTGATCTATAGTGACCTGGCCGGTTTGTCTCTTTTACAACAATTAACTTTTCTATATTCAGCCAGGTTAGTGATGTAGGCTATTAAGGATTGGCCACACTAACATGTTTTACATGGAAAAAAATAAAACGATGGACATTATTATGCGATAGAGACTTTGCATAGAAAGAGTGTACGTGTTCAAAACTTTTAAGTCTTGTGATAGTAATTTTCCGTAAATTTGTTGAGTGTGGACTCGAAATTAAGTCCCACCTTCCTCAACATACACACCCTGACCACCCTGCTATAAATTAATAATGGTAATAAGGACATCTCTACACAACATATAACCAAACCATTGTGTTACATTTTTTGTACAAACACATCATCACAAACCATTATTTCTCTCCTTTTTTCTCTCTTAGAGTATTAACAATAAGAAAATTAAAATTAAAAGATGGACATGATGATGAAAAGCCAGGCAAACTATGCCTCTCTTACACCAATTACATTCCTGAAATGAGCAGCCATGTCTTATGCTGATCGTACCTCTATTATCTATGGTGGAGTGGGTTTCTCCTGGCTTCAAACGTACGGTCGTTGCTGTCACCTTGCTTCGACTCTCCGATCACTTGGTATAACCAAGAACAATGTGGTGAGTTTATTTGATCACTCATTTTCTTGTTAAGTATGTATGTACTCTTTTTTGCTTGTGAGAGATTAGTTGTTGCATATGATGGATGTCTTAGTGCTAGCTAGTTGTGTAGCTAAAATACTGACACCTCTATTCTTTAAGCAAGATCGAGGGTTTTAATTCTTATGAATGAAGAAATTTTGCTTACTGGATACATTTTATCCTTAATGAGTCAACATGAATTGAACATGATTAATCTTGACCCAAAAATTTAGGGAGACTCGATGTTTCAAACATATAAAAGGGTAAAGTTGTACATATTAGAAAGTGAATAATGAATTTGGAGTTATCCTACAAATGGTAACGGTTATTCAAGTGCAGATCTATGCATTTAAATGGGGAGTCCCACCCACAACCATTTCTGTTACCTTTTAAATGTCCCCACATTTTTTTTTTGGTCTTTGCCAAAGGTATTCCTCCGTCGATCATGACTAATTTACTCGCCTTAACTGTCAATGTAGTAAATGATAAGGGGCTGACCAAGGAATTTTTTTCATTCACAACAGTTGGGATTCGAATCCCCAACCACTTGTTGAATGGATGAAGTGCTGAACCACTACACTAATTAACTCATCTTAGTTAAATGTCCTCACATTTGAGAAATAATATCCGCACATTAATCATGTAGTGTAAAATTTTCCCTATTTTCGTATGATTCTTTTGTATTTTTTTGTGCTTATAACCCGTGATTTTAAATTTCAACGTCGTCATTTTAAATTTCAACGTCGTCTACCACATTATTTCAAAGGACGAAAGTAACTTAGCCAAATTGTTCATGATATGCATTATCTTTTGTTCTTGTTTTGTGCTTTTTTAGAACTTTCTTTTTGGTCAGATGCTTTTTTAGAATTTTAAACGTAAGAAATTGACTTTTAACAGTAACCATGTTACCAGTAAAAACTGTAACCATAATTATTGATGCTGATTAGGCTAATTTGAGTTGTTAATTAAATTAATTAGTCAAGACAAACATGTAAGTTATCTTCAAATACTAGTAATGAAGAAATAATCCGTCATTAGCCACTAATAGTTGTAAAATAAATATTACTCGTAGTATCTTCTAACTACAACTTTAGGTAGACCTAATAGGATTATAATGACCCGCCCTACATTATAGTAATTGGCAACTAGAAGAATTTTCTATGGCATGAGAGTGGCACATCTTGGAGGGACTCACTAATTAAGTGATCTATTATCTTACCTAGATTTTTTAATTCAAGCCACACAAGTACAATAATTTAAATTAAGGAAACTCTTATCCAAAGTGCAATTAATTCGACACTCCTCAAAATCAAGGTTTTGTTTTAAGAAGACGACCCAACCTGAATGTTTTAGATAAATTATTGAGGGGTAAGATTTGAAGATAAAAACCACAGAATACTTTATAATTACTGTTTTTTATAGAACTTGTTACTAATAGTTAAGAAAATTTCAATTACTTGTTTCAGGTATCGGTATTGGCCCCAAACGTACCAGCTATATATGAGATGCACTTTGCAGTGCCAATGGCAGGAGCAGTATTGAACACTATCAACACTAGGTTTGATGCTAACAACATCAAGACAATCCTTAGACACTCCGAGGCTAAGATGCTTTTCTAGATTACGAATTTATCCCATTGGCTTACAAGGCTCTCCGCCTTTTAAAAGCCGAGACCCCGTCAATTGTGTTACCCTCCGTAGTTATCATTAGTGAAATTGACTCGTCCACAAATAATATTGCGAGTGGTAGTGGTGTTCGACAAGGTGAACTCAAATAGGATCAGCTATTGCTCACCACTAGTGATCGGAATCTTATATCAGAGTCATCCCTTCCTTCGGTTGATGTTGATCACTCCTCAACGAATTCCCCTAGGCATGGCCAACGTCGTAAATTGGAAAATGAACAACTTATTGCCATGCGGAACCCGAATTTTCAGCCTATGGAAATTGAGGATGAGTGGGACCCAATTGCTCTCAATTACACCTCGGGGACAACATCGGCCCCCAAAGGAGTGGTGTATAGCCATCGTGGAGCCTACCTAAGCACCCTAAGCTTGATCTTAGGGTGGGAGATGGGAACGGAGCCAGTATATTTGTGGACCCTACCAATGTTCCACTGTAACGGGTGGACCTTCACGTGGGGCATTGCTGCTCGAGGTGGGACCAATGTTTGTATCCGCAACACAACAGCATCTGAGATCTACACAAGCATTGACCTCCACGGTGTCACCCACATGTGTTGCGCGCCCATTGTGTTCAACATCTTACTGGGCGCGAAAAACAATGAACGCAAACAAATCAGGTCCCCGGTTCAAATTCTCACAGGTGGTGCACCTCCTCCTGCTGCTCTCCTGGAGGAGATGGACAGCTTGGGGTTCCATGTGGTCCATGCGTATGGGCTAACGGAGGCCACGGGACCTGCTACCGTGTGCGAGTGGCAGAAAAAATGGGATGATCTACCCCGGGAGGACAAAGCACGCCTTAAGGCGCGTCAAGGGGTTGGTGTCTTAACAATGGCAGACACAGATGTTAAGGATGTCAAGACAATGCAAAGTGTCCCTCGCGATGGGAAGACAAGAGGGGAGATAGTACTTCGAGGTAGTGGAATAATGAAGAGGTACTATAAAGATGAAAAGACAACAAAGGAAGCGTTTGCACATGGATGGTTTCACACAGGTGATATGGGAGTAATCCACCCCGATGGTTACATAGAAATCAAGCATAGGTTGAAAGACGTGATTATCTCCAGGGGAGAAAACATTAGTAGTGTGGAGGTGGAGGGAGTAATTTTTCGACATCCCGAGGTGTTAGAGGTGGCGGTCGTGGCAATGCCACACCCAAGGTGGGGTGAAAGCGCTTGTGCTTTCGTCGTAAAAAGGGAAAATGCCAAAAAGTTAACCGAGCAAGACATTTTATTGCATTGTAGGAGTAACCTTTCACACTATATGGTGCCTAAGAAGGTGGTGTTTGTGGAAGATCTACCAAAGACAAATGGGAAAGTTCAGAAAGGATTGTTGAGGGGCATCGCAAAGACTTTCAATGCACCTGCTAGAAATGAGCTTAAAAAAGATCAAACAATTGTAATGTCACGCTTGTGAGCTATTATTTAAGCAATCTAGCTAGCTTACCTTACAACTATTTTCATCATCAGATTCAATTCTACGATGGTGGTGATGTAAGTATCCAATTTGGAGATAATTTTATTTTTACTGGAGTATTATATGTAGTAAGCAAGAAACCATAGGATCGGAATCATATATGCTATATAAGATGATGACCTTGGTAATTGTTAAATTTTTACAAGCTATAATTTCTTGCCAATCTGAATCAAGAAATAGATTTCTCAACGATAAAATTATTAGATGGTTTCAAATCACACTCCTAATTTTTTGACGTTAATGGATAGATAGCACAATAAACGCGTCTTGCAACGCCATATATAGAGTACTAGTACAGTTTCACATCTAGAAGTGTGATAAAAAAAAAACATTTTGTGAGCTTTCTTCTATTAAAGAATAGCTACACGGCTACAAGCTAAGAAATGTGAACCTACAACTTTTCCAATCTGAAGTTTGAATAGTTAATTCGCAAAGTATTGACCAATAATCTACACATATTTTTTTGTCTTTGATAACCAATAATGAACACATATTCTTTCAGCAGTACGATGTCCATAAATTCATGCAAACAAAATTCGGAAAAAGACGTGTTACAACTTACAGTGACCTATGAAACAACCATAAACGCATAAATCAAAACCAAATTAATAATTATGAGATCCATAAACGTATAAATCAAAATCAAATTAATAAATTATGAGATCTGTTAACTCCTTGATGACGTGACACTCTTTCTCTTTCTCTCTCTCCCCCTCTCTCTCTTAAATCTTAATTGAAGGCTTGAAGTTGAATAAATAATCAAATGGCTCTTCTCTCCATCATTATCAACAAATTAATTAACCTAAATTGCATCCAAGTTTGATAAATGGTTTTTTTTCTTCCACTTTTTTAAGGAGCTTCCTGAAAATCTTTGGAAAGAAGTTGCTTGGAGCCTTGGACCCTATAATCAATGCCGTGGTTGAGAGGTTAAGAAACTGGAACCATAAATATCATGAATGATCTTTCAAACCTTGGTTTTCTTCTTGTTACTTTTTCAAAGATCCATGTCAGAAATATCAAAACAAAACCCACATTTATTTATGGAAGAAAAATGTTATTTATTTATGGGTTTCAAAACCTTAGTTAAGAAACATGGGTTTCAAAAATTCATGGTTGAAAGGTTCTTGGTTTTCTTCCATGGTTGAAATCGAGGTTAAGAAAATAAGGTTGAGCGAGAGAGAAAGAGAGAGTTAACGGTTTGCTAACACCGTTATCATTTAATGCACGCAGGTAAACTCCGTTAATATGTGGGATTATTCACAGCTAAAGTCAAATGTGAGACTATTCTTGTACAACCTTCCAAATGTGAAATTATTTTCATCCATTTTCCCTATAAACGCATAACCATAGGTTTTGTCTTTATGGCTTATGTTTGGCTGCCAATACCACCGTTTCATGCAAATATCATCTTCAAATTATTTTTGATTTCAACCATCCATGTGTTTTGATGTGTGATCTTACTCATTAATTTGGTTAAACCAAAATTGCCTTTGGTTGGATCAAATTTCTTTTGGTGGTACCTAAGGACAAATTGGTTTCAACCAACTTGATAACAATTGGTCTTTGTAAAATTTTCATTGAATGCAAAAGCTTGGTTTCATTTTTTTCGTCGGAACTCGAAATTATTGCGTCACCGGTTCCTTCACTCACTCATTTTTTAGGGGGTGTTTGGATAAACTTCTATCAATTTCAGCTTCTTCCTTTTATTTTCCGATCCTCACATCCTCCTCCTGATGCAACTCACTCTCCACCACCAAATCAACTTCTTAGAAGCTGAAATTACCCCCTCAAGGAGCCCAAATTATAGTTACGATTTGGGCATTTTGTCTTGAGGAATAATTTCAGCTTCTAATTTTGATGGAAATGGAGGTAAAGTAGAGGTGGATGTGTGAAACATGAGGGGAAGGAGCTGAGTTTTGGAAGAAGCTTGATCAAACACTCTCCTAAAACTACTAATTGAGTTGTTACGTGCAGGGAACAAAAAGGGGAATGGGATTGTGTTACGGACAAACTAAAATGCAAAATATCAAACTTTTTTTTTTGAATGGCAAAATTTGAAACTATACTATTGTTAGTAGTAATCAAACGATAGAACAACTAATTATGTGCAAAATTCTCCGCAAACCAAGAAAGCAAAAACGATGACTACCTCTTTTTATTAAAAATTAGTACAACGCCATTCGATTTTATACTCAACAACCGCAGCTCAAAGTAACACATGACATACTTAGGAACTCTTCCATGTCAAGATTTGAGGACTCTCCTAAATCACTGCTCCAACAAGGCAACAACTAAGTGCTTGTTTGGTTGACACACAATTAATATGGGAAGTACAACTTCCTAGAAAGTGTAAAATCCCTTGTTGTTTGGTTGACAAAAAAAATTTAGGAATTAACTTCCCATGGGAAGTCACTTCCTCCAAAATGGAGGAAGTCACTTACCAAGCCCCCCTAGGTAAGTACTACTTCCCACATCACTTCCCATGAATTCAAAGTTCCTTAGTGCAACCAAACAAGTTTGGGCACTTCCCATGATTTTATATTTCCCATGAATTAATACTTCCCATGAGAACTCACTTCCCTAATTCAACCAAACAAAGGCTATGTTTTTTTCAGTTAAAAGAAGCTGAACTTATCGAAAACTCATTTTTTAAATTTGAAATTTAGGATGTGATTTCTAGAGTTTACCTCACCAGTTCAATTTAGTTGAATTTAGTTCAGTTCCGTTTAATTCAGTCAGGGGGTAATTTTGTGTCAGTTCAATTCTATGGCACGTGTTCAGTTTAATTTGATGGTGTTCAGTTCAATTCAATTCAATGGTGTTTAGTTCAAAACATATTTTTTGTTTCACGTATCAAGTGGTGTTCAGTCCAATTCAATGGTATTGAATTTAGTTTAATAGTATTAAATTCAGTTCAGTTAACTCTAATAAAACGCATCCTTAACCATTTAAATTCGTCCAAACATATTCAGCATATATTGGACTCATGATATCTTATGGAATCTTTCCAGTCACATAAAGGTAGTACTTATTTTAAGTGAAACAAAGACATACAAATATTGAAGCACCTGACTAAGAAATCACCAATTTAGGTAAACATCACATTTCCTTTGACCATACATAATTACATTCGATAGATCTCTATTATTAGGGTTGCTATCAAATTGAAATAAAAGATATTTTCAAGGATGGTGACTACAGATAACTATTAAGGACACTTGGCAACAAAAACATGGTCGATTTCTTTATGGTGGTGGTAAAATTAAGGGTCATTGTAACACATCTTTCTCCAATATTTCTTACTCGGTGGATGCCCGTACGTTGCACGAACTGTAATTATATAATAAAATTAATATAACGTGATTATTAATCGTATCGAAAAATCAAAGTGTGATTGTCTCTTTTGGAAAATGTTAGTAATATATAGATAAATATTAATTTAATTCATTTAATATCATGAATGACATATAATAAGATTACTAATACTTTATAGGGCCATCTTATATAATTTGAACTCTTATCACCAATTTCAATTAATTTTTAATTAACTCACCCTATATGTTACATGGTCCAAGAGGTCATAGTTTCAAAATCTTTCTATACCTATGTTGGTACGCCAATGGTTTTATGGGTGCGTTCTTTAGAGCTTACTCGGTCAGTTCAGTTCAGTTCAGTTCAGTTCAGGTGTTAGTTCAGTGATTTCAATTTGAGTTAAATGATGTTCAGTTCAGTTCAGTGGTGCTGAGTTCAGAAACATACTTTTTGTCTCACATATCAAGTTATGTTTAATTCAATTCAGTGGTGTCCAGTTCAGTTCAATGGTGTCCAGTTCAGTGATGTTGAATTCAATTCAATTCAGTTCAGTTTAGTTCTGGTAAGTTCAGCTCTAAAGAACGCACCCTATGTTACTTGATATAAGTGTACAACTAACCTTGTAAAGGTATGATCATTCTTTTATGCTAAAATCAAGTTAAATGTGTAATGTATAAAAAACTACTTTTCAATAAATAAAGAAGTTTAAGACGTAAATTTTTGAATAGCAAAACAAAGTTTAATGTTTGCTTGACTGTTTTTTCAAACTTGTATACATTACTAATAATTATAGAGTTGAAAGAATATAAATTGGATCCTTAAAATAACATGGGGGATCCGCTTATTATATAGAGTTATAAAGTATACGTGGCAATGATCAAGGTTCCTATTAATGATTGGACCTATATAATTATTTCAGATTCATCGTTTATTTTTTTATTCTACTCATACTCTTTTTATTATATTATATCTTGAGATTGCTTTTTAAATTTCTATAACTAATACCCGTATCTTTTCTTCATTCTTTTTTTTTACATTGGAACTCTTTAGTTGTATCAAACTAATTACTTTTTTAGGTGGATGCACGAATCCTATGTGTATAAATTATGCAACTTTTTAATGAATACAACATACTACAAATGAGTCTCATTTTAAAAGATATTTCGTACTCTTTTCAATGGTGAAAAAAATTTAATTTTTTAAGTGGTGGAAGTAAAGTTATATGCTGGTTAAAATCTAATAGTATACTCTCTAATGATTTAGGAAAGTATAACTATAGAATATATTCTATACCAAAACCTCTAATAATAGTATACTCTTTAACAATTTAGGAAAATACAACTTTAATATATATATATATATATATATATATATATATATATATATATATATATATATATATATATATATATATATATATATATATATATATTCTATGCCAAAACCTATATTTATATAAAAACTTTATTACAATGTTTCGCTTAGGTGGACGCCTCCAGTGCTGTCAAAAAATGCCTCTAATATATATATTATGATTTTGTTGTATTTATACTGCTTAAACACAGGGGTGAACACCGGTTCAAATCGAAACTGGAATAAATCGGAGCCGGAAAAAACCGGAATCTGAATCGCCCAAAAAACCGAGACATGAATCTGAACCGGAATAATTCCGATTTAAACAGAACCAGAATACTTTCAGTTTAAATTATTCCGGTTTAAACCGAACCGGACCTGAATTTTCCGGTCCAGTCCGGTTTAATACCGGAATTTTAATTTCAAGTTTGTTTAAAAAAATAAAATAAAATTCCGTGTAGCATTTACCTTCAATTCCGATTGCTAATTATGCTAGAACTTCTCCAATGTACCTAACACAATTATTTTGAGCAAATTTGTGAGACACGGTCTCATTTTCATTTCTTAATTTTTTTTGGGCCAAAATTAAGATTTCGGTTTTTGACCCGAAAAAGACCGGAACCGGAATCATTATTTTGCGCAAACCGAAAACCTGAACCGGAATCATTCAAGTCCAGTCTTTCCAGTTTGATTCCTGTTCGGTGTGGTCTAAAATTCCGGTCCAAACCGAATTATGAACACCCCTGAATGTGAATAGCTTCCCCCCAAAAAATAGTGTTTCCCCACGAGCCCTAGTTATGGTCACAAAACTCCTTTCAATGACTAAGGGATTCCTCCTCATAAGGGTCTCGAGTATTTGTACATTATAAATGTTATTTCTATAAGTGCACTTATTCATGAGATCTAAATATATTCAACATTGGACTCATCTGAACTTATATGTCATGAGCTTTTTGATGACACAAATTTTATGATCAGTTTATTTTGAATAAAAAAATATTTAAATGATAAGTTCTCATCACATGAAAATGAACTAAACTAACTTAGACTGAAATAATTGAACTAAATTGACTGAATTGAAAATAACCTATTGAGAACAAAGCCAAAATCCGTCGAGAACTACTTGCAAACATACAAGTTTTGGAAATATAAGAAGAAAAAAAACCCTTTTAACCCTGATTTTTGTCATAATAGTAATTAACTAGTTACATTCCCTGTGCGATGCATGAAATGTTTTATTAAATTATATTTAAAAATCACCATGTATTCACTATACACGCTTACAATTAAGGTTGAAAATTTTAGACAAAAAACTTCGAATAGAAGAGTACAGGTTAAAAATCGAATGCTCAACATACATCCTAAAAGTACACCTCTAATCTCATCATTTGACTTGGCCGAATTTGATCAACTGTAATGCTTCATATTCTCCAAAGTTATTGGGAGAGACACACAATAATTAAGCAATGGTCAAACTAATTAAAGTTAGCAACATACATTGAACTAAGTAGGCATGCATTAATTATTACGGTGACATGGATGACACTTGGCAAATGATGGTGAAATGAAAGATTACATGGATGCCTACGTGTCCATCTAGCAACTATGCAAATTCACTTATATATATATATATATATATATATATATATATATATATATATATATATATATATATATATATATATATATATATATATATATATATATATATATATATATATATATATAATATAATAGATTAGTTAACACTCAAACTTGCTTCAGACAGTCTTATCATATGTTTTGGTGTGATGAGCGAGAATAGGGCTATCCATAATAAATAACCTCTATATAAATAATAATCTTATTTTTCTGTGAGTTGGTATCACCCAAAATTTGCTGGTTAGTTAATCAATCAAACGTGACATAAAAAATATATCTCCCAAGGAAACTAAGCTACGATCTAACAAATCCGCTTACCCTCTATCATATTCTTGTCTCGAAATGCAACCTTGCTTAGACGAGGTCCGTCGATTAACAAAATTTTCGAAAGACCGAGATTTGTCTAATCCGATGGACCATAGAAGACGACATCATGACATTCAATACAACGCCATACAAAGAAACCATCAAAAAATCAGTTCGGAACAAAGACCAATTTACTAAAGATCTTGAGCTCTCTCAAAAAAGGCTGCCTAATTGAGCGGGCCAACTTGCGAGCTACTTAAGGTCGAGTTAGTCCTAGCTTGATGACAACTCGATTCGAGTTGAGCTCGATTTAATTATAAAATGACTCTAAACCTAAGTGAGTAAAGTTAAGCAGACTTCAAATCGACTCAAAAAAATAGCACCTAATTTAAGAAGATAACTCGACTTGATCTTAACGTAAACGGACTCTAAATATAAGTGAGTAAACGGACTCTAAGCCTAATTCAAAAAAATAGCACCTAATGCAAGAAGATAACTCGACTCGATTTTAACATAAACGGACTCTAAACCTAAGTGAGTAAACGAACTCTAAGCCTAACTAAAAAAAATAGCACCTAATTCAAGAAGATAACTCAGCTCGATTTTAACGTAAACGACTCTAAATCGAAGTGAGTAAACGAACTCGAAACCTAATTTTAAAAAATAGCACCTTAATTCAAGAAGATAACTCGACTCGATTTTAACGTAAACGAACTCTAAACTTAAGCGAGTAAAGTTAAGCAAACTTCAAACCGACTCAAAAAAAATAGCACCTAATTCAAATAACGGTGCCTCATGTGCATCACTTTTCTAAACCCCTCACTTTTTTTATCCCTAATTAAGAGAAAGATACAAATGAATGTTGAGTAAAATTCATCACATTAGCGCATATATGTTAAAACTCTCGTATTCAACAACGACAATGTTACTATTATATCAGACCATATTAAATTATGTGTGTTATTCTTGTTTCTCAATAATATTTCCTGTTGTTTGATATTTTTAGTTTGTCGGGTTGTTATTCACTTCTTGATGTAAGGAACCACTGATATCCTAACGACAATTTCAGAAGTGTTAAGATCCATGGAGGACCATCATCAATTCATCATCCACTTCGCATCATCATCATAAATACTGTAAACCGTCCATATCAATTTATTTTGAGATATCACAAGCTTTAGACTCTCACAGCTTACATATTTTAGATCACAAAACAATAGTTAAATGTTACTCTCATGTTCATTGTATATGCTAATCCCTCTCTCTCATTTTCCTTTCTCTCTCCTTCCCCCCACCCACTCTCTCTCCTCCACTCCTCCACTCTCCGGATTAGGTTTCTCCATGATATTGAGATTAGACAAAAATTTGTGATAGCCATCTGATTATCAAAACTGACGTAACAACCAAAAAGAAGATAAAATAAATTTCACTAGTAATTGTGCTGAGCTAACAAACTGACTAACCGATCTATGGATTGTGCTGCAAGAGTAGCATTCTATCATATACTATTATCAAAGATATAAGAGTACAACCTCTTTTTCTGGACGGGGGTGGCTGACTAAGCTTCCCTGTTTTATAGTCTGTTATGATTATTTGGGGAAGAGCGGGTATGAGCATCTGCGAAACCGGGAAATTGCCCAAGTCGAGGGAGTCCCGCACCAAACGAGCTAGGAGCGCGCTCTCAGGAGTACAACTTTACCTTAGCAAGATGGGTGTCATCTGGTTATCCATATTCCATACTATTCACATGAGACTAACAATATGAGTTATAGTTAGGACTGAGGATTTAATGTAATTCCTGAAATTTCAATATACCTCGGTGTAATTTTCCTTTGAAAATATCATCAACGATGAATCCCAACAAGATCAATCTAGGCCATAATATGCCGGCAATTTGGAAGCCATGTTGAAGTATGTGAAGACTAGTGTCGAAGTACATTGGAATATGAATAAAAGGAGTATCATATAAGTCTATTGGACTACTCCACACCTATTCTATGAGTGTATCATCAAACTGAAACTCCAACGAACTCAATAGTAATAGTAATATGTAAGAGAAAATTTGCCGAACTAATTCTAAGTAAGTGGAAAAGAACACACCCTATTTCTCCTTCTCTCAATGTGGGACACTGCTAATTTTCACTTTCAACACACTTCAACACTATGTCTATAGCTAATCACTTAGATAGCACATATATCAAAGTAAAGTTGTAAAGCCAATTGATGTTAGATGAAGTAACCTGTATAGGCTTTGTTTGGTTGGTGATTTTTCACATAGCTTGTTCAATAATCTGAATTGTTTGGCCAATTGATCATCTAGCAATCCAAATATTGTTATTCTGGTACCAACTTTTTCAGTTAACTTTTTGAACCAAATTAAACAAGCTGAGCCAAAACAAGTTGTGAGAGGGCAGTTTCTAGCACAACCACTATGAGTAGTTGATTGAACTAGCCAAATAACTATCAGGTACCATCGAGTTGGGATCCTCTCCATTTCTTTTCTGTCCATTTACTAAATTTAGATCTCCTTATTTTACCTTTTTGAGTTTATTTAATTCAACAAAGGGATAAAAGAAAATCTCACCTTTCATTTGGTAGATAGACGCCTCCATTTCATTTAGGAAATGAAGAGGATGTACCAACTGAATTGCAAAGAAGGCCACATTAGTCTCCTTTTCTCTCACTTTTTTCAAATACAGGACACCAGTTTTTACAATCACTCTCCAGTGTAATGTTCATGCCAAATTTAACAATAAATGGGAGGGAACTATGTCTAGTAGACCCCCTCCTAATAAAGGGCCAACCCACCACCGGCCATAATACCCCACTCCTGTAAATATTGGCCGCATCGCAGTTGAGATTTAATAACACTCGGACAAAACTTGTCAATTCAAAACCTTTTTTTTCATGTCCCAGTCCCACACTATATATGTCGCATTCTTTAATTTAAAAGATCTATTTAACCACCAATGACTCAATGAGGCAATTACAGATGAAACTTGAATGATTGAACTGTTGTTTGCGATGCATACTTGTTTGATATGATATTTTGTTCACTCTGGTTTAAACTTTTGCTATTTCTAGGCTGCTTGCCTGTGATAATTTGTCTAAAAGTCATATCACCCGACATCATGCATGAGACATGAAACCTCAAACCTGTGAGTAAAAAATAATACCGCCTACATGACAAGTGATACCTTCAATAATAATAAAAAAGATAATTTTGAGTATTGACCGCCTCGTAACAGAATTATACACGCACAAGATGTTCTTTGAATATGATTTTTTAGATAACATGGGTGTCCAAGCTTTGCTTGATTAATCCCATGAGCCCTAAAGTTAACGGCTGGTAAAAAGTGCTTTGCATGTGATAAAGTCTTGTTACATGCTAGTTTCCCGCAAGTATGCTTTGCAAAGACATATTTTTAGCCTTTGGATTGGAGGCCTTTGTTTTCTTTCTTGCTGTGCATTTGGGAGTTTTGGTAGGCCTCTATGGGATATGGCTTTTAAAGACACCTACTTCCTAGTCCTACCACAACGTGGTCACATAATTATCTTTACAGAACTATGGTATGTATAACTGGTACCTATAGCGATGAAGACTGAGGGAGGGAGGAAACAGGAAGCAGCAAAATGTACGGTTTGAGTGTGTGCCCCCGTTACAATAACAGCCCTCGTTCCATGGACAAATCATGTGCATTTTCAAGCAAGGCAGGGAAGAGGCATACTGAATTTGGTGCAGAAACAATAAAACATGGATTTAATATCACAGAATCACTCCATTTACAGTATAAGATACAGATAGAACAACACCTTCACAATATATGTATACATATAGCCCACTTAACAACAGCCATTGGAGTTCTTGGCATCTATCCTCTTATTCTGAGACATTCCTTTCCTGCTCAAAGAAAACACCTGCTTAATTTATTTAAAGTTATAAACGGCATCAAAGGCTTAAAAAATAAGAAGTTAACAAACTGTATCTACATAGCAACGCTGATATGAAGCACCAGCACACCGATGAGTAATCAACAATCACGACACCATGTATGATTTGTGATCAGAGCATGAGAAACAATAATTCCATGTTTCGGCTGATAATATTGATCTATATAGAATGAAGTCCATAGTCATCAGTTGAAATGAGAATTGTCAGAAGGATGGGGAGGGCCGGAGGGGGAAAGGGATTTTCACGCATATTAACAACATACAGGAGCAAAGATTGTGCATTGCTGCAGATTATTTAGGAACAGCATGTTGAAGCTCTCGATCCATCTGCCTGTCTGTCAACTAGAACCATTCCAGCTGGATTCTGCGGCGGTTGGGCCCTGGGTAGACGCTTGGCTGTTGTACAAAATAGAATGAAAAATGTAGCAAGTCAGAGATGAAGGTGAAATCAATAAAAACAACGAAGAAAAAAATAGTTACATAAAATCAGTTCAAAGCCAAAAAGCTGGGTCAGGCACCTATTTCGTAGAATATCTCATTGACATTCTGAGCTGTTTTTGCAGAAGTTTCCATGAAGAAAAGACCATTTTCTTCGGCATATGTACGAGCCTCCTGTAAAGAAAAAACAGGAAGGAAAAACAAGACATCAATATAACCCGATTGTATAACTAGTACCCCACTCACATCCAGGATTATTGTAGAAGATAAGAAAAGGATCCACATATACTGTTTTCTAAAGTTTGCAACTACTCAGAATATTATATATCCAGCCATGTATATCCGCTCCCCCCCCCCCCCCCCCCAAAACAACACATGAAAATGATGACAGATGAACCCAAATAAGGACTCAAGTCCAGCAATCATACATGTTGTGACTTACTGATTGGACCTCAGACAATTATTATATAGTCATTTCAAATATGAGCTGTTAGCAAAGCAGCTTTCCCAGTGAACTCAATGTTTGAACTTTGAACTGCTAAATACCTAGTTCATATGTCTAAACTGCTAGATTAGGACATCGGAACAGCAACCACAATGTTAACAAGCTTTAAAGTTCAAAACTTCCCGACACATCACAATTGCATGTGCTGGATCAAAGCTTCCAAAACTCCTAACGTTAGGGCTTTTACATGAATAGAAAATATAACACAAGCTAAGAAATTAGGCACAAGAAATAGCTCTATTTTGCTTAATCTACAAACTGAAAAACCCAAGGGTATGCATGGCCTGACCCCTCCACAGCTTCACCCACCCAAGCTGGGTAGACCATCTACTCTACGAATATGGGTAGATCTCATAAAAAAGTACCACTTGAGAATATCATAACATATTTGGCTTTAGCTGTCTTATAACTAAGCAAAGTCAAATTTTCAGGCAGTCATTCTTACCTAGCAATAGGATGAAGGGGAGAGTAGAGATAATCGCACAAGCAAGTCAGTCGATCAATATCATACTATCCTGAACACAAGAACCAGTATGTACGAGGTATGTTTTCAAATTGTCCATTCACTAGTTCACTACCTTATCATAATCTTATTTTATGCACTTAACTGTTAGTTGAAGTTTTCTCTGGGTAAATACAGTTTTGCTTTCTCTTTTCTTTTTTTTCTTTTTTTATAATTAAAAGTCCATTTTACTAAATGGGAAAAAGAAGGGGCCAAAGTTCAAACACCGATTACATCCAAAGTTCAAATGCCTAATAGATGCGAAACTCAAACCCCCGTAAAATAAAGCTAAACACCCAATTAACACCTAATGGCTAAAGCCACAAACACCTAAAACACCACTGAAGAACTTAACTATTTGTTGATCTACGAAGAGTGTCATCATTACAAAGTCCTTCAAGAATGCGTATGACCTTCTTGTCTATGTTGACTTTTCCCTCCTGAAATTCGTAAATTGTCTTGAAAAAACACGTCATTAGATGACGCCCAAACTTTTTAGACCATACACTCATAAATTTTGCTTTTCTCCTTTTTTCACAATTTAAAGCTTTAACCCAATTTATGCCCACTACATTTTTCCTTTTTTCCTAAAACTGGTGTCTCTACAAAAGACTAATACAAATCTTTAAAAGGTCAAATAAATTAGAACTGGCAAGCCCAAGAACAGTTCCCCAGCTGCTTAAGATGTCAATGCCATCAACAGCATCGAGCTGCTTGGTTAACGCCCAAACTTTTGACCATACACTCATACAGCCACTTCTCAAGTCAGATGATCAGACATATATCTAAAAACCAACCAACAAAAAAAGATATACAGCCCCTTCTCAAGCCAGCTTGAAATTAACAGTATCCATAAGAAACACAAATGTCT
Source organism: Tetragonia tetragonoides (assembly GCA_038025085.1). NCBI lineage: Eukaryota > Viridiplantae > Streptophyta > Magnoliopsida > Caryophyllales > Aizoaceae > Tetragonia > Tetragonia tetragonoides. Next base: position 21,611,206 of record CM076150.1, read on the forward strand.
GATAAGATCACAAGATCAGCCAAATAGGATTCACAAGGACATTCTCCCTACTCATCGAAGCGATAGTGAGAATAAAGTATAACACAAATGTGCAACAAGTATAAATACAAGTGTTGATACGTACTTCAGCTGGTACACTCCTCTTTTCTTCCAAATCAGCTTTGTTCCCAGCTAGAGCCATTACCATGTTTGGGTTGCCTGCAACCACAAATCAGTAAAGTCATAATGTTTAGTCATGACACAAATTTTAACCTTAACTCCGCAAATAAACTCCTGATATTTAATAAACGAGTCAGTAGTCTGCATGTACCTTGTTTCTGAAGTTCCTGAACCCACTTCTTCGCACGAGTGAATGACTCCTGAAAGTGTTTGCACAATCAGAAACCCAAAACACAGCCATACTCACAAAGAAAAAAAAAACAAGGACGGAAGACAGCTTTTTTTTTTTTTTTTTAACATTCTGATTTGAATTTTCAAAACCAGAAACTCAACATCCATACGAAATAATGGCAGCAAATAGCTCAATCTTCTACATCCTCTACAGATTCAGAAAGTAAACGAGAGGAAGATCCCACTTTAATATAAAGACGATGCCGAAGCATTATGTATTGTACATTCAACAAAACACCTAAATTTAAGCTGCTTGACATGAATGTAAAATATTTCCTTTCACATTTAATGGACAAAGGTTGCAGCACATAAGAGATAAGACACGATTGATTACGTCATAAGCTATCATACTGAAAAGATAAACTAATACAAGGCATCCTGTCTTAAAAGAAGGGAAAAAAGAAGAAGAAGATCAATAGCCAATGGTGTCCCAACTCCCAAGTCCATTACCAAAGCTCACTTTATAGCCAATAAAACACAAGTAAGGTAAATTATAGCAACCCCCACTCATCACACTAACCAAGCTTTCAATCATTTTGACACTGAACATTGGTTCTGAGGAAGGAACTACAATAAAAAGACTAACAAAACCTATTCTACAAAAATGTCATCATTTCTTTCAGTACAAATTACTGGAGAACAAATATCTTACTTTTAATAAGTTCCACAAGTACGGAAAAAATACATATCTTTGTTTTCTAAAAGGTTGTAACTTTCTTGAGACAAAGTAAAACAAGAAGTCCAAGAAGGTAAAAAAAAAAAAAAGGTGGCAGGAAAAGGAGGGACCTCTCCCCCAGCCTCCCCCCCCCCCCCCTCTTCAACCCCCAACTCTTTCTGCCCATTTGATCCACTGGATCCCCCTTCCTTTCAATCCTCAGCCAAGCTACTCACAACCCCCCGCCTCCTCCCCTCTTTCTGCGCAGTTGTTCCTCTCAACCCCCTACCCTGCCTTCAATCCATGCTACTCAACCGCTTCCCCTCTCCCCCTCTCAATGAAAACCTCTCTGCGGCCACACCAGCCATCATCAGCAACAAGGCAACCCGCCCTCTTCTGTGACCAAAATGTCTAATGTTTAGATACTGCTTGTCCATAACCAATGCCTCAAATATCAATGCAGGGTTTGTTTCCTGTAAACCTCAGATCTTGAAAAATAGGGATGTATTAGATCCAGCAAGGGCATCTGGGCTGCCCAACGGGGACGCTGAAGAATGACTATTATCTATTATGCAAGTTTTATTCCTTTCTTCAGGATGGCTGGGAAATTTCATATGGTGATTCTTGCTATGCTATATGTGTTTTGCTTCTGATAAGACTAATTTGCATCTCCTCAATGTTCCTAGGTGTTCCACACCCACATTTTAGAGTTTCCATCCTCGAAACTTTTTGGGTACTCAGAAACACCCTACTTCAGCTGTTTCAACACAATACTTACACAAACTTAAACATAACCAGACCTTGCGTAATAGATAATCAAACTATGTGCTTTAAAGCACGAGTAGTTTGATAAACAAAACACTAAGGCCAATTATAAAAAATAAAAATAAAATAAATAAATAAACACAAAGGCCTAAGCAACAGGGTTGATTGCGAAAATTGGCAGGTATTCAATAATCCAAACACAGTCACAACATTGGCATAGAAAATTAGTAAAACATACAGAAAACATGTAGTTATATCTTTCCACAGTAAAAGTTAGGTAGTGAAAAGTACATGTAAAATTTTACAGTCATAATAAAGCATCAAACAGGTTAAATTGAAAACATCAGCTGGGTTTAGGAAAGTAATCAAGTAATTTCAATGGTCAAAGTCTATAAAACTACCCAAATGAAAATTTCCTATGCAGGACTATCTGTTATGAGGAGAAACGCCAAAAACAAGATCACAGACCAGTGAAAGGATCAGAATTAAGACCAAAGGCTATAGTACTTGACAAGCTTGATTCTACAACCACCTTAAGGCCATGGACTTCTGAATCTTTCTCCAGTGTCGCAAGCAAATCCAGGCGGTATCTCACTATGCTCACAAGGTAAGAACTACCAGGAAAACAAAAAGGCAATACATAAAATTGGCAAAGAAACTGATGGAAGATCAAGGCTGGTCTTTCATCCTCAGGATTCATCACATACTTAGGCGTCCCACAATTTAATTCCCTCTTTTCCTCAAAATGTAACAGCATACTTGTAACTTTCTCCACACCATGCTTACTACTTAAACCTTTTCTAACTTACCCATCCCATTACCAACTCTGTCATGTCATATATTCCCATTTCTTACACACCCTCTTCACTTCCTTTAATTTCGACCAAAAAACCACAAAGACAATTCCACTCTTGAAAGAGAAGATAAAGAATTCAGCCTTAAACCAATTAACATTTCTTGTACTACCACCTTCATTTGGTTCCACTAAGCTTTCTCCACCAAATACACCTACCCCACATGACATGCAATTCAATCACAACAAATTCCAGACATTTTCCTACTATAATTAATTCACAAACCATCAAATTTACTAGTACTCACACCATAGTTAACAATTAAACCAACTCACAAAAACATAAACCAATTATTAAAACTATATAATAAGGCCATATTATTAAATTACCGTGGTACTAATGTCGTATACAATAATAGCAGCAGCAGCCCCTCGATAATACATGGGAGCTAAGCTATGATATCTCTCTTGACCAGCAGTATCCCATATCTCAAACTTCACTGTTGCATCATTAACCGCTAACGTTTGTGAAAAGAACGCTGCTCCTATCGTAGATTCCTAAAACCGCAATTGATCACAATTTAGAAACCCTAATTTTGACCAATTTCGAAATTAAGAAATTAAAAACCCTACCTGAAATTCGAGAAATTGGCCTTTGACGAATCGAAGAACTAGGCTGGATTTTCCAGCTCCCATATCACCAAGAAGAACCTAAATTAATTGAAAACAGTTGATCAAGAAATTAAGTGAAGCGTAAAGAAGAAGAAAAAGGGTTTGACGAAAAGTAAATTGGAGATTTGGGGAAAAGGGGATTGAGATTATTTGATTGATTTCGAAGTTTTACCAGTTTTGCATTGAGATTGTTGTGTCCGATCGTTGCCATTGAAATTAATCGATGAAATCAAAGAAGTTTTTGTGGGAATTGAAGAGAGAGAAAGAGAAGAGTATTTTTTGGTGAGGAAGATGAGAGTTGAGTTTGTTGGTTTGTGATGAGATGAGAGAGTTGAGAGATGAAGTGCGCGTAACAGTAAATTCAGAATGACATGTTTTGATGCCAAAAACAAAACAAAATTGAGAACTGAGACGAAATATGTTTTTTTTTTTTTTTTCCAGATCAAGGATATCCACCGTCGACTAAAATGACTATTTCCGCGCTGGTTTATAGGCACCTGAGACAAAATATGTAATAATGTATTTGAAAATTTAAACTTTAAATATAAGATGGAAATGGGGCTGCAAAAGAAGGGCGGTAGGTAGGCCGTGAGGTAGTTTGGTCGGTTTTGGGGTTTGGGTTGGGCTGTCTTTGTTGTCTTTAAAAAGGGAGGATTTGAAACTCTTTTTTTTTTTGGAAAATTAGCTCTAAATAATCCCAAGTTTTAATGGTGTACCAAAAATAATCCCAGATTTGAAAATCTCTATTATTGATCCTAAGTTTTTATTTGTGTGCCCAAACCAATTCACTACTAACTCTATTAGACTCCGTTAGTAGTGGGCAATTAAAAAAATAAAAATAAAGCAATTGACGGTAACAAAGGCAACTGCTTCATCGATCCATTCAAGTATGACCTAGCATACGGCATAGCGACTCCCATTCCACTTCACCTCTGCACCTAACAAAATTAAGATCACCACTGTCATGGTTAGGTCAGAATTTTGGTCATTAGCTTGCAATTTTGGACTCTTACGCATCAAAGGCACGGTTTTTTTGAGGATAAGTATGTACTCCTTCAATTTGTTACACTAATGACATTATTTTGGCTAGATTAATATTAGGAATGGCTTGTAGGTTTGAGAAACGTTTTTCTATGAGATGGAGTAGAGAAAGAAACAAAAGTATAATTTTAGGATTTCTAAAAACAAACCTACTATCTATGTGTCAATCTATTACGATGAAATTAGGGAGAGAGAGATATGGCTGCTATGGTGTCCAGCCATCAATAGCAACGTTCCTTTGAACGTCTACAATTTAACTACTGAACGGGAGTGTAACGCTGTTAGTAGTGGGATATGTTTGGGCACACTGGTGAAAATTTGGGATTAATAATAAAGATTTTTGAACTTGGGATTATTTTTGGCACACCGTTGAAACTTGGGATTATTTAGAGCTAATTTTTCTTTTTTTTTCTATTTATTTTTTTTTGCACGGAGTTTAATGAGAGTTGTTTTTTAACAAAAATTTATTATTCGTCTTTACTTTAACATGAGAGAGTGTGTGAGTTAATAGTGGGTTGAAAAGAAATGATGACAAGAAAAGGTAAGGGTAAATGGGTTTTTTAATACTCAAAGTATTACTAAAAGGGAAAGTGGGTAGAAGTTAAAAGAACGGATGTAAAAGGAAAGTGGGTAGGAGAAAAAAGAACGAGGGAGTACTTCTCTTCAGTAAATTTTACTTTCAATTCAATTTAGCTCAATAAATTTTACCTTTAATACAATTTAGTTCAATAAATTTCAATTCAATTCAGTAAATTTCAGCGAAATTCAGTAAATTTGGGCGAAGTCTCGTTCAGAAAATCTCAGTTTAATTCAGTAAGCGAAGTACAAATTTAATCTTTCTTATTACAAATTCAGTAAAACAATTTCGGTTCAGAAAAATTCAATTTTGTGCAGATAAGTTTAGTAAAAAAAAAGATTAAGAGAAAGGGGTCTAAGTACCCTGTAAAAAAAAACCACCAAGATATGTTCTCCAAATTCCAATATAGAAATTACATGAAGGCATACAAACGTCTTAGGAGTTACATTGAAATAAACTCCAACGACATATTATAATTTCGACCATCTTTCAGTCGAATTTGAAATTTGAGTATGAGGACATCCTTTCATGGCTAAAATCCCGGCAATAGACCTCAATGATAATTTATTGTAATGGAATTGGAGGGAATGATTAATCGTGTTAGAAGAAAAGAGGAGAGAGAGAGAGTGTCAAACGAGCATGTTTAGGTTTAAAATTTTCCTTTTTTATCTTTTTTTTAACCAAATTTTCTAGTTCATCTCCAAGGAAAGAGGAGGTAATTCTCCCCCATAAATGAGGGTTCCAATAGTCTTTTTACAAGCTCTAGTTCTCCGAAACTTTTTCTTCACTGAAGGTTATCCATACTTTATCCCTTAAATGTAATTCTTGAAATGTCAATATACCTTGGTGTAATTTTTCCAAAAAAAAAAAAAGAAAAGAAGAAAAGAATTATTTTAAGTTAGTCGTGACCCACCCTATTTCTTTTCTTAGGGACAATGACAATGCAGTTTGGATCCAATAAAATAACTAGTAAAGTGTTGTTCTGAATTTATATACCATTTGATTAAAGAAGTGGTTCTTTTTATATACCCTTTAATTAAAGGGGTGTTTTTCTTGACCATTAAAATAAGAAGGTGAATTTTTAAAATTTAAAGAGTAGGAAGAGAGAAATAGAGAGGAGAAGGAACAACACAGGTACTGAGACAACCGAGGATCTAAATAGGGGACAATGAATAGTAATGAGATAATTGATCTATGATGTGTCACCCATGGATGACAATAGGGGTGGGTACAACCATTTCATACCCGTTGCAGTTTAAAATGATGCGTTGAGGGAGGTCACTTCAATTTCCTAATAGAATTCTTGAATCCTTGATTTTGATCAATATTATTTCTAATTTTAGTTAGAAATTTCAGTTTTTATCTGCTTTGAACAAAAAAGAAAATTGAGTTTTCGTAGTCCAAAAATAACTTTTATGTCGCCATTCGAAATTGAATTTTCATATTTGGCGTGCAGGAAATTTAGAGAAGAATATAATTTGTGAATATATAACAGATCACATAAGATGGAAAACATTTCAAGGATGACATTTCCATGATCCAAAACACATCTGTGCAGCTTCCACTTGCGAAACCACAACAAACCTTTCTTTTTTCTCCTTTTTTTTCTCCTTTTTTTTCTCTTTAATTTAGGAGGGGATGTTAGAAATTAACTCATCTAGAACATTAACTCTATAACAACAAAAAAACTCGAGGACGAGTTGCAACCCACCCCCAAACCATTGCTTTGTAACGATAAGAACTTACATCCTTGAAATTTGAATAGGAACAGAATTGTCATGGATTTCATCCCGCAAATCGGCAAGGTGGAACTTTTCCATGGTACCAAGTCTCTCTAAGAGATGCCTCTGGCAGTTCTCGGCAGCCATAATTCCTGATGAGTAAGCTCCATGCACAGAGCCCTGATGGTCCTCTGTACTAACAGCTTCACCACCGAAGAAGAGATTACCGACTGGTGCTCTTAGTCTGTCATGCACATCTGGGGGCTTACCTACCACGTCGTACGAGTAACAGCCAAGAGAGTCAGGATCCGTTCCCCAACGGGAAATAAGATACTGGACCTGAAAATAACAACACACAAAATAAGAATATATACTATGCAAATTTTCATACAGGGTTTCTTAAGATTGCTAAGAGCTGGATCATCACATATAGGCACATGTTATAGATTCCATGTCTGGAAAATGGTATGACAATAAAAGTTGTTTAGATGTAATTGAATGATGGATTGGAGACACATACATACAAATCATTGTACTGCATTGGAGCCAGTAAAGAAACTCAAAAACAAATGTCACAATTGAATATGAATTGTTAGAGTTCGTCATTTCAATCTTTACATACTTTAGTTTTTCTTGTTCATGATGATAGGTGCCAGCTCCAGATTAAATTATGTAAATAATATAACATGACATATATAAAACAGCTGGCAGTGCAGAGCAGCAGCCAAAGCCAGATCATTTCTCATAAAGGACTTGATATTTGCACCCCTGAGAAAACTCCCTCCAGTACTTTATGCGAGAGCACAGATTTCATACATACTCTCGCAAGTGGGAAATGCAAATTGCCTCTAATCAGTGGTACAAGTACAACTATACAATATGAGGATGGTGGCCAAAGTTTTGTTTGTTAGTCATCCACATCTTCTTCATAATCCAGACATGTAAAATCTAGAAGATATAATAGGAGATCAAAAGCAAACATAGCAGAAAGGAGAAAACCACTTACGGGCTCAATTGCGTTGGGAAACATTTTCTTCAGCTGTAACATCACAAAGCTTACTGCTGACTCATCAGATTTCTCCTCAAGATCGAAAGCAAACCTCCCTGCAGCCATATAGACAAGGACAGGATGCCCTGTTGCCTTGTGCAGATTGAGAAAATAACCACAAGTGAAAGAAGTGGGGGCAACCATTCCTAACAACTCAACATCCGGCCAAAACACATTGGAAATCCGCAGAGCAATCTTGTTCTCATTGCCCACTCCAAGATCTAAAATTGCCTCTGTCTTCCAGTCTGGCAACTTTGGCTCAAACTCAATCAAGTTGGCTTTCAGAACCCCAAGGTACTGTTAACAGCATCAGCAATAAACTCTGTCTCATTGTTCACTGTCACTTTCACCTTGTCAAGCCCACTGGAAATCTTTGTAACCCTAGATACCACATAAAGAAAAATGTCAGGAAAAAAAAAAGGATATTAGTTATTATGTACAAAGCTATATTGTGCGGCCTCTGCACAAGGCCATAACACCTGTGATCTGTATGACTTTTGAGGATATATGCATGAACATATTAGTTTCAGGATAATATTTTAGCCTGTAAGTGCGCTTTTTGCGTATTGAGTTATTTCATTCATGTCATACAGTTATTTCATTCATCTAAGTGTGCTTACCTGTGTTTCAACCGTATGTCAATATCCTTTGCAAGTGCATCTATTACAGGGTAATAACCTTGCGTCATCAGCCCATGGCCACCAGAAAGAACTTGCTCCTGCACATGACAACCACGAGATCATTAAACTTTTAGAAGATGCCTATTGCTTTTTCTGCATATATCCTTCGTCACAGAAACAAAAAAGAAAAAACTATGATATTGAATAATAGGTGGAACAGGAACGGAAAAAGTTATCACTGCTCATTATCAAATTAAGCTATCACTTAATGACGTATCAAAGTGAGATGACTGAGAAAGTTGAGAGCATGTTAACAACTCTGTGGGATTAAATTACTAGTACAGATCTTGCAAAGATCTTGTCAAATGTCAAATGTCAAATTTTGGCAAACATAATAACCAGAAAACCCCACAAAAAAATAAACATATTACACTTAAAAACAAATAGAACAGATGTTCAAGAATTAGCGGCTGGGAACTTGGGAAAAGATGAAATGCAAAAATCTTTACAAGAATTCATTGAGTTTGTATGTCAAAACATAATAGATGCTTCAGCTTCACTCACCTGATCTCAGGTTTTCAAGGATATCATATCTGCATCAGCAGCAAACCAAGCTTCCATTCTACATAGATACCATTGTAAAACTTCATGAGCAAGTCCTTCTTGCCTGCGTGACCATAGCTCACAAATATAAGTATAAAATACAGAATTTAACAGACTTGAATGGGATATTCGAATTTATTTCTTCTTTTCATACCTCAATTCCGGGTGTGTATCCAAGACAATTGCTATTGCTTGAAGAACAGACATGTCATCACTGCTGTCTTCTCTGACTTTCTCTGTCTAGAGATATCAAGTACGAAAACCATAATCAATCCCTTGCCGCTACAGTGAGACAAAAGGAAATTAAATTAACTCAAATCTAATGGGTGCACAACCAACCTCTTTGAGAATTCTTTTAAATATTTCACCGACTTCAATTACCATCTGCTGAGGAACTTGTTGGCCATCCTTATTGAAGAGACTACAGCTGAAAAGCCAAGTCCAGATCCTCAGGATAATTTTACAAACTGAATGCACAAGAAATGCAGTAAAGGTAGTGAAGATTCAGGGGGCAATGGATGCAACTGTTTTTGCAATTATTCCAGCACTTAACAACAGAAGTCCCAAGGTTGAGGATTTAGCCAAATAGGCAAATAAGTGTTGTAGAAAATACAGATTTAGCAAAACCCATAAAAATGTAGAGACGAATCCCTGTCAAAGAGAGCCTGAGAGAATGCAAGTCCGCATGGGAAGCATATCCTATCTCACCAATGGGGTTGCTGGTTAATGAATGTGTCTTAACTAGTAATCAACTTGCCTAGCTCCTGATCTCTGATGAGGTGTGTCATACCGTGATAGATTAAGATTCGTATCGGATATATTAGGTGTTTGAGATTTGCATCACATTAGAACAGAAAATAGCCTAACACCCCTATACAGAAAATACAATTATAACACTCAAAAAATTACCTTTCTAGATCATGGTCATACAACACGGAGTTATCACCACTTGTACGGTACAATTTAAGTCCCAAACAACGTATCAAAGGAGCCAACGGGTTCTCATTGCAAACACCATGCAACCTGAATGTAAACAAAGACTTGATTAGCTTACACAACTACCAGAAGTTCATCATTCGTGTACTCATGAAGGACTAAAAAACCAACACAGATTTTTAAAGCATTAATGAATTTATAAACTATGAACAGAAAATACAGTTTGAGGAGGCAGTGCAAGGAGATAAGGTGAATAAACAAAATCAACAAATTCGCCGTGCATACAGGAGTATTAAAAATGAACTTAGTGCTCCTTTCCTCAACACAATGTTCATATGCTCATCAATTATTAGAACATTTTTCTGATGTAAGGCACAGTGGCGAATGGCGGATCCAGAAAACTTTTAGAGTGTGTGCACTCATTTTTTTCTTGATTGTTCCCTCTTTTTTATCCTCAATCCATGAGTTAAGTAGTCAATAGGTCTCAGTTTTCTGAGGTTTCCTTGATAATGTCTATTTTTTTTCCCATTTTTTACAAAACGCTACTCTCTTTTCTCCCCCCAAGTAGAGTCCTTTGACTCCCCTTGGCATTGAATATCTCCGCCACTAGGCAGTAATTACTGGATGTACTCTAGTAGGGGATCCATTTCCCTATCTATCCATCCATTCCATGGCTATTTGTTTCCCACGGGATCTTTTTATTTTTTTAATTTCTGTTTTGTTCCTCTTTTTCATGTGACCTATAATGGACATCTTCTCTACACTCCCCGGAGTTTAAATTATGCATTTATCTTGTCAATATGCAGACGAAAACAATACAATAATCACCACACTATTTTACTACCCATACACAAAGGGAATCAAGTTAGAAAATATGATGCCCCTGACGCACAAGATATAAAATGATTAACAATCTTGTATTCAAATATGAATACTCCTGCCCATTTTCTTTGAAGGTGTAAGATAGAAAGTACATTCTAAAAAGGTCCATATAAGTAACAAGTAGCTAATACTTGATACAGCAACCAACTGGCTGTAATCCCTGTTAAAGTGTAATATTCAACTTTGGCATTCATATAAAACAAGTCAATTCAAGCATGCATGATAGAGACGTGGCCAATAACTCCACAATTTACTTACATCCAGTGCATATCATTAGGAACCAAAAACTATGCTTGCACAAATTAGCTATTGCCAAGACCATTAGGTACAAAAGTCAAAGGAGAGGTGGATGTTTTAATTTTGTTACAAATTCCCAAACCACAAGAGCAAAACTGTCTAGTTTGTTGCGAACCAAGCAAGGGAAAAGAAGAAAATAGAGTACAACAGAAACTCACCATGAGGCCCCCATGTCAACTGGACAGCCAAAGGAGTAATCAGTGTGAATCCGTCCACCAAGTCTATCACGTGATTCCAATAAAAGGACCTAATCAAATTGTCATGAGACATAGTAAGAAAGAGCTGAAGCAGCAACAAAGTAACTCCCTGACAGACTAAACAAAATGATTTTACCTTGAATGATGCATTAACGAGAAAACGAGCAGCGGCAACTCCAGAGATACCACCACCAATCACAATAACAGTGGGAGTGACACCCGAACGTCTTGCAATGCCTTGAGCATTTGTGGCTGTATGCAGAAGAAAAACAAACAGAAGTTTTCAAACGCAGATTAAGCATGCCAAAAGATGAAAAAACTCGAAAACGATGGAACTAGAAACGGAGTAGAAAGTAATAACTAGCTCTTTTGATAATTCTTTATGTGATTAGAGATAACAACAAAACTATGTGTCAAACTAGAGTTCCATATCTAAAATACCAGAAGTATCTACACTTAAGTGTCAAATTAACATTCTCCTGGATAACAAAATCTTCCAAATTCTTGTTTGCCAAGTTGCTACCCTGGGCCCACCCCCTCATTGGCAACTACTGCAATCTTATTCCTCAGTCCACCATCCAAAGTTTCAAATATCTTCTCTTCTAATTCAAGTTCTTCAATTTATTATAGTCCAATTGGGGAGTTCCACTATCACAAGCAAAAAGTCTTAAACAACAATCTAATCCTGAAAGCAATACATATTTTCTCAAAAAACCTCTGTTTTACCCAAGAAAGGTTTTGGAACCCTCCAAGCAAACTACAATTAAAAAGATAAATCTACTAGAGTAAAAGATTTAGACATAAATCCGGCTTTAATTTTTTGATAAAATTTCAGCAGGTATTTGGTACAAATTTTTAATTTCGCTGAAAAGAGGACAAACAGCATCGTTATTTCCAGAAACACGCCAAATGTGTTCTATGGTCTCTGGTGAGATTCATGGTAATTTGCTTCTATTTCTAAAAATAACACTCTATATCTGCACTTCAAATTTTCAATTCTGAAATGAAAATCCTTGATTTAAATATAGATGACGAAAGAATACACAATTAAGCAAATCTACAATCAACATTACAAGTTTACAACATGCAAGCCAATGTACAAAATCTAATGCAACAAATCCAACAAACACCTGAATCCCACAAATTATAAAAAAATAATCAATCATCACATAAAATAAAATTAATCTCAAACCCACAATTATCTGAATCACACAAATTCTAAAACAAAATTAATCATCTCAAATACAAAAATTCAAATGACTGAGAGAAAGAGAGAGAGAGAGAACGAACCATTCAAAATGCGATTAGAGACCGGTTGACTAGGTTCCATGGAATGGAAAATCGACAAATCAAATCGAAATCGAATTCAAAATCGTAAATTCGTAACAGAATTTCCGAAAAAAAAGGGGAAAGGGCGAAAATTGATTGAGAATTAGGGTTTACTAGGAATCAAGAAATTAGAGATCAGTTGAGAAGAATGAAAGAGAAGAAAGAGAAGAATGCCAGCAATAAGGCGGCAATTATGAATATAATTAGACAAAGGACATGGAATTCTTCTAGCAAACCAGCTCATATGGTGAGATCTTGTTTCTCGATTTGGAAGCTTCCTTTCAAATAAACCAAAAACCCAATTGCAATTACACCCTTCGATTGCATAGAATTGATCTCTCTCTCTCTCTCTCTCTCTCTCTCTCTCTCTTGATCGATCGATTGAGCCGCCCTCTCTTTTTCTCTCTCCTGTTTTGCGCTTTGCAACCCACTTGGTGTTCTCAAATATGTAGGACGAAAAATAAGAGTAGGGGTAGGTGTTATTATTTATAAAATTTATAAAAAGGGAAATTAAATTAATACCCGCCCTCTTGCAGTCTTGCGTTACCGAACTATTTTAGGTTTTTAAAAGTGAATTGCTATTTACCGCCAAAAAATACTATCTACCGTCCCTGAAAATTACAATTTTGCCCTTTACACTTCCTCACCCTCTCTTCCTCACCCTCTCCTCCACACCCATTGCAAAATTCACCCTCTCTTCCTCACCCTCTCCTCCACCCCCATTAATCACGACAGCAATGAGTGGGGCTAGTGGCAGCGGCGGCGGTGGCTTTGGAGGCGGCGCCGGAGGTGGCGGGGTTAGTTTTAAATTTTTTTTTTTGTTTTACTCTGGTTCGAGCTCTCGGGCGTCTGCAATTGGCGCCTCACCCATGGGTGAGGCGTCTGCGGATCTCGCCTGCCCCATGGCGCAGGAAAGATCCGCAGACGCCTCACCTATAGGTGAGGCGGAAGGGGTTTCCGCCCCGACCATGGTCGAAGCGTTAATTGCAGACGCCTGACCATAGGGCCAGGCGTAATTTGTAGATGCTTAGAATGAATTTTCCGCCTAACATACATTTGCTCCCAGATGATGGAGCAAGCGGAAGGTCCTCGATCGGTTATCGAGGAGTATATGAGAGACTGGCGGGCTGCCAAATGATGTATTACTTGTATGACCCTAGATGAATTTGTTATATTTTTATGTTGGAGTTTCATTGTTATTGTTATTTATTTGTGTTATTGTAATTTGTTGTTTTATTTACCTCCAATAATCACGAAAAAATATAACATGCAAAATATAACAATCACACAAAAATGTGACAATGATATAAGTAGAAAAATATAACAATCACGCAAAACATTCAATTACGTCAACCTCGCTAAACGATCCCAATGTGCTCTTCGCCTAACATACATTTGCTCCCAACCAGCGACACTATCAGAACGGGAAGTAAACCATAATGCGCATATCGGAGGAACAGGGAAATCTGACCCTAAATTCAGACGGATATAATGCATGTAAGAATCACCTAAATGACCTATGACAAATTCCCTAGTTGGACGTGTAACAGTCGAAGGTGCTTGCAACGGTAGCACAGTGGAACAAGCATATAACCCCCTTCCGTTGCCGTATCCGAACAACATAATCGCTGCATTGAAGATGTTGGCAATCGGGAACAAATCCTCAAGTACTATCATCCAGTGATCATCGTGACACGCACCTCCGTCCCACATAATACGGCGGTAACCAGCGTCGACCCCGTCAACGTATATGTGTTCGTACAATGCTCGGTTAGCTAAGATTTCGTTTGCAATGCAAACTCTCGTCCATCGCCATTGCTCTTGGTCTCCGAAAACTTAGTCCGCAATGTCACGGAAACCGCAATTACCATCCCCAACCACATCGAGATATCCTTCAATGAAAGGTATGATGATTCCCAGAATTTTTTTAACATGATAGAACTCAGTGATATCTATTCCGTGTCCATCTGCAAGACAATATAATAGAAAGTCATTAATAGTACTTATCAAAAAGTACTTAACAACATTATGTACATGTTAAAAAATTATTTCATACCAGTACTCCGCACGACGTTACTCGATGAGGATGAGCTACGACCACGCCCGCGGCTCGAACTGGATGACCTAGGGCGACCACGACCCCTCTGGCTGTACTCCCATGAACTAGGATCACGTCTGGTAGAGGAACTCCCTCTCGGTCGACCTCTGACTGTCGTGTTCGCTTCCGGCTCGACGTAACTCGCTGCATCAGGATGAAGCTGCTCATTGATAAGGACAGATATGTTGCGCACAACTGCCGGGTCGCTTGAGTTAACCTCGTCGGCGAGAGAGTGAAAGTACCGATGGTCCTCAGATGGATGCTCAGTCATGTCAAGCGTAGCTATCTCCACTGCATCACTAATAACGAGTGTTCGCCAAAATTTGTGGACACTATTCAAGCTAATTGGCGTGCCCGTATCCGTGGCCGTTTTCAACTCACACGCACACGGGATCTGATGAGTGGATTTCAATACACAACCGCAATGATCAAATACTTGGTCACTCAATTCTCTCATCCTCTTCAGCTCATCCAATAATATTCCTAAGCAGTAATGGGAAACATACCCGCTCAGATAGTTGAATGGGAAACCCGAGTACATCACACTTCTTCGTTTTCTGCACTCTTCAAGTGTGTACTTGATCTGAGTTAGTTGTGACTCGATTGACTTGTTGACCTTGTTCCAAACATTGTCCAAAGCTCCAGTTGAGGAGTTCAACCACTGTTTTAGCGCGGCATGTGCACTCTCCACCCTGCAAGTCGTAGTGTTGCCAAGGTGTAGCACCTTATTCGTCCACGCAGCTACAAACATCTCTTTGTATCTCAGCCAGGTCTCCTCTACATAGGATATCACGTGAGGGTAAGAACTCCAACTATTCTTCATCGTACGCACTGCTCTATCGTACTCAGCTTCTGTAGAAGCTTCCATGATAGATTTCCACTTCCCGTTCTTGAACCTCTGCGCGACGGCCTTATCTTTTCCACAAAGTCTGTACACTTTGTCTTCAACGACTTTGTTAATGTGCCATGTACAGAGCAAATGGGCACTCTCGGGAAATATCTCTCTAATAGGTGTCATCAATACTAGCTCACGATCGGTCACAATTGCTGTTGGGTGTACATCATTTCCAATAAGCATCCTCAACTTATCTAAGACCCACGCATAGCTTGCCTCAGTCTCATCCTTCATAATGGCATAAGCTATGAGGAAGTTCTTATTGCTTGGAGTCATCCCCACTATCTCAAGAAACGGCATCTTATACTTGTTTGTTTTGTACGTGGAATCTAAGCCAATCAACCAAGGAAAAGACCGAAGTAACTGAATTGATGTAGGGTGTGCCATGAACACGTGAGTTACCTCATTAGTAGCTGGGTCAGCTCTTGTCCAATGTACGTACTTATTCTCTACAGCTAAATGATGAAACTGACCAATGACATCTCTCTCTTCAAAATCAAGTTTCCTTATACGATCTCTGTAGTTGTACACATGCCGTCTAGTTGCATTGTCCTCCGAAAATTTTTCCTTAATAGCGGCCAATATAGCACATGGCTTTGTTTGTGCCGAAGTCATGTCACGAACGACTTGTTTTGACCCAGGACTAAGACCACTCATCTGACGATATCCCTCAGGAAACACAGCAAAGTCATGGTTGTGCGTACCCCTAATCCCAGGCAATGTGACAATCATCCAACTACTGGACCCATACACTTGTTGAGCTCTTAACTGGAACGTACATTTACAAGCCTTTGTTTTCGTCTTCTTCCGAGCAGCAGTATCTAAGTCTCTTAATTCCCCTCTGTAGCGTTCACCTCGATTGCATCTTAACAATTTTACGCTTCCATTTTTCTTGTGTGACGAAATTATCAACTCAAACCCGATAGTAAGGGCAATTTATTTTGCCCAATTAATTGCATCTCTATCACTATCAAAGAACTCATCAGTGACAAAATGCGTACTGTAATCAACACCATCACCACCGAACCGCTCCAAAGGAACCTAACGAAAACAACGAAAACAATGTTAGCTTAATCTTAAATTCAAACGTCTATCAAAACCGACTGAACCAAGGGACAGGCGTCTGAAACTTCCGCCTACTCCATGGTTCAGGCGGAAAAAACGGACGTCTAATCCATGGTGTAGGCGTCTGAGATTTACGCCTGAACCATGGAGTAGGCGTCCGTAATTTCCGCCCAAACCATGGTGCAGGCGTCTATAGTTTCCGTCTGTCCCATGGTTGGGGCGGAAATTACGGACGCCCGGTTCAAATTCTGCGAAAAAAAAAAATTACCTCGGACACCGTCGACGGCACTTCCTGGTCGCCGGCAGACATCCGCGGCCGTTGCTTCCTTACCGAATGAGTGAATGTTGATGAAGGTTGGGTATGAGAGTGGGTGGTAGAGAGGGAGAATTGATGTGAGAGTTAGAGAGGGAGAGGATGGGTGAAAATGTGAAGAAGGGCAAAATTGTAATTTTTAGGGGCGGTAGGTAGTAATTTTAGGGCGGTTGTCTTTCATGTTACGGTTACTTACCGACCTTATCGCTATTCAAATATCTTGATTTTTTTTTTTATGAAAACAGGTTTTTTTTTTTTGGGAAATTTGAATTGGTATCCTTGTTGTATAGCACTAGCACTACTTGTACATGTGATGCCCAATATTTTTACGAAATTTAGGTGTGTTCTTTTCAATGGAAGGGTGCAGGATGGTTAGGAACGGAATAGAATGGGTTGAAACAGAATAACAAAAGGTGCAACGCAGAATGAAATGAATTGCAGAATGATACAAAACGTGAGATAAAATGAAATACATAATGAATATAGCACGGAACAGAAATTGCAGCGCATGGTAGAACGAAACAGAATGCAGCATAGAGACAATGAAAAGAACATGACTTTAGTTGATACCCTATGGTTGTTCCAAAGTCGCTTTCTAACCACTTTAGGCTCTAATCTTCTCAACTTAATTTTACTTAAATTTAGTTCAGTTCTATTCAATTCAGTTCATGTGTTGTAACTAATCACTCCAAAAAAATTTATTCCGAAATAAATTCATAATGATACCCATGTCGTTGAAAAGTTTAAAGGTCATGCTTTCAAATGAGTTCAACATTGAATATGTTTGGACGAATTTAGAATGAGTAAAAGGTCATGTTAAGTAAATCAATTAAATTCAGTTGAGGTCAGTTTTTTCCAGGTGAAAAGACAAAGTCTTATTAATTTTTGTTAAACTCACCTTTAAAATGATACTCCCTCCGACCCACGGAAATCTTGACGTTTGGAGAATGATACAAATATTAAGGAAAACACATTTGAGCACAAGAATCCCAACTTTACCCTTAAAAAATCACATGAGGTGTTAAGAGAAAAAAAATAATATTTTACTGGCGACTTATTGCTTTTCCTGGTAAAGCAATAAAAGGCGCATTACTTTCCTTGTGGCGGGAGATTTGTTTTGCTGAATTTGAACAGTAAATAAAAATTTGTCTTTTCATTTCATATTTCCCAAAAAAATAGATACATGGGGTGAGAAGGTGGGAGGGGTAAAATAGTAAAGTGTTCTCAAATACAATGCCATATAAGGAAATGTAAAGATTTCCATGATCCAAACATAAGAGAAAAACGTAACAGATATCCGTGAACAAGAGGGAGTATTATAACTTTGGTTTTTCATTCTATCTTTCTTCTTAAGATGCATTTGTTTTGTTTTTTTTGGGCTTAATATTTTCCCTTTTAAATGCTCAAAGTTTTCGCTTACATTGTTACATTATAAACTTCAAGCTACCATTAAATGAAAACCAGTAAACAAAACAAAGTTTTTTATCTTCATATTTCCCTATGTGTCTACTATAATAAGGAAAATGAATATACCAATGTGATGGTTTTGGTAGCAAATGTAGCAACACAATCACTTACAGTAGTTGAATGAACTTTTAACATAAACAAAAAGGATACTAATTGAATCTCCAAAAAATATTGGTACGAAAACCATGCAAGTTATTCAACAATGAGGAGATGATATTATATATTTTCTGGAAGACCCTTCTTAGAAGATTTTCCATTAACAGAAAAGTTATTCCTTCTTAGAAACTTGGTGCGACAAATAATTGCCTGGTTAATTAGAAAACCCAATCATCGTCATCCCTTTTTTCCCCCTAATTTTCCTCCGTATTTCCTAAATGGTTGAAAACCATAAGTAATAATTGTTAAATGCAAACATCTATACTCATGAGATTATCCTTTGCCCTCTTTAGACTGCCCTGCCCCTATCGGATGATTTATAAAATGGATTTGATTGCTAGGGTCGGGTTAATGGAGTATTATTTGTATCTAGAGGCCCTTAATTGTGAGCATGTTCTATTCCTACCATTGTAATCGAATTAGGATTCTCCTCAGATGAGGAGCCCTAATTCTTCATCTTAGGATGCGTTTTTTTTTTATTTATTTTCACCGATTCTCACTGATTGTATAATGTCTTACCACTAATTCACACTGATTTGGTAAGGTATTATCACTGATTTCCACTGATTGGATAAGGTCTTTCCACTGGCGATTCTCACCGATTCAATAAGGTTATGTCACTGATTCTGTGAGTATGAATGTGGATCCTGCCACTGATTCTCACTGATTGGGTAAGGTCTTGCCACTGATTTTCATAAAATCTTGCCACTAATTTTCACTGATTGGGTAAAGTTTAATAAATGAAAAAAAAAATACACCCTCACTACAACAGAATTACAAAAATATATATTCTTCCAACATGCCCTTGAGGTCGTGATACACACACATACACGAGGGTGCAACTTGGCAAGTGCATCAAGATGTTGCGTAGTTGAATCGCAGACCTAACCCCACGAAGTGACTTCCTTGTTCCTTCCCCATCTTCTTGTCATGAACTTTTTAGTGTACCCAACATGTCCACCATTAGATGTCTTGAATAATCTTGTTGTACTTACTTGCTAGCTAGTACATCAATACCTCGTCCTATGGGCTATTAGTAATGACAAAGATTTTGTATAGCCTAGCATTAGAAGAGAATATGCTGTCTAGATACTTGAAAGTATTAGAATCCACATACTTAGGACAATTTCGGCAACTCAATACTCACATGCATTGCAAACTGCGACGCTACACACAACACAACCCAATGATTGCTCAATTGTGCCTTCCGGGTTGCTACCTCGTTGTCAAATCCACTAAGACCAACATAGCTAGATCATTAAACTATGGATGCATGCGTTCTTTAGAGCTTATACGGTTAGTTCAATTCAATTCGATTGATTAGGTGTTAATTTAGTGATTTCTAATTTAGTTAAGTGATGTTCAGTTCAGTTAAGTGGATGAGTTCGGAAATATACTTTTTGTTTCACCTATCAAGTTGTGTTTAATTCAATTCAGTTGTGTTTGATTCAATTAATTGATGTCCAATTCAATTAAGTGATGCCCAATACAGTAATGTTGAATTTAATTGAGTTCAGATAAATTTAGCCTTGAAAAACGCACGTTATATCTTTGTAAATTTTAAGGGATACAAAATATCTTGATGATGAGTAAAGCCTTTCGACTTTTTATTCGAGAAACGTCCATTGCTTTTGTTCTATTGCTCTCGGTCAAAATATTCCAACTAGACAATCACACATCTTAGCTAAGAGACCGATGAGACGTGGGGAATTCGCAAGTGTTTTGTTGGGGAAAATCACTCACACACACAAAGGATAAAATAGGGAAACACAAACACCAAATGTAAAATAGGAGACACATAAGATTTACGTGGTTCAGTCCCTCTGGCCTACGTCCACGGAAACACTAATAATATTCACTATCTCAAATAAGATTACAAGTTTTGTTGGAAACTTGGAAACCCTCCCTCACTTTGTATACCACCCTACAAACCCGAGTCCGTCACTCAAGAGTTACAAGGATAGTAATACTAAACTCTCAACAACACAACACACTCACACTTGTGTTTATCTCACACTTCTTGTGCATTGAATGATCTACTATCTCCTTCTAGCACAACTCTATTTATAGATGGAGAAGTGAAACTCTTGAGTTTCTCTACATAACTCTAGCCTCTTCCATTTAGTGCTTGAAGGTTACATCTCAATATTATTTAACAAAGTAGTTTCATGCTACTTTATTTATTTCCCATCAATGAAGTTAAATGGTATTTACTAGCACCATTCAACGCGACTTTCACTTCTATTTCTTTTCTTATTTTTTTTCTCTTTATTTATTTATTTGAAAATTCTAATTAATTCCCAACATGTTTACCTTTCTTTTTTCGCAAAAGATTGCATAGAATCGGTGTATTTACAAGGCAAGTCACCATTTTTGTTTAAAGAAGTTCAACCCCTATGCATTTCCACATTGGTATTCCCTACGATGAATTGGTAGTCAAAATCTCCTGTCATCTTAAGGTAATTAAAATGATTTACTCGTGATTATCCAACCAAAATGGGTACTACACACACATTTCAGCAAGAATTTTTGATAATTACTATTTTTATACGTTGTCAAAAGTCTTTCCTAATTAACTTCTATATTGAAGATAAAAGGGTGAAACAACAACAAATGCCTTAGGCTATTTTTATTAAGACTTACCCAAAAGTGTGTTATTAAGACTTAGGCTATATTCTCCTAAGTTTAATTTCACTTAAATTCAGTTCAAATTCAATTCAGTTTATGTGTAATTTTATTCACTTGAATAATTTTTTATTCCGAAATAAATTCATGATGATAACTATGCTATTGAAAATATTGTAAGACATACTTTCGTCCAATATTTAATATGTTTAGATGAGTTTTAAATGATTAATGGGAAAGTTAAAAAAAAAAATTTTAATTCAATTCAATTTTTTTCAACAGAAAAGAACGAAGTTTTATTTTGGATGAATGTGTACAAGTCAACTGTTTAAATTACCTTCTAGTGGCCGAAATATTTTAAAATATCAAATGTCAAATGAAATTCATATTGAATACCATTTGAGAAATGTTGCCCCCCCCCCCCCCCCCATTTTTCTTGAGAAAGGTCACTCATGTGTCTCCCTATTTGTTTTAGAATAATTGTCCCTATTCTTAAAGGAAAGTCACTCCTGTACACCAAATCTATGCATTTCACTATGCATGAACTCGTATATTGAGTATATTTATTACTGCAAGTGTCCTTTAAAAAGGTCAAGTCCCAACTAAGGGCACGTTCTTTTCAACTGGAAACTGGAACTGATAACTGGGAGAAACTGGACAAAACTGGAAAGTCTAACTGGTAACAGGAGAAAAGTGGGTCAAACTGGGAGAAACTGGGAGCAACTGGGAGAAACTGAAAAACTGGAAAACTGAAAATTGTTTAATTTTCACTGTTAATAATAATAATAATAATAATAATAATAATAATAATAATAATAATAATAATAATAATAATAATAATAATAATATTATTATTATTATTATTATTAATAACAATAATAATAATAATATTAATAGTAATAATAATACTATCATTATTATTATTTTAAAAATTAATATATACTATTAGTCTTATTATTATTATTATTGTTATTATTATTATTATTATTATTATTATTATTATTATTATTATTATTACTATTACTTTTTTACATTTTTGAGTAGATTATTATTATTATTTTATTATTATCATTATTATTAAATCTGGACAAAATTGGGTCAAGCTGGGCAAGAAAAATTGGATATTATAACTGATAACTGGACAAAACTGAAAACCAGTTGAAAAGAACATGCCCTAACTTGGTGACTGATATTATAAATCATTGCTTGATAAAAATCTCTCTTGAATTTGCAAACGTAGCCGGCCAACCACACGTTTAAGGTTTTGATTAAGTTAGTTCCAACACATAGTATCAGAGTCAAATGATCAAGATGTCTTATGTTCGAATGCTTTTAGGCCCTGTTCAACGGAATGGTGCGGGGCAGTGAGAAACGAAACGGAAATTACAGCGCGGTGTAGAACGGAACGGAATTGACAGCGCGGTGCGAACGGAACGGAATTTGTAGCGCGGGGGGTATGAAATAATAAATATAACTATCTGGTGCGGAACGGAACGGAAATTATGGTGCGATGCGGAACGGAACGGAAATTGCTGTGCTGTGCGGAACGGAACGGAATGCAGCATAAAAACGACGAAAAGAACAAGGCCTTAGTTGAGTTAGTTTCAACACATGATATTAAAGTCCGATGACCTAAAGATCTTATGTTCGAATCCTAGGAGCCTCATTCCCTAAACTGAATATTCCCACACCTGGATTGTTGCCGTTGCAGTTTGGGACAAAGAACATAGAGTCAACCTCAATGGACTTCTGGCACTATTATCAGAATTACAATCCCTCAATTTTTTTTCTTTTACAGCATTAATACTTGATACAACCCCCTTGAATTAACAAACTATTGAAGTGGCTCATATCTTAGTCCAAAACAGTCTCTAATACATATAAATGGAGTAACAAATTCCAATTGTTGCTGGCTGCTTTCAGTCAATTTCATCCAAGGTTGTTTATTTCTTTTCTTATGTGTTTTCTTTATAAGAATACATACCTTCATTGTCATGACCTATTTCTGTATCTTCTTCTTAAGGGAGCACATTCATTTTTTTGACATCATGCTGCATAAACCTTAATGTTATGGATGAGTTGAGATCAAAATCTGTTCAAAATAGTACACGAACACCAAGGAGGGCCATGAACTGATAAACAAATTCAGGGATTCCCAGCCAAGCAACTCCTGTCACCAAGTTACCATCGGTGTAGCAACGATATATTGACTCAGGCTCCACCCATGTTGCCCCTGCCAAGACAATATTGAGCTTAACTGCAGGATATGCAGTACATTTTTTTTTTCCCTGCATAAAAAAGTAACAAGTTCAGATTTTTAGAAACAAAGCAAGAAACTTCAGCATATAAGCAGATGTTAGAACAAGAAATAGTCAGATACTCAGTTGCATAACAAGATATCACTTGAGCAGGTTTCATTTCTTAATAGCAGGACTGAGGAAAATCCGCCTTGTAAACAGATTAAAGACCTCAACAGCAATGAACGATAAAACTACCTTTAGAACATCAGCTGCGCACAAAATCTGTTGGTCGTAGCCAATGGATGCAACTGGTTTACCAGCCTCCATGAAACTTTTCACCAAGGCAATAACGTTGTCATGCAAAGCCAGGTACTCTGGAGCGCGGCCTCCAGGAATCACAAGACCATCATAGCTTGAGGTATTTATGCCATCAAAGGTGGCTGTCAATGTGAAGTTACGGCCAGGCTTTTCACTGTAAGTTTGGTCACCTTCAAAATCATGTACAGCTGTTGGACAGATGTCGCCTTTCTTCTTCCTAGGACATACCGCATCAACATGACATCCGAGAGCTTGCAGGGATTGAAAGGGCACCATAAACTCATAATCTTCCTTGAAATCCTATCAAAAAGATAAAAGTGAGTATGAGTGTATGACAAACACTAAACACAACAACAACCACCCAGTAAGTGTCCCGCCCTGTCTGGGAGGTCCATGTGTACGCAGCCTTACCCCTAACTCGTTGCCTAGTAAGGAGACTGTTTCCGAATATGACAAACACTTAAGGAGCACATAATTCTCAGATTAAATATACAAACAGTGTGCCTAAAAACTGAAAGCTGTATGCTTGATGGTGAACAACCTAGGCTTCAGAATAGGTGGAATGTGAACATTTTACAGAAACATAAAAATCAGACAATGAGGAACCAGATAGATTAAACACCTTCTATCACAGTTACAACTCTGAATAGACTACTAATCAAAGCAAAAATCTTACATACCCCACAAAGAAACAGGATTCGCTTATCTGATCCACTTACGACACCTCCTAGAGCCTTCACAAAATGTTGAATGTACTCACGATGTCCTCTGTAAGTAACACCAGTTATTAGGTTCCCATCAACAACACAAGTTTCCATGCTTGCAGGTTCAACCCAATGAGCACCAGCTGCAATGAGTGCAGGTTTCACAGTAAAAAATGCTGTACATCTACGGTCTCTAAGACAGTCAGCACCAGCCAGGATCAACTGCCCATGGCATATAGAAGCAATTGGCTTGCCAGAGGAAGAGAACTTCCGAACCATATCGAGAACTGATTCGTTCACTGCGAGATACTCTGGTGACCACCCTCCTGGAATGATCAACCCGTCGTAAATGCTTGTGTCAATGTCATCAAAGGTGGCATTTAGGGTGAAGTTGTGACTCCTTGATTCACTGTAAGTCTGCAGCAAGATAGACGAAAATCTTACGAGTTCAGTTCAGTGGAGTTAGTGGAAAAGAACACACTCATTGTCTCCACTATAATAAATCTTCCTTTGGTATACACTCATTTCTAGCATTTAGCAGAATAATTAACTAAACAAAGTCATTTAACTATTGTGAATTTGTGATGATGTTAGCTAGCTTAGTAGCAAGTCCTCGGGATAATACCAGGTATCTGAGTTCGACATCCGTCGTTGTCAGCAAGGCTCCCTTCAACCAAAGAGAAAAATAAAGCTGTTACAGGCTTATAGCCAAATGGAATAAACAAATAAAATGAGATAAACATTTGTGCCATTATTTTGATTTTCTTGTACTAAACTAGTGCCCAAGAGCCCTTGATTATAAGTTATAGGCCTAATTCTATTGGTAGTGGTAAATTCATAAGGGTGTGTTCTTATACTTCATCATAATCAATGAAGTTCAGCCCAAAATCAACTTAACATTTTGCAAAATCTACTAGTAATTAAGTTTACCGACTAAAAACCAACAGCGTTAAGGGAAAATGGGTAAATCACTAGTAAATAAATAATAACAAATTAAAACATATGAAAGAAAATCTTGATTTTACCATCACACTATCTAGAGGGTACTGAACGCTCTATCCAACACACCCTAAGGGTACTAAACAGAAGAGTTGGCGTGACTCAAGTAGGCAAGGGTTTTGGACTCAACGTCCAACACCCTAAGAGGGTGTTGGATAATACATCCAACGCCCATTAGCTTGTGTTTGACACGCCACATATGAATACTGAATATATATTGATAAAAACATTAAAGTGGTATGTCCTTAACTAAACTGAAGCGGACTAATTGCATTGGACTGAACTGAACTAAAAAATCAATTTAAGTACACAAATATACAAGTAGAAATTAGCTTACCAAAGAAAGAAGTAAAATCATAAATTCAATTTTATCATGTACAAATACGAACACACTAACCTGATCACGATAGAGTTGGTTAAAAGCGGTAGGGCAAGTATCACCAGCTTTTTTACCCGGGCATACAGCATCAACAGCTATACCATAAGCTTGCAAGGCCTGAAATGGCACCATCACCTGCTCCCAAATTTTAATTTTGTTTTTTCACAATAAAGAAACTAATTGGCAAGTACTTGGAAATTAAGTGCTTATTTGATTGACAAACAACTAACATAGGAAGTGTAAATTATTCACTTGTATCTTGGTTGATAAAAAATACTCGTAAGAATTAACTCCTGCAAGAAGTGACTTCTTTGTTCTTTCTCTACATAAGTACTACTTTCCCACACCATTTCCCATCAAAGTAATGCTCATTTGTGTTAACCAAACATATTTGAACAATTAATCAAGGAGGTGTGGTTGAGTGATAGGACTCATCCATCATTGAACAAGGTCGAAGGTTTGAATCTCGCCTTGGGCATGGAGCAGCTTTAAATTCTTTGCCCAACTGTCTCACCCTTCAAGGTGGCTACAAGCCAGCACGGGAAAATAGTCACTGTGATGAACAGTAGTTACCCTTGATTGTGATCTTTTGGAACAAGAGAAAAAACATATTTAGACAATTCCCATAATTTTCTAATTCCAATGAATTCTAGTATTTTTTATGGTCAACCAAACAAGCACTAAATACTACTAAAAGAAAGCGAAAAATTATAATAAGGAAAAAACAAAATGAAGTAGAAAAAAAAGATGAAGAAGAAGAAACCTCATAGTCTTCCATGTAGTCATCACAAAGCATGAGCACCTTTTTTCTGGGCTTTCAAGGTCGCCATTTAAAATTTTCAAACAATTTCAAAGAACTTAGAAAATGAACACCCAAGAGTGATCCCGGTTCTAGGAGAGAGATTTAGAAGCCAGAAAATGCACATTTTGAAATATGGGTTGGGTGATATAAATAGAGAAGTGTTTGAGACCTTCAGATTGACGAAGATGCCATTGTTAAACGAGAGGAGTTTAAAACTCCAATTTCCATGAGCTAAATGTGCTTATTTTTTTATGGTGAAGACATGGGGTTCTATGAGATAATTAACTGGACATGTGGATAGCAGATATGGTGGCACGCTATGCGGGATTGGTACTAGTAAACAATATTTTGTGTCACATTTCGAGCGGTCTTCAATTTAGTTCGTTTAAGGATGTTCACTTCACTTCCATTGATTTTAGTTTAGTGGTGAATTCAATTCAGTCGTAAACAACACTAGGTGTATGCCGCGTGCGATGCACAGACTTGTAGTTTATCATTAGAAAATATATTTTGAATGTTATCAAGAAAATAGATTAATAATTTATTAATAGTGTATATAATAACTAAAATGGAGTTATCCGTACAAAATCAAAGTTGTGCTATGTGGACTATAAAGTTGTTTATGTGACATGCGATAACAGTTTTTTGGATTTAAATGGATAAATTAATTTATATTTTTAATACTTTAAATAATTAATCACAAAATTAGTTAAATGATATATTCCCACACCTTGATATACTCTATCAACCAACACATTTGCACATTTGTGTACTTATGTAGTCCATAAATTTATTTACCTACCTTTATTAATAGTCAATATACTACTATTGGTTCTTATCTCTCTTTGGTTTAAATATTTTTTTATATAATATTACTTGTGTGTCATGTAATGTGATATGGCAACGATTATTTTGATCCATGTAGATAAATTAGTTTCCCTTGTTCACATTATTTTACCAATTTACCATATTGCTCGATCTCCATGAATCATGTATTTTTGTTGGGGTACGAAATCACTTTGAAGATTGAGATGCATAATACGTGAATTTATCCGTTGTTTTAAAGTATTTATGCATCTATTACTTCTTTTTTTTTAGAAGACTTTATGCATCTATTACTTGTGACTACTTTCCCTTATTAAATTCGTTGTATCTAGTTTTCAGCATAGTTTAATTTAAGTTTAATTATGGTTCATGTATCTTTCACTCAAAAAAAATATTTATATGTTCCAAGTATCCTAATTTAATTAGATAACATGGTTCATTATCCTTATTAATTGGTTAATTTGGCATTAACTTTTGGATATGATGATGATTGGATATGGTGATCGACATGCAGAACACGTGCCAATACAACAGTGTGTATGATCCAATTTTAGTACACGATAGATTCATTTTTATAGTATGTTCTTTTTTCTGAAAATTCTTAATGAGTTAATATTTACTTGTTGAAATATGTCGATTGACGTGATATATTAAAAAAAAATTATGGTTTATGAAACTTAAGTCATTAAAGAATGGAACAATAACTTTTATGAATACTAATGATATAATTTTAATGGTTAGTGAGAGTAGTAAGTCAGTAACTAAACTTCGCCTACTTTTTAAGGTAAATACATCGAATCATGAAATGTCGCCTATGTATGCAATGACATGGATGCCACATGTCAATACAACAATTGTCGTGGTTTTCTTTTATACCCATTGTGATGCACGACCTTGTTAGTATATCATGGATTATAAGTGTCCCGCCCTTTTTAAGTGTCATTTTAGATGTTCGTCGTGTTTAATTTGACCTCAATTTGTGGAAAAACTATTTAGATTCAAAATATGAAAGAATATTTGTTGGATTTGTATTGGAAAGTAATTTCACCATATATAATTTTCATAATTTTTACGTACTCCGATTTATGAGAAAATTGTGGTGAAAACTCAACATCAAAAATTTGAAACGAAAAACTATTTAGATTCAAAATATGAAAGAATATTTGTTGGGTTTTTATTAGAAAATACTTTTACAATATAATTTTCATTTTCTTAACATACTTCGATTTAATATGTTAAATTTCCTATGCGTCATATTATTTGGTATGTAGCGGTTATTTGGACTCCATTGGAATATATCAATAATGTTCTCATTCTTTTTTAATTAAAATAATTGTTGAAGAAATTAATTATGTTTACGACTACCTTATTCACGGTCACGTTCTACCAATACTATGTTTCTCCATTTCCATAGGGTTTAATCATGTAATGCCCAATAATTGTTTTCTACTATATTGCTCAGGTATAAAATCACTTAGAAAATCAAGATGTATGTATAAAAATTATTACTTGTGACACTTCTCCCTTATTAAATTCGATGTGCCTAATCTTTTGTATAATTTAGGTTAAGTTCATGAACCGTATTTATGTTGTTTATGTTCATGTATCATACTTTAATTAGATTATAAGGTTCATGCATATATTTAATTAATTAAGTGACATAGCATTAACTACCGGATATGATGCTGACTGGGTATGCTGACATGACATGACACGTGTCAATGCAACAACGTGCATGATCCAGTTATATATATATATATATATATATATATATATATATATATATATATATATATATATATATATATATATATTAGATGCCTTTATGATCACTAGTAGATAAGAATCCTTCAGGCGTTCAGCACACGGGGCCAAGTGCAAATTACCAATAAATGCCCAAGCTTAAAATGTAGTCCTGGCATCAATATCTGATTGTGACACCAATACTTAAATTTACATCTTCTAATCTTTTGCTGAGTATTTACAGCTCCCTGTAACATACAGGGGGATTCTCTTCATTTACTAAAAGAAATTTAGCGTTTGAATTTGTTGGCGAGTATATACTTACAGCTTCTAATCCCTACCAGCCAAAAGAGATCCAACAGATGAACTATATACTTACTCAAGAACTATATTACCCTCACAATTACGTATAAATATACAGGTACGTCAAGCTTAGAAGAAAACAACTCAACAAAACTTAAAAGCTCCGACGAAAATCAGAAAGTTCTTTCTCCGTTCACATTCACACATATACTTCTGAACACACATATAAAAACTCATGATATAGACATAACCCCATATTCACAGTCCACTGTATGGATGAGAAGGATGTTCAGAATGATACACGAATGGCGAGGAGACCCATGAACTGAGAAATGAATTCAGGGTGCCCTGGCCAAGCAGCTCCTGTCACCAAGTTACCGTCAGTGAAGCAACGATCTATTGGCTCAGGTTCCAACCATGTTGCCCCTGCCAAGACAACATTGAGCTTAACAGCAGGGTATGCAGTACATTTCTTTCCCTGCAGGAAAAAATGTCACAATGTTTAATTCTTAAACAAGGAGACCTGGGAAAAACTAAGCAGCAGTACTTGGAGCTAACGAATGGTTAGTCATAGAGGACCACTTCGAAGTTTTAAACAACAAATAGTCGGCTTCATAACTAGATATCACTAGAGCAGATTCAATGTGTTGGTTACACAGGAGCAAGGAAATTAGCGCCTTTTGTAACCACATTAAGACACTAGCTGTAATGGTAATGTGGGACGAACCTCTACTGATTTTCCCAAAGTCCACTGAAAGGGAATGGCAGTAATGCCACATTTCTATGTAGTCATAGAAATCACAGTATCACAGAATGAAGCTAACGATCATAATGAAATGTAAGATGGACAAGGGGGAACCCTTGCAGTGCATGCTGCTTTAATAAGATGTCCACATAGCAAATTAACAGCAGAATCATTATGGCTTTATCGCGAAAATATTTAGCCACCAAGTCTCAAAAAATACATGTTCGCAAATACAGGAAATGAAAACCTCTTTGGCGAAGGAAAAGAAACTACCTTGAGAACACCAGCTGCAGACAAAATCTGTTGGCCATGGCAAATGGATGCAACTGGTTTCCCAGCCTCCATGAAACTCTTCACTAAGGCAATAACATTCTCATCTAAAGCCAGGCACTCTGGTGCTCGGCCTCCAGGAATCACAAGACCATCATAAGTTGAGGCATCTATGTCATCAAAGGTAGCAGTCAAGATAAAATCATGGCCCGGCTTTTCACTGTAAGTTTGGTCACCCTCAAAATCATGTATAGCAGTTGGGCAGGCATCCCCTTGCCTCTTCTTGGGACAAACTGCATCAACATGGCATCCAAGAGCTTGCAGGGACTGAAAGGGAACCTTAACCTCATAATCTTCCATGAAATCCTATCAAAAATATAAAAGTGAGTACTGCGCTTGTAGGACGGGATAAGGGCGAGCTCTAAAGGCCTCGACTCTTTTTTGTAGCTTTTTTGGCAATTAGTTGCCGATTAATAAAAAGTTAAATAAAATTAATACAAGAGGATAAAAGTTAGTATGAGTGTATGACAAACAGCATTGAGGAGATAAACATTCACAACGAATAATAGGATGCCTTAATAGAGTCAATACTGACAGCTATATGATAGATGAAGAAAGTCAGCTTTGATGTCCCCTTGCTTCAATAAATGAGGTAAACTATATAAATTCTTTGCTCAAGCCTAGCTCATCGAAGCGAAGAAGAAAGCTATGATCAAGTTCTGATCTAGGGGTTTGCTTTGAGGGGGTGAAGATTATCTAATTCAGAGTTCAGATACAGCTGCAAACTGACATGCACTACTTCTGATGCAGTAACAAGCAGGCAATTTCTACACATACATGGATTTGAAAAGGTGGAGAGGGTTGGCACTTGGCAGTAGAATACAATGAGCGGAATCATTGTACGAGCAAGGAGACAAGGCATGATCCTCCAACAAAACATCACAAAGTCAATGCACAAGGTTAGCAGGGCCTGGGTAGGACAGGAGAAATGCATGTAGACTTACCCTTGCAATTGCATCTCTAGCCAAATAGCCAAATCTCTAAAGAGCAGTAAACTGCGTACACATTGAGTAAAAAATAACATACCCCACAAAGAAACAGGATTCGCTTATCTGACCCAGTTATGATGCCTCCTAGTGCCTTCACAAAAAGTTGAATGTACTCAGGATGTCCCATATAAGCAACACCAGTAACTAGATTCCCATCAACAACACAAGCTTCCAAACCTGCAGGTTCCACCCAGTGAGCACCAGCTGCAACGAGTACAGGCTTCACAGCAGGATATGCTGTACATTTACGGTCTTTAATGCAGTCAGCAGCAGCCAGGATCAATTGCCCATGGCATATAGATGCAATTGGCTTCCCAGAGGATGAAAAATTGCGAACCACATCGAGAAATGATTCATTCATTGCAAGATACTCTGGTGCCCTCCCTCCTTGGATGATCAACCCATCATATCTGCTTGCATCAATCTCATCGAAAGTAGCATTGAGGGTGAAGTTATGACCTCTTGACTCAGTGTAAGTCTGCAAGCAAGGCAATGGAAAGGATGCCCGAAATTCAAGTTTCTAATTATGATATAACTTGGAGATTATAATCCTGCACTAGGTACATTTGTGAGGTACAGAAAGATAGAAAGCATGCCCAGGAAATTACAGCATACGAGTTAGCTAAAAAACCAGGCAAGAAGATGAGCCACATTAAAGCCATTTGCCTAAAGCAAACAAGAAAAACAGGAAACTAATGCACAAAAGGATCATGACACAAGTATTTGCAAAATTGGCACTACACTTGAGTACTGTAAATAGTAAGGAAACTGGGGTATCACATAATACATAAAATATAAGCATACCATATTGATCATCGTTGAAATTTGTTGGTCTGAAACCTCAATTGTTCACATACACCAATTCTAAAATCAGATGCCTGACAGAACATTTAACATTTACAAGTTCACTATTTCAAAATGGATATTGCTAAAGTTCAATGTTAAACATAGTTGACAGAGATAATTATCCTAAAAAATTAAAAAAAAAAATGTTGACAGAGTTCTCAAGCACACATCCCCTATTGCATGACACCTTGCCAACTTGAGACGCCCGAGACATCCAGTATTTGGCTCGGTCATGCCTTAAGGAATCTAGAGGTTCACAAAGGAGCGTCACCTTGGTCTCGTTATAGCCAGTATCAAGGTTGTAAGCCCTCCAGCATAAAACAAAACAAAACATAAAAAAAACAGTGTTGTTTGTATTCAATATTTGGTTTATCTGGAAGCATAGGAACCTTAGAGTGCATGGAACCCCCCCCCCCCCCAAAACTGGTTATTGGTTCAAATCCTGTGTTTTTGCAACATGGGAATTCTGGTCTTCTTCTAGCAACAAAAACAAAATCCATGCTCACGAAGTTTTGGTCAAAGTTTTGATCAATTGGCAGCCCCCTGCACATAACTGGATAAAATTTGATACTGAATGGCCAGAGACAGCTTGCAGGGTATGCTAAGATCATAATGCTCAATGGATCCTCAGCTACCAGCAGCATCTATGAAGCACAGAGATCCTCCTCACAGAGATCTAGGCAATCAAGAATTATGCTGGAAATTGCAGTTGAGAGGAAATGAGAGAAACTGCTTATTTGCTCAGATTCGCTCACTGCAGTTTCGCTCATCAACAAATTAAAGGAACTGACAAAAGACATCACTTAACCAACATTGTTAAACTATGCAGGCAGAGGCAGCTCATCATCAAACTCAAGGAAGTGGAAGTTGAGCACCAGTTCAGGGAAACTAAGAGTCGCGGACATTTTGGCCAAGGAGGCAGCCACCAGTGACCAAGAATTTGAGAACATTGTACATACTAAACACCAACATCAAAGGGTCCTGTAATTTGGCTTTTGCTTGTGACTGTAGTAGATGAGCCTCCCTTCCTAGATTTACTTATGCACATTTCAGAATTTAGACTGACCAAAATAAAAACTTCTCCTGGTCAGTCAGTCAATAAGGCTCAACCCCCCCCCCCCCCAAATTACTAAACGAGATTGTGATCTACTTTTTCTCTCACATGTTATTATTCAGTTCAGTTTAATTCACTGGAAAAGAACATACTTTATAAACACCTCTTTCTTTTAAACTAGGACAAGATCATCTCAATATTCTCAAACTAATCTTAACAAAAGCAACAAATTACAACTTTGATTTCATCACATACACATAAACATAGGCTCACACCCACCTGATAACCAGCAGGAAGTTGGTGGATAGCGGTGCGGCAAATATCACCAGCCTTTTTACCCGGACAAACGGCATCAACTGCTATACCATAAGCAAGCAACGCTTGAAATGGCACCATCACCTGCCTCCCAATTTTGATTTTTTTTAATTCATGGTAACAAAATTAATTAGCAAATAGTACTATTTTGCAATAAGAAAAAGAAATGATTTATAAGAGAAAAAACAAAACGTGAAAGAAAGAAACCTCATAGTCTTCCATGTAATCACCACAAAGCATGAGTACCCTTTTCTGAGCTTTACTGTCCGCCATTTTTTCTGTCTTCAGTAGTTCAGTTCAGAGTCAAACTATGATACAGAGAACAAGCTCTAGAAAAAAAGGAAAAGTATAATGGAGTTATTTGGGAAAATCCAAGACAAATAAAAAGCCAAAAAGGGTTTGATAGGAGTATGACTGTATTTGCTTTTAGCTTTAGCAGCTAGATTCTTTTTTTCTTTTTTTGCAAAGAATAACTTTCTTCCTCTTTGGGCGTGGTTAAAGGATACCTACTAACGCACGGTCTTCGGTATTCCACGAAATAATTCGTATAGGTGCTCTCCAAGAGACTTGAACCCATGACTTGATATACAGATTAATAGTTGTAACTTGTTTATCAGTGAGCCAATCACCTACTAGGCATATTGGTAGTTTATTTGACTACTGTATGTGTGAGGCTTTTTAGAGAAATGTATATTTTAGAGAATTTTGTTGAAGTATATGGAGTGTCTTTGTTGGCCCAAGTATTGTGTTCTTTAACATTCAGGAGAGTTGGATGACAACAAAGATGGTCTATTTGATAGTAATAGAAAATTACAAAAAACTTTTATAAGTAGAATTCTTCCTGAGCCACAAATGATAAACATTTTCCGGAGACTAATGTTTTTTCGAACAAAAAATGATACTTTTAGCTGTTATACCATACAATGGCTGTGGAGAATATAAAAGTGGTTGTCCACATTGAAAGATTGTGACTTTGAGCATGCATATAAGCTAGTGAGTTACTCCACCGGCCATTACCAATTGGTTTTGGACTGTAAACTCACTTTTCTTATATGTACTCACTTGAATTAATGCCCAATTATTGAAATTTATCAATCTAGGTAAGTTAAAGAAAATTCAAACTATCCAAAATCCATACATTAAACTACAAATACATCAAGCACAGAAGTAAACAGCTCCCAAGTCCCAACAGAAGCTCAGAAGCACATTCAGAAGGTTCTTTATGAGTTCATATTCACACATATCCTTCTGAATACTCACATACATAGCTCATAATTCAAACATCACCGCATCTTCACATTCAAGATTATGGAGAGAAAGATGTTCAGAATGATACACGAATGGCGAGGAGACCCATGAACTGAGAAATGAATTCAGGGTGTCCTGGCCAAGCAGCTCCTGTCACCAAGTTACCATCGGTGAAGCAACGATCTATTGGCTCAGGTTCCAACCACGTTGCCCCTGCCAATACAACATTAAGCTTAACAGCAGGGTATGCAGTACATTTCTTCCCCTGCAGAAAGAAGACACGAGGTTTAGTTCTTAAACAAGTAAGGACACCTTGGTAGAACTAAGCAGTGGTTAGCCATAAAGGACCACTTCATAGTCAGAACAATAAATAGTCAGTTGCACAGTTCAGTATCACTTGAGCAGATTTTATGTGTTGGTTTCCAGAACTGAGGAAAATCAGGTGCCTTGATGAGGACCCAAGCAGAAATGGTAATTCAGGTTGAAAGGTCTAATATCTAAATGTGAGCAAAGTTGCAATACAAGCTTCTTTAGTCATATGTTCACATAGCAAATTAACAGCAGAATCATTAAGGCTTCATCACGAAAACATGTAACAACCTAAGTCCCAAGACAGCATTTGCAAATATAGCAAATGACAACCTCTGAGAAAGAAAAAGAAAACTACCTTGAGAACACCAGCAGCGGATAAAATCTGTTGGCCGTGGCAAATGGATGCAACTGGTTTCCCAGCCTCCATGAAACTCTTCACTAAAGCAATAACCTTCTCATCTAAAGCCAGGTACTCAGGTGCTCGGCCTCCAGGAATAACAAGACCATCATAACTTGAGGCATTTATGCCATCAAAGGTAGCTGTCAAAATGAAATCATGACCAGGCTTTTCACTGTAAGTTTGGTCGCCTTCAAAATCATGTACAGCAGTTGGGCAGGCATCCCCTTGTCCCTTCTTGGGACAAACTGCATCAACATGGCATCCAAGAGCTTGCAGGGACTGAAAGGGAACCATAACCTCATAATCTTCCATGAAATCCTATAAGAAAGATACAAGTGACAATGAGTTTTGAGGAGAAAAACTTTCTCACAACGAATAATAGGATGCTTCATAACTGACAGCTGTTTGATACTTTGATTCGATAATGCACATCACATTTGATGCCCCAACCAAGATTTAATCCAATAGGTGGAGTGGCCTCATAAACTCTTTGCTCAAGAGTAGCTCGTACAACCCAACTAGAAAGCTGTGACCAAGTTCTGATCTAGCTATCAGATTGATCTATGATGGTTACATAACTAACAGAGTGACACCCCCAAAAAAAAGAAGGAAAAACAAGAACCGAGGAGTTCTCTTTGGGGGTGTGGGGGGGGGGGGGGGGGCAATAAATAGGCAGTTTTATGCACATATATGGAATCCAAAAGGCTGAGAGGCTTGCGATAAGAGATTGATCAGCAGAATCATTGTCCGAGCAGGGAGACAAGGGATACTCCAACACTGAAACATCATAAACCCAATGCACAAGGCCCCACCTTAGCAGCAAAATGTACTTAAACATACCCCTATTGCCACTGTAATTGGAATTTGGAACGAGACTCTGATTGACCCTCAATTGAAAATACATTGCATCGACCAGCTTATCACTCCATTATAATACATTATAAGAAGACAGTAAAGCACAATTCAGTGATTTATGAGATCTAGTCCATTATAACTCGAAATTGAAAAATCGCTCACAAAAGACTCTGGGATCTGTTGAAAACACTCCCACAATGGCCTAACATCTAACACAATATATGAGAAGAATGATTAGCAGGTAAAGGGAAAGGGAGAAGGGGAAGGACATTATTTCCCTATTTGGATATTCGAGGGGGGGGGGGGGGGACATGCAAGGATAGAAATTTAAGCGACTTCAAGTCTTCAATGTTATAACTCCTTCCAAAAGTAGAGGTCTCTGAATCCTATCATTCTATAAGTGGTTCCAAACAAGGCACAAAACTATTGAGAAACCTCACACACCTTCTGTAACATAGCATCTCACAGCCATAACTCAGAACAAGTGATAGCTACGTACTCATTAGGTAAAAAGTAACATACCCCACAAAGAAACAGGATTCGCTTATCCGACCCAGTTATAACGCCTCCTAGTGCCTTCACAAAAAGTTGAATAAACTCAGGATGCCCCATATAAGTTGCACCAGTTATTAGATTTCCATCAACAACACAAGATTCCATGCCTGCAGGTTCCACCCAATGAGCACCAGCTGCAACGAGTACAGGTTTCACAGCAGGATATGCTGTACATTTACGTTCTTTGACACAGTCAGCAGCAGCTAGGATCAACTGCCCATGGCATATAGATGCAATTGGCTTTCCCGTGGAAGAAAACTTGCGAACCACATCGAGAACTGATTCATTTACTGCGAGATACTCTGGTGCCCTCCCTCCTGGTATGACCAACCCACCATATCTGCTTACATCAATCTCATCAAAGGTTGCATTGAGGGTGAAATTGTGACCTCTTGATTCAGTGTAAGTCTGCAAGCAAGAAAGGAATATCATTTAAGTGTTTCAAAGTAAAGAGAAATTAGAACAAATTCAAGATTACAACCATGCCCTATATACACATGTAAGACATGGAAAAATATAGAGGATGCCAAAGAAACTACAGGTTACCAGACAGCTCAAACGCCAGACAGGACGACAGTATGAATTTAAAACATCACTCAAACACAAAAAAGAAGGAAAAAAGGAGACTTAAGCTTCAAAAGGATCATGATAAATACGTTTATTTGGGCACTCAAAAGACCATAGTAAAACTGAGATTGCACATATGTCCTCCATACAATCAACTATTCTCCTCTTTTATCTTTTTTGACATAGATAAATGTAAAAGGTGAGAAAACCAAATGAAATGTGAGAAACACACTGACTTCTGGGACGGGCATTGTAGCTTGGCGTGGCGACCAAGAAGGAAGAACAAGGAATATGTGCTCACATGATCTACGTGACTTGGGCTCCAACCCCTTCTCTTCTGTAAAAGGGAAGGGAGAAGCAAGTGGGTGGTGTAAGGTTTGGCAGCTGACTTTGTTTCCCCTATTAGATGTTTGTGTTTACACTCTCTTGTTGGAAGGTTTGGGCAGCTGAACATTATTTGTACCGCTGTACGGAAGTTAATTGGAAATCAACTTTATGGAAAATTTTACTAGGAGCTTGGCAGCGCTTGGTTGTTGGAAGATATAACTTGGAGAAAACTATGGCAAATCCCAATATGGAAGCTTCCAATAATTATTTCTTTGGTTGTAATACAGCAGAACAATGTCAGTAGTAGAGAATATTTTTTAGTAGTTTACTGTTTCCTAATTGTGGAAGAAAGTAGTAATATCTAAGGTAGTAGTTTCATAGTCAGTAAAATGGAAGGTGTAGCCTATAAATATGGGCACCTAGGTAGGGTTATTGTGTGCATGAAAGCTGCTGGTAGGAGAGTGTTTAGAGAGAGAATTACTAGTGAGGTTAGTGTTTTGGTTGTGTAGAAGTTCAAAAAACCATTGAAGTTGTAACCTTTCGAAGTTATTAAATAGTATGTGGGTTGATTCAAACACCTTTAGTTCTTGTGCTCTGTGTAGTCTTGTAGTTACAATTGTTTGAGGGCCCAAATTCCTCACACTACGGAGGAGTATGTGACTATGTACAGCTACGAGGCTTGTTAACCTTATCCAATCAAAGATTGCAATGTTGACATGAACTTTATCAATCCGCAAGCAGCTGAAACACATATGAAAGAGGCTGTTTTGAGTAAGAATTGCAACTCTAGGTTGGTTACATTTGGAGTCAATCCCAAACAATTCAAATATTTAGCCAATAGGTGGAGTCAAGAGTGTCACTTAGATTTGGGCGTGTTTCTATTGAAAGATGTGCATAGCAAGAAAAGCATGCAAGTTTCAGCTATCATACAAATATTTTGAAACACAAAGTAATGAAACATTTGCCAACGACTGTTAGAAATGAGTCAATGACAATAGAAAAGAGTTCCAGAGCATCTCAAGGAATCAGGAAGTTTGAACCATGTCTCCAACTATTAACTCCAAGTTCACATCCCAGGTAACTGAACCAAAAACTTTTGGGAGTCTTACTCATGATGTGTAAGCTTTTAGCTTATCCAACAGAACAACACCCCCCTAATCCAGATCCTCTTTGGTATTGTCCATTATCACCCACTTTTGTGTACTCGAATATATCCCTTTATAGTGGCACTGGAGGATTAAACACACCATTTTCAGCGGAGACGTTATGCATCAACACGCGCACACAAAAAAAAAGGCACTATTTTGTGCCATAGCTTAATTTACGACTGTCAAAAAGACCAAGTCCTTATCTACCACACAGAAAGAAAAAAGTTTCAAAGTCAACAGTAAACTAATAGGTTGCCCACCATATGAAAATGTCCCAGATTAGTCTTTATGGAGCCCATCTCATTCAATAAACTTAATACAGTATATACTCCCTTCCAAACCATTGTCTATTACACATATATATACCAAATACCATCACATGGAACATAATTTAGATGACCAGAAAGGAGAACCTCTGATAACAACTTAACAAGCAAATTAAAGCCACATACTATTGAGATGGTCAATTTAACAAAAAACAACAAAAGATTCAAATTTTACTCCAATTTCATCACAATTCACATACACATAAATAAATCATAAGCACATACACATACACACACCTGATGACTAGTGAGTTGGTGAATAGCTGTGCGGCAAATATCACCAGCCTTTTTACCAGGACAAACAGCATCAACAGATACACCATAAGCTAGCAAAGCCTGAAATGGCACCATCACCTGCCACCAATTTTTTTTTATTTTTTTTTTGTTTTTTCATGGTAACAAAATTAATCAGCAAAATATTAATTACTTAAAATAAGCACAAGAAAAAGAAATTCTTAATTAATGGGGGGTGATAAAATGAAGAGAAAAGAAAAGGGTAAAGAAGAAAAAACCTCATAGTCTTCCATGAAATCACCACAAAGCATGAGCACCCTTTTCTGAGCTTTAATTTCCGCCATTGTTTCTGGGTTCAGTTCAAGAGTCAAAACAATACCAAGGAAAGAGAAGAAGCTCCAGAAAAATGTAGTGAAGTTGGTGAGTGGGGAAAAAATAATTAAAGAAGGTTACAAATTTTATAATAGACGAAAATGCCCTCTTTAGAGATATTGGCAATATCATTTTGTGCGAAGTTCTGTTTTGTTTGTAAGGATGAATTGGTAATAGGCATTTTATTCTTTGTTGTTTTTTCAATCTTCTCCATATATATAAAGCTGGCATATTTCGTGAGTTTTGAGCCATACCACATCATTAAATGTATTATTAGAATAATTTTTAAAAAAATAAAATTGAGAGTTTGACTTGTGATGAATAACTAGAGTTGTTATAACTTAATCTTTGTCGAAACTTCAAAAGCAAATGTAATCTTCTACGCATTTTAAAAAATAATAATATTTGTACCATCGTATTTGCATCGGAAAATACTTCAAAATGAGATGCATTTACAATATGTTTAATATTAACATGTAAGATCATATCCAAATTTAATTAGCGTAAATATATTTTAAAATATATAATATTGAAGAATAAAATAACAAAGAAAATAATAAAACTATATAACTTAACCCGTGTATTGCACGGGCATCATTACTAGTTTACTCATACAAATGGAGGAACTTTGAGAGATTTGAGGACATGTGGATAGCCAGATATGGTGGCACGCTGTGCGGGTCAGAAAGTGAGGAATGTACATTTTCTGAGATACCAAATCACATAGGAATATATATATATATATATGAGGAGAGGATGAGTTGGAAGCACAAATCGTAAATATCGTCTTTTACAATTTAATACTCCCTCCGTCTTAAAAAAAACCCGAATCTTTGTTTTTGAAGGTTAAACTTAATAAATTTTAACCATTAATTTATAAAAATATATAAAGATTCACATTATAAAAATACTTTTGTTAGATTCATTTTTAAAAGTACTTTCAAAAAATCGTATTGTTATAATTTTGATATTCATATAATTGTAGTTATTTACGGTCAAAGTGGTGTCTTGAATACTGTGAAAAAGCAAAGGTTCGAATTTTTTTGAAACGGAGAGAGTAGTTAAGAGGGTTTGAATTCTCATCAACCTAGAGAGATTAAAATCTAACTTCTCTATTTTTCTTTGCTGACATTTGGGAGTGTCTCCATTACTATTGTCAATAGTTGATGTCAACTGTGACATGTATTAGCTGACAGTTAGGAGGTAATATTCTACTAAGATTTGAACTCCTAGTCTGTAAGATGTTATACTAACTCTTATGCCAAATGTGCTAATTATGTACTTTGATTGAATTGCGTAATACAATGTAGGGTAAATTACATTAGATGTATTGAAATTCGGCGAAATTGCAGAGAGGTATACTCACGTTTGACTAAATACACTGAGGTATACTCCTGACCATTTTTTGATAGTTGACCAAAGTCAAACTAATTTTTGGACATTAATACCCCTATTATATCTCACTGAAAGTTTATCCCTCCGTCCCTATATTTTCTTCTCACTTTCCATTTTGAGCAGTCCCTATATATTCTTCTCATTACCTAAAATAGTAACTTTTCTAGTGTTAAATCCCTATACTACCCCTCACTTACTCATCAAACCACCCCATGTGCTTGTGGTCCCAGATTTTTACCTCTCTCTTAACTCATTAAATCAGGGGCAAAGTTGACAAAAATTGGCTACTTTCACCTTTTCTTAATTTGCGTGCCTTTTGGTCATGAGAAGAAAATATTGGGACGGAGGGAGTAGAAAAAATTATTGTGTAATGATTCTCACTTACTTTGCACTGCATGTTCGTATATCTTTTGTTGATTGAGTCATATTGTGCCCAAATTTGTTATCAAGATCAACATATAATTGGCATCAAACTCTCATAAATTTAGATCGATAGCTTTTTTTATGGTGCAAGCACAAGATTAGACATGAGTCAATTTTGCATGATGAAAGAATTGTTTAAACCGAGCCACGAAATTTATTAATCTGTGGTGCAGTTCTCACAAAATCAAAAGTTAAATAAAGAGGAAGAAAGTAGAAATTATTGCACAAGAATTTATTTTAAAAAACTTTCAATGAGGTATACTAGGGGTATTTTTGTCCAAAAATTAGTTTGGCTTTGGTCAACGGTCAAAAAGTGATCAGGAGTATACCTCAATATATTTAGTCAAACGTAGGTAAACCTCTCTGCAATTTCGCCAAATCTCAATATATTTCAATATAATTTACCCTACAATATATTTTAAGGTTGTCACGTGACATATACTTTTGGACAAACTGATTTTTTTAGGGTGAACGGATACCTTACTTATACAAAATTCCCTAAAGGCGGATTATTATTTTATTATTTGGTTGTTCCACTTGAAGTTTATAATTGATAATTATAATCTTTGCAACCCACAAGGTCAGTAGCTACAGGTCCTATCATCA
This sequence comes from Tetragonia tetragonoides, assembly GCA_038025085.1. Taxonomy (NCBI): domain Eukaryota; kingdom Viridiplantae; phylum Streptophyta; class Magnoliopsida; order Caryophyllales; family Aizoaceae; genus Tetragonia; species Tetragonia tetragonoides. The sequence continues at coordinate 21,653,711 of CM076150.1, forward strand.
CCAGAGTTGAAACAACCTACAGGGCATCAGGTAACTTTATAAATGATGTTATGGCTCCTGGGTTGAAGAATTCATTTTCTATTCTTGATAGCCCCATAATAGAGGAAATTGAACCTGCACCTATAGCGGATCCAGGGGATCCTCCAGTTTAATGGATTGCATATTTTGGAATGTGAGGGATTTAAACAAACCCTTCAAGAATAAGGAGCTTGGCATATATTTGAAGAAACATAAGATAGCTCTAGCTGGTATTTTAGAAACGAGAGTTAAACAGCAAAATTCTGGGAAAATTCTTAAAAAAATTGCTAGGGATTGGAGTTTTGTACACAATTATGGAGAGGCTGTTAATGGGAGAATTTGGCTTATTTGGCAGTCTACAATGGTTGACGTGCAGGTGGTTTATACACATAGTCAGTTCATTCACTGTAAGGTGGAGAGTAGACGAACTAACTTTGTGTGCTGGCTCACTGTGGTGTATGGGTTTAACACAGTTGAGGCCAGGAAAGATTTATGGGCTAATCTGAGAACTATTGGAGTAGGGATTAGGGAACCTTGGTGTTTGTGTGGTGACTTTAATACTGTTTTGCTCCAGGAGGATAGGATCCATGGCAATCCAGTTCATGCGTTTGAGACTATTGACCTGCGTGAGTTCATGGAGGATTGTCACCTGTCAGAGCTTATTTCTACAGGTAGCTACCACACTTGGACAAACAAGCATGTGTGCAGCAAGATAGACAGAGCTAGAGGTGGCCAGTGGGCCAGGCTAGGCCCAAGCCCACTCTGACCGGACCGCCGAGGGTCCAAGCTGTGACGGCGAGGAGAGAGCCCAGGCCCAGGCACAGGCACGGGCACGGCACGGTGCTGGCGGTGCCAAAGCAGTGCCTCCCTCCGAGGAAGCCCGGCCCGCCTTATAGCCTGTCTCCCTCCTCTGACTTTCTCTCTCCCCTCTGCTTTTTCTCTTCCCTCTAGCTTTGTCTCTCTCCTCTAGCTCTCTCCCATTCAATGGTTTCTCTCTCTCTCTATTCATGGCGGTCCAACCGCGTGCTTCACCTAGCTAGGCCCGGGGCCCAGGCCCGGCACAGCACGGTGCTGGCAGTGCTAAAGCAGTGCCTCTCTCCAAGTAAGCCCGGCCCACCTGAGAGCCCGGCCCAGCTCCGACACGGCATGACCCATGGCCACCTCTAGACAGAGCTATTGGTAATTTGGTTTGGAAATCTACCTATGGTTCTATTGTAGCAAATTTTAGAGAACCCCTGTTCTTTGATCATTCTCCTATTTACATGAAGATGGAGGATCATAGACAACAACCTAAGAGACCATTCAGGTTTCTTAACATTTTAGCTGAGAATGATAAATTTGCTGGTACAGTTGCAGAGGTTTGGCAACAACCAGTACAGGGGCTTCCTATGTGGCAGCTTTAGAAGAAGCTCCAAAGATGTCAACAACCTCTGAAGAAACTCTTTGTTTCTGATTATGGAGCTGTGGGTCAAAGAATTGAAGCTGCAAGGGAAGAGCTGCTTGGGGTTCATCAAACTATGCAACATGATTTAACTAACCCCTCCCATGTTGCCAATGAGAGGAGATGTCTGGCTTCCTTGGAGAAATGGTCGTCTATCCAGGAGAAGATTTGCAAGCAAAAGGCAAAGATGCATTGGCTTAGAGAAGGAGATGGTAATACTAAATTCTTCTTTGCAGTTATGTCAGATAAATATCATAAAAGCACTCTGTCCACGTTAACTGATCAGAATGGTAGGAGACTTACTAAGGTGACAGACATAAAGGAGGAAGTTATGAACTTCTATGGGACACTACTGGGGTTCTAGGGCTACTAGTTTGCCTTTGATTGATTTGGAAGCTATGAGAGCAGGTCCTCAATTAACTCATGCACAGCAAGTGGTTCTGATCACAGAAGTGACAAATGAAGAAATTAAGTCTGCTGTTTTCTCTATTGATGACAACAAGGCACCAGGGGTGGATGGCTTTAACTCTTGCTTTTTCAAAAAAGCATGACATATCATTGGAGGTGAGGTATGTTTTGCTATCAAAGAGTTTTTTTAGAACTGGGAGATTATTGTATCATGTTAATATCACAGCTGTCACCCTCATTCCTAAAGTGAACAATCCTTCTTCTATTAGAGAGTATAGACCCATAGCTTGTTGTACATTGTTGTATAAAATTATTTCTAAGGTCATTACTCATATATTGCAAGGGGTGGTGAGTAGTGTGGTGAGTAGCAGATAATCTGCCTTTGTCCCTGGTAGGTTAATTTCTGACAACATCCTACTCAGTCATGAATTGGTGAAAGGGTATACCAGGAAGAGCATCTCTCCGAGGTGTATGATAAAAGTAGATCTTCAGAAAGCATATGACTCGGTGGAATGGTCCTTTCTTGAGCAGGTCATGAGAGAGCTAGGGTTTCCTTGTGCGTTTGTGAATTGGGTGATGACTTGTGTTTCTACTGTGTCCTATACTATTAATCTATCTGGTGAGTTTACTGAATGTTTCCAGGCTAAGAAAGGATTGAGACAAGGGGATCCAATGTCCCATTTCCTCTTTACCTTTGTTATGGAGTACCTCCACAGATGTTTACAGAAATTGCAGTTGGACCCTGATTTTAATTTCCATCCCAGATGTAAAAAACTTGGGATCACTCACTTATGTTTTGCAGATGACTTACTCCTTTTCTCTAGAGGAGATGTGAAGTCTGTACAGCTTCTGCATGAAAAGTTTGAGTTGTTTTGTGTTGCTTCAGGACTTAAAGCCAATATGGGTAAGAGTCATGTGTTCTGTGGGGGAGTGAAAGACACAGACAGAGATCAAATTCTGACTATTCTGGAGTATGTTGCTGGTGAGTTGCCTGTCAAATACCTATGAGTTCCATTAACTAGCAAAAGACTTCAAGTAGCACAGTGCCAGGGGTTGATTGAAAAAATGACAGCAAGGATAAGGGTCTGGACTTCTAGACTTCTTTCTTACTCAGGGAGATTACAACTTATAAGATCGGTGCTGTTTGGGATTCAAGCCTACTGGTCACAACTTTTTGTCCTCCCTCAAAAAGTAATGAAATTGGTTGAAGCAGCTTGTAGAAGCTACCTCTGGTCTGGAGAAGCTACTATTACCAGAAGGGCTCTTGTGGCATGGGAAAGAGTATGCCTTCCTCAAAGTGCTGGGGGTTGTAATGTGCTTGATCTCAGATTGTGGAATCAGGCTGCTATAAGCAAATTACTGTGGGCTTTAAGTATGAAACAAGATAAATTGTGGATAAAATGGGTGTACATTTATTTTGTAAAGAATCAAGATATCTGGCAGATGGAAGCTCCTACACAAGCATCTTGGATGGTTAGGAAAATCTTTCATGCCAGAAAGCATATGAGTAAGTTGGGAGAGTGGCATAATGTGGTGGTAGCAGGTAAGTTCTCAATTAAAAAAGCTTACAAGTTGATCAGGGGTCAAGTTGAGAAGGTTGAGTGGAAGAACTTAATCTGTGCTAATGTTGCACCAACCAGAGCTGTGTTTATTCTGTGGATGACCCTCATGGGGAAACTGCGAACCAAAGATCTTCTTTGTAATTGGGGGGTCATCTTTGATGATGCTTGTGTCTTCTGCAGCTAGCAGGAAACACTTAAGCACCTTTTCTTTCAATGTGATTGGACTAGAGCTTTTTAGGGCTCCATTTTGAGCTGGTTAAAACGAGATGTTGCAGGGTGTAGACGCCAAAAAAGCGTCTTCAGATTTCTCCGCAAAAGCCCGATGATGAAAGGAGTAATTTTTAAGCTTGAACTACTATTTTGCTTTAATAGTTTAAAATAAGGTCTCAGGCTTTTCTCCAAACACTCCTTTATTTTCATTCCATCCAAAAGTCTCGTTCAAGAGCTTTCCAACGACACGTCTCATGCCTCAATCCGACCCCCGGTCGCCAAGTTGCGAGATAGGGGTAAAATCGTCTTTCGCCACCCAAGGGTAAAACAGTCTTTTCCTATTTTTCGAATCATTAAAAATTCCCCGGAAGATAAAGACAGGCTGGATGACGTCATCCAGCTGGCTGCTGACAGCCGTTAGCGGCCCTGGAGAATGTCCTAGGGCCGCTAGCGGCGCTGCCTTTCCCTTCGGGCCTGGCTCATTTTTCAGGCCCGTCTCGTTTTTCAACTCATTTTCACCCGTCCAACCCTACTTCTCCACTCCTATATAAACAACCCTCCACCCTCAGTTCAAATCACACAGTCTATAGTTGACAACCTCTATTCTCAGTAGTATTGACTCTGAGCTTCCCCCTCTTTCTTCCAAACTTTAGATCTATTTTTACTATTCTTGTCAAATATAGCCTACAGTTCAGGTACAAATTCCTGAGGGCTCAAATTAAATTAATTGCTTATTTGTTTATTTTCTAAGTAGTCATAATGTAGATATCATGCTAGAATAACGTTTTTATTGCTTCCTAAATACTGTTTGTATAGTCGTTGTGTTGCTCAACTTGTCAAATCGAATGCATGTCTAAATAAGGGTTAAAAATAAATGTTGTGATGCTTGTGATGAACCAATTAATAGTCTAAGTCTAGGTTGTTAATCCGGTTTGTGTGGGAATTATGTCTTTAAATTATTAAGCAAACTTGAGTTAGTAGAGGTCGTCATAATACGGGCAAGTTGGGTGCCTAACACCTTCCCACCTCGTACCTTCGCCCCCGAACCCTATTATTCTTGGGTACTTATATGTTTTATATAAGCGACAGTCTTTCTAAAAACATGATTAGTTCACTTTTCGCGCTATTGGGTTGTCCCTTCGGTTTGTCCCTTCGATAAAACGCCGATAGCAGATTTGTGACCTTTTTCATGATTTTTATTCAATTCAAGTCTTTTCAAAAGCTTTTTTAACTCGATGGTCCCTTGAACTTATCTAAGCCCCCAACTGACAAATTTTCTATAAGGACGCACTCCGGGGATAAACAAAAGGATTGGTAATGAGAAAATCCCGGGTCCTTACACAGGGGCAGACTGGGAGACAGAATATAGGAAAGTTGTGAGATGCAGTAACAGTAAGTCTCTAGCTGCAAGTGCAGTGAAAATGTGCTTTGCTATCACTGTTCATACTATCTGGTTAGAGAGGAACCTAAGGGTGTTTCAGGGAAAACAACAGACTGTTGCTGAGTTAGTGAAACAGATACAGCACCAAGCTTTTGGTCGTGCATGAGCTAACAGAAAGTTGTGGGATCATCTTGAGAGATTATAGAGTCTAGCTGATTAGCTTTTTGAGTTTATTATGTTTCCTGCTGTAATTGTCTGTGGAAACCCTTCCTAGAAGGTGTGTCCTTCTTGCAACCATTATGTTTTAGCAGGGGTGCTGATATACCTTCAGGTTGTTGAGTTGTAATTTTATGAGAGATCTTGCTATCTGCAGGATCTGGTTTGTAACGTTTTGCCGGTGATTAATGAGAATGAAATTAATTGCCAAAAAAAAAAAAAAAAAATTGAAAAGGTGTGACTGTTGGTAAAATTCACATGACATATTCTATAGTATAGGGTGTTTTGTTGTCCTAAATAAATAGATTAAATTATATGGTTGTATAAAATTATCTCACTTATATATATATATATATATATATATATATATATATATATATATATATATATATATATATATATATATATATATATATATATCACGCAAGCGCCTAAAATCGTGTGGGCATGATACCTAAGATGCCACGTAAGCGCCAAGTTCGTGTGGTGATGACACGTATGCTGCTACCTAAGCCTCCATCCAAGTGTGTCAAGCATTAATTAATAATCATTAATTGACTTCATAAATACAACCTATTATATTTATTATCATTTTGTTAAGATTATAAAATAAAATAACTTTTGTTACGCAACTTTAAAAATTATAATTCTTCCTCCATTTGATCAGGTTCGGAAAATACTTCAAAATGAGATGCATATCTACTATATCTTATAAAGTTGGGTTCTTTTCGTGGGACGATGACATGTGAGGCCACATGGGAGGGATATATTCGTGTGAAGATGACACATAGGCGCCACATCGGTATACGTATAAAGTGAGTCCAATTAATGTGGGCACGACATGTAGGACGTCACGTAAGGGGTGTAAATTCGTGTGATGATGACCCTTAAGCTCACGTAAGCAAAGCTTGCCACATAGCCTAACAACTCACCATCAAAGTGTCACTCATTAATGTCTTGTCATTAGTTGGCTTTATTACATAATTATTAGCTTTTTTTATGTTACAAAATAAAAAAAAAATAATAATAAAAACTTTAGTTATGTAAGTCAAAAAATTATAAATCTTGATTCAATGATTGGATTTGAAAAAATCTTCAAAATGAGATATATGTCTTACAAAAGTTGGGGCTCATTTCCTGGCGGTGATGACATGTAGGATGACACTTAAGAGGGAATGTTCGTGTGAAGATTACATGTAGATGCCACATGTGTACAACCTGGTTAAATAACAATCAATGACACTTCTAACGATATCGGCCTTAAATATTTGATGACATATGTATTTAACTTGACCTTTAATATTTTATAGCATAAATGAAATTTATTTAAGTGGTACGTTCCTACATGATCTATTTAACTAATTTGAATTGGATTAAACTAAATTGGACTAATAATAAATTGAGAAAATAAAGACTTAGTATACTCGAGATAATCACGAGTCCGTGCGGAGCACGGAGATAAAACTAGTATATATATATATATATATATATATATATATATATATATATATATATATATATATATATATATATATATATATATATATATATATATATATATATATATATATATATATATATATATATATATATATATATATAAGTTGAGTCAGTTACGTGTGGGCAAGCCACGTGGAAAGCCACGCAAGCGTTTATATTTGCCTGATTACGACACGTTGGATGCCACGCAAGCACCCAAATTTGTGTGGTGATGACACGTATGCCGCCACCTAAGCCACTCATCAAGTGGGTCAACCATTAATGCATGATCATAAATACAACATAATTAATTATTATAATATTATTTAAATTATAAAATAAAATAACTTTTCTTATGCAAATTTAAAAATTATAATTCTTATTACATTGGAACAGGTTCGGAAAATACTTCAAAATGAGATACATATATACTATGTCCTATAAAGTTGGGTTCTTTTCGTGTGAGGATAACATGTGGGACGCCACATGAGAGGGATATGTTCGTGTGAAAATAACACATAGAACATCGGTATACGTATAAAAGTGAGTTTAATTCGTGTGGACACGATACATAGGACGCCACATATGAGGTGTAAATCCGTATGACAATGACACCTAAGCGTCACTTAAGCAAAGCTTGCCACATAGCCTAACAACTCTTCATCCAAGTGTCGCTCATTAATGCATCATCACAAGTCGAAAAATTATAAATATTACTTCAATGGATTGGGTTTGAAAAAACATTCAATATATATATATATATATATATATATATATATATATATATATATATATATATATATATATATATATATATATATATATATATATATATATATAGGATGTCACATTAGAGAAAATGTTCGTGTGAAGATGTCACGTAAATGTCTCATGTGCACAACTTGGTCACATAGCTTAACGGATCAATCAAGGTGTCAGAAGTTCATTATTACTCGAATTTATTATTTGATCACTACAACAAAAAGTACCAAAGATAACATTCAAAAACCATTGTCAAATCTCAAAAAACTGTTGTTTTGTGTCTAAGGCAACAGACCTAGTGCGTTGCATTTGCCTCCGTTGCCTTTTCCTAAGGCAACAGTTCTTGCATAATAGGCAACAGTTTCTACAGATAAACCTAAAATGTACCTTAGGCAACGGTTTTACAAAGGCAACAGTCTGCTACCGTTGCAACTTTTAGCAGCAATCCTAAAATTGTTACCTTTACAATAAGAAGGCAACAATATATAATTGTTGCGAAGTTGGCAAAAAAATAATTAAGTAAATAAATTATACGAGGAAAAAAAATTAATTCATGTGTATTACTAACTAACTCGTCCTTCCTCTTCCAAGAACCTTTACTACTGCACACAACTAATACCTCTCAAAGTAACACTCAAGAGAGGACCCCTCAACCAGCAAGCTAACTTTTGTTTCATGTCAAGTTTTTATTATTAATTTATTTAGTACATATTTTTAACTTAAGAAATTCAATTCTTTATCTTTTTTCTTCTTTTTGTTTTGGGTAGAATCTTATTACCTTCAATAGTTCACTTTTTACACAATTGTTTTTTAAATTTGTCAACATATTTCAACAAGTACGACCGAGCCTTTTTTTTTATATTTAATTGATTTAGATTATCCTTATGTTGTATGGAGTACATTGAAAAACAAGTGGACACCTAGATTATTGACATTCATATTCTTTTTGAGATTAGTTTTATTTTAAGGGTCAAAATTGACATTAACTAATTTCAAAGTTTTCTTTATATATAGGACTTAATTGTATTTTTCTACATATAACGAGTATTTTCCAAACAACCTTGTTATTACTAGGTTTTATTTATGGAGCTAATTATTTTGTCAATATATTCTAAAGCATGAGTACATGTTTTCTCTGGGTTTTAACTCTCCCCCGCCGACCGCCCCCAAACACACACTAAGTTTAATGGATATCTTGACTCACTTAATGATGAGTTTATTTATTTATTATCTACTACGACGACTACAAATTGAAATGAACAACGAATAATAATAATAATAATAATAATAATAATAATAATAATAATAATAATAATAATAATAATAATAATAATAATAATAATAATAATAATAATAATAATAATAATAATAATAATAATAATAATAATAATAATAATAATAATAATAATAATAATTAGTGAAATTCATCATACATAAAAGTGTTATCATGCCATTTATTACGAGTTGGGGTAAAAGGTTATAAGAATTTATTTTGGCATACATCACTTTAATAGCTAAAGATAATAACACACATAGAGGCAACGTTTTAAAATGTGTTACCTATGTTGCCCAAATTGTTGCCTAAACAAGCAACAAAACAATAAGTGTTGTGTTATAAGGCAACAACAAATATAATGTTGTCATTAAATGCAATATTTTCAATATTGTTGCCTAATGCAAGAAATGGACAACAGTTGTTGTAATTGTTGCCTTATCCTATATAAAGCAACAATTTTTGTAGCGTTGCAAACAAATCATGCAACGCAAGAAAACTGTTGCCTTAGATAACCAAAGGTAATGGTTGAAACATTGTTAGCATTTTATGTGTTGCCTATTCTCAAATTTTTTTATAGTGGATTTATGTGCATATTATTTCAAACTATAAAATAACATATCTTTAGTTACATAAATCTAAAATTTATAAATCATAGTTGATTGGATTGGTTTTGAAAATGTTTGGTATAAACTAATTGGATAAGACACTTAAGATATCCATATTTGTGTTATATTAGTTGTAAATCCCACTTGAATATTAGTAACGAAAACATATTCTAAACATTAAAATTCAATTTGTAATAAACATTTTATATTTATAAGAAAAACGGAATCATTTTTCATATACAGATGCCATATGGAAGAACATTTCGTGTGGGGATGAAACATGAAAGCAACTCATCATCTACTCTAATGCTTTCTTAGAAATTTATTGATACTGTAATATAGCATTTTAGGCATACTTATGTAATATAAATGCCACGCAAACGAAGAGTAAGATTCAAGTAACACTCCTTATAAGTTATGTTGAAGTTTACAAACATTGAACTACCTAGCACATTTGATAAATAAATATTTAGGATCAAATTGTTGATTAAAAATTTAGAAAGTGGAAACTTTTTGCTCACCACTAATTATTTTTTTCAATTACCAAAAATCCAATTGCAATAAGAGACTGATTTTTAACTAGAGAGAGATTAATTAATCATTTTTTTTTCTTTGTGAATTTTGAAGTAAGCTCAAATTAAATTCATAAATCAATCAATTTTTACATTCATTCTATTTTAGATGTAAAAATGTTTCTCTTTTTCTTTCGTGTGTGCACGACATGCAAGACGCCATATATAGAGGCCCAAAATCGCTGAAGTCGCCATATTAGCAAAGCTTGCCACATAGCCTAACAACTCATCATCCAAGTGTTTTCCCTTAATGCCTCAATATTAGTTAACTTTATTACATATTTATTAGCACATTTTTATATTAAAAAGTAAAATAATTTTAGTTACGTAAGTCAAAAAAAAACTCATAAATCTTATTTCAATGGATTGGATTTGAAAAAGGCTTTAAATGGAGATATATGTGACCTATGCAAGTTGGGTCATTAATTACCATGCAGTGATAACATGTAGACGCCACATAAGAGGGAATGTTCGTGTAAAGATGACACGTTGACGTCATATGTGCAACTTTGTCACATATCTTAACAAATCATGATCCACGTGCCAAATGATCAATATCACTCGACTTTATTATATGATTTATTTGCTTATTATTTCAAACTACAAAATAACATATTTTAAGTTACGTAACTCTAAAAAATAAAAATCTTACTTAATTAAATCATCTTTTCTTATTCTTTTGTGAAGTTTGAAGTATCCTCAAATTATGTTCATAAATTAATCTTTTTTTACATTCATTTTATTTTAATTGTAGATCAATTTAAAAAGGCATTTCATAGAAAAATATTAAAATTTTCAAATATAAAATTAGTTGTGCGGAATACAATAGACATGAGGTATCACCTAGGAACTTATCTTCATTTTCGAGAGATATTTACAAGTCTGTGCTTCGCACGTGTCACAAAGCTTAAACGATACATTTTACTTTGCTTTTAAAACACAGTGCGACCCTCCCAAGACTTGCCTGATAATAACACGTATGACACCAAATAGGAGGACCATGTTCATGTGAGAATGTCACGTAAACGCCACATAAGCACAAAGTTCGCCACATAGTATGACGCATCATCCAAGTGTCAGCCATTAATGTCTTATCATTAGTTGAGTTTTTTTTACATATTTATTAGTATATTTTCAAATTACAAAATAAAATAAATTTAGTTACGTAACTCAAAAAATTATAATTTTTACCTCATCGGGTTGGATTCCAAAAATAATTCAAAATGATATATATATATATATATATATATATAATAAAAGGTGATTTAGATATTTTTCTTTTTATTTTTTAATTAAAATATTATTATCTATATATCTATCTTCTATACTAAATACAAAAACACAATGTAGCCTTACGAGTCTCGCCATTTGGCACTCTTATGAGGTTTCTCATATCTTTAGGATATTACCTAATACAGTCTAACTATTTGGTATTATCCTTGCCATGTGGCATTCCTATGAGGTCACTGCTATCTTTTTAGTCACCACATAATTTACAATTCCCAAGTCGCACAAATATGACCCTTACCATGTGTTCTAATTCTATTCGTTATATGTCAATCTACCATTATGTTGGCAGTGAACTAGAAGTTCAAATAAAAAGATATAGATTTACATCTTAATATTTACTTAGTCATGACTCATGACCTCACTTTAAGTAGTCTATTTTTAAGTCACCATCTATAAACACGTGCAGTTATTGGAGTGAACTTTTATATTCTCTGCCTGTTTATATTATGAACAAATGAAGTTCGACAAAATATACATTCCTAAATCTTACATAAAATACCTACTACAAGTAATGGTGCAATACCTAAATGAAAGACTAACCCCGGTGCATCGCTCGGGTGCCAAAACTTTTTAATTAGCAAATTTCACTCTTTGTACGTAATTGTGAATGGAGTTTGATATAAGACATGAAATGCATTTTGTTTTTGAGGTTAGACATGAAATGCATTTTATTTTATTTTTTTTAAGGTTTGACATGAAATGCATTTGAAAACCGTCTTTATGTACATTTTACAATAATGTTGTGGCAGCATCAAGCCTCCTACTATTATGTAAAAATACAAATCCATGACCAAAGAACTATAGTTTTTAAATAATCTACAAAGCCTTTTTTTTTTTAGGGGAATAAAAGCAGTAAACTCTTTTAATGTATCGAGTCATCCACGACTTGATTACCAGTGAACTTGATTTCGCTAAACTTAACTTACATATTACTTGGAAGCATATTCCAAGACCTCTACGATCATTAAAACTCTCTTCGAGAATCTCGTCTTTTCACTCTCGATCCTGGAAATCCAAAGAGTTGAAGTATCATGAGAGAAAAGATACCATAGTTTGTCATGTTAATAAGTCTTAATTTTGCAGGAATCATGCCGTTCATAAACGCAAGCTGACTTTTCGAGATGGTTCCTTAAATAATCTTAGGAAGAAGTTTAAGTTTTCTTTTTCAGGTGGCCTTGGCTTCGTTAGCCTTAATAAGGGCTTGTAATATATTGTTTTTAATGTACTTTCCTTCTGCCAAAAAGAACAAACTATTTCTCTACCTAACTTTTTGTATCAATAGAAACACAAAAGATAATTTTTTTTTGTCAAAACATTAAAATCACGCACTAGATTTAATATAAGAGCACATATGGTGATCCTACAAAATTCCAATTTATTATTTCTTATGTGGTCAGAGCAGTGGAGCACCCACAATTTGATGGGATGAATAGGGATCCCAAATTATAATTAATGAGAATCGAACTCACATCTTGTAGGTGAAAGATAGAAATGGTAACACCACTACACCTACTAGATTCTCAATTTATTTTAATTGTAATTTGTTCAAGATACATAACATGTACAAATTGATTCTTATGTTTAATATGTGTTGTACAACACATAGAACATAAGAACCAATTTGTAAATTTCGTACTACGCCCATCATTTGTAGAATTCCATAACCCAGAAATTATAGACACAACAATCAACCTTGATTTCAACAAATTCAGCTGCCTTGGCGAGAGTCTCAAACTCTTTATGTGTTCTCTCTTTTCCACCGGGGCATTTAGTCATCATATGGACATCCAATTGGCTGATGACTCTTCCATAAGTCGTGGGCTCCGGCTCTTCTGTAATGTTTGCCTCCACCACGATGATCTTCCCGTTAGCTGGCAGAGCCTCATAACAGTTCTTCAACAATTTTAGACAATAGTCGTAGCTCCAATCGTGTAGGATCCACTATTTTACCAACAATAGAAAGATTATCATTGTCAATTTTCTAATTTGGAAAATCCAAAGTAACGTTTTGGTTAGCTATATATAACCTGACCTTGAGGAAAATGGCATCTCCTCTGGGAACACTTTCAAACATATTTTCACTAATATGCCCCACTCCTATCAAGATGTTCAAAGTTATAACCAAGATCTTTAAATGATCAAAAGATTCCTAAAAATATAATTAGTTGACTATATAAATCATTGTAAAATAGAATGAGTATCATATACCTAGCTCATTAACACATTAGCCATGTGTGATTAAAAAAAACATTAGTTATGAGACCAAATAACAAAATGTATCATAATTATATTTTCACCAATATCGAATTTAATAATGATGTAAGACTATGAAACAAAGGGATAATTTATTTAAAACATTAGTATATTGTATAAGAGAAAGAATATTCATACTAGGGACCAGAGAAGTATGTTCAACCACGTGAGGTAAATCGAAGTTGATTCCCTTAATGGAAGGATATTCATCAGCAATTATGCGAATAGAGTGACCAAGACCTCCGCCTACATCGACAAGCTGTTGGATTTTTTCGAAATCCTTATATTTTTTCACGATTTTTTTCATGCTGTAAGTTGATTGATTGTACATTGCATTGTTGAAGGCGTCGTTGAATTTCGGATCTAAGGCAGGGTACTCAAAGACATGCATTCCATGAACTTTGTTGAATGGGATCTCTCCTTGTAACACGGCTTCTTTGAGCTTACCCCTAAGGTCACAGCGAAAGCAAATAAGCTTTAAGCACAAGTTTCAATAATTATGTTGGTATTTTATTTTTATTTTTTTTTTTTACTTTTCTCGACTGCTTTTGACACAAACCTTAGTCATTAGTTATTAGTCCCTGATGAAAAATTAATTCTAACATTTTTAATTCTCACTTGGACAATTATGTATGGGTTTTCTCCAAATGGGGCATTTTGAACTGTTCAAAAGATTCATCATAACATATGCAACAAACAAGAAACAATGTCTAAACAAAACATTTTACATATCTACGTGTCTTGGTCAAATTACACGAATATTGTTATACTATTTAATTGTGAAAAGATGAGCTAGATTTTATTTATTTATTGTGAAAACATGAGCGAAATTTGATTTATTTACGTAATTATTGTGAAAAAGGTAATTTTTTTACGGGTTACTTTATTTTGGTTGCATGAGAGAAGTCTATTTTTTATGGGTTTGAGTTTAGGAACGTCCTTCTTCTTTGAATGTGCATCCTAATCCACGACCTCGGTATTGCACGATTAATTCGTGTATGTAGGTGTTGCTCAGAATGCTTGAACTCATGACCTAGTATATAAGTTGTAACTTATTTACCAGTGAAGCAATCACTTTTTAGATAAAGGGGTCTACTTAATTCCTAGCATTATCACAAGTCGTAACAATGTCATTGTAGACATGGTGACCAAAGTAATCTGTATAGTGTTTACCATGGAATTGTCACAAAAAAAAAGTGTTTACCATGACATTAGTCATATTAACCCATTAAGTTTTAGTGTATAGTTGATAAGTGCACCTTAGTCACATTAACCCGTTAAGTTTTAGTGTTGTTAAGTGCAAGTGTTTCATCATTTGACCAAGTATATCTTGATCAAGTGGTTAAAATTAAGGTATTAGGTACATTAGATCCTAGATTCGAATCTCCACTTCTCAATATATATATTTATTGTAGTATTGCTGACCTTTGTGCATTATTTGAACCAAAAATAATAATTGTGCCATCATGTATCATGGTCGGGGTTAGTAAAATGACAAAATTCCTTTTCACTTGCCCTACAAAAAACCCCTAAAAACTCTACAATACATATGTTTTGCCCTTTTTGCTTCCCCTCCGCCCCCCAACAATCTTAAACAAAAAAAAGCAAAAATAAAAAAACAAAACTTACAATTAATTTATGCTCTGCATAGTGTTCACTTTATATTTTACAGATATCCTTCTTTTCATTACCCACTTGGGGACTTTCCTTCTTCACATTTGGAAATATAATTGCAACCTTACTTTTTCATAAGTTGATATGTGTAAAGTCCTCCACAAGTTGTCACTTTTTTAAACAAACCTACACTCACTTAGTCACTTCTCCTTTACCCAAGTTTTTTTACGTGGTATTTGATCAATTATTATTTTTGATGACTAATATCATTATTGACGGCGACTTTTTTATTGGAATTTTAGAAATAAAAAACCCTAAAATAGGAAGGATAAACTCAAATTCTCCAAGAAAATTGAGAGATAAGGAGAGTAGTCTTAAAATATAAAAAAGAAAATCCTAAAAAATGATGAGTGAGTCCTAAAACTTTCAAAAGAAAACCCTAAAATAAAAAAGTTGAATCAAAAGGACTTGAAACTTTAAGGCGTCTGCAACAACATGGAAGTTTGGGTAAAGGAAGAGAGAAAAAGTAAATCTGGTTTGGCAGTGAAATAACAGATAAATAAACATGGGTAAAAAATGAGAGAGTGTGAGTTTATTTTGAAACATGACTCTGTGGGGGTCTTTTATACGTATAAGCTTGTGAGACTGAGGTTATGTTTGGCACAAACAACTAGTTTTTCAATAAAAGCTATAGTTTACAGCTAGTATTTTTTACTCTATGCTAGACTGCTACCAAACACAGTTTGCCAGATTATTTTCAACTTGCTGCTACACCTACAACTAATTTTGTGAAAACTACTCGTAACATTTTTTAGCTGTATACTACTAATTTCCTTCCTCTATTAACATTTGACGGTCACAACTAATTTTGTCAAACATAGTCTGAGGTACAACTAACAACATTCTTAGAAGTTATTAGTATAAGAGTTGCATTGAATACATAAATTGGAGATATAAACTATGGGTTTTTCTATAATGTAGCCTAAGGCACATGATAAAGGAAATTAAATAGTATAAAACTACTTTTCTATTTATTGCATTCACATTAGTCATTTTCCTATTCCTACTTTACCCTTCCTATCTTTGTACTTTGATTTCCCATTCTATTCACTTTCCCCATAACTCTCTCCTCGGTGGAAAATATTCCCCAGTTCCCCACCCTTTTCACATTAGGGCATGTTTTTTAAGAGTGGAAATTGGATACTGGAAACTGGAATAAACTGGAGAAAACTGGAATAAATTGGAGAAAACTGAAACTTTTAACTGAAAACTGGAACAAACTGATAAAAACTGGAACTTATTGAAAAAAACTGAAACTTACAGGAGAAAACTAAAACTTACTGAAACTTTTGCATTTATGAATTTTTTTCCATCATTAGGAATAGAGTTTTACGATAGTAATAGTAATAGTTAAAAGTAATAGTAATAGTTTATTATTATTATTATTATTATTATTATTATTATTATTATTATTATTATTATTATTATTATTATTATTATTATTATTATTATTATTATTATTATTATTATTATTATTATTATTATTATACGGGTACATCAATTTGGGTTGGATGGAGTAGATAATAAAAACATGGGCATTTTTCAAAAGTGATTTAAATATAAATGCAATATATATTTATTATTAATAGTTTAGAAAAAGAATACTTATTTACTATATTTATTATATCAAAATATTGAATTGGGAAAAATTAGAACAAACTGTAGAAAACTGGAACAAACTGGAATTTTTAACTGAAAATTGAAAAAATTTGAACAAACTGAAAAAAATTGTAGAAAACTTAAAATTACTAGAATCCAATCTAGAAAAACATGCACTTAGTCATTTCTTGACCACCATCAATTTTCCACCACCACCACCTTCACCATAAATTCGCCACCACTACCACCGTTCCCTACCATCATCATCACAACTGATCCACCACCACCACCACCATAATTTCATCATCGATCCACCACCACCACAATCGATTCTCTACCATCAATTTTCGAATCGTCAACGACCACCACCGCCATCTTCATGGCTCCTTGGCTACCACCATTGTCCAATCGACTTGTTGACGCAGATCTATTCAAGCACAACCATAAAATGTCGCATCTTCTCTCATCCACCGCCGCCGGCCTGTCGCCTATCAAACGCTAATAATTTTAAACCCCAAAACCAGATTCACAATTATTTATTTCAATTGTGCTTCGCCGGCGGCAAAGAGATGGTGAAGGGCGGTGTTTTTGGCTTCACCGGTCTTTTTAGGATTTTCTTTTGAATTTGACGGCGAAAATTGTGCATGATTGCCAGAAAAATAGGTTTTACCAGTGGTACTGGTGCTAGGGGAATGGAAAGGGTCGTCGGAAAAACACGGTGGTTGCCTGGACGGGTTCTACTGTTGTTTTTGGTGATATTAATCATGAAGGGGTAGTTGTAAACTTTTTCTAATTTTTCAATGGGGCATTTTGGTAAAGTAGAAATATTGCATTAATGGCTTTATTATTTCCAAGGCGATTGAATAATGTTGCCTAAATTAAATGTTTCAAAAGATAACTGTGATAACTGCTAGTTTATCATGTGCCCTTAGAGCACATAATAGAAAAACCCATAAACTCAAGATGAGCCTTAACTTGCAAGAAACATCAGAATTCTAACTATATTTTTAGGGATAATATTACACTTAAATTTGCTACTATTTTAAGCAACTATGTTTTTAACAAAGGCCCGTTCTTCTCACCTTCTTTTCACTAAACTTACACGCACAAAGTTGAACTAAACTGAAATTTACAAAACTGAACTGCTTGTTATTGAACTGAATTGAACTGAAATTTACTAAACTAAATTCCTTTTTTTGAATATACAATAAGAAGAAGTAAAATTGCACTTCCATTTACCGAAATGAATAAAAATTTACTGAACTGAACTTCTTTTTACTAAACTAAGGGTTCGGTTTGATTCAACTTAATTTCACTTAAATTCAGTTCAGTTCATTTTATGTATAACTTTATCATTGTGATTACTTTTTATTGCAAAATAAATTCATGATGATAATTATGTCATCGGAAAGACCTCAACTTTCAAACGAGTTCAATATTGAATATGTTTGGACGAGTTTAAAATGATTAAAGGTCAAGTTAAACAGTTTAGTTCATTTCATTTCATTTCAGTTCAGTTTTATTCAATCGAAAAGAAAGGAGCCTAAACTTCTCTTAACTAAACTGGAGTGACTTTTATAAAAAAAAACTTAATGAAGAAGTCAAATATAACATGTTGTAGGTTCAAACTTTATCTTTAAGTAGGGTCTTCAATATAGGAAAGCCCGAATTGAGGTGTATTCTTTAGAACCGATTGAATATGTTCACTTTATTCAAAGGTGTATGTTTTCGATCCAGTTCAATAATTTCCAGTTCAGAGGAGTTTACAGCTGAGTTCAGTAGCTTTCAGTTAAATCCAATGGTGTTCAATCTAATTAGATACATTTTTCCCCCTCACATATTACTATTTAGTTCAATAGTGTTTAGTTCAATAGTGTTTCGTTCAATTTGGGTGGGGGTTCAGTTCTTTTGAGTGGGGTTGAATTCAATTTATTTCACTTCGTTAGAAACAAGTAGAGAATGAATAATAATAGTAAAGCTCTATTTGATTCAACTTAATTTTACTTAAATTCAGTTTACTTCAGTCCAATTCAGTTCAGTTCATGTGTAACTTTATCACTCAAATACTCCTTTCGTTTTGTAAAACATTTACTAACATTTACATTTTCACGGTCTCCAATGCACTACTTTGATCGCGGATATTTGTATATATATGAATATATAAATTTTAAAAATATGATTTTTTTCAAAAGTACTATTTAAAATGAATCTAACAGTACTGTATTTTCACATTCCGAATCTTTATATTTTTTCATAAATTAATGATCAAAGTTTGTAAACTTTGACTTTAAAAAAGTACATGTTAAGAGTTTTCTAAAACGGAGGGAGTAACTTTCTATTGCGGAATAAATTTATGATGATAACTATGTCATCGGAAAGATTTCAAAGCATACTTGCAAATGAGTCTAATATTGAATACGTTTGGACAAATTTTAAATGGTTAACGATCAAGTTTAAAATCAGTTCATTTCAGTTTATTTCAGTTCAGTTTAGTTGAGGTTTTTTTCAGGTTTATCAAATGGAGCATAAGACTATATTATAGTAAGTGAACTGACCAGCTATCAACGTAAAGCTTATCTTGACTCAAGAGCATAAGAGGGGCTAGTGACACCCCATCTTCATTAGGAACAAAGTACTTGGCAACTGGTGCTAGCCCATACTTCCGCACAACGCTGTCATCTTCTCCACTGGCCTTGACGGTAGAGCAAGTGAACACGGAGTACGTGGCCAAAAGGCGGAGCAGTCGGTCCAACATTGAGGTCGTGTTCATCGGGTTCCTGCAACCATCGGGGAGGAGGGCCGTGATCTCCACTACGGGCAACTACTGGCCCGGCCCGGCCCGCGCCATGATCCCCAAGAGGTCGAGCTCAATGACAACTTGCATAATCATTATGATCATGTTCATCATCATAATGTTCATGATCATAAACCTTTTCTTCGTCTTTCGATATTTGCTTAATAGTTGTAGCACTCGCATTAGCTGAGATTTTGGTTGTTTCAACCATTTATATATTAGTTTATTTTTTTTGTTTCTAAATGAGTTTTGTTACTCTATTACAGGTCATTTTGGATGCGTTTTATAGGCCTTGTTAGTAAAAAGATATGGCCATATGGGAACGAATGATGTGAACTACCAAATAAGACAAACTCATCAATCATTGTTATGCTCTCATTATTTCCCAATAAGTTGTCTCACCTACAAATAGACATGAGGCTGTCATGCATGGTTTGGTAAAGTAAGGTCGTGTGTTTTAATTCTCATTTTTCTCATGTTCGTCTATGGGCAAGTGCAGTCCGTGCGGCGGCACAGGGCCTCTTTAAATTAAGGCCCAATACGAGATAAGAGCAGGGTCCCAAGTAAGAAAACAAAGTTTGCTTAATAGGTCAATCAATAAATTAAACGTAACTGTTGCGTTATATTTTCCTTCAATTTCAACCCTTGCCATAAAAGCGTACGACTCCCCATACCCCACTTCTCCAGTTCCTAGTACAACTGCTACAGTTCTCTCATCTCTTTCTCTCTTCCTTCCCAAAAAAAATATTCTTTCATTCATTATTGAAATACTCTTCTCGTACTCTTCAATTATTAGTTATGTTGGAAGGAAAACGAATTTACTATTATGATAATTTGCTTTTCTGATCTTCCAAGGCAGTCCATGTAACCCACCCAACATAGGTTCTGATTTTGAATAATTTTCAAATTTGATATTGTTGATTGTAATTGATTTTATTGAGTTTCTAATTAGTTGATTGTATAATGTTGAATTTCTGATTAATTAAGAAAAGAGGAAAGCAAATTGGTACTTTTGAGAATTATGATTTTGATTGAGTTTTTACAATTTTGATGTTGTTAATTGTAATTGGTTATATAGCTTTTGAGTTTCTAGTTAGTTGTTTGTATAATTTTGATCTTATGATGATTAAGAAAAGCGGAAAGAAAATAATAACTCTTGAAATTGTCTCATGATTCTAGAAAATAGGGAAAAAAAAAGGAAAAAAGAAAGAGACAGTATATGATAACTCTAGTAAAACTAATAGAACAATTGGAGTAATTTTCATGTTGGTATTTTGCCCCAGTTTGAGTCTTGCAATTTTAGTTTTTGCTTTAGGGAGGCTAACAATATTGCTCATAGATTAGCTAAATGAGTTATTTCTAGTGTAAGCAATGACGAGTGGGGTGTTGATGGCCTTGGTTGGATAAGTGATCTGATTATCTCGGATGTATATGTTCTTCTCAATTAATGAAACAACCGAGCTTTTCATTAAAAAAAAAAAAAGAGATTCATGTTGGTAACTGGCGTTCAATTTATCTCCCAAATTAGTGTGTTTTTTTTACATAAGGCATATGTTTAAGGTTTAGCATAGGGCCTCCCGATTCACAGGGACGAACCTGATTCTCCCCATGTCTTGTCTGATAGCTTCTACGAACTGTACTAGCAGCCCCTTGTGGTGCTACGTTGATGGGGTTAGTGATTGTGTTGGTTGTTCAGTTAGTCTGATATGTTCGTTGTTGTTGAACACGAGAGTCTGAACATGTCGTAGCGGGGGGTGACTCGGCCGCCATTCACTTGCACCCTCTTTTAGATTGATGAGAAAAAAATAAGTTTGTCACAATTTGACCCGACCAGAAACCCGACGCAAAACTAACCCTAAAAATTTGGGCCTTAAATACAATTTTATAAACCAAAACCTGAATTGACCGAGCCTGAAACGGACCTGACTGACCTGTTTATCTAGTTCTAATGAAGGTAATTTTTATTAAGTTTGTACTTTTTATTTTTTGGTGCATTTTAAGTTTGTACATTGAATGTGAAGTTGTTTGTTTGATAGCGTATATGTGAAGTTATTATGAGTGATGACTTTTTTTTTCTTGTAGAAATTTAATTGGAAAAATTTTATTGGTGCCCTTCTACTTTTAATTTTTCTGTTGGTGCTCAGTGTTTTTTTTAAATCCAGTTGGTGTCCCTCTCTTTTTACTTTTGTCCTATCTGTTTCCCACCTTTGCACCTGCCGTCAACTACAAGTGTTTTTAATCATCCATTTTTTTCCCTTTTTTCATTACCCATTTTCTTTACTCATAATGTTCTTTTCCTTCTCCTTCATCCTGCTCTGCTACCTTGAGTTTGACAGTCACACCACCCATTTTCTCTCTCCTCCCAATTTATTCCCCAAACTTCTCATCTCTCCCACCATTTTCTCTCATCTGATCTCCACCACCAAGGTTGCACGGGGATGGGAACGAATACGCAAACGAGTACGAGTACGGAAACAGGGAAACAGCAAATTGCCAAATTCTAAGAAACGGTAAAAATGATTATTTTGAAAAAAAAAGAGTTAAATTTTATAACTCCTCTGATTCATAAGTTACACGATTTTATAAAAATAGGTTTTTAACAAAAAAAAATAAATTAAAACCATGTAATTAATAAATCTAAAATGACAGATCTAAAAACTAAACCTAACCCCACTACCAAAATTAAAACAAGAGAGAGAAAAGCGCTTCAGGCAACACGGAAAATGATGCCGGGGAAGCACCGCCGGGGATAAAGCCGCCGGAAAATAGACAGAACTAGTTGGAGAAGGCACCACGATGGACAGAAAACACCGATTGTTGCAGATCGATGGAGGCGCTAGGGGGCTGGGAGCTTTCTAGGGTTTGTTTTTTTCTTTAGTTCGATTTGAAAGGGAAGAAACGCGTGTTCTGGGCTTGACGCCGTTTCAGAGACGGTTTCGCCGCTCCCTTTACGTCTCCTTTACCACTCGAGACGTTTCATCAATTTTCTGGTATGTTTTGGAGCCGTTTCTTGCTATTTCATGTTTCTGAAACGTTTCTGGTACGGGAAACGGCACCCCCAGACGTTTCCGTGCTTCATAGTCTACCACCATAGCAACAACCCACTTTATCTCCATTTCATACGGGGCCATCAGAGAGGATTTCGGAGGTTTAGTGATGCTGGAGGTGGTTATGGAGGTGGAGACAGAAAACATGAGAGAGAAAATGAGGAGACATAATTGAAATTTCTGCTATTGTGTTGAGGTTTTTGGGATTTCCGATTGGAATCCTATGTTTTTTTTTGCTTGATTTCATTGCAAGCTTCAATTGAAATGCATTATTTTTTAATTGAGATATAAGATGATTGAAGGTGGAGGTGGATATTGATGGAGGAGGAGTTGGGGAAGGTGGACTGGTGGAGTCGTGGATGGAGGAGGGTGCTTAAGGAGTTAAAGACCAAAAGATGAAGGAGAAAGTAATAGAAAAATGAAAAAGAAAACAAGAAAGAGAAAAAGAAGAGACACATCACCACTTAACGTCTCACTTAACGGCAAACTTAGAAAGTGGTCACAGATTAATGTTGTTAATTAACATGAGGGTACCACTTAGATTTTGAAAAAGCAATGGGCACCATCTGGAAAGATCAAGAGTATAGGGGCACTAATAGGATTTTCTCAACTTAATTTTGTTTGTTTGCTATCTTATTAAGGCTCAGTTTGGTTGAGGTGAAAATAGTTTTTGTGGAAAACTATCTTCCCATTTTCCGTTGTTTGGTTTACCAGAAAAAAGAAATGGTTTAAGGGGGAAAAAATTATTTTCACCAATATGGGTGAGAATGTTTTCCTACTATATCCCCGGAGCACTAATCATAGACCTGATTATCGTGTCGGGTTGTTGAGATTTCTGGCCATAAAATGAAACTTGCACCCAACTTGTTGATCGGGCCTCGGACCGAACTTTTGGACCGCTTTCTCAAGATTATTTTTTCCTTCAATTAAGTATAACGTATAAGTTTTGATTCCGATATGTGTTTGAGTTGATTTTTTTTTTTTTAAATTCACCTAACTTTTCAAGATCTATGCAACTATGTTAGCAACTTTTATTTTGTATTTTACGCTTTACAATATAAAAAGTAAAAAGATAAGAAGGAAAAATAGTTAACCAAACAACGAAAAGTGTGAACGAAAATACATTTTACACTGAAATATGATTTTGAAAATGATTTTCCCCCATCCTAACAAAGCCTAAATTTTTTAATAGGTTTAACAATATTTATTTTTTTTGCTCTTCAAGGTTTAACAATATAGTTTCTTGCTTGAAATAAAGTTGAACAGGCACAACAAATATCTACGTTATATCGACTTATTTTTGTTTTCCATATTTTTACCCCCAAAAATATTTTGAAACCATATGAATGTGATGTTTAATTGACTTTAAATAGTTAAACAAAGTGAAACTAGGGGTTCCCATATAAATGGAATATTCATCCTCAATCTGTTGTGTTTACCCCAAACTGCAAGTAATGGGTCATGAACAAACATTTTTCAACCTCGAAATGAAGTAATCATACCCAACATGACTGACCGGTTTGACAACTCTACCAACAAATGTTAAGTTGTGCTCTTAGTTAATACTTTTCTCTTACTTGGGTGTGAGGACAAGGCGCAACCATTAAGTTACGATTCATGAGGATTAATTCCCCGAGCATGGCTGAGAATGATACACTATTCAACACACAATCTCGAATATGGACACAACAGGTTCTCAGTATGCTTACAAAACTTAAACTTAAACGTTGCATGAAACTTTTACTTATACCAGTGGGTCAAACACGCAATAACAGCAGTGCTCCTATATTTAAAATTGCGTCACTATCAGGTGAACAATGTTTGCTACTACATCTAACCCCTATTATGGGTATGTTTGCAAGATTTCTTATGGGGAGGGGAAACACTTACTAAAAATATTGGTCACTAACTCTTTGCATTACCATTCAGATTGAGAGGAGTACCATTTGCATTTGAGTTGCTTTATTATCTTTTATTGAAAAATGAGTAAATTGTTTATCTTTTTTATATTAATTTAAGCCAATGTATAAAAGAGAACAATATGTGCATAAATTCAAATTTTCACGTAATACAAGATAAATAACATGAAAAATTTTACAGTCTACAAATTACAATTAATTAGTAGGAGAGCGAGGAGAATTAGAACCAAATTTATGGCCAAAACATGAGAGAGACTAAGAACAAAGAAAGGAAAAAAATGACAAAGTTGATGTCACCTTCTTGTCTTTGTGTAGGCCCAGGTCATAGATGGAACGTTCAATACATATTTTTCTTTTTAACTTAATGCCTATGAGTTTCTAGAGTTAATATACTATAGCAATACTTGAAGAAAATATCACACTGCTAGATTGTGACACCCCGGTGTCATTGGAATGCTAGTGCTACCAAGAAGTGCTTTTAAGGATGAAAACTAACTCCACGAACCACCACAAGTCTTTTCAATATGTTTTGTTTTTACCAGCATGCTCCCGAGCAACTTTTCAGGAGGTCACCCATCCTAGTACTATTCCAACCAAACACACTTAGCCGTGGAGTTTTTTTAAGTTTGGGCTCCCTGAAAATGAGATGTATCTTGGTGATATGAGTAGTACCATCAAACCATTTTAACTCTTGTCAACCATAAAATATAAATTGGGGTATTACACTCACCCGCACTCAAAGAACACAACATCCTCGTTGCGCATTGGGCACTCTATTAGCCCAGAATTGTCTCCCGCGACTGCCCTGGGCTCCTTTGTCTATGGGCGGAGCACGCAGTCGCGGGGTTATTTTGATACCAATTTGTAACACCTGGGTCCCATTGGGACACTAGTGCCACAAACCACCACAAGGCTCGCTCCAGCATGCTTTGTTTTCACTCGCATGCCCCTGAGGAACTTCCGAGAAGGTCACCCAACCTAATACTTCACCTAGACAAACACGCTAGACTGTTGAGTTTCTTATGTTTGGACTCCTTGAAAAGGAGATGTATCTTGATGATATGAGTGGTACCATCAAACCATTTAACCTCTTCTCAAATCATAGAATTTTGGGGGCGCTTCTATTCTGCCAGGCGTTAGAATACCGAGAGCGTGAGAAAGCGAGTGACAAAAACTACGCGCGACGCACTGTAAACGATGGAGTGCGCGAGTTTTTCGGAGCACTTTTTCACAGGTAATTGAAGGTTGCAACCGGTTTGAGTGTGGGCCCACTACCGAGGGCATTCGAACTTATTACCGTTTATATTGAGTTGTATTACCCGCATATGTAGCACACTGCCCGAGCATATTTTGCCAGCGTAATGTATTGACTCCACATAGAGTTGTATTACATGTACTTATACCTCTATGATTCTCTGCCATATTTTAGCCGTCGAGAACTCTGCACTATTTCACAAACATATCTTACAACACAAACATATTAAATGGCCAATAAATCAGTTGTATCTAGCATTCCTATTTTTTAACTTTTCCTTCTTAATACCTAAATAAATACATAATTTAAATCAAAGTCAACTATAAAAATTCTAAATGCGTATTACTTCTTGTATAAGTGTCTATAAATTCAACTATTTAAAATCTATAAATTTCCTTATTCTTATATGGTTTGAAGATATTTTCCTTATCTAGTGTCACATTTTAGTTATTTAGAGTCACTTTTTTTTCATCGAAGGCATAAGGCAAGGTCATGGGTTCGAATCCGCATTCCCCCCATGCCTTGTGTCTGCTGGCTTCTAGGAACTATACTAGTCTCTTGTTGGTGCTACGTTGACGGGGCCAGTGCTTGCGCTGGTTGTTCAGCTAGTCTGATAAGTTCGCTATTGAACACTAGAGTCCGACATGACGTAGCAGGGGGTGCCTCGGTCGCCATTTGCATTCTGCTTACAGATATTTTCGCCTACTTCAGTAAATTACCAGAATATACAAGTCTCTTGATCAATTTATTGTTATCGAACGTCATTTTATTATTATCTAGTGTCACATTTTAATTATTTAGAGTCACTTGTAGTTTTCATCGAAGGTATAAGGCAATGCCATGGGTTCGAATCCCCATTTCCCTCAATGCCTTGTCTCTGCTAGCTTCTAGGAACTATACTAGCCTCTTGTTGGTGCTACGTTGACGGGGCTAGTGCTTGCGCTGATTTTTCAGCTAGACTGATAAGTTCGCTATTGAACACGAAAGTTCGTACATGACGTATCAGGGGGTGCCTCACAAAACTCTTGGTCCCTAATATACTTCGGATCGGCCATTACATTGGGTTAATGACATAGATTTCTAAGATGAAATAACAAGCACGGTCTGGATCGTCTAAGCTTGGGAAAACTGGGCAAAACATGGCAGAGCGATTAAAAAGTGATCCTTTAAACGACTATACGCATTACATTCCCTTCCGGGATACAAAAGAGTCATTCTGGCCGATACTTTCTATAATTGATTACATTTCATGCTCTCTAGCGATCTTTTGAAGTGATAAAAACTATTTTCAAATGTTTGAGGGTCACTCCTCTCGATCTCTAATGTAGGTGTAAAGGGTCACTTCTACTGCAGTATAGGATCACTTATAATGTTGAGGGTTCACAGGGCCATTTTCTTCCACTTTGAATCAGGGTCACGTTTTACTTATCCGGCGTCACTTTATTGTTATCGACCGTCAATTTATTATTATCTAGTGTCACATTTTAATTACTTAGAGTCACTTGTAGTTTTCATCGAAGGTATAAGGCAAGGTCATGGGTTCGAATCCCCATTCCCCCCAATGCCTTGTGTTTGATGGCTTCTAGGAACTATACTAGCCTCTTGTTGGTGCTATGTTGACGGGACCAATGCTTGCGCTTGTTGTTCAGCTAGACTGATAAGTTCGCTATTGAACACGAGAGTCCGAACATGACGTAGCAGGGGGTGCCTCGGTCGCCATTCACTTTCACCCTCTTTTAACGAGCGAGCAAAAAAATAAGAGATCCATAATGCAGGTTTAAAGGGTCACTTCTACTGTATAATAGGGTTAGTTGTAATGTTGAGGGTCCACAAGTGCTACTTTCGAGTAGTTTTTCATTAGGGTCACGTTTTAGTTATTTTGGGTCACTGTGTTATTATCTAATGTATATTTATTGTAATCTAGAGTCGCTGAACCACAATGTCATTGTAAAGTTCATAACATGGTCATAATGTCACGGTAATGTTCTTAATAACATGGTCCCTTTACTATTATGACGTGACTTCTACAGATTTAAGTGTCACTTTATAACTGTATGTTTCAGCAGCATCAACTCTTGTTCAATGTTAATGGCCACTATTTTTTATCGTACCAACTCATACCGCACCCACTCCTAAGACATAGTATGAGAGGTAAATCGCGAGAGGACTCAACAGTTCCCACACACTGAGGCAGGCGGCAGGCCAAAGGGAGGAGGGGAATGTTTCGAGCAAGTCTCGAACCCTTGACCTTGGGCAATATTGGCAATGCCCTTAACCCCAACGGTGTTACCATTGAGCATCGATTTTCTACAGATATAATGATACTCGCTCCTATTGGAAAGATTTGAGATTAATTATTGAAATTCCGAGGATTGTAATTTGGGAGAGTGAATAGCATAATGGGAAAGTTATCATAAGAAGGTTCTTTAGACCCGGACTTAGTAAAAGTCTCTTGCTCATATAATACAACCTCTTGGTCACATAATAGAATTCTGCTTACAGATATTTTC
The DNA here is from genome assembly GCA_038025085.1 of Tetragonia tetragonoides. Taxonomy (NCBI): domain Eukaryota; kingdom Viridiplantae; phylum Streptophyta; class Magnoliopsida; order Caryophyllales; family Aizoaceae; genus Tetragonia; species Tetragonia tetragonoides. The sequence goes on from CM076150.1 coordinate 21,681,982, forward strand.
GTCTACTTTAGTAGATTACCAGAATAATACAAGTCTCTTGCTCATATAATATAACCTCTTGGTCATATAACAGCATTCTGCTTACAGATATTTTCGCCTAGATTACCAGAATAAAACAAGCCTCTTGCTCATGTAATACAAACTCTTGGTCATATAATAGCATTCTGCTTAGAGATATTTTCGTCTATTTCAGTAGATTACCAGAATAAGCCAGTTCTCTTGCTCATGTAATATAAACTCTTGGTCATATAATAGCATTCTGCTTACAGATATTTTCGTCTACTTCAGTAGATTACCAGAAGAAGCCAATTCTCTTGCTCATGTAATACAAACTCTTGGTTATATAATAGCATTCTGCTTACATATATTTTTGTCTACTTCACAAGATTACCAGAATAATACAAGTCTCTTGCTCATGTAATACAAACTCTTGGTCATATAATAGAATACCAGAATAATACAATTCTCTTAGTCCCTAATATATACTTCTTGGGTTATGGAAAAGCATGAGAAAGTTAGGTTTGAGAGGATAGTCAAACATACAAGACCTCTTGGTCATATAAGTCATTTTGTTTACAGATAACTTTGTGTACTTCAGTGGATCTATAACGTTTTGGGGATTTTCGATCTGTAACACTCCCTCGATATGTAATGTATATTTCAAGGGTCAGTTCTATTGTGTTAAGCGTCATTGAAGCATGTTATGCCATAAGGAAGCTGAATACGAACTGCAGGAGACTAGCAGTAACAAAATACTCGATCGATCAGTACTTGAAGTATGTACTGGCATCAGCAAGTGACCCCACTTTCACATGGTTCTACCGCGCTGTTTTAAGGGTCACTAAAGCATGTTATATATTAAATCGTACGGTGACTTCTTTAGTTGTAAAAGTGGTAATAGTATAACTCTGATGGTATTTGTATCGTGCTAAGCGTCAGTACAAATGAGCGCGGACATACGCACATACCAAAGGGGTCACATCTATCGTGTTAAGCTACATTCCCTTCCATTCCCTTCCGGGAAACAAAAGAGTCATTCCGATCACTTCTAACGTGTGAAGCGTTATTCTCTATAATTCATACATTTCATGCTCTCTAACGAGCTTTTCAAGTGATAAACTATTTTCAAATTGTAGTGTTTTAGGATCACTCCCCTTGATCTGAAATGTAGGTTTAAAGAGTCAGTTCTACTGCAGTTTAGGGTCACTTATAATGTTGAGAGTTCACAAGACACTTTCCTTCAGTTTGAATTAGGGTCACGTTTTAGTCATTCAGGGTCACTTTATTATTATCTAATGTCATTTTATTATTTTCTAGTGTCACGTTTTCATTTTTCTAGAGTCACTTTTCATTCATCGAAGGTACATTTATTATTATCTAGGGTTACTATACCATATTGTCATAGTAAAGTTAATAACATTGGGTCGTTACAATCAGATGAGTTCTAGAGATTTCAGCGTCACTTTATAACTGTTTGTTTAAGGATCAACTCTTGTTTTATCTATGTGGCGATTAAAAAGGGATCATTTCACCGATCGAATTATTACACTGCCTTCCGGGCTACAAAAATTGTGAAAGGGGTCACTTCTATTGTGCTAAGAGATCTCTAATGCAGGTTTAAATGGTCACTTCTGTTGTATAATAGGGTTACTTGTAATGTTGAGTGTCCCACAGGTGCTACTTTCGAGTAGTTTTCATCATGGTCAAGTTTTAGTTATATTGGGTCACTCTATTATTATCTAATGTTGTGGCCACAAATTTTGTGAACAACAACTAATTGCCACAAAGTTATCATAACAAGGCTCTTTAGACCCGGGCTTAGTACAGGATGTATCAGCTTCACTATTCTGAAATGTAATTGATTTAGCCCTCTCGCTAATTAATGCATTGCAAGAATCAATATCAATTGCAAGAGATATATATTGCAAGAGACCCAATCAAACAACGGAGGTGCAATTGTTGAATATACGCCACCAGTTGTACAAGTCTATTTCTTCGAGACCCATTTGGGACATTGCAAGAATCTTCGAAGACTGTTTTCTAAATCAAGGTTGAATTAAGTTCGAAGGTTGAGAGAGATAAGAGAGTTATGAGCAATGTTGTGTCAAGGTTTGAATTAGAGTTTTCAATTCCTTGGGAAAATTAAAGATGAAGTGGCAAAAGGTAATTATTCCAACCTTTTGCTCATGTAATAGTCCTCTCTTGGTCCCCAACATTCTTCTTGGGTCAGATATGGTAGAGGATAATAGCAAACATACGACCTCTTGGTCATTTAATATCATTTTGTTTACAGATACACGGTTTCGAATGTATTCGGTAGAGTGTGGTGCCCAATGAGGAGAGCGGAAAGCCTGCAAACTCTCACGCGCAGGGACCACGAAGTATCGCTTTAAAAATAAAGCGGAAACAGAATTCTACCGCGTTGTGAGGGTAGAAGCGGCCCAAAACGACATTCTACCGTCAGAACCTGTTGAGCCGGTACTTGATTTGAATTTATCTTTTAGAAATTCAAAATCGGTAGAATACCGGCCGGCTGAATAGAATTTTCCGAATTTTGGGGTATCACAACTTTTATTAGTAGTTGACAGGCACTTCTACGTGTACCTACCATCCTACCTTGATCAATGATTCTTGGCTACTCCTAGATGTAGCTAATTTGAAGTAAATATGTGGAGGTCTGCTTTAGAGTGATGCACTCTCAGTTGCTTAGGACCTTTATCAAGGACCCCGATCCCTTGGCTTCGCAATATAATTTCATCTTTGCAAAAATCAGTTTCGATTTCTATTTTTTCACCCCTAGATCTAATGTTCGATTAGCGCATAATCTCAGGCTTTAGTCTCAGGCTTTGAAGGCAATTGCTTGCCTGATGTACTACCCACTTGGGTGTTGAATGCTTGTAATTCCGTTCTTTCCTTGATCTAGATGAATTGTTGGTTATTGATAATGGGCATATGTAAAGAGGATGGGGAAGATTGTGACCATCTTTCTTTCATATGCCAACAACAGTTGAATTAGCGCCATGCTATTCATTGGTTGGGCATTCTAAGAGCCCCCCGTTTTTGTTTTTTTTTTTGATAGGATCTAAGAGTCCCTCTGAGTTTTGGGCTAATTCACTACAAGAAAAACCCTTTATAGCAGCGACTTGTCGTTGCAAAACATTTCAAGTCGTTGCTAAAAATATTTTTTGCAACGACTTTTGTCGTTGCTAAAAATATTTTTTGCAACCACAAAGGGCCATTGGGCGCCATGGCGTTACTAAGAAAATAATGCAACAACTTCTGTAGTTGCAATAAATCGTTTTTTCACAACAACATCTGTTGTTGCAATTAATACGTCGTTGTCATACCTGGCCAATTACAGCAAGGACAATCGTTGCTACAAACCTACTGGATGTTTTGCAACGACGTTTTTGTTGCAATACATACCTAGATTAACATGAGAAATCGACATATATAGCAACGAGAAAGGTCGTTGCAATAGTTTACTTTATTTTCAGCAACGACATTTGTCGTTGCCTTAAATATTATTGCGATATTCATCCTATGGCATTCTGCAACAATTTTTGTCGTTGTTGTAAAAAATTATTTTTTTTTGGAAGCATTAGTCTTGCATCCTGTATATAAACCTGTACGACATTGAAATTCATTTCTAGGCTCCAAGTTTCAAAAATAACATTCCATAGGTTTCAATATTTAGAGTAATAGAAATTAAATACATATTAATCCAAATCCAAAAGGTTACATCAACTGTCACTTGTTCTCTTCTCAAGAAAAAACTATCACTTGTTCAATAGGCCACCAATCACAATAATCCAAAAACATCTCCTTACACATCAATATAAGTTTCATACCCTAACTATCTACCCATTTCCACGAAATCTTAATTATTATTATGGTAGTCAAATGAACAACTATAGAACTCTAACTAGAATAGGACACATAGACACGACTCTATAATTTGATTTACAATCCTAATCAAAATTAAATACGTATGAGAAAATAAAGTCTAATAAGACAAAATTCATCTACATTATCCATTAACCATACGAAATCTCACAATACTTTTTATGAAAAAAAGTCTAATACTCTCACATTCGTTTAACTATTCTAAAGCCCCGATGACATGTTATTGGAACCACTTCTTATCTTCTTCGATCTTCTTTATCCCTCCTTTTCCCCCTTAAGCAAAGGGTACACATTTGCAACGAGTAGCAACTTATTTTTCCTCTATCGCACACACAAATTTGAGTCAATAGAATTGAAAATAGAAAATTCTCAAAGCATGTATTCTTTAGAAACACCATAGTTGATTACACGCTGAAATTCACTCTTAAGGAGCACCTTCAAATAAAGCTATTCTTTAATAGAATCTGTAAGTCAAGAGAATGATTCAATGAACTAATAAAGTAAACATAAATAAAATTATTTTAATTTTGTTGAAAAAACATAATTAATTTTGCATGACTTCTTTGCCTTGATATATAAGGTGGAGAGTATGCATCAAATATTCAAATGTTTTTCGATTTCAAAAATTTTATAGAAGATTATGATAAAAAATGGTCTTACCTTAAAAAATATTATCCAACATCTTCTTCACGTCATTGTACATTCTTTGTAATTTCAAGGCCTCTGCACATGCCCATATGAAAAAGGTGTGTCAACAATTGAGGATAATAAAAGTTACCCATGTATGTTATAATCTTGGAAAATTTTTGTTTGGTGCTCTAAGGTTTCGCATATTATTTTTTAGGTTATATGTGGTTTGAATAATTTCACTTAAGTGACACAAGGTTTTGTAAATAATTTCACATAAGTGACAGGTGATGACGGAGTCTAACTTCTGTTAACTTTTTTGACGGGTGAAGGACGATTATCCATAATGACCCCGATTAATATTCATTAACGTGCTAGAATGTGGTTTAAATTTATTTATTTATTTATTTACAACAATTTATTTACAAAACACAGGATTTTTGAAAACACAATTTAATTCCCAAAAAATAAATAAAATTAAAATTATATTTTAACACGTTAATCAATATTATTTGGATCAACAAGGATAATCGCCCTTGACACGTCAGCAAAAGTTAACGGAATTTTAGCCTCCACCATCACCTGTCACCTATGTGAAATTATTCACAAAACCTCGTGTCACCTAAGTGAAATTATTCAAACCATATATAACCTAAAAAATAATACGCGAAACCTTAAAGCATCTAAATGAAAATTTTCCTATAATCTTCCTTATTTGAGATAATCCTTTAGAGTCATAACATTGTTGGATAATTGTCTAGACTACGTGTAATACCCCGTGTTATTATTCATTTTAGAATAATAATTACTTAAAAAGAAAATGCGAATTTTGATTTAAAATATTAATTGGGCTCATGAATTAGAGTGCCTAAATAATGTATGTGTTTTGTTTTGGATCTAATTAATTTTAAATGGGCCAAAATAATAAAAGAGTTTTGTGGGCTAATATTTTCGGGCTTGGCCAAAAATAATACACTAATGTGGGATCCATAATTTCGGCCCTAGCCGAAAATATGGGGAAGAAAAAACAGAATTTTTATTTTTTAAAATTTGTTTCCAAAAAGGTGAGATTGAAAGGAGGTTGTGTTGGGGAATTTTTAGGAAAGGGGTTGAAAAAATGAATGAATAGATTTAGGGTTTCTAAATCTACTCAACTTCGGCCTAATAAACTCACATTTTGCTTAAACAAAAAAAAAAAACACGCCTCTCATCTTTTTCTCTCTCAAGTGAACCTAAAAGAACAAGGGGAAGAAGAAAGAAATTCCACTCTTTCACAATTAATCCTCTTGTCTAAAGTTGATCCTTTTTAATTCCAAGTAAGGGTTTTTATTGCTTTTTTATTACTAAAGAATGTGTTCTTTATTCAAATTCATCGTTTTTATGAACTCTAGTATGTTTATGAGCAAACCGTAATTTATATTTTTGACCTAGAGTTGCCATATTCTCATATTTTGCATGTTAGAATCATGAGTAGGGTTGGATTTGATGTTTTTAGTGAATTTGAATCAAAAGGTGAAGTTAAAGGTTTGATCTTGTGAATTTATTAAATCTGTAAATTGATTACATAATCAGATTTAATTTAGATTTGGATTCGTTAAATTGATAACAAAAAAAGAAAAGAATTTGTTAGGCGAAGCACGACTGGACCGTGTACAGCGCACGGCGGCACCGTGCGCAGCCGCTGGGCGGCTGTCACGACTGCCTGCCGCGCTGTCACCAGCCACCAACCGCCACTGGCGATGGTCAGCGATGGTGATGGTGGTGGTTGGTTGATTGGTGGTGTAGTTGACTTGTTGTTGACTTTTGTTTTAACTTGTTGACTTCAATTAGGGTTTATGGAAAGTTTTCCTAATTGCTTTTTGTAAAGTTTGGTTAGAAAAGTCTTTGAGCATGCATGAGTAATTAAAATTCCAGCAACTTAATTATTTAAGTTTAGGGTACTAAACCATCTTTAAAGTTTAATTATGAGGTTTAGGGGTCAAAGTATTGAACACTGGTTTATTGTGGATTTGTGAGGGCCCGTTGACCGCACGTGAACGTAAGGAGCTTTCGTGAATTTGTCGTGACTTGCCTTTTTTCTAAAGGTAATTCATGTCTAGATGAATTATATTGGTTCATTGTGAATATTGTGATAAAGGGATTATGATAATTCGTTATAGAATTATGAGATAGTGAATGCATGTTGATCAATGTTAGAAATTCACTTGGTAGCAATGACTACTTGTGGGATTCATGTTATATGAGAATACATGTAAATCTTTGTAATTATGTGGAGTAATTATTTGTGATATTGAACTAAAAATATAATTAATATTTGTTCAATTTGGATGTAGCCTATTGCTATTTGGATCATGTTTGTAAGCATGTTGTTTCAATAAGTTAATGTGATTTTGACTATTGAATTGGTAAACAATATTGGAAAACTTGGAAAAGGTATATTGTTAGGTGGCTGTGAATAGGATGTTGATGCTCATTCATGTGAAATTATTGTCATCGCAATTGTGAACTTTAATTGTTCATTTTCTAACTGTTGAGTAGTTAGTTGAGATGCCAATATATGTGTATTACTTGTTATGTGATCACCTTTTAAAAATGAATTGAGAGTTAAGATTTCTTTATTTGGTAATGGATCAAAGGATGCGAATGAGAATTGTTAATTTGAGATATATTGGGCAGGTCTATGTCCGCGAGTCGTAGCCCCAATGTAGTACTTGTATCCACATATGATGATTGGGCAAGTAAGTTTTGTGGGTGAAATAGTTCTTCTTGTAAACTTAAGGGTTGAGAGAGGGTATGCATACTTAGGAACATTTGAAGTACTTCTAATAGTCATCTATACTCCGGGATGGTTGATCCCTCTTTTTGCCAATGTGCACGGGACTAAAATCCTATTGAATCGACTGCGGTTGGTTTGACAATTCATTGCGATTCTCTTCTCTCTAATGAACTTTGCTAATGGATAATAATAAATGTTGATTTATTATTTGGTATTGATGCGTGTCTTTAAATTGAAGCATGTTGTCTTTTATTTCTTAAATCATAATTATTTATTCAAGCATGTTGGCTTAACTTGGAGATTTAAATGGACTATGTAGTTATGAATTACTCAGCGTAGCTAGTTGGTTGTTTTTCTTTCTACTTGTGTTTGTTGTCCAATTCTCTTCAATGATGGGCCTATGATGAACCTATATGGAATTTGTCTATATGGGGGAGTAGACTGACAAGATTTGTACCTCGTGTTTGGGTGTAACACCCCGGATTTTCTAAATAATAAATAAATAAAAATGACTAAACTCACGCCGAAAATCGGGCAAAGTTTCCTTTGTAAATAGACATCCCAAGTTATCGACTTTACATAAACCTGCTTAAAACAACAATTACAACAAAATACCCAAAACAACAGCGGAAGACTTCTAATAATCCAGGGCGTCACTGACACACTCACTCATAGAATGAGTGCAAGGCAAACCCTTACAAATCTCAACCAACCAAATAAGCTATAATGATCTTACATTACAACTATTGACAATAAAATACAACAATGATAATCTTCTTGACATCTTTGAGTCCAACTGTCCAACTAGCACAAGAGATCCTCACGAACAATTAACCTGCAAATATTCCAATCTACTTCCCCATACAATAGAATATCGTATGGATTCATCATAGGTCCACCATTGAAGAAAAATGGACGCACACACACGTAACACAGAAAGCAACCAATCAGCAAAGCTGAGTAACCAACATTCTATCAAATAATAAATAAAAGCTTTAGAATCTCAACTCAGGTCAACTATGACCTTAGACATCACAAAATCCCAAAGTAGTCTCTGTACCAACTATAACTCAATTCCCAAAAGTTTGTGCCAATCGCTCTCAGTCACTAGCTCCTAGCCTCGACCATGTGGGAAGTGAACTGCCGGAAAAACCCGCAGATGCAAAACCATTCTCATAACTCGGCTATAGGCCCATAACATAACATAACATAACATCGTCCGCAGGCTCTCAAAAGTCCACTCTCGGACCAATTCTCATAACCATGTAACCATTTTCATAAAAGAATGCTCATCACCAAAGAGTCAACGTCTTAGGCTACTTGCCCACATGTCTAGAACTAAGGAAACTAATAACTTACAAGCCTCAAACCAAGATCAAATCTTTATCAATCATATTCATTCTCATAATCCATAGTCATAGCTAACTCATAATCTCATCTCAATTACCCCTTTCAGGTAAATACTAGCATAACATCCATCACATGGCACGGGTTCCCAATAATAATAGTGTATCTCAGTTCAGTTGTCTACCAATAACTATTCTCTAATCAGAACTACAAGTCTCAAACTAACTTCACCTACATAAGCCTAATATACACTAACCTGCCACCATATACTCATAAACATGATAATCTGTGAGTACTCAATTATGCAGCACTGAAAATGAATAATTCAACTAACAATTATTGGGCAAACAACAGCAATTCACTTAGAATACAATAGTGATTAAATTAACCCAACAAAGAGCATCAATTCACATATAAAAGAGAAATTAACATCCAACTCCAAAGTGACTAGAAAGGGTTACCTCTAATCGAATCCAAAGCAATTACCACCATCCTCCCTCCAGTTCAGTCATCACACATCTAGCAAACATGTATAGAAACAGAATTGAATAATTAAACACCAAAATCAGAATTTCAGTTAACAAAAGCCAATCTAGGGTTTAGGGGTTACGGGAATCAACCCAACGAGGAAGGCGAGTTGGGCGTGAACGTCAGGCTTGGACGACGACTACAGGCGGTGCTCGAGTTTTTGAAGTCCACTGGAATCCATGGCGTCCACCGTGACAGCACCTCACACAAAACAGAGAAGGGAGAGGGGCTGCTTGGGTAAACCAGAGGAGAGAGAAAGATGGCAGCGAAATTCGACCATCAATCGCAAAGAAGCAGTTGCAGCAGTAAAGTTTTGAGCAGCGAGAGAAAGAACGAGATGACAGTGATGGTGCGTGATGAAGAATTGCGGTGATAACGGTGATGGACTCTCACAAAGTCTCAAGGGTTTTAGGGGAAAAATAACTGATGGAGAAAATAAGTAGAGAAAAAGGCGGTGGTAGAGTCTTAACCAAAATGAAACTCTTTATTTTTTTTTCTAGAACCCACGAAGAAATACACGCATAAATATTTTAATAGCAAATAACTCCAAAACTAAGTAAATAAGACCTTATAATAAATAAATTATTTTCTGAAAATACTTAAAATATACGGGGTATTACATTGGGAGCTAGTGAAGGACGATTGAAGAAGATTGTATATCTTCTAAAAATGATTTATCTTTATTGTTTAGACTTGGATTTTGTATTATTGAGATTTTTATTGTAATGAGATTAATTCTCTTGCATGAGAATTAATAGTTTAATATTTCTTATTTTCTTTGGATTATTTGTTTAAGTCTAGTTTGGAAAGATATTTATTATTTTTAATTATCTAGTATGCGTTGTTGGGATATAAACATTTTGTTCCTTTCTAGCCTTGTATTTAATTTGAACATTAAATACGGCTGTAACGCTTCGAATTTTTAGGGTTTTTTCGCTGCAACTCGTGATTTTTGAGATTTTAAATTAGAAAAAAAATTCGAGGTGTTACACTACGTCTCGATTCTTGAGTCCTTGATAGTGATCATGGAATTAGCGAAAGAGTAATTTAGAGATGAAAAGTTTTGCTAAGAAACTTACCTCAATTGATTATGGAGGTGATCGAACATATAGTAGTCGCAACTTGTTTCACACTATACAAATTAATGAAATGGGAAAAGAAGAACTAAATGAATGGGTAGGAGACATTAACAATGACAAAACAAAGAAAAATTCATGTACAATGTAAAGTAACGTGTTTAGGGTTGGGATGTGACTATATATTGAGGGAATTATGAGACAACTTTAGTTCTTATTTTTTGGTATTTTCTTTTATCCGTTGCAGAAGTTGAGTTCTAATTGCATTCGATTGGCACTCATTGGATTGTTAGAGAACTCTAGATCTCTTCTTCACAAATTTATCCACAATCAGAAAATAAATAACAAAAAATTCATTTGCCATGTGACATATTTCAAAATTCTTGAAAAATGCCAATTTTATACTAGTTATGAAGCCCATGCGATGCATGAGTTCTTGTTAATAAACTCGTATATGATATATATACTTTAAATCGTTCTTTCATTAGCTCATAGAACATTAATATTGATATTAACAATTTAACATTAATGTTTCTTATTCTAATTTTGTCCATACCCTATCCAATACTTTTTTAGTAGTTCATATTAGTATTATGAAATACATACTAAATGAAAAGGAATTAATTCAAAGCAAAAACTTTAATACCTTTCTATAATATATTACTTGGAGCATTATGTAGATTGGGGATATATCATATATATATATATATATATATATATATATATTATTTTTTTTTTTTTGAGCGTTGGAAACGGGGAAGGGGGAATTATCATTGATTGATAGCCTAATAGCGGCATATACAACAACAATCATTCCTAACCAATGAAAGATCTAAAATAACAATACAAAATTTCTTCTTCAACTCACTAATTTCGCTTCTGATGCTCGGCTCCAAAACCATGGCAGGAATCCAACCATGTATAATAATCGATGGAATAACATTTTTTCTGACGGAGATCTCGACTGTTGGTATAGCTTTGTTGAAGTAGAACTTTGTGCAGCCTTTCGGATCTTCATTCCCGCAAAACCATGAAACTCTTACAATAGAAGAGACTAAAAATCCCATAAAAAGGGATAGAACTACTCCCACAAACGGAGAGACAAACTTATTAAAACTAAGCAAAAATCATCAAAAACTAACTACTACTACTGAAACTGAAGCAAATAACAAAAAAAGACAATAAAAACAATGATTGCACGCCGAGAATGGTTAAAAATCAACCATTCTCGGCCTGAGAAAAACTTTTGTGAAGAAGGCTAGCGTTTTTAGAGAGATATCGTATATGTTTCGTTCTCTTGTACTTCAATTATTCTGTTAAAAAATTGCACAAATTTATGAATAAATTCATCATCAAATAATAATAGTACAAGACTACAAACCACAACTAATTAACAATATAAATTCCGAATTCACAAATACTTATGTTATTAATTTAAAAATAAAAGTATTTAAAAAGAAATCGTTAAAATCTAAACACATACTTATTCGACTATCTCAAACACTACACATATAAACATAATGTGTCAATTAAAAAAAGAAGCAATTATGTGTTTAAGAATTAAACAAAGAAGCACTATGGTGAATATTTGGATGAGAAATCTAAAAACTTGAATTTGTAGACAAAAAAGAGAAAATAGTTTTACCATAATAAATATTTTACTTGATTATTACATGTAATTTGTATTCTCAAAACATGCACATATAAATGTAAGTAATCATTTCTAAGGTTTATTTTCACATGAAACAAAAAGTTAACCCTAAAAATAAGCAGTTCATGGTTTTATGCAATATTTAACAAAAACAAACTAAGCAGTTTCAGCCAGTGAAAGGCAACACATAAAAAAATAGAGTACACATGCTTGAAGAAGAAAAAATGGATGAAAATGAGACAAAAAAACTGCTAAAGTAAGAAGAGTACACATGAAGAAGAAGTGATGAATGAAAATGAAACAAAAAAACAAGTATTATGATGGGTCTTATTCTAAAGCATATTTCGTGCTCTTTATAGTGGCTTTAAAAATTTAAAATTTGAAGATCATAAGTTATGTGTTGTTTAAGTTACAACTATACTTACATTTTATTGGAAGTAGAACTATAGTCTTTTTGCTTATCCAAAACTCTATCATCTATTTTTATTATTATTAAAATATATTTAATTATTTTCATTTTTAAAATTGTTTGCCTATGTGGCATGCCTTAAAACTTTGAAAAATGTCAATTTTATATATAGACATTGATTTTTATTATTATTAAAATATATTTAATTATTTTTATTTTTAAAATTGTTTTCCTATGTGGCATGCCTTAAAACTGTTGAAAAATGCCAACTTTATATATAGACATTGATTATTTGATTTGTGTGAGCTTTTATAGCTTGTATAAAGGAAAAGTTGAGAATATATAATGTGAATGTAATTAGCTGAGGGTTAAGTTATATATTTTTATTATTATTTTCTTTGTTATTTTATTTTTCAATATTATATATTTTAAAATATATTTACGCTAATTAAAATTGGATATGATCTTACATGTTAAGATTAAACATATTGTAAATGCATCTCATTTTGAAGTATTTTTCGATGCGAATACGATGGTACAAATATTATTTTTTTTTGAAGATGTGTAGAAGATTACATTTGCTTTTGAAGTTTCGACAACCGATTAAGTTATAACACTTATAAAACTCTAGTTATTCATCACAAGTCAAACTCTTAATTTTATTTTGTTTAAAAATCATTCTAATAATACATTTAATGATGTGGCATGGCTCAAAACTCACGAAATATGCCAGCTTTATATATAGAGAGAAAGATTGATTTTTATTATTATTAAAATATATTTAATTATTTTTATTTTTAAAATTGTTTTCCTATGTGGCATGCCTTAAAACTGTTTAAAAATGCCAACTTTATATATAGACATTGATTATTTGATTTGTGTGAGCTTTTATAGCTTGTATAAAGGAAAGGTTGAGAATATATAATGTGAATGTAATTAGCTGACTGTTAGGAGGTGTATATGACACAATGCACTGAACTTGTACCTGTTTTTCCCGGGTACGACTTTGATATACCTTCAAATGGAATTCATTTACCATTTTCCAATAAAATAATAATTTAACTACACGATCTTGAGGTTTTTTTCCCCAAAAAATGGAATTTTGTTTAATAACTTTTGCTTTTTTTAAATGAAGTTGATTTCATTATCATTATCCAGAACTGTTTAACGTAAATCTTAAATTACTAAACACAAATCTTAAATTACTAAACGTAAATATTTTTGTAACAATGTAATGTTTTCCAAAGTACCTTTTCATTTGCAAACACCTTCCTCCTTTTCATTCCTTTTCCTCTGAGAAATCTCCCTTAAAATATTCATTTTATACATTGGAAAAACCTAAGCTCTAATCGATATGGATCACTACTCTGATCAAGACTAGATTTTTGATGAAATTAATAACCAAAACAAATAGATTTTTTTTTTTAATTATACATTATTTATAGGGTTAATTTATAGGCTATAGGAGAGAGAGAGCCTGTGGCGTGGGAGTTTAGACTGCAGGGCTAGGAACGAGGGTTGGAGGTGAGGACTAGCGCCTGACAGGTGGCGCTGACTGGGTGGTGGTTGGGCTAACTGGGGTAGATTGACTTTGGGGATGGGGGGAGGGGATGACTGGTAGTGGAGGCTAACGGCGTTGCCAGAGGGCACACGGTTGACAGGGGCTCGGGGGGCTGACGAGGGCTACAAGGAGGGTGAGGTTGACTGGAGTCGGGACCGCTGGCGGGAGTGGGGGTTGTGGGAGGGAGGGGGGCTAGGGGTGCTTTCTCGGGGTGGAGGCTGACGGGATTATGGCCGTAGGGGCTGGGGTTTGGGATTTTTTATTTTTCCTAATTTTTTGCTTTTTAATTTTGTTTAAATCTTTTAGGTAGTGGTTGTTTGGTTGAGGGAATTTGAGATATGGTACAGAGAGAAGAAGGAGAGTCGAAAAGGGGGTGAGTAAATTGTCAGGGGTATTATAGGAAAAAAAATTGCGTTAAGCAATTTGGAATTTACATTTAGCTAGACTTGGCCAGTGGGCCGGGCCAGGCCCAGCTACGTAATGGACTAGACCGAGTATGGGCCTATCCGGTTTCAACAAATTGAAGCCCAGGCCCACGAACGTTACAAGCCCGTTTAACCGTAGTGCATTGCTGGGCTTTAGGGGAAAAAAAACTGTAACAGCTTTGGACAAGCCCGTTTGAACAGGCACTGACACGGCCCATACTAAGCACTAGATGGACCGGCCCATCAAAGTATCAAATAGACCGGCCCACGTAATATACAGCCCGTATAATACACTGAGGCCCGTATAACTTTTTCCTAAAATAGGGCCATTTCAATTTCGTCTTGGGCAGTTGTCTTTGTTACCAAGCCCAACTCGAAAAGAAGTCCAAAGCCTAATGTAATGTCCAGACTTCCAATGGTATTCAGTATGGGGATGAAAGGCCTTTTATAAAGCTTTCTTGGCTGAGATTTTCCCAGACCATCGATGTGGGACATTTGGTCTTTCTCTTTCTCTTTCTCTTTCTCTTCTATTTCACATTGCATGACTTAGAGTATGTTCTTTCTTTTATTTTTTTTTTTCCTTTTTTCTGGTTTTTCTTATCAAGTTCCATTTCCTTAAGGTGTAGAATTGATTGATTGAGTTTTTTTTTTTATAGAATGGTTCGTTTTTAGTGGATAGAGGGAGGTTTTAGATAGTCTATTACTTTCTAAATTTATTTTGTTTATTTTTACCTCTCAAGGCTCTCATCATTCTAATTTTTTTTTTATTATTTATAATAGATTACTTTCTAAGTTGTTTATTAGTCCCTCAAAAAAATATAAATATTTTCATTTTGCAAACAACAAAAATATTTTAGTTATTGAATCTAGAACAGAATAATGATGACCTTTGTAAAGAGGTGTCAATTTTTAAATGTAAGAGTATATATATAAACACACTCATATTAAACTTTTTTTAAAGGTCATAGTCAGATTTAAACGAGTACTGAATGATCTTTAAGCGAGTATTGAACGAGTAATTAAACATGTATTTATCGAGTTGTTCGCGAGTAAAAGCGAGTCAAGCAAGGGGGTGCTTGTACTAGGCTCGTTTATTAAACGGGTATCAAAATAGTGCTCGTGTTCGACTCATTTATTATCGAGCGAGCTTTGACCGAGAATGTTCACGAGTCACTCACGAGTACTTTGGCTAGGTTACAGTCCTAACCTCGACATTGTTTTATGGGTAGTCAATTGCATTTATGTTATAAGTTTGAAGGTTTTCATTTTTATGGCTATTCAACATTTATAAAAAAAGTACAAGACAATTGAAAATAATCAAAAGAAACGCCTTTACTGACTAACTTGAAACTTTTTTGATTCAGCTTTATACAATTTCAAATTTGAATTGATTCTCTATGCTTATGTTTTATACAAAATCAAATTTTCAATGGATGCAGTTGTAATGAGTTGTGCACTTGTGCTGAGTTCTGACTCCTGAGTATGCTGAGTTGATAAGTCTTGAGAAGTGGCAGGCCTCCTTCACCTTATATTATTTTTGATATTTCATAAATACAATGATATGTTTTGGAAGTTAAATTAAGAGAAATCCGTAAATATTATGTACGCGTTGAAATCTAGAAGTAGTGGGTCGAGTGTGTTCTTGTTATTTTTGGGTAAGGTCGCAGATAACGTGACATGTGTCATGCAATATTGATTATTCTTTATTTTATTTATTTATTGTTATGGAGAGTAATGAATTGTGATAAATAAATATCCAATAATAATTGCTATAGGTTATTCATATTTCTTATTAAATACAATACAAAATGAGATTGATGTACAAATTTAGCGTTTTCAAGTGTTAAGTAATTAGACCATATAAGGAGGCTAGATTTGACTATTAGTTGTCTATAATAAATCCTATTTGCATTCAGTAAAATAAAAAAAAACAAACATCTAACAAGGTATACATGATGAATATTTGTGGGAATAGATGCACGTAGTATAACAAGTAATACATTTATTTTATTTTTTGAGGAGAAAAATTTAACGAGTGTTAGGCTCTGTTTGATTCAACTTAATTTCACTTAAATTAAATTCAGTTCAGGTCCAATAAGTTCAGTTCAGTTCAGTACAGTTTAGGGCCATTAAGTTCAGTTTAGTTCAATTCAGTTTATTTTATATTATTATTATTATTATTATTATTATTATTATTATTATTATTATTATTATTATTATTATTATTATTATTATTATTATTATTATTATTATTATTATTATTATTATATTTTTTTTATTATTTAATGCGTGGTAATACCGTTAAAATTAGATATTGTGTTTTAAATTAAACACAATAATAAAATAGTAAGAAACAAAATTCAGGGGCTATTGGTTTGTTACTTGATAAGGGAAAGGATCAATAAATAATTAATACTAGAAAAGAAAAAATGAAAGAAATGAACCTAGTTATCTTTCTTGATTGGTTCACTCTAATAAAGTAGTAATTTCAGTTCACTTTGCTATTTTCGTTGATAGAGATACTCAATCCAATTTTTTTCCCTACCATTTTTGAGAGATAACAGCCATGATAAAATAAAATTATCACAAAAAGTGTGGAAATGTAGTATTTATCTTGTAGATATGTGACATTACCTTTGAAAATCGTGGATTAAATAATAAAAATAAATATAATAATAAAATGTAATAATAAAAATAAAGAAACTAAAAATACAACAACAACAACAACAACAACAATAATAATAATAATAATAATAATAATAATAATAATAATAATAATAATAATAATAATAATAATAATAATAATAATAATAATAACAATAATAACAATAATAACAATAATAATAATAATAATAATAATAATAATAATAATAATAATAATAATAATAATAATAATAATAATAATAATAATAATAATAATAATAATAATAATAATAATAATAATAATAATAATAATAATAATAATAATAATAATAATAATAATAATAATAAGTTCAGTTCAGTTCAGGAGCATTAAGTTCAGTTCAGGCCAGTTCAGGAGCATTAAGTTCATTTCAGTTAAGTTCAGGAGCATTAAGTTCAGTTCAGTTCAGTTCAGGCCAATAAGTTCAGTTCAGTTCAGTTAAGTTAAGTTACGTGAAATTCAGTTGAACCAAACGGAGCCTTACATAGTTGTGGGTATTAGAGAAAGTATTTCCAGCTCTACAAGTATCACATCTTGATAAATTAGTTTATTTTATTTTAAAGATGGTAAGATCTCGAATTCTTTTTATATTTTCATTCAAAGGAAGGTTAGACTTTGAACTTTAAAATTCTAATTAGCGAAACACATTAAGGAACAATCGGATCAGATCAAACTGACTAAGGGTATAATCACCAGTTTGATATGTGACTAGAATTTCCAAAGATATTGTGATACCCCAATATTTTCTATAATTATAATATCGATTATAATTCATTTATAATTAGTTTCGGAGATTTAAATCGTATATTTATTTAACGATTCGATTTTACTCAAATTAAGCCATAATAATGTTAATTATTATTATGGGAATTTTGGGATTTATAATTATCAAATTAAGGGATTTGATTAAAATGATTTTGTATATGAATGAGGTTTATTCATAGTGTTTTAATTAGCTTTAATTAGCACTTAATTAGTTTTAAATGTGTTTTAATTAATTATTAAATCTGAAAATAATCCTAATTCTAATAGGGTTTGACTTTCCTTGACTAGCACCTATATAAGCAAAGAGATGGGTCAGTTGATCAATTTACAGAACTGAGCCAAAAACCCCATTCTCTCTCTTTCTCTCTCCTCACACACGACACTATTTCTCTCTCTCTTTCTTCTCTCTCGGCCTCACGCACACACTCTCTCTCTCCTTCATTGCTGTCGCCCCTTCGCCGGAGAACACCAGGCCACCACCAGGTGAGCCGCTCCCCTCTTCTCTCTCTTTCTTTCTCTCTCTTTCTTCCCCTCTCCCTCGCGCCCCTGTTCTCTCTCCCCCGTCCCCTGTTTTTCTGATTCGTGGCTGTCGCGCCACCGCCGCGCCACCAGGCTGCACCTGGGTGGTCGCCGGCGGGTGGCCGACGCGGCTGGGCTTTGCCCGTCGCCTCTCTCCTCTTCAGTCTCTCTCTTGCTCTCGTTTGCTCTCTCTCCCTCTCTCGCAAATTCTCTCTCTTTCTCTCTCCTGGCCGCCGGTCGCCGGCGAGCCACCAACACCGACCACGGTGGTCAGATGGGTGGTGATGGTGCTGATGGGTCTGACTATGGGTCCCCTTGTGGGTGGCCGTGGTCGAGACTTGCACAATAAGTTAGGGTTTCGAATTTTGTATTTTCGTTTTAATTAATTTCGTATTTTCAGTATTTTTCAATAATTATTTATATTTTTCTGTACGCGTTCGGAGTCAGAATCCAAATTTTCAAAAGCCTAGATTGGTTGAAATAAATCAAAAAATTTAATAAAAATAATATTTTACAGTTTTAGTACTGTTTGGATTTCGTGTTTACTAATTATGTCTCGATAATTATTTTTAATTAGGACCAAACGGACAAGCGTGATCGGGTTGTGATTAGTGAAGTCACCTACTGCTAAGTGAGCATTTGTTAGATAAGCGATTGTGCCTACCTCCTTCCAAAGCCCCATCAAAACTATTTTGATGTGTTATGTGCTAATTGATAATTATTTGTGAATTTAATATGCTAAGCATGATTAAATTATATCGTCGTTAGTTATGAGAATATGAATTATATTCTTCGCTGTAAATATGATTTATAATGAGTATGAGGAGATTATGGAAGATCGTTAATTAATTAGTTCATACGCTAATTAATGTTTAATTATGGTGATGTTGAATTTCTAATATTATTATGATATAATAATATGTGCTATTTGGAATGGGATATTATTGAGTGCTAATGAGCACCTATTATATTTTTTGGAAGTTATTTGTGAAAGTGTGATTTTTGGATATCATGATTTACTGCCGAAGTGCTGCCGAAATTTCGTTAGACTTATATAAAGCATGATTATTGTTAATATGCCTTTATGTCGTTATTCGTTATTATCATACATTATCATGAGTATGAAATGAAGTAGTATGTCGTGGTCTCGTTGTACCACTAGGTCAATCAATGCAAGTATGTGAATTGAATTAATGAGAATAAGACTTCTAATGGATCCCTAGGAGTAGTCGAGCTATCGAGACTTGTCTAATTGATATAGTCTAGGGATGCGTGATTCTCAAGTTACTTTTATGGACACCTCGTAGTGTGTTCGGGACGGATCATTCCCCATTGTTATTTCTCTACATATCGATTATTATGTTAGAGGTAGTGTGAGTATACACTAGAGTAAGTCCATGGCATGTCTATATCTATCTATGAACAGTATGGGTAATCGCTGTTCCATTCTCTCTCTTATTACTCTAATCAAGATGGTTTATCTATTTGTGTTTGAATGATCACTAAAGCAAGAATTGCATGTAATTGAATATTGAGTATGCGTGTGCTTGATTGTATGACTACTTGTGCATGCAAATGAATTTCAATGATTCTTCTAAAACCCAGGTAAGGTTCGCGAAAGTGTTTTTATTGGGTATGGACGACGTTTATTCAGTTTATCTGATTTTTGTTTTCTTTTGTTTCTTCTCTTTTTCTTTTGTACCTTGTTTCCGTCACGGAAACCAAAGTGCAGGTGTAGCTGAGTGAGGACGGTTTGCTAGAAGGTTAAATGTCGGCCGTTTCTTTAGAACTATTAGTTATTGGTTACTTTAGATTACTTGGGATTTTGGTTTGTGCCCTTGAAGGCAAAGTTGTAATAAAACTATAATGGACTTAAGACCGCTGATAGACAACTCTGATAATTATATTTAATTTGTTTAGATGCTTCCTTTGATACCTAGTTTTCCTTTCTGCTTAGCATTTACTCCTTAGCGATAAATATGGCAGTAACATACCCTTGGGTATGTGACAGTTTGGCTGTGTCGAGTCGTGGACAGCGACGTCGATAGTTCCTTGAAAATGGTTGCGAATTCGGGGGTGTTACAAATGGTATCAGAGCCCTAGGTTTAAAAGGTTGCATAGGTTTAATAAATGAATTAATAAAGATTAGTTTCATTTATGGGGAAAATAAAATATAATTAAAGCCGTTGAGCGTAGTTGTCCTAGAAGATAGGATTTACTTGAAATCACCTTAATTGTAATTTAAGTGTTCTTATTGTTTGATTGCCTTTTTGTAGATGGCAATTACTCGTTTGATCGCGATGAAGTGGACTAGAGGTAGAAAACCATGAGTGATGCTTGTAGCACTCGAGAACGAAGTGGAGTATGTAGACATCTCCGACAGCGAGCCAACGCACGACGAGCGTGACGAGGCCGCGGCTGCCCCTGTGGCGCAAGAGGATGGCGCGCACAAGGTGGACCAACCCGCGCCTGATGCTCGTGACGATGACGTTCCAGTTGAGCCCAATCACGACTTGGAGGCTAACGAGGATCTTGATCCTGAAGAGGAACCTACTGAGTCTGAACCTCAAGCTGAAGATGCTCTTGCTGACGAGCCAAGCGTTGAGCCTAACTCTGTGGAACTAGAGATACGATTTGAGGATGGAGCTGGTGTCCCTGATTCACCTAGCATGCCAGACTTAGAAGATATTGGTGATGCAAGCGACAAAAACTCTGCACCTCCATCGCCTACTGCTGATTTGTCTCCTCCCGTGGAGCCTTTCTTTGCCACTGATGCCGAGCTGAATGACATCCGTGACTACATTGATCGAGCATTCACTACGATCGAGCGTTACGAGTATGAGAACCGTACGAGGATACACCAAGATTTTTGGGTAGAACTCTTACTAGTTGGCTTACCTAACCTGCATCCTTGGAAAGGTCTCAAGGAGAAGTATGACGATGTGGTACTAAGGAGTGGCTACATCAACGATGGAAAGTACGGAAAAGGCAACCGTTGGGCGCTGACTTTTCAGGGTGTTGGAAATGAGTTATGCTTGTCTGATTTCGAATGGAAGGTTAATCACGTTCTAGTGCCTGCTCCAAAGGAGTTGTGCGAGAGTTGCTGGTCCAAGAAGCGCAAGCTTGTGGACAACTTTAGGAGGCGCTTCATGCCTCAGAAGTTCGAAGGTGATGGACATCCTTACACGCCTTATAGGGAAGTGAAGCCAAGGAGCGACGATGATGATGATACGCCTCCCGGATCGAAGCAAAACCCAGTTGCTGTTTAGTTATTTTATTGAGTAGAGTTAGTTGTTTTGGTTAGAAACATTATTCCACTTTTATGATGGCCCTGCGTGGTCAAGTTTGATGATGGTGTGTAGTTGCCTAAGCAACAAATATTTTGACTCTTATCTATTTTGCAATCTATGTTATTGCAAAAATATTTCATTTGATTTGTTTACAACATTGTTGTGTCATATATTTGCATGATTGACTAAAAGCATGAATGCTATCTCTTATCGTCGTGACATGATGGGAAATCCACGTCGAAATTATGGCAAAATTTTTGTTGAGCATTATCAACTCTCTTGTGAGCCAAGTGCTAAAGCATATCGATATGTCTAAGTGTGATTATCTATTGCCCTACTAAAATAGTATGGAGCCTCTTTATGTGCATTATGAGCATCTTTGTCTATTCATGTGAAACCTACATGTCTAAAGTGTATTACATGCCCATCGAACTATTGTGCATGAGAACTGAGAACAATAAAGCAAGTATGTTGCTTAGACCTACGTTGTAAGGTCGATCTTCGAAACTTATATGCTATGTTGCTTAGACCTACGTTCTATTCTCTCTCTTATTACTCTAATCAAGATGGTTTATCTATTTGTGTTCGAATGATCACTAAAGCAATAATTGCATGTAATTGAATATTGAGTATGCGTGTGCTTGATTGTATGACTACTTGTGCATGCAAATGAATTTCAATGATTCTTCTAAAACCCAGGTAAGGTTCGCGAAAGTGTTTTTACTGGGTATGGACGACGTTTATTCAGTTTATCTGATTTTTGTTTTCTTTTGTTTTTTCTCTTTTTCTTTTGTACCTTGTTTCCGTCACGGAAACCAAAGTGCAGGAGTAGTTGAGTGAGGACGGTTTGCTAGAAGGTTAAATGTGGGCCGTTTCTTTAGAACTATTAATTATTGGTTACTTTGGATTACTTGGGATTTTGGTTTGTGCCCTTGAAGGCAAAGTTGTAATAAAACTATAATGGACTTAAGACCGCTGATAGACAACTCTGATAATTATGTTTAATTTGTTTAGATGCTTCCTTTGATACCTAGTTTTCCTTTCTGCTTATCATTTACTCCTTAGCGATAAATGTTGCAGTAACATACCCTTGGGTCTGTGACGTTCGGCGGTGTCGAGTCGTGGACAGCGACGTCGATAGTTCCCTGAAAATCGTTGCGAATTCGGGGGTGTTACAGATAAGACCAATCATAAAGTGACAAGCATGGTCACATATAGAGTGACACTTTATTATGTTTTATATTTGAGGTACAATGGGGGGTTAGGTGATCAGTAATAGATGTTATTATTTTCACAGGTAAATGATACTTCCTACGGCTCAAAAAATCCTAATCCTTTGTTTTTTGAAGGTCAAACTTAACAAAATTTGACCATTTACTTATGAAAATATATAAAGATTCACATTATGAAAATACTTTTGTTAGATTTATTTTTTAAAGTACTTTCAAAAAACCGTATTGTTTTTGTTTTTTATATTTATATAATTATAGTTATTTACGGTCAAAGTGGTGCCTTGAAAACCGTGAAAAAAAATAAAGGTTTAGGTTTTTTTAAAACGGAGGGAGTATATCTTTTGGAGATACGTCAATTACTTAAAGCACGTATAGTGTGTCAAATACTCAAATGCTTTGTTTCGAATATTAATAAAGCACGTCATTAATTGAATTTTTTTTTAAAATTAACGACTTTGATTTTGCTGTTTTTTTGAAGTTTCAAAAACCTAGAGCATGAATAACAATGATCCCATTTGGGTTTATAGGAGGAGAGAGAGTGTGATGAACCCAAAAAAATGGGTTATCAATGATTCCAAATGGGATCATAGGGAAAAAAAGAGGAGAGAGAAAACGATCTGGGATCGTTTTGGAGGGCAAAAACAATCCCAGCTCGTCCGTGGTCCCGGGCGCAGGTGCTGACGCGTGGCCAAGTGGGTCGCGCGCCTTATATTTTTTTTTGCCTTCACAAAATAAGAAACGACGCCGTTTAAGTGTTTGTTGAACAAAAAAAATAAAAAGCAAGCTGTCTGACACGCGTGTCAGACCAGCGAATGCTGGCCCACCACGTGTCAGCTAGCTACTGGTCGGAGAAAAATAAGTTTATGCAAACTTCAAACGTCTATAACTAAAAAAAAAAATCAAAAAAATATAAAAAAAAAAAATACCAATGACAATATTTTTCTACCCTCTATAAAATGAGACCAAATTTGATATGTTTTTGCACAATTCACAAATTACCATATTTATTAGTCTTACATTTTTTTTTTGAGGGGAATTATTAGTCTTACATTATCATATATGGAGTATACAGTATAACCTCTATAAATTAATACTCGATAAATTAATAATCTCTCTAAGATAATAATTTTGCTCGATCCCGACTCGGGCCTAGGGTCTAAATTAATAATTTTGATAAAATAATAAGATAATAATTTTCATGAAGACTCTCATATAAATTTGAGATCCCATCAAAATTATAAATTAATAATTGTATAAAATTACAAATATAACTAGGACAACTTAGTATAATATGATTCTGTTTTTGTTTGCTTTTTTCTTAAAATTTAAATCTAGTTGCATTTCATCTCTAATAACTATACTTACTGCATTCAAAAGTTCCGATATTGCATTCTCTTGTACTCACGTAGTGGTTTACGTATTCGATCTGTCATTATTATTGATTTTTGGACAACTTTTAAATGTGAAGCCATGGTTGGTTGTCTTTGATTTGTATTGAATAATTAGGAATGTTTGATGTTGCTTATATAGTGGTTCCATACCATACACGAACTGGCTTTAAGTTTTGACTAGTATTTACTATGACAATGAACATGGGAGCTGATTTTGCCAAGGCAAATTAATATAGTTCCAAGGCAACTATTGGATGTGTACTAAAATGCCCTCAATAATTTAAGCAAGAGAATCTTTATTAAACACTATTTACCTAAGATTGGTTTCTACTGCTATATTGACATATTGCACATGTACGGTTCTTTCACTCCTTTATACTTGATTAAAAAAATTATCTTTGTTTATTTGACTAAACAAAATCTTCTAATTTCATCTATTATTTTATTTCACAAAATCTTTACAGCCACCATATCACCTTATTACGTCCATTAGTTGCACTAAATCCTACCATTAGACTACAAAATTTTTCCTTGCCTCCATTGATTTGTTGCACTGTTCTTGTTTTTTTAAAAAAAAGGTACAATTCATCCCACTCTCTTAATTATGGAGTTTATTTCTTCTTCTTCTTTTTCTCTTAATTATATATTCTACTTCGTTGCCTCCATTGAAACCTGGTTATGTCCCCCTCCCCATTGAATTACTTGTAAATTTTAAAATATATGTAGTCTTATAGATATCTTTAGGTACAGTTCATGATCAATTACATATATGTATTAGTAATTTATTGAACTGCTTTATGATGTTTCAAGTTTTCTTTTTCCATATGTATGCATAAGATTTTTTTAGTCAAATAAACAAAGATGATTTGTTTAATCAAGTATAAGAAAAATGAAAGGACCGTACATTATGTGCAATGTAACAGTAGAAACCAATCTTAGGTAAATTTTGTTTAGTAAATAAATATTCCCTTGCTTATATTATTGAGGGCACTTTAGTACACAAATAATATTTGTCTTGGAACTACATTAATTTGCCTTGGCAAAATCAGCTCCCATGAACATTGTATGTTTGTTTTTGAGGGGATGCAATATATTAATTAGTCACATTTACATGAGCACATGACCATCATTTATATAGTCAATAAAAAGCATCTTTTTATATGTTTTAAGTATTAAGAATAATGCAGGTTCGTTAAATCGAGAAATCTCTCTTTAAATTAATAAATTATTAATTTATAGATTAAATAATATCTCTCTAAATTAATAAAATTACGCGGTCCCCATATTATTAATTTATAGAGGTTTTACTGTATATTAATCTTACATTTTAATTCTATAAATAAAAAAAAAACAAATTAAAGGAGAAAGAAAATGGGATGGGGCACAGTAAAAGAAGAGAGAGTGTGTGATAAGCCAAGAATTTAGGTTCATGAATAAAGTGAGAGTTTTAGTTGAGTTCATAAAATGAGATCATGGTGAGGTGGAGGACAGAAGGAGGAGAAAAGGAGGAGAGAGAGTCATGAATCCAAAAACGTTGGGTTCATTGTTATTCACGCTCTTATAAGAAGGTCTTTGAAACGGGTCGTAGCGGGTCACTATCGTCTATCGTTACATCGTAAGTCACTCACATAGTCACATTACTCCTCAACTCTCAAGTCTCAACCAGTCAGCAACAGAGTCGCCATAACAATGGAGCTCCCAAACCCTCACAACCACAAACGCCTGCGAGAAGACACAACCACAACCACCACCACCACCACCACCATCGACGACAGCAACAACATTAATGACAACAATGGCGTCGATCTCTCTCTCCTCGAAGCCATAGAAAAATCCTCACAAACCCCAATAGAAACCCTAGACTTGAAAACCCTAAAAAAACTAATCCTCTCATTTGAACGTCGTCTTCGCGACAACATTTCAGCTCGTCTCAAATACGCCGACAATCCTTCAAAGTTCGCAGATTCCGAGGTTGAGCTTCACGAGGAGCTTCAAAAGCTCAAATTACTCTCAGCAGGTCCTGAACTATACCCTGATTTAGTCAATTTCAATACTATTCCTTCAATTCTAGGGTTATTGAATCACGATAATGTCGATATCGCTATCGATGTCGTTTCGCTATTACATGATTTGACTGAGGAGGATGTGTTAGAAGATAATGATGAACCAGCTAGGGTTTTGGTTGATAATCTTGTTGAGAATAATGCTTTAGAATTGTTGGTTCAGAATTTGATGAGATTGAATGAGAGTGATGTTGATGAGGTTGCGGCTATACATACTACGTTGGCGACGATTGAGAATTTGATTGAGGTTAAGCCGAGTGTAGCGGAGATTGTGTGTGAGAAGACGAAGTTGATGAGGTGGTTGTTGGCGAAGATTAAGGTTAGAGAGTTTGATGGGAATAAGCAGTATGCGTCGGAGATATTGGCGATTTTGTTGCAGACAAGTGGGGTTAATCAGAAGAAGCTTGGGCAGATGAATGGGGTTGATGTTATGTTGCAGGCCGTGGCAATGTATAAGTCAAAGGATCCGAAGAGTTCTGAAGAGGAGGAGATGGTTGAGAATTTGTTTGATTGTTTGTGTTGCCTTTTGATGCCTTTGGAGAATAAGGAAAGGTTTGTTAAGGCTGAAGGAGTTGAGTTGATGATTATTATCATGAAGCAGAAGAAATTGGCGTATGGGTCGGCTGTTAGGGCGCTTGATTTTGCTATGACTAAGTATCCTCCGGCTTGTGAGAGGTTTGTTGATGTTTTGGGGTTGAAGACGGCATTTGCTGCTTTTATGGGTAAGGCAAGTTCTCAGTCTCCCTTATTTTTTCTTTGTCTATGAGCATTAATTTTATGTGTTTGAAAGGTTAAAATGAGACATAAGTAAGGACAACATTGTTCAATGCGATTTGCCATTGTGGATTCTCGTATATATATGTTAAACATCCGAAACAGTTGGATTTTTGCTAGTGTTGTAGAGGAGTTTTGTGTTGGAGTAAGAAAAAAAAGAAGGGATTTTCTAGCATGCTCATTGTGAAGTACAAGTTTTCTAGCTCCTATGAAGTTGAATTTAATGTGCTTGATTTTCCCAAAAGTGAGCTAAGAGTCCAAAAAACTATGGCGTGGCATTGTAATGGAGACCCACGTGATAGAGGAGAGGTTAGTTTAAGATTGTCTGTTTTGTTTTTGAAATATACTCTGGTTTATTCAAGCATGGTTGCTGAGCTTATCATCTAGGGAAATAGTGGAGTGGTAATGTTTTTGTCTGACATAGGTCTTCGGCCTTTGCCTTTCTAGTCTCTTGGATCTAACTTATAGAGACATTAGGTACCGGGTTTGTTTCCCTTTTAAACCTATTCCAATTGTATTAACTTTTTCATGCAGTGCACATAATATTTAGGTATCTACAAAACTATAAACTATCTTGTGTGTTAGATAGTTTTTGAGTGCTTAGTATTATGGTGTATGGCTTTTGAGGAGGGACTTTTGGGGTGAATGGGCACGCAAGGTTGTTACTCATGTTAGGTGACTCTTACACCAACAGGCTTGCTAGAAAATAAGATGTCGATGTTATTTTTGTGTTTAGATAATAACCTTGGTAGCTGTAACGCATGACTTTTGTACTCTTTATGATGCGTAAATTCAAGGGAAGTAAACTCTTTCAGAGCAGCGACTAAGAGAGCAATTGTTTGTGCACATAAATGATAGATAAGCCCACCTCCCAATGCCTTAAAGGATTCAAAACCCACCCAGCAAATGAGTTTTAGTGATTACTAAACCCACCAAGAACACGCAAGTTCTATAAAGGATTAAAAGGATTGTTGAGAGAACTAGAGTCAGCATTCTAGATAAGTTCTCGATCATCCAAATCTGATTTGTTATTTCTGGTGCTCTCTCTATTTATAAGCAAACCCTAGGGGAATAAATGAGCATATTCTAAGCATCAAAGATTCTCCTAAAGAAAGAGAATAGCCAGCAAATAAACGGTACAAATGCAGCTCGTTATAGTACAATCTTTGTGGCCCTAGTTGTCCTCACACACCTATAATCCAAAATAGAGCCGTTGTGGCTGCTTGTGAGCTGGTAAGTTGTCCTTGCTGCTACAAACAGATCATCTTTGGATAGAATATCATCCTCGATGCTGCTAGTACCTTGGAGAGTCCTGAACTCCTAATCAATCGTGAATTTTCATTTACGTGCATGACTAGAATAAGAGCTGCTCGTGCAAATGCAAAATGAAACGTTAATTAATAAAACGTATGCATGAATTAGTTCCTACCTGCCTCGGATTTGTTCATGGAAAAACATAGGGCCTTAGGCAACCCTCTCAAGCTTGGTGTAACCACTAGATTTGTTGGAAACACCCATGAAATCCTGGAATAAGACTTTGAGAGTTAGGATTTGGCTACCTTGCAATGTAAGCTCCTTGTCACTTGGATGATCAATTGCAACCTTAGATACTCCAGTATCTCTTTCCTGGTTAAAATTAGAACATAGACTCCTTTTTATTTTGCTCTGCAGATCTTCTTGATTGCTTACCTATTTGAGGTGATATTACTTAAATTTTTGACCAAACGGAAATGTTATAAACATTCTGTGTTTGAATTTAAAATATTGAAACAGTTTAAACCTTAGACATGAAACGGAAAATGAAAATGTTTCAAAGGAGTCGACAAAGCGAAATTATTTTAAACGAATGGCTAAACCGAAAAAGAACAAATCTATCACCACCGCAGGCGCACTTCCTCCTCCTCAAGTTCAGTTGCTTTGCGTTTGTAAGAAAAGGAGAAGAGAAGAAAAGGAGACAAAGGAAGAAGGAGAGCCATGTTCAGCCCCTTCAAGTTCAAATCTTCATCATTCAATTTATCCTTTCTTTTTCTATCCTTTTAACATCTTGTTCTTCATGTACTGGACTTTAACTTCAGTTCTATATTTTTTTCTCACAAAATTCTCTGTAAAAATTCTGCTTCACGTCAGTTTATACCCTCCTGAATTATGTTCTAGCATTTTCTCAAATGGAAGGACCTGGTCCTTCATCTTTTGTAAATAAAATTTTGATGTTTCAAGCTATGTATCTCTTTAGTCTTTTATTTGCATTTCACATCTTTGTCTTTAGAAGGCAAGCAATATATGCACGCGAGACAGGTGCACTTGTTGCTGCCGGACGGAGCTCCGATGGTCGCCGGCCACCACGACCGGCGGATTCTGGGTCGCGGCGGGTGGCTATGTCGGCGGAAAAGTCCGGCGAAGCACGTAGGGGGCCTAATTGGGTTCGGCGAGATCGGGGAAGTGGTGGAGAGAGAGAACTCGGGGGTGGCCGAGGTTGCGGTGGGTTCGACGGCTGAGCTGCCGGTCGTCGAGACTGGACCGGCGGAGAAGGGTGCTGGGCAGTCTGGGTTGTTGAATGCTGGCGAGCCAGCGGCGGGGTCTGGGCCCGTTCGCGAAGAGGTTTTAAGCGGGAAATCGTCGGGGAATTCGCAGGTGGAAGTCGTCCCGAATACACCGGTATCAGGTGGCGAGGGTGTTGCTGGTCCTAGGGGGTCGGAGGGGGTGAAGAAGAATAGTGGGTTGGCTGGTCTTGGACAGTTGCCACGGGTCGCTGTTGCTTCTTCTCCACTATGGAGAGGGGATTTTCTCAGAGATTTGTGTCAGGTTGGTACTTGGCTAGCGGAGGTTGGGGCACGAGTTCAGCAAGCGGGTCAAGGTGAAGGTCCTGTAGCTGAGTCTCAGGCGAGGTTGCAACGGGAGTTCTGTGGGGAACCTGTTTTCGATATTACCCGGACCCAGGGGGGATCCTCCTACTGGGAATCAATCTTTGATGAGGATGATGAGGATGATCTTCTTGGGTCACTGGATGGTGACGATGATCTACTCTTGAGCAGGTTAAGGGAGTTTGAGGATAAGGAGGTGGAGGGGATAGGGGAGGTGACTTTGTTTAACGCTGAGATGGTTCGGGGTGTGACGACGCAGCAGAGCTCGGAGCCCATTCACAGTGTTCCTTTGCCTTGTGCCGAGGATACCAGGGCGCGTGCCCAAGAGGACCTTTCTACTTCCTTTTCCCCTTTACCCTTTTATTCGCTTTTTGTTGCTACCCCCCAAAAAGCACCTGCTTGTTCTATTGCTGACCAGGTGTTATCTGCTAATGTTTTTCCAGGTGCAAGCGGTGGAGATGGAGTTGTTGGGCAGGGCGTAACACCAGTTCTGTCGATAGCGCCGGAAGGTTCTGCTGCTCCGTTGTGCCATGGGGAGTCAGAGGCCGGGGGGACGGTTGTGACCATTCCACCATTGGCGGGTGGGAGGGACGACCGAGACCCTCAGTCTCTTCTGCGTGATCTTGATTTTCGGGTTGTTGGTACTTCAGGTCAGGTAGCTAATGTTCAGGTGTCTTCGAGGGATCCTCCCTCTCGGAGAAACAGGGTTGGCATTCGGGAGCTTCGGGGTCTTGAGACGACCCTTAATTATGGGGAAGGGGGGAGTCGTAGGTCTAGGGGTATTGGTGGTTTTAGATGAAGATTTTAAGTTGGAATGTGAATGGCTTGGGGAGGGTAGAAAAGCGTCGTCTAGTGCAGGAAGTTGTCAGACGGGCGTCTCCGGATGTGGTGATGTTTCAGGAGACAAAGGTTGAGGGAGTTGATTCTTTTTTTGTTCGAAGTCTTTGGGAGGCAGGTTCTAAGGATTGGGTTTGTTTGCCTTCTGTAGGGGCGTCGGGGGGTATTCTTATTGCTTGGGATACTCGTTTTGCGTCTCGAGTCGAGACTCACTTTGGGCATTTTACTGTATCGGTTCTGTTGAGTGTTCGTGGGAGGGGTGATTGGTGGGTGTCGTCTGTCTATGGCCCGTGCGGGGCTGCTGACCGGGAGTCGTTTTGGGAGGAGTTGGCGGCCCTCGCTGGTCTCTGTTCCCCTAGATGGGTTATTGGGGGTGACTTTAATGTGATCCGTCATGCGGGGGAACGCCGTGGTAGGGGGCTGACGGGGGGTATGATTGAGTTTGACTCCTTTATCAGGGAGTCTGCCCTTCGCGATCTGCCTCTAGATAATGCTCAGTTTACTTGGGGTGTGAGCGGGAGGCGGGATGTAGCCTCTCGGATAGATAGATTCCTTGTTACGAATGAGTTTGAGGATGAGTTCCCATCTTTGGTACAGGAGATCCTGCCCCGTTCGTGCTCTGATCATTTTCCCCTTGTCTTACATTCTGCTCCCATTCAGTGGGGCCCGACCCCTTTCCGCTTTGAGAATATGTGGTGCTCCCACGCGGAGTTTGGGGTTAAGATTCGGGATTGGTGGGCGGAGTGTGAGGTTGAGGGCTGGAGGGGGTACTGTTTCATGAGGAGGTTGAGGTTTGTTAAGGAACGTTTGAAAGTTTGGAATAAGGAGACTTTTGGAGACGTACGGGTGCGAAAGGGAGAGCTTCTTAAGGAGATTTTGGTGACGGACCGGGCTTTGAGCGAGGAGGGCCATGATGAGGGGTTGCTGAGGAAGAGTGTTGATTTGAAAAATAGTCTAGAGGAGGTTTTGCTTAAGGAAAGGCAGAGTCAGCGTCAGAAGATGAAGGGGAGATGGGCGAAGGAGGGGGATGTGAGTTCTAGGTTATTCTTTAAAGTGGTTAATGGGAGGCGGAGGAGGAGTTTTGTTCGGGAGTTGGAGACTGATGATGGCGAGCGTGTGACTGATGTGAATAGGATTAGTGACGAGGTCACCGCTTTCTACAAGGGTCTCTTTGAGGAAGAAGTGATTGATAGACCGATGTTGGAGGGAGTTGAGTGGTCCCCTATTACGCCATTGCTTCGGGATTGGCTTGAGCGCCCTTTTGAGCTAGAGGAGATACGGGCAGCGGTGTTTGGGATGGATCGAGAGAAAGCCCCGGGGCCGGATGGTTTCACTATGGCCTATTACCAGGAGTGTTGGGAGGTCATCAAGGAGGATCTGCTTGGGGTTTTTACTGAGTTTCATGCCACAGGGGTGATTGGGAAGAGTATGAACTCTAATTTTATCACCCTCGTCCCTAAGAAGGATCGGTCGATTAAGGTGAGGGACTTCAGGCCTATTAGCTTAGTCACCAGCGTTTATAAGATTTTAACTAAGGTTCTGTCTATTAGACTTGGGGCGGTTTTGTCTGGGACTATCTCGACTGCCCAGAGCGCTTTTGTGGAGGGTCGCCAGATCATTGATGCAGCACTGGTTGCTAATGAGGTGGTTGATGGTGCTCGCCGGAGTAACCACTCTGGGATTGTTTTTAAGTTGGACTTTGAGAAGGCTTATGATCGAGTTAGTTGGGGTTTTTTGGATCGCGTCCTAGATAGGAAAGGCTTTGGGGGGCGTTGGCGCACCTGGATAAGGGGGTGTTTGTCCAACGCTAGTTTTTCTGTACTTGTTAATGGGGCGGCTCGTGACTGGTTTACTTCGTCACGTGGTTTGCGCCAGGGGGATTCTCTTTCCCCTTTTCTATTCACCCTTATCGTTGATGTTCTTGGCCGGATGTTGGATAGGGGAGTGGAGCGGGGGCTTGTTGAGGGATTTCGGGTGGGTCGGGAAAGGGTCTGTGTTTCACACCTGCAGTTTGCCGATGATACGATCCTCTTCCTTCCGGCTGACACCGAGGGTTTTAAGAGGGTACTTACGCTCTTACAAGTATTTGAGGTTGTGTCGGGGATGAGAATTAATCTAAGTGTAGTTTGGCGGGGGTCAACGTGGGGGAGGATGTTCTGACCTCCCTGGCTGGCCTAGTGGGTTGTCAGGTTCAGCAGTGGCCGCTTACTTATTTGGGGGTGCCCCTCGGAGGTAATCCCAGATCGGTTTCCTTTTGGGAACCGGTGGTGTCTAGAGTGGCTAAGCGTCTAGATGGTTGGAAAGGGGTGTATTTCTCTTTGGGGGGGAGGATCACTATTTTACAGTCCTGCTTAGCTAGCATCCCTCTGTACTACCTTTCCTTTTTTAAAATTCCTATTGGTGTAGCTAATAGGATTGAGAGGATGATGAGGAACTTTCTTTGGTCGGGGGCTGGAGAGGGTAAGAGGGATCATTTGGTTAGTTGGGACCATGTTTGCCGGCCGAAAACGGAGGGGGGCTTGGGTTTTGGTAGGTTGGTGTCCAAAAACATTTCGCTAGTGGGGAAGTGGTTATGGCGTTTTCCCTAGAATCTGACTCCCTATGGCACCGAGTTATCAGAAGCAAGTACGGCCTTCAGCATAATGGGTGGGACGTGCTAGCCAGCTCCACTGTTTCCCATGCTTGCCCTTGGAAGTTCGTTTCCCAGGTATCGTCTTTATTCTTTCCCCTGGTCAGGTATACTGTGGGTAACGGTCAACGGGTTCGGTTCTGGGAAGATGTGTGGAATGGTGAAACTCCTTTCTCTTCTACATATCCGCGGGTTTTTCGTTTGTCCACTCTTCACGGGGCGCCTGTGGTTGGTGGTTCCTAGGACCTACACCTTCGGCGACCACCCCGCGATATAGAAATGGAGGAACTCGTTTCCCTCCTGGGTGTCCTCCACACTAGGTTTCTCGTCCATAGGGACGATTCTCGGACTTGGATTGGGGACTCCTCTGGGGTTTTTTCTTCCAAGTCCTTCCTCCATCATCTTAGCATTCCGTCACAATTTCCACATTTTCCCCTTTCCTCTTATATTTGGAAGTCAAAGGTTCCTCTGAAGGTTCGTGCTTTTGTGTGGACTTTGGTGCTTGGTAAGGTGAACACTAGTGATATGGTGCAACTGTGGAGGCCACATATGTGTCTTCTTCCCAACATGTGTGTGATGTGTCGGCAAGACGGAGAGAGTTGTTTGCATTTGTTTGTGATGTATGACTTTGCGAGGGCCTTGTGGGATCGGCTGTTGTGTGGGGAGCCTTTTGTGTGCCCTGCTACTGTGGGGCAATTCCTACGGATGCGTTTTTCTGCTATGCGGAGAGGGAAGGAGGGTAGGATGTTGTGGCGGTGTGCCTGTTTAGCTATTCTTTGGTGCACTTGGTTAGAGAGGAATTCGAGGATTTTCTCTGACACGGGAAAGGGAATCGATTTAGTTTGGGAACATATAGTTTATTTGGCATCCCTTTGGGCGAAGGCGGCTGGTGCTTTCAAGGGGGTGCCACTGACGGTCATTCAACGCCATTGGCGTGATTTGTAGATACTTTATTCTTATTTTGGTTCTTTGAGGATACCTTGTCCTCCATTTTGTATTCTTTCACTATTTGATTAATAAAATTTTTTCTTATCTAAAAAAAATATGCGGGGCTTAAAGGAACCATGGCTGAAAATACAAAGAAGGGATTGACTATTAAGAGACACAAACAGGACTTTAGAAATCAAATGGTTTCTGACCTACTGCTTTAACAAAAACAGACCTGGAAATGATAAGAAACCAAATGGAACACCACCACCACCACCACCACCACCACCACATAATTCCAAAAAACAATTCTATTAGGAATCCACATGGATTTCTGAGATAGGAACAAAGTTAGATCTGGGGAAAACAGAACTAAAATGTTCAAGATAGACTTGTTCCTACAGGAGCTACTTCATCATTTGTCCCAAATGAATCAAGAAGAAGAACTGGGAGAAGTCAAGCTCTTTTTCTCGGCCTTTATCAGTCCAAAATCATTCAAATGGTGGAAGTAAATCACAGGACACAGAAAAGTCAAGCCCTAGTTTTCAACCTAGTGGAAGTAAAGACAAGTCCAGCAAGAATATTTAGGATGACATCAAAGTTGTTTTGGGATACCTTTCTACGATTTTTACTACATAAAGCAATTTGTTCTGACTCATTAGTTACCAAATGTTACGCTATTGATGACATCAAAATTACTATGATTCCATATCTATTGATATCATGTCTTAGATTTTTTGTTTTTGATTTGCTAGTCCTAGTAGAGTTCCTCTGGGTTTTGACTATGATTGGTCTCCAAAATATAAAAGGTAAATTTGGTTTTTTGAAATAATCACCTTATAGTGGAGCAGAATTTATTGTATTCCTTGAGCATTCTCCTGTCCATCTCCTCTCTTTTGGGGATCTTGTATATGTGTCTCTCATAGTTTGGTTACCTATACTAAGGCATGGTTATGAACTCGTTCTTTTCCTTTGATTTTACAGATACCTATAAGCAAGAAGCAAAAAAGAGAGCGCTATAAAGAGGAGATAGAAGAACGGATAGTATCTCTCATTTCGTCATTATTTGGTAAGAAGGCAAGTTCGTATTTGTCGAGTTTCCCATTTTATTTCAATTATAAGTTACTTCAAAAATAACCCTGAGGGGGTAGCTCAGATGTATTCTAGAGGTTCCAGGTTCGGGTCGTCTCAGCGCAAGTGGAGGTTTTCTTGGTCATTAACTTCAGTGTCCATGGGATTTGGGATTAGTCAAGCAAAGCTTGGATACTCAATTACCCATGTTATCGAAAAAAATAAATTACTTCAAAAATTGAGAAGTTGATAATTGTGCTTAGGGGATGCATTAGTTGATTTCTAACTCTTGTCCATCTCATATCCCTGTTATAACACATAAATTTACAAGTTGATGCACCTGTGTTTTGATTGGTAGGGTTTTGACTTCAATGTCTTCATGAAACATGATACGATTGTGCTGGTTCATCTCATAGGACCCTGTTGTAGTTTGGTGCTCTATGTAACTTGAGAAGCACAAGGAATCCTACTTTCAAGGATTAAAAAGAATCGTAAGAGTGGTAAAGAAAGAAATCACCTGTTTGCTTCTGCTGTAGAGTTGGGGGTGTTCGTCAATCGTCATCCTATATAAACACTGATTTGATGCGTCACCCTCCCTCCAAAAAACCAAAGTGAACACCACAAAAAGAAAAGATAAGTATCCCGTGGCTATAATTTTGTGGACAAGTTAATGGGAAAGAAGAGTAGCAAAAGAAATAGAAAGACTTCCAAAAGTGCTTTGTCTTAACATAATTTTCTTGTGGGTAGTGCTTGTATTGATTTGACAAGGATTTGATGATTCTTTAGTTCCATTGAGTTGAAATTAATGGAATCACTGCATTGCCCCATTCTGCTGAATAGAGACCTTGAGTTTCTGGATGGTTGGATTATCTGCAAGGAGCAGATCACAAATGAAGACGTTGACGTTTTGCCAAAGTCCTTTGCAGTTTTTTGATGTTTTTGTTAGGAATTTTCTGCTAAAAAACAATAATCAGAGGAGCTTAACAAACTAAGAACACAAGGTTTATGGTGTCATCCATTGGCTCCCCCTTGAATAAAGCATCCTTTACCCTCCACACATTCTTCGGTTCTACCACCTCGCACTTCACCATGTGCAAATCTCACATTGCTTGGCTAATTAGAACCTAATTTGGGGTGAAAAGCATTGAGAATTGTATTTTGCACTAGGCATGCTCTTGACAAACGCATTAGAGAGTTGATGATGTTTCCTAATTTGGGGTTAAAGTGCATTGGAGAACTGAAGTTGTAAGCTAAGAATGTTCTTGGCAAAGAACCGATGCTAAAGTCGAAAACACGACCTTAGACACAGTCGTTCCACTGGTTGACGAGGAGCTTCAACAACAGGTCATGTTTCAGTGATGTTTGTGCTTTATTGAGTAGAATATGCTCGAGTTCTTCTTGCATGTGTGGCTAAAAAGAGGTGTGTGGTCCCTACTGGGATTGGCTTCCAAAAAAGATATTGACTAATTGCTCTTAGGAAATTGATAGGATGCTTCATCCTCTTTTACACTATAAAGATAGTGGCAGATGTTTTTTTCGCAAGTGTTCAAATGTTTGTGCTATAGGCTTTAGCTTTGTTAGGATTTGATAAGCTAAGTATGAGTAGAAAATTGTAGTCTGACTTGTGGACGTAGGCAATTTGCTGAACTATGTAAATCTTTGTGCTATAGGCTTTATCTTTGTTGTACTCCTGGATCATTGTGGGCTAAATATAGAAATCTGTGGTCTTATCTTGATCTTCCGAGGGGCCAATAAATGTGTGCAATGATTATTGCCTTTTAAACCTGGACTAGTATTCTCTCAAATCTCAATCCAATTGAGTGATCAATCTTGTGAGGCTCAAATAGCCTTAGAGGAAAGTTAAGTTTATTTTGCGTTGCCTTGTTGTCCCAGCTGATACCTTATGGATTAGGATTGCTGTTTGGCAAAGGCAGTAGAGTAGCCTTGTTTTAATTTTGAAATTTCACTTAGTCCAAGAGCTCCGTGAATGTTAGCATTCTGGAGAAATCTGCATTGTGTATATTAGCTTGTGTTCTGGACAATATCAATTTCCTGTAGAAGTTTATAGATCCTCAAAGTCTGGCAAAACTCATCTCTAGATACAAATTGTCATTACCCATGAGCTGAAACGGTTGGCAGCAGAATCTGGCAGTAATTTGGCACTCGTTAAGATGTTGAAGATGCTTGTTACAAAGGGATGAAACCTGAGCTGACGATACCTACACTTCCATGGCATAATAAATTGCTTGTGTTCCTCCAAATTTTTTGTTGGGTTTCCCTTTCATACCATTTGCGCGGTGTAAACCAGCTGCTGAGTGCTTAAATGTCCTCTCTCGTACTCCTATAGAACTCTAGGGTCCTGCTAAAAGATTGCGTGCTATAATTTTTTTTAGATAAGAAAAAAGTAATAATAATGATCAATTTACAGCAAAATAGAGGATAAGAAATCCTCTATAGGAAGATTGTGTGCTACAATTGACCAAACAACTGGAAAGACAGCCAGGAAAGTTTTTAGTTAGGTTCACCGTGATAGTTATTTAATTTGCATTCTTTTTATGCTGTATCCAAGGACTCATCATTCAAGAGTCTGGACAAATTTCAACTCCATGGCTCTTTCTCACCACATGCTCAATGCTCACTCGAAACAAGATTACATTTTTTATGATTTCCCATCATACATCATTTTTCAGAAGTCGATATTTAGATCTTATCATTATCGGTCTTTACAAAGCATAAATAGGACATCAAAGCTTTGTTTGTTGTGAATTTATGATGTGATGAGAACTGTTTAGGAAGGACGTGACATTTACATGTAGACTTTTCAACTCACTAGCTCTAGGCTTGGAAACTTTTATTGTTGGAATTGGGTCCTATAATAACTCGGATTCATTATATTATTTTCGGGATGAAGTGAGGCCTTGTAATTCACATATGACAAAATATCCACCTATGCTTTTAATTATCTTCTCATATCAAATGAGAAAATCCAATAATCTATGTTGTAGTATCTCTGTACTTTCCATCTCTCCCTTATCACCTTATTGTCTTGTGGAGGCGTTAATTATTTCTGTTATGGTGTTTTCCAGCTGGGATTTTGAGGGGCTCTAGAAGAGAAAGGTTGTTAAGCAAGTTTGTAGAAGATGAGTGCGAGAAGATAGACAGGCTTATGGAACTTTATGTGAGGTAAGTTCCTAGTATTTGCTCAAGTGCTATCCAGGGCAAGTTGATGGATACGTGAATTCCCTACTTAATTCATGTTTTGAGTCTGTCTTCTACAGGTACTCAGATAGAGTTAAATCAGAGATGGCACGCTTGGACCAGCTGGAGTTTGATGATTTTGAGGTCAAGTTACTGAAGCTTTTTCATTTGAATCAGCTATAATATATTTTTTTATCCAAAAAAATTAATGCTTTCCTGAAATTTTGCAGATGGACGAGAATGAGAGGTACAGTAGGAAACTGGATTCTGGTCTCTACACATTACAGGTAGGGAATTGTAGATCATAGTCTTTAGCAAAAGATTGTTTGAAATACCAAAGGATGACGTCTTTCCTTGTTATTCTTCCCCTATTTCATTCCTAAAGACAAACAGGATTATATACTAAACGACCAAGAGGGTAGTTATCTTATTCAATTACAAAGGATTAGTTAACGGACATGGATAAGCTAGCCTCATGATATGATATGCCAACATGAATGCTCCTGCCACTTAAACTTTTATCGCATCCGAAAAAAATTCAACCTTTTACAAGAGATGGCTGTTTCTTGTCAAAAGTTTTTGATTCCCTTGACAGTCTTGTGGATGTGGTTCATTTGTCACAAATTCATTGATTTACTCTTTGATATGATCAACTATTCCCCATTCTCTTCTGTGTTTGGGCCTGACTTTCAATTATAATAAACGAAAATCAATATTCTGATTAGTCTCGTATTTCATTGTGTCATTACTTGGGTTTAAAATTTTGACCTCATGTGTGAACCCAAACCCAAGTTGATACATTAAATCTAGGGCTTAGACCCGACTTGTTCAATCTGAATTATAATATCACAAATAGCCTACAAATCATTGGTCAAACCAGTGTCACATGGTATGTTTCGGTACGTGGAACAGGTACGGCAACGTAATTCGCTACGTAAGTTGTGCATTGTACTAGGGAGAGGTTCAGCGAATTGTGTTCCCGATATGCCAATTTGGCAATGCAATTCACAGGGGGTTCAGCGAATTATGCAACACTGGGTCAAACTTAAACCTGAATTGCTCTGGGTCGAGCTATTGAGTTAAGGGCTTAAGGCACATAAAATGATAACCCTATAATGGATAAATTGTTGGTGAAAACCCTACTCCTATTCTTTTGTATTCTTTTTATCAACCCTCCCTCTATTTTGAAGGATGATTACCCTTCTCTCATTCCTCAAATTGGCGGATGCCGCGGTGGATGACCAATTTTCTCCTCTATAATGGGCGACATTCGCCTCTTTACTCTCTATTCTCTACTCTCGCGTGTGTTACGAGCAATTTCAAACTTTTTCTCCTCTACTCTGGCTTACACATCCCTCTCCAACCTCATCGTTGGAGGTTCCATTCCCCATGCTCCCACTTTTAGATTGGGTGGTCTTTGTAGTTCCCTCCTCCCCCTTAGGCTGTCTGAACCTTGGCCAAAATGGGTCAGATATTCACGAAGATATTTCTCTACTTTCTTATTTACTTTTTGTGCGTTCTCTTTGTCCACATAACTCATCTTTTACGTTGTCCTTAGCTCCTTACCATACTATTTTCCAAAATCTCCATTTTTCAAGTTTTTGCTTTGCCAATTTAAAAATTACTCTATAAGTTACTGGAGGGTTAATAATTAAGTATATAAATATTGCTGTTCAACATCAGTGTGCTTATTTCTGAATGTTGCACAAATAGCTGTTTCCTGACGCACTTCACTTTCTGCTTGTTGCTTGCAGTTGATTACTGTGATTCTGGGTCATCTTTGGACCTCTGAGTAAGTCTATCAGTTCTTTTGTGTTTTGAAGGATGGAGCTCACCTTTATTTTTCGTGCTGTCTGATCTTTGATTGTTCAATATACGCAGACATCCACGCATGAGAGCTAGAATTGAACTATTACTCAAACAGCATAGGCTTACAAAGAATGATGTCAAAGATGTACTCCAGGTAAATGGATGATTGTTCATCCACACGTGTTAAAGTGCTTGTTAGGCCCTTCATATTTTGCTTTCTGCATGCATTGAATCCCTTCTGAATTAATTTAGCATTGCTTTTTTTTTTTATACTGAACAATGGTGTTAACTGTTAAAGGCATTGAGGTGATAATTGCTATTGAGGTGATTAGTTGTGATAGCTGCTGCGTCTTTGGCTAAAACTTCAATCCGTTTACTTCTGTTTGCTTGACCTCAGGAATACCACGACAACATTGGAGACCTCGATGGACCCGAGGAAAAAGAGCGAGCTCAGTCGAAAATTCAGAAGTTCATTTCTGCTTTTTGAATACCTCCCTAGTTGTTGAAAAATTTATGCTAGTGTCAGGAATACATGGGAGTCTTTTATGAAAAGTAGGGGTCATGAAAGCAAATATTAGGACCAAAAACATTTGGCAATTGATAGAGCATTTGTATTTCTTGGAAATCTATTGTAGCTCATTTATTGGCATGTCCAGTGTTTTCCAGGGCGATTCTAAACTGACGGGCGTTAGACTAACTTGGGAAGTGAGGCGCGCAAAAGCAAGTGGGCCCATTTTCCTAGTAGTAACGCGCTGTGGTATTGTTTTGAAAGGAATCTATGAGAAATGACTTCAGATGAGATGCATATAACTATGATAGGAGTAGAGAGGAGTCTTTTACTTCATATAGGAGTTTTAAGTGGGACTGATTAGCTTTAAACAAAGCATATGATCATTGCGACACTTTATTTCTTAGCTCCCTATAGGCTCGAGGATATTTTATATAGTTGTTTGTATAGAGTCGAATCATTATCTTTGAGCTCTCCTATTCTTTATATGTCCATAGTCTTATTTTTTTTGTATGTAGTATAAGTTATGATTCAGAAGACAAGTAGAAAACATACAATAGCTTACTAAAGGTGGTTAAGTTTCAAAGATTATTACTTACTCATAATGGGGAAGTTCACCATGGTTATGGATATAATTTAAAATTTTGGGTGTATTTAAGTAATTGATATATTTGTGCTAATAGAATTAAGTTGCTTTATTACTTTATATATTGAATTGAAAATGTCGGATTATAGTCTATTTTTTTTAATAAAAAAGATATAAGCTAATGAAATAATAGTTTAAAGTATATAGTATATTAAATATCATATCATATCATATCATATACGTGTTATTAACATGAACCTGTGCATCGCAGGAGCTTCTTTACTAGTATAAACAAAAACAAGTTGGAGAGCTTCTTTACTAGTATAAACAAAAACAAGTTGACGAGAAAAAAAAAAATAAACAAAAACAAGTTGGAGAGAACACACTCTTACACATCATCAAAACCTACAAAATAATACTCCTATCTGAACTTTTTTTTTGTAACAAAATCCATCAAAAGTTTCACACTCATGGTCATACTCTTTTTCCTTCTACAAATTTAGCCACCAATCCAGAATTACTCTCTCTCGTCCTTTTTTTTTGGTCTGAATTAAAGCTATTTCCCTTGAGTTTTGCGTTGGCGCACTTTTCGCTTTGATTTCTTTTCACAATTTCTAAGCTTAATTAGCCAGGTACCTTAGCTCTGTAATATAACAAGCATAGCCATGTGGTTGTATTCTACTCAAAACACTTTCACCTTCAACACAAAAACCTCTGTTTCTCTCTCCTATTAAAGCATAATGTTAGAGATATGATATCGGGAAAATATTATGAGAATATATTTTCCCCATATACATAGAAAATATGATATATTAGATTATATGATTAAGATAATATATAGTTAATATATTACAGAGATCTTATGCAATTAGGAAACTAGTATTATTAAGATACTAGTAGAACTTGGAGAATAAGTTATGGTACTCTATATATATTCTCATAATATTTTCCCGATATCATATCTCTAACCCATAACAACGACCAAAACACAAAAAACACAAAAAAAAAACCACAGAAGGACTTTTTCAGTCTTAGAGAGAAATCTAGAGAGGAGAGAAAAAGATATAGAGGATGAGAGAAACAGAGGAGGAGGAGAAGAAGAAAGAGAATAATCATGGAGTAGAGAAAGTGGCGTTTTACAAGCTGTTTGCGTTTGCAGACGTAACTGATATAATATTGATGGTGGTGGGAACTATGGCCGCTATAGGGAATGGAA
Organism: Tetragonia tetragonoides; assembly: GCA_038025085.1. Taxonomy (NCBI): domain Eukaryota; kingdom Viridiplantae; phylum Streptophyta; class Magnoliopsida; order Caryophyllales; family Aizoaceae; genus Tetragonia; species Tetragonia tetragonoides. The sequence goes on from CM076150.1 coordinate 21,724,647, forward strand.
TTGTGCAGCCATTGATGACCTTAGTTTTGTCTCAAGCTATTAATTCTTTTGGCAGTTCTGATCCTGTTCATGTTGTTTATGACGTCTCTAAGGTACGTAATTCTTTTCAATATCGCTTAAGTAATATGATCTTCTGTGTATTAGATATGAATTTATGATGATCCTGATATTGTCGAATGTCGATGATGTTTTCTTTTGTACTTATGTTCGCTTGTAATCACAATGCATGCATGTTTTTGCCCCATGATTGTTTATGCTTAATTAAGACTTTTGACCACCCTTACTAATTTAGACTTAGAGTAAGCTTACATTACATATATATCTTGACGTCAGTATCCTAAGAACAAAGTCTGCTTAGTTTTGCTACTGTAATACTTAATAGGCTTGCAGAATTGATATGATTATCCTAAGAACAAAGTCGGCTTAGTTTTGCTCCGACGACTCTGATCCTTTTCCCCGGATGCCTTTGAATCATTCTCGTACTTTTACATGCCAAAGGCATTGCCTTCACTGTGAGACTATAGTTTCGCAACACCAGCAAACACAGCAGTGCCAGCCAGCGACTTTATTTGCAGGAATCAAACAAGCGGCGGCTCTACAAGTACACATCTAGCCGATTGGGGTTGATTTTCGGGTTTTCAAGCATGTATTTCAAGGGGTTCACCATTTTTCCTAGTATTTGTAGAAGATCGATCCATAACCAGTTAACCAGCACGTACACGACAAGGCTTAGAGATATGAACCCAGCACTTTACTGTTCCGTACTGTTATTGTTGTCATTCATATGTTTGGTTGCGGAAAAATGGACAAAAGAGATAGTTGCACTTTGGCAGAACAAAACTGGATAGTACTTAGTGTATATGATATGTGTTGAGTGCATTTTAGTACTGCATTATTAATATATTGTTAGACATTCCATGGTACATTGCTAATGATAATGCAAGCTTGTTAGCCCCATTATGAAGAATAAAGAGCTCTCCTAATTGAACAAACTTGGGGGGAGTAGAGAGGAAGAGTTGTACTTAATTTTATTGTACGAAAGAAGTAGTTCTTCCAAATTATGTAAGAAGATTGTTAAAAGCTGAAACACAATAGTTTAAATATTTTACTTATTTAGGTTTAAGCCTGTAACACAATAGTTAACAAGTTTACTTTTGCATTTCTGTACCATGTGATTCAGGAATTAATTACTTATAGTATTTGATTTATTGCAGGTCTCCCTGAAGTTTTTGTATTTGGCTATATATTCTGGCATTGTCTGCTTTCTACGTAAGTTCTGTCTTTCAAGTTCGAATTTACATGTATAAGACATTTTCTTCCATTACATTTTTCTACATCTTAACTAGGTTACTCTTAATAAGGAACAGTTACTTGTGTGAAGTCAAGGATCGAACTCGTTAATTTTAAGGGATTTTTCTAGTTCTTTGTCAATGTTTTCAGTTTTCATATTATTATGTATCCTGATGTCCGCCATGGATCCGACATCTCCCACATTCCCAGTTAAAAGTTCACTTGAGTAATAGTTTTATTTGTTTTTGAACAAGGTTAGCTTCTAATAGACAAAAACAGCTTGAAGAAAAAGAAAAAGAATTAATCACCTTGATTACCAGGAAATAAAGTGAATTTTAATGTGTCAACCTCAATATATGTCCTTTCAATGCCCCCTATTTCCATGATGTGGTTTACATACTGAATGTTTGATTGGTATCTACTTGGAAACAGAGGTAACATGCTGGATAGTGTCTGGAGAAAGGCAATCAGCACGTATTCGAAGCCTGTACCTGAAAACAATTTTGAGGCAAGATATCGCCTTCTTTGACACTGAAACTAGTACTGGGGAGGTCATTGGTAGGATGTCAGGAGACACGGTTCTCATACAGGATGCAATGGGTGAAAAGGTTCATTTAATTAATTCTATGAAACTCCACTTTATGTTTTTTTTTTTTGGGTGATTTTGAGTAACATTCCTTTGTCTGTGGCAGGTTGGCAAGTTCATACAACTAATTGCAACCTTTGTTGGTGGCTTTGCCGTTGCCTTTATAAGAGGATGGCTTTTAGCCTTAGTATTGCTATCCGGCGTCCCTTTCCTCGTTTTCGCTAGTGCAACCATGTCATTGTTGATGATGAAGATGTCTAGCCGTGTACAAATGGCTTATGCCCAGGCCGGAAATGTTGTAGAGCAGACTGTCGGTGCTATCAGAACAGTAAGTATATTTTGTCTTCTCTCAGCGTCAGTGTTCATACAAGTTCTATGTTTTTCCTGATCTTTTTCTTTCTTGTTAATGTCTGCTCAAGGTTGCTTCTTTTACGAGGGAGAAAGCTGCAATAAAGAAATACGATAGCAAGCTTACACTCGCCTATAAAGCTACTGTTACACAAGAGCTAGCCTCCGGTTTAGGGCTAGGTACACTACTCCTCATAATCTTCGGCACCTATGCACTTGCTGTATGGTATGGGGCCAGACTGATCATAGAGAAAGGTTACAATGGTGGACAAGTCCTCAATGTGATTATGGCCATGATGACTGGTGGAATGTAAGTGTGTTTCCCCTTTCCTGTTTTTTCTTTTCCACTTCCCCTTATGTGAAAATGCTAGAGAAGTAAACATCATTGAATATAATTGTTTGAACAGGTCAGTGGGACAAACATCTCCGTGTCTGAATGCATTTGCAGCAGGACAAGCTGCAGCTTACAAGATGTTTGAGACAATAAAGAGGACACCAAAAATAGATGCTTCAAGCACCGAGGGGGAGGTTTTGGAAGATTTTAGAGGTGAAATTGAGTTGAAAGATGTGTACTTTACATACCCTGCTAGGCACGATGTGCAGATTTTTCAAGGATTTTCTCTGCACATCCCTAGTGGAACAACTGCTGCTCTGGTTGGACAGAGTGGGAGTGGAAAATCAACAGTGATTAGCCTTGTAGAGAGATTCTATGATCCTGATTCAGGCGAAATTCTCGTCGATGGCATTAACTTGAAGAAGCTTCAGCTAACATGGATTAGGCAGAAGATTGGATTAGTGAGTCAGGAACCCATCCTCTTCACAACTACAATACGAGATAACATCGCTTATGGGAAGGAAGGTGCTACTGATGAGGAAATTAGAACTGCTATTGAGCTAGCCAATGCTGCAAAATTCATTGACAAGCTTCCAAAGGTAACTCCACCCAACCCCAACCCCACAACAAAAAAGAGAAAGAAAAAAAGAAGTAAACATTTTGTGTTCATTGGTAATGGATACTACATTTTGTAGCAATTCTTCATAGGAGTCCTAATTTTTTAGCAATTTTTTGGATCTATTTTTCTGTTACTAAAGTTCAGCAGAGAAAAATGAGAGAGATTCAAAAGATGTTATAATGGATGTTTTGGTATGCCAGGGGCTGAACACAATGGTAGGGGAGCATGGAACTCAACTTTCCGGCGGACAGAAGCAAAGGATAGCCATTGCTCGAGCTATTCTTAAGAACCCAAGAATTCTCCTCTTGGACGAGGCAACTAGTGCCCTAGATGCCGAGTCTGAATGCATTGTACAAGATGCACTTGACAGGATTATGGCAAATAGGACTACTGTCATCGTTGCACATCGACTGACCACCATCAAGAATGCTGATATGATCGCAGTTGTTCATCAAGGGAAAATTGTGGAGAAAGGTTAGAGATTAAGTCCCTTTTTGATAGTCTTCTCCTGTAACCATATATTATATCATGTGCTAACCATATATTGTATTAGGTTCCCATGAGAAGCTGATCAAGGATCCAGAAGGAGCTTACTCACAACTGGTTAGTCTTCAAGAAGGTGCCAACCAAAAAGCAGCTGCCCTTATGGGTCCTACCAGCAATGAGATGAACTTTAATCTCGGTAGGACAATAAGCCGATCAGCAAGCCAGAGGTTATCAATGAGGAGATCAGCAAGCAGGGGTTCCTCCAGTGGGCGAGATTCTATTTCAATCAGCTATAGTATTCCTGGTCCTGTCAATATTCAGGTTACTAACGAAGGGGATGATGGCGATGACAATGATGGCAGAAATGCCAAAAAAGCCGATAAAAAGGAAAAGGAGGAGAGGCGTCGAAGTGTTTCCATGAGACGTTTGGCTTACTTAAATAGGCCAGAATTGTCCATCTTGCTACTTGGATCCCTTGCTGCAGCAGTACATGGAATTATCTTTCCTATGTTTGGGAATATGCTTTCTTCTGCAATCAAGAATTTTTATGAACCAGCACATCTACTCAAAAAGGATTCAAGGTTTTGGGCACTTGTTTGTCTAGGCTTAGGCATTGTTAGTTTTATAGCCATTCCAATCCAGAATTTCTTGTTCGGAGTTGCAGGAGGGAAACTGGTTCAAAGGGTCCGTTTCATGACCTTTGAGAAGGTTGCGCAGCAAGAAATCAAATGGTTCGATGATCCTGCAAATTCGAGGTATGGATTATTGAATTATTTCTGTTACCCTTTTTTTTTTGCTAATTATTTTGTCATTGTTTAACTTTATAATTTCTCTAGTCAGTTCTTAAATATTTTTTCTGAGATTTGAGTGTTCATGTTTGACTACTAGTGGAGCAATTGGTGCGAGATTATCAACAGATGCTTCAAATATCAAAAGACTTGTAGGAAATCAACTAGCCCTGATTACGCAGAACATAGCTACAGCAATTGCTGGTCTTGTGATTGCTTTTACAGCTAATTGGATTCTAGCCCTCATCATTCTAGCTGTGGCACCACTGATGTTTATACAAGGGTACCTTCAAGCCAAATTTATGAAGGGGTTTAGTGCAGATGCCAAGGTTAGCTTGCTTCACTTCATATGTTTTTCTTCACAATGATGTGCAAACCTAAGTGTTTTTATGTAATGTTAATTGTAGTTGATGTATGAAGAAGCTAGCCAAGTCGCTAATGATGCAGTTGGGAGCATCCGAACAGTTGCATCCTTTTGCGCAGAGAAGAAGGTAATGGATTTGTATCAGAAGAAATGTGACGATCCTTTGAAAAGCAGCGTACGGTTGGGACTCATAAGCGGTTTAGGCTTCGGTTTCTCTTTTCTTGCACTTTACTGCACAAACGCCTTCTGCTTCTACATTGGAGCTATACTTATCCACCAAGGAAAAGCTACATTTGGTGAAGTTTTCAAGGTATGATCAATTGTTCAGTTTGGTACATTGTCTTTGAGTTCTTCAGTCTGGTAGGCTTTGCATTGCTGTAGTAATTATATCCATTTTGTGTTGTAGGTTTTCTTTGCCCTGGCAATGTCATCGATGGGCTTGTCCCAAAGCAGCAGCATGGCTATGGACAGGACCAAGGCCCAGGACTCCGCTGCCTCCATCTTCAAGATTCTTGACAGCAAACCCAGTATTGATTCGAGCAGCACTGAGGGCATTACACTGGAAACTGTGAAGGGTGATATCGAGTTCAGTCACGTGAGCTTCAGATACCCAACTCGACCAGATATTCAAATCTTCAGAGACTTGTGCTTGTCCATTCCATCTAGAAAGGTATTCATCAAAGCTATGTCAAGCTCTTGACTAGACATGTTGATTGCCTCCTACCTCACCGCAATTAAGAAACATAAAACAGTTTTAATGCTGCATTTTAATTTGATTGGCTATAGTCCACAGCTGAAAATTTGCCAATTGTGACATTTACAGCATGTTCTGAAATTTAAAATAATATCTTGCAGATTGTCGCTCTTGTTGGAGAAAGTGGGAGCGGGAAGTCCACAGTGATCAGCATGATTGAGAGGTTCTACGAGCCTGACAGTGGGCAAGTTTTCCTAGATGGGGTGGAAATTCAGAAGTTCAAGCTAAGTTGGCTAAGGCAACAGATGGGGTTGGTGAGCCAAGAACCAATACTCTTCAATGAGACCATACGTGCCAACATAGCCTATGGCAAGCAGGGAGATGCCACAGAAACCGAGATCATTGAAGCAGCAAAAGCCGCCAATGCACACAACTTCATCTCGGGACTCCCACAAGGCTACGAAACATCCGTTGGAGAGAGAGGTGTGCAGTTGTCAGGCGGGCAAAAGCAAAGGATAGCTATCGCAAGGGCAATCCTGAAGAACCCAAAGATCTTGTTGCTCGATGAGGCAACTAGTGCCCTCGATGCTGAGTCTGAACGCCTTGTGCAAGATGCATTGGATACCGTGATGGTAGATCGGACAACTGTAGTTGTAGCACATCGGCTAACCACAGTCAAGAATGCTGATGTCATCGCTGTGGTGAAGAACGGGGTGATTGCTGAAATAGGGAAACACGATGAGCTCATGCGGATACCAGAGGGAGCTTATGCTTCGTTAGTAGCACTTCATGCAACTGCCTCAGCTAAGGACTGACTTTAGTTCATAGCTGTGGAGAATTTTGTACCATCCGAAGCTACTGAATATTTGTTCACTTCGAGTATTTCAGGCACTTCTGTAAAAAAATTTAATTCTTTAGCTCTTAAAGCTTCATCGTCCTAGTTTGCCTGATATCTTGAATCTTAATACTTGAGCAGCTTAGAATACTCCAAAGAATATGATCCCCAGACAAGGAATTACAGGCTTTCTCTAATACGATCGGCAATTACTGGTTGCAGATCTTCTTCTATCAGATGTAGGCATGAAACTCCAGGCAAATAGGAAATTTCAAACAAGTTATGCAGCAGCTCGAAGCTTGATGGTGAATTCCTTGTCCATTGCAGCTCTCTGTATAGATGTTCTGTAGTTTTTGTTTGTCGAGCAAAAGCAACGAACGGCATATATCTTAGCTAGGATTCCAATATTAGCCTTTTGATAGTAGCCAATAGAGAAAAAACATTATGGACTTTCTATAAGTAATTGCAATCCAATTCACACAGATACACAAGCACAAAACAGAATATTCAAGAGGAAACATCTAAACCACACTCAATACAGTAATCTGCCAAAAAGCTTACTTTAAATGCGAGCTGAATAACAACAACAATGATATAAGCTCACCCAAATTTTATTTGTATCTTTCTTCCAACATCTAGTGCGTGCTACATCAATGAATATTTTTCACAGGTTCCATTCTAGTTCTATAAGGCGTACCAATATCATTACCCCCAGTGCCTCTCACGAAGTTTCCACCAAGGCAAGCTAAGCAGGGATCAAATATATGCAGCCTTAGGTCCTTAAGCAGGTGTAGAGGTGTTCAGTTTCCACCCCTACAGGCTACAGTACAGAGGTGTTCAGTTGAGACCCCTGATTTAAACTGTATTGACTATCTGTAACTTCTCAGAGAATAGGAAGTACATGATAGTGTATTGCATCATCTTTATTTAGTCCATCATTATCCATAGTTGATAATTTGGTGACAGTGAATTTACTCCCAAAAGGTTAGGTTGAAATCCTACATAGACTGACTGTTGCTGTTTTCTGTTGTTTGTTGATGCTGTCAGGTGTAGTTACTGCTGTTGTAAGTTGCTGTTATTGCTTGCTATCTGCTGTTTTTGGTGCTGCTGCTGCTGCTTGCTGTTTTGTTTGCTGTGGGCTGCTGTTTGCTTTTGGCTGGCTGATTTTTGCTGGTTTTGGTTGCTGTTTGCTGTTGGGCGGCTGATTTTTGCTGTTTTTGGTTGCTGGTTGCTGTTGTTATAATGGTGGCCGCTAGCTATTGTACTGATATTATCTTTTAGTTTAAGCTCCTTTGCATTAGATCTTGGTTTGTAATGACATTGTGCTTGAAATTAACGAAATTGATCTGTATGGCTATGTTAATGAAGTATTATTGGCTTTTATTTGGGATGTCTAACCAGCGCTAACAAATGCTAATAGAATAGGATAGGCAACAACAATGGTAAGTCTATGTAGGATTTGAACCTACACCTTTTGTGCAATTGCACAAGTGCTCTTCCAATTGAGCTAATAGACTAGCATAAGCAATTCACAAAACCATCAAGTAAATTGCTTTTCCTAAAGTCTCGAGCACCATCAACACACAGAAGCAGCATATCAGCTTTGAATATGACTATGTGCATTGTGCCTATCTAAATTCTTAGAAATTGTTGATTTTTCTGCATTTCACATACTTCTTGGACCTTCTAGCCATCCAATGATCATATTATGTGCATTATTAAAATGACAGGGAGCAAAGCACAAGCAAACTAAGATACAAAGAGACCTCCTGAACTCCCAAACAAATCGGTTTCTTATAAAATTCACTTACTTTCTGATTACTCATTAACAAAGTTCATTCATGTTCATGTCATCCATCACCATTTGTAACAAAAAGTGCGAAAAAAAAAATGGAGGGCTCGTTTTTAACTTGCACAATTCCAACTAGCTAATGTAGTAATTCATAGCTTATTTGACCAAAATTTCAGGGAATCAAAACAGCTCAAGGAAGATATTGAATTGCATTTATATCCCCAAAATTATACAAAAAAAATAAAGGAACAAAAATAACCCAAGGAGTAGCCAAAGCTAACTATAGGGAAAAAAAAATTCAACAAAATAAGCTGACTTATCCATAATTACCCAACTAATTCAGCACATAAGGGCAATTTTGCACAGGTTTGAACAGTGAATGGAGACATCAAACTCAAACACAAGGGGATATATGAAATTCAAGTAGACTAAATTGATTAAATAGCTAATCATGTCAAATTTTGCGTTATATAGATTTTCCCTATAACCAATTAGCGATTATGGTTAAATTCAATTTTACAAATTAACTAGTTTTATATCCGTGCTTCGCACGAACTCGTTTATTTCTCTCAAAAATTAGGATAGTTTTTTAGGTGATACCTAATGTATGTTAATTGTTATATACCGCACAACTAATTTTATATTTGACTATTTTAATATTTTTCTATCAAATTTCCTTTTAAATTGATTTACATCTAAAATAAAATAAATGTAGAAAAAGATTAATTTATGAACATAATTTGAGGCTACTACAAACTTCACGGAAGAATTTTAAAAAAAGACAATTTAATGAAGTAAGACTTATAATTTTTAGAGTTATGTAACTAAAAATATGTTATTTTGTAGTTTGAAATAATATGCAAATAAATCATATAACAAAGTCGAGTGATATTGATCATGTGGCACTTGGATCATGATTTGTTAAGACATGTGGCAAAGTTGTACATGTGGCGTCTTTGTGTCATCTTCACACGAACATTCCCTCTTTATTTTGTGGCGTCTACATCCTATCACCGCACGGAAAGAAGCCAACTAATTGTATAGGTCACATATATCTCCATTTAAAATATTTTTCTAATCCAATCCATTGAAATAAGATTTATGATTTCTTTGACTTACATAACTAATATTATTTTATTTTTTAATATAAAAGTATGCTAATAACTATGTAATAAAGTTAACTAATGTTAAAGCATTAATAGGTAACACTTAGATGGTGAGTTGTTAGACTATGTGTCAAATTTTGCTTATGTGGCAACTTAGGTTTTATTAATTATCTTATTGTTGGTGCTATATGTAAATTATACATAATATATAACTAAGAGTAAACAATTACAATGTTTAGACATTGAGCTCAAAAATCAACCATTTTTGTTCTAACTTTTAATTTGACTCATTTTATAGTATTGTGTATCTTTTAACTTCTAGTGTAATTACAATATCCATATGGATAAAAATGACAAAAGTGTTGAAAAGAATCAAAACAAATGGTTGTATAAGTTTGAATATTATAAGAATGTTTGTTCATTCTTCCAATCCTATATATAACTAATGAAATATCAATCATAAAACGTCACGTAATCCTACCAATAGTACCCTATGTGGATGTCTAAATCTTGTCTTTACACCAAACTTATCCAACGTAGTTGTCCACACGACTTGTGAGTGCACCGACTCGTTTATAGGACATATATCTCATTTTAAAGTATTTTCAATCCCATTAATAAAGAAAAATTGCTGGCAAACTTGTGCTTAAATGTGTCTACCTGTCATCTTTACACAAACCTTCCCTCTTAGGTGATATTCCACGTGTCATCGTCACACGAAATGATCCAAATTTTGTAGGATATATGTATCTTATTTTGGAAGCATTTTTCAATCCTAAATAATGAAATTAAATTTATAATTTTTAGAGTTACGTAACTAAAGATATTTTATTTTGTAGTTTTAGGGGTCACGCCACACGAATTCGGCCCTCCTAGTTGGAAATTTGTAGAGCATACGTATCTTATTTTGAAACATTTTAAAAATCCTAACTGATGAATTAGATTTATAATTTTTAGAGTCACGTAAATAAAGATAGTGTTTTCTTTTTGTAGTTTTAAATAATATGCTAATAAATACATATTAAGTCAACTAATGAACGGACATTAATGAGTGACACTTGAATTACTCTATGTGGCAACTTGAGCTTATGTGGCGTTTAGGTGTCATTGCCACATGAATTTAGCCCTTCTAATTGCGTCCTACATATCGTGCCCACACCAATTGAACTCACTTTGATATATGTGTCTACGTGTTGTATTTACACGAACGTTCCCTCTTTTAATGACCCAAATTTTGTAGTATATATATATATATATATATATATATATATATATATATATATATATATATATATATATATATATATATATATATATATATACAAACCCCTTTTAAAATACAAACCGTACAAACCTAATCTGAACCGTTAGATTTAAAGATCAAAGGCCCTGATCTGTTATAAGAAAAAAGAGGATACGCTGGGTATTAATAAAAAAAGGTAGGGACACGCTGGTCATTATTTCGATTAAGTGAGGGGTATTTTCGTATTTTCGCGTGTTTTCCCCATTTTTCCTTATTCTCTTCTCCTCTCTCTCCTCACTTTCTCTAGCCTCCTGTCAGGCTGTCACCGACCCCTTTCCCTCCCACCGGAGATTTCTCTCTCCTCCCACCGTTGTTGGCCCTTTCGCCGGCGTTCACCTTCTCGTCGGCGCTCTCCCTCTCTCTCTCTCTCTCTCCTAATTGTCTCTCTTCGGCGGCATCACTCGTCAAACTCTGATCTCTTGATCTCCTCTCATGGTGGCTGGGTTAGGGTTTGAGCGGAGCAAAAATGGAGGTGGCGACCGTTGGATTCGCCTACTGCAGCGACCACGGCGGTGGTCAGTGTCGAGTGCGGTGGTCGGTGAGGTCGAGTGCGGGGCTGGCGAAGGGATTGGGGCGGTTGGGGTTAGTGGTGGAGATATAGTGAGATGAGTGTTTGTGAGTGGAGGAGAGAGAATGGGGAAGGGGGTGGGCGGTTGTGGCTGTGGCAGTGGTGGTGGGATAGCGCAACGGTGGTGGTAGGGCTGCAGTAATGGTGGCAGGGGAGGGGATGGTACTTTTTTAAAACAATAAAAGTCAAATTCATTAGTTTTTATATACAAAATCATTGAGTTAAGGCTACAAATTCATTTAAGTTATAATGAATTTAGAGTCATAGTTTAATGAATCTGCAAAGTAAATAAAAAAATTTATGCAATTTGAAATCAAAAAGTGATGAAGCAGTAGTTATATTATAATGAATTTGTAAGTGTGTGTTAATGAATTTGCGCTTCATTGTTAATGAATCTGTACTTATTGATTAATGAATTTGCATGTTAGTGTAATGAATTTGCAACCAAAAAAAAATTTTTTTGATGAAGGTGTAATGAAGCTATGATTTTGTTGTAATGGATTCATTCGTTTATTTCAATGAAGCTGTACGTAAACATTAGTGAATTTAATCTTTGGTCAATGTTTGTATGGTTTGTATACTAAGGGGGGTTTGTATGTGATCATTTTCCATATATATATATACTAGTTGTTGGTCCGCGTGCTACGCACGTGCCCCCTCAAGTTGATTAATTTTGATACATAAACACTACTTTGTAATTAAAGGCTTAACTAATTCTCTGATAAATTATAATTATCAAAAAAAAATTTCTCTGATAAATTATAATACGGAATAAAGATGAATATTGGCCAGGATGTTGCCCGCAAATATATGTTTACTTTTATACTTCTGTCTTGACACTTCACGAAATGTATATCGATATTAGATAATCACGAAAATTGCAACAAAAACCTGTAAACTAACAGTGTGATCGTGGAAAAGAACATAAAACAAAAAGAAATATCATCATTGTTATAATAGATAATTTACATCAATATGTAAAAGGTACTTCTTCAAATAGATCATACTGACATAATTCTTAGTCAATTGTAACACATAATCATATTGAATACACTAATACTTGTGGTGTCATTAAAGTCCAATTAGCCTCTTTCTTCACTTGGAAGTCCAATAAGCCAAAACCATGAAGAATTGAAGATCAATGAGGAAGGGGTATGACCGAAGAAAACATGGTGTATGTATTGATGTTTGACTAGGAAAGGCTAGTATTTGGGGAATAGAAAGGAAAAGAAAATATTGGAAAGGGGAAAAAATAAAAGCAAAAAGAAGGGAAAAAAATATAGTTTATTTTGTAGTTTTAAATAATATGCTAATAAATATATATTAAGCCAACTAATTATGGTCATTAATGTGCGACACTTGGATTAGACTATGTGGCAACTTGTGTTTATGTGGCGCTTAGCTGTCAGCGCCACATGAATTTAGTCCTCTTAGTTGGCGTTCTACGTGTCATACCCACACCCATTAAACTCACTTTTATAATATAACTATGTCTATCGATCTCATATGTTTTAGCTTATTCAATTATCTACTATCAAATTTTACCGGCTCAAATATAGCACATATGCATCTCATTTTGGAGTACTTTTCAAATCCAACCCAATGATGTAAGAATTTTATTTTTTAGAGTTGCGTAATCCAAGTTATTGCTTTTTCTAGTTTGAACCAAAATGCTAATAATTGTAAACATCTTATTGAATTGCAATGATAAATTCAATTAATGTTGATGCAATTAATGAGGTGACATGTGGATGAATTGCTTACATGGCGCCTACGTGTCAACATTACACTAACTTGATCCGCTTAGTTAGCATCTCACGTGTCGGCCTCACACGTATAACACTCAACTTTATATATATATATATATATATATATATATGATATGATAATATAGGGTTCATCTTTTTCCAGCATAATGAATCAAAAGAAAAAAAATCCAAGTAAGTCCCATATAGTTTAGGGTTCCAAATCATCAAATCAAGTACTTACTCGACCTTTTGTTGCTGTTAATGTCTTCCACCACAACTAATCTCACTTATGAAAATCGAATCTCACAATGAAATCACACCATACAAATTGAAGACCTGTTAATAAAATTAATACTCATAAATAATGAAGAAGGCCCAATTTAGGGTTTGAGAGGATCATATTAGACTAAATACCTCAGTCTCTGTTCTAAAATTTGAGACCGCTGGTGAGGGAGTTCGATGGTGGGCAAATGGAAAGGGCACGAACACAGTGACTGAGTGTTAGGAGAGAGAGAGAGAGGAGAGAGAGAAAGAGGGGGAGTTGGGTGAGCAATTTTTTTTTCTTTTCACGCTTTTATAGTCACGTGACTTCATTTCTATTCAAAAAGGCTCCACGTTTTGTGAGCTTTAGATGAAGATATAACCGTCCATCTTAGGGATGACACTGGGGCGGGTACATATGACTTCTGTCCTACATTCACCTAGTTGGGATGGGAATAAGGAGCGTCATGGGGTGGGAAATGGTTTTGAAAAGGCAAAATCGCCATAGGATAGGACGGGGATGATTTATGTTGATCCCCAGTCGGATACCCGCCTTATACTCACCTAAAAATAAAAAAGTGTAAAATTTATAAATATAAAATGTATTGACACAATTTGTTAAAATGTAGCTTAGTTTTGTTGTTTGTAATAATGGCACAATTTACATGTTTATTGTGTTTGTTTGTTAAATATATTATAATTGCTTTATGCGGGTATCAGATTGATTTAAGACGGCCATCCATCAAATGATTTTAGGGCGGATATTAGGTAGGTATGGATACTTGCTGCGTAATTGGGGTGGGTATAGTTTCCATCACATACCCACTGGGGTGGGAATGGTTTTTGGGAATCTTATCCATGGCGGGGATGGGGCGGATCGACTGTAGCCAGGTGGGTGTGGGTTTGGATATACATATATCCACCCCGCCCCGCCCCATTGTCATCTCTAGTCCAGCTCTCTACTTCTTATCTCTAGTTAAGATAGCTTCTTCTCAATTGATATCCACCCTATCTATTATATTATACTCTGTTGCACCGATACTTCTCAAAGGTACAATATTCCGTATCCGATACTTGTAGGACACTTGACCGATATTTGAGAATACTTGACCGGTAATTATTAGACATGTTTACATTGCTTAGTAAAATACACCTATGAAAAAATGTTTGAATTGTTTTTCACACACATTTTATTAGTTATTTTCATAATATTAAGACTTAGAGCCTAGGTTTATGAAAAAAATTTCGTTTTTACGTTTTATATTGTTTTATCATTATACGTATTTGTATTCTATTTTTTCTGAGTTGGAGTATTCCGTACCCGTCTCCGCACCCGTATTCGTATATATGCAACCTAGATTATATATACTAGATTTCATGCCCGTGCAGGCATGCAATGCACGAGTCCTTTTTTTATAATATAATTTACTAATATCATTTATAATTTGACTATTTTATATGTACAAAATCTCGTATAATGTGGCCTCAAGGTGAGGGCTATCACACAAGCATGATGTCATACTTGTATATATAGCCCAGGTACTCTCACCTTGAGGCGGCCTCATACAAAACTTATTGTGAAGATAATATTTCACTTGCAAGCAAATGAGCATAGGATCAATGAGAAAAAAAGAAAATGAGTATAGATACACCTTTAAGGCACTTTACTTGTATAAGACAGTTTTTTGTTTACGTTAATGTTTGGTGGTTCGAACTTCGAAGTATCTAATGAGACATGTATATTTTTGCTCTTAAGCAAATGAGGATAGATCCTGTTCTTTTCGTCGTAATCATGTTGCATTATGTTTTATTTCGTTCCGCGCCGTTCCGTTCCGCATTCTGTACTTCATTTTGTCTCACAATTTGTTTCATTATTGATGTGGGAGCAGGCCTTAAGCTCTTAATTAATGCTAATGATATTACCCATAAGTCCATGGAAGAAGGTCAAGTCATGCCAAGGATTGCTTTTGCTTAAAAGCCACTTAATCAAGCCCAAATCTGTCATTTTGCCTCCAGCAGCTACCCGACTTTTAATTCAACAGTTAACCTAGCTCTTGAGGCCACATTGGGTCGTGTCTTGCTTTGCTGGACTCCTTAGAGAGTCCTCTAGAAGGATCACGGACCAAGTTAAGGGATTGAAGTCAATAAGGTAGCTGAAAATGTGTTTTCCCCCAAGCTGTCCAGTTGCACCCGTTTTGAGCATTGTTGCCTTCGTGGTCCTCACATTGATAGCAACGTTTTGTTGAGCATATCTCTGTATTTAGGAGATGTTAAGGAAGGTCTCAGGTCACCAATAACACCTTTTGCACGTCCTACAAGAAAGGGACCATCTCCAAAGAGATGAAACAAAGTAACAACCACATTGAAAGCGACAGCACCTAAGGAGTCCCTTCCATTGACAGCGACTACTCGCTGTTGGTCTTGTTTGATTCCTTTGCATTTGTAATCATTTTATTTATCTTAAAATGTAGGTTTGACTAAACTTGAATACTCCTATATATAGGAGCATTGGTTGTAGTTGGGAATCAGATTATTAATGACATGAAAAGCTCATCTTACTCACGTTGAGTAAATCAACCAAAATCTATTCTCTTTATCTAGTCTTTACTAGTGGTGATTAGAGTGATTCCTTTAACCTTTGGGTGGTGGCCAAGCCTTTCGTCCATTGGGAGTGGAGTCTCAAATCTGAATGGTGGCCAAGCCTTTACCTCAGATTATATCTCTTTTATCTTGTCACAAATTGCTTGTTCTCTCACGTTTGTGCCCTGTTTTGCGTCAATTGTTTCATTTGCTCTAAATCGTTCTCTAACTCATCTAAACTTCAACTTGTCACGTATCAATTATCCGTGCCGCGCCATTCTATTCTGTTCAGTTTCATTTTAATCCGTTCCGTTTCGCACATTTATACACCATTCCGTTCCGTTTTGCACCTTCCTGCACCATTCCGTTCCGTTTCGCACCTTCATGCACCATTTCATTCCGTTTCGCATCTTCATGCACCATTCCGTTGAAAAGAAAATAGCCTTATTATAGATGCACCTTATAGATGCACCTTCACCTAGCCCGTTGGCAACAATTAATACATGAGACCACTCTTACTACTCAACTGACTATCACAGTGTCACACAGACCACAAGGTAGCTTTTATTTCCTAACAACTTCTACAAGCCTAAAGAAAGATTAAAAAAGTGGAAAAATATATCAAAAGAAGCTTAACAAAAAGAAGAAAAAAAAAGTAAAAGGAAAGAGAAGAAGAATACTGGTGCCAGTACCGGCACGAAACGTCGATACACTCGAAACTCTCACTCTCAAAAATTATTCTTGTAGATCTCAAAAATAAATCTTGTAACCAAGAAAAACCCATCATCATCATCATCATCATCATCTTGTTCATAACAAAAACAAGAAGAGAAAAGGGTAGATTATGATATTCAGATCCAAAATAAAATGGGCAGCTCTTGGAGGTCTTTTCTTATCAATTGCTTCATTGGTTGTTCACTTAATTCTTGCCAAGTATTCAACTGCCGACCTTGTTCAGTATGGTGTTGCTGTCGGTGGTTTTAGTAATGATTTTGCTTTTGGTGTTGCTGGAACTCCGGTATGTTGTCATATTCTTTCTGGGTTTGGTGTTTTTTGTTTTGTTTTTGTTTTTATTAGAACAATCTAAACAAATGTGGGTTTTTTTTTGGATTTGTGGGTTTTTTTTTTTCCCATTTTTCAATTGGTGCAGGTTGTGGGGTACAAGAAATTATGGGGCAATGTGAAGTTTCTTCAATCTTTGCAGCCATATTCCAATCCTAGGACTGCTTTTCCAGGTACATTTTGCTCTGATCATTTGATGTATGTTTTGTTAATTGAAGAAAAAGCTTCAAATTTGAAGTCTTGAAGAGGGTTCTTGAGATTATGTTGAATTTTTAAATTTTAGTGCACTTTAAATGGATATTTGGCATGTTGAGATGGTGACTTGAAGTGGGTTCTTTCCCAATCCCCTCTTTAGAGAACATTTGTGGAGGGTTTTAGCTTCATTTTACTTAAAACCATTATTTTTTATATTGAAATTTGTGGTTGTAATATTGAATGTTATGGCTTCTTTCTTCAGAGCCATCTGTTCGGAGCAATGGTTTCATATATGCTAAAATTTTTGGAGGATTTGAGAAGATAAGAAATTCGGTATGTATTTGATATAGCCTTGAATTTAATGCATTCATTTGCATTTTGTTCCCATAATGGACTTGCTGAGTTTCCTTTATTCTTCTTTCTGTGTTATGAATCTGGTAGTTTTTATTGTATTTGTTTGCTAGATTTCTGATCTTGTTGCGGTAGCAAGACTTTTAAATGCCACCTTGGTCATCCCGGAAATTCAAGAAAGTCTCAATTCAAAAGGCACCAGGTTCACTTGCTTTCCTGTTAATTTAAAGCTGGGTTCTTTGCTAATATTAGGGTGAAAATGATGAGGCCTTAATCTTGGAGTCCATTGTGATGAATATTTCTCTTTGTTGCATGTTTTACCAGTTCAAAGTTTTCAAGTTTTTCGTATATGTACAATGAGGAGCAGTTCATCGCTGCACTCAAAAATGATGTTATCATTGTGAAGACGTTGCCTCCCAAGTTAAAAGAAGCTCGAAAGCAGAAACAATATCCAACATTCAAGCCTACCCGCACAGCTTCGGCGAGTTACTATATCAGTGATGTTTTACCTGTGTTGCAAAAAGCGAAGGTTGTTGGGTTAGTGCTATCTGATGGAGGCTGTTTACAGGTACAGCTGTGCTCTTACTCCTATTTTTTGTTGGTAGCCTCTTCCTCGAGATCTCGTCTATTATGGATAGGTGGTCACATCACTCAGTGCCAAGTATGACCTGCTATGTAGCTTAAGTTTAGGTAGTTTTTTCTTGCTAGTCCAAGTGAACTTAAGTTTAGGTAGTTGATTGTTGTATCTTGTATGATGGTTGATATCCTCCAATGGAACATATGACCTGTGACCATCACGTTCTGCTCTTAGACTCACGAATTGGATTTATGATAAATGTTCTATCGTTCATCCACGTGTTTAATTCAACCGTATCTCTCTTTCGTTCACTTTGACATTCTCAACTGTTTTGGTCATAGATAAGTGGAGAAAAAAATTTTAGCTACAAAAATAACCCAACAGTCATAAAGATCAAGAGCAGGTTTTTGCCACAACTTGGATTGCTTTCATGTGTCTATACTCTATACTGTTAGTTATCCTGGCTTCTGGGTGATGTTTGTAATGGCTTGCACCTTTCTTGTTACTTCCTTTTTGTTTAGCCTAGACACTTCATTCTTCACGTTTACCTTGTTATCTATTTACTTCCTCCATCTTGAGAGTGACAACTTGATATGATTAAGAAAAGCATTAATTGATTAGCATATATGTTACTGGAGCTATAAAAGAGCATTAAAAAAAAATGTATTAATCGCAAAAGAGAATAGTCTTGTTTGTAAACTATTTACAACAACAACAACAACAACAACAACCCAGTAAGTATCCCGTCTAAGGCGGGGTCTGGGGAGGTCCAGATGTACGCAACCTTACCCCTAACTAGTCGCCTAGAAGAAAACAATCAGTTTGAAGATGAAAAGGAAGTTGAATAATCATTTTGAAACACATGCAGCACATTGAATTGACTAGAAGACTTCTGATATGTACTCTTTGCTTTTGATTCTTCCTCCAGGGCAGCCTTCCTCCTAGCTTGACCGAGTACCAGAGGCTAAGATGTAGGGTTGCCTATCATGCACTGCATTTTCGAGCAGAAGTTTTGGAACTTGGGCATGAAATTGTGAAAAGGTATTACATGATTGCAATGTACAAGCAAACACCTTTATTAGCACGTAAAAAGTAAATTAAAATAGTATATTCCTGAGTTCATTGATGGCTTTTTAAAACAATTGTGGGATCTGTCTGGCATATGATACTGTGGTTGTAAATTATACTTGTTCTGTATCTAGGTTGTTTAATGATCTGAGTATCCGAGTTATATTATTTAAGAAGTATTCTTTGTCCAGGTTGCGGAGTTCAGGCCAAGCATACCTTGCTTATCATCCAGGGCTTGTGAGAGATGCGTTAGCTTATCATGGTTGTTCAGAGCTTTTTCAGGTTTTCATCTCTACTGCCAAATCTTTTCTAAATAATTTATCAATCAACGGATCTTATGTTCTCCATTATCACCTTTCCTCTCAAGCATTTGATGTTGTTGCAATGGCTTTGCAGTTAGAGAATGATTTGATGCTTTGACATCTGTATATAGTTAGTGCTTTGGTAATCGTGTATCAATCTACGTCATAGTCATGCTTCTCTAAAGTTCTGCTTTTTGTAAAGAAAGCATGGTAGAAGCTTTGGTGTTACTTCTCTTACATTGCAAAATAGTATGGGTGCTTGGTAGTACTTTTTGGAGCTCCCTCAAATGATGAGCTGATTGTAGAGGTGGCTTGGAGTTTTTTTGATGGTCTGTCAGGGGATGACTAAAAAGGGCCATAGGCCAATGTGTAATGTAGTAAAGGGAGGGGCTCGTCAATGCATTCTGTTCAGCATGCGAAAGTTTCTTTTCTTTGAATATTAATGAGAATTCAATTATTGGATATTTGAAAGGCTAAATTTTGCCGTCCTTTTGTTCTGCTTTTGGTCGTAAAGCAACCGAGTATCGATAAATACTCTAAAGCATGGAAGAGGCATTTAGGTAGCTTGATTAGGTTGTGGACCATTTTATAACCTATGATACACAGCAAACCTTTTCCCAATTCTTACACGCCTTTTCAAATGTCAGGATGTTCACTCTGAACTGATACAATATCGAAGATCCCAGATGATCAAGCAACGTATCATCAAAGAAGAACTAACAGTTGATTCTCATGCTCGAAAAATAAATGGTTCATGTCCACTTATGCCTGAAGAGGTATGTATACTTGTTCCTTTACACTGCATTGTTGATGGAGGTTATTGTTTTTGGTTTGTCTTAACTACTTAGATAGATAAAAGGTCGCAATGTGGTCTGCTTGTGAACTATAGTAGTTCTGAAAACTGAACTTCTGGCAGGGTACTAGGGTTAAGGATCTATTGCCTTTAATGCATAGTGAGGGAACTGATTACAGAACTGATAGTAGAAATATAGAGTCAGCATTTTGTGGCTTTCGATGGTGGCAGAGGCTTATGGCCTTTGAGATATATAAGGGTAGGTATCCTTGCTGTGCGCAATCTTCTGAAAGCAAATAGGTTATTAGAGTTTAAAGCATATTCTACATTTCTATGTTGGTAGATAAAGATACTTTGAAAGTTTATATTGAAGAAAGAGAGTACTTTCTGTGTTCCAAATTCATTTTAGTTGCTTTTCTTATTGATTACAAAAGTATGGTGTACTATGTGTTAGCGACACTACTTCATGCTTGTCATTTCTTAGTGTCCGTTGATTGGCCTTGTAATCTATATCCTCATATTAGACCCCATGCTTTAATGAATTTGGGTAAAATGTTAAATGTCTCTGCTAGTTAGGTGTGAGATTGCATACATTTGGACCTTCCCAGACCCTCCCCTCGGCAGGATCCTTTCTGGGTGGGTATTGTTGTTGTTACTTGTTAGATGTCTCTGCTAAAGCCTGGGCATATCCATATGCTTAACCAATATCTCTTTTTTCTCAACCATCAGTATCATATGTCAGAGCTACAACGCTTTGGGCATGTTGTAGATTAAGGGTATTTTTGGCATCATCATTCCTGAATGCGGTATAATTGGTAAACAAGAGAATAAAATACATCTCCGTGCAATTGCTTATTTTGGAACGGTAAAAGTAACTTCTGGCCAGGGTAATGTTGGTAACTTTTTCGAAAGTATTTTGACTGGAGGAGATGATGGTGATTTGGCCTTGCTGAAACAGACTCCAGTAGACTAGAATGTTGGTTGCTTGTTCATTTCATCATGAAAGCTCTGTAATTGCACCCTAGCTTGTTGGATCAGATGTGAAGAAATCCAGTCATTTATAGCCTGAAACATTGCATTTGTAGCATTAGAACCCTAGAACTACATCCGGCCAAGGGAGCTTGAATAGGATCAGACAGTGTTTGTTATGTTTTATTTTTTCTTTTTCTCTTGTTTGGCTACACATACCAGAATCAAAGTAATGTTGACTCCACATCTGTGCAGTATTTTTCATCCACTATCTGCTTTCCTTCCCTCTCGTGAAGGGGAAGTCAGGATTTAATAGGCTCTTGAGTTCTTGACCTATTTCCACTTATGATGTGCTTCAGGTAGGTTTGCTACTTCGAGCCATGGGTTATCCTCCACATACGAGAATATATTTGGCAGGTTCAGAAACCTTTGGTGGTCAAAGGGTTCTGATTCCTTTACGCGCCATGTTCACCAACTTGGTAGACCGGACCTCATTGTGTCCTAAGCAGGAGTTGTTCAACTTGTTTGGTCCAGAGAAGCCACTTGAGGATGACTCTGTCGAACCACCTCCTTCCAAAAGCGCGCAGCAGCTGAAAGAAGAATGGGACAAGGCCGGTCCCCGTCCTCGGCCTCTTCCTCCTCCTCCTGACAGACCATTTTATCATCATGAAAAGGAGGGATGGTATGGATGGGTTGCTGATAAGGATGCAGAGCCAGATCCCTCACCAGCTGATTTGAGGAGACACGCACATAGACTCTTGTGGGCTGCTCTTGATTATATTGTGTCCGTGGAAGCAGATGCATTTTTCCCTGGCTTTCATAATGACGGTAGCGGGTGGCCAGATTTTTCAAGTTTGGTCATGGGACACAGGCTTTATGAGATGGCGTCCTTGAGAACATATCGACCCAATAGGTACTTTCTGCTTTCATGCACTCTACTTTCTTTTGCATATCATGGTTCTTTCAATATAATACCAGATAGGTAAGGTCAGCTCTACGGGAACCATCTTCTTGAGTTGATGGGGATTTTTTTATCACTGAGGAAATGATTATACCTCATAGGATGTGGTATCCTGTCACTTCTATTGTGCATTCCATGTTTTTAGTAACTTGTAGCTCCTAGGTTGGCTGCTTTCATGTGATACAAACTATTTTATTTTAAAGATAAATCTATGGCATGACTACTTTATCTGAATTATTAAAGACAGCAGACCTCCTTGAACTGAGGTGAAAGACCAATGCATCCCTTTGCTATGTTGAATTTCTCTGTTTGCTTTCTATTTTTTCTTCCTAACCGACAAAATATCCGTTTTGACCAGGAAATATCTGGCAGAACTGTTCAACAGTAGCAGTGATAATCTTTACCATCCAAAACGCAGTTGGATCCTCTCAGTGAGAGATCATTTAAACAAAAGCATTGGTGAGGAGGGCCTTTTAAGAGATTTACGTTCATCAAAACAGGCTGCATTCCTCTCTCACCCCATCCCAGAATGCTCTTGTCGGACCTCCAATTCAGCCGTGATTCTAGTGTCAACATATGGGGATGTTGATGAGTGCCCTAAATGGATGGAAAAAAGTGTCACACTCAGCACTCAAGACACGTCACTTAGTGGGAACGACTCACAAGAAGATGAAGCTGAATTGGATGGGCAGCTGGAACCCGATGAAGAAAATTCAACAGATAACAAACCCTCGTTGGAGCAGGACGAGGAAATGGACCCTGATGATTAGAGGTTGTACATTCATGCAGATGGGATTGTATTCTTTCCCTTTGAAGTTCCTTGGACGATACTGTGCGATCTGACAAAGTCCGACTCCCTCAGACACTATTTATAGAGTACTGCTGCACCAAGGACCAGGGTTTTTGCCTGCATTTTACAGAGGCTGCATTTTCGGGTGCCGTTAAGGACATATGTCCTCAACCAGTGTTTTGCCACGCATTGCTGCAAGCAAGCTTACTCATGTTCAATGGAAATCTGCGCACGAAGCTGCAATTTTTGGAAGCTGAGCGATTCTTTCTTTCTTCATATTTTTTATACAGGCGGCACACAATACTAGTCACATATTCTTTTTTTACTTCCTTTCTCCTTTTTCTTCCATTGTTTTGATAGGAATTGTTTCATCCGCTCATAGGTTTTTTTTTTTTTTAGTTTGGGGGGTTCTCCACTTGTGTATATCAATGTATTTGTAATTTTTCCAGGGGAAGGCAATAAAAGGTATATGAATTCTTCAATTATTGCTACTCGCTAACAAATTTGATTTGCAATCATAATATCTATATATTAGAGGCATTTTCTGACAATATTGGAGGCGTCCACCTAAGCAAGATATTGTAATAAAATTTTAAAATAAATATAAAATAGAAATATATGTTTTGGTATAGAATATATAGTAAAATTGTACTTTCCTAAATCCTTAAATAGTACACTATTAATTAGAGGTTTTAGAATATATACTAAACTTGTACTTTCCTAAATCATCAAAGAGTACACTATTAGATTTTAGAAAGCATATAACTTTTGTTTCACCGCTTAAGGAATTAAATTTCTTACACCATTGAAAAAATTACGAAATATCCTTTAAAATGAGACTCATTTGTAGTATGTTCTATTGATTTACAACATTAGATGTGTCTACCTAAAAATGTAATCAGTAATTAGCTTGACAAGCTGACACAACTAAAGAGTTACATGTAAAAATAATGAGAAAATATATGTATATTAGTTATAAAAATTTAAGAAGCAATCTCAAGGTAAAATATAATAGAAAGAGTATGTGTAAAATAAAGAAATAAACGATAAATCTAAAATAATTTTAGGTCCAAATTTTAATAGGAAACTTTACCATTATCACGTATAATTTTATAACTGTACGTAATATACTGATTTCCCATGTTATTTTAGGGTTCCAATTTATGTCCCTTCAGCTTTATAATTATTAATGTACTCCCTCCGGACCACAAATAAAATTACATTGGACTTTTGCGTACTTCAATGCAGGACTTTGACCGCATATAACTTTGAAAAAACAAGCAAGCTTTGAAATATATTTTGCTATTCTAAGGTTTACGTCTAAAACTTCTTTATTTTTTAAAGAGTAGTTATGTATACATTAGACATTTAAACTGATTTTACCATAAAAGAAGTATCATACATTTGGAATGTTAATTGTACACTTATATCAACATAAGAGTATTGAAGTACCAACATCAAGCATAGAAAGACTTTGAAACTATTACCTCTTGGATCATGTAACATATGGGATGAGTTTTTTAATAATTAATTGAAATTGATGATAAGAGTTTAAATTAGATAAGATGCCCTATAAAGTCATAGTAATCTTATTATATGGCATTCATGATATTAAATGGATTATATAAATATTTATCCATATATTACTAATAGTTTTTCATAAGTTACTATTACACTTTGATTTTTCGATGAGATTAGTAATCACATTTTATATTAGTTTTATTATATAATCACAATCCGTGCAACGCACGAACATACTTACAGGCATCCACCTAGTAAAAGTCTAATGTGTGGTGGACGGTGGTCCACGACTTGGATTTATACAAGGCCTAAGCTAAAGAGTTAAGATGCATTAGCTTCGTTCTCCCGTTGATCCAGATTTTTCTTATTACTTCTTCTTTGGCTTGAAGAAAAAGCCAGTACGTGGGAAAAGACTGATTTCATTCTCATTTTTCAATTTCAAGAGAAAAGTAGAAAACCCACCTCATCGATTACATCACATCAGATACTACTTGCCACACACTATAAAACCCAATCTCTGAAAACTCTCAAGATCACAAATTAGTAATTACTCCTACAATACTTAGGAATTATCTATCATTATATCAAAAAGAAATTCACCAAAATCTTCAAAAGAGAGAATTTTTAAGCTAACAGAGAAGAAAAATGGAAATTGTGCTTCCAAAGGAGTATGGGTATGTGGTTTTGGAATTGGTTTTCTATTGCTTCTTCAATTTCTGGATGGCTTTTCAGGTTGGCAAAGCCCGCAAAAAGTATGTACCTTTCCTTTTGATTTAGAAAAAAATGTCATATTTATCTGATTTTATCATTTTGAGCCAATGAAATTGATTAATTTCAACATTTTGATTGTGGGTTTTATCTTTGTTGGGTAGGTATAAGGTTTTCTATCCAACCCTTTATGCATTAGAATCTGAGAACAAGGATGCCAATCTCTTCAATTGTGTTCAGGTTCTTTTTTCAGTTTATTACTTTATGATAATAATGTGGAGTTATAATGAATGTTCTTGTTGATAATGAATTGTTGATTTGATTTTATTAATTGTTGATGATTATTGATACAGAGAGGGCACCAGAATTCATTGGAAATGATGCCCATGTTCTTCATATTGATGATATTGGGTGGGATGAAACACCCTTGTGTCTGTGCTGGGCTTGGTCTCCTTTACATTGTCGCTCGCTATGGCTACTTCACTGGCTACTCCACTGGTGATCCCCAGAAACGTCTGTCCATTGGGTATATCCTGTTTCTCTATACCTTTGTGCATTAAGTATTTAGATAAAGAAGTGATTTCATGAATTTCTGAGGCATGATTCAATTGTGACTTTGGTTGCATTTTGCAATTGTTGGGTATCATGTTCTGCAAAAATTCAATTGGGTTCTCATCATGAGATATTTTACCATTAATGTATAGTATACTTTATGGATAAAGTGTTGTGGAGAAGAATAAACAGAAGGGCAAGGGAAGGAATAGGGACGTATTTTACTTTCCGGGTTTTTGGATAGATGTAGGGAAGCAAATTGGCACGACCGAGACTGTTCCACACGCATTTCTGAATCTCTTCAGAAAGAAAAGATTTGGCTGAGCCAGATCAGAATCCTTTAGTGTAATAGGGAGGTTCCGCTTCCAATCAAGCCACCGTCCTCCATGCTCGCCTTTCTGCTTCTGTATCATTCTATGATGTTCATACTCCTGCCTGTTCCTATACCATTGTGTCTAGCAGAGTTCATATTAAATCATCTGGCACATCTGATACCCATAATATTGCCCGAAACAGATTTCTTTGGCTGTTTTTGTTGTTAGATTAAAGGATGATAGCGACAGAGATATCTGTTTGTGAGTTCGTATATCCTGTACTTCAGGCATAATCAGACTAGGATTGAATCCTTCATCTGATTGTTTACCTCAAAACCAGCTTAGTGACTTAGCATAACTTTCTCTTATATAACAGATGAAGGATTGCAAAATAGTTGAGTTTTAGGGCCTCCAAATCTTATTATGAGACACTCCAACAGAAGGAGGGATAAAATCTCATTGTTTGTTAGCTATTGGATTGTTGTATTTTAAACTGTTAAATCTTTTATCCAATTTAGCATTCCCGTCTTTCTTGCTACTTCTTTTCATGTTCATTTCCAGAAAGGGCTGCATCTGACCCCTTTGCCCACGCCATAAGGAGTTTCTCGTAAGAGCCAATTGATTAATGGTGTGTTCATAGATAGATATTCAAGCATGAAATGCCTGATACTAATTTCTGGCATGTTAAAGGAGTTTCTGGCATGAAATGTCTATTTTTGTGTCCTGCAAACTTATTTCTCTCTGTTCTGCTTGCAGGAAATTTGGATTCTTCGCTTTGTTGGGTCTAATGATCTGCTCAATCTCTTTTGGAGTCACCCTTCTTATGACATGAGAAGGCAGTTCTATCGGCTAAGCTTGACCCAATTTTCGTCTCTATTTTTGTTGATCTCGATCTCAATCTGTATCTTTGATGAAAGGTGGATAGCAAAATCCCTGTAATGCTCTGCTGATTTGGATAATGTTTGCAGCTGATATGATATTGTATTATAAATGAGAACATAATGCTTTTGTGATCCTGCGCAAGTTTTCCGATAAAACAATCCACTTCATTGAATTTGACCCTTCCAAAATCATGTGCGCCATATGTTACTTCCAACACCATAGATTCTTAGTCATGTCAACAAGTACTTAGTTTTGCAGTATTCACAAGTAGAGCTGCTTATTGAAGGGCAATAAAACTTTCTATTTTTGTTATTGTTTATCTATGATCTTCACAAGAGTGCAAAAAGATGGAGAAAGGCCTCGTGTTTGCAGGGGTAACATTCAGATTCTAGATAAAATATCCTCGAGGGAAGCTGCAACATTGTTGTAGCAGTCCTGTACTCGTGTTGCATCCTTGTCTCTCACAGCAAAGTCCAACTGCAATATGCATTTGTAGAATAAAGTCAGAACTCAGATTTTAGCTGTGCATATCACCTCCAATGGAAATCAACAAAATTCTCTTGGATCACTATAAGCAATTGGCAGGTACAGAATAAGGATGAAACTGGGGACTGTTCAGCCAGTCTGGTCATATGTCAGAACTTGGACTGATTATGCATAGAATGTCTCAACAACAATAGTTTACCTTAGTAACATTGTTGAATAAATCAGAGTAGAGCTTCCTCAGCAGAGGTCTTATGCTGCCTTCTTTGCTTTGGATAATTGTGTAAATATCCTGTTTCAGATAAGCTGCGTTCTTGCGTAATTCTCGCTGTGCTTCTCTCCAAGTTTGCGACTGTATAAGCGACTTAACATCTAACAAAGCCTGTGCATGATCTCTGATCATACTCTCAGCCTCTTCAACTGTTTGGTCAGGGACTGTCATTCTAAACTCAAAACCGTTTGCAGTCTTGTCACTCAAAATTGCGTCTGTTGCTAACAATACTGAAGCCACAACTCCTATAGTCCCTGTTCTTCTGCTGATATTCGGCTGAAGTTCACAGGGATTCGCCTTGAGCATAGGAGAGGATGTTGAGCAGCAACAGGTAAATACTCGACAAAAATATTGTAGACTGCATCGGTGGCCCAATGATGCAAATGCCATAGCTTTGAAATGCTTCTGATGGATTTGACCACTTTAAGATACCAGTTTTGTCATACTGACTGACTTTCTGCATCAGATTAGAACAATCAAAACTTTCTGGCAGGAATTTTTTTTTACATTATATCAGTAGAAAACTAGCTAGACTTCATCAACTTTGTCTTGGAAGTTCAGCTCAATTCATGAAAGCAATAGCAATAGCAAATTCATGCATAGTTACTCTAATCAATGCCAATGCAAGTTCATACAACTGGTGCATAACCCACATATATCTACATCTTCTACCGCGAATCAAAAAACAAGGGCCCTCATTTTCTTTTGATTTTACAAGAAATTATAAATTTTCAGACCTCAATTCTATTAATTATGATATTGTTGAGAGAGGATTAAGAATGGAAGGGGGCAAAACAATGGTGACAACAGAGACCAACTCACGTAAAAATGGGGTGGCTATTTAGAAATATAGGGGTCACTTATGATAAGCAGTAACCCTTGTTTCATTGAAAAGTAACCCCGTCTCACCAAAAGTTACGGAAATACCGTCTTATAGAAGTTTAATCATACACTAGTTTTGCATGGAATTGAAATTAAACCAAAATTAATTGACCTTATTCTATAGAGGGTAGCAGCATATTAATATATCTGAACTCCAGTAGTGTGCTTATCTGAAGTCCAATATTAATTGACCATATTCTACTGTTATTAGCAATTATCCTTTTTCTTAAAACAGAATACAATAAACCATGAGAGAGAGTGAGTGAGAGAGAGAGAGAACCTGTGACAATGGGCAGAACAAGGATAGATAGAGCTGCAGACAGCAAAGGGTTCCCACAATCGTGAGAAAGGAGACAAGAGAGGAGCAAAAAATGTGAAAGTGTATTCCAAGTACCGCCACTGATATTTTTGGGTCCAACAGGATAAGTCTGTTCTTTTTTAAACAAGACAGCAATGCCTTCAACATAAACGTTACATGTTACATGTTACATGTTACATGTTACCACACAAAAGGGTATCTACATGATATTTATCTTTTTGAAGGGGAGGATAATCGTACATTAATACTCCTTTACTTTTTGATGGTCAAAGTTTATAAATTTTGACAATTAATTAGTGAAAATTTATAACGATTTAGAGGGTAAACTTGTTAGACTCGTTTTACAGTACTTTTGAATAATCACATTTTTTAAATTTTGATATTCATTGTATTTACAATTATTTGCGATTAAAGTGGTGTGTTAGAGAATGTGATAAAGCATAATAGAGTATTACATTATATCCATATAACTCTAAAACACTTACAAATAAAATTCAAAATTCGAATGAATTAATTCTACGGTATACCGTATAACATTAAAGATTTAATAATTTCGAAAAGTTTTCAAATAATTGTTACACCATTGTGAAGGAATAGATTTGTCATAGTTTCATACGAACTATCAAATCAAACAAGCCGTGTTCTCCAAAATGTTGGGGAAAGCACACAAATACACAAGCGGAAGCAACAAAGACTTTTTCCCCGGTTGTGATGCAAAGATGAGCAATAACCAATTCAAGCAACCAAACAATATTGAACCAAAATGACAGCAGCAAATGGAACTATAAATCAGCCCAAAAACAGTAAATAAACAAGGAGACGCAAGGATTTACGTGGAAACCCCGATGTGGGAAAAAAACCACGGGACCGTTAACAAACGGTGCCAAAACCTCCACTAATCAACAAATTAACAAGTGGGTACAACAATAGTTCTTCCCTAGATCAACTAGAGGTATTCACAATCATCAAGGATCAACCTTGGCACAACAAGTCTCCCAAATCATCACCCAAAAGAGTGAAAATACAATTTCGTATAAAATAAGAGCTGAATTTAGAAAACTGACTTAGAGAGCTCCAAATGAAATTCTGACCGTTGGATTTGAAGAAGGGGATGTCAGGAACAACATGCTAAAATCTCGCGACGATCGGAGTTCGTTTGGTCGTCGATTGGGGCGGATTTCTGGGCTGCCAGCACCAAAATTCGTGGGTGGCTCCTCTTCTCTCTCTCCTCTTCTCTTCTAGACTTTTCTCCTGATTTTTTTGAGTGTCTAGGCTTTCTCTCTCTTGCACTCAGCCCTTCTAACCTTTTGGCTTATAAGGGAAGCCACTTGTGAGTGAATATACGAAATTGTCCTTCACTTAAACATCATATGGATAACCCATATGGTAAGCAAATATAACCCAAATTAATTGGGCTCTTCCTCCATGTAGGAGGGATACTCCAACAAATCTCCCCCTCACTCCTACATGGGGGGCTCGACCAAGCCCGCAATCTTTCTACAAACAAGAAGTTTCTCCTTAGGCAAGGCCTTCGTCAACATGTCCGATCCGTTGAGATCGGTGTGAATCTTCACAAGCTCAAATGACTTGTCTTCTACCGCTTCTCGAATCCAATGATACCTCCTCCGTATGTGTTTGGTTCGGGAATGGTAGGCTGCATTCTTGGCAAGGTGGATGGCACTTTGACTATCACAATAAAGAGGGTACTTGTCTTGTTTCAAACCCAACTCCTCTAGAAAATCTCTCATCCAAATAAACTCCTTGCCAGCTTCAACCGCTGCCATATACTCAGATTCTGTGGTAGACAGAGCAACGCACTTTTGCAATTTTGATTGCCATGAAACAACTCCCCCTGCAATTGTCATCAAGTATCCGGAGGTAGACTTACTAGCATCAATATCACCCGACAAATCAGCATCTGTGTAGCCATCTAACACAGGTTGTCCGGGACCAAAGCATAAACACACTCTAGAAGTACCTCTGAGATACCGCATGATCCACTTTACTGCTGCCCAATGCTCCTTACCAGGATTAGACATGAACCTGCTAACAACCCCAATGGCATGTGCAATGTGTGCATACCATAGCATACATCAAACTCCCCATGGCGGATGCATAAGGCACCGTCATCATCTCTTTCTTGTCATTCTCACTTGTAGGACACTGGCTGGAGCTTAGCTTCATGTGACCTGCAAGTGGCGAGCTCACGGGTTTAGCTTTGTCCATCTTGAACCTCTCTAGCAGCTTCTGGATGTAACTCTCTTGTGATAGCCATATCTTCTTGTTCTTCCTATCACGAGAGATACGCATGCCCAAAATTTGCTTTGCAGGGCCAAGGTCCTTCATTGCAAAGGACTTGCTCAAGGCACTCTTCAGGTTGGCAATCTTCTCCTTATCCTGTCCAACAATCAACATGTCATCCACATAAAGTAAGAGAATGAGAAAATCACCTCCGGCGTAATGCTTCACAAACACACATGAATCTGCATGTGTCTTGTGGAAACTGTGGTCTTTCATGAAAGACTCAAACTTCTTGTACCATTGTCGAGGTGCTTGTTTCAAGCCATATAAACTCTTTTTCAAACGGCATACAAGCTTCTCACTTCCCTTCTCTTGGAAACCTTCTGGTTGCTCCATGTAGATTTCCTCCTCTAAGTCACCATGGAGGAAAGCAGTCTTCACATCAAGTTGTTCCACCTCCAAATCCATGCTAGCAGCTAAGCCAAGAACAACTCTAACAGAAGACATCTTCACAACTGGAGAGAAAATCTCTTCAAAGTCTATGCCTTTCTTTTGACCTGAGCCTTTCACCACCAAACGTGCCTTGTACCTAGGTGGTGAACCATCTTCTCCAGTTTTCAGTCTGTACACCCATTTGTTCTTGAGTGCTCTCTTGCCCTTAGGCAACTCCACTAAGTCATATGTGTGGTTCTCATGCAAGGATTTCATCTCATCTTGCATGGCATTATACCACTCCTTGCAGTGCTCATGTGACATAGCCTCCTCGTAGCTTTCAGGTTCTCCCCCGTCGGTCATCAACACATACTCATCTGCTGGATATTTAGAGGTAGGCTGTCTCTCTCTGGTGGATCTCCTCAACTGTGGTTCTGGTTGTACATGGGGTTCTTCTTCATGTGTATGATCTGGTGGTGGCTGAACATCATCACCATCATCACTGTTATGATCATCATTGCCATCTTCCTGTTGTTCTCCCCCTTGAACTCTAGGAGTTACTTCAGGAAATATTGGATCTGTGTTGACGCTGTCACTAGGAGAAGGCTCTGGTTGTTTCTTCTTCTCACAATCTGCAAAGGTTTTGTCTTCAAAGAACACTACATCTCTGCTTCTAATCACTTTCCTGCTAACTGGATTCCACAATCTGTACCCAAACTCATCCTCTGAGTACCCTAGGAAGATGCATGGCTTTGTCTTGCTATCAAGCTTGGACCTCTCATCTCTGGGAATATGAACATATGCAAGGCACCCAAAGACTCTTAGGTGGCTGAATGATACCTCTTTACCAGTCCATACTCTTTGCGGAACATCTCCATTAAGAGGAACTGAAGGTGACCGGTTAATGAGGTACACTGCTGTAAACATTGCCTCGGCCCAAAAAATCCTAGGCAGCTTCGCATGAGAGAGCATACATCGAATTCTTTCTTCAATTGTTCTGTTCATTCTCTCTGCAAGTCCATTCAGCTGAGGTGTCTTGGGAACTGTCTTCTCAAGCCTGATGCCCTGTACTTTGCAATACTCTTCAAATGGACCCCTGTACTCTCCACCATTGTCAGCTCTAACACACTTGAGCTTCCGGCCTGTTTCTCTCTCAACTCTGGCCTGGAACTGCTTGAAAAACTGTAGCACCTGGTCTTTGATTTTCAACACAAAAGCCCACAGTTTTCTAGAATAATCATCAATAAAAGTAACAAAATAAAGTGCACCGCTATGTGACTTAGTATCCATAGAACATACATCAGTGTGAACAAGATCTAATGCATGTTTTCTTCTAGATGGGGGACGAGTATGAAATGCTGCCCTATGTTGTTTTCCAGCTAAACAATCAACACAGGGTTTCAAGGACATACCTTGAACATCAGGAAGGAGTTGCTTCTTAGCAAGCATTTGCATACCTCTTTCACTCATGTGACCAAGTCTCTTGTGCCATAACTCGCTGGAGGAATCATCAACTGTGTGTACTTCTCCTTTGCACAACTTAGCTTGCATCACATACAAGGATCTCTGCTTGCTCCCACGAGCCACAATCAAACTTCCTTTGATAAGCTTACACTTTCCACCACCAAAGTTGCTGGAGTAACCAGCATCATCGAGCAACCCAGGAGATATCAAATTCAGCCGAATGTCTGGAACATGTCGGACATCTCTCAACACCAAACTGCAACCTGTGGATGTCTCCAAACACACTGTACCCATGCCTACAATCTTGGATGAGCCATCATTCCCCATCTTTACATAGCCAAAGTCACCGCTGGTGTAAGATGAGAAGTAATCTTGGTGCGAGGTTAGATGAAACGAAGCACCCGTGTCAATCACCCAAGTACAATCATCACTAGCTAGATTTAGGCAATGGTCACCAATAAAAAATAATTCATCACTTGTTGCAATTGCAGTGGTGTTGTTATCTTTCTCTTCTTGTTGTTGCCCGAATGTCTCACCCTTTTCTTTCCTTTCTCTGGACTTGTCTCTCTTCATTTTCCTGCAATGTTTTTGAATGTGGCCTGGCTTATCACAATAGTGGCAAATGATCTTACCCCTTGATTTTGATCTCCCCCTGGACTTGTCTCTATGCTGGGGATATCGAGTCTTACTTCTTCCCCTGCTTGATTCTTGTGTCACATTAGCCTCTGGTTGTGTGGAGGAACTCATTTCCTTCCTTCTAGTTTCTTCATTCAACAAACTAGCTTTGACAATTTCCATTGTCAGCGTGCCGTCTGGTGCGGAGTTGCTAAGTGATACAAATAGAGTGTCCCAACTTTCTGGCAATGAGCAAAGTAGTAGCAATGCCTGCAGCTCATCATCTAAATTCATCTTCATTGCAGACAACTTGTTAATCAAACTTTGAAATTCATTCAAGTGAACTACTATGCTATCACCATCTTTATATTCCAATTTCACAAGTTTTCTAATCAATGACGCTTTACTCAAGGCATTCTTCCTTTCATACATGGTCTCAAGTTTCTTCCAAAGAGTATAAGCATTCGTGTCATTGGCAATATGTTGGAGGACACTCATATCAACAAATTGTCTAATTGTTCCAACGGCTTTACGGTTCAATATTTTCCACTCACTTTCAACAACACCAGTTGGTATGGTTGCATTTAAAATTGGTTCATACAAATCCTTCACATAAAGGATATCCTCCATTTTAGTTTTCCACACGGAGTAATTTCCAGAATTCAAACTAATCATTTCGTGCACACCAGATTTTTCATCCATGTTTAACAACACAACAAATTCACAATGACTCTAACCAAAGCTCTGATACCACTATGTTGGGGAAAGCACACAAATACACAAGCGGAAGCAACAAAGACTTTTTCCCCGGTTGTGATGCAAAGATGAGCAATAACCAATTCAAGCAACCAAAAAATATTGAACCAAAATGACAGCAGCAAATGGAACTATAAATCAGCCCAAAAACAGTAAATAAACAAGGAAACGCAAGGATTTACGTGGAAACCCCGATGTGGGGAAAAAACCACGGGACCGTTAACAAACGGTGCCAAAACCTCCACTAATCAACAAATTAACAAGTGGGTACAACAATAGTTCTTCCCTAGATCAACTAGAGGTATTCACAATCATCAAGGATCAACCTTGGCACAACAAGTCTCCCAAATCATCACCCAAAAGAGGGAAAATACAATTTCGTATAAAATAAGAGCTGAATTTAGAAAACTGACTTAGAGAGCTCCAAACGAAATTCTGACCGTTGGATTTGAAGAAGGGGATGTCAGGAACAACGTGCTAAAATCTCGCGACGATCGGAGTTCGTTTGGTCGTCGATCGGGGCGGATTTCTGGGCTGCCAGCACCAAAATTCGTGGGTGGCTCCTCTTCTCTCTCTCCTCTTCTCTTCTAGACTTTTCTCCTGATTTTTTTGAGTGTCTAGGCTTTCTCTCTCTTGCACTCAGCCCTTCTAACCTTTTGGCTTATAAGGGAAGCCACTTGTGAGTGAATATACGAAATTGCCCTTCACTTAAACATCATATGGATAACCCATATGGTAAGCAAATATAACCCAAATTAATTGGGCTCTTCCTCCATGTAGGAGGGATACTCCAACACAAAAGTGAGAGACAACCAAACTCAATCACAAGTACATTGGCATGCTAACCAACTTAATAATAAAATAACTTCAACAATAAGCGAGTGAGACAATAGATGGCCACCTAATGAAACAAAAGATCTTTACTTATCAAAGAAAATGGAACAGAAGATCTTTATTGGTGTTCACAATCCTAGATAGTCCTGCTACATTGTTAATTACTTGGTTAACAAAATGACCATCAACTGCTCTACACGAGTGTTATGTGAATGATAATTTTTCATATTTATCATACAACCAATATTTAAAGAATAAATCCCCTCAGATTTTGGCTAGATATTGGATTCTCTTAACCAAAAGTTCAGGTGCAAGAAATCTAACTTTAAAAATTGGGAAGAAAAAAAAAATCCCAACTAGGGGACAACCTAAGACACCAAAGGGGGTGAGACATAAAAATAAAATATCCCATATTAATCAAACCGTTAAATTTAAAGGAAGAAGGATTAGAGGTGTAAGCAAGATAGGGGACACATGCATGTTGACTACATGACAACACTAGTCTTTTGAACTTCTTATATCAAATCATAATTGGCTGACCAAATGTGTCAACATGACTAAGAAAATCTCACTCATCCAAATATTTCTAAGAATCTGATAAAATCAACTACATAAATCCTGAAAGAGATCAGTAACATAAAGTTCAGAAACACTACATAATGGTGTAATTGGACAAAATGTACTAATATTAATTTTAGATTTTAAGGCAATGAAGCCTCCCAGAAGTGGAGTTGGGACCTGCTGTAGGGTGAGTATAAGAGACAGTTGTATCTTCAACTGCTTGATCTTTAGAGCGAGCGGAACGGAAGAGAGTGGATGTGGAACAAGGTCTCTATTGTGACTTGCACCTGCAACTCTTCTAACCGCGTTTTATGAGAATGACTCGGTCCCTTGCTTCCCTAACTTCTGGACATCCTCGGGTGAGAGTATTTTTATATACCAGACATTGTTTACAAATGCCCTGCAATCAGGAAGCGACGGTTAGTAGATAATTATAGCCGCTACATGTAAAACTCAGTAGACAGTATCACATTAGAAGATGAAGGCGGAGAAAGGAAAAGGGCAGGCAATGTGTCTGCGGTGTTGGAATGAATAAAAGAGACTGCAGGACTGTGAATATACATGCAGTGATGTACCAGTGAACACCAGTGAACAGTCCATAAAGATTAACGAAGACATCTGCTTGAATGAAACGTGCCTGTTCTCTAACTATCTAGAGCTTTTATAACTTAACAAGTACTTACTCCCAAGGGTCGTCTCCAAGGAGAAGTACATCATTCTCCCTGTCGACAAATACAAGCTGCCAGCCTGATCTCAGAGGGTCGTCTAGCTTTCCCTCAATTCCAAACATCTGACCCAGCTCCTCTCGCAGCTCATGATAGCTGCTGAACCGGGAGATGTCTAGGGAACGCCCAACCGCTCCAGATTTATAAACCTGCAACCAACACAAGGACCACTCTTAATTACATTACAAACCAAGTAAAAAAGCAAAGAAAAAATATACCTACTACAATTAGCACATACCTTGACATATGTTCTTGATGGGGTTTGCAGGTCGCCCTCACTATGCAACTCAGGAGAGCCGCTATTACAAGGATACATAGAATTTTGAAACCCAGAAGCACCTGACGGTATTGAGCATATATCTGTATCAGTTGAAGAAGTACGATAATTGGTCGGCATTGTCAAGGGCAATACCAGCCCAGAAGAATCAAGATTAGCACCAAAGAGATTATGATTCTGAACATCTAAGCTACAGTTTCCTGTTTCCAAGGACGCGTCTTTTCCAGGGTACGGTGGTAGCGAGACGGCATCCCCAAAGGCATGAATGGGTGTGTATGAACTCAATGACACCAAGGGATGCTGAGATGTCTGATCATTCAGCATAGTATGGTTCATATTTGATATGTCTGACAAATTACCAATCCCTTCAGGGCGCATGGGACCCAGCATGTCTTGTACAGGGGAATGAGTTGAGGACAGCTCAGCATTTGCACTGCTGTTGTCTGCTTTTCCAAGTGACGAAGGCATATTAGATTGCTGCCTGTTTTGAATCTCATTGTTCTGTACAGAAAATGCTTCTGGAGCACATAATTGCTGGTTTGGCAGTCCATCCTGCTGTTTAAAGTATTCCTGATGCAGCATGCGCTGAGGAAGATTATCCTTGGAAACTTGGGTCTGCCCTTGCAAGATCTGTTGGGAAATTGATGAATGCATCAGTTGCTGATGTTGCTGCAACATCGGGATTTGACCAGCAGACTGTTGGAGATACTGCATAGGCTGTTGAAACTGCGCCAATTGGGGATTCCCAAGATCACCACCTCTTAGATTCTGAAAGCTGGGTGATAACAAGGCTTGATACTGCTGATTTTGATTGCCAACTGAAAGCAAACTGTCAACTCTTGTCTGCATCCATGGGAACATTCCCAAGGACTGAAAATTCATGGAGTTAAGACCTTGTTCTCCACCTTGTCCTCTCAGCCACATTAAGCTGTTTGCAGCATCATCAATACCCTCTGCGACAGAGTAAAACAGCAGGAGATGATGCAAGAGAACTCATGTAATAGTAATCTTCTCATTTGTCGCATTATCTAAATGCTTATGTAAATGGTTTACATGAGAACATTGAGAAGTAATAATATCAGTGTATGTGGCTACATAGGTGGTTCACCAGCTCGACTAAAGCCATAGCATATTTCAAATCATTAGAGTACAATAACTCACATTTTTATTGATAGATTAAGATCGGGGGTACAAATGTCAAAAATATGAACCCAAGTCAAAGAATTGCCAAACATACCCAGTAACAGCGCATGACAGGAAACCGAAATGCCGCTCAGTTGTCTCAGTGCCATGACCAATCAGCGGCAGGTCACCTGCCAAG
Organism: Tetragonia tetragonoides; assembly: GCA_038025085.1. Taxonomy (NCBI): domain Eukaryota; kingdom Viridiplantae; phylum Streptophyta; class Magnoliopsida; order Caryophyllales; family Aizoaceae; genus Tetragonia; species Tetragonia tetragonoides. The sequence continues at coordinate 21,762,575 of CM076150.1, forward strand.
CGCTGCAACTTGGTATGTTCAGTCACAGCATGCCTCAGCTCTATGCGATCAAGCCAAAAAAGAGTATGACTATTTAAGATCCAAAATAAGGTTTTCCACACTAATGCCCATTAACCTTGAAATGTTGTGCTAAAGTATTCCTCTATGAAGGACGAGGGCTGCCAGTATTCGAACTCAAAGATCTTTGAGTTCTTATTTTCTTAATGCTTTGATACCATGTGAAACCCCAAAGCTGTTGGGTGAAGACATAATCTAGGGATTCATGTCCTAGTTTTATTGTAAAGCAACAGTAAGATACACATGTAGGTAATGTAGCTGATCCAAAAGCTGCTGGCTTAGGGTATGCTTGGAATGGGGGGTGCAAATTAGGGGAAATGTTTTATAGGATAGTACTGCTAAAGTAATTAATTTGGAGGAAGCACTTATTTTTCATAGCTTTAGTATGCAAACTATTTATCATTCTAGGAAGGTATTGTCTTGGTGATCAAGCTTTGGTGTGGGTGGTATGGAGAGAGGAGAGGAAGGAGGTTATGTATTACTGTAGGGGGGGCTATGCCCTAGGGTAATTATTACCCCCCAATATGGAAGGAATCAAGTACTCCACTAAACAAATGTTCTCAATATAACCAAAAAACAAATCCAATAACTGTATTCCTTAATTATTATCCCCAATTCAAGGACCTTAGGGTCCTTTCGTTTCATCCTAATAAAATTCCAATGAACAGATTTGATTCAAAATCAACTGAGCTAAACTGAATTGAACTGATTTTTTCAGGTTGACATTTAACCTTTATAACTCGTCCAAACCCCCTCAATATTGGGCTAGTTTGAAAGTTTGTGTTGAAATCTTCCAATGACACATGTATCATCGTGAATTTACATTGGAACTAAAGATTATTTTTCAGTGATAAGTTCTTAAATGGACCAAACTGAATTGGACTTAACTGAACAAGAAATAAGGTAAGGAGAAGATGGCCTTATAATAGACAACGAGGATCTTTCAAATAAGGGGAAAAAGCAGATTAAGAAAGATTGGAGGATGAGAAATGGATGACAAGCCTTTTAATTAGCTACTAACTGTGTCTAGAAAATAATGTAAATGTTGAAGGTTCTCAAGCCGTCAAAGGAAAAGCGAGATTCTCCATAGTAAAAGTGCTAGGACATGCGAATTCACATCATGCGGGTATGGTTTTATGTTGTCCAAATGAAAAAGTATAAACCATCCAATCACTTCTACCATAAGAATGCCAACAAATGCTTTCTAATATCAAATTTCCGTTGTTTGCTGTGTACAGAGATCTCTGAGTTCTTATAAAGCTAGCTTACAGTTTGTGCCTCCATCTTGAGTGGCTATGCAGTATGCCAAGGATTTGTAACACATACCAAGTTTCTCCTCACTTGACATGATTTTGGATTGCCACCAAACAAAAGAAAAAAGGAATGAAAGAGAGGAAGAGAGCAAGAGCAGAGAGGGTAAGACGTCGCTACCTGGTAGAGACGAAGTCCCAGCATGCCAAGGCCTTTTGAGTCTGAGGGGAAAGAGTGATGGATACATGGGGAATGTTGTTAGAGGCTCAATTTCCCATAATGATACTCGAGGCTGTCTCTCACTGGCAGTTGATTCATCCCAACCAACCTGCTTGTGAAAATAACCAATAGAACAGCAACCAGACAATTAAGAGAGAAATCATAAGCAGCGTTACTATAACATCTTAAATCTATAACTCAAGCAATAAAAGCGCTCCAAACAAAATTCATACAGAGAAATAAGGTAAAGAAAGTTGACAATTAAGAAAAGACAATCATAACAAAGGAAACTGCAGTATGCATAGCTCCACACAGACACACATGTTGAATCAAGAAAAAACAAGAACATCCAACACTATTCAACCACTTCCAAAGGGCTTTGCAAACGCCTCCATGAATGATTTGTTCTGTTGTTCAAAGACGTTGGGAAATTAACTTTACATGCAAACAACTGAACTTAAATTGCTGAACAGAAGAACCAAACAAATCCACAATCAAATAACTGATTCTCTAATGCCCAATAAATCAACTTCCAGCCTGGCAAGCGAGGGAGCTAGAGGTAAGTTTGAGCAATTCTATTGGAGGATCTCCATTAGTAATTGCAAAAATCAATCATGGAAACTTGGTGATGGTTTAACATATCTTTGCTTGCTCCAGAATAATTCCATTACTCAACCTTTAATGGGCTAAGCTAGCTATCCCCAGAAAATGATGGAGATTTAGGTTCTTGTCTGAACTTTCCAGCTGAACGCTATCTAGTACAATGTAACGTACTAGAAATCCACTTAACTATCTCAATATAACTTTGCAATTAAAGGGAGGCAAAGAAAAAGGGGGGGGGGGGTTAGAAATTATCCACATAACTCACACATGAATATTCTTTAGTTTGAAGAAATATTGAAAGTAAAACCAAAAAGTAATGTGAAAAATGTGGAAAGCATTGCTTTAACCCTTTCATAATGACGCTACGACGTGGAACACTTTCAGCATATACCAAAACTACCCATGGTAGTACTTTTATCTTATACCAGTAAACCTCAAGTGCAGACTATTATTCAACAATGAAACTGTATATAGACAATACCTTCACTGATCTCCAATGAGAGTTCGGCCAGCGGACAGAGTCTAGATCACTAATTCCCGTGATTGTACCCATGTATCTGCAAAGTACAAGGTTGTCCAATTAGATGTTTAGATGTTATATATGCAAAACACAGCACATAATAAGACTCATTTGTAGGCAAACTAGCTGTTTGGCCCTATATACTGGAGCACAGTTGAGCAATCAAGTGGTTATCATCATGACTTTAGCAGAAAAACCTTGCCATGAACATCATGTTTGCATCTATTCTATGCACAAACTAGTTCACAACCATTACACAAAACTCATAAAATTGGTGGCAGAATGTAACCATGCAAGGCACTAAAAGGTAATATGCCATTGCAACATACATGTAAGGAGGAACGAGGCACAGCAACAGCCATCCCACTACGAAATGAGAATTAACATGTCTACATGGCTAAGAGTGGAATTCCTTACATTTTCCAATACCAAGACCATCAAGGTTATTAAGTTGTCATCCAAGTTTGGCTAGTACACTTAGCGTGAAATTGAGTTGCAGTATTAAGAGCATACCGAATAGGATAACAAACAGAATACTATTATGACAACCAACTGCGATATTTTACAGCTATGTATGCAACTGAGAACAAACAAATTTCTTGCCCTGCTATGGAAACAAATCACGTATGCTTTTTCAGGACACAAATAAATAGAGCGATGCACTAGATGACTAACTACATAGTGTACTTATAGGGATCTGCTACCTCCGAACACTGGATTCTTCGGTCTCGAAAAGCATACGAAATCGCATCCCAACAGAAACGCGTGTGTGATACACAGCTTTAAAATACTTTGACAGAGGTATGACGAATTCAGATGGGCTTGCCCTGAAAGAAGTTACATTGTGTAAATTTAAAAAAAAAAAAGGACAGAAAAGGACAACTTACAGAGAAGAAACAACAGTACAGAGAAAGGAGAGAACCTAAGATCTGATAACTGACCTTGGGTTAAAGAAAATAGTAAAACAACTATTAGTTGCAGCAGCATGAGCTGCAGCAGCCAGAAGTCCGATATGCATACTGTCACTTGACAAAACAGATGATGGCATCACAGTTTGAGGCCTAGTGGCCCGGCGAATTCCCAGAAGCAGTTGGTTCTTCTCATTCCTATGTTTAACATAAAATAATCTTAAAGTCCCTCTCTGGCAGCCAAGAGTGAAACTGTGACAGCTGAAAAATAATGAATGACACAAGGGCAAAAATCTACCATATAAACAAGACAGAATCACCAGCTACAAGCCTTTTTGCACTGACAAAAACACTCCATCCTGTAGTAAGAAGATGTCTTTTGGGCTGTCCTGCATAATAAAAAGATGTAATGTTACAACAGCAATAGCATATATAAACTCCATGAATATCTTAAATTACATGGTGGTACACCTTATCATGCATGAAGACTCGAATTCCTAGAGCAATCACATGAGATGCATATGCCCACATGCGCACAAGGTTAGAGAGTATAACTAATGGCTAATAAGGTAAAGCAAGCTTAAAATTTAGGAAAAAGGCTTAGTGTGATTGTACGAATAGAGTACTATAGCATCTACACAATTAATGGCTAATAAGAGAAATATTTCTTCTTTCTTCAGTTTTACGGGAGAATGTGTTAAATCAGTATGTTCCAACCTTACTCCAACTCCCAACCAAAGTAATAGACTTAAAAAATCAAGTCTTTTTAAGTAGCCAGGGTGTGTTGACTTCTGAATGAGCCCATAAGAACTTCCCCACAGCACAAAAATATTTGGAATCTATGTTCAAATCTTCCTATATTCAAAGTTGGAAGATAGGGTTGTTCAGTTAAGGAAACAATCTTGTGCATGTTTTCCTATTTCGTCTCACAAGAAGCAAGTCCATTTTCTGCTTCTCAAAATATTTTAGTGTTTGAAGTCCATGGAGGAACAAAATCTGGAGATGGAAAAGCAGATTAGAGAAGGAAACTTGGAAGTTGTTTTCCAAAAGTAATAAGAGTCATTATGTTCTTCACCATCAATATGTTAATTCTTATGTCATTGATCCGCCCATATCCTTTGCAAACCTTACTATTAATGAAACCAATGACATAGTATGCTAATTCAATACTTGAGCTCCAGCACTTTTCCACAAGAACGGACAAGCTGAGGCTTCATATGTCAAAAGACCATCATAATGCAGGCATTAACTAGTTTGATTGTATGCTATTGGGTTTTCTTTCTTTTTAGCATCTAGCCTCGTATTTCTACTGAGTCATAAAAAAAAAGTTTTCGCAATCTAGCCTTGTGTTTGAAAGTATGGTGAGACTCTACTATAGCTCGCACTTGATTCATCTTTAATTAAGCACACCACTGTTAAAGCAACTATAGAATATATCTTACACTAGCAGTTCTGATTCTGAATTTTATATCTTTGCTAAAGCTACTGAAAGGGCCAAGGTGTCCTCAAAGAAAACTTCTCTCTCTTGAAAGAATCCATCATAACCAAGTCAATCTTAGCACACAACAAAACCCTTCAAACATGTTTAAGCACGTAATTTGATACATTTACAAGAAACTCCATACAGTACTTCCTGTTGCAGTTGTAAGTTCTTGGTAGTCCTACATTCTTATGCCAAGGGCAGCTATAATTTTGAATAAAACTAGCATCCTAGGGAAACAGCACGGCTTCTTAACAAATAAACCAGCTACAGAAATTTGTGTTGTGTTCAGATGCTCTTATGCCCATACTAACATGGTCGACACAACGTTTCATAAAAGGTACCAGTACCATATTGCTCCAGCCAAGAACCATAACAAGTATGCTAAAGTGATGAATAGTTTTCTAGTTTTCCATTGCACCAAAAAAAGGCTATGAACAAGAGATATGTGTGATGGCCAATTTCCTCTATTCTCCATCTCATTAACCTCATTAACAAATACAAAAGACATAGTCATAACAACTTGACAAAGGTCACTGAAAGAGACCTTTCCAAACAGAGTGGTGGACAAGAGAGATCAGTATCACAGCACTCCTCTAAGTTCCCTGATTTCCCCCCTCCCCCTACATGTTTAAATAACAATGGCGAAGAGCTAAAAGCTTTGAATTCCTTTTGGCACAGGTTGGTTGAGAATTAAGACACCAGGACTATATGAGCCTTCTATATGACTTGAGTGCTAAGCACTTCTTGAGAACTTGCTCAAAAAAGAAGTTGAAAGTTGAAACATCCTAAGCATTAAAGGGATTTTTAAATCCTCCTTTTTCTAACAAACTGTACAAATTCTTTTCCTTGAACAGTTTCACATACAACAACTAACTTACAAGGTAAAGGTCATTTGAAGAACCGTGGAAAAGCGCATACCTCGAAATATGTGCCTAAACTTCCACTCTACATCATGTAGATCCCTAGCAACCAGCTCCTGAGCAGGTGGCTGCTGCGAATAGTCCTGCAAGAACAAATAAAGCAAATAAAACCATAATTCAAAGAGCTAGAGTATAGAAACTAGTAGAATGCATAGAAACTCACCAGTGGAGGAAAAACTTTCTCAGCAGCACGCCGAGGAACAGAAAACCCTCCATGAGTACTGGTGTCACTCGCTGTTAATGTTTTGCAAAAGTAATTGGTTGGCTGTCTGCTTGGGATCCCAAAATCTGCTGGAAGATAAATGTCCTTTTGCTCTTGCTGCACACAAACACCATAATGAATAGTTGATCCCGTTGACAACTGGCGAGGCAATCAGGCCAGTCAAGCCTAATTAACTATACTGGAGAAAGGATTACCGGAGTCAATGGCTGCAAAGTCATCTGGGCATAGACTTCATCTGTTTCAACATCAGCCTGAAATCCCAACCAAACAAAAAAAAGAAAATAATAATGTGTTTAGCTCTTGCTTCGTTACTCCAAAAAAATTGCTTGAAACAGTCGCCACCAGCAAAATGTTCATGAATACCTGCCATTTTATTGGATAATATGATCTCTAAATATTGCCTACCCATTGAATAGATCATGTTTAGAGATCATGTTCGTTCAATAAAATGGCAACTGCTCATCCATAGTTGCTTGTGGTGATTATGCATAAGCATAACATTCCTCGTTTAAATGATGAGCTCCCCTCTCGCCCTCCCATTTAATTTCCTTGGAAAGGCGAAGGCGGGCAACTGGTCCTCCTTGCGAAGAAGTAAATCAATAATTTTTAACAGTTTGGAATAAAGTTCAAGATTAGGAGCATGGGACAAACATGCATTGTGACATTGTGGAGCTGGCAGATCAACTGTGGAGGCAGATTGGGATAATTGGGTATCTGGCTATCAACATCCCTATTGGTTGTGGCAGCAACCTGAGTTCAAATAGACAAAGTTACATATCAGCAATCAAATCACCTCAGAACATATTAGCCCCCATACAGCCATAATACAATTACAAAATCAGTCTTTTGAGTTAAACCTGTTCACTATGACCCTGTGGAAAGTACACCACCCGGCTTCCGGCCGTGGGAAGACACACCAAAGGCCCCGCACAAGCATGCCACAATTCTGAATTCAAACACTTCTTCTCACTCCCTATCACAATCCCATGTTACATATAAGACAAACATACATGATCAATACAGATAACATCATACTTTTGCATTATTAAGGAACCCTATGCTTCTAAATATCTTGAAATTCTCTTAAGGGAGTAAAAATGTCATAAAACAAGCATAAAATTGACAAGTTATGATGTATATATATCTCAAAATAAACAGAACAAAAAGGAGATAGATAGATAGATAGATAGATAGATAGATACCTTCATGGCCTTGTTGACCCAATCCTCCTGATGTTGAAAGCTTCATATCCCACCTTTACCTTTCCTGGGCAAAAGCTAGCTTAAACAATCCTTACTTGTAGGCAGCTTAAAAATCTCCCACTTAAACACACCCAATTCAAAACCCTTATTTCCCATAAAATCCCTCTTCTTATTACTACTAATCACCACATTATTCCTATCCTTCATTAGTTATTATTACTTCTCCTTCCACTTCAATCAAACCCAAAAGTGGAAAAATCCCAAAATGGTTCAAACTCAAACAACAAATACCCCCACATTCCTCAAAACTTAAAACAAACCCATCTTAAATTAACACTTCCTCAACCATTTTTGCTCCATACCCATATCAACAAACATCAAAATGACCAACCTTTTCTCCTTTTTTCTTTCTTTTTTTTACCCAGAATAAAGATTCAACAACACCTTATTAAAAACTTAAAAAAGCTGATTAACTGAAACAAACTAAAACTAAAACAAACACAATGGGTTGAGCACGTTTTTCAAGACATCATCAGAACCTCTCGTGCAATACTGCTCTTACAATAACTTTGAGTTATGGAGCTGAAAGCAGAGAAACAAAATAAAGAAAAACAAAACAAAAAAAGAAAAACAAAATAACAACAACAACAATAAAGATTTATATAAGCAAACACCCGACCAGAAGTCGACCTGAGCAGCAGTGAAGAGCAGAGGAGAGAGAAAGAGAGAGAGAGAAACACACAAAGGGGAAGATGAAATGAAATGAAATGAGAATGAAAAAATGAAATGAAAGAAAGGATTTTTATTTTCTTACACAGGGAAAAATAAAGAGAGAGAGTGTGTGCATGTTTATGGAAAAGGGAAAATCATGACCGTTGATTTAACCGTACAAAGTAAATCATGACCGTGTGTTGCTGATGCTCCCACTGATATGACAGCAGGCATGTGCCCCCATCCTTCAGTGGTCGTTGTCAGAAAGAGGGTACGGATTTTTGCCCATCAAACAAAATATTACATTAAAAATTTAAAATTTATTATTAATCAAATTAAATTATTGAGGGTCTATAAAGAAAGATTTGATAAAGAGATTCAGGGGAGAAAATTAAAAAAAATAAAAAATAAAAAAAAAGAGAGAGAGAGTGACTAGTGTGAAGATAGTCACTCTCTATTCTTCTGAAATCTTCTTCTAATCTGAGATAGATTATGGACCAGATGGGCATATGATATGATATTGGCATTCTTTTCTATAGTATTTTTTTCCTTTTAGCATATCCCTTTTACTGTTGTCATTTTCATATTGAATGAAAGATTGAAAGCCACAAGCAACTAAACTAAACCAAACCAAACCTCCTTTTGTTTGTTTTTTCTTTCTATATTTAATTAAATTCTACATTCCTTTAGATTCTGTAAATCTAGTGAAATATTATGTTAGGTGGTAAAGGGATGGGAGATTTATCTTTGTAGTGCTAAGTGTAGTGCTAATGTTTAAATAATTGTATAGGGTAGCTAACTTCAACCATTTTGGCATTTTTAGAAGGGGGAAAGTTCGATTTATTCGGGATGCTCGTATGACTGAATGTTTTTTGTCGGGTGGCGTAGTAATACAAATTTTTTTTGTCAAAAACAAATTTGTTTAAATAATTTTAGTTTTTATTTTTAGTTAATCATGACAAATAATTATAGAACTAGACTAATAATAAGTAAGTATCTTTTTTAAGTTTCTTCAGATGTATAAAAAGTGACATGATCACAATTAATATAAATGATGCTCATAACGCAGTAGTTTCTTTTTTCATGATTCCTCTCCCTTGGCGTTTTAAACACTAACGCCAAAACTAATTGCCTTCACCAAACTGGTCACGTCAACGCGACATAATTTGTCCGAATTAAAGAGGGTCAAAATTGCCTATTGGTTGATGATCGTGTTTTGTAACGGGTTTTACAACTTTAAACGTCTCCTTTGCTTTTTCTGGTATTTTTCGACCAATTCTCTTATGACCTTATTTGCCTAATTTGATGCAAAGTACTTTTTGTTTAGCTAGATTAGTTTACTAGAAAAGACATATGTCATTGTGATTAAGTTATGGTTTGTTGATAATATATCACATTATTAGATTTGGGACTTCAAAATTTCTTCATGGAAACAAAAATGACCTATTAAGGAAAGAGGAAGCAAGATAAAAGTAATGATCTCTTGAGAGTCTTTGTATATGAACATTGAGTATTTTTTATCAGGAGATGTTGGAAGCCCACACTCTTGATATTCCTTCGGATGAAGAAGAGTAGTAAACTTGATATCTTAGCATGGTAGCAAGTCAACAGAAGCCACTAATTTCTGTAAACATCTTTCTCTTTATTTGTACACAATACCTGAAATTAAATAGTAGGAATGGTAGAGATAATCTAAAATTATACACCTGACCTTTGGTATTTTTTCCGCAATTGTATCTTTAAAAAACAACAAATTCACACTTTTGTAATTTTTACAAGTTTTGTCAAAGTATAACAGGACTATTAACCAACAAATAATAGTTCGTGTGAATAATCTGTAGCTCTTATTTTAAAAGCCAAATACATAGGACTCGACAATTATAAATGCAAACATTGCTTATTTGGAATATTTTACCCCTTTATTAATTAACCTGATGTAAAAAAGAACTATTATAACCCTAATGATGGAGTTGAGGAGGACTTATGGTTGAAGCCAAAAAGTAGACGAGGACTAAAATTCCACATTTGAAAACAAGAGGTAGAAAGACCAACATACAAATAAAAATGATCACCCCTTCTAATACCAATAATTAAGATGATGTGATCTCACTTAATTCTAAAAGAAAATGCTAATAAAGAACTCATTTAATATAAATTAATCGTATTTTACTTGTACAAATTGCAAGGTTATTGGATTCAAGTAAAAATAAAGTATTAGTTATTGGGATTTTTCCACGTGTGTATAATTGAAGGGAAAAAATATATCCCATATAGAAGGAGATAAGAGTGATAAATTTATAAGTTAGTTAGTATTACAACCAATAGCTTAAATTTTTGAATTGATAAAGGGCTAACTAATCACTTATAATCTATCTATCTTGCCAACTCCTGTCAAACCCAACAACTAACACATTCCATGTTGCTAGTGGTTGGATGATCGAAGATCCATTTTATGCCCCATGAGAGACCATAAAGATGATGATGTTCTAACCCATTATCAAGAGGTCGAGAATGTCGTTGGGCTTGCGTTCTTGTTAACCTCGGATGGGGTCAAGCATGTTGATGATTGCTCTCATGCTCAAGTATAATGTGTTTAATCATAGTCCATTGTACATCAGGTAAGGTCCGTGAAGAGGGTTCATCACAGTATTGGGTTGCAGATAGGATCAGAGTTCTAACACTAGAAAACAGGTTTATAACTCAATTAGTTAGTACCATAACCTAATGACTTAAACTTTTAACTTGATTTAAGCCTATCTCACTTATGATCCATACTCTAGTTCTAGAGCTTACTTCTTTATCTTCTTCGTAGTTCAACTTCGAGTGTTAATTAGTTTACATTTTCATTTTCATTTCGCAAATAAATTCAAAGGTAAAGTAGTAAAATCAACCGAAACTGTAAATTAGCAAACAAAGTTACCATTGGCTGCTAGAATTTGACCTAGCTTCAAATTCAATAAAACCTGCAACATTGGATCAAAGTCAAGTTGAAAGACTTGCCTTCGTTAATCGGTGTATCAAAATGTGTATATTAAGTAGAGATCAAAGTAGAGCATAATTGGTGTTTTGCCCACTTATCCCACGGCTTGCGCGCTCTAGATTCGATTCCTTTTAACCCCCTTACCTCTTAAAACATAACACATAGGGGTTTAGTCGACCCCAACCTCCAAAAAAAAAAAAACGGGGGTATATACTATACTAGTATTATTTACCAATTATTGATAGATCTAATTCCAACCTTTTTAGATCCACACTATATGTTACGAAATAATAAGAATAAAAGGAATGGTTCATAGGAACCAAACACAAATCTAATGGAAAAGGCTACCAAGAATCTTTTCATCTTGGGAGTCATAAACGAACCGCCATAACCCCATGATCCTTAATTATGCCAGCAAGTGAGTGATGATTTCCATTCCACGCCTTGACCAATTGCTATAAAACTTTGTTGTTGTTGTTGTTACAATCAAGATCGAGTTGAGTGAGTGAGTGAGTACCTATCAAACAACGTAACAAATAATAAGTGGAGGGGTCCTCCATTTTCCAGATTGAGCTACCTATTCCTAATATGAAATAGCCAAAAAAGTAAGGGACCCTTATTGACTATTGTGGGGGAAAGAGATTTTGATATTTGTTTCTCCTTGGAAATTTAGCACAATAATCAACCGACTCTTTTTTTATTTCAAGGGTATCCGTCATCAATCACACTGTAGAGTCGTACCTGATATTTCAGGTGTTATGGTCGAGATTTAAACATTAGATCCCAGAAAAATCTTGAGATGCATAAAATACATTTTGAGTGGGAGTTGAATGAGAAAAAATAAAGGAATAAAATTACCCAAAATCTAAAGTCAAATAGGAAAAGAAAACATTGCAACAAAAATTGAAACAATAAATAAATACTATTGTACAGAACATGCATAATAGGAGTAATTAGTACAATAAAGAAGTGACACATAAGTAAATTTGCTTGCAATGGCCCAAAGAATACGAAGCGTGGGAGTCGAACACCTACTAGCATACTACTTGTGTCAAAATTTTGCAAGTTACATACCAGTTCAACTCTGCGCTCTTAGTTAATCATTGAATATAATATTATCTACATATAACAATTATGCGCGTAATTGGGCTCCCTTCTACGATGGGCCCTAGGCGGTTGTCCTCCCAACCCTCCCTCTGAGCCAGCTCTGAATCAGAGTAACTATTTTTTCGCACTGATTTGTAGACATCTCAATATACCGACTTTATTTAAACCGAATACGTAGCTTTTGGGGCGTTACATCCGGTTGTGACTTGGGACCATAATACTAACGTATAATATATAGTCCATTATTCAAGAATCAATGGGTACAAGGTATCCTTTTCAATCCCCTACTAAGAGGTACCAATCTTTGTGATGTTTGATGTGTCATGTTGGAGCCCTAAGCTAGCTATCAGATCATAACCATATATGTATAAGAGGTGCCAGTCTTTTCAGGGTAGTCCAGTTCATTTGATCATGATATCAGTTTATAGTTTTTATATCATATTATCCACTCACTAATTAATCATTCTCAATTACTATAGATTAGTGTCCTAATTTGGCTCACCTTTTTTTAGTGTACTTGTAATCTAAGTGTAGTACTATGTCAATTTGTTTGGAACAAATTAAATCAACCATGCTTGTGCTGATTCTGAAAAGGACTTGTGAACTAAACTACATTTTAATACCAAATTAGAAACCTAGTTGCCATAATTGTCTTTAAATAAAGACAAAAACATGATACCCATTTTAATTCCAAAAGCGACTGTGTATTTAAGTCCTAATAATCACGAAAAATTCTTCAGTGTATTAATCATTAGTCTACTTGCAGCTTCACAAAAACATCGATCTTGTCTCGATACCGTTTTCATCAACAAAATTAGGTTCTTCTTGTTGATAGAAAATCGTTTTCAAATAAAAAGTCTTTGCAAATGAAAATCATTTTCAATGAAAAAATGTTTTTTTCCTCACATTTTCAGTTTTTTGAAAAAATAATTTTTCGGGAAAACTAGTTTTCCTTCCTATCATTTTCTGGAAAAAATATTTCGCTTGTAAAACATAAAACTAAAATTTAAAATATAATAATAAATAATTTAAATTGATATTATTATCAAATATTTAAAATGAAAAATTATAATAAATAAATAAACTAATCGAAATCTAAAAATTTCCGGAATAGTAATTAAATTTAATAAAATTAATTAAAAAAATTTATAATTTAAAAAAATAAATGAAAAAATTAAAGATGAAATAAACTTTTAAAAGAACAAAATCCAAATATGCTAACATGGTTGCATAGATCTCGAAAATTTTAAAAAAAAAAATCACTTCAAACGCATATAGAAATCAAAAATTATACTTATTTGAAAAAAAAAACAATATTGTGAAAGTTGCTCGAAAGCCTGACCCGAGGTCTCATCGAGTCAGTACAAAGCTGATTTTATGACTCGGAATTCAGACAACCTGACTCGATGATCAATATCCCACAAATAAAAAATCATTTTTCTTTCTTTTTGAAGGAAAATCTTTTTCATCTATGTTAAAAATGCTTTCATTTTACCGCACTTGCGGTATTTCCCTATAAAAAAAAATGCTTTCCTCCATGTTCTCCTTCCATAGACATGATTTTGCCTTTCATTTTATTTAGTAGTTTCCAGAGATGAAAAGTAACCTTGAATTGCAAGAGTTCAACGATAATATGCTTTTTATGAGAGATGCTATATACAGCCTCACACGCTACAATTTGTACCTCACCCCCCAATCAAAGCTGGACACATGTGTACTAATAGGAGAAAATGCTTTTTTTTTTTTTAAATTTTTACAAGTGCTTATGTATCTTGTTTTGATTTGGAGGCACAAATTACATACTATACATATCACCCCTCGCTTTTTGTTGAGCAGAGCAGCTGGCGGAACAAGCTAATATAATGTCAAATCTAGCAACCTTTGAAAGCCAACATGGCAAGTTAGAAATTTCACTCTCATCCAATCGGGAATAACCAGTTTCAACAATAATACAACCCAAAAAAATAGTACTACTCTCACCCACCCGTTAGGTCGTTACCCTTTCGAAAAAACAATGTACTATGCACCATAAATTAAAAACACGAAATGTGGACACTTGCCAAAGAAAAATTAGAAGAAAAAAATATACTTCTCATTACAAATATTAAAGAGGTGATGATGTGATGCAATTTACACTATCAACCGGGGCGGATTCATAGAGTGAAGTGGGTATGCACGTGCATACCCACAAATAAATAAAATATGTTTATCTTAGTATTACAAATAGGTAATAGCTGAGCTGGTTTGGGTTTGATGTTGATATGGTGGTCTGGGGTTCGACACTTGTTAGGGCACACAATATCAAATAATACAAATAAATAAATAAAAATTAGTGAATCAACAAACTTCTATGAACAAAAATAGTTATATGTACAATGATTAATCTAAAAACTATTTTTAAAGGAGACAAATATAATTTCATATATATAGTTTTCATTTAAATGATGGATCTAATAAAGCTCAAATTCATTTAAATACATAGATTATACAAATCAGTGCCTTATTCTGTTTTAGTTTTTATTTTCCTTTTCCTGTCCTTTTGCAAAGTTCGAACGCATTCCATGCTCTAACAATGTGTTGCTAAGATGCTAACTGGCTACTTTTCTTTTTTATTTTTGATGTGTTAAACTGATTTGTATAACCTATGTATTTAAATGAATTTGAGCTTTATTAGATCCATCATTTAAATGAAAACTATAAATATGAAATTATATTTGTCTCCTTTAAAAATAGTTTTTAGATTAATCATTGTACATATAACTATTTTTGTTCATAGAAGTTTGTTGATTCACTAATTTTTATTTATTTATTTGTATTATTTGATATTGTGTGTACTACCTAAAAAAAAATTATGGCTCATTTTTTCATACTATTGTGCATACCCAACTTACAAAGTCTGGATCCGCCACTGACTATCAAGTTGGGTTAAATTGAATTGAATTGAACCGAATCAAAGTGAATGATACAAAATTGAACTGAAATGAACTAAAATAAACTGAACAAAAACTAAGCCTAGGAGAACAAAGCCATAGTCCTCCTCGAGGAGCCATATTTGCTGCTCCAATGCTGAGCAATCATAAGCTCAAAAAAGCAAAAAAGAAAAATGAAAACACGCAAAAAGGAGTTGAGGCAAAACATAGAAGTAAATAGAAAAGGAAGCACACCAATCACCATGCTGAATTAGAGAGACCAAAAAGGGAGATCAAATATGATTATGATGTTTAAGCACTCCCTAGTAAACCATGCTTAGAAAATAAAAACTATCTTTACAAAATAACAAAAAGGCAATATTAGATTAGTGAGTGGTTAGCTAAAAGAGAACAGGAATCACAGAAATTATTACACACAGCACATTGAAGATCAGCAAATGGGAAACATCAAAATATGAAAATTATTACACAAAGAAACACCTGCAATGATCCTCTCTTTCTTTTCTATCCATTCCCAGACCAAAAGCCCAAGAACTGCTTCTTCTTGTAAATGATTTGCCTGCTGCTAAAAGTCCCATCATTCAACCAGCAAGAGGTGTAGTTGAGAGGTATGAGACTCTTTCATCCTTAATCAGGGTCGACGGTTCAAATCTTTTCTTGAATATGGAGCCGTTTTAAATTTCTTGGTCAGTTATCCCACTCTTTGAGGTGCCTACAAGCTAGCGCGGAGAAATAGTAATTATGATTGACGGTGGATACCCTTGGCCGTAAACCAAAAGAAAATAATTAAATCCCATCATTCAATCTTGACCCTACTTGATGCCTTACAGTAAAAACACCAGAATCTCCCATTTTTGCTCTGCTCAAAAACCCATCATTTCTTAGTCAATCATAGTGTTGAGAAGTAGAAACTGTAAGAGATAAAATTCTTGTTCATAAATGTCAAACAACAAACAGAAAAGAAAAGCAGCATCAAAAGTTAAAAAAGTCTTAGCATATGATCATAATTGCCAAACAGATACTTAGACTAGGTTATGTCAAATGATATCCACTTAATTATTAGAGAAATCTGTTGTTTTTTTGAGTACATGTTATATGAATAGAGCTAACAAATACTCCAAGTAAGGAGCTTTTCTTGTCCCCAGCAAAGCATGCTGAAACAGTGTAAAATCCGACAGAGAAGGTCCTGAGTTCAAAGGTTGCCTTTCCTTAAATAATTAAAGACCACTGTAAACCCCCATGAGTGTCCAGAGATACCTCGGAAGACATATAGAAAGGAGGAGAAACAGCAAGAAAAACAGCAAGATAAAGCTCTTTTTTTCAAGGTGATAAGATACCTAGTCTTATCTACCAAAGATACTAAAATGCTCAATAGTCTATTAAGCACGGAAACTCTATTGACGTCACATTTCCTGTGTCAGAAACTGTGGAAACTTAAGGAAAGTTAGCGAAAACTTCTTTATCTAAACAACAATTCTCCTAGTAATTGACGTCTAAATCCCTAAACAATAACTTTTTTACCTATGAAGTCCGGAAACTCTATTAAAGTCATGTTTTCTCGTGTCAAAAACTCTTGTCAGAAATTCAAGGAATACACCTAGTCAGAACTTCTCATTTATTTAAACAACAATTTTCCTAGTAATTCACATCTAAAATACTAAACAACAATTCTCTTTGTAATTGACGTCTACACAAATATTCCACAATATATATAAATAAAATTCAATTGGGGAGAACAAACGCCTAAATTATATTCTTATCTACCAAGGAATCTGAAATGTTCAATGCGAGTATATGGATACTATTATGTGTAAAGAAAAAAAAGGCCATTCCTGTGACCACTGACAATGGACCTCCTTTTTTTTTTTTTTTTAAAGTTAATAAATTTGGTGATCTAGGACAAGTGGGTACTGGCTATCTGATAGCAGAAAACTATAATGGAAGTGTCAATCCATAAATACAGTCTACGATATGCATGTCATTTAATAAAGCTAAGAAAATTCAATAAAAACATATCATACACCAAAAAAGGAAAGACAAACACATCCATCTTGTTTCAATAATTAAACAATAATTTTATAGGCCTTTATTGGTGACCAAAAAAAGTGTTTTTCTGTGATGTGGCAATTGTCATATCATCAAGACTATTAATTAGCTTGACATCTTATAAGGGTTGAAACACAAAAACGAAGAAGATTAAGGGCTTTTTGCAAATATGAGAGACAACATTATTAAACTAGGAAATTGTGATCTTATAAGCGATTAACAAGGAATGTGTAATATTCTTTCTTCGTTGATATAGGAGTAAATTATTCTAATTGAAATTGTTACCATCTTTGTTACTTTCCACCTTTGTATTTATAACCACCTTTCATTCCACCTTTAAATTTGTACTCAAATGTTTAAATAAAATCTATCCATTTTTAGTTTTTTTTTTCTTCTTTGTACTTCCCTTCATTTTACTCACGGTAGTCACGGATGTCAGTTATTAAAAAGAAAATAAATAGTTAATCTCCTCTCACATAGTATTTTAATTTCTTTCACTTTCTTTTCGGTAAAGAATAAACTCCTTCATCGGAAAAATTCTTATGTTTTGTTTGAAAATGTAAAAGGTCTTCCAATATCTTCATCAATTATAACCTTCTACGTACTAGTAGGAAGCAAAAGCAGAAGACAAATTCAAAAAGACAAGTTGCAAAACTTTTTTTTTTTTTTTGAAAGTGATGAAGTTGCAAAACTAAGCTACAGTGGAATTCAACCCACACCCTACTATTCATATTCTTTGTTCATTTGAGCTATATTCACTTTATAACACGAACTCGTGTTCAATTTATTATTCTAACGGCCTAGACAATAGTGATTAACTCTTTAATAAGTTAGTAGAAATTAAAAGTAATATATATATATATATATATATATATATATATATATATATATATATATATATATATATATATATATATATATATACTGTAAAATCATAAAAGTATGTTGCAACATTATAAAATTTTAAAACTAGAGCATAATTTATATCTATTTGCGACTATATGAACTTATAATTATTATGTCAAGCAACGGTAACAAACTTAAACTATAAACCCCTTTAGTAAAAAAAAGTAAAATTACAAACTGATGGGTCTATCCTAATCGACGTACCATTATAAGCTAACTACTATGATGAAGCATGAAGTTAAATTATGATATTCCATAGTAAAATTATGAAACTACAAGGTAGAATCGCGATTGCAATTTGTGTAATCACAAACATACATAAAAAGTGTAGAAAGTAATATCTATTTTACAACTATATGAAATATAACTATATCTAACCAAAAAAAATTTAAAATTATGGATCTATATGAATCCATTTTCATCGGCTATTATAAGTTACTATGATGAAATTTGAAGCTAAGTTATCAAACTACATAGTAAAATTATGAACATTTCTACAAAAATTATGAGAGTAAAAAGTAAAATTAGGATGGTGATGGTGTAATCAATCAATATAGCCTTCATTCTTTAAAACATAAACCCTAAACCTTAATAAGTACTCTATGTTCCTTAAACTCTAGCCTATACCCTAAAGAAAGGTAAATATTATTATTCTATATTGAAATCATCTTTAGTCCCTCCGTTCTATATGAAATCTAAACCCTAGATTCTAATACTCACCTTAAATCCTAATATTAGTACAATTGTGAAACCTAAACCCAAACTCTTAAAAAGTCAGAGTACACCAAAATAGATACAGTATTAGAAACCATATGATATGTGATAGTCCTTAATAACTTTTGTGCATGCTTTGATTGCATTTGATCTCTCCGCCTACTTTTTAACCCATTTATATGTTGTGCATAAATTAAACCCTAAACCCTAACTATTTTAGTGGTGTTAACAAAATAATCGTCGGAAAGGTTATTTATCATTTTTGTATATTTAAAAAGCTATTATGTCCCCCGTTTCATAAATGAAATCCTAAACCATAAAAGTATTTAAAGGTTTGTATATTGATATAGTTATGTATCGCTCGACGTCCATGAAACCTAAACCCTGAGCCTTAAAAAAGTTAGATTGTAAAACATTTCTGAAACAAGCTAGGAAAGTACTAAATAACATATAATATGGGATAGTACCTAAATATTTTGGCCACTATATTGATTATTCTTATTATCATTGTCATCATTGATTCATTTGGAAAAAGCTATGTATGAAGTGTTTTATAATATGATAATACAAAGTACAAGGTAGTTGATACGTGACAAGTTAAAGTTTAGATGATTTAGAGAACGATTTAGAGTTAATGAAACAATTGGCGCAAAACAGGGCAGAAACGTGAGAGAACAAGCAATTTGTGACAAGATAAAAGAGATATAATCTGAGGTAAAGGCTTGGTCACCACTCAGATTTGAGACTCCACCCCCAATGGACTAAAGGCTTAGCCACCACTCAAAGGTTAAAGGAATCACTCTAATCACCACTAGTAAAGACTAGATAAAGAGAAGAGATTTTGGTTGATTTACTCAACGTGAGTAAGATCAGTTTTTCATGTCATTAATAATCTGATTTGCAACTACAACCAAGGCTCCTAAATATAGGAGTATTCAAGCTTAGTCAAAGCTACATTTCAAGATAAATAAAATGATTACAAATGCAAAGTATTCAAACAAGACCAACAACTAGTAGTCGCTGTCAATGACAAGGACTCCTTAGGTGCTGTCGCTTTCAATGTGTCAGTTACTTTGTTGCATCTCTTTGGAGCTGGTCTCTTGCTTGTAGGACGTGCAAAAGGTGTCATTGATGACCTGCTTAACATCTTATAAATGCAGAGATATGCTCAGCAAAACGTTGCTATCAATGTGAGGACCACAAAGGCAGCAATGCTCAAAACGGGCGCAACTGGACAGCTTGGGGCAAAACACCTTTTCAGCTACTTTATTGACTTCAATCCCATAACTTGGTTCGTGATCCTTCTAGAGGACTCTCTAAGGAGTCCAGCAAAGCAAGACATGACCCAATGTGGCCTCAAGAGTTAGGTTAACTGTTGAATTAAAAACCGCGTAGCTGCTGGAGGCGAAATGACAAATTTGGGCTTGATTAAGTGGCTTTTGAGCAAAAGCAACCCTTGGCATGACTTGACCTTCTTCCATGGACCTATGGGCAGTATCATTAGCATTAATTAAGAGCTTAAGGCCTGCTCCCGCATCACAAGGTAAAATTCTCAATCCTGTAGTAAAATTAAGATGCATATGTTATAAATTTAGATTTTCGAAGGCAAAATGTAAGAAATATTGTATACAAATTAAGATGTATCATGTAATTGATAGAAAAAGTGTTTAGTAGAGTACATAGTAAAATTGTCATTCTTATATTTTGATATGAAAAATTGTTATTTTGACAGTAGAAAAAGTGTTTAGATATACCTTTATTTTTAGTATATTTTGATATGAAAGTACAGAGTACACAGTAAAGTTGTCATTCTTATAGCACAATTAAGATGCGTGTGTAGTAAATCCAGATAATTGGATTGAAAATATAAGAAAAATTGTACAATAATAGTAAAATTTGAATAAGAATTGTGGACTTGTGGTTGATGAAAATAAATGCTTTGTACATTGTGGAAAAAGTAAAATTTGATTTGATCAGGTTGTAAAATGTGAGCAAAATTGTACAATGATGGTAAAATTAGACTAAAGGCCATGATTTATTTATAAAAAAAGTGCTTTGTAGATTGATTGGTGGAAAGATAAAGTAAAATCATGAAATAATCTAGTAAAAGTTTAGTTTTTGATAGACAAATCATGATTATGTAAAATAAAATAATGATTTGGTAGGATGTACAAATTGTCTAAAATTTTTTACAAGAAATATTAAATTACGATATTTTAATAAATTCAAATATGTTTAATACAATAAAGAGAGCATATAACATGAAAAGTGTACAAGTAAATAAAGTAGACGAATGTTGCAAGTAGAATGTTTAATTTACTTGCTACTTATATGTAAATGTTTTTAGTAGGGATACGCAAAGATATATTTGGAAATTCTACTAAATTCAAATTCGTTAATTAAGTATAAATTAATAATAAATTATGAGTATGCTATAAAATTGGGTCTTATTCAAATGATATAATGTATATAAGTTTTTTGGTTTTTTGTTTTAGAAGTGGAGAATAAAAAAATCAATAGTATGAGTCTGTACAGCTCGCTTCTCCATTGAAAGAGAATAGTATTATTCACCAAAGAGATAAGAAAGTAATTTTTTTTGTCTCCATATCTCTTAAACTTGACATTAATAATTGAATTTTGTTGTAGAAGTAATGTAAAATAAAATTTTAAAAAACTTAAAGAAATAGAGATTAGAGACATAAGTGATAATTGATATTATATAATACAATAATAATAAGAACAAAAATAGAAATAAGAAAGAGATGGGGATATGCAATATGAGGGAAATAAAATTATGGTAGTTGCCTTAATTTTGTTTCCATATAAAATCATAAAATAAATTTTCTTTCTTTATTATTTTTGCAAATAGAGTTAACTTTATCACCCTTTTCCCTTATTTTAGGCTTTGTTCCTAATATAATTAACTACAACATCTTTTGTTTAATTGCTAAACTACCCTTTTGTTTTCTATTATCTACTTTAACCCCATGGGTGCGTTCTTTAGAGCTTCTCCAGTCAGTTCAGTTCAATTCAGTTCAGTTCAGTTCAGGGGTGGTCACACATAAGTACAACTCGGTTCAGTATTGCTCAATTCAGTTCAGTGGTGTTCAATTTAGTTCAGTTCAGTGATGTTCAATTAATAATAATAATAATAATAATAATAATAATAATAATAATAATAATAATAATAATAATAATAAATAATTTTAAATAATAATAATAATAATTAATAATAATAATAACCATACTTATTATTATTATTATTATTATTATTATTATTATTATTATTATTATTATTATTATTATTATTATGTTCCAGTTCAGTTCAGTGGTGTTCGATTCAGTTCAATACAGTTTAGTAGTGCTCGGTTAAGTTCAGTTCAGTTCAGTTCTAGTAAGTTCAGCTCTAACAAACGCACCCCATGGTATATGCTAATTAATGAATTTGACAATGTGGCAACTAACACATTATAGGAGACATATTTTTTGTGTCTCTAGTGAAGACCTTTAGCATTGTCCATAATTAAATACCTTAGTCTGCTATTCTTCCCAGATTATTGAGTTTCCATCTGTGCAATGAGCTAACTCCTTTCATTATCCTTCGATTCCTGGTTCTACCAAATCAAAACGAGATTAAAGAAGAAGAAAAAAGGACAATAATTCAAGCTACCCTCTTTCTTGCCTTTTTTTTCTTTTTTTCTTCAGGTTAGGGGTTTGAAGTACAACAACAACAACAACTCAGTGAGTACTCAGCCGGAGCAGGGTCTGAAGAGGTCCAAATGTACGCAGTCTTACCCTAA
The DNA here is from genome assembly GCA_038025085.1 of Tetragonia tetragonoides. Classification (NCBI taxonomy): domain Eukaryota; kingdom Viridiplantae; phylum Streptophyta; class Magnoliopsida; order Caryophyllales; family Aizoaceae; genus Tetragonia; species Tetragonia tetragonoides. The sequence continues at coordinate 21,785,155 of CM076150.1, forward strand.
CTAGTCGCCTAGTGGAAAGGCTGTTTCCGATAGACAGTTTTTGAAGTCTGGCACTTTAAGTGTCAGTGTGTCACTTTCAGGCAAATTAAAGCAGGTCTGATGACAAAAATATCATACATGCCCTGACAAACTACTAGTGCCAATTACACTTTAATTAGATTTCCATACAGATAGAAGCAAGTTTTTGGCCTAACATACAGCTGATTACAAAGAAGAAGATATATAGAATCTGTTTCTGTAAGGGAGCTGAGGCAAGCAAAATGATAGAGGTCATGTAAAATTTCAGCACATGTGTGAATTGTGATCAAAGTAGTAGGTCTCACACTTTTGTTTACTGGATACTGTGAAAGAGCATGGATCTAAATAATACCCAATCACTGTAGCATAACAGTACATCAATAACTGTGTGTAATCTCACTCAATAATTTTTGGGGGTAATATAATAGTGTATAGTCATCAATAGGCAACAGCTCCTCTGAAAATACAGTAATTCGCAAAATATATCATATGTCGATACATATGAAAGATATAATAGTGTATAGTCATCAATAGGCAACAGCTCCTCTGAAAATACATATGATAAAATATATCATATATCATATGTCGGGTTGGTAACGTTGTGGCACACCCCCACTTGTCACGAGCAATGACTTGGGTCGCCCTTCCTATTAAAAGAAAGGGAGGGTTTTTTTTTTTTTTTTTTTAATTTTATCAAAGCATATTATTCCAATCAAATGCTAGACTGGATAATTTACCATTGACCCCTCATGTTTATTTCCTGTCTTTGGCAGAAGATCCATTTACATTTTTACTAACACAAATCAGTGCACTAACATTTCCAATGACAGTTTACCTAAATACTACAGTATATTTGCAAGGCAAGTTGATGATGTGGTATTTTCATTCAAATACCTCTTGAGATCAGAAATTCAGAACAATACATGCAAGGCAAGCCTTCTCTGTAATGCATTTTACTCTGTAATCATACCTTACTGCATCCATTGCCTATGGTGAAATTCATTTTTTTATTCTTAATTTTGATCTTCTACTTGTTACCATACTACGAGTGTGTTCTATACTTCTTTTCCACTTCACTGAAGTGACTGAATTGAATAGTTACATGTCAGAGAAAAAGTAGATCACTAAACTGAGCCGAACCGAACCAATTACTCCCAAGCAGACCTGACAAACAGGTCGGTCAAGTCGGGTCAAATATGGGTCGAATACATCGGGTTACGGGTTCGGGGTTCGGGTTACTCAACGGGTTTGACAAATGTTGTCTCACAACTTTCGGGTTCGGGTCGGGTCATTTCGGTCTCATGTTAAAACGGGTCGGGTCGTTTCGGATTTGAATATTCTCGGGTCGGATTTCGGTCATGTCTATGGCGGGTCGGGTCAGTTTTTGCCGGCCAACATACGTTCGTTGTCACTTCTCACTTGTCACAGGGATCCTTTAAAAATTTTCCAACCTAATATTAGCAATGAAACAATAGGGCAGTCAATTGTGAATCAGAACAAGCATCCTGAGAAGTACAATTTAGACATGTACTGTATGAAATTTAACAGCAGCAACATGGACCAAAGCAATAAATGGCTTGGTTCACATTCTCGCATCTGGCACTCAACAAAGATCAGACTTGGCTATCTCTTGAAGGAATTTTGGTGCCTTAAACTTTGGGTTTCTGATTTCAGGAACAGATCATGATCTTCCAACCAAACTCTTAAAACTTCACCAACATGTCCATGTCAAGTAGGTAGATATATTATTCTTCGAAGCACAAATATAGCTTGTGGCTGAGTAGAAGTGGAAGTCCTAATAAATCTTTGACAAGCATAATACCGAACAATTCTTCGCACAATTATTTCTGGATTATTGCCCCTTCTACACCAGCCACGATAGCTCGTGAAAGCCGATTATTTAGGCCAGATTATAAACCAGTGGAAGGGAAGGAAAAGGTAAAAGCTACAGGAGATCATGTTATGTTTCAGTCTAAACTCAAAAGGACAAGGATGAAGCCATGTAGGTCAGAGCACACAAGATAACTGAAGTTGTGTCTACTTGTCATCATCATTCCAGCTGGTTGAAAAGTCTTCAAGTGTTTCTTCTGCCACAGAAACATTCCAATCAATCTGCTCTTGTGCAAAAGTATTAATTAAAAGATCTGATGAAAACACAGATTCAATGATGCAAATTATTTAGAGGGCCTAAACCTGAGACATCAAAGCTCACATGGAAACTTCAATAAGGATAACCGAACATGAAAGCAATTCAACTACTATATTGAAAAGGTTTCAGAATATCTTTCTCCATTCGACCCCCACTCGATAGTTGGAAATAGATGAGCCACAACCAACCAGGATTTCTTGGTCAGGATCTAAGTAAGCTTTACAAAATTGGCATTTTTACACAATTTTATGGATGGATGTTATCGGGGTAGTCATTTTTGCTGATTGAATCTACGTTCCTAAATCCTATGGCTTCATATTCCAGGAAATCCATGCAGCTCAAAAATATTGATCTCCAGGATTTCTACAATAACTGACAATTGAACTTTTGACTTTGCTGAGAGCTTCCCTAACTGCTTGTAGATTGTCCATCTCAATCTACACCTTTTAAGTCAGATTCACTGCCCACCTGACTCCATAACTTGCAGAGACGTCAACATAAATCGTAAATGGATCAAATCTCTGAATTCTGACAACACAGAATTCAGCAAGATAAGGCAAACTACACAACAACACTCTTTATTTATGGTATATTCACCAATATAGGGTACCACACTTCGTCCCAAGTAACAAGCCAGACTACCATCAACATTCAACAGTCATCATTTACTCGAAAACCATTAAGAGTAGTCAAGTATGGCACTTAAAAGTGATGGAACTGGCCTCTGCTCTGTGCATCCTATGAATCATTTACAGCTAGGCCACACCAACTTCAGCTACCCAGTAATTCTTCGTGATAACTCATTCACCTCCCAAATATTAGGCTATCTTTCACAGTGTTTGCTGATATGAGACTCCAAAATCCTAATGACGGAAGTGCCATAGAGGGACCCCCCCGTCCTCCAGTATGTGTCTGATATGTCCTCAGCCCAAGGTAAGTCTGGACTAGTTCTTTGTCAGAAGAAAGATTGATAAGATTTGAAGTAATCTCCTCCGCCTGACTTGGTTAGACTGTACGAGGTCATGCCGATTGTATTTGTATGCATGATCCACAAGAGTAAGGAATCCGTACTTTCCAAGCGCAACTAATGTTTTCGTTGCGACATGAGTATGCTAGTGATATGATGATCTACCAAAGATACATCCTCAGTCTTTTGCTAGTGCTGAATTAAGCAATACAATTGGAAACAACAGGAAACATATGAAATAAAAATGGGTCAATCAAGCTTGCTTTACAGCTAACTTTACCAAAACAAATGAATAGACACGGAAAACTGGAAAAGAGAATAGTGGAATCAAAGGTGCTGAATTTTATCAAACTGGTGCTGAATTGAAGCTCAACCTGGTACAGGGTGGTCTTAGGCTCTTAACTACTGCAAGCTTAGTGGTTCTAGGCAGGATTATTTTGGAGGTAAAAGCAAGTGAACTAAAGTTAGATATGAATGGCAGAAATGGATTCTGAAGTGCGGAGAAAGAAGCAAGAGATGTAAGGATCCCGTTCTGAGAGATGATGATGTTACAAGCAGATGATGATGATACCATTTGACGATGGCGATCTATGTATCTGTGTTACTGTTATCTAATTAGCTCAGACCTCAGGGCTGCAGAGCTGAATGGCTCGGGTGTGAGGACAGTTTTGCTAGTTCTGCTACTGCTTGCCAGAAGTTAAGAGAGGCAAAAACGAATCCCTTCAACTTGTAATATTCTTCACCAGCAGTTACAAATCACACTTCTTTTTTCCTTTTCTTGGTATATACACTAAAAATGACTCTCTCCGTTCTACAATCTAATAAGGAAAAAAGAGGAAAAAAAAGGTCTTAAAATCTCGTCCATATCTGCACTTTTTTGTTTATCCTTTTCCTATAACTGCATCCCATCCCTCTCTATCCCCCTATAAGTTATAACTGCATCCCATCCTAACTCTCTACCCCTCTCCTTTGATCTCTTCCTACTCGTTCTCTCTCAATCATTGCCCACTGTTCCTCCCACCCCTCCTTTCCTTCTTTCCCCTTGTTTTGACATTGGGTTATGGAAGTTGTTAGCAAGTAAGGCTGCCTAGTGCCTACAACTAGTAGTTCAATGTAATCTTTAACCCATACACAAAGTTCTCTGAAGTCTTTCACAATGAAACTGCACACTTTTTGATAGAAAATCACCTATTATTCAAAATAAAAATAAACCATTGTAAATGACAAAAAATTTCATCACTTCGAAACTTGAAGTTCATATTCAATTCAATACAGGTACCAAAAAGAGGTATGACTATTGACAATGCAAATGGATAAATAAACCAAGACCAGAGATAAGAGAGAGTATTACAAGCGATTTGACTCTTCTACTAAGATGGCAAAATTGTTTGGCCGCCCATTTGAAAGACGCCATAAGCAACCAGCACTCCTGTCACATGTATGCATCTGCGAGCACACCGAATTAGCTACGAGATCCTTTCATTAGCAACACTTGACCGAAGATTTCTTCGAGCAGGACGATTTGGTTTTTTCATATGGCAAGAATTCCACTCCCCACCATCCTGAGCATAATAATCCATAGGATAATCAACTGCATTCCCACCCTCACCTTTCTCAACCCCATCATTACAACCACAAGATCCACAACTCCCTCCATTCTGCCCACAATCAACACCACCACCACCGTTACCATTTCTCTCCCACCAACCTGGAATCAACCCCAATGCAATCTCAGCTTCAAACGGATTCAACAACGGCCTCACAAAAGCCTCACCCCAATCAATAGAAAGCCGAGGACACGCAATTTGAATCCAAGCATCAATCGAATCCTCAAACAATGCAATCCTAGCAGGCGATATCTCTGACATCAAAATAACCGTCCACGACATACCCTTCTCCTCCATCTTCTTCTCCAACCTATCTAAAATCCTCGGATTCCCCTGTCTCCCGAGCGTCCCCAAAACAACCCCCCAACTCTTCGCCTCTTCCCTCGCCTTCAAAATCGCTTTCATCCTCGTACTCTTCATCCCCTTATGATCATACTCCTCTAGAAACAACCTCCCTAAATACGGATCATATCGAAACGTTTTCACCCCCGGATTCGCTATCATAAACGCCTCCAAATGAAATCTCCCATCCGCCACAAATACAATCACCATTTCCCTATCCTCACAAAAACCCGTCTTCGAAACCCTAGGGGCAGTACAGCCAAGAACTTCACCAGCAGACAAGGGTTTCGATTGCGGAACCAAAACCCTAAACCCTAATTCCTCCAATTTAACTTTAGCCCCTCTAATAGCACCAGCAAACTGAATAGTACCAGCAATAACCAAATCCCTAGAACCCAAATCATTAATTTCAACAGTTTTCACCAACTTATTAACATCAATACCAATCTCAACAAAAACATAAAGACATGGAATAATAGTGGAATCAACAGGAACAAGACAACTATGACCATAGTGAATTAACAAATCAGCACCTAAAGCGACGGCAGAGAAATCATCAACACAACAAGCGCCATAAGTGACATCAGCTAGGATGAAAACGTCGGTAGCGTTAGCGTAGGTTTTGAAGATGTCGGAAAGAGAGAGAGAGTACATTAGTAGACCTTCGGGGAGTTGTAAAGCGATGCGTTTTGTGGGTGAGGTAAGAGAGAGAATACGATGAATTGATTTGTGGATTTCGAAGTTGTAATTTGATGGGAGGAGAGAGATTGCAGTGTTTAGGGCTGTGTTGTTGAGAATTGATGGTGGGATTTGGCTTCTTATGAAGCGCTTTGGTTGAGGTTTTGTGATTGTGGTGGTGGTGGTGGTGGTGGTTAGGGTGGTTGTTTGAGTTTGGGGTTCCATGGATTTGGGGTTGATGATGCTGGGTTTGGTTTGGTTTGGTGTTGGCACAGCTTTAGGGTTTTAGGAGAGAGAGAGAACGGAGGTTCGGTTGAGCAACAATGGCGAGAATCAAAACTGGGCTTGGGGGGCAACTGGGTAAGGGAAGGAGAGAGAGGGGAGAGAGTTGGGGCCTTGGGGGATTTATTTTGAAAAATAAAAAGGAAAAGAATACTAGTAATGCAAATACATAAATACTCCGCCTTAAACACATTTTTGTGAATATTAAATCAAGATTAATTTCATACCCCCTAAATCAAACAACATGCTCCTCCCTTTCATAATATATGGCATATTTTGAATTTACTGTTGTTTCACAAAATAAGGCATATTTTGACTTTTACCATTCCTCAATGAGTATTTATTGCCAGTTTCCCACTATACCTTTCCTTTTTCTTGTCATTTACTTATTTTCTCTCTCTATTGTTGCATTTAATGCTTAAGGATAGTTTAGTCTTTTTACCATCCTTTTTTCTTGAATAAACAATTTCTTAATTTGTGTGCAAAGTTAAAAAATGACTTATATTATAAAACGGATAGAGTATATAACAAGTACGGAGTCTTCTTGCCTAAAGATTTCACATGTATTTGTTGGTTTTATGTAATGTCAACTTTATTTTTGCTCATCCTCTAATGTGAATTTATAATTACCTCGTTTATCTAATTGTTACCTATTAATTGATAAATGACAACATTAATTGGACTCGAATTATCATCGTGTCAAATCTTACTTAAAATCTGTATCAGTTGGATTCATAATCTTTTCTTTAATCGTGTTCGGATCGGGTAATTTTCATCTGATCGAGTCGAACTCATATAGAGTTCGAACAACATTATCAACCTTATTATTTAGTTGATTCATCTTGGGCTACTATATGGGTTTTTTCGGTGGTCAGCCCTTCCCTCTTAGTTTGATTTTCAATACGGTCATTGATATACTCTTCATGGGTGAGGCTTGTTTGGCTAATTCCCCGAAAATTTTGTATGTTTTGACTACCCATTTTTTTAATTATAACCAAATCTAAATTCAAGTATCCGATTTATGTGATAAATCACTTCAAATTTTCAGATGGTTGGGTTCAAGATTTTTCGAACACACTTACTACCAAGTAGTACCAACCACGTGATAAGTGTTTTCATTTTTTTTCTTTCATGGGTTATTGAAAAGAGGAAAAAGTTGAACTGTTAAATAATATTCCTAATTAATATCAACATTGAAACTTATGCAAATGTGAAAAATAATTTTGTGTGTAATAAAGAACAATCCTAGGGATCTTGTTCTTGTTGTGTCCTTTGCGGAAAAGGAAAAAAATATACAAAGAATAGTTTGATTTCTAAGTTGGCAGTTAGTTGAATCCAAAAAATACTAAAGGAAAATTTTATGTGTCACACCATTAGAACTTTCTTTTTTTGATACATTTCTCTTTCAGTCTCTACATTGTTTATAGGAGTAGTCAGGATATTTTTTACTCCTTAGGTCAGCTAGTCCAAACATAATCCTACTATCTTGATATAACATAAGTAGTAATAGCCGAGGCAATTGCAATGACATACGAGGCGCATTCCAATCAGGATTTATTGATTTAGGCATATTCACTTAACATGAAATGATGAAGTTTTAACCAAATATTTTGGGGAAGATTTAAAATACCGTGACAGATACAACACTTACGAAGAGGATATTCAACATATACTCCTACAAACAATGTAGAGACTGGAAGAAAGATGTATAATGTTAGGGTTTATAGACGAAATATAAAGAGATGAATTAAACCACACAATAAAGCAATGAAGTAGATACAAAGTATTTTAACGTGGAGGTTTCAACCTCCACCCCTCAATAGTATTACTTGTTAATCCTCAACTAAGCAATACAATATCCCTAGTGTGTCCCTCTAAGCTTAAGCACACCAACCCAAGGCTCAAGCACACACAATGAGATTATCTAACCCTAAGCCTATAACCCTCCTTAAATAGGCAAAGTATTCCTAACCCTAAAACCACTAGACTAAGGAATACATCTTTTAGGATACTAGCTAGTTTCCTAGTTACATAATAACACCTAGATATTATCCTACTCAAATAGGTAATTACATGCCAATAGAAAATCCCCCATAATATCCTAAAAGATCCCCAAAAGATAATGGGAGAAGATCTCCCAAAAGCAAAACAAACCAAACCGTCGTTCGTTGGCTCGGATGGGGCCGCATGGTCGTGCAGATTTTCCCTCACAATGTTGCCCGGTCGTGCGGCATTGACAGCCCCTTGCTGTCAGCTCCGCATGACCATGCAACATAACACTTCCAAATCCGCATGACCATGTGTTCTTCACTTTTCCTCCTTTAGCTTTGTGAACTTGTCCCGTCATCCCCGGGATCTCCCGAACTATGTTGGGCTTGTTCCAACAATCCTCCTCTCAAGCCCAACTCAGCTTCAACTCGATCATCTTCCAAACATCTTCCCTTCGATTACGACGCCTCTTCTTGAATCGAGCTCCCTTCTATGCTTCCTCCCTCTAGCACAAAGAGATTCGTCTTTGTCTTCCTTGCTTTGAAAATCACCGACCCCTTCTTATTGATAATTACCAAAGTACCGTCTTTAAGTTGAGCGACACAACCCTTGCCATCCAACTTACCTAAAGATATGAAATTTCGATCAATATTCGCAATGTGCCTTACCTCGCCCAATTTACGAATCCTTCCATCATGTGTCTTGATCTCTACCTCACCAATCCCGTCTACCTTTACCTCTTTCCCATTAGGTAAAGTTACCATCTTGCAGTTACATGGATCATAGGATGTGAACCATTCCTTCCTCGAACAAATATGTTGTGAACTCCCGGAGTCCACGAACCATGCCTCATTTGATGGTCTTTCCTCCTCCACCATATAGACATCTCCATCATCTGAATCATCATTACTACCCACCGCTGTAGCAACGACGCCCTTACCCTTGTTCTTCATTGCCATCAAGTTTTCTTTGTACTTCGGGCACTTCATTTGAATGTGTCCAACCTCATCACAATACAAACACTTGATGTTAGGGTTCACCTTCTTCTTACCTTTCCACTTGGAACGAGTCTCCACCACTAAACCTATCCCATCCGAACTAGATCCCCATTGCGTCATCAATTTATCCGCCTCGAGCAAAGCGACTACGGACTCATCCAAGGCAAGGGTCGTCTTCCAACAAGTAAACTCGTAATTACCGGGTTGTACTTCCTAGGAAGAGATGCCAACAATAGGATTGCCTTGTCTTCCTCTTCAATCTTTACATCCAAACTTGCTAAACGGGTGGTCAAGCCATTAAACTTGTTTAGATGATCTTGTAACACATCATCTTCCATCATGTCGAGCGAGAAAAGATCCTTCTTCAAGAACAATTTATTAGCAATAGACTTTGAGGCATACATACTCAAAAGTCTATCCCATAAAGCTTTCGGACTCATCTCCGAAAGAACATTGTACTTGATATCGGGCGCAAGAGCCAACCGGATCGTACTAGTTGCACGAAGTTTCATATCCTTCTACTTTGCATCATCTACCCCCGCAGGTTTCTTATCCTCCAAGGTATCGTGCAAACCTTGATCATGCTTTGCCACAATGAAAAGTTGTTCTTCCCATTGAATAACTCCTTCTCGAACCTTGCTCCGTAAACCTTTTCCATCTATTCGAACCCTTGCTCTGATACCGATTGTTGGGGTTTATAGAGCAAATATAAAGAGATGAATTAAACCACACAATAAAGCAATGAAATAGACACAAAGTATTTTAATGTGGAGGTTGAATCCTCCACCCCTTAATAGTATTACTTGTTAATCCTCAACTAAGTAATACAATATCCCTAGTGTTTCCCCTCTAAGCTTAAGCACACCAACCCAAGGCTCAAGCACACACAATGAGATTATCTAACCCTAAGCCTATAACCCTCCTTATATATGCAAAGTATTCCTAACCGTAAAACCACTAGACTAAGGAATACATCTTTTAGGATACTAGTTTCCTAGTTACATAATAACACCTAGATATTATCCTACTAAAATAGGTAATTACATGCCAATAGGAAACCCTCCCATAATATCCTAAAAGATCCCCAAAAGATAATGGGAGAAGATCTTCCAAAAGTAAACAAACCAAACCGCCGTTCGTTCGCTCGGATGGGACCGCATGGTCGTGCAGATTTTCCCTCACAACGTTGCCCATTCGTGCGGCGTTGACAGCCCCTTGCTGTCAACTCCGCATGACCATGCAACATTACACTTCCAACTCCGCATGACCACGTGTACTTTACTTTTCCTCCTTTAGCTTTGTGAACTTGTCCCGTTATCCCCGGGACCTGGGCTTATTCCAACATATAATAAAACAACGTATGAGTTAGACACATCTAGGTAATTGAGTAGGTGACTGGTTATAAACAAGAAGTCTCTAAACAATAATCAATATGGTTTATGAAACTTTTACCTCAACAACATCACTCAAAAACTCAAGATTTAATTTATCCTAATAAATTTGAAATGATTCTCAAAGGTTACATAACATTCAAATAGCTAATTCTTGACAAAAGAATATAAAATAGAGACGCAAATACTCCAGTATTTAGGCAGTCCTACAAATATTATCCAACACATTAGACATTACTTTAATTCTACATTAACCCTATAATATTGTGATGATGTAAAGGACATCAGAGTTAATGTCTTTACTATACACTTGATGACATGACGAGCTGATTAAGGGAGATAGATGGGGAGGGAAGAGTAATAGCAATGCAACATGATAAAAATGGGATTTGAACTTGATAATAGAGAATTTTAAATTAGGGTTATTTTTGCAATGTCTCTCCTTCCAAAATTTGTACTCGGAAATCAAAATTAATGACTAGCTTATAAACCAAAGGTTGACTCATAGAGGAAAGTTCTTATTGCCAAAATTCTCAATTGCTTCATATATAGAACTCCACTGAGATATCATTTCCTCAAATGTGTTTTAGAGTTTCAAAACATTCAATTTTCACTATATTCAGGATTAAAAATCTCATTGTATACATCAAATCATCTTTTAAACCATATCTTTCTTTTTTTTTTCTCTCTCTCCAAAAGCATTTCCTTTCCTCCTTTACCATTCTTACTTTCATATAGTAATAGGTTAGAAATTACTAGATTTATTCGGAAATTTGGTGATTTCTAACCAATTTCTTATGTAGATATCTTATTAGTTTTGTTATTATCGTTTCCAAATTTGTTGTTTAATTTCTAATAGATTTGTCTCACTTTTTTGTGAGTTTGTGCTTTGTCTCACTTTTGTTGTGAGTTTGTGCTTTGTCTCACTTTTGTTGTGAGTTTGTGATTTGTCTCTTCATTGTAAGAATTGTCTCAAGTTTAATCATGGTTGATTGGTAACAATCATGGAGTTCTTTATGGCCTTTTCAAGGGTATCGAAAACCGAAAGCAGTTCTATTGTGGAGAACCTCATCTTGATGTTCATAGTAGTTTTATGGAAGGGACCCAGAGAGATTTTTGTAAGTATACAAGAAGCCATGTTTGATCTTTGGCCGATCTTCAGTGGAGTAACTTTACAAATCTCTGTCATTTTAGTGACTATGATGTCAATTGTTACTATCTCATACTTTTGCTTATCGATGTATTCTCTTGTAAGTGGCGGATGACTTTGATATTGAATAAAATGTGTCGATTTTATTTGAAAAAATATATATATATTCAAATTTAAAATTTTGTGATTAGATTGTGGAAAGCGTATCTGAATTCTTAGGATAAATAAAGAAAATGCTTCATATTCAGTGGGTAGTTTACCCATTTGATTTACGAGGAAAAAAAAAAAAGGTCTACCATTTAATTTGGATTACAAAAACAAAGTTGTACATTAAAACTCCAGCAATATATTTTAAAATTAAAATACCAAAATATAGTCAATCATCAATTCACAACTAAGGATGTCAATGTGTCAGAGAGCCGACTCAGATTTGCGGATCCAAATCCATTGATAAGGGTTTGAATCCCTTTTTTTATAGACCTATTGGATCTGGATCTGAATTTGGGTCTTAGTGTCGTAAATGGACCTGGATATGAGTTCAGCATCACAGACCCAGACCTGACTCATGGACCAATTAACATGTAAGAACGTAAAATAAAAAAGGAAAAAATGTGAAGACCACGTATTAAAAAAGAGTCCAAAGGTAAAATTTGAGTTTCCTTAATATTTCAATGAGTATAAAAAACGTTCTTAAGTGATATTTTCTAATAAAAACTTAAATCTTATGCGTATAATATGATTTAGGAACAAATCTCTTTATTTAATAATTTATTGATGAGACCCAAGTAGGATCCACGAACCTACTAGACCCGACGGATCTGGATCTAAGTATTATAGACCATGTAAGGTTTGGATCTCGGTCCAAAAATATAAATGGGTCTGGATCCAGTTGGACCCACCCCAAACCCTATTCGCAACTCATGTGGTTAAACTACTCACCTGAGTAAACTCTCTCAGATAACTAGAGGTAGGTGATGAAGTAGTGGAGAATAGTTGGTTTGGTTGTGTTCCCTCCCAATTGAATGTTGGGTGCATAACATGTCATTTGATACTGTATGTCACAAAAACATTAAGGGGGCGTTTGGATTGGGGATAATGATTAAGAGAGTAATTGAGCAAATTAAAATGTAAATAGTAAGGTAAAGTGGTGATGAGGGTAATAATTAAGGGGGTAATGGAGAAAATGAAAGAAAATGGGGGAAGATCATTACCCTAAAGGGAGGTGGGTTTTTATTATCCCCCAATTGGTGGTAATCATTACCCTCCTTCTCACAAAAACTAACTCCACTATCTCACATATCTCCTATTTTAACCTATAGATTTATTCTATTATTCTCTTAATTATTAGCCATTACCCCAACCAAACGACCCCTAAATTCTAAAATTTATAAGCAATTTTTCCAAATAAAAATTAAAAACGCTAAAGTAGCCAATAAACCCCTTAATAAACTCCATGTTTTGCTCGTCAGAATAAACCCCCATTTAAAATGAGCAAACATAACAAGTTAACAACAGTTCAAATAAACCCCGCGACCCAGACCAAAAACTACACAGTACACACCATTGGTGATGACGGAAAACTTGAACTTTATTGTTGTTGTTGTTGTTGTTGTTGTTGTTGGGTGATGACTTCTTTGGGCACCAAGTATCTGAAATCAAGCAAATTCGCTCTCTCTCTCCTTGACAACAATCAATGTCTTTCAATCCCACAACTCAAACAAATCCAATCTCACCTCACTATTTCCGGCACTCTTTCCGACGCTTTTGCCACCGGAAAACTCATCTTCTCTTTTGCCAACCACCACAAAACCCATTTCTCTCATGCTTATAACATCCTCATCAAGTTACCTCGTCAATCAACTTACATGTGGAACTCACTAATCAAAATTCTCAGTGAAAGAAATGAACCCATTAAGGCTTTTTCTCTTTATAAACATATGTTACATTCTGGGTGTTACCCAAATAATTATACTTTCTCATTTTTGATTAAAGGTTGTGTTGATTTATATGATTTGTCACTTGGGTTGATGTTTCATTGCCAAAGTGTTAAATTGGGTTGGGATTCTTATGATTTTGTGCAAAATGGGTTGATTCATTTGTATGCGATATGTGATGATGTTGATTTGTGTAGGAAGTTATTTGATGTGAGTTTGAATAAGGATGTTGTTACTTGGACTGCTGTGATTAATGGGTATGTGAAGAAAGGTCGGATTATGGATGCACGAGAGATGTTCGATGAAATGCCTGAGAGAAATGTGGTTTCTTGGAGTGCTATGATTACTGGGTATGCACAAATGGGGTTGTTTAAGGAGGCTCTTGAGATGTTATATGAGATGCAGGTTTCTGGGTTTCGGCCTAATCATGCTTCTGTTGTGGGGGCGCTCACGGCTTGTGCTTCGCTTGGAGCACTGGATCAAGGGAGGTGGATACATACATATGTGGATAGAAGTAGGATGGAATTGGATGCCAAATTAGGGACTGCTCTTGTTGATATGTATGCGAAATGTGGGTGTATTGAGATAGCGAGTCATGTGTTTGAGGATATGCCTTGTAAGGATGTCTTTGCTTTCACTTCTTTGATATCTGGCCTTTCAAATCATGGACTGAGCGGGAAAGCGATTGAATTGTTCGAAAGAATGCGAAATGAGGGGGTCAATCCAAATGGAGTTACATTCATTTGTGTACTCGCTGCGTGTAGTAGAATGGGCTTGATAGATAAGGGGTTGCAAATATTTGAAAGCATGAGGTACCGATATGGAATTGAGCCAGGAATTGAGCACTATGGCTGCTTGATTGACCTCTTAGCAAGAGCAGGAATGTTACAAGAGGCAGAACAGCTAGTGAGAAAGATGTCCATGGTGCCAGATTCTTATGTTTTAGGTGCATTACTCAATGCCTGTAGAGTTCATGGTAATGTCGAACTAGGGGAAGAAACAGTTAAACGACTGATGGACCAAGGTCTAGACTATAGCGGCGTTCATACTCTACTTTCAAATATTTATGCGTCCGCAGAGAAATGGGATGGAGTTGCAAAAGTAAGGGAGGGGATGGAAGACAAGGAAGTGAGGAAAGTACCAGGGTGTAGTTTAATTGAAGTTGATGGTGTTGTTTCTGAATTTGGTGCTGGACAAAGATCTCATTTGCTAATGGAAGAGATTTTGTTGTCATTGCTACGAATAGACAAGCACTTGCGGTCCTTCTGGTCCGATCAAACCAGTAAACCCACTCCTGAAATTGCATTTTTCTAGTGAAATTCTGGCTTGGTATTCGTTCGAGCTCACCTTGATGCCATAAATTGTTTGACGGTTCTTATTGGAGGCTTAAATTTTGGTGGATAGAAAAGTTACTGTAAATGGTGTTCGTTGTAATTGTTGGTACGCATGTAGTGAACTAGTGATAGTTGAACAAATTGTTGTAGTTGTAGAGCTCCTCTGAACATTGAAGTTGGTTTAATTTAGTTAATATCATCCTTAATTAGACACCCTTCATCACTCCCATGATGTTCTTGCTTGTTACTGAATTAAAAATCAAGGAAGACATTTATGAGATCAATTTGTGGTTTATCCTTTGATGAAGAAAGTAAGCATGTTTCACTCACGAAAGCATTGTTTTGGTTTTGGTTTTGGTTTTTGGTTCACACACAGATAACATTGTTGGTCACTGCTCACTTGTAATTATCAGGGGCAGAAAATTAAAGTAAATACTGTATAAAGCAATAATCCCAGATCTATGATTGCCCGGGAACATACCGTATGATTGAAGCTTCCAATGGTTGAGGTAAGGAATAACACAAAAACTCATATGAGGCAGCCTCATGCATGAGGCATGGTACTAAAAGCAAAACAGTGATACTATGTACTGTACATGAAAAATAATACATCATACATGAGCCGAGGAAGCCTCATAAGAGAGTTTATGGGTCGTCGAGATGTTGGATACACGCACCAGTGGTCTCTATTTCTTTGGGTTTTAGTGAGCCTAAGTTGTGCCACTCACAGTTGGCTTCATTTTCATTTTTCAAGGATTACCTGACTTGTAATAATACTGACCATATGTACTGATAGCTTATGTCTTTTGACAATTATACAAAAGCTGATGATGAGGAATCTTGTAGATATAGCAATCTTAGTGCGTGAGAGAACAGCATATCAATATTCCTCTTTGGCACCATGATTTGAAACTAGATGTCAAGCGTTGCCCTTTGTAGCTGATGAAACTGTGATCGGAGGTGCTTACTGGGAAGAGAAAGGAGAGATTTTGTAAACGGTTCTTATGAGTTGGATGGAGTTGGTAAGCAAGGTCATGGGTACGATTGTACGAATCCATATTCCCTCTATCCTTTGTGTCTGCTGGCTTTTAGGAACTATACTAGTCCCTTGTTGGTGCTATATTGATGGGGCCCGTGCTTCCGCCGGTTGTTCAGTTAGTCTGATATGTTTGCTGTTGAACGATGTAGCAAGGGGTGCCTCAGTCGCCATTCACTTGCACCCTCTTTTTGCGCAGCAAAAATATGTGCCTGAATCTCTTTTTTTTTGTGTGTGTGTGTGTGTGTGTGTGTTCGGCCAGAGAATCAATGACAGTAGGCGCCGAGGGGTTCTAAAAGGAAAATATTTAAAAGAAAATCATTTTTAGAAAACCCGAATATACTCAATTGCGATAAGTAAGTGTCCACAAAAATTATGAAAAATTACTGATGATTCTAAATTATGAGATCATGTCATTTATTAATTGGTTAAGAATGTGTCCATGTGTATAAATTGTCCAACAACACTTCGTCACTAAATAAATTCATAGTAATATCTTTATTTGCCTAAATAATATCCTAGATCCGTCTAGAAATCTTGGAATGCCTCTACACAATGTCCAGAATTGAGTGAAGTCTAAATCATGGGATTGAAGTACTCGTTTGAAAAAAAAAAAAGATTTTTTTATGATGATTTTATAAATTCTAGTGGTCTTATTAGGTAGTTTATAGCAAAAAAAATTCTTGAAATTATGGAGGGTATTGTATAGTTCTACATCTACTACTCATTGTTGAAATAGCGTTGTTGCTCTTGCATAATTTATTTATACGCGATCCTATTTAAAGAATAAATGGAGCAGGGTAAGGCAGTAGAATGTAATACCCAGAGTATATTGTTAGAATTGAAATCATGGAGGGTACTATAGTTCTGCTCGTAGCTAATGTAGAGTTGTTGCTCTTGTTTAATTTGTGTATGATGAGGCTATATGAAGAATAAATGAACCATTTCCCTTGAAAAAGAATAACTGAAGCATGGTAAGTGGCTAGAATGTAATACCCCAAGCATTTATAATATTAATAAAAGTTGATTTATTATTCCAATTTAGGTCTTTTCATTTGTTATTGTAATTGTTGTGTAAGGATTTGTGTTTTTTTTTTTTGGGGGTCGTTAAGAGTGCTTGACCTCTATCAAAATTTATTCATAATAAAGAATGAAAACAAGTCTTAGAAATGCCTACAAGATTCAGAGGCGAATCTTGACTAAGGAATAATTGCGGGGCCAAAATTCGAACCTTATACCTAGAATATAGGATATTAGTGATTCAACTCATGTGCTGTGTGCCACAACCTTTATCATGCAATCTTTATATAACAAAATAGTACAGTTCCATTTTTTTTTGGGGGGGGGGGGGGGGTAGCCCAATCCCGTCCTCTTGATAATCCGCCACTAGAGCTATAAAAAGCTGATCCGACCCGACCCGATCCGTTTTTTTAGGGTCTTGACAAAACATTCTCAACCCGAACCCGTTTACAACCTGGTAAAATGAACTAAAAATTGAATTTGACCCAAAAAATCAACCCGTAACCGAACCAACCCGAACCTAAAATGACCCAAACCGTAACCCGTTGAGTAGACCCGTTTTACATGTCTATCCGCCACTGACAAGATCACCATATAATCCGCCTTTGTATACAGGTTTATGTACTCCAATTGAAATAACTCTTAGGAAACACTGAAGCAGATTGATACAAATAATACGATGAAACATGCAACAAACAACGGAAAGACCCTTATTTAATGACATTTCAAGGGCACTGATCTATGTACGACGACATATACCATTGGCGGAAGAACCTATTAGCGTGCAAGTAAGACCTCGGCAACAACGCAATGGCGAGTTTGGGCGGCAAGGTTCACATGGGAGGGAACATTTTAGCACACCCCTTATCATATTACTCCCTCCGTTTTCTGAATTTAAAATAAGATGATATTCTAAAAATACTGTTTAAAGTGAATCTAACAATACTATTTTCACATTGTAAAATTTTGCAATTTTTCACAAATAAATGGTCAAAGTTCACAAATTTGACCTTAAAAAGTTCAATGTAAAGATAAACCTGGAACATAAAAAGTATCTTTTTCCACCACAGTTTCTCTTTGTGCTAGGGACAATGGCTTCCCGTCACTAATCACTGTTCTTGGCTCTTCAATTACCAATTCTTCAACAACTATGACTTTATTATTGGTTTCCAATGGGCGCACTTCTTTAAAAGTTGGTATCCTTGCGAATGTAGGAACTGCAAATTTAATTACATTAATCCATTAATATTATATGATTTATATCGTATACGGAAGGATATATACATTTCTTTGAATACATATACATGAGGCGCCCATTATTATATATCAAGGTCAATTCCACAAAGATAAGTAATTTAAATTTGCATAAAAGCTATAAAACACAACACTTAATAGTAAATAGAACATGTTCATCATGTGTTAATTAATTTTAATAAATATTATTAAGTTACAGAATTTTTTTTAGTTTTATTTTTCACATTAGGTAGCTATTTTAGTTTAATTTTTAATTAGGAAAATACGCAAAAAATTAGGAAAGAAAAATAGAAAAAAATATCAAAAATAAATAAATAAAATAGAAATCACTTTAAAAGTATTAGTAACAAATAGTTTATGACTATAATTGTAATGGATACCATGTACCGAGCCCCTATGCTATGTATATAAGAGTTTAGTCGTTTAGATATTGTAATAAGATTACAACTAAATGCAAACGATTGAAATTGACTGTTATAAATAAGATTGGAGAGAATATGCAAATATAGGGTTGGAGAGATAACCCATTGCACAGATCAAGAGCAGCGCAGCTAAGAAAGCAAGCTTTGATTCTTGTTTGGGTATTTGTTTTTAGTAGCAATGCAAACGCACTGAGTAGTAAATACTATTTGAGGTGTTATTTGATAATTGATCAGACTTGCGAATACATATATATTTATAGTGCTACTAGTTACGATCCCCGTGCGATGCACAGTTTGTGTGTTTATAACAACTGAAATATTTTTATTAGTACAAAATTGAAACAAATTTTTCGCCTATGTCACATATTGTTACGAAATTTCTAATATGTAGACTTCTCTCTTTCTATACTCATCAAAACAACTTTTTTTCTTTCCTATTTAATTCTAGTTGCATGTCCCGCGTGATGCACGATTTTATACGAATATATTTAGTTCCAATAAAAATAATAAGTTGTAATAATTTATTAGATACATATGCCTAATAGAAGATAGATGTACCCATACTAATAATAGTACTAATTGAAGGTACATGCACCTATATTATGACATTAAGATACTAATTAAATAATACTAATGGAAGATACATGCACTTGTACTATTTTGATGACATAATAATTAAATAGTCAATATTTACTTATGTGTCAAAGCCTACGTGTCAATATTTACTTGTATATCAATTCTACGTGTCAATCTAAGAATGGTGTACATTCACATACATATATATAATAGATTGTAGCAATGAGTACTTTGAGTAGTATTTAAAATAATTAAGTAATTGGGTGAAGTGGTAGTTGGTCCGGTTGGATGTGCCAACAATATATTAAACTGTTTTGTCTTTATTTAATATGGGTAGTTGTAATGTCTTGTTAGAGAGCAATTACGATTTGTGGGTCTAAAAGTGTTTGGTCTTATTACCACATTAAGTGAACCAGGTCGCACACTTAACAATCTCGTTTTAATTAAGAGGGTTTAATTTGGATTCACAAAAAATCGTATGAGGCGACCTCAAGGTGAGGCGCCTCATACAAACTTGATGTCACGATCGATGACGTCATGCTTAGTTATATTGGCGATCTCATCTTGAGATCGCCTTATAGAAGACATATTGATTCGGATTAGGCCCATGCAACGCATAACCTGATCAGCCCTCTACGTCTCTCTATATATACAAAACGCATAACTGTACTAATTAGGGTTGAATGCGTGATCAATCTGTAATCATGAATCCCTAACAAAGTGCCATCAAAGTGAGGCAAGAGAGAACGAAGGTTGTTGTTTGGGTTTGGTACTAGCATACTTGTGATGGAGATTCGAGGCTGTGTGTGTGGATACTAGTTAGACACGGTGCTTGACGTGTTGTTCCAATCACAACCACTGTTCTGTCAACCATCGACCAAAGGACTGAGGTAGGAATCGAATTAGATATTTAATTACAGTATTCACATGTTTTCTGTGTTATTTGAATTTCTATTATGCATGTTCTTTCATGTAAGTGGTTAGAAATTCCTTCAATAAGGTCATTTTAGATTGTATTAATGTAATTCAATCTAAACAAAAATTAAGGAAAATGAATAGGCTATAGCAATTAATATAGGATGTTGACAACTAATTACTACAACAAAGCTAGCCATACAATGGGTGTAATATACACCCTCATTGTCCCCCCTTTTTTTGTATCTATCTCTCTCATCTCCCTTGGACCCCACACACCCATACTAACCCCATAAAATCCAAGGAGGCCCAAAGAAGAGGATAGAGATAAACACTAGATAATGGGGTGTATATTATACCCATTGTATGGCTAGCCAAGTCCCTAATTACTAACCAAAATAATAATAAAAAAAAGAAAAATAATTAACGTCCAACCAAAACTGTATACCTACACTTATTACACTTATATTATATTGTCACATAACCTACGGTTGTCCCCGCAAATATTAGGCAAATATCACCTTCCATGTGTAATACCGACAACTATATTACAACATGAAAATGACATATGTAACCATTGTCATACATGCGCTTATCCATGTAAAATTAGCAAATAAATATTAGTGACATGTTTGTTGTCACTTGACCTACCCTTATCGTCACAAATATTAGTCAAATATAATCTACCACGTAATACCCACAATATATAACTTATTAAAAATAATGACTCTATATATAACCTTTATATTACACGCACTTATCCCCTAAAATTTTTTGCCACGTCAAAAGCTTTTTTTTTTTCCACGATTATAAAATTCAATAAAAGTGGTGACATTAGGTGCTCTTATACTCATAAATATAAAAAAAATTAATAAAAATAATGACCCAAAATAGTATTTAATCAAAATATGGTCAAGTATTAAATAGAAACTTTATTTTATTATTACATTTAAGAAATAAACTTAATGATCACCATAAAACCAAAAATGACAAAATTAAAAGGCAAAAAAAAAGAAAAATAATTGCCAATAAGAATGTGACACATGTTACATAACCGACGCTCTTACCCAAAAAATATTTATATACTAGGAGATAACCCGTGCTACGCACGGACTTTTAGTTTATTATTATATATTGATATTTATTTTTGAAACTTTTTAAAATTGGACAAAGGTATATAAAGAATAACGAAATTAATGACCGGTCAAAATGTTATGTGTCATATTATTTATCATTGTCCTATTTACAAAATAATAATGTATATCATTTCTCACCTAACTTGCATTCATACGTCTAATATATAACTTAAGAAATTGTCACTACAAACGTGACCTTGTCATATTATTTTCGCATATCCTTGCAATTTTTTAGACATGTCTAACTTGTGCATATACCCTCAGATATAAAACATAATTTATATTTAACCTTGTTATATTAACAGTGATTATCCCCAAAAATAATAGTACATTTTCATGTAACTACGCTTATACCGATTAATATTCTTTTAGTTATTAAACAACAATTAGTTTGATTAGTCCCTTAATGTGTATTTTACTAATTAGAATTTCAAAATTGGAACACTAACTTTATTTGAAATGGAAAAAAATTGTGACAACTCACCATCTACAAAGTTGAAAAATAGAACCAACACATGTTGACCAAATAAACAGTTAAATCGGCCAAACCACAAGAATAGACTACCAAGTCAAGAAATTGGGCCAGTCGATGACTACCAAGCCCGTTAATGGGTCGGAGCTCCCTGTTCCTCTCTATAAATATCAAAGTCTCTTCATTCGAAAGGTTGAAAATTATTTACATGCAGAAAGCTCTGCCAGTGCATTTCCTCCACCGCCGTTGCAACCTTGATCGAGATTCAAGTCATCAAAGACCCTCGATCAAGAACATTCAAATTGAAGAACTGTGAGCACAACCTCAAAGACTTCCAAGTTATCAAAAGGCGCATTGACATCATACACCTTCCATTCGAGATCAATCCTAAGCCCTCAAATCCGAATTTACGTGTTCGCCACAACTTTCGGAGGATAAATCACTACTTTGCTCGCGATCAAGTCATTCGACCCTCGACTCAAAGTCAACGTGGAGTCAGAATCAGAGGATCTATTTATTTGTTCATTATAACAGATAAAAATATAGAGATTGTAATTCATACATTCAAATCAACACAATTTATATTTGTCCAACTTTTTTTTTTCTACGCATTAATTTTGTTGTTTACAGTTACATATATAAGTAAAATACGTGATACTTAGCTTGCTTATTTCATCTATTATGCGATCTTTTTTGATTAGATTATGACACTTATTATGATTCAATATTATTAGATACCCAATATGTGATAAATGGCAAGTGTAGACAAAATAATTTAATGAAAAGAGAGAATATGAGAATGATTTTTCCCTTATTAGTATAAAGGGCTTTAATTGCGGTACCGTTGGTTGTCCACCATCGATCGGCCTTCTTTCGGAACAAGTAGATAGCACTATCCACCTTGAGTTCCTCTGGGCATCCCGTTATCGCGAAGATCTTCTCGAGATCTCGCGTCCAGTCATCAAGCAATACAGGGTCCTTGTGCCCCTCGAAGATGGGCGGGTTATGCCCTTTGATCTTCTTGGATACGGCGGTGAAGTCGTCACCCCCAGTAACCCGTGTGTCCCCTCTTTGCATAATCTGAGCGATGAATGCGTTGGACTGCGCCAGAGCTTGCTGCGACTGAGCAAGTTGCACCAGTAAGGCTTGCGCCATCTGTTCCCCATTTCCGACACCTCCGTTGTCGTCGTTATTATTATCCCCCATTGAACTGTTTGAACCTTCGGTTCTCTGTCTGTTTCATCTAGGTGGCATCTAGCGACCTAAATGATCAACAAAAACCAAAGAAAAGGGTATTAGATACCCATATCACACTCAGGTGCGATAATCACAACTAACATATACACTTGACTCATATATATGTTCACTAGCCAACTAGGGCTCTGGGCTCTTATTGCGTTCAAGCATGGCCTTATCACACTCTTGCGTACAAGCAAGTTCAAGTTTCAATTGACTTTGTTCTTTCTCATAAGTAACAAATAACAATAAAAAAGAAACATCCATGCCATAGGCGTTTTCACGATAATCATGCTCCAAATAGCAAGTAATTCACACATTTCTTGCAAAAATCAATCTCATATATCAAATAATCAAGTATTTGTTCTCAAAATGAGGACTTGTCACACCAAGCCTCTATAGCATGAATAAAGTAAAAACAATAACATTCTAAAATAATGTCAAAGCAACTGGCTCACAGGCCCAAATATTGTCTCAAATAGTTTACTCAAATAAAACTAGATAAAACTAAGAACTACGCTCCTCTTGCGCGGTTCCTCAAAGGATAGCGACACACATGTGTCACTATGAACTCTTCCTCTTCCTCCATGGGTTCCTCTTCCTCTGGATCCTCATCTTTCTCAGTAGGAGTCCTTGGCTCGTTGGTTTGGCCATTCAGGCCCACGGGCCAGTCTCTCACTGCGCTAGGCCTAGGTGGCCTTGCCGGAACCTCAGGAGCAGCAGGTACAGGATCCTCCTCCACGTCTGCGGCAAGTGCTTTGGACCCCGCGGCGTAGAAGTCTCTATTGAATGCCCGTTCGAGGTCGGCGTCGACCTCTTATGGAGTCATATCGTCATCCACCTCGCGCAATGGGTCGTACCCTCTCGCATTCTCCACATACACATCGTAGGGATCTCTCAACAAGTCTGGTTGATCTCGATCCCATGCATACGCCTTATCCATCATTGACTCTAAGGTCTCCTCGTAGGGGTTCTCTCTATCAAGACGTAAATCCCAGTACATTCGCCAATCCCTGTAAAAACGGTATGCGTAGTGAAATTGGGTGCCATATTTTCGGTCCTATGGCCGAAAATATTGGCCCAACCAATTTGTTCATAATTTCGATAAATCCCTTTTCATTTATTACCGAAATTATGGCCCATAAATCCCTTTTCATTTATTTGGCCCAATTATAATTTAATTAGGTCCAAAACTAAAACTCAATATTAATTAGGCACTCAAAATATTTATGAGCCCAATTAAATATTTTAAATACGAAATTGCATTTTCTTTTTAAGTAATTATTATTCTAAAATGAATAAAAATTACGGGGTATTACAACAAGGATTACCCATACTGTTCATAGATAGATATAGACATGCCACAGACTTACTCTAGTGTATACTCACATTATCTCTAACATAATAATCGATACGTAGAGAATTAAACAATGGGGAATGATCGGTCCCGAACACACTACGAGGTGTCCATAAAAGTAACTTGAAAATCACGCATCCCTAGACTACATCAATTAGATAAGTCTTGATAGCTCGACTACTCCTAGGGATCCATTAGGAGTCTTATTCTCATTTATAATTCAATTCACATACTTGCATTGATTGACCTAGTGGTGCAACGAGACCACGACATACTACTTCATTTCATGATCATGATAATGAATAATAATAACGACGATAATGACATAAAGGCATATTAACAATAGTCATGCTTCATATATGTCTAACGAAATTTCGGCAACACTTCGGCAGTAAATCATGATATCCAAAAATTACACTTTCACAAAAACATCGTGATATACTAGTAGATGCTCTTAGCACTCAATAATATTCCATTCCAATTAGCACATATAATAATAATAATAATAATAATAATAATAATAATAATAATAATAATAATAATAATAATAATAATAATAATAATAATAATAATAATAATAATAATAATAATAATAATAATAATAATAATAATAATAATAATAATAATAATAATAATAATAATAATAATAATAGAAATTCAACATCTCCATACATGCTCATTAATTAGCATATGAACTAATTAATTAACGACACTTCATAAACTTCTCATACACAATATACTTCATATTTACATGGAAGAATATATCTCTAATCCTCAAAATTAACGA
Source organism: Tetragonia tetragonoides (assembly GCA_038025085.1). Taxonomy (NCBI): domain Eukaryota; kingdom Viridiplantae; phylum Streptophyta; class Magnoliopsida; order Caryophyllales; family Aizoaceae; genus Tetragonia; species Tetragonia tetragonoides. The sequence goes on from CM076150.1 coordinate 21,810,205, forward strand.
CGATATAATTTTATCATGCTTCGCATATTAAATTCACAACAATATTCAATTAGCACATAACACATCAAAATAGTTTTGATGGGGCTTTGGAAAGAGGTAATTACAATTGCTTACCTAACAAACTCTCACTACGCAGTAGGTAACCTTGCTAATCACAACCCGATCACGCTTTTCCGTTTGGTCCTAATTAAAAATAATTACCGAGATATAATCAGTAAATAAAAAAATCCAAACAATACTGAAACTATAAACTAATATTTTTATTAAAATCCTTGATTTATTTTAATCAATCTAGGCTTTTTAAAATCCGGATTCGGACTCCAAACGAGTACAGAAAAATAAAAACAATTATTGAAAAATACTGAAAAATACGAAATTAATTAAAACGAAACTATTAAACGAAACCTTAATCGGTTTTTCGAGTTTAGGCCGTGATACACCAAGCATGGGGACCCACGACCTATCCCATCAGTACCAAGACCACCACCCACCGACCACCATGGTCGGCGGTGGCTCGCCGGAGCACCGGCGACGGAGGAGAGAGAAAGAGAAAGAAACTGCGGGAGAGAGAGGGAGAGATCGCGAGAGAGGGAGAGAGAAAGAGAGCGACTGAGAGAGAGAGAGAGGGGGGCGACGGGGTGGCTCCAACAACGTCGGCCACCCGCCGACGACCACCCAGACGCTGCCTGGTGGCGCGGAGGTGGCGCGGCTGGCCACGACGGCGAAAACAGGGGAGAGGGCGAAAACAGAGCATGGAAGAGAGAAGGAGAAAGAGAGAGAAAGAGAAATAGGGAGAAGGGTTTACCGGCGGGGGAGAGGAGGCCGGTGGCTTGCCTGGTCGCCAGCAACAGCGGGGGGAGGGAAAGAGAGTGAGTGTGCGGTGGGGGGAGAGAGAGAGAGAGAGAGAGAGAGAGAGAGAGAGAGAGAGAGAGAGAGAGAGAGAGAGAGAGAGAGAGAGGAAAGAGAGAATTGGGGTTTTGGTTCAGTTTTTGCAAACTGATCAACTGGCCCATCTCTTAGCTTATATAGGTGCCCAATCAATGAAAGTCAAAACCTACTAGACTTAGGATTAATTTTCTGATTTAATTGCTAATTAAAAATAATTAAAACTAATTAAATGCTAATTAAAACTAATTAAAATATTATGAATAAGCCTTATTCATATTCGAAACTATTTTAATTAAATCCCTCGATTTGATATTTATAAATCCCGAAATTCCCATAATAATAAGTAATATTATTATGGCTTAATTTGAGTAAATCGAATCGTTTAAATAAATATATGATTTAAATCTCCAAAACTATTTATAAAAGAATTATAAATCGATATTATAACCATAGAAAATATTGGGGTATCACACTTCATCTCTTAAACAAGTGGTTGGGGGTTCGAATCCCAACTTTTGCAAATGGAAAAAATCCCTTGGCCAGCTCCCTACCGCTTAGTGCACTGACAGTTGGAGTGAGAGGATTAGCTACTGTGCTCGACGGTGGATATCCTTAAAAAAGACAAAAAAAAATCTACTATGAGATCTTTTGTGATTAGATTATGACAATTATTATGATTCAATTATTAGATACCCAATATGTAATAAATGGCAAGTGTAGACAAAACAATATAATGAAGAGAGAGAATATGAGAATGAATTTTTCCTTATTAGTATAAAGGGCTCTTTTGTCAACTCAAATAATTAATAGTCAGGCATTAGTATATTCTGACCTGACAATAACAACGGCCAAAAATAATAGCCAATAAGATCTGACACATGTCACATACCCGGCGCTCTTACCCAAATATTTATATATTAGATTAATAAAGTATAATTTAGCCCGCTGTTATTGCCAGATCTAAAAGTACTACTGCCAGACCACTAATATTTTTAGTTGACAATATAGCCCTCATTATAAAATAGGCAACATGAATTATTCTCTATTCATAATATGGATTTGTATACACTTTCCTTGTTTACATATTGAGTATAGTATTTTAATAATAATGATAGTCATATAAAAATCTTGTCAAAAATACATAAAACAATTTCATTCATACAAAATCAAGGAATTAACTATTAAAATTGTCATATAAATCTGACTAAATTCTATCGAGTTTTTTTTGTTCCCATGAGATAAATAGGTGAATACATGTAACCTGAGTAAAGAATTTGATCCTTTATTATATCATTTATACATGTACAAAACTTGACTACTCACGAACATAAATATTTCCAGCAATATCTTGCTCAAAAAGAATGCATGGAGGACATGTTTAGATTTAAGTGAAATAATAATTTGATTCTCATGTGCCAATTTGCTAAATTGGTGGAGTTGAAAGATCACAAATCATAATGTGTTTCTATAAATCTGTTTGTAAATAAGGTAATTAAAGATATTGGAGAGAGAACATATGTTTTGCCTCATTAATGTGAAGGGCTATATCGCCGATTCACACAATTAGTGACCTGGTATTAGTTTATTTTGGCCTGGCAATAACACCGGCCATGATTTATTATTCCTATTAATTTTGCTTCATTTCTTATTGTAGCTGTTGCGTTTAGATTTTTTATTATTATCATTATTTTTGGCGTGAAGACTGCTTGACCTCTATGGCTCTATCAAATTTTATTCATCAGAAAGGATGAAAATAAGTCTTAGAAATCCCTGCAAGATCACCATACAAAATCTTAGAGGGTGAATTAATCAAAATCTACATAGCAAGTACATTTGAAATAAATAAGCAGGCCAATGCAACTCATAGTGAGGCTCTCAAGATGGATTATTTGTCACACATACACATACACATACACACATCTTTATTTCATTCATTATATTTTTAGATGACATTACATTATTGCATTCTTCATGCATGCATAATCTTAACTTTAGAGTACGTATATAAACCTCTTTATACAAGGTTTATGTACTCGAAATAACACTTAAGAAACATTTGAGACTGATAGAAGTATTACGGTGAAACATGATGAGAGGTGAGAGCAAGACTTGGGGTACTCTAGACACACACACCACCGGCAAGATCCGCACCAGGAATTGGAACAAAACTACTTGCTGTCGTGCAAGTACCTTGACCCGGGCAACAAGTCCATGCTCCAAAAGTTAAGTTGCAATAACCACCTCTGTTGGCACATTTTAGTACACCCCTTATAATGTTATCTTTTTCCACCACAATGTCTCTTTGTGCTAGGGACAATGGTTTCCCATCACTAATCATAGTTTTTGGCTCTTCAATAACAAATTCTTCAACAACTATGACTTCATTATTGGTTTTCAATGGGCGCACTTCTTCAGAAGTTGGCATCCTCGCCAATGCAGGAACTGCAAATTTATATTTTCTTCCGTTAATATTATATCGTATACTGAAGGATATATACATTTTTTTTAAACACATATACACGAGGCGGCCAGCTACAAATATCAGTTCCACAAAGAAAAGTAATTTTAATTTGCATAAAAGTAATAAAACATAACATATAACAATAAATATAACATGTTCACGTGTTAATTAATTTTAATATAAGTAACAAATTGTTTATGAATATAATTGTAATGGATCTACTATGTACTGAGTACGGTTTAATATAATGACTCAATCATGTAGAAGCCCCTAAGAGTGTAGATATTGTAAGATTACGACTATGTTTGACATGAACAACTAGCTTTTCAATAAAAATCACACCTTGAAGCTTGCAGTTAGTATTTTTTACTCCTCTACTAAACAGTTTGCCATTAGATCGACTTTAAATTTATTGCAGCTACAGCTACAATAACTAGTTTTGTGAAAGCTATTCATGCAAGCGTTCACCCGCAGCTACAACTAGTTTATTATAATTTTGTAGCAATTTTTAGCAGTTTTCCACTAATTTCTTTCCTGCATTTGACATCTACATCTATAGCTAATTTTGCCAAACATAGCCTACAACTAAATGCACACGATTAAAAAATGTCATTAACATGATTGGAGAGAATATATATATATATATATATATATATATATATATATATATATATATATATATATATATATATATATATATATATATATATATATATATATATATATATATATATATATATATATATATATATATATATATATATATATAGGGTTGAAGAGATAACCCATTGCACAAATTAAGAGCGCAGCTGAGAAAGCAAGCTGGAACGTGGACGCCTTTGCCATATTCTTGCTTGGGTACTTGTTTTTAGTAGCAATGCGAATACACTGAATAGTAATACTATTATTTGAGGTGTTATTTGATAATTGATCAGGCTTGCGAAAACATCTGTATTTATAGTGCTATTGTAGCAATGAGTAGTACTTAAAATAATTGAGTAATTGGGTGAAGTGGTAGTTGGGCCAGTTGGCTCTTCCAACAATTTATTAAAACCATTAACCATATAGCCATTTATTTAATTTAATCTCCCATATCCATATGCACGGTTGGTCCACTTCCTTAACTGTTGCAACCCTCCATCCCAACTTCCATGGTCTATATTTCTACAACTCTACCTCTTTTTGTCTCTCTCCTCTATCTTCTCTCACACTCTTTTTTTATTCCTGATTTGGAAGGGTAGGTTTTCTTATCTAAGGAGTTGGATAAAACCTCCTATCAAAAAAGCAAAAAAAAAAAGAATTGGATAAAATCAAGTTCGATTGGAAAATGTGAGATTAATTACACAATTTAAAGTAATCATCTTTATACTATTGGTTAAAGTTAAACAATTTTTTATTATATAGGATAGTGAGCTATGGCTCCCCTTTTTGATTCCATGAAATAAATTGGATTTCTACTTATCGAAAGTAAGGAAAAAAAAAAAAGACTCATCGGATCAAGAATCCTAAATTGCCTGAAATCATCTCATCTAATGATTGCCATTAGAGCAAGAGAACCAACGACGAAGGCGCGAAGTTGAACAAGCGTTGCTAACTCAACCACTTTCATCAAACACATAACCAAACCACCCTAAAATACTAAGAACTATTTGTTTCAAAGAAGTGGAATGGAATAATAGTTATATGACTTGAAATTTATGGGCATGAAACTGGGACTCAGGACATGTAATTTTAGATTGGAAAATTTAAAAATTGAAGAAAATTGAAAAAGTAGAACTTTTAATTGGAAAAAATAGGATAAAATTAGTATTTTTAATTGAAAACTGGAACAAAGTAGAATAAACTGGAACAAACAAGAGAGAACTAGAACTTATTGGAAAACAGGAACAAACTAAAACTAATAATAATAATAATAATAATAATAATAATAATAATAATAATAATAATAATAATAATAATAATAATAATAATAATAATAATAATAATAATAATAATAATAATAAAATGTTGACTTTGTGAAAATATAACTAAAATGAATCTAAGAAGACTATCATGACTTTGCAAATCTCCATATTTGTTTCACAAATCAATGGTCAAAATTTATGAAAACTTTTACTTTAAAAGTCAAAGGGTACATCAATTTGCAATGGAATGAGTAAATAATAAATATGGGCATTTTAAAAACGAATTTAAATATATTAATATTTAAATATAGCATACTTAATTGTTATTTTAATTATGTCAAATATTAAATTGGCGAAAATTGAAACAAAATGGAGACAATTGCAAGAAAGTGGAACAAATTGGAGAAAATCGAAAGTTTTAACGAGGAAAAAATTGGAGAAAAATGGAGTATAATTTATATGTTGTTTGGGTTACACTAAGGTTACAGTTTATCATTTTCTTTTATTGTTATTTTTTATAAATTTTCTTGATAGACATTATTTATCTTTTTTTGAAACGGATTAAAAACCCTAAAAATTAACCCACGCATTCTCTTTCTCTCTCTCTGTCCTCCTCCCCCACCCAAGTGAGTACTTCACGCCATTGTTGCATAGTAGCAACCTCACGTCGGAGACTCTCTCTTGCTCCAAACCCTCTGACATCCCTCCCTTCTTATCTCATCTCTCCACTCCTACCTCCTCCCCCCTATGTGTTGCTTAGGAAGAAGCGAGTGGCTCAGAAATGCGTGAGGACCTAATATCTTGATCGATGGTGATTCTTGAAAAAGCTGGTGGTTGTGGGCAGGGAATAGGAGTGAATGTCGGTCTGAACCGGAATGGACCGGAAAATACCTGAACCAGAATCTGTAAAAATAGAAGACCTAAACAGGAATTATTCTGGTCCAGTCTCTGACTTGGAAGACCGAAATTATGTTTCATGGACTTCTTTTTTTTGCTAATTATGCTAGAACTTCTCCTACAATCAATAATGTACCTAAACGATTAGTTTGCGTATATGACACACTTTTATACTAGTACTTTATGTACTCATGGAGCGTTAATTAATCACACAACCAAAAACTAAATTGAAATCTCAAACATAAATCAAATTCTTGGCAAAATCCAAATCCCTTCACTTCACTACACCCATCTGTTGCTCTTCATTGTTTGGACTTGTCAACAAAGATTTCATTCATTCTGCCTTGACTAGAGGTGCAGCAACCAACAGGTGAGAGGTTAGAGTGGAGAGAGAAAGAAGGCGGACAAAGAGAGAGAGAGAGAGGAGAAGACAGAGGCGCAAGGTGAAGAGAAATGAATAGTAAAAACCCTAAGTTATTAGACACTGGGCTAACTGATGTCATTTTAATTTTTCAATATCTTTTGTTTTATGGCAAAACTAAAATTCTAGTCTACACCGGAATATTCCGAGTTTGACTCAAAAAAGATCTAAACTATAATCATCGATTTATGCAACACGGGACCAGGACCAGTTGGATTTAGGTCCGGACTTCTCGAGTTGATTCTGGTTTGGGTCGATCTAAAACTCCGGACCGGATTGTGAACAGCCCTAGCGGGGATGCATTTGGGCTAGTTATGAGAGAAAATATGGAGTTTTGTTTTAATTTGCTAATGTTTCATTTTTGTTTTGTTAAAAAATAAATATATAAATAAAATTGATAAAGGGAGAGATATCAATCTGATTCTTATGAAAAGTAGGGATATTTAAGTGGTGTTAGTTTTAAAAGGACTTGAATCCCAAGAAATTTGAGTTTCAGCCTTTCCGGCCCAATGATTCTTTCCATTAAAGTCACAAAATTGTTAACAATAAGAGGCGTTTGTGAAGTGGGAATGGGATTGTAAGATTATGGGGATGGGGATGAGATTTGTATTGAGGGGATAGGGAATTTACATAATTAATCCCATTACCTTGTTTGTTATGTGGGTATTAGATTTGGAAATAGATTGGGTATTATAAAGTTGGTTTACCAAAATGCCCTTAAAAAAAAGAGTAGACAAAATCAGTAGTCATTTTTTAAATGGCATGATAGTCATTTAACTTTAAAAACTCTTATCCCACCTCCAAATACCAGCACCCCCTGTGGGATTAAAAAGGTGGGATTAGAGGCATTTTTATCCCTATCCCTACCTCCTCTCTAATCCCTATCCCTTATACCAAACATGAGATTTTACAATCTTAACTTTCTAATCCCTATCCCCACTTCCTATTCCCACTAAACAAACGCCCCGTAATGAATTTAATCCACATATTGACATCCACCAAAGCTTTGCCCCAAAACTTACTTCAGAACACCCAACCTCTCCCCAAAATAAACATGAAAAATATAAGTGCATTAACTTTGCTTCACCACTTCTTACACTCTCAAGTACATCTATCATCAATCACAGCCTACAAATCCTATTTCTAGTGAACCAAGGGTGGCCATTGTATTGTAAGATCAACTTTCCACTGCCAGGAAGAAAAGCAATTCAAACATGGTGTTCACAAGCCACAATTAATCATCATCCTAACAACTGTACTTGATATAGAGTTGGCTCGCCTGAGTCCCGAGTTCACTATCAACCAAACCTTAAGTAAGAAACCCCATTTGTTCGAACTCAACAAAGTAAGAAGTCCTCTCCACCACCACCATGTTACTCTCAAGTCTTAACATCAATGGGTAGCAGTAGCACCACAACTGACAAGAGTATACAACCAAGGAAATTTAAGTGCTACCTGCCTGAATTGTTCAAGTTTTGGGCTTGACTGATAACTGCTAAGCACGCGAGACCTTACATTACAATGAATTAGGCCTAGAAATGTAACAAAGCTAATCCTATATATTACAATCTCCACAACTCAGTGAATATACTAGGGGATCTCATTAACAAGAAATAGACTGCAACTCAGCCTAGCTGCAAGGACACATTCCAGAAAATGTTTTACATTGGTTCATTCGTCACAAGAAAGATACCCAAGCACAAACAATATTCCAAGCACCATTTATCTAAAGAACTGGACATGCAAACATCAAACTCCAAATGAACACTGGACATGCAAACTTCAACTTCAGACGAACACTGGACATGCAAACTACAGACGAACAATCAATTTAGAGGGGAATACACAAGTCAAATTGAGATTGAATTGCATGTAATACTACAAGATAGCTACAGCATTAGACAGCCAGAATATAGAATGAATTGCAATCTCATGACCTTGTACCTAAATAATATGATGCACCACCTTGCAGCACTACAAAGACATTACACACCTACACCAGTTTCAGAAGGGTTTATATGGCCATCATATACTCCTAGGCCTCAAGATGGTAATCTAAAATAATTCAGGAGAATGCTAAACAGACAAGATGATTCGAATACAGCACAATAAAACAATAAAAAGAAACACGTGCGAGATCCACTTCACTTCAATGCTGTTTAAAACATATATTACACTAAAATTGGACTTAGTCAAATGAGCACTGAGATTCAGTCAAAAATAGTCTTCTGGCTCCTATCTGAGAATAGCTATGATACTTGATCATTTATGTTCATCAACAGAAAACAAACAAAAAAAAGGAAAAAACCTTAAGAAGCATCTGCCATTCCATAGTCTAACAACCATCTAAGAACTTCACAATGATCCTAGAGTGACTCAATCTTTGGTCAAAATTGACAACCGATTTGTGAGCAATGTCATCATAATCCTCTCTCCAGTATCATCAAACTGATCCCAGGTCATACACCATAATTTATTGTGTTGTCCAGCTCTGGCAACCTAAGTGATGAATCTAAGCAACAGAGTTCATCATATCAGCCACATTCAACTACCATGAATCACTTTAATATGTAAGGTTGTAAATGGACCTGATTGATAGAATCTTAGTGCTCAAATATTTAGCTACAAGTGTCCTATATGTGGGACTTTTTTACTATGAAAGGCTCAAGGCTTTGAATCCCCTGCCCCCTCTCAAAACAAAACAAACAAAGAAGGTGAAAGATAGTTTTATTCAACCCTAATAAAAAGAAAATTACTTGCTTTCCAACAGAAAGACTAATCATATTCATCATGATAATTAATTTTTTCACTCGGAATCATGGGAGCTTGAACCTGATTGTTCACAACAGTAGCAACATTGCTGCGGTTGTTGTTGCTGTTGTAACCCCCGTTTTCACGGTTGTTACCACTATTACCACGATAGCCATTGTTATTCCCACCACGATTGTAGTTGTTAACGCGGTTCTGCCCATCACCATTTCTACCTCAGCTCCAACATTCAGAAGTTTTGTAGCCCGGCTTGTTGCACTCATAGCATTGCAACACGTCACCTTGACAGTTCTTACCAGCATGCGTCTTGTTACAGCGAGTACAAGGAGTATTCCTTCTAGCCATTATCATAGCTCGATGACTATTCGAGTCACGATTCCTATTCGCATTGTGGTTCTGACCACCTTGGTAGTTGTTGTTGCCATTAGGCCTTGGCCTCTTGTCGCCATTGTTCGACTGCGATAAATTGCCTTCGTCGCGCTTGTTCTTACCCAGATGCGTGTCATGACGTCCAACAATCCTCTCCTGATTCAAGGCCTTGTCATAAGATTCCTGAAAAGTGATGGATTGTCCAGTGACAAACGTTGAATGTCCCATTTCAGTCAATCCTCGAACCTTTCAATTCGCTCGGCTTCAGTTGTCAGCAGATTGGGAGCAAAAATAGCAAGCTCGTTGAAATTGGCAGGGTACTTGGCCACAGACAGCTTGTCTTGGCTTAACCCCTCAAACTCACGCTGTTTAAGGCGTCGTAGAGCACTAGGATAAAATCTAGCATGAATGGATTCCTTAAAACGATCCCAATTATAGTTTGGCGTTGCAAACAAGTCCGTTCGCACATCGTTCCACCACTTATTAGCTTCGCCCTACAGATAGTAAGTCGCAGAGCTCACCTTCTTGTTGTTAGGCCGACTTGTAGCCAGAAACAACTTCTCAAACTCGATGATCAAAGTCTACAGCTTAGTTGGATCAGCACCACCTTCGAACGTAGGAGGTTTAAGAGCGTCAAAGTCTCGGAAACTACGCGCTGCACAGGCTTGTGCGGTTTCCATCTCTTCTTGGCGTGCCATTTGTCGTGCCATGATCTCGACCATATCGGTCAGACCATCCTCGAGCCTAGCAATTCTATCTGCGTTGGTTGTCATGTCACGAATCTGAGAATATAAAAGTAATGGTGTGAACACCATTCACACAATTTGCACATTTCGACCCTTTAAGGTCTATTTAAGAGAAATAGGTTGTAATTGAAACCTTTCTCTTGACATTTAGCATATAGCATATAAGTTTCGATGGTCGACCTTACATTGTAGGTCTAAGCAACATACTTGCTTTATTGTTCTCAGTTCTCATGCACAATAGTTCGATAGGCAGATAATACACTTTAGACATGTAGGTTTCACATGAATAGACAAAGATGTTCATAATGCATATAAAGAGGCTCTAAACTATTTTAGTAGGGCAATAGACATTCACACTTAATCATATTGATATGCTCTAGCACTTGGCTCACAAGAGAGTTGATGATGCTCAACAATAATTTTGCCATAAAATTCGACATGGATTTCCCATCATGTCATGATGATAAGAGATAGCATTCATGCTTATAGTCAACCATGCAAATATGTGACACACCAATGATATAAACAAATCATAACGACTTTCATATAATCAAATGAAATAGTTTTGCAATAAGATAGTTTGCAAAAGAAATAAGAATCATAAATATTTGTTGCTTAGGCAGCTACACACCACACCAACCGTGACCACGCAGGGCCATCATAAAAATGAAGTAATGTTTCTAATCAAAACTACTAACTCTAGTCAATAAAATAGCTAAACAGCGACTGGGTTTTGCTTCGGTCCGAGAGGAGTATCATCATCACCGTTCCTCATTGGCTTCACTTCCCTACAAGGCGTGTAAGGATGCTCGTCACCTCTAAACTTTGAGGCATGAAGCGCCTTCTAGAGCTATCCACAAGTTTGCGCTTCTTAGACCAGCAACTTTCGCATATGTCCTTTGGAGCAGGCACCAAGGCGTGATTAACCTTCCATTCGAACTTGGACAAGCATAACTCATTGCCAACACCCTAAAAAGTTAGCGTCCAACGATTGCCTTTGCCATACTTCTCATCGTTGATGTAGCCACTCTTCAGTACCACATCGTCATACTTTTCCTTGAGACCTCTCCAAGGATGCACGTTGGGTAAGCCAGCTAGTAAGAGTTCTACCCAGAAACTTTGGTGTATCCTCGTACGGTTTTCATATTCGTATCGCTCGATCGTAGTTAATGCACGATCGAGCTAGGCACGGATGTCATCTAGCTCGGCGTCAGTGTCAAAGAAAGGCTCCACAAGAGGGCACACGTCATCAGCAGGCGATGGAGGTACAAAGTTGTTGTCACTTGCATCACCAATATCCTCTAAGTTTGGCATGCTAGGTGAATCATGGACACCAGCTCCATACTCAAATCACATCTCTAGATCGACAGAGTTAGGCTCAATCTTGGCTCGTCAGCAAGGGCATCGTCAGCTTGAGGTTCGGACTCAGTATGTTCCTCTTCAGAATCAGGATCCTCGTTAGCTCCCAAATCATGGTTAGGCTCAATCGGAACTCATCATCGCGAGCATCATGCGCGGGTTGGTCCACCTCGGGCTCGTGCGCGCCATTGTTGTGCGCCTCGGGCTCGGGTGCGGCCTCGTCACGCTCGTGGTGTGTAGACTCACTATCGGAGATGTCTACGTATTCCACCTCATGCTAAGGTGCAACGATCATCGCTCGCGGTTTTCTACCTCTAGTCGACTTTATCGCGGTAAAACGAGTAATTGCCTTCTACAAAAGGGCAATCAAACAATAGAACATTTAAATCACAATTAAGGTGATTTCAAGTAATTCCTAACTTCTAGGACTACTACGCTCAACGGCTTTAATTATATTTTATTTTCCCCAAAATGAAACTAATCTTTGTTAATTCATTTATTAAACCTATGCAACCTTTTAAACCTAGGGCTCTGATACCATTTATAACACCCCCAAATTCGCAACGATTTTTAGGGAACTATCGACATCGTTGTGCACAACTCGGGCACCGCCGAACCCTCACGAACCCAAGGGAATGCTAATGCAACATTTATCACTAAGGAATAAATGCTAAGCAGAAAGGAAAATTAGGTATCAAAGGTAGCATCTAAACAAACTAAACATTAATATCAGAGTTGTCTATCAAGTGATCTTAAGTCCATTAAAGTCTTATTACAGCTTTGCCTTCAAGGGCACAAACCAAAAATCCCGATAATCCATAGTAACCAATAAATCAATAGTTCTAAAGAAACCGCTCACATTTAACTTCAAGCTATCCGGTCTCACTCAACTACACCTGCACTTTGGTTTCCGTGACAGATCAAGGTACAAAAGAAAAGAGAAGAAACAAAAGAAAACAAAAATCAGATAAACTGAATAAACATCGTCCATACCAAGTAAAAACACTTTCGCAAACCTTACCTGAGTTTTAGACGAATCATTGAAATTCATTTGCATGCACAAGTAGTCATACAATCAAGCACACGCATACTCAATATTCAATTACATGCAATTATTGCTTTACTGATCATTCGAACACAAACAGATAAACCATCTTGATTAGAGTAATAAGAGTGTGAATAGAACAAGTGTAACATCCCGAATTTCCGTCCAATTTAAAACCTTTCAAAATTACGAGTTGCAGCGGAAAAACTCTGGAAATCCGAAGCGTTACCGCCGTATTTAATGTTCAAATCAAATACAAGGCTAGAAAGAAAATAAATGCTAGAAACCTCAACCAACCATACTAGATAATTAAACTATTAACTATCTTCAAACTAACTTAACACAGATAATCCAAATGAAATAAAAGTATTAAACTTATTAATTCTCATGCAAGAGAATTAATCTCATTACAATAATAAAAATTCCCAATAATAGAAGTTCCAACTAACAATAAAATAAATGTTTTTAGAAGATATACAATCTTCTTGGTACGCCTTCCCTAGCTCAACTCTTCGAGCTACAATCCTGTCAATCTACTCCCCCATATAGACGAATTCCATATAGGTTCATCATAGGCCCATCATTGAAGAGAAATGGACAACAAACACAAGTAGAAAGAAAACCAACTAATCAGCGATGCTGAGTAATTCATAACCACATAATCCATCTCAATCTCCAATATTAAGTCCACATGCTTAATCAATAATCTATAATCATGCTTCAAGAAATAAAGACAACATGCTTTAAAAATAAAACACAATAATCACCAAATAATAAATCTCATTATTTATTATTATCCGTTAGCCAAGTTCATTAGAGAGAAGAAAGTCGCAAGAATTGTCAAACCAACCGCAGTCGATTCAATAGGATCTTAGTCCCGTGCACAGTGGCAAAAGAGGGATCAACCGTCCCGGAGTATAGATGACTCCCGAAGTACTTCTAGATGTTCCTAAGTATGCATACCCTCTCTCAACCCTTAGATTTACAAGAAGAATAGTTTCATCCACAAAACTTCACTTGCCCAATCATCATATATGGATACAAGTTTTAACTAAATACATTGAGGCCATAACCAATGGAACCACTCAACATACCAACGAAAAATTCCCATTCGCATCCTTTGGTGGATCTCTCACACAAAGAAATCTTAACTCTCAATTCAATTTAACATGGTGATCACATAACAAGTAATACACATAATCTTGGCACTCAAGTAACCCAATATGGTTACAATTTTCGATGGCATTTTACATGAAAGGGGCATCTAGGCCTTAATTCAAAACCACGTAATTAATAGTCAAATTTCATATTAACTTATTGAAGTAACATGCTTACTAACATGATACAAAAAAAGCAATTTCGAGCTATATCCAATTGAACAATTATTAACATAATTTTCGTTCGATAACCAATAATAAAACATGTATCTCCTCACATGAATATTAATCAAGTAGACATTGCTACACAAGTGAATTTCCAACATTATACATGCATTCACTAACATATAATTCTATACGAATTATCACAAGGAAATAAACATCAATTATTCCTTCTCAAATATTCACAAGTCCAAATATGAATGCACACACCTAATTCAATACTAGACAAATGAACACAAATCCCCAAGCAATATGAATTATGACAAAGAGACTACATAATTCATAGAGACATGAATTACCTTTCACGATAGGCAATCACACAATCAATTAACGTAAGCTCCTTACGTTTAAGCGCGGTCAACGGGTCCTAACAAATCCACAATGTAACAATAGTCAATATATTGACTTCTAAACCACTTTATTAAACTTTAAAGATGATATAGTACCCTTAATTTAATTAATTAAGTTGCTGAAATTTTCAGTTACTCATGCATGCTCAAAGTTTCCAAAAACGACTTTGCATAAACAAAATAAGAAACTTTCCAAAACCCTATACAAGTCAACTAGTCAAAGCAAGTCAACACCCAAACCACATCACCATCACCCCCATCACCACCGCTGACCGCTGTCAACAGCGGCTGGTGGCGCCGGGCCCTGCCGTGTTGCACCGAACCAAAACCTTTTTTTTTTTTTTGTTAATCAATATAACAAACCCTAATCTAATTAAATCTAAAATACATAAATTTTCATATTTAATTAAATTATAAAGATTTAACCTTTTTCCATTCAAACTTGATTCAATTTAGTAAAAATCATAAATCAACCCTAATCATGATTCTATCATGTAAATTAAATAGAATCTAACAAACCCTAGATAAAGCTTAAATTAGGGTTTATCATGCCAAAACTAGGGTTCATGAAAACATACTTGAATTGAATCAAAAAGCTTTTAATAATCAAAGGAAATCAATTTAGCATACTTACTTGAAAATTCAAGGAACTAAAATTGAGCAAGATGGACTGTGAAAAGTGATGAACTTTTCTCCTTCTTTTTGCTCTAGGATTCGGCCGTGAGGTGAAGAGAGAGAGAGAGAGAGAGAACGTGTGTTTTTTTTTTTTTGTTTGGTAAAAAATCAGTTATGTGAGGAAGTTGAGTATATTTAGGAACCCCCAAATCTACTACTTCTTTACTAAACTGCTTCTTTCCTAAAAACTCTCCTTAATTCCCTCACTTACCAAAATATTTAGGAAACTAAATTTTGAAAATAAAAATCTGAAATTGGGTGCCATATTTTCGCTCCTATGGCCGAAAATATTGGCCCAACCAATTTGTTCATAATTTCGGTATGGCCCATAAATCCCTTTTCATTTATTTGGCCCAATTATAATTTAATTAGGTCCAAAACAAAAACTCAATATTAATTAGGCACTCAAAACATTTATGAGCCCAATTAAATATTTTAAATACGAAATTGCATTTTCTTTTTAAGTAATTATTATTCTAAAATGAATAAAAATTACGGGGTATTACATCGTTACCCCCTTAAAAGAAGTTTCGTCCTCGAAACTTAGGATCACCACCAAAGTGAAGCTAGTTCCGTAAGGCGAATTTTTTTCCACCACACTTTCAAAGTTCAATACACAACATGTAACTTGAAATTTTAAAAGTTTCACACAACTTTTCCAAATAGCAAAATGAGCATGATGCAATGCAATGCAATGAGTTTTCCAGTCTTTGTTCTTTTCTTTTTGTGGATTGTTACACCCTTCCCCCCTTAAAAAGGTTTCGACCTCGAAACCAAGGTTAAGTACCTTGTTCGAATAATTGAGGATAACGCTTGCGCATGTCAGCTTCAGTTTCCCAAGTCGCCTTTTCGACTTTTTGGTTAGCCCACAACACTTTCACAAGATTGATCGTAGACGCACGACTTTTCTTCGTTTTCTCGTCTAGGATCCTTACAGGTTTAGTTCGCTCCTCAAGGACTCGAACTGGTTGCTCTTCATAGGCCAGTGTGTCATCTAACACTACCTTTTCTGGGTTCAGCACATGACTCGGATCATGGTGATATCTCTTGAGCTGTGACACGTGGAACACATCGTGCACTTGCTCCAAATCCATAGGCATAGCAAGCATATAAGCGACCTCTCCAACTCTTTCAAGAATTTCGTAAGGTCCAATGTACTTTAGGCTAAGCATATCCATTCTTGGAATTCCCACCCTCATTGTGGTTATTCCCCTTGTTGTTGTTGTTGTTGTTGTTGTTGTTGTTGTTGTTGTTGTTGTTGTTGTGATTGTTCCCTCCCAGGAACTTTTCCTTCTTCTCACCACCACTAACCGGCGGTTCCTCAAAGTTTCTCTTCTTCCCAGTCACCTCCTCTCGTTGTTTATAAATCGCAACTTGATTCGCAGCCCGATTGTAAGCCTCTTGCACAGTTCGACACTTAAAACCTCCAAAAGATTCGCGAATGGTCCAATACAATCTATTCTGGAATCTACGGGCCCTTTGCTCTTCTGTAGAGACTAACTCTTCAGCAAAACGAGCAAGGTCGTCAAACTTTTCCATGTATTCTTGAACGGTCATCCTCCCCTGGATGAGGTTCAAGAACTCGTTGTATTTCTGGTCTTGGAGATATTCTGGGTAGAATTCCTCGCGAAGAGCCATTTTGAACATCTCCCAATTAAAGCCTGGTCGAGCTCTAATTGCGGTACCGTTTGTTGTCCACCATCGATCGACCTTCTTTCGGAACAAGTAGATAGCACTATCCACCTTGAGTTCCTCTGGGCATCCCGTTATCGCGAAGATCTTCTCGAGATCTCGCGTCCAGTCATCAAGCAATACAGGGTCCTCCTGCCCCTCGAAGATGGGCGGGTTATGCCCTTTGATCTTCTTGGATACGGCGGCGAAGTCGTCACCCCCAGTAACCCGTGTGTCCTCTCTTTCCATCATCTGAGTGATGAATGTGTTGGACTGCGCCAGAGCTTGCTGCGACTGAGCAAGTGGCGCCAGTAAGGCTTGCGCCATCTATTCCCCATTTCCGACGCCTCCGTTGTCGTCGTTATTATTATCCCCCATTGAACTGTTTGAACCTTCGGTTCTCTGTCTGTTTCATCTGGGTGGCATCTAGCGACCTAAATGATCAACAAAAACCAAAGAAAAGGGTATTAGATACCCATATCACACTCAGGTGCGATAATCACAAATAACATATACACTTGACTCATATATATGTTCACTAGCCAACTAGGGCTCTGGGCTCTTATTGCGTTTAAGCATGGCCTTATCACACTCTTGCGTACAAGCAAGTTCAAGTTTCAATTGACTTTGTTCTTTCTCATAAGTAACAAGTAACAATCAAAAAGAAACATCCATGCCTTTCATAGGCGTTTTCACGATAATCATGCTCCAAATAGCAAGTAATTCACACATTTCTTGCAAAAATCAATCTCATATATCAAATAATCAAGTATTTGTTCTCAAAATGAGGACTTGTCACACCAAGCCTCTATAGCATGAATAAAGTAAAAACAATAACATTCTAAAATAATGTCAAAGCAACTGGCTCACAGGCCCAAATATTGTCTCAAATAGTTTACTCAAATAAAACTAGATAAAACTAAGAACTACGCTCCTCTTGCGCGGTTCCTCAAAGGGTTCCTGTTCCTCCTCCTCCATGGGTTCCTCTTCCTCTGGATCCTCATCTTCCTCAGTAGGAGTCCTTGGCTCGTTGGTTTGGCCGTTCAGGCCCACGGGCCAGTCTCTCACTGCGCTAGGCCTAGGTGGCCTTGCCGGAACCTCAGGAGCAGCAGGTACAGGATCCTCCTCCACTTCTGCGGCAGGTGCTTTGGACCCCGCGGCGTAGAAGTCTCTATCGAATGCCCGTTTGAGGTCGGCGTCGGCCTCTTATGGAGTCATATCGTCATCCACCTCGCGCAATGGGTCGTACCCTCTCGCATTCTCCACATACACATCGTAGGGATCTCTCAACAAGTCTGGTTGATCTCGATCCCATGCATACGCCTTATCCATCATTGACTCTAAGGTCTCCTCGTAGGGGTACTCTCTATCAAGACGTAAATCCCAGTACATTCGCCAATCCCTGTAAAAACGGTATGCGTAGTCAAATTGGGTGCCATATTTTCGGTCCTATGGCCGAAAATATTGGCCCAACCAATTTGTTCATAATTTCGTAAATCCCTTTTTATTTATTTGGCCCAATTATAATTTAATTAGGTTCAAAACTAAAACTCAATATTAATTAGGCACTCAAAACATTTATGAGCCCAATTAAATATTTTAAATACGAAATTGCATTTTCTTTTTAAGTAATTATTATATTAAAATGAATAAAAATTACGGGGTATTACAACAAGGATTACCCATACTGTTCATAGATAGATATAGACATGCCACAGACTTACTCTAGTGTATACTCACACTATCTCTAACATAATAATCGATACGTAGAGAATTAAACAATGGGGAATGATCGGTCCCGAACACACTACGAGGTGTCCGTAAAAGTAACTTGGAAATCACGCATCCCTAGACTACATCAATTAGATAAGTCTTGATAGCTCGACTACTCCTAGGGATCCATTAGGAGTCTTATTCTCATTTATAATTCAATTCACATACTTGCATTGATTGACCTAGTGGTGCAACGAGACCACGACATACTACTTCATTTCATGATCATGATAATGAATAATAATAACGACGATAATGACATAAAGGCATATTAACAATAGTCATGCTTCATATATGTCTAACGAAATTTCGGCAACACTTCGGCAGTAAATCATGATATCCAGAAATTACACTTTCACAAATAATATCGTGATATACTAGTAGATGCTCTTAGCACTCAATAATATTCCATTCCAATTAGCACGTATATTATATCATAATAATAATAATAATAATAATAATAATAATAATAATAATAATAATAATAATAATAATAATAATAATAATAATAATAATAATAATAATAATAATAATAATAATAATAATAATAATAATAATAGAAATTCAACATCGCCATACATGCTCATTCATTAGCATATGAACTAATTAATTAACGAAACTTCATAAACTTGTCATACTCAATATACTTCATATATACATCAAAGAATATATATCTCTAATCCTCAAAATTAACGACGATATAATTTAATCATGCTTCGCATATTAAATTCACAACAATATTCAATTAGCACATAACACATCAAAATAGTTTTGATGGGGCTTTGGAAAGAGGTAGTCACAATTGCTTACCTAACAAACTCTCACTACGCAGTAGGTAACCTTGCTAATCACAACCCGATCACGCTTGTCCGTTTGGTCCTAATTAAAAACAATTATCGAGACATAATCAGTAAATACAAAAATTCAAACAGTACTGAAACTATAAACTAGTATTTTTATTAAACTCCTTGATTTATTTCAATCAATCTACGCTTTTGAAAATCCGGATTCGGACTCCAAACGAGTACAGAAAAATAAAAACAATTATTGAAAAATACTGAAAAATACGAAATTAATTAAAACAAAATTATTAAACGAAACCCTAATCGATTTTTCGAGTCTAGGCCGTGATACACCAAGCATAGGGACCCACGACCTATCCCATCAGTACCAAGACCACCACCCACCGACCACCATGGTCGGCGGTGGCTCGCCGGAGCACCGGCGACGGAGGAGAGAGAAAGAGAAAGAAACCGCGGGAGAGAAAGGGAGAGATCGCGACAGAGGGAGAGAGAAAGAGAGCGACTGAGAGAGAGAGGGGGCGACGGGGTGGCTCCAACAACATCGGCCACCCGCCGACGACCACCCAGACGCTGCCTGGTGGCGCGGCTGGCCACGGCTGCGAAAACAGGGGAGAGGGCGAAAACAGAGTATGGAAGAGAGAAGGAGAAAGAGAGAGAAAGAGAAAGAGGGAGAAGGGTTTACCGGCGGGGGAGAGGAGGCCGGCAACAGCGGGGGGAGGGAGAGAGAGAGAGAGAGAGAGAGAGAGAGAGAGAGAGAGAGAGTGGCGTGAGAGAGAGAAGAGAAAAGAGAGAATTGGGGTTTTGGTTCAGTTTTTGCAAACTGATCAACTGACCCATCTCTTAGCTTATATAGGTGCCCAGTCAATGAAAGTCAAAACCTACTAGGCTTAGGATTAATTTTCTGATTTAATTGCTAATTAAAAATAATTAAAACTAATTAAATGCTAATTAAAACTAATTAAAATATTATGAATAAGCTTTATTCATATTCGAAACTATTTTAATTAAATCCCTCGATTTGATATTTATAAATCCCGAAATTCCCATAATAATAATTATGGCTTAATTTGAGTAAATCGAATCGTTTAAATAAATATATGATTTAAATCTCCGAAACTATTTATAAAAGAATTATAAATCGATATTATAATTATAGAAAATATTGGGGTATCACACTTCATCTCTTAAACAAGTGGTTGGGGGTTCGAATCCCAACTTTTGCAAATGGAAAAAATCCCTTGGCCAGCTCCCTACCGCTTAGTGCACTGACAGTTGGAGTGAGAGGATTAGTTACTGTGCTTGACGGTGGATACCCTTAACAAAGATAAAAAAAAATCTACTATGAGATCTTTTGTGATTAGATTATGACAATTATTATGATTCAATTATTAGATACCCAATATGTAATAAATGGCAAGTGTAGACAAAGCAATATAATGAAGAGAGAGAATATGAGAATGAATTTTTCCTTATTAGTATAAAGGGCTCTTTTGTCAACTCAAATAATTAATAGTCAGGCATTAGTATATTCTGACTTGACAATAACAACGGCCAAAAACAATAGCCAATAAGATCTGACACATGTCACATACCCGGCGCTCTTACCCAAATATTTATGTATTAGATTAATAAAGTATAATTTAGCCCGCTGTTATTGCCAGATCTAAAAGTACTACTGCCAGACCACTAATATTTTTAGTTGACAATATAGCCCTCATTATAAAATAGGCAACATGAATTATTCTCTATTCATAATATGGATTTGTATACACTTTCCTTGTTTACATATTGAGTATAGTATTTTAATAATAATGATAGTCATATAAAAATCTTGTCAAAAATACATAAAACAATTTCATTCATACAAAATCAAGGAATTAACTATTAAAATTGTCATATAAATCTGACTAAATTCTATCGAGTTTTTTTTTTCCCATGAGATAAATAGGTGAATACATGTAACCTGAGTAAAGAATTTGATCCTTTATTATATCATTTATACATGTACAAAATTTGACTACTCACGAACATAAATATTTCCAGCAATATTTTGCTCAAAAAGAATGCATGGAGGACATGTTTAGATTTAAGTGAAATAATAATTTGATTCTCATGTGCCAATTTGCTAAATTGGTGGAGTTGAAAGATCACAAATCATAATGTGTTTCTATAAATCTGTTTGTAAATAAGGTAATTAAAGATATTGGAGAGAGAACATATGTTTTGCCTCATTAATGTGAAGGGCTATATCGCCGATTCACACAATTAGTGACCTGGTATTAGTTTATTTTGGCCTGGCAATAACACCGGCCATGATTTATTATTCCTATTAATTTTGCTTCATTTCTTATTGTAGCTGTTGCGTTTAGATTTTTTATTATTATCATTATTTTTGGCGTGAAGACTGCTTGACCTCTATGGCTCTATCAAATTTTATTCATCAGAAAGGATGAAAATAAGTCTTAGAAATCCCTGCAAGATCACCATACAAAATCTTAGAGGGTGAATTAATCAAAATCTACATAGCAAGTACATTTGAAATAAATAAGCAGGCCAATGCAACTCATAGTGAGGCTCTGAAGATGGATTATTTGTCACACATACACATACACATACACACATCTTTATTTCATTCATTATATTTTTAGATGACATTACATTATTGCATTCTTCATGCATGCATAATCTTAACTTTAGAGTACATATATAAACCTCTTTAAACAAGGTTTATGTACTCGAAATAACACTTAAGAAACATTTGAGACTGATAGAAGTAATACGGTGAAACATGATGAGAGGTGAGAGCAAGACTTGGGGTACTCTAGACACACACACCACCGGCAAGATCCGCACCAGGAATTGGAACAAAACTACTTGCTGTCGTGCAAGTACCTTGACCCGGGCAACAAGTCCATGCTCCAAAAGTTAAGTTGCAATAACCACCTCTGTTGGCACATTTTAGTACACCCCTTACAATGTTATCTTTTTCCACCACAATGTCTCTTTGTGCTAGGGACAATGGTTTCCCATCACTAATCATAGTTTTTGGCTCTTCAATAACAAATTCTTCAACAACTATGACTTCATTATTGGTTTCCAATGGGCGCACTTCTTCAGAAGTTGGCATCCTTGCAAATGCAGGAACTGCAAATTTATATTTTCTTCCGTTAATATTATATCGTATACTGAAGGATGTATACATTTTTTTTAAACACATATACATGAGGCAGCCAGTTACAAATATCAGTTCCACAAAGAAAAGTAATTTTAATTTGCATAAAAGTAATAAAACACAACATATAACAATAAATATAACATGTTCACTTGTTAATTAATTTTAATATAAGTAACAAATTGTTTATGAATATAATTGTAATGGATCTACTATGTACTGAATACGGTTTAATATAATGACTCAATCATCTAGAAGCCCCTAAGAGTGTAGATATTATAAGATTACGACTATGTTTGACATGAACAACTAGCTTTTCAATGAAAGTTACACCTTGAAACTTGCAGCTAGTATTTTTTACTCCTCTACTAAACAGTTTGCCATTAGATCGACTTTAAATTTATTGCAGCTACAGCTACAAAAACTAGTTTTGTGAAAGCTATCCATGCAAGCGTTCAACTAAATGCACACGATTAAAAAATGTTATTAACATGATTGGAGAGAATATATATATATATATATATATATATATATATATATATAGGGTTGAAGAGATAACCCATTGCACAAATTAAGAGCGCAGCTAAGAAAGCAAGCTGGAACGTGGAAGCCTTTGCCATATTCTTGCTTGGGTACTTGTTTTTAGTAGCAATGCGAACACAGTGAATAGTAATACTATTATTTGAGGTGTTATTTGATAATTGATCAGGCTTGCGAAAACATCTGTATTTATAGTGCTATTGTAGCAATGAGTAGTACTTAAAATAATTGAGTAATTGGGTGAAGTGGTAGTTGGGCCAGTTGGCTCTTCCAACAATTTATTAAAACCATTAACCATATAGCCATTTATTTAATTTAATCTCCCATATCCATATGCACGGTTGGTCCACTTCCTTAACTGTTGCAACCCTCCATCCCAACTTCCATGGTCTATATTTCTACAACTCTACCTCTTTTTGTCTCTCTCCTCTATCTTCTCTCACACTCTTTTATTCCTGATTTGGAAGGGTAGGCTTTCTTATCTAAGGAATTGGATAAAACCTCCTATCAAAAAAGCAAAAAAAAAAAGAATTGGATAAAACCAAGTTCAAGAGGAAAATGTGAGATTAATTACACAATTTAAAGTAATTATCTTTATACTATTGGTTAAAGTTAAAACAATTTTTGATTATATAGGATAGTGAGCTATGACTCCCCTTTTTAATTCCATGAAATAAATTGGATTTCTACTTATCGAAAGAAAGGAAAAAATAAAAAAAAAGACTCATCGGATCAAGAATCCTAAATTGCCTGAAATCATCTCATCTACTGATTGCCATTAGAGCAAGAGAACCAATGACGAAGGCGCGAAGTTGAACAAACGTCGCTAACTCAACCACTTTCATCAAACACATAACCAAACCACCCGCTAAAATACTTAAAACTATTTGTTTCAAAGAAGTGGAATGGAATAATAGTTATATGACTTGAAATTTATGGCCATGAAACTGGGACTCAGGACATGTAATTTTAGATTGAAAAATTTAAAAATTGAAGAAAATTGATAAAGTAGAACTTTTAATTGGAAAAAAAAGGAGAAAACTAGTATTTTTAATTGAAAACTAGAACAAAGTAGAATAAACTGGAACAAACAAGAGAGAACTAGAACTTATTGGAAAACAGGAACAAACTAAAACTAACAACAACAATAATAATAATAATAATAATAATAATAATAATAATAATAATAATAATAATAATAATAATAATAATAATAATAATAATAATAATAATAATAATAATAATAATAAAATGTTGACTTTGTGAAAATATAACTAAAATGAATCTAAGAAGACTATCATGACTTTGCAAATCTCCATATTTGTTTCACAAACCAATGGTCAAAATTTATGAGAACTTTTACTTTAAAAGTCAAAGGGTACATCAATTTGCAATGGAATGAGTAAATAATAAATATGGGCATTTTAAAAACGAATTTAAATATATTAATATTTAAATATAGCATACTTAATTGTTATTTTAATTATGTCAAATATTAAATTGGCAAAAATTGAAACAAAATGGAGACAATTGCAAGAAAGTGGAACAAATTGGAGAAAATCGAAAGTTTTGACGAGGAAAAAATTGGAGAAAAATGGAGTATAATTTATATGTTGTTTGGGCTACACTAAGGTTACAGTTTATCATTTTCTTTTATTGTTATTTTTTATAAATTTTCTTGATAGACATTATTTATCTTTTTTCGAAACGGATTAAAAACCCTAAAAATTAACCCACGCATTCTCTTTCTCTTTCTCTGTCCTCCTCCCCCACCCAAGTGAGTACTTCACGCCATTGTTGCATAGTAGCAACCTCACGTCGGAGACTCTCTCTTGCTCCAAACCCTCTGACGTCCCTCCCTTCTTATCTCATCTCTCCACTCCTACCTCCTCCCCCCTATGTGTTGCTTAGGAAGAAGCGAGTGGCTCAGAAATGCGTGAGGACCTAATATCTTGATCGATGGTGATTCTTGAAAAAGCTGGTGGTTGTGGGCAGGGAATAGGGGTGAATGTCGGTCTGAACCGGAATGGACTGGAAAATACCTGAACCAGAATCTGTAAAAATAGAAGACCTAAAAAGAAATTATTCTGGTCCAGTCTCAGACTTGGAAGACCGAAATTATGTTTCATGGGTTTTTTTTTTTTGCTAATTATGCTAGAACTTCTCCTACAATCAATAATGTACCTAAACGATTAGTTTGCGTATATGACACACTTTTATACTAGTACTTTATGTACTCATGGAGCGTTAATTAATCACACAACCAAAAACTAAATTGAAATCTCAAACATAAATCAAATTCTTGGCAAAATCCGAATCCCTTCACTTCACTACACCCATCTGTTGCTCTTCATTGTTTGGACTTGTCAACAAAGAGTTCATTCATTCTGCCTTGACTAGAGGTGCAGCAACCAACAGGTGAGAGGTTAGAGTGGAGAGAGAAAGAAGGCGGACAGAGAGAGAGAGGAGAAGACAGAGGCGCAAGGTGAAGAGAAATGAATAGTGAAAACCCTAAGTTATAAGACGCTGGGCTAACTGATGTCATTTTAATTTTTCAATATTTTTTGTTTTATGGCAAAACTAAAATTCTAGTCTACACCGGAATATTCCGAGTTTGACTCAAAAAAGACCTAAACTATAATCATTGATTTGTGCAACACGGGACCTGGACCAGTTGGATTTAGGTCCGGACTTCTCGAGTTGATTCTGATTTGAGTCAATCTAAAATTCCGGACCGGATTGTGAACAGCCCTAGCGGGGATGCATTTGGGCTAGTTATGAGAGAAAATATGGAGTTTTGTTTTAATTTGCTAATGTTTCATTTTTGTTTTGTTAAAAAATAAATATCTAAATAAAATTGATAAAAGGGAGAGATATCAATCTGATTCTTATGGAAAGTAGGGAGATTCAAGTGGTGTTAGTTTTGAGAGGACTTGAATCCCAAGAAATTTGAGTTTCAGCCTTCCCAGCCCAATGATTCGTTCCATTAAAGTCACAAAATTGTTAACCATAAGGAGGCGTTTGGGAAGTGGAAATGGGATTGTAAGATTATGGGGATGGGGATGAGATTTGTATTGAGGGCATAGGAAATTTACATAATTAATCCCATTACCTTGTTTGTTATGTGGGTATTAGATTTGGAAATAGATTGGGTATTATAAAGTTGGTTTACCAAAATGCCCTTAAAAAAAAGAGTAGACAAAATCAGTAGTCATTTTTTAAATGGCATGATAGTCATTTAACTTTAAAAACTCTTATCCCACCTCCAAATACCAGCACCCCTTGTGGGATTAAAAAGGTTGGATTAGAAGCATTTTTATCCTTATCCTACCTCCTCTCTAATCCCTATCCCTTATACCAAACATTGGATTTTACAATCTTAACTTTTTAATCTCTATCCCCACTTCCTATTCCCACTAAACAAACGCCCCGTAAAGAATTTAATCCACATATTGACATCCACCAAAGCTTTGCCCCAAAACTTACTTCAGAACACCCAACCTCTCCCCAAAATAAACATGAAAAATATAAGTGCATTAACTTTGCTTCACCACTTCTTACACTCTCAAGTACATCTATCATCAATCACAGCCTACAAATCCTATTTCTAGTGAACCAAGTGTGGCCATCGTATTGTAAGATCAACTTTCCACTGCCAGGAAGAAAAGCAATTCAAACATGGTGTTCACAAGCCACAATTAATCAGCATCCTAACAACTGTACTTGATATAGAGTTGGCTCGCCTGAGAGCCGAGTTCACTATCAACCAAACCTTAAGTAAGAAACCCCATTTGTTCGAACTCAACAAAGTAAGAAGTCCTCTCCACCACCACCATGTTACTCTCAAGTCTTAACATCAATGGGTAGCAGTAGCACCACAACTGACAAGAGTATACAACCAAGGAAATTTAAGTGCTACCTGCCTGAATTGTTCAAGTTTTGGGCTTGACTGATAACTGCTAAGCACGCGAGACCTTACATTACAATGAATTAGGCCTAGAAATGTAACAAAGCTAATCCTATATATTACAATCTCCACAACTCAGTGAATATACTAGGGGATCTCATTAACAAGAAATAGACTGCAACTCAGCCTAGCTGCAAGGACACATTCCAGAAAATGTTTTACATTGGTTCATTCGTCACAAGAAAGATACCCAAGCACAAACAATATTCCAAGCACCATTTATCTAAAGAACTGGACATGCAAACATCAAACTCCAAATGAACACTGGACATGCAAACTTCAACTTCAGACGAACACTGGACATGCAAACTACAGACGAACAATCAATTTAGAGGGGAATACACAAGTCAAATTGAGACTGAATTGCAAGTAATACTACAAGATAGCTACAGCATTAGACAGCCAGAATATAGAATGAATTGCAATCTCATGACCTTGTACCTAAATAATATGATGCACCACCTTGCAGCACTACAAAGACATTACACACCTTCCCCAGTTTCAGAAGGGTTTATATGGCCATCATATACTCCTAGGCCTCAAGATGGTAATCTAAAATAATTCAGGAGAACGCTAAACAGACAACATGATTCGAATACAGCACAATAAAACAATAAAAAGAAACACGTGCGAGATCCACTTCACTTCAATGCTGATTAAAACATATATTACACTAAAATTGGACTTAGTCAAATGAGCACTGAGATTCAGTCAAAAATAGTCTTCTGGCTCCAATCTGAGAATAGCTATGATACTTGATCATTTATGTTCATCAACAGAAAACAAACAAAAAAAAAGGAAAAAACCTTAAGAAGCATCTGCCATTCCATAGTCTAACAACCATCTAAGAACTTCACAATGATCCTAGAGTGACTCAATCTTTGGTCAAAATTGACAACCGATTTGTGAGCAATGTCATCATAATCCTCTCTCCAGTATCATCAAACTGATCCCAGGTCATACACCATAATTTATTGTGTTGTCCAGCTCTGGCAGCCTAAGTGATGAATCTAAGCAACAGAGTTCATCATATCAGCCACATTCAACTACCATGAATCACTTTAATATGTAAGGTTGTAAATGGACCTGATTGATAGAATCTTAGTGCTCAAATATTTAGCTACAAGTGTCCTATATGTGGGACTTTTTTACTATGAAAGGCTCAAGGCTTTGAATCTCCCTGCCCCCTCTCAAAAAAAAAACAAACAAAGAAGGTGACAGATAGTTTTATTCAACCCTAATAAAAAGAAAATTACATGCTTTCCAACAGAAAGACTAATCACATTCAGATCATGATAATTACTTTTTTCACTCGGAATCATGTGAGTAAGAATACTAAACGCATCACAACCTCCCCCCCCTCCCCCCACCCCACCTATCCCCCCAAATGTCCAAGACCTTTACTATCACCAATTCAGCGCCCATCATAAACCACGAACAAGATTGCACAATAACTCTACAATTGAACACCATAAAACACTAACAACCATACATGAAAAGTCACACCTCGAAAAACAACATTGCATAAATCCCATTAAACATTCCCATACCCAAGAACTCAACCATCCAATTCAAATGTTACCACCAGAACACATCATCCCACAAACAAACAACGAACATTGGATAACCCTATTCAGCATTTACATCATCCAAGACAAACCCAGTCATAAAATTCAAAAGTAACCAACAAAACATGATACATCCCAATATAAACATAAGCTTCACTTAAATTAGATAATAACAAGATTTTCCTGTACTTACATAATAACATAGGCATCAGTTAAGCTATCATTGTGAGCGAATTAACAATCCTTCAACATATTACATCATTCATAACAACCTCCAATTCATATAACAGAGTGAAGGACACAAAATCAAATAACAAACAAAAGGGTATAAACATAACAAAAATGCAATACCCATACATTCTCCCAATTAAGCAGTCTCCTTAAGCGGAACCGCAGCCGGAACAGCTACGACAGCAGTGGCGGTAGCGGGGGTGGCAGGAGCGGCGGGGATGGCGACGTAACCCTTCTTCTTTGGGTTAAAGATGTCATCATCATCGTCATTATCATCAGAACTAAACCCATCCAAAGATCGATAACTCTCATTCCCATTACGATGATTAAACAGTGACCATATAAGGTACATGGTACCAGCAGTGACAGCCCCACAAGCAGCACCAAATAGAAGAGAAGCAACAACGCTAAGAATATCCTTAGTACGATCCTTAAACGAGCTGAACCCTAATTCAGGAAATTGGGTCTGAATTTGGGGGTTGTTGTTGTTGTTCTGAAACCCTAACCCTAAACTTTGTCGTTCAAATTGGAAGTTTGGGTTTCGGATGGCGTAATGAGGGCGGATGCGGCGGTGAAGAGGGAGAAAGAATGAGTGGTGGAATTCAGGGCGGAGATCGGTGGTCACGACGGCGATGACGTCAGGGTGGTGACGGTGGTTGTGGTGGAGATTAGGGTTAGGGTTTTGAGGGAGGAGATCGAATGAGTAGGTGGAGACGATTAGGGTGTTGCATGGGTGGAATGGGTGGCCTGGTCTGGCGGAGATGGTGGAGAGGAGAGAGAAAACTGGGAGGAGGATTAGGAGGAGAGAGAATCGGAGCGCCATTGGAGAGAGAGAGAGAGGGAGAGAGGAGAGAGAATTTGTGTTGACTGGAAGAATGATGGGAAGGAGAGAGAGAGAGGTAGAGATCTTTTTTATTAGATTCGATTTAGGAGACCGAGATATCAGTACTACGCGTTTTGGAAGACTCTTTTTCTTGTTTGGGTGTACGTGTCGTTATGTGGGTGGTTTACGTGGTTTGTCCAATAAAATATTTTCTTTTAGCCAAGTTAATGAAAAAATAAACTTCGTTGAGCTTTATTTTTATTTTGTTAGTAAGAAAGAAGCCAGAATAATCTCCAATGGGGGTTAGGCCTTATTTGGTTGAGATCGGATTGGATAACGGTTAGCGAATTGAAGGCCAATTAGCAAATTTGATTAATCAAACCTCTAATTTTGAAACAGTCTTAATGTTTTGAGATAGAAGATTGAGATTCAAATGTAAATCACAATATATCCGCCAATTTACCAAATACATTCACACAAATCGACTGGTCGATTCGGCTAATAGAATCAACTAGTCAAATCGGTTAATACAATATGTTATCCGCTATTAGCTATCAGCTAATTGCCAAACAAAGCCTTAGTCCGAAAAATCTAACAACAAGTTGGCAAAATCATAGTACATGAATTTAACCAAGAGAAGTATGTGGGGCAGTTATGCTCAATGTTAGCCATAAAATTAACTATTGCATTAAATTCTCGAAAACAATGCAAAACCTCGACTCTACAAAAGAACGAATGTAAATTCTTCCTAGCGTCTATAATTTCTCTATTTTCCATGGTCATGGGATATGCAATTATGCTCTAAGTGCTTATGATGATCGTAAAATTATCCCCGTCTATAGTATTGTTATTTATACAAAGATTTCTAGCCTTTCGGACCTCTTTTCTTAATCCTTCAGCTACTGCCTACTGATATCAAACTTTTGTCGCACTGTTTGAAATATGTGATAAAGATAAACTAGAAAACTACATATATGCAAAACTTATAATCGATAAAACAGTAAGGAAGAAAACCTCTCTCAACCCTAGGGTTTGGTGGGAGTCCTTGAGTGACTGTGAGAGCCAGTTTCATTGATTTTTCCCTCGTTTTGAGTGCAATTCGATTA
This sequence comes from Tetragonia tetragonoides, assembly GCA_038025085.1. Taxonomy (NCBI): domain Eukaryota; kingdom Viridiplantae; phylum Streptophyta; class Magnoliopsida; order Caryophyllales; family Aizoaceae; genus Tetragonia; species Tetragonia tetragonoides. The sequence continues at coordinate 21,841,122 of CM076150.1, forward strand.
CTGGGATCTTGATTGCTAGATTGTTATTCCCTGATTAGTGAGTTTGTTACGTGTTGAACGAATTCGTGAGGGACTGCGCTTCGCTAGGGTTTTGGTTTTTTTTCGAAGTCATGGCTGAATCTCTTGCGAAAGATTGGGATAAGTTGAAGCTAACTGATGCGGAGAAGGGGGTAGCGGTTGTGAAAGGGAAGAAGGTAGCAGAGGAGAATAGGAGGATCGAGTTTAGCCTAGCAGGGCGGTTGATGACCCAAAAACCTTTCAACCGCCGTGCCTTCAAGGAGAGAGTGCAGGAGATGTTTCGCCCTCAAACGGAGTTGGTGATCAAGGATTTGGATGCTAGGACCTTTGTCTTCCAATTCTTTAGCGAGGGTGATCGGAAGTTCGTGCTTGATCACGAACCTTGGTGCTTTGATGGACATCTGCTGGCGTTGCGGGTTATCCGTGGCAGCGACAAACCAGAAGACTTGATTTTTGACCGAGCAAAATTTTGGGTCAAGGTGCTTAATGTGCAGTTTGGGGGTCGTGATCGTGATACGGCTGAAGTGATTGGCAACCATATTGGCAGATTCATTGCTTTTGATCCTTCCAACTACTTTGGGTGGGATAACTGCATGAATGTTCGTGTAGAGGTTGATATTGCTAAACCTCTCTGCAGAGGTATGGCTATGGCGTTTGAAGATACGGAGGGTGAGTGGCTACAATTCAAATATCGCTATCTCCCTTTGTATTGTTATGTATGTGGGATCATAGGCCATGTGGAGAAGGAATGTGATCAGTTTGGAGAGGAGGAGGTAAAGGAACGGGGGCTGCAATATGGTGCTTGGCTTCGGGCAACTCTGAACAAGTTACCTCGTAGGCAGTCAGTAGCGGAGAGGGATAGGGAGAAGAGGTTGTTTGAGAAGTTAGGAAGGGACACAACTGGGTCGTGACGCAAGAACACTATTTTTGCGGAGGACGGTGTTGGTAGCTCTCCCATTGCTGTTGTTAGTGCTCCACGGGTGCCGTTGAAGGCTAGCGTTGAAGTGTTGGGGGTATCGGGGAAGGAGAAGGGGAGTGGGGACAAGCGCTAGCCATTAGAGAAGGCCGGTGGTGAAGGAGCTGAGAGTGGACAGCCTTGTGGGGATAGTGAGACAGCTACGTCTTTGAAGCTCGACTCGCTATCTCTTGAGGGATTACCATCTGAGAGGGAACATGTGGGGAGAGTTAGAAGGGGGAAGAACTGGAAAAGACTAGCCCGTCGGGTGGGGGAGGTTGAACCAGCGAAGCAAGTGCACGTGCAATATGTAGAGTTGCTTGGTGAGTCTAGTGGGAAGCGTGTTCGAGATGGAGGGGAGGAGGATGTCCAGGTGATGGAGTGGGAAAGTGTGAGTCGTGGGAAGAAGGCTAATATGGCGACAACTGAGTTTGAGGGTGGAGTGAATGATGAGGAGCAGGCTTGTGTTTTGTCTAGATCAGACGAGGTCGGTGATTCCCGACCCCGCCGGGAACAATGAGTTGCCTAAGCCTCAACTGTCGGGGGCTGGGCAATCCTCGGGCAGTTGCTTTATTATCGGTTTCGTTTTTATCGGAAACAAAAATGAGTGGACGTGAAATGAAACCGATACAAGAAAAGTTACGTGATTATGATGGGTTATTTGTTGATAGTATGGGGAGGTCAGGTGGTCTAGCTCTTTTGTGGAAGCGTGAGATTGTAGTGTCTTTGCGTTCCCAATCAGTTCACCACATTGATGTCCTTGTGGAGAGTGGTTTTGGTGTGGGTACGTGGAGATTTACTGGTTTTTATGGATGGCCAGAGATTCATAATTGACATCTTTCTTAGGAGTTATTAGAACTTTTGGGGAGTGCATGTCCAGAACCTTGGCTGTGCATGGGTGACTATAATGAGATTTTGTTTGCCAACGAGATGTGCGGGAGAAATGACAGGTCGGATAGGCAGATGCAGGCTTTTAGAGACGTGGTGGATTGCTGTGGGTTGCGGGATGTTCGTTTCTCAGGTTCTTTGTTTACATATGATAATGGGAGACCGGGGGTGGATAATGTGCAAAGTCGCCTTGACCGAGCTATGGCAGTGGAGAGATGGCTAGATTTATTACCTCATGCACGCTTGATTCATTTGGAGAGAGAAATTTCGGATCATTCCCCTATTAAGCTGCAACTTCAAGGGGATGGGCAACAACGTCGAAATCCAAAGTTGTTTCGATTTGAACAGCTGTGGACAGAGAATGAGAAGTGTGAAGATGTGATTCGTGAAGCATGGTTCCTCGGTGGTCCGACTGCATTGGAGAAAATTGGCGCATGTGCGGGTGAGTTGGGATCATGGAGTGACGAGGAATATGGTGCAGTTTTTAGAGAGCTAAGGGTGAAAAGGCGACGACTTCAAAAACTCAACAAGCCTGGACTCACTGATGTCTAGCTTGGGGAGCGGAGAAAGCTATTGAAAGAGATCGAGGGGCTTGTCAGAGAAGAAGAATTATATTGGCGTCAACGGTCACATGTGTTGTGGCTATTTGCGGGAGATAAAAATACTTCGTTTTTGCACCGCAAAGCTTCAGCACGACGGCAAAAGAACACAATTAAAGGGCTCAAGAACGAGTCGGGTTTGATGTGTAATAGTGATGAGGCGGTGGGTAGGATTGCCCAGGATTATTTTTCCTAACTTTTTGCGGCCTCGGGGTGTGACCGACTGGCCGAAGCCCTTGACGGGGTTGAGGAACGGGTTACCGAGGAGATGAACGAGGGGTTACGTAGGCCATATTCGAAAGAGGAGGTCCATGCAGCTTTAACACAAATGCATCCGCTGAAAGCTCCCGGACCCGATGGTATGTGTCCCTTCTTCTTTCAAAATTACTAGCATATTGTTGGTGATTCAGTGGCGAACTTAGTGTTGGGTGTGCTAAATGGGGGTGGTCTTCCTGCTGATTTAAACCACACTTTTATTGTTTTGATCCCAAAAAAGAAAAATCCAGAATTGATTACTGATTTTTGCCCGATCAGTTTATGCAATGTTATTTACAAGCTGGTGTCCAAGGTTCTAGCGAATAGGTTGAAATACTTCTTATCACAGGTGATTTCGCTGAACCAAAGTGCCTTTACCCCGGGTCGTTTGATCACTGATAATATTCTTATGGCCCTGGAGACTTTTCATTTTATGAAGAACACAAGTTCGAGAAAGGGGTTTTTTGCACTAAAATTGGATATGGCAAAGGCCTACGATCGGATTGAATGGGATTTTTTGGAGGCTATTTTGCATAAGTTTGGCTTTGATGAGAGATGGGTTGATAATGTTATGCAGTGTGTTCGGTCTGTGTCGTTCTCGGTGTTGATAAATGGCAGGCCATCATATATTTTTTCCCCAACTAGGGGCCTGCGACAAGGGGACCCAATCTCTCCTTATTTGTTTATTCTGTGTGCTGAAGCGTTGTCTGGGTTGATTCGTAAAGCAGAAGTGAGAGGGGTGTTGCGTGGTGTTCGTATTTGTCCTAATGCCCCATCGCTCACTCACCTTTTCTTTGCAGATGATAGTTTGTTTTTCTCAAGGGCGACCTTTGAGGCAGCGGAGGCGACTCGTTCTATCCTGGCTCTTTATGAGGGTGCCTTGGGCCAGAAGGTTAGTTTTGAAAAGTCCAAGGTTACGTTCAGTAAAGGTGTGACCCAGGTTGTTAGGGCCAGAATTGTGGAAATTTTAGAAGTGGGTGAAGTTGAGAATCATGATCGTTACTTAGGGCTCCCAACTACGGTGGGGAGGTCTAAAAGAGCCCTTTGTGGGTCTTTGAAAGAGCGGTTATGGGCAAAACTTCAAGGTTGGAAAGGTTTGTTGTTATCTAAGGCGGAAAGGGAAGTGCTCATAAAGGCGGTGGCCCAAGCAGTCCCTACTTATGTGATGAGTGTGTTCAAATTACCAGCAAGTTTTTTCAAGGAAATTCAATCTATGGTTTCACAGTTTTTTTGGGGATAAAAGAAGGATGAACGTAAGATTCACTGGCTATCGTGGGAGAAGTTATGTAAGCCTAAAAGCAAGGAAGGGTTGGGATTGAGAGATATGAAAATGTTAAATTGGGCTCTTCTTGCCAAACAAGCTTGGCGTCTTTTGAATGGTGAAGGGGGTCTATTAGGTGAGCTATGGAAAGCGAAATATTTCCCACATGGGGATTTTCTATCGGCCTCACTGGGTAGTAACCCAAGCTACTCGTGGAAGGGCGTGTGCGAAGCTAGATGGGTGATACGGAAGGGAATGAGATGGCGAGTGGGCAATGGATTTAATGTGAGAATGTGGGATGATCCTTGGCTCCCGGGGAATGGCTCGCATCAAGTCGTTACTCCGCGTAGCAAGGGTGAGAACATGGTCCTTGTGGCTGAGTTATGACCCAGGAGCACGTCAATGGCGAAGAGAGTTGGTCATGGAGCGTTTCCTCCTGGTAGATGCTGAGAGAATTTTGTCGCTACCGCTGAGTTGGCGGTTGCCAGGGGACGTTCCTTGCTGGTGCTGGGATAAGAATGGGCATTTTTCTGTCCGTAGTGCCTACCATGGGATTGTTGCTGAGCAGGGACGAGCTGACGTTGCCTCTTCTTCATGTGTTGATAAGTCGGTCTGGAACAAGATATGGTCGTTTAACATACCTCCTCATGCAAAGATGTTCGCGTGGCGGGCGTGTAACGAGGCCTTACCTACGCGTGCAGGGCTTCACAGACGTGTTGAGAATATTGGGGATGAGTGTAATTGGTGCCCAGGTGTCTTGGAAACAGGTCTGTATGCTCTGCGTGTTTGCCCTCTAGCTGATGCTATCTGGGAAGCAAGCGGGATTGTTATCAATGTGTCGGGGATCTGCAGCTTTCGTGACTGCGTGGAGGTGGCTAAGGAGGTGCTGTGTGCTGAGGAGTTCCGCAGGTTTTGGTTGATTTCTTGGGCTGTGTGGGAGGCGCGCAACAAGAGGATCTTCGAGGGCTTGTTGCGCTCACTATGTGAGGTCATTGAGTACGTTGATAAGCTGACTTTGGAACTTGACAAAGAGCAACCAGTTCGTGGCGCTGCAACGAATGGTGCGCGGGCTGCAGCAAGGTGGTCGTGTCCAGGTGAAGGGCGGGTTAAAATTAATGTGGATGCGGGTATACTTGGTGATATGGGTACCTCAGCTGGAGTTATTTGCAGGGATGATCTCGGGAGGCCCATTGTGGGAGCAACACTTAATTTCCTTGGTCTCTGCGAGGTGGATGTGGCGGAGGCGAGAGCGGTTTTCCATGGACTGCAGATTGCTTCGCTTCATGAGTTCGAGAGCGTGATTGTCGAGATGGATAGCTTGGTTGTTTTTAATGCTTTGAATAAATCTAGTAGTGGGTCTAGTAGTCTTTTCCTTATTATAGATGATGTTCTTGATTTAGCTCGTAGTTTTGGTAGCGTTTCTTGGTCGTTTGTTAGGCGTAATGGTAATAGAGTAGCCTATGAGTTAGCGCATGTGCAACCTTGAGAAGTAGGAACTCGGTTCTGGGATTCGTCTTTCCCCCCGAATGTTGATGTTGCTTTGATGCATGATTTTGATATCTTAATGGAAGATCGGTGATCGCTTGGCGGTCTTTCACTCAAAAAAAAAAAAGAAAACTAAATCTTATACGAGTACTAGTATCTCTTCCATTAACTATGGAAATCAACTCCGTCTTCTTCAATAACATATTTAGAGCTGCCTACTCAAATGTTCTCTGGTTACCACCTCTTGCAATGACATCCATTTTCATCTTCCACCAATTATAGTTGATTCTTCTAGTTCACAATTTGGGTTCTCCTTTATCCCTAAAGACATTTCCATTAAAAATATTTGTAAGAGAACTTTGTGTCATGCCACATTATCATCCCACTAATCTCTCATCTTTACAAACCTCTTTACCTATTGTAAAAAACCTCTAAAGGGCTGTTTTTTTTTATGACAAACCTCTTCATATAACCCTTTCCCGCTGAAGCCTACCTTCAAAAACTTTCAGTCTTTTCCTATCTATGTTTCTTGAAAACCTCAAAAAATTATGTACCCAATGAGACATGTGTATTTCCCTTCTGTCAAAAAAAAAAAACAAAAAACATCTTCACAAAAAGTTTTCCCACAAACCTTCAATGGCGATGCTCTTACCCCTCCCTATCTACAAAAAAAAAAATGCTATTCAAACAGAAATGTATCCAACGTATTTGCTTTTTTCACAACACACTATGCCCTGTGAAAATCATTTAGTTTAAAGAAGTTTGGATATTCACAATCAAATTCTCACCTCACCTCTTACAGGCGACAAAAGTTTGAAAGTAGCAAACATTCCACATGTTCACTAATCAAATTGCAGAAACCTATGAACCAAATCAACTATAAAGCATTCTACAAACAGATACTACATAATTACATAATGGTACTGACCATAAAATAATAAAATGGCACAACAAAAACCTTCACCACACAGAGATTCTCTCTACTAAACATCCTTGATGACTGCCTTTGCTCTTTTCAGAAAGGCCAGAAATCATGGTCCCCAGACTTCTTCACCAGAATCTGATTGTATCCAGGTCTTGATGTCTGCAAGAATGCATAATCGTTAGAGATAACTATGTTGAGTTTTTGTATGTAACCCAATCAAAATAATAACTTAATGGCAAGCAATAACTATGATCGGCTTAACTACATACTCTACCAGTCTACCCCCACCCTTTGGATGGGCACACATGAAGGATAGGACTACATTACTTATCATAGAAAACATTCCCACGCACCACAAACTTTAACATGGCTGAAGTGTTCTTACTTCTTACCATAGATTATATGATTATGATTGATTGATTGTGCAAGTCCATTACTTTCGGAAGTCAATTCCACGTAATCTTATCTGAATTGTCTAAAACCTGATCCATGTAAGCAGTAAGCCTCAGAATTGTTTGCCAAGTTACATGATGCACCAGGTACGCAACTAATTTCAAATCAATAGCTTAGCATAGCATCCTCAATCTAGGTCCTATACATTTAAGCACCTGCAAACCCTTTTAAGGGCCCGTTTGGCCTACCTTCTCCCAACTTCTCTTTCTCCTCCTAAATTTGTTCTTACTCACCCCCTTTTCATCTACTCCCTCCTCCATTTCCAACTTCTAAGAAGTTGAAATAAAGGTACAATTGGACTAGAAGGAGAAGTTACAAATTTTAGCTTCTCCTTCTCCTTCCATTTCTACCTTTATTTCAACTTCTTAGAAGTTGGAAATGGAGGAGCGAGTGGATGAAAAAGGGGTGAGCAAGAACAAAATTTGGGAGGAGAAGTTGAATTTGTGGGAGCTAGGCCAAACGGGCCCTAAGCATGTTAAAAGATGGGAGTAACTGACCATAGGCTCACACCCTATCCCAGCTGCCCATGTGAAGGTGCGTCATGCGTGATACAAAATGGTAAGACTTAACCATCTAAACTCTGTAGCTTAATCATTAGAAACAATCTTTAAACCCAGAAAAATCCTTGAAAGGCATGACACTGCACGGGCTGGCTATCTCTAGCATGGGAAGTACACACTACACGGGCTGCCTATCTCTTGCTTTCAGAGTTTCTTTAACGTATAGCAGATATTCCAATCAATAGATCCAAGTATCAAACACACCAGCAGACATTAATTCTAGGAGCTTAACAGCTATGGTGACAGCTGACAAGTACTAGGATCAGTAAAACAATCAGTGATTTCGTTCCAGTTTAATATGACAAGAATATATATTGCTAAGTCCTCCTAATTTACTGCCCATGGATATAACAGTGACAAACCCACAGACAGGTCACATTTCCTCTCCCACAACCTGCCCCTTGACGACTCACTTTCCTTTACTCATGTAAAGTCGTAAAGAAGAGTTCTAAGAAGAGAAAGGACATTTTTCTTTTTCTTTTTTGATAATTAAAGGACTCAAGTGACTCCCTTGCTAAGTCAAAATGTTGATACAAGGTCTATTTCGATTATATGGCATTCATACTGGTTAGTGAAAAGCAAGATGCTTTATAATGTATACAGCATAGAAGCGAGTTATGCAGCATAAACAAAATTTCAGAATAACACATTTATCTTATCACATAAATCTGTACGTCTCTATGTAACCCATATCAATTATCATATAGACTCCAACACGTCCAACCAACCTGAGCGCTACTGAACACCTTCCCAAGAGACTTAAGTTACTTGGGCTCCTATTTTCTTACCTCTACTCAACAGCAGCATTCAAGGTTATTTGGATTGTGGATATGACTGACACTTGGACATTTATATTTGGATTGTGGATTGTGAAAGGAAATGTATAAAGAAGGAGTCCCTCATCTCAAGGGCCGTATCTAACTCAACTTCATGGAGAATGGAAAGAAATTTGTTATCGTGGCCCTATAAGCTAGCCAATCGCCAGTTATACTTATATTTCTTTCACCCGAAATGTAGCTGCACTATGGACCTCTGAGCACCTGGCTACATATTTTCTAGTATCAGCATTCAGCAATGATCTTTTAATTCTTCAATGAACCCCGATGTCACCTTGAAGGGCATGAACAACAATGGTACTATTATCACCTTGTACATTCTGAAAACGCCAATAAACTAATTCGATAGCTTGTTTCATTGTGTAAACCAGCCGCTCCCTTATCATTCAATTTAATTTATTTATTGTTTTACGTTTTGGTCAAAAGAAAGGATTGTCATTAATCTAATAAGCAAAGTAGTACACAAGCTGGATAATTTTTACTCTTAGACCAGACCAAATAAATTTCAAACAGTACTAAAACTATGTAAACCCATTAGTGAGCTTTATGGAACTGAATTGAACTTTATTTCGGAAACATATCTTTTTACAGACTAATCACATAGGATAACTAAATCAAGCTTGTTAGACCAACAAGAGGATGTTTAATCCCAACAACATAAAGAGTCTGAATAATTCTGAGCACAATGTGTTGCACTGAATGGCTCAATTTACATTTTCACAAAGAGCATCTACTCTGAAAGTCTGAATGATACTAGGACAAAGCTACAAGAAACATTTGGCCACCTTTAATTTAGACCAAAATCATAAGCAACATTTGAAATGACCAACAGTAACATTTTCATATGTAAATCATGTTAGAATTAGATTAATGTAGCCAAGTTCTTTTAACACAGCAATAAACCAAATCAGATAAATATCTACATTAGGGCATTGTACAGTCCTCCTAGTCATCAAGCAATAAACAAGCTGTAATTCACCAATCTGAAAGAAAATGGTTATATGATTCTAATCATGCTCAATTTGCTGAAATGAACAATCAAATTCCCTCAACAGGATCCAAAGGACATAAAAAAAACAAACCCCATTTTGGGCGATTCTCAACTATAAATATTAGATTAGAAATGATCGTAAAATGAAGAAATCAGAGAGGACTTACGAGATCTTTGAATAGGAGAAAAGCGATGACGAAAAAGAGAGAGAAAAGAATTTCGAATTCGGCCGCTCGAACAAAAGCGAAAACTGCGTTGACCGTCCTCGTTAAGGATGACTCTTGTTGCCGCTTTGAACCCCCTCTCCCTTGCATCTCGGTTTTTGATTGATCAAACACTACAATCTCTCTCTCTCTCTCTCTCTCTCTCTCTCTCTCTCCTCTTCTCTTCAATTTTCTCAATCTTCAAATTTGATGTGCTGTGCTTGGTAGTTGGTTACTTGGTCACCACACTCATCAGTCTGCAACGAGAATTGGGGTTTAGTGCAGTGGCACTACTCCCATTATTCCACCTCCGAGACAGGAATTCGATTCTCATCCCCAACAATTTAAAATCCCCTTTACCATTTCCTAAGCTGCTGGGAGCCTGGGACCATCTTACTATCTTAAAAAAAAAAAAAACTCATCAGTCTGCAACAAACTGAGGATCCATGGAGCTAGACATAAACCCGGTCCAGCTTAAGGGAGGCCCAACACTTTGAAGATCTATAATCAGACATTATGATCCGACCCAGACAAATTGGAGTTTCTGATTATCCACTTGTAATAGTGGACCCGAAAAAGAAGTGATCCGGAGCCGAAATTCACTAATAATCACACTAATCCGGGGCAGAAAATTCAGATACCCACTATCAGAATCGAAGTGGTCTGACCAATTCCATTTTTGGTTTCTATAAATAGGAATCAGTATGAACCAATTTCAATTCCGATTCCTGAATTTTAGCAATCGGAACCGATTGAGTATCCGGTACAAAATCAATTTTAATTCCATGTAATTGGAATCGATAGATACCCGAAATCAGAATCGTAAATAATGTGAATTGCTAAATACCGCCCCAAATTACTACCTACCGCCCCCCCAAATTCCAATTTTGCCCTCACTCACTCTCACTCACTCTCACTCACTCATCTTTCCTCTCTTCCTCACTCACTCTCACTCATCCTTCCTCTCTTCCTCACTCACTCTCACTCATCCTCACCACCACACCATCACACCGGCAACCACCACCACTCACGGCGGCACCACCACCACCACCACCATCACAACGGAATGTCAGGGGCTAGCGGCAGCGGCAGAGGCTTCGACGGCGAGGGAGTTCGAAATTTTTTTTTGCCTTGAATTGAATTTTTTTTGTCTTGAATTGAATTTTTTTTGCCTTGAATTGAATCGCGACCATGACCATGAATTGAATTTGTGTTGATTGTTTTTTTTTTTTTGTGTCGGTCGTCTGCCGATCTCGACTCACCCTTGGGTGAGTCGTCTGCGACCGGCGACTCACCCAAGGGTGAGTCGTCTGCCGATCTCGACTCGCCCAAGGGTGAGTCGCCTGTAGCAGACGACTCACCCTTGGGGAGTCGAGATCGACAGACGACTCACCCAAGGGTGAGTCGAGATCGGCAGACGACCGACACAAAAAAAAAAAAATTATTATTATTATTATTATTATTATTATTATTATTATTATTATTATTATTATTATTATTATTATTATTATTTATCGTTATTATTATTATTATTATTATTATTATTATTATTATTATTATTATTGATTATTGTTTAATTAATTAAAAATGTGAAATGATAGAGGGGAGGAGCCGGTAAATCGGTGTCGAGGTTATTCAGTGAACTAGCTGGTTCAGGACCGCGTCACACAAGGACGCGCGGGATTGATGCCTCTGTACGGAGACAGAGAGAGGCAGTTCGGATGAGGGAGATGACTGCTGAGCAACACGATTACGAAACTAGCGATTTCTACTTCGGGGATCAGTTATTGGACGATGATCAGTTATTGGACGATGATCAGATTGGCGACGAATCATCCTCAGATTGGCGCGTGGTGAAGGGCAGAGGCGGTAGGTTTGTTAGTACTGGGTCGTCCAGCACTAGCAAACGATCTAAAGCCGAGGACGACACTACGTGGCTTGTTACAGGGCCTGTGCCCGGTGGGCCGGCGGATGATAGCGTCATACCGAGCTTCCTGGGCCACGTAGCGTCTCGTATGTGGAATGGAGAGACGAGGGGTCTCTTGAAGTGTCAGAACCGATTCAGTGTCTGTCAGCGGCTGAGTCAGTGGCGAGCGGAGATGTCGGCCGAGATGAGGGCCCAGATCGAGGGGAGTGGGTTATCACACCTGGCAGACATTATGTTCAGACATATTGACTTCCCCCTGATATCTGCATTCGTTGAAAGGTGGCAGCCGGATACGAACTCGTTCCACATGCCGTTCGGAGAGATGACGATCATGTTGCACGATGTATGGCATATTCTTCGGATTCCTGTAGAGGGACAGCTCGTTTCCAATGAGGGACGGGATGGGCAGCTGCAGACGGCGGCCATAGAGGTTCTCGGGGTCACCCGAGATGAACTGATGTGTAGCCACTGGCAGGGCGGTGGGGTCCTCACGGAGTCGATTTTTGAGCTTTGCCGTGAGCAAGTGGAGGACAACCAGGCGACAGCTTGGATGTGGTTACTTATTGGATCCACCTTGTTTGTCGACAAGAGTGGTAACCGTATTAGACCCTCCTGCGTGATGGAGGTGATGGACGACGGTGTCGAAACGGTGCATGACTTCTCTTGGGGATCTGCTGCCCTCGCCTTCCTATATCGTCAGCTCGGTATAGCTAGTCGCGGGGATTCTCAGGGCATCTGCGGATGCCTAACTCTCCTCCAGGCATGGATATACGAGTACTTTCCTTGCTTCCGACCTCATCGGGAGCGGATGGTTGTCGGGGACGACGAGGCTCCCCGTGCGTCCGTATGGAGTGCCCAGGCTGAGGGCAAGGACGTGGTTCGACTGCACTCCTTACGTAGATGCTTGGATCAGCTGCAAGCGCCAGAGGTACGTCATTTAGTTATCGGTGTTCATGATTTATTTCGTCGTTTGCTATGTTTTTTTTACTTCACCGTAACTTTCAACATTTCTACGTAGGTGGTGTGGCTGCCGTACGGTTCTGACCCGGCAGTATCTGTACCGAGGACTGTATTCATGGGGTGGCTACGGTATCGGGATATTATCGAACCGTACATGCCTGGTCGTTGTTTACGACAAATCGGGTACGTACAGAGTATCCCTTTCCCGATCATTAGGCCAGAGAAAGCGATCAGGTCATGGAGCAGTCGTTCGTACAAGGTTGTCTACCCCGAACGGATGTCATCTGATGCCTGGCGTATGTTCCCGGGATTTTACATTCTTGGTCTCCATGGGTTTCAGGCATCCACGTCAGATCCCACAGCATGTACGGATGACTACCTCGCATGGTACTACCGTCACTCCCACCCTCGGCTGATACGTGACGCTGCAGCACCTGTGATTCCTCCACGATCCAACAGCGATTATGTAAGTGATTAACTAAAATATATTTTTTTTTACGTATTACATATCTATGAACTCACACTCATTGTTACTTTTTTGCAGTGGGTGAATCGTCTAACCGTCGCAGCTGAGTCTTTCATTAGTTTGATTCCTCCGGAGCAAGCAGAAGGTTCTCGATCGATTATGGAGGAGTATATGAGAGATTGGCGGGCTGCCAAATGATATATTGACCCTAGATGAATTTGTTATATATTTATATAAGAGTTTCATTGTTATTGTTATTTATTTGTGTTATTGTAATTTGTTGTTTCTTATTTACCTTTTTTATTTTATTGTAATTTGTTGTTTTATTTACCTCCAATAATCACGACCACTCTCCACATGCAAAATATAACAATCACACAAAAATGTGACAATGATATAAGTAGAAAAATATAACAATCACGCAAAACATTCAATTACGTCGACCTCGCTAAACGATCCCAATGTGCTCTTCGCCTAACATACATTTGCTCCTAACCAGCGACACTATCAGAACGGGAAGTAAACCATGCTGCGCATATCGGAGGAACAGGGAAATCTGAGGCTAAATCCAGACGGATATAATGCATGTGCGAATTACCTAAATGACCTATGACAATTTCCCTACTTGGACGTGTAGCAGTCGAAGGTGCTTGCAACGGTAGCACTGTGTAACAAGCATATAACCCCCTTCCACTGCCGTATCCGAATAACATAATCGCTGCATTGAAGAGGTTGGCAATCGGGAACAAATTCTCAAGTACTATCATCCAGTGATCATCGTTACACGCACCTCCGTCCCACATAATACGGCGGTAACCAGCGTCGACCCCCCCAACGTATATGTTTTCGTACAATGCTCGGTTAGCTGAGAGTTCGTTTGCAATGCAAACTCTCGTCAATCGCCATTGCTCTTGGTCTCCGAAAACGTAGTCCGCAATGACACGGAAACCGCAATTACCATCCCCAAGCACATCGAGATATCCTTCAATGAAAGGTATGATGATTCCCGGAATTTTGTTAACATGATAGAATTCAGTGATATCTATTGCGTGTCCAGCTGCAAGACAATATAATAGAATGTCATTAATAGCACTTATCAAAAAGTAATTAACAACATTATGTACATGTTAATAAATTATGGGTTTTCATACCAGTACTCCGCACGACGTTACTCGATGAGGATGAGCTACGACCACGCCCGCGGCTCGAACTGGATGACCTAGGGCGACCACGACCCCTCTGGGAGTACTCCCATGAATTAGGATCACGTCTGGTAGAGGAACTCCCTCTCGGTCGACCTCTGACTGTCGTGTTCGCTTCCGGCTCGACGTAACTCGCTTCCTCAGGATGAAGCTGCTCATTCATAAGGACAGATATGTTGCGCACAACTGCCCGGTCGCTTGAGTTAACCTCGTCGACCAGAGAGTGAAAGTATCGATGGTCCTCAGATGGATGCTCAGTCATGTCAAGCGTAGCTATCTCCACTGCATCACTAATAATGAGTGTTCGCCAAAATTTGTGGACACTATTCAAGCTAATTGGCGTGCCCGTATCCGTGGCCGTTTTCAACTCACACGCACACGGGATCTGATGAGTGGATCTCAATACACAACCGCAACGATCAAATACTTGGTGACTCAATTCTCTCATCCTCTTCAGCTCATTCGATAATATTTCTAAGCAGTAATGGAAAACATACCCGGTCAGATAGTTGAATGGGAAACCCGAGTACATCACACTTCTTCGTCTTCTGCACTCTTCAAGTGTGTACTTGATCTCAGTTATTTGTGACTCGATTGACTTGTTGACCTTGTTCCAAACATTGTCCAAAGCTCCAGTTGAGGAGTTCAACCACTGTTTTAGCGCGGCATGTGCACTCTCCACCCTGCAAGTCGTAGTGTTGCCAAGGTGTAGCACCTTATTCGTCCACGCAGCCACAAACATCTCTTTGTATCTCAGCCAGGTCTCCTCTACATAGGATATCACGTGAGGGTAATTCCTCCAACTATCCTTCATCATACGCACTGCTCTATCGTACGCAGCTTCTGTGGAAGCTTCCATGATAATTTTTCACCTCCCGTTCTTGAACCTCTGCGCGACAAGCTTACCTTTTCCACAAAGTCTGTACACTTTGTCTTCAACGACTTTGTTAATGTGCCATGTACAGAGCAAATGGGCACTCTCGGGAAATATCTCTCTAATAGGTGTCATCAACCCTAGCTCACGATCGGTCACAATTGCTGTTGGGTGTACATCATTTCCAATAAGCATCCTCAACTTATCTAAGACCCACGCATAGCTTGCCTGAGTCTCATCCTTCATAATGGCATAAGCTATGAGGAAGTTCTTATTGCTTGGAGTCATCCCCACTATCTCAAGAAACGGCATCTTATACTTGTTTGTTTTGTACGTGGAATCTAAGCCAATCAACCAAGGAAAAGACCGAAGTAACTGAATTGATGTAGGGTGTGCCATGAACACGTGAGTTACCTCATTAGTAGCTGGGTCGGCTCTTGTCCAATGTACGTACTTATTCTCCACAGCTAAATGATGAAACTGACCAATGACATCTCTCTCTTCAAAATCAAGTTTCCTTATACGATCTCTGTGGTTGTACACATGCCGTCTAGTTGCATTGTCCTCGGGAAAGTTTTCCTTAATAGCGGCCAAGATAGCACATGGCTTTGTTTGTGCCGAAGTCATGTCACGAACGAGTTTCTTTGATCCAGGACTAAGACCACTCATCTGACGATATCCCTCAGGAAACACAGCAAAGTCATGGTTGTGCGTACCCCTAATCCCAGGCAATGTGACAATCATCCAACTATTGGACCCATACACTTGCCGAACTCTTAACTGGAACGTACATTTACAAGCCTTTGTTTTCGATTTCTTCCGAGCAGCAATATCTAAGTCTCTTAATTCCCCTCTGTAGCGTTCACCTCGATTGCATTTTAACAATTTTACGCTTCCATTCTTCTTGTGTGACGAAATTATCAACTCAAACCCGATAGTAAGGGCAATTTGTTTTGCCCAATTAATTGCATCTGTATCACTATCAAATAACTCATCAGTGACGAAATGCGTACTGTAATCAACACCATCACCACCGAACCGCTCCAAAGGAACCTAACGAAAACAACGAAAACAATGTTAGCTTAATCTTAAATTCAAACGTCTATCAAAACCGACTGAACCAAGGGACAGGCGTCTGAAATTTCCGTTTGGACCATGGAAGAAACAATATTAATAATAACAATAAATAATAATAATAATAATAATAATAATAACAATAAATAATAATAATAATAATAATAATAATAATAAATAATAATAATAATTTTTTTTTTTTTGTGTCGGTCGTCTGCCGATCTCGACTCACCCAAGGGTGAGTCGTCTGTCGATCTCGACTCGCCCAAGGGTGAGTCGCCTGTAGCAGACGACTCACCCTTGGGGAGTCGAGATCGACAGACGACTCACCCAAGGGTGAGTCGGAAATTTCAGACGCCCGTGCAAAAAAAATGCGCAAAAAAAAATTTTACCTCCGCCACCGTCGACGGCACTTCCTGGTCGCCGGCAGACATCCGCGGCCGTTGCTTGAGTGAATGTTGATGAAGGTTGGGTATGAGAGTGGGTGGTAGAGTGGGAGAAAGAGAGGGAGAATTGGTGTGAGAGTTAGAGAGGGAGAGGATGAGTGAAAATTTAAAAAAGGGCAAAATTGGAATTTGTGGGGCGGTAGGTAGTAATTTTGGGGCGGTAAATAGTAACACCCATAAAAGAAACATAGGAACTTAATTCCTGCAGGAAGTAACTTCCCACGTAATGGGGGAAGTTGCTTACCTAGCCTTCCATAGGAAGTGACTTCCCACATCACTTCCCATGAATTTACAATTTCTTTATCAACCAAACAAAATAAAGCACTTTTCATAAATTTCTATTTCCTATGAATTTGTACTTACTCCCTCCGTCCCTCTCTTATATTCTCACTTGATTTTGCACAGTCTCCAAGATGATATTTTGACCATTAATAACTTTAATTATATTAAAAAATTGATATTGTGAAAATATAATCTAAAACGAATCTAAGAAATGTATTTTGATCTTATAATCTAATATATATATATATATATATATATATATATATATATATATATATATATATATATATATATATATATATATATATATATATATATATATATATATATATATATATATATATATATATATATAAAATCGTCGGTAATGTGACATGTGTCACAGTTTTAGTGGTTGTTGGTTTTTTTTTTCTTTTTTCTTTTTATTTTATCATTAGGGTATTTATGGTGATGATTAAGTTTAATGTATTGAATGTAATTAGTAACCAAAAAAATGTATTAAATGCAATAATTTAATACTTGACTATTTTTTAATTTAAATACTATTTTGGGTCATCATTTTATTCATTTTAATATTTATGAGTATAAGGCCACTTAACGTCACAACCTTTATTGAGTTTTATGATTGTGGAAAAATGTATTTTGGCGTGACAATATGTTTTAGGGGATAAGTGTGTGTAACATAATATGTTACATTTAAAGTCATTCCTTATTTTTATTAAGTTATATATTGTGGGTATTACATAATAGGTGATATTTGACTAATATTTGCGTCGATAAGCTTAGGTCATGTGACAACAAAGATGTCACTAATATTTATTTGCCTAATTTTACAGGGATAAGCGCATATGTGATAATGGTTACATATAAAATCATCAATTTGAAGTTGTAATATAGTTGTGGGTATTACATGGTAAGTGATATTTGACTAATATTTGCGAGAATAACGGTAGGTTATGTGACAATTAATATGTGACCGATATTTGCGGAATAAGTGTAGCTATAAGTGTTGGGTAAGATTGCAAGTAACATTGACAAGTGTCATAATTTGATTGGACATTAATTCTTTTTCTCCTTTTGTTTTTATTTTGGTGAGTAATCAGTTGTCAACCTTCTATAGTAATTGCTAATTTGCTATAGCCTATTCATATTCCTTCTTTTTTTCTTTAGATAAAATTGCATTTATGCAATCTAAAATGGTTTCAATGTCCCGTTTTAATGTTTTCAACACAATAAAAACTCTTATTGGGTGTTGATCAGATGATGAATATTTGGGGTAATAGATTCACATGATATAACAAGGGTTATATAGTTGTTAGTATAAGCACAGGTAACGTATAAGTGTCACATTTTTTATGAATTACATATTATTTCCCCTTTTTCTAGATAGTGAGTTGTCGCTATTTTTTCCAATTGGAAGAATGTAAGTCTATTAACTTTTAGATTTCGATACTGAAATACACATCGAGGGAGAGTCTGATCAAACCAATGGTTGTTTACTAACAAGAATTACATCACTTGGTATGAGCATAGGCTATGCGAAAATTGACTATTATTTATGGGGATAATCGTCGTAACGTCGTTAAATATGACAAGCGTTAAATATTTAATAACACTTTATACGAAGGTATAAACACAGATTAAACATAAATTTTGTAAGGATATGCTTACATATAATGACGTGGCCGGGTCACATATGCAGTGACAATTTATTAAGTAATATATTATGATGAACAATTGCAAGTTAATTGACAAGTGATAGATATTATTTTATTTTTTAATCGGAGAATGATGAGGGGTATGACATGTGTAATATCTTGACCAATTACTAATTTCCATCATTATTCTTTATATACCTATGTCTAATTTTAAAAAATCTACAAATTTATTTAAACATAAAAGTATAATGATAAATGGGTCGCCCGTGCGTAGCACGGGTAAAGTCCTAGTTATTTATATATTTTTCACAAATCAATGGTCAATATTTTTAAAGTTTGACTCAAAAAGTCAAATGAGAAAATAAGAAAGGGACGAAGGGAGTATTACTGAAAGTTACTTTCCATATTCAAAAAAAAAAGTAACATCTTAAAATCTGTAGACAATTTGAAATTCCCTTCTCAATACTCCTACTCTGAAATACTTAACATCTTAAAATCCATAGACAATTTGAAATTTCCTTCTCATTGCTATTTTGCTAGCTACTCCTCCACAATAGGAAGTCAATCGCAACAAAATCAACGTTCCTTTATGTTTACACCAATCCAACCATTGGTTGTCCTTACCCTCAGTCCCTGACAATGTCATCTCATCCTTATCTCTCTCTCTCTCTCTCCTCTTTATATCATCATCATCAGCAATTCATCAACTCCATCATTTAAACCAATATCGAAGTACCAAAAAATTCACACTTTCCAATTCCAAAACTTCCAGCAATAACTTTATTTTCATTTTCCTTTTTTTTTAACCAGTACCCAAAAATGGATCACCTGAAACCCAGACCAGCAAACTCACCACCCTTAACCCCAGTTAGTTTCCTTGACCGAGCAGCCACAGTGTACGGTGAGTCAACCTCCATCATATACAACACCACAGTTTACACGTGGTCAGATACCAACCGTCGATGTCTCCAGATCGCATCTTCTCTCTCATCCAACGGCATCAAAATAGGCCACGTGGTCTCTGTTTTAGCCCCCAATATCCCTGCTTCTTATGAGCTTCACTTTGCTGTTCCTATGAGTGGTGCGATCTTGAATAATATCAACACTCGATTGAACCCCAGGGTAGTTTCTGTGATCCTTCATCACAGTGAATCAAAGCTCGTTTTTGTTGATTATTTGTCACTCTCTCTCCTTAATGAAGCTCTCTCTCTCCTCCCAAAAACCCATCCTCGTCCATTGATTGTTCTTATAAGGGACAATGAAAAGGGAAATGAAAATGATGAGAAGGGGGTATTTGCCACGTATGATGAGATGATTCAGAAAGGGGACCCACAGTTTCAGTGGGTCCGGCCGGAGAGTGAGTGGGACCCGATTGCGTTGAATTATACTTCCGGTACGACGTCGTCGCCTAAAGGGGTGGTTCATTGCCACCGTGGCAGCTTCATCACGTCAGTCAACGCGCTCGTTGACTGGGCACTACCCACTAGGCCTGTCTATCTGTGGACCCTACCGATGTTTCACGCTAACGGGTGGGGATACACGTGGGGGAACGCAGCTGTGGGGGCTACCAATGTGTGTATTCGTAAACTCGACGCGCCTACGGTGTATGATGCTATCACGCGCCACCGCGTGACACACATGTGTGGGGCTCCAGTGGTCCTCAACATGTTGTCGAATCATCCAAACCCGCCCCAACTGACCTGGCCCATGGAAATCCTCACCGCTGGAGCCCCACCTCCGGCCGCGATCCTACATAGGACTGAGTCCCTTGGGTTCTCTGTGAGCCACGGGTATGGGCTGACAGAGACTGGAGGTCTGGTCGTGTCATGTTCGTGGAAGCCTGATTGGAACAAGTTTCCAGCCACGGATCGAGCTAGGCTGAAGGCCCGACAAGGGGTCCGCACCATTGGGACTACAAATGTAGATGTAATTGATGAAAAGACCCGAAATCCCGTTAATCGAGATGGGATTTCGGTAGGAGAAATCGTCCTGCGTGGCTGGTCACTTATGTTAGGTTACCTTAAAGACCCCGAAGGGACGTCTAAATGCATGGGAAATGACGGATGGTTTAGGACAGGTGATGTTGGGGTTATGCACCCAGATGGGTATTTAGAGATTAAGGATCGATCTAAGGATATAATTATTAGTGGAGGAGAAAATATTAGTAGCGTTGAAGTTGAATCGGTATTGTATACATTTCCTGGGGTTATTGAGGCCGCGGTTGTAGCACGGGCTGATGAGTACTGGGGTGAGACACCTTGTGCGTTTGTGTGTCTTAAGAATGAAAAATTGGTAACGGAGAAAGAAGTGATTGAGTATTGTAGGGGAAAATTGCCACATTATATGGTGCCTAAAACAATTGTGTTCAAAGATGAGTTGCCCAAGACTTCAACAGGGAAGATTCAGAAGTTTGTGCTTAGGGATATGGCCAAGGCATTAGGGCCCCCAGTTAAAACAAGTCGGTTGTAAATTTGTAATTCAGAACTATTATGATGGCAATGTTTGATGTAGCAAGTTTGGTGAGACGTACGGGAAAAGGAACTTTTGTTTGATGAAACAAAAATGAATTTCTTACATTTGTTTTGTGGAAGAAAATGATAGATGTAGCCAGTAGTTGTGTTGTCATCTTTAAATCGAAGTGTATTCTACTACATTTCTAGCCTATACGGTATAAAAGAGTGCTGGACTTTTCAGTGCAGCTGTATAAGATGTGAAATAATGAAAATAAAATCTATCCCAAACAATAATTCTGTATAACATTGGCGCAACCAAATGGCCCAGCCGAATAGTGTCGCTTATTTTCGAAATTGATAATCCCAAATTCTTTTATCAGGTCGCCTCAATGTGAGGCGCCTCAAACAAATATAACATCATATTTATTTATAAAGGTGATCTCATGTTGAGAGTCTTGAGACGACCTCATAAAAGACTCATTATCTCAAAAGTAACTCTTTGGTGCCTATATCTCAACACCCCATCTCCAACACCTAATATAATAAAAAAGGAAAAAAAAGGTTGAGGAAAGAAGAATAAAGAAGGGTGTTACTATTTACCGCCCTAAAATTACTACCTACCGGCCCCTAGAAATTACAATTTTGCCCTTCACTCATCCTCACTCATCCTCTCCCTCTCTAACTCTCACACCAATTCTCCCTCTCCTTTCTACCACCCACTCTCATACCCAACCTTCATCAACATTCACTCAAGCAACGGCCGCGGATGTCTGTCGGCGACCAGGAAGTGCCGTCGACGGTGGCGGAGGTAAATTTTTTTTTCCGCATATTTTGAACGGGCGTCCGTGATTTACGCCCGGTCCATGGTCCAGGCGTCTGAAATTTCCGCCTGGACCATGGACGGGGCGTAAATCACGGACGCGGTAACCATGGTTGAGGCGTCAAACACGGACACCTATACCATGGTTCAGGCGTCTGAGATTTACGCCTCAACCATGGTCCAGGCGTAAATTTCAGACGCCTGGACCATGGACCGGGCGTAAATTTCAGACGCCTGTCCCTTGGTTCAGTTGGTTTTGATAGACGTTTGAATTTAAGATTAAGCTAACATTGTTTTCGTTGTTTTCGTTAGGTTCCTTTGGAGCGGTTCGGTGGTGATGGTGTTGATTACAGTACGCATTTCGTCAGTGATGAGTTATTTGATATGATACAGATGCAATTAATTGGGCAAAACAAATTGCCCTTACTATCGGGTTTGAGTTGATAATTTCGTCACACAAGAAGAATGGAAGCGTAAAATTGTTAAGATGCAATCGAGGTGAACGCTACAGAGGGGAATTAAGAGACTTAGATACTGCTGCTCGGAATAATACGAAAACAAAGGCTTGTAAATGTACGTTCCAGTTAAGAGCTCAGCAAGTGTATGGGTCCAGTAGTTGGATGATTGTCACATTGTCTGGGATTAGGGGTACGCACAACCATGAGTTTGCTGTGTTTCCTGAGGGATATCGTCAGATGAGTGGTCTTAGTCCTGGGTCAAAGCAACTCGTTCGTGACATGACTTCGGCACAAATAAAGCCATGTGCTATCTTGGCCGCTATTAAGGAAAAATTTCCCGAGGACAATGCAACTAGACGGCATGTGTACAACTACAGAGATCGTATAAGGAAACTTGATTAGGAAAAGAGAGAGATGTCATTGGTCAGTTTCATCATTTAGCTGTGGAGAATAAGTATGTACATTGGACAAGAGCCGACCGAGCTACTAATGAGGTAACTCATGTGTTCATGGCACACCCTACATCAATTCAGTTACTTCGGTCTTTTCCTTGGTTGATTGGCTTAGATTCCACGTACAAAACAAACAAGTATAAGATGCCGTTTCTTGAGATAGTGGGGATGACTCCAAGCAATAAGAACTTCCTCATAGCTTATGCCATTATGAAGGATGAGACTGAGGCAAGCTATGCGTGGGTCTTAGATAAGTTGAGGATGAGACCTGATCGCTTTCTCTGGCCTAGTGATCGGAAAAGGGATACTCTGTACGTACCCGATTTGTCGTAAACAACGACCAGGCATGTACGGTTCGATAATATCCCGATACCGTAGCCACCCCATGAATACAGTCCTCGGTACAGATGCAACCGGGTCAGAACCGTACGGCAGCCACACCACCTACGTACAAATGTTCAAGTTACGGTGAAGTAAAAAAAACATAGCAAACGACGAAATAAATCATGAACACCGATAACTGCATGACGTACCTCTGACGCTCGCAGCTGATCCAAGCGTCTACGTAAGGAGCACAGTCGACCCACGTCCTTGCCCTCAGCCTGGGCACTCCATACGCACGCACGGGGAGCCTCGCCGTCCCCGACAACCATCCGCTCCCGATGAGGTCGGAAGCAGGGAAAGTACTCGTATATCCATGCCTGGAGGAGAGTTAGGCATCCGCAGATGCCCTGAGAATCCCCCCGACTAGCTATACCGAGCTGACAATATAGGAAGGCGAGGGCAGCAGATCCCCAAGAGAACTCATGCGCCGTTCCGACACCGTCCCTCACCTCCATCACGCAGGAGGCTCTAATACGGTTACCACTCTTGTCGACAAACAAGGTGGATCCAATAAGTAACCACATCCAACCTATCGCCTGGATGTCCTCCATTCGGTCATCCACTCGGCAAAGGTCAAAAATCGACTCCGTGAGGACCCCACCGCCCTGCCAGTAGCTAAACATCAGTTCATCTCGGGTGACCCCGAGAACCTCCATGGCCGTCGCCTGCAGCTGCCCATCCCGTCCCTCACTGGAAATGAGCTGTCCCTCTACAGGAATCCGAAGAATATGCCATACATCGTGCAACATGATCGTCATCTCTCCGAACGGCATGTGGAACGAGTTCGTATCCGGCTGCCACTTTTCAACGAATGCAGATATCAGGGGGAAGTCAATATGTCTGAACATAATGTCTGTCAGGTGTGATAACCCAGTCCCCTCGATCTGGGCCCTCACCTCGGCCGACATCTCCGCTCGCCACTCACTCAGCCGCTGACAGACACTGAATCGGTTCTGACACTTCAAGAGACCCCTCGTCTCTCCCTTCCACATACGAGACGCTACGTGACCCAGGAAGCTCGGTATGACGCTATCATCCGCCGGCCCACCGGGCACAGCCCCTGTAACAAGCCACGTAGTGTCGTCCTCCGCTCTAGATCGTTTGCTAGTACTGGACGACCCAGTACTAACAAACCTACCGCCTCTACCCTTCACCACGCGCCAATCTGAGGATGATTCGACGCCAATCTGATCATCGTCCATGGATTGATCCCCGGAGTAGAACTCGCTAGTTTCGTAATCGTGTTGCTCAGCAGTCATCTCCCTCATCCGAACTGCCTCTCTCTGTCTCCGTACAGAGGCATCAACCCCGCGCGTCCTCGTGTGACGCGGTCTTGAACCAGCTAGTTCACTGAATAACCTCGGCACCGATTTACCGGCTCCTCCCCTCTATCATTTCACATTTTTAATTAATTAAACAATAATCAATAATAAACAATTAAAATAATAATTGACAACTAATAATAATTGTAATAACAAATAATAATAATAATAATAATAATAATAATAATAATAATAATAATAATAATAATAATAATAATAATAATAATAATAATAATACCTCGGGCGTCTGCTACAGACGCCTCACCCATGGGTGAGGCGTCTGTCGATCTCGACTCATCCATGGGTGAGTCGTCTGCGACTGGCGCCTCACCCATGGGTGAGGAGTCTGCCGATCTCGACTCACCCATGGGTGAGTCGTCTGCGACAGGCGCCTCACCCATGGGCGAGGCGTCTGCCGATCTCGACTCACCCATGGTTGAGTCGTCTATTTCAGACGCCCGACTCTACTCCGACGAACTCGAAAATTCACAAATCAATCAACACAACTTCAAACAACACAAATTCAATTCAATTGTCTATAAACCGCGAATAAAAACACTCCTATATCAACACATTTCGTAAAAATCAAAGCAAATTAGAGTAAATAAAGCAAAAAAAATTCGAATGTATACCCCCGCGCCGCTATGCTCGCCGCCTCCGTCCCCGTCGCCGCCTCTGCCGCTGCCGCTAGCCCCTGACATTTCCGTTGTGATGGTGTGGTGGTGGTTTTGCCGTGAGTGGTGGTGGTTTTGCCGTGAGTGGTGGTGGTGGTGGTTTTGCTTTGAGTGAGGATGAGTTTGAGTGAGGATGAGTTTGAGTGAGGATGAGTGATGAGTGAGGATGAGTGATGAGTGAGAGGATGAGTGATGAGTGAGGATGAGTGAAGGGCAAATGGGTAATTTCTAGGGGCGGTAGGTAGTAATTTTGGACGGTAAATAACAATCCACATAAAAAATGAACAGAAGAAAGAATGAAAGTCAAAAATATGGTATCAACCCTCGTTTTCTCTATAAAAAAAAAAGAAAGTCAAACATATGGCCTCACATATTGAGATCCTGGCCCTGTTTGTGAAAGGACTTTTTTAAAGCAAAAATGAACTATTGAGATCCTCACATATGCAGAGTCTTTTTTTTTGGTAGGAATTTGTGCATATATAGATTAACTAAAGATAAATAAGTCTGAGGTTACATCATCTACTACATCTATTCTGTTAGGGGCCTCCTCCTCTATTAGCAAAATACATTGTTGGGGAGGGGCAATCAGTACATTCAAATTGTTTTGATTACAAAAACCACTATTTCTTTCATGTTTGGCCATCATATCAGCAACTCGGTTCTGGCTCCTTGGCTCAAATATCATCTGCGCATGGGGGATCTGCTCAGCCATTCTCTGCAGTCCATAATTAGATACATAAGTGGGTTTTTTCCACCTTTTGTGCACTTATCATATTAACAGCTTTTTGTGAATCACTGCTGATGCTGATATTCGTCCATTTCTCTTCCTGTATCCACTCCAGCGCACTTGCTATTTCCCTGTTTTTCAGCCTATAGTGCTGAGGTTGCCCTCAGTTTCCTTGTAAACCCTTTATGCCATTCATCTTTATGGTTCCTGCAAAGACCTGCACAGCCACTAACTCCAGTATCTTGTTTGAAGGAAGCATCCACATTTACTTTGAGCTTCCCTTGCAAAGGGGGGGTCCAGTTGCTAGAGCCTTGGTTAATTTTTGTGCTTGGTAAATAAACTTTTGAATTACCAACAAGGGTGGTTGTTTAATGCTTCCAAGTTTACTATTAAGTGGTTGGATAAAACAATGTCATAGGTTCGAATCCCCATTTTCTCAATGCCATGTGTCTGCTGACTTCTAGGAACTATACTAGCTCCTTGTTGGTGCTACATTGACGCGGCCAGTGTTTGTGATGGTTGTTCAGTTAGTCTGATATGTTCGCTATTGAACACGAGAGTCCGAACATGATGTAGCGAGAAGGTGCCTCAATCGCCATTCACTTGCACCCTCTTTTAACGAGAAAAAAAACTTTTGAATTAGCCTTTTGGACCCAAATAGCTAATTTTGGAAAGACTCATATGAGAAGCCTTTTGGAATTAGCTCTTTTGATATTAGGTGGAAAATGCCGATTTTGCCAAACACTTGTGTATGATTACTATGATGACCACCTTTTTATTTTTGGACAATGCTAAAGGTCTTTACTAGAGACACAAAAAAAGTATCTCTTATGACGTGTCAGTTGCCACATTGCAAAATTCACTAATTATCATATGCTATATCATAGGAGTTAAAGTACATAATACTAAACAAAAGGGTCTTTTAACAAATAAACAAAAGATGTTATAGTTGGTTATATTAAGAACAAGACTTAAAATATGGAAAGGTGCTAAAGTTAACTTAGGCCCTGTTCGATCTTTCCAACAGAATGGTGCGGGACGGTGAGGAACGAAACGGAACGGATTGGAACGGAACAAAACGGAACAGACTGGAATGGAACGGAACGAAACAGCGCACCGCGGATGATTCAAAAATATGTGAGACAAAATGAAGTACAGAATGCGGCGCGGAACGGAATGGAACGGAACGAAACGGAACGGATTGGAACGGAATGGAATGCAGCATGGAAACGATGAAAAGAACAGGGCCTTAACAACAAAACAATAAAGAAAGAAAATTGATTTTACGATTTTATATGAAAAATAAAAAACCTTATGTCCACTATCTCCGGGATCTACCCGAAGGATTCAACCTGCAAAATCTTTATTAAATGTTAGCCGATTACAAAATACTCCATACTACTCAAGTATTACAACCTTCCAAGTCAACCTATGACTAACGTTTAACGAGTTGACTCACAACCTAAATCGACCTAACAGTATTAAAAAGTTACACCTTAAGTAATAATAATGGAGTATCAAACTTCAACACAAAAGATAAAGAGTCATAAGAAAGTGAAGCCCCAATGCTCTTGTTGGCGGGGAGCCGGATAGATGGAACTTTGTATAACCAAAATATGTTTCTTGAATATGAAAGTAATTGTTCTGCAAAACACACATTAGACCAATAAAAGTGTAGGCTCTTGTTTGCTTTCGAGTAAACTTGTGCGGATTTTTCAAATGTACGCTCTCACAATTGCTTGTAGGTGCCTTGGGCTCTTTATAGCAAGTTGACTCAAATAAGATAGGAATATAAATCTTTACTCTTTGTACATGTACGTGTCCATATTCGAGAGGATACTAAAATATTCTTGCAATGTCTCAGTACAAGCATATAAGGAAAATAGCTTTGTATACCATGCTGACAAGGGAAAGTCTAAATAGTTGTATTATTGTTTCCAAAGAAAACAAAGACTCACTAAGATATTAGCAATACAAACAATTATGCGCAAGAGATCAATCAAGATATATGTCAGACATGGTATATAAAATCATATAATGGAAATATCATTTAATAGAGAAACAATTATTTTTATCCATTTTTGTTTTACATCAAAATATAATGGAACATGTAAAGTTAGTGCTTGTTTGATTGAATGAGGGAAGTGAGTTCCCATGGAAAAAAAAATATAAAATTACGGGAAGTGCCTAAACTTGTTTGGTTGCACAAAGGAACTTTGAATTCATGATAAGTGATGTGGGAAGTAGTACTTACCTAGGGGAGGCTTGGTAAGTGACTTCCTCCATTTTGGAGAAAGTGACTTCCTATGAAAGTTAATTCCTATGTTTTTTTGTCAACCAAATAATAAGGGATTTTACACTTCCTAAGAAGTTGCACTTCCCATATTAGTTATGTGTCAACCAAACAAGCACTTAACATAGATGTTTGAAAAAACACATGATGGCCCAATGGATATGATCTTTACGTATTATGTTGACGATCTGAATATTATCATCCTCACTGGTACAGAAAATTGATCAGCAGTGAACTTTGTGTTCACACCAATCTACCAAATTTGTCATCTTCATCTCTCTTAGCTTGCCTTTATATAATCATCATATCAATTTATTTACTGCCATCACTTAATCAGTATTAATTCATCCAACAAAAAATGGATCACCTAAAACCCAGATCAGCAAACTCACCACCCTTAACCCCGGTTAGTTTCCTTGACCGAGCAGCCATAGTCTATGGTGAGTCAACCTCCATAATTTACAACACCACAGTTTACACGTGGTCACAAACACACCGTAGATGTCTCCAAATCGCATCTTCTCTCTCATCCAACGGTATCGAAAGAGGCCACGTGGTCTCTGTTTTAGCTCCCAATATTCCTGCTTCTTATGAGCTTCATTTTGCTGTTCCTATGAGTGGTGCGATTTTGAATAATATCAATACTCGATTGAACCCCAGGGTTGTTTCTGTGATCCTTCATCACAGTGAATCGAAGCTCGTTTTTGTTGATTATTTGTCACTCTCTCTCCTCAATGAAGCTCTCTCTCTCCTCCCAAACGACCAGCCTCCCAACAGTTTCAGTGGGTCCGGCCGGAGAGTGAGTGGGACCCAATTGTGCTGAATTATACCTCCGGAACGACGTCGTCACCTAAAGATGTGGTGTTGAGGTAACGTTTCAAATACCAAATAGTATTATTAAGTTGTGTTTATTTTATTTAAGTTTGTAAAGAAATAAAATAGAACAAAAGAAATACAAAAGAAAAGAAAACAAAAACAGAAAAGAAGTGGAAAAGAATTGTTGCTGCGTGAGTTTGGCTTTTAAGTGGGCTTTAGATGGTTTTGATTGGTTAAGCCCACAAAGAAGATTTTGTGGCTCTGTTGACGTGCAGAAGCTTCCACCAGAAGCTAAAAGGTGGGGAAACAAAAAGGCTTTGGTCTTTTGGTTTTTGGTGAGAGTCGAAACAAGACAGCCGAGTGAAAAGAGACAAACAGAGAGTGAGAGAAATTGAGTATTTCTCCAAAGAGGTTTGTTTCAGTTCACGATTGATTTGGCTTGTTCGTGTGAAGGTAATCAGAGTACTCGGATCAGTCATTGACAGGTATTTTGTGGGTATATCTTTGGATTTGTGGGAGTACCAAATTGAGCTAGGGTTTGTCAATTTGTACTAGTACCAAAGATAGATAGTCTACTTGTTGTTTGATCTTGTGATTGTTGCCTTTGTACTCTTGATTATCATAGTGGATCATATTTTAGTGTGTGGAGATCCGCACCGTAGTTTTTCCCCTAATTGAGAGGGGTTTTCCACGTAAAATTGTTTGTGTTGTTTTTGGGTTTTTGCACTTTATTTTTTCTGATTATATGTTGTTGTGATTGTGGATAAATACCATAGTTTTTCCCAACATGTGGTACATTGCCACCGTGGCAATTTCATGAATACAATCAACGCGCTAGTCGACTGGGCCATGCCAACGAGGCCAGTTTACTTGTGGACCGTACCAATGTTCCACGGAAACGGGTGGGGTTACACATGGGGTACCGCAGCTGTAGGGGGCACCAACGTTTGCTTGCGCAAACTCGACGCTCCTAGTATCTACGATGCTATCACGCGCCACGACGTGACACACATGTGTGGGGCGCCAGTCATCCTCAACATGCTGTCAAATCACCAGAATCCACCCCAAACGACGCGATCCGTGGAGATCCTAACCGCAGGAGCCCCACCTCCGGTCGCTGTACTACATAGGACTGAGTCCCTTGGGTTCTCTATCAGCCATGGGTATGGGCTGACGGAGATTGGGGGTGTTGTCGTGTCGTGTACGTGGAAGCCTGAATGGAGCAAGTTTCCGGCCACGGATCGAGCCAGGCTTAAGGCCCGACAAGGGGTCCGAACCATTGGAACGACATATGTGGATGTGATTGATGAAAGGACTCGAAATCCTGTTAATCGAGACGGGATTTCAGTTGGAGAAATCGTCCTACGTGGTGGGTCCCTTATGTTGGGGTATCTCAAGGACCCTGAAGCCACGTCCAAATGTATGGGCAATGATGGATGGTTTAGGACAGATGATGTCGGGATTATGCACCCAGATGGGTATTTAGAGATTAAGGATCGATCTAAGGATATAATTATTAGCGGGGGAGAAAATATTAGTAGCATTGAAGTTGAATCAGTGTTATATACTTTTCCTCGGATGAATGCGGACGCGGTTGTGGCCCGGCCTGATGAGTATTGGGGAGAGACACCATGCGCGTTTGTGAGCTTAAAAATGGGAAATCTTGTAACAGATAGAGAAGTTATTGAGTATTGTAGAGGAAAATTGCCACACTATATGGTGCCTCAGACTATAGTGTTCATAGATGAGTTGCCAAAGACTTCAACAGGTAAGATTCAGAAGTTTGTGCTCAGGGATATGGCCAAGGCACTAGAGCCGCCAGGTAAAACAAGTCGGTTGTAATAAAAGAACTAAAGGAAAAAAATTAGTATGATGGAAAAGTTTGATCATTGATGTACCAAAAAAAATAAAAATAAAGAAGTTGGATCATTGATGTAACAATTCAAGGGTCTCAAATTTGTCGAGCTCTCATGGAAACAGTGGCAAAGGAATGGATGTCGCAATTCGAGATCATCATTGAATCGGATTCGGCTAATGCTATTTCATGGTGTAACTCGGAAAAAGGAGGCCTGTGGAATTCTTGTTTTGAGCTAAATTTTATTAGAAGGGTAAAAAATGGATGGCCAAAGCAAGATATTCGTTTGTCCATAGATTGAGGAGTGCGAATTCGATAGCAAATGGTCTAGCGAAGCAAGGATTGAATAGAGATCAAGAGTTTGTGGCGTGGTTATAAGTCTGTATGTAATAGGAGTGATGAGTCCTTGTAACAATTGGTTACTGTTGGTAACCTCTCCTTTAAGGAGTTAAATTAATAAAATTCCATTTATCAAAAAAAAAATATTAGCTACCAATATAATAGTGCAGTGTTATCCGAGTTGTGTCACCTATGATTCATATTGTATTCTAGATAAAGATGAGTATTAAGTAATGGAAACAAAATTTTGTTCCCTAATGACCAAGTTGATTTTTTATTTTTAAGCCGTTAGTGAGTTTGGTATGTTTTCTAACTTTGACAATAATGCAAAGCCTAAAAAGTATGGCCAAAGCTCAATTACTAATCAATTTTTATTATGATAATCAAAGATAGGAATATGTTTAGTTCGCTAATACATGCCATAGCTTAAAAAAGGCTTAATAAAAACACAAAGTCAATGTAATCAATCATCAAGACAAGCAATGAACAAGGAGGAGATATCTTGAAGATTTGGTCGGGCAAGACAACATTAAACTATAATAGTAATTAACATTTAACAAAGAGAGGCTATTGTAGTACTTCTAACCTAAAAGTAACCGTTCGCATTAATACCGCACCACACTCATTTTTACACAATACCACCCCTTATAAAATATTGTAATATTGCCATTTTTTTTTTTAAGTTTAACTCGTATTCCTACCACACCCTCTAATTAATACATACAACACCATATTATTTTTTTTACAAAGATAATAAAACCCTTGTTTTAATTCGTCGCTCATTGTCTTACAATTAACTCGTCGCAGATTAGACTAAATATTGATCAAGCAAACACGAATCTCGATTGAAGTGGATAATGAACGTAAATACAACTTTTTTGAGGTGAAGACTCTAATTTCACATCGTTTATTAATGTGTCAAGAATAATAATAGCAGATCATCAATCGTCTGGCTCCTGCGCATGGTTTTGGCGAGAAAGTGAAGTCCTGAGCCTAAATCAGGCGCATCAGTATTTACGCAGCTATGGAATTTGCAATGGGGAGCACTGCAGAAGACCCAATTTTAATTTTATAGAGGATTTTTTACTCGTTCGTTAATTTGTAGAGGATTTGGGAAAATGAATTATTGTATTTGTTTTTCTACTTTTTATTTTTGATTAAGGTTCCTTTGGTAATTTGAGGGATTTGATGTGTAGTATAGATTAAATTGGAGTGTGGTATTTAGCACCACCAAATAGTAATTGTGTATCATGTAACAAATATTTAAGAAAATTATTTATTTCTCAGCATTTGAATTTCGTATTGCTTGTTAAAAAAAAAAACTTATGCTAAGTTTTCTTTTGGTATTTTATCTTACAAGCAACACGAACTTATTCGGTATAGAGACTAGTACATTCAACATAGTCAAATTCTATCCTCCTATTAAAACTTCTTACAATAAAATATGAAAATCGACTTGTTGTAAATGTAAAAATATATAAACAAAATTAGAAGGAGAAAAGGAAAAATGCACACAAGAAATTACACGCCAAAAGCCAACTGTCCCTTCGGAGACATCTAATAAAATCGGAATAATACATAGAAGATTAGTATGAGCCCTTCGCAAGGGTGACACGCACCCAAAAATAAAGCAAATCCAACCCATTAAACGATCAATTATCTACAAACGACTAGTCACAATAGTATTTGTCTCCACATTCAATGATTTGACCATTTTTCTTAGCACAAACTTCTGAATCTTTCCAGTAGAAGTCTTGGGGAGCTCATCCATAAATACCACAGTTTTTGGCACCATATAATGCGCCATCTTCTCTCTACAATACTCAACTATTTTTATCTCCATTTCCTTCTGGCATTTGGAATCTGCTTTCATGCCACCTTTTAAGCTCACAAACGCGCATGGCGTCTCTCCCCAGTGTTCATGAGGTCGAGCTATCACCGCAGCCTCGTTCACCATATGAAAAGTGTAGAGCACAGATTCGACCTCGACACTGCTAATATTCTCTCCACCACTAATAATAATATCCTTTGATCGATCCTTAATCTCTAGATACCCGTCTGGGTGTATCACCCCTAAGTCACCTGTCCTTAACCACCCGTCCTTTCCCATGCATTTTGACGTCCCTTCAGGGTCTTTAAGGTACCCTATCATGATGGACCCGCCTTGTAGGACAATTTCCCCTATGGATTTTCCATCGTGGTCAACGAGTTCACCTGTTGTGGGATTGATTATGTTGACATTGACCATCCCAACGGTTCAGACTCCTTGTCGGGCCTTCAACCGGGCTCGTTCCGTGGCTGGAAAGCGATCCCATTTGGATTTCCACGCACATGAGATGATGACCCCACCAGTCTCGGTCATCCCGTAGCCATGGCCAATTATGAACCCGAGGGACTCGGCCCATTTGAGAACGGGTGCTGGTGGAGGCGACCCTGCCGTGAGGACGTGGACGGGTTTGAGGACGGGGGTCGATTTCTGAGTTGCGTTGATGAGCATGTTGAGGACAATGGGAGCGGAACACATGTGTGTCACATGGTGGCGGTGGATTGCTGAGAAAATGATGGTACCATCGAATTTACGTAGGCAGATGTTGGTTCCGCCCACAGCTGCCATTGCCCACGTAAAGCCCCACCCATTTGAGTGGAAAATTGGTAGCGTCCACAAGAAAACGAGCCGCTTTGGGATAGCCCAATCTATCAAAGAATCCAAGGACATAATAAACGACCCCCCATGGCAATGGACCACCCCTTTAGGAGAGGATGTAGTTCCGGATGTGTAATTCAGCACGATGGGATCCCACTCGCTCTTAGGTGGGATCCACTTAAACTTTGGATCACCCTTTCGGATCATATCCTCATAGGTAGTGAGGAAATTTATCAGCATAACATTGACTTTCTAGAGTCGTAGTATGTATATCTTGACCTTTCTGAACCTCACTAACACGAAGATCTTTAATATATGAATCATTACCAAATTCATTATCAGAGATGAGGATGAGGAGGGGAGGAGGGTGGTCACGAGGGAATAGAGAGAAAGCTCGGAGAACAAGGGGAACAAGATAGTGGTCAACAAAGACGAGCCTAGACTCGCTATGACATAGGAGGACCGAGATTGTTCTAGGGTCAAGGCGGATATTGATGTTGTTGAGGATTGCCCTGACATAGGGACGGCAAAATGAAGCTCATAGGCAGCCGGGACATTAGGTGCAACCACGGATATCACGTGACCCCTCCCAAGGCCGAGGGAGGAGATGGAAGACGCGACCCTGAGACATCGGTTGTGGGTCTCAGACCACGTGTAGGTGGTGG